>CM029014.1:216622470-218030952 GCA_016801055.1 Panax notoginseng | reverse complement strand
ATTTCAGGCTTATAACTGTGACGCCCCCAGAATAGGTATACAACACCCATTCTGAGTCGCCAAATACATGGTACAGAAAGCAAACTACAACTTCAATAATACAATTGTCGTGCAAAATACGACAACACATACTGTGAGTTTAAATACAAATATTGTCTTCTAGACAATATCCACACTCAAATAAATCCTCATTACAATTATTCAAACACTATTTTACAGAAATAGTGAGGACTGCTAATCCTGCTATGTTCTCACCTCCTGAGAAGAAAAATGGAACAAAAAGGAAAAGGGTGAGCTCAACTAACCCAGTAAAGAATATTATGACTAAGATAATATACAACAAATTATCGTTAGTCTTCAACAGGGAAAAATCTGATAAAATATAATCGACAACAAGTTTTAGATCAACAACTGCAGCGGAAACAGCAACCATTAGAAGAGTCAAGTAGAGAAAGAATTCTACTATCTTCTAAGATTTAAAAGTCCATCATCAATATTTTATCCCTGTAACATCAATTAATAATCATCTTTAACCAAATATTCATCTTTGCACTACAGGCCAAAGATATTCATTTGTATCATCAGTCGGTCATGTTCATCTCAACACCTGTTCATCTTTGCACTACAGGCCAAAGATATTCATCAAGTAATTATACATCTTTGCACTACAGGCCAAAGATATTCGTAATATCATCATTTAGGACTGAGGATGATGAAAAATATCTTAAAGAGAACGAATCCAATGAGACAGAAGGACAAATAGTAGGGATTCGTATAACAGTTTATCCAAGATCAATAATACTTCATAATAATCAATTGTGAAGCAGAATTAAAATAAAGATCAAAACATGGATACAATCAAAGATAGTAACCATAATAGACATCTTGGACAAAAAAAAAAAATTTTATTTTTCGGTGAATAGTGCCGTATTCGTGAATAGTGCCGTATACGTGAATAGTACCGTATACGTGAATAGTAACCCCGACACAAAAAGTTCCAAATTTGATAAAAACTCATATCAATATTTCAGCATAATGATATTGAAGAAAATAATATCATTAAGAAGAAAATAATATCCCTTACCTCAAAATATCAGTACTTCTGGTCGGAATACCGGTATAAGGCTGAAAGAAACTTGCTCTGATGAATAGAAACTCTCAAAGTATCTAAATACTCACAAAATACACTCAATAATCTAGAGAGAGAAAGAGAGAAAACTTGTTTCTGGTGTGATTTTCAATTCTAACTTAGCCCTCTATTTATAGGAAAATTTTGGTAGGTTTGACCTGCAACTGATGGCTTTACCTGCTACTATTCCCACCCACCACATTTGAAATATAATTCAGCACATTTCTTCACCAACCACAAGTGGGGCCCACCAATTCTAGAATTTTCCACCAAAATGATAAACTCCGAAAATTCAACAATTTCTGAACCAGTCATCTTGTAAAATTCGTAATAAATCATACGTTCATTTTTAACGGTTCAAAATTTGTGGACATATACTCAACTTATATATGTATAACATATCCAAAAATTACCACGATCCAACGGTCGGATTAAAAATTATAACCCCCGCAAACTATCTCAAAAACCCTGATTTTTAATACCTCCATTCCGACAAAAATACTGACAAAAACCTCAACATTAACTCCTTCATTTTTAACCACAAAATATATCCCTCATTTATATCCACATAAAATAAATATTTCCTTATCATATGAATCAATAATTAATTATTCACAAATAATATTACAGAATCACATTTATGACAACCAGGCCGTTCCCAGGAAAGAGGGGGCTTTCCAATAAGGATTTTTCCTTACTGGCGCGCAATTAGATGACCAAACCTCTCCTTAGACAGAACTTTCTAGACATTGCCAATAATGTTATCTAATAATATTATTCAAATAATATGAATTATTGATCTGATAAATGAAAATACTGTGCAGCAACAATTATTGAACAACAATAATATAAAATATCAACGCAGCAATTATTGAATCAATAAAATAAAATATTGAATAATAACTACTGTAACAATTATTGAGTAGTGCCTTCTTACGTAAGAATCAATAATTGGTGCAATACCGTGTGCTACTGTATTTTAACCACCGGGTAATCCAACAGTATTAACGGTAACAACTACGCCGTTATTTATAAACAACTTATACTTGTCGTTTTTTTTCATCCAATCGCTTTCCGTTATGGGGCCCACACAAGGCTGCGTCGTCAACGAATATTCCCCGACAGCAAGAATATTCCACGACCAACCGAATATTCACCGACCAAAAATAAATATTTTATAACCACTTGCTTATTTTGCAAAATTTGCACATTTCACCCATAACCAAAGTATTATATCAAATTAACCCTTATTATTCACAATAATATTTAGAGAAAATTTGATTTTATTCATTAATAAGTTGGGGTCTTACAACCTCCCCTCCTTATGAAATTTCGTCCTCGAAATTGACGTACGTACCTGATGTTTCAAAAAGGTGAGGATACCTCGCTTTCATTTCTGATTCCAACTCCCAGGTCATTTCTTCAATAGCATGGTTTCTCCACAAAACCTTAACTTGTGGTATAACCTTCGTGCGTAGGACATGCTCTTTCCTATCCAAGATCTTAACAGGTACCTCCTCGTACGTTAAATCTTCAGCTATCTCGTCTGGTTCTAACTCAATAATGTGGTTCGGGTCTTTAACATATTTACGAAGCATAGATATGTGAAAAATATTATGAACACGAGACATGCTTGGAGGTAATGCGAGTCTATATGCCACATTTCCTATTCGCTCAAGAATCTCAAATGGACCAACAAATCTTGGATTGGGCTTTCCTCTCTTCCCAAATCTTGTAACTCCCTTCCATGGTGCAACACGTAACAATACATGATCCCCAATATTAAATTCCACGTCCTTCCGATGAAGATCCGCATAACTCTTTTTGTCGATCCTGTGCCGTTTGTATACGTTGTCGAATCGTTTGGATCTTCTCTGTAGTAATGCGTACCAATTCTGGTCCCAACAATGTTGCTTCACCCACCTCGTCCCAGCATACTGGAGAACGACATTTTCTTCCATACAACGCCTCAAATGGAGCCATACCTATGCTCGCCTGATAACTGTTGTTGTAGGAGAATTCCACCAATGGTAGGTACTTATCCCAACTCCCTTTGAGATCTAAGACACAAAGTCTTAATAGATCTTCAAGAGTTTGAATAGTCCTCTCTGATTGTCCGTCCGTTTGAGGATGGTATGCTGAACTGAATCGTAAATCCGTGCTCATAGCTTTCTGCAAGCTAACCCAAAATCGTGAAGTGAATCTTGGGTCACGATCCGAAACTATGGATACTGGCATGCCATGCAATCTCACAATCTCGTTCACGTACATACTAGCAAGACGTTCAAGGGAATAAGTCTCACGTATCGGCAAGAAATGAGCGGACTTGGTTAATCTATCAACAATAACCCAAATCGCATCTATGCCTTGAGAAACCTTGGGAAGACCTGTAACAAAATCCATAGTAATGTGTTCCCACTTCCATTTTGAAATCTCAAGTGGTTGTAATGGACCCTTTGGTACTTGATGCTCCGCTTTTACACGTTGACAAGTTAAACATCTCGAGATAAACTCTGCGATCTCTCTTTTCATATTGCTCCACCAAAATGTATGTCGAAGATCGTGATACATTTTGGTACTCCCAGGATGGATTGCAAACGGTGTGTTGTGTGCCTCCATCATTATTCTATGCTTCAAGTCAAAATCGTTAGGAACACAAAGTCTGGAGTTGACTCGAAGTATTCCTTCTTCATCGATTCTTGCCTCTGGAATAGCACCTTCTTGCACTTTCTTCTTCATACGCATCAGCTCTATATCCGTAGCTTGAGCAGCTTTAACTTTATCGATTAAAGTCGGTTCTACTCGTATATTTGATATCATCATGTGGGTACTTGGAGCCTTCATCTCTATCTCCATCCTTTGCAAGTCATACAAAATGGGCCTTTGTGTTAAAAACATTGCACTCGTACCCGCATATGATCTTCTACTCAATGCGTCAGCTACTACGTTTGCTTTTCCAGGATGGTATTGGATGGTATGATCGTAATCTTTCAACAGCTCAAGCCAACGTCGTTGCCGCATGTTGAGTTCCTTTTGGGTGAAGAAATATTTGAGGCTTTTATGATCTGTATAGATCTCCACTTTCTCCCCATACAGGTAGTGTCTCCAGATCTTCAACGCAAAAACGACTGCTGCCAACTCCAAATCATGAGTAGGATAATTCCTCTCATATTCTTTGAGTTGTCGTGAGGCATAGGCTATGACTTTCCCATGTTGCATGAGAACACATCCTAACCCTTTGCCTGAAGCATCGCTGTAGATAACAAATCCATCCGAACCAGATGGTATTGTCAAAACAGGTGCCGAAATGAGTCTCCTCTTGAGTTCTTGGAAACTCTTCTCGCATTCCTCACTCCATACGAATTTTGTATCTTTCCGCGTCAGCTGAGTTAACGGAGTAGCGATTCGAGAAAATCCTTCCACAAATCTCCGATAATAACCAGCTAAGCCCAGAAAGCTACGTACTTCGGTTACCGACTTCGGTTGCTCCCAACTTTGTATGGCTTCAATCTTCGCCGGGTCGACAGATACTCCATGTTTTGACACCACGTGCCCAAGGAATGCTACTTCCTCAAGCCAGAACTCGCATTTCTTCAGTTTGGCATATAGCTTGTTTTCACGAAGCCTTTGCAGTACCAGCTTCAAATGGCGCTCATGATCTTCACGGCTTTTGGAATAGATGAGGATGTCATCAATAAAGACAACAACGAACTGATCCAAATATTCTTTGAATACACGGTTCATCATATCCATGAAGGCAGCAGGAGCATTAGTCAATCCAAAAGACATTACTACGAATTCATAATGCCCGTACCGAGTTCTGAAGGCAGTCTTTGGAATATCCTCAGTTTTAATCTTCAGCTGATGATATCCAGAACGAAGATCGATCTTTGAAAAGAATTGTGCTCCTTGCAACTGGTCAAACAGGTCATCAATGCGAGGTAGCGGATACCTATTCTTGATGGTGACATGGTTCAATTCTCGATAGTCAATACAAAGTCGCATACTCCCGTCTTTCTTCTTTACGAATAAAACAGGAGCACCCCAAGGAGACGTACTAGGACGAATAAAACCGATGTCCAACAACTCCTGTAGTTGGACTTTTAACTCCTGAAGTTCAATAGGAGCCATTCGATATGGGGTTTTAGAAATGGGCTTTGTACCGGGTTCAAGGTCAATAAAGAATTCAATTTCTCGTTCCGGGGGTAGACCGGGAAGTTCTTCAGGAAATACATCGGAAAATTCTCTAACAATAGAAATATTATTCAAATCTGACTTATCTTTGTTCAAATCCATAACATGGGCTAAGAAAGCTTGACATCCGTTTTTCAATAAACGAATAGCTTTGTGGCTTGATATGACAGTGACTGATTTTAGTGGTTTAGTAGTTTGAATTCGTATGACAGGTTGGTTAGGAATATGAAAACTAACAACCTTACGAAAACAATCAATTTTAGCATGATGAGTGGTTAACCAATCAATTCCTAAAATCACATCAAAAGCAAGTATCTTTAAAGAGATAAGATCAACAGGTAATGTGATAGTGCCAACTTGGATCATGCAAGATTTATAAACTGTAGATGTAACGAAGGTTTCACCCAACGGAGTTTCAACAGATAAGTTAAAGTCCAATTTCTCCGGAGTCAAGTTTAAACGTTGAGCACAAGCAGGAGAGATAAAAGAATGGGTAGAACGGTATCTAGTAAAGTATAAACTTCGCAAGTATTCAAGATTAGCTTACCCGTGATCACCTCGTTCGGGTTTCTCGCGTTTTGGCCAGTAACGACAAACGCCCTTCCAGGAACCGCTGATTTTGACTTATCCGGGATAACTTTTGGAGTCACCATCCCCGCTGAACTTGGTTTTGCTACAGAACACTCTCGAGCTATATGACCTTCCTTTCTACAGTTATAACATACCTTGGATTGTTGTGGGCAGTTTGGGCTGATATGTCCCTTTTTCCCACATTTGTAACATACGACCGGTGGTCGTTCTCCTCCCCTAGAAACAGTTGATGTTTGTGCTGACGTCTTCACGTTATCATTGTTGTACCTTCTCTTCTTGAAATCTCCTCCCGACTCGCTCCTTCTATTATCACGACCATGATTACCACCAGAGTGGTTACCGCTTTTGTCCGAATGTTTTCCTCCCTGCTGGTTTTCATTGCTTCGATGACTGCCGCCACCGGTATGACCCTGGTTGTGGTCCCTCGGTTGCACATACTCATTATCTCGCTCTAATAATTGAGCCCTGTTTACAACATCTAAATATAAAGAAAATTTATGAGAGATAAGATATTGCCGAATCTCGGGTTTTAGACCTCTCAGAAACATCCTTGTCATTCGTTCCTCATTTTCGACCAAATGAGGTGCAAACCTGGATAACTCTGCAAACTTCGCCTCGTACTGGAACACCGTCATGTTGTTTTCTTTATCATATAAATCAATATTAACTATCACAAATAATATTACAGAATCACAATACTGACAACCAGACAGTTCCGAGGAAAGATGGGGCTTTCCAATAAGGATTTCTCCTTACTGGCGCGCAATAGGTGACCAAACCTCTCCTTAGACAGAATTTTCTAGACATTGCCAATAATGTTATCTAATAATATTATTCAGATAATATGAATTATTGTTCCGATAATGAAAAATACTGTGTAATGACAATTATTGAAACAACAGTAATATAAAATATCAACGCAGCAATTATTGAATCAATAAAATAAAATACTGAACAGTAATTACTGTAACCATTATTGAGTAGTGCCTTCTTACGTAAGAATCAATAATTGGTGCAATACTGTGTGCTACTGTGCAACAACGCGTATTACTGTGTTTTAACCACCGGGTATTCCAACAGTATTAACGGTAACAACTACGCCGTTATTTATAAACAACTTATACTTGTCGTTTTCTTCATCCAATCGTTTTTCGTTATGGGGCCCACACAAAGCTGCGCCGTCGTACGAATATTCCCCGACAAAAAGAATATTCCACGACCAAAAGAATATTCTCCGACAATAATGAATATTTTATAACCACCTGCTTATTTGAAATATTTGCGCATTTTACCCATAACTAACCTCATTAATCAATTTAACCTTACTATTTCAAAATAATAAATAGAGAAAATTAAATTTTATTTATTAATAATTTAGGGTCTTACAATAACCCTTGACGCAAAAGAAATCTTATGCAATCAACTGATGCATTTAAGCGAATTTGATATTCAAGTCTCGCTTGCTCAGATTGTTTAATAAAAACATTCTGAATGTTTTGCTTTGGTTTCATCAGATCTTAACATTTACTCTAAGCTTGGTTATGAGCACTATTAGGCCCTCCAACATTAATATCAAATCTCTCTTTCTTGCTCTATGTTGTGAACCTGTTAACCCGTTAGTACTGAAAGAATCACCACCCACTTGTTTTCCAGTGTCCTGCCTAAATAGATAACAACATAAGCAAAATGCTGCATCAATAGCTATGCTATACTCCAACCAATTTCCATATTCTTTAAACCAAAAGGTTTAAATCTACGTAGGTAGTTCCCAATTTGTGTCTGTGGAAAGTTATGTTTGAGCGGCTGACAAGGACCCTTTAGCATGAATGCTCTTCTTACTTCATCTTGAATATTAGGATGATACTTTGATATTTTTTTTCGCAACCCGGGTCTGCTTCAAGATTTCCCAAATCTACTTTATCATCATCCTTTTTCTGATTTTTGTTAGAACATGATCTTTCAAATGCAGAAGCTTTTTTGAATACAAATTTGTCCATAGTAGTTGCTATCTATTTTCAAGCACTTGTCTGATAAAAGAATGTGGTCAGATAGGCTGCACAGGATTTTTATGGTCAGCACTTGTCTAGCAAAAGAAATCTTGGCACCCAGATTAAATGTGAAAGCAAGCTTTATTATATATGGACTCTGCAGATTTTTTAGGCCACACTACTAATTTTATTATATATGAACTCTGTGAAGTCAAAAGTTTGATTTTCACCATTATAAAATTAAAGTAAAAAAACAAAATCTTTGAGGACAACAGATAAACACACAAAAAACAGGAGTCAAATGCCACAATAGGCCAACTGGCCAAGCAACTTGGTATTAGAAATACACATTCAGGTCTACTCGGTGGAGATAAGGAGAACAGAGCATAAATTAGACAAAAAATAAAGGAAAACCCCTAATTTGATAATGGCATAAAGATAGAAAATCAAGGAAAACCCCCAATTATAGATAGAAACTATCAGGAATTCACAAATCAATTAGACAAAAAATCAAGAAAAACCCCCAATTATAAACCCTAAAAGCATAAATTTTACCAGCTGATAAATGGCTTTGGGGTTGGGGTCTTGCTGTTTTGGGAAGAGCCGAAGAGCCGAAGAGGTGGGAGTCGGGAGATGAATGGAGCCAGTGAGGTCTTACCAGTTACCAGCTGATTTCTTTTCAAGTAGCTTTGTCCCTGTGACTCTCAGCGAACAAGTTACAAGCGAGATGGAGGGAGGAAGTCACGCATTCGGCGTTCAAAAGAGGAGAGGAAGGCAATGGTCGAGTCTTTTATAAAGAAGTATTCTCTTGATACTTCCTTTCGCTTTAATTCTTCTACTAAGTACTAAGTGTGGATGATGTCAATCTAATTTACTAGTAACTACAGACATCTAATTATTCTTTATTTTTTTAATCTGCATATCCACAATATGAACTGAAGTCCCAGTTCAAAATTATTGTGTATGAGGTGAGGATTTCAGTGGATGCAATTGACTCTCTTATCCCACAAAAAAAATCTATTTATCATATATTAAAAAAAAGAAAAATCCAATAGTTACAATTAATCCCACTGACTAACCCCTAGCTTCGCCCCTGGTATCTTTCAATTTTGTTTTGATGATATATATATATACATATCATCTTGATATATGTCCCACGTTACTTTAGATATATTTCCCAGGTGCAATCATAACCTCCCCTGCATATGCACACCTACATGTAATTAAATATATATATATATATATATATATATATATATATATATATATATATCATATTAATATACGGTGGTTTCTAGGCTTCTGATAATGGCTAGTATTGCAGGCTCATGCTAAAAAAGTAAGATGTACACAACCTTTATTTGTCCCTATATATATATATATATCATATTAATATACGGTGGTTTCTAGGCTTCTGATAATGGCTAGTATTGCAGGCTCATGCTAAAAAAGTAAGATGTACACAACCTTTATTTGTCCCATATTAATAGGCATAAATTGGTGACCCCAAATCACGTGCTAATCTCGGTTGTAGTCACGGATCAAAATTCCTGAAGGCAATATCAGTATGTTGGATCAAAACTCCTTAATGGTTCAGCTAGCTCGAAATTCATAATTTTTTTTTTTTAATTCTTTATGATTGCTTCATAAATTTATTTTCTTTTCAGTTGATTGTAGTGTTTCTTTTCTAGGCTATTTCACCTTAACAGGATCTTGGCTCGGATACTCTCAAAAAAAGGCGACACCGAAAAGAGGAAGCATCTATTCCGGGTCATTTCACCTTAACAAGGATCTTGGCTCGGATATTCTCCAAGGAAAAATAATATCGTAAGGAGAAAATATCTATTCCGGGCCATTTCACCTTAACAAGGATATTGGCTCAGATATTCTTAAAGAAAAGAGGCAACACCGCAACGAGGAAGAATTTATTCCGGGACATTTCACCCTAACAAGGATCTTGGTTCGGATATTCTCAAAGAAAAAAGCAACACCGCAACGAGAAACCATCTATTCCGGGCCATTTCACCTTAATAAGGATCTTGACTCGGATATTCTCAAAGAAAGGGTCACTTCACCTTAACAGGATCTTGACTTTTTCTCTGAATATTCTCAAAGAAGACCATAACTTTTGTTTTTCATGGCGAAATAGCATTTATCCCAAGCGGTTAATTCAATGAGCTAGGAGAAGTTAAATGTAAGAGGGGAAGAGCTCCCTAGGTGGCTAAACCCAAGGGGCCAAACCATAGGGTGACCAAACCTAGTGGCCTCATCCTTCATATTTTTCGTTCTTCCTCTACCCTTTTTATTTGAATGGCTTCTAATGTTCGTGCTCTTTTTTACTTCTTCTTTCAAGTGTTTTTAAGCTTAAATCTCAGACTTCCTTCTTTGCTATGATAAACACTCAAGTTCAAATGTTTTGCTTGCTATTTAGAGCCCTTCTGCTGAATTCTTCTTGCTTGCAGGCCCTCGGTCTCCATTGAACATTCTGCAGACCTAGAAACTGCCAAGGAGGCCCCGTTCCTCAGTAATTAGGGAAGGGCTCCCTTTTTTTGTCCTTCCGACGTCTTTCGGGAGCAATTTCAGGCTTATAACTGTGACGCCCCCAGAATAGGTATACAACACCCATTCTGAGTCGCCAAATACATGGTACAGAAAGCAAACTACAACTTCAATAATACAATTGTCGTGCAAAATACGACAACACATACTGTGAGTTTAAATACAAATATTGTCTTCTAGACAATATCCACACTCAAATAAATCCTCATTACAATTATTCAAACACTATTTTACAGAAATAGTGAGGACTGCTAATACATCTTTCTAGAACCATCACTCCATACCCCGACTAGATCCTGCTATGTTCTCACCTCCTGAGAAGAAAAATGGAACAAAAAGAAAAAGGGTGAGCTCAACTAGCCCAGTAAAGAATATTATGACTAAGATAATATACAACAAATTATCGTTAGTCTTCAACAGGGAAAAATCTGATAAAATATAATCGACAACAAGTTTTAGATCAACAACTGCAGCGGAAACAGCAAACCATTAGAAGAGTCAAGTAGAGAAAGAATTCTACTATCTTCTAAGATTTAAAAGTCCATCATCAATATTTTATCCCTGTAACATCAATTAATAATCATCTTTAACCAAATATTCATCTTTGCACTACAGGCCAAAGATATTCATTTGTATCATCAGTCGGTCATGTTCATCTCAACACCTGTTCATCTTTGCACTACAGGCCAAAGATATTCATCAAGTAATTATACATCTTTGCACTACAGGCCAAAGATATTCAGTAATATCATCATTTAGGACTGAGGATGATGAAAAATATCTTAAAGAGAACGAATCCAATGAGACAGAAGGACAAATAGTAGGGATTCGTATAACAGTTTATCCAAGATCAATAATACTTCATAATAATCAATTGTGAAGCAGAATTCAAAAATAAAGATCAAAACATGGATACAATCAAAGATAGTAACCATAATAGACATCTTGGACAAAAAGGAAAAATTTTATTTTTCGGTGAATAGTGCCGTATTCGTGAATAGTGCCGTATACGTGAATAGTGCCGTATACGTGAATAGTAACCCCGACACAAAAAGTTCCAAATTTGATAAAAACTCATATCAATATTTCAGCATAATGATATTGAAGAAAATAATATCATTTAAGAAGAAAATAATATCCCTTACCTCAAAATATCAGTACTTCTGGTCGGAATACCGGTATAAGGCTGAAAGAAACTTGCTCTGATGAATAGAAACTCTCAAAGTATCTAAATACTCACAAAATACACTCAATAATCTAGAGAGAGAAAGAGAGAAAACTTGTTTCTGGTGTGATTTTCAATTCTAACTTAGCCCTCTATTTATAGGAAAATTTTGGTAGGTTTGACCTGCAACCTGATGGCTTTACCTGCTACTATTCCCACCCACCACATTTGAAATATAATTCAGCACATTTCTTCACCAACCACAAGTGGGGCCCACCAATTCTAGAATTTTCCACCAAAATGATAAACTCCGAAAATTCAACAATTTCTGAACCAGTCATCTTGTAAAATTCATAATAAATCATACGTTCATTTTTAACGGTTCAAAATTTGTGGACATATACTCAACTTATATATGTATAACATATCCAAAAATTACCACGATCCAACGGTCGGATTAAAAATTATAACCCCCGCAAACTATCTCAAAAACCCTGATTTTTAATACCTCCATTCCGACAAAAATACTGATAAAAACCTCAACATTAACTCCTTCATTTTTAACCACAAAAATATATCCCTCATTTATATCCACATAAAATAAATATTTCCTTATCATATGAATCAATAATTAATTATTCACAAATAATATTACAGAATCACATTTATGACAACCAGGCCGTTCCCAGGAAAGAGGGGGCTTTCCAATAAGGATTTCTCCTTACTGGCGCGCAATTAGATGACCAAACCTCTCCTTAGACAGAACTTTCTAGACATTGCCAATAATGTTATCTAATAATATTATTCAAATAATATGAATTATTGATCTGATAAATGAAAATACTGTGCAGCAACAATTATTGAAACAACAATAATATAAAATATCAACGCAGCAATTATTGAATCAATAAAATAAAATATTGAATAATAACTACTGTAACAATTATTGAGTAGTGCCTTCTTACGTAAGAATCAATAATTGGTGCAATACCGTGTGCTACTGTATTTTAACCACCGGGTATTCCAACAGTATTAACGGTAACAACTACGCCGTTATTTATAAACAACTTATACTTGTCGTTTTCTTCATCCAATCGCTTTCCGTTATGGGGCCCACACAAGGCTGCGTCGTCGTACGAATATTCCCCGACAGCAAGAATATTCCACGACCAACCGAATATTCACCGACCAAAAATAAATATTTTATAACCACTTGCTTATTTTGCAAAATTTGCACATTTCACCCATAACCAAAGTATTATATCAAATTAACCCCTTATTATTCACAATAATATTTAGAGAAAATTTGATTTTATTCATTAATAAGTTGGGGTCTTACAACCTCCCCTCCTTATGAAATTTCGTCCTCGAAATTGACGTACGTACCTGATGTTTCAAAAAGGTGAGGATACCTCGCTTTCATTTCTGATTCCAACTCCCAGGTCATTTCTTCAATAGCATGGTTTCTCCACAAAACCTTAACTTGTGGTATAACCTTCGTGCGTAGGACATGCTCTTTCCTATCCAAGATCTTAACAGGTACCTCCTCGTACGTTAAATCTTCAGCTATCTCGTCTGGTTCTAACTCAATAATGTGGTTCGGGTCTTTAACATATTTACGAAGCATAGATATGTGAAAAACATTATGAACACGAGACATGCTTGGAGGTAATGCGAGTCTATATGCCACATTTCCTATTCGCTCAAGAATCTCAAATGGACCAACAAATCTTGGATTGAGCTTTCCTCTCTTCCCAAATCTTGTAACTCCCTTCCATGGTGCAACACGTAACAATACATGATCCCCAATATTAAATTCCACGTCCTTCCGATGAAGATCCGCATAACTCTTTTGTCGATCCTGTGCCGTTTGTATACGTTGTCGAATCGTTTGGATCTTCTCTGTAGTAATGCGTACCAATTCTGGTCCCAACAATGTTGCTTCACCCACCTCGTCCCAGCATACTGGAGAACGACATTTTCTTCCATACAACGCCTCAAATGGAGCCATACCTATGCTCGCCTGATAACTGTTGTTGTAGGAGAATTCCACCAATGGTAGGTACTTATCCCAACTCCCTTTGAGATCTAAGACACAAAGTCTTAATAGATCTTCAAGAGTTTGAATAGTCCTCTCTGATTGTCCGTCCGTTTGAGGATGGTATGCTGAACTGAATCGTAAATCCGTGCCCATAGCTTTCTGCAAGCTAACCCAAAATCGTGAAGTGAATCTTGGGTCACGATCCGAAACTATGGATACTGGCATGCCATGCAATCTCACAATCTCGTTCACGTACATACTAGCAAGACGTTCAAGGGAATAAGTCTCACGTATCGGCAAGAAATGAGCGGACTTGGTTAATCTATCAACAATAACCCAAATCGCATCTATGCCTTGAGAAACCTTGGGAAGACCTGTAACAAAATCCATAGTAATGTGTTCCCACTTCCATTTCGGAATCTCAAGTGGTTGCAATGGACCCTTTGGTACTTGATGCTCCGCTTTTACACGTTGACAAGTTAAACATCTCGAGATAAACTCCGCGATCTCTCTTTTCATATTGCTCCACCAAAATGTATGTCGAAGATCGTGATACATTTTGGTACTCCCAGGATGGATTGCAAACGGTGTGTTGTGTGCCTCCATCATTATTCTATGCTTCAAGTCAAAATCGTTAGGAACACAAAGTCTGGAGTTGACTCGAAGTATTCCTTCTTCATCGATTCTTGCTTCTGGAATAGCACCTTCTTGCACTTTCTTCTTCATACGCATCAGCTCTATATCCGTAGCTTGAGCAGCTTTAACTTTATCGATTAAAGTCGGTTCTACTCGTATATTTGATATCATCATGTGGGTACTTGGAGCCTTCATCTCTATCTCCATCCTTTGCAAGTCATACAAAATGGGCCTTTGTGTTAAAAACATTGCACTCGTACCCGCATATGATCTTCTACTCAATGCGTCAGCTACTACGTTTGCTTTTCCAGGATGGTATTGGATGGTATGATCGTAATCTTTCAACAGCTCAAGCCAACGTCGTTGCCGCATGTTGAGTTCCTTTTGGGTGAAGAAATATTTGAGGCTTTTATGATCTGTATAGATCTCCACTTTCTCCCCATACAGGTAGTGTCTCCAGATCTTCAACGCAAAAACGACTGCTGCCAACTCCAAATCATGAGTAGGATAATTCCTCTCATATTCTTTGAGTTGTCGTGAGGCATAGGCTATGACTTTCCCATGTTGCATGAGAACACATCCTAACCCTTTGCCTGAAGCATCGCTGTAGATAACAAATCCATCCGAACCAGATGGTATTGTCAAAACAGGTGCCGAAATGAGTCTCCTCTTGAGTTCTTGGAAACTCTTCTCGCATTCCTCACTCCATACGAATTTTGTATCTTTCCGAGTCAGCTGAGTTAACGGAGTAGCGATTCGAGAAAATCCTTCCACAAATCTCCGATAATAACCAGCTAAGCCCAGAAAGCTACGTACTTCGGTTACCGACTTCGGTTGCTCCCAACTTTGTATGGCTTCAATCTTCGCCGGGTCGACAGATACTCCATGTTTTGACACCACGTGCCCAAGGAATGCTACTTCCTCAAGCCAGAACTCGCATTTCTTCAGTTTGGCATATAGCTTGTTTTCACGAAGCCTTTGCAGTACCAGCTTCAAATGGCGCTCATGATCTTCACGGCTTTTGGAATAGATGAGGATGTCATCAATAAAGACAACAACGAACTGATCCAAATATTCTTTGAATACACGGTTCATCATATCCATGAAGGCAGCAGGAGCATTAGTCAATCCAAAAGACATTACTAAGAATTCATAATGCCCGTACCGAGTTCTGAAGGCAGTCTTTGGAATATCCTCAGTTTTAATCTTCAGCTGATGATATCCAGAACGAAGATCGATCTTTGAAAAGAATTGTGCTCCTTGCAACTGGTCAAACAGGTCATCAATGCGAGGTAGCGGATACCTATTCTTGATGGTGACATGGTTCAATTCTCGATAGTCAATACAAAGTCGCATACTCCCGTCTTTCTTCTTTACGAATAAAACAGGAGCACCCCAAGGAGACGTACTAGGACGAATAAAACCGATGTCCAACAACTCCTGTAGTTGGACTTTTAACTCCTGAAGTTCAATAGGAGCCATTCGATATGGGGTTTTAGAAATGGGCTTTGTACCGGGTTCAAGGTCAATAAAGAATTCAATTTCTCGTTCCGGGGGTAGACCGGGAAGTTCTTCAGGAAATACATCGGAAAATTCTCTAACAATAGAAATATTATTCAAATCTGACTTGTCTTTGTTCAAATCCATAACATGGGCTAAGAAAGCTTGACATCCGTTTTTCAATAAACGAATAGCTTTGTGGCTTGATATGACAGTGACTGATTTTAGTGGTTTAGTAGTTTGAATTCGTATGACAGGTTGGTTAGGAATATGAAAACTAACAACCTTACGAAAACAATCAATTTTAGCATGATGAGTGGTTAACCAATCAATTCCTAAAATCACATCAAAAGCAAGTATCTTTAAAGAGATAAGATCAACAGGTAATGTGATAGTGCCAACTTGGATCATGCAAGATTTATAAACTGTAGATGTAACGAAGGTTTCACCCAACGGAGTTTCAACAGATAAGTTAAAGTCCAATTTCTCCGGAGTCAAGTTTAAACGTTGAGCACAAGCAGGAGAGATAAAAGAATGGGTAGAACCGGTATCTAGTAAAGTATAAACTTCGCAAGAATTCAAGATTAGCTTACCCGTGATCACCTCGTTCGGGTTTCTCGCGTTTTGGCCAGTAACGACAAACGCCCTTCCAGGAACCGCTGATTTCGACTTATCCGGGACAACTTTTGGAGTCACCATCCCCGCTGAACTTGGTTTTGCTACAGAACACTCTCGAGCTATATGACCTTCCTTTCCACAGTTATAACATACCTTGGATTGTTGTGGGCAGTTTGGGCTGATATGTCCCTCTTTCCCACATTTGTAACATACGACCGGTGGTCGTTCTCCTCCCCTAGAAACAGTTGATGTTTGTGCTGACGTCTTCACGTTATCATTGTTGTACCTTCTCTTCTTGAAATCTCCTCCCGACTCGCTCCTTCTATTATCACGACCACGATTACCACCAGAGTGGTTACCGCTTTTGTCCGAATGTTTTCCTCCCTGCTGGTTTTCATTGCTTCGATGACTGCCGCCACCGGTATGACCCTGGTTGTGGTCCCTCGGTTGCACATACTCATTATCTCGCTCTAATAATTGAGCCCTGTTTACAACATCTGAATATAAAGAAAATTTATGAGAGATAAGATATTGCCGAATCTCGGGTTTTAGACCTCTCAGAAACATCCTTGTCATTCGTTCCTCATTTTCGACCAAATGAGGTGCAAACCTGGATAACTCTGCAAACTTCGCCTCGTACTGGGACACCGTCATGTTGTTTTGTTCCAGTCTAATAAACTCAACCTCCTTCATATGACGAATACTTTCAGGAAAGTACTTGTCATTGAACAGTTTTTGAAATGTTTCCCAGGACATGTTGAGTGCGTCAGGCTGGGTACGCTTCACAGACTCCCACCAGTAGTCTGCCTCACCGCGGAACATAAATGTGGCGAATGGAACCTTCTGTTCCTCCGTGCATCCCAAGACATCAAATATCTTGGTAATTTGCTTGACCCACGTTTCCGCCATGATCGGATCCGGCTTTCCCTTAAATTCTGGTGGTCCCAATTCTTTGAACTGCTTAGCTGTGACAAACCGCGCGTTGTTATCATTTCCACCCGTATTCTGCACACGAGTCTCCCTCGTCTGATTTTGCATGAACTGCAAAAAGCTCCTAAACATTCCATCATTCATCGTTTGCTCGGTAACGTTGTTTACAGGAGGAATATTGCCTTCCTGTTGCACGTTCCCCTGGGTAGTGATCAAAGGTGTCTCCACGGTCTGATTTACTCCATTATTAACGTTCTCAGCTGCCATTCTTAAATACTGCCATAAAACAAGGGTTAATAGTCATGTCATATATTATCCCTATACTCTGACCGACCAAATAAACACCAAATAAACTTAGTCAGGTCATACTAGCGAAGGAATTCCCCGTCTCTCCCCTCCTAGTTCTTGTCTCACATCTCAGCCAGGGATCATATCCCTAAGCTCTGATACCAACTGTGACGCCCCCAGAATAGGTATACAACACCCATTCTGAGTCGCCAAATACATGGTACAGAAAGCAAACTACAACTTCAATAATACAATTGTCGTGCAAAATACGACAACACATACTGTGAGTTTAAATACAAATATTGTCTTCTAGACAATATCCACACTCAAATAAATCCTCATTACAATTATTCAAACACTATTTTACAGAAATAGTGAGGACTGCTAATACATCTTTCTAGAACCATCACTCCATACCCCGACTAGATCCTGCTATGTTCTCACCTCCTGAGAAGAAAAATGGAACAAAAAGAAAAAGGGTGAGCTCAACTAGCCCAGTAAAGAATATTATGACTAAGATAATATACAACAAATTATCGTTAGTCTTCAACAGGGAAAAATCTGATAAAATATAATCGACAACAAGTTTTAGATCAACAACTGCAGCGGAAACAGCAAACCATTAGAAGAGTCAAGTAGAGAAAGAATTCTACTATCTTCTAAGATTTAAAAGTCCATCATCAATATTTTATCCCTGTAACATCAATTAATAATCATCTTTAACCAAATATTCATCTTTGCACTACAGGCCAAAGATATTCATTTGTATCATCAGTCGGTCATGTTCATCTCAACACCTGTTCATCTTTGCACTACAGGCCAAAGATATTCATCAAGTAATTATACATCTTTGCACTACAGGCCAAAGATATTCAGTAATATCATCATTTAGGACTGAGGATGATGAAAAATATCTTAAAGAGAACGAATCCAATGAGACAGAAGGACAAATAGTAGGGATTCGTATAACAGTTTATCCAAGATCAATAATACTTCATAATAATCAATTGTGAAGCAGAATTCAAAAATAAAGATCAAAACATGGATACAATCAAAGATAGTAACCATAATAGACATCTTGGACAAAAAGGAAAAATTTTATTTTTCGGTGAATAGTGCCGTATTCGTGAATAGTGTCGTATACGTGAATAGTGCCGTATACGTGAATAGTAACCCCGACACAAAAAGTTCCAAATTTGATAAAAACTCATATCAATATTTCAGCATAATGATATTGAAGAAAATAATATCATTTAAGAAGAAAATAATATCCCTTACCTCAAAATATCAGTACTTCTGGTCGGAATACCGGTATAAGGCTGAAAGAAACTTGCTCTGATGAATAGAAACTCTCAAAGTATCTAAATACTCACAAAATACACTCAATAATCTAGAGAGAGAAAGAGAGAAAACTTGTTTCTGGTGTGATTTTCAATTCTAACTTAGCCCTCTATTTATAGGAAAATTTTGGTAGGTTTGACCTGCAACCTGATGGCTTTACCTGCTACTATTCCCACCCACCACATTTGAAATATAATTCAGCACATTTCTTCACCAACCACAAGTGGGGCCCACCAATTCTAGAATTTTCCACCAAAATGATAAACTCCGAAAATTCAACAATTTCTGAACCAGTCATCTTGTAAAATTCATAATAAATCATACGTTCATTTTTAACGGTTCAAAATTTGTGGACATATACTCAACTTATATATGTATAACATATCCAAAAATTACCACGATCCAACGGTCGGATTAAAAATTATAACCCCCGCAAAATATCTCAAAAACCCTGATTTTTAATACCTCCATTCCGACAAAAATACTGACAAAAACCTCAACATTAACTCCTTCATTTTTAACCACAAAAATATATCCCTCATTTATATCCACATAAAATAAATATTTCCTTATCATATGAATCAATAATTAATTATTCACAAATAATATTACAGAATCACATTTATGACAACCAGGCCGTTCCCAGGAAAGAGGGGGCTTTCCAATAAGGATTTCTCCTTACTGGCGCGCAATTAGATGACCAAACCTCTCCTTAGACAGAACTTTCTAGACATTGCCAATAATGTTATCTAATAATATTATTCAAATAATATGAATTATTGATCTGATAAATGAAAATACTGTGCAGCAACAATTATTGAAACAACAATAATATAAAATATCAACGCAACAATTATTGAATCAATAAAATAAAATATTGAATAATAACTACTGTAACAATTATTGAGTAGTGCCTTCTTACGTAAGAATCAATAATTGGTGCAATACCGTGTGCTACTGTATTTTAACCACCGGGTATTCCAACAGTATTAACGGTAACAACTACGCCGTTATTTATAAACAACTTATACTTGTCGTTTTCTTCATCCAATCGCTTTCCGTTATGGGGCCCACACAAGGCTGCGTCGTCGTACGAATATTCCCCGACAGCAAGAATATTCCACGACCAACCGAATATTCACCGACCAAAAATAAATATTTTATAACCACTTGCTTATTTTACAAAATTTGTACATTTCACCCATAACCAAAGTATTATATCAAATTAACCCCTTATTATTCACAATAATATTTAGAGAAAATTTGATTTTATTCATTAATAAGTTGGGGTCTTACAATAACCGTCCAGACACGACTTGTCAGAGAAGACTTGTTTCTATATGCAGCGGCTTGTAAATGTTGATATGACTTTCCCCATTTCGATCGCATTCCCCACATATGCATAGAGGAACACGAGCTAAGTACCCTTTCAATCCCCTTCGCTTTTTGTCTGATTCATCTGGCCGCCTTTAGGGATGGCAACATTGGACCGATGAGACACTTGGGAATGTGATTATGTGGATATAGTAAAGAGAGGGATGACATTCTTCGTCGCATTCAACTATGCAGGGACTTTCCCTGCAAACAGAACCATGATGCTCTTACCATGTTGAATTCACTTTGGTGCTCCTCTACATCCACATTCATCACTGCCTGGGGGAATTCAATACCCCTAATCTGGAGGATGTCTATGCCATCTACTAGTAAGCATTTGCCCCCTGCACGTGAGTCACGCCTTTGGTGGGATGATCGTGTAAAATGTTTCAAGTGTTGAAGTCTTGATTCAAGTTTCTAAATAATTCGCAGAGCTTTTTTTTTTTTTTTGCAAGTCTCGAAAAAGAAAGTCCTATGAGAGGGAACCTCTTGGAGGAAAATGTGACGCTCCCAAAATAACTATACATCACCCATTCTGAGTCGCCAAATACATAGTACAGAAACAACTACAACTTCATTAATACAATTGTAATGCAAAATACGACAACACATATGCTGTGAGTTTAAATAAAAATATTGTCATCTAGACAAAACTCAAATAAGTCCTCATTATAATTATTGATACACTATTTTACAAAATAGTGAGGACTGTAAAAACAACTGACTGGACCTATCACTCCACACACCGACTTGTTCCCGTTATATTCTCGCCTCTTGAAAAGAAAAATAGAACAAAAAATAAAAACGTGAGCTTAACTAGCCCAGTAAAGAATATTATGACTAATATAATGTAGAACAAATTATTGTTAGCCTTCAATAAATCAGATAAAATATAATGGATAACCAGTTTTAGATCAATATTCGCAGCGAAAATAACAATTCATTAGAAGAGTTAAGTAGAGAATGAAATCTACTATCATCTATGAATTTAAAATTTCATCATCAATATTTTATCCCTATAACATCAATCAATATACATCTTGAAACAAATATTCATCTTTGCACTACAGGCCAAATATATTCATCTGTATTACCAGTTGGTCATATTCATCTCAACACCTGTTCATCTTTGCACTACTGGCCAAAGATATTCATCAGGTAATATAAGACCTCAACTTATTATAAATAAAATTGAATTTTCTCTATTCATTATCTTGAAATAATAAGGAGTTAATTTGATATAATGCTTTGGTTATGGGTGAAATGTGAAAATTTTATAAAATAAGCAAGTGATTATAAAATATTTATTTGTCGGAGAATATTCATTTGGTCATAGAATATTCTTGTTGTCGGGAAATATTCATACGATGGAGCAATCATTTGTGGGTCCCATAACAGAATAACTGTCGAATGAAGAAAACGACAAGTTTAAGTTTTTATAAATAACGGCGTAATTGTTATCGTTAACACTGTTGGATTATCTGGTGGTTAAAATACAGTAATACGTGTGATTGCACAGTAGCACACGGTATTGCACAATATTTTTGAATTATTAATTCTTACGTAAGAAGGCACTACTTAATAATTGTTACAGTAATTACTGTTCAATATTTTATTTTATTGATTCAATAATTACTACGTTGATATTTTATATTATTGTTGTTTTAATAATTGTCATTGCATAGTATTTCCCATTATCAGATCAATAATTCATATTATTTGAATAATATTATTAGATAGCATTATTGGCAATGTCTAAGGAAGTTCAGTCTAGAAAAGAGGTTTGGTCACCTAATTACGCGCCAGTAAGGAGAAATTCTTATCGGAAAGCCCCCTCTTTCCTGGGAACGACCTGGTTGTCGTAATTGTGATTCTGTAATATTATTTATGAATAATTAATTATTAATTTATATGATAAGAAAATATTTATTTTATGTAGATATAAATGAAGGATAGAGAAATATTTATTTTATGTGATTATAAATGAAGGAATTAATGCTGAGGTGTTTTATCAGTATTTTGTCAGAATTGAGGTATTAAAAATCATCCGTATGTGGATTTCGGGCATTTTTCGTTTAGAATTTTAAAAAACTTAAAGTTACAAAGTTGTAGAGAATTCGATTTCCTATGGAATGAACATAAAATTCGTATTTTTCTGATAAAAGGGCTATTTATTATGAATTATTGAAGTTTCTGATTATTGTTTAAATGGTAAAATATTTTGAAAAATTCTAGAATAGGTGAACCCCACTTTTGGTTGGTGATAAATGTGCTAAAATTTTATTTCAAAAGTGGTGGGCATGAATAGTAATAGGTAAAGCCATCAGGTAACAGGTTAAGTCTGTTTCGACGTTCTGACATTTTCCTATAAATAGGTGCTTAGGTTAGAATTGAAAATCACACCAGAAACATAAACTTTCTCTCTCTATATATTATCGAGCGTATTTTTGTGAGTATTTAGATACTTTGAGAGTTGTTATTCAGTATAAGTTTCTTTCAGCACTATATCTGAAATTTTAGCTTGGAGTACTATTCTTTTGAGGTAAGGGATGCTATTTTCTTTGTAAATGATATTATTTTCTTCAATATCATTCTACTGAAATATTGATATGAATTTTATTGTGGAGTTTCTACCTTTTTGTGTCGGGGGCACTATTCACGTATACGGTACTATTCACAAATACGTCACTATTCACCGAAAAATAAAATTTTCTCTTCTTTGTCCCAAATGTTTATTATGGTTATTATCTTTGATTGTATTCATGTTTTGATCTTCATTCTTGAATTTTACTCCACTATAGTTTATTATGGAGTATTTTTTTTAAACTTGGATTATCTAAAGTACGAATCTCTAATCTTTGTCCTTTTATCTCATTGGATTCGTTTTCTAAAATGTTTTTCATCATCCTCAGTCTTTAATGGTGATACTTGATGAATATCTTTGGCCCATAGTGCAAAAATAAATGATTACCTGATGAATATCTTTGGCCCGTAGTGCAAAGATGAAAGATTACCTGATGAATATTTTTGGCCCGTAGTGCAAAGATGAACAGGTGTTGAGATGAACATGACCAACTAGTGATATAAATGAGCAAAGATGAATATTTGATGCAAGATGTATATTGATTGATGTTACAGGGATAAAATATTGATGATGGACTTTTAAATTCATAGATGATAGTAGATTTCATTCTCTACTTAACTCTTCTAATGAATTGTTATTTTCACTGTGAATATTGATCTAAAACTGGTTGTCCATTATATTTTATCTGATTTGTTGAATGCTAACGATAAATTGTTGTTCTTTATCTTAGTCATAATATTCTTTATTGGGCTAGTTGAGCTTATCCTTTTTCTTTTTGTTCCATTTTTCTTCTCAAGAGGTGAGAATATAGCAGGATCTAGCCGGGGTATGGAGTGATGGTCCTAGATAGTTGTTTTAACAGTCCTCACTATTTTTGTAAAATAGTGTATCAATAATTGTAATGAGGACTTTATCTGAGTGTGGATATTGTCTAGAAGACAATATTTGTATTTAAACTCTCAGTTTATGTGTTATCATATTTTGTACGAAAATTGTATTAATAAAGTTATAGTTATTTCTGTACCATGTATTTGACGACTCAGAATGGGAGATGTATACCTATTTTGGGGGCGTTACAGTTGGTATCAGAGCTTAGGGATATGGTCTCTGTCGGAGATCGGGGAATAGAACTAGGAGGGGAGAGACGAATAAATCATTCGCTAGTGTGTCCTACCTAAGATTATTTGTTGGTCGATCATAATATAGGGATATTATGTTATATGTTAATTTGTTTAATTAACCCTTATTTTATGGCAGTTTTTAAGAATGGTAGCTGAGAACGTTAACAATGGAGTGTCTGAGATGGTGGAACAACCTTTAATCACTAATCAGGAGAACGTGCAACAGAAAGGCAATATTCCTCCTGTAAACAACACTACCGAGCAAACCATGAATGATGGGATGTTTAGAAGCTTTTTGCAGTTCATGCAAAATCAGACGAGGGAGACTCGTGTACAAAATAAGGGTAGAAATGATAGCAACGTGCGGTTCATAACAGTCAAGCAGTTCAAGGAGTTGGGACCACCAGAGTTCTGGGCAAAGCCGAATCCGATTAAGGCGAAAACGTGGGTCAAGCAAATTACCAAGATATTCGATGTCTTGGGATGCACGGAAGAACAGAAGGTTCCAATCGCTACCTTTATGTTCCGTGGTGAGGCAAATTACTGGTGGGAATCAGTGAAGCGTACCCAGCCAGCCGTATTCAACATGTCTTGGGAAAGATTTCAGAAACTGTTCAATGACAAGTACTTTCCTGAAAGTATTTGTCATATGAAGGTGGTAGAGTTTATTAGACTAAAACAGAACAACATGACGGAGTCCCAGTACGAGGAGAAGTTCGCGGAGTTATCCAAGTTTGCACCTCATTTGGTAGAGAATGAGGAACGTATGATGCTGATGTTTCTGAGAGGTCTAAAACCCGAGATTCGTCAATACCTTATCTTTCACAAATTTTCTCTGTATTCAGATGTTGTCAACAAGGCTCAATTATTAGAGCGAGATAATGATTATGTTCAACCGAGGGACCACAATCAGGGTCATACCGGTGACAGCAGTCATCGAA
This sequence comes from Panax notoginseng, assembly GCA_016801055.1. Lineage (NCBI taxonomy): Eukaryota > Viridiplantae > Streptophyta > Magnoliopsida > Apiales > Araliaceae > Panax > Panax notoginseng. Next base: position 218,005,952 of record CM029014.1, on the reverse strand, counting down.
GCGATGATAACCAGCAAGGAGGGAAAAATACAGACAAAAGCGGTAACCACTCGGGTGGTAATCAAGGCCATGATAATAGGAGAGGTGAGTCAAGTGGAAATTTCAAAAAGAGGAGATTCAATAATGACGGGAAGACATCAGCAGCAGCACCAGCACCAACAAAAAATTCTAGGGGAGGAGAATGACCGCCAGTTAGATGCTACAGATGCGGAGAGGAGGGACACATAAGTCCAAACTGTTCATAGCCTTCCAAGGTGTGTTTCAGTTGTGGAAAAGATGGTCATATAGCCCGATTTTGTCCAGTAGCAAAATCAAGTTCAGTTGGGACAGCGGCACCAAAGGCGACTACGGACAAAACAAAGTCGGTGGTTCAAGGGAGGGCGTTTGTCGTGACTGGCCAAAACGTAAGAAATCCGAACGAGGTGATCACAGGTAAGCTAATCTTGAACTCTTACAAAGTTTATACCTTACTATATACCGGTTCTACCCATTCTTTTATCTCTCCTGCTTGTGCTCAACGTTTAAACTTGATTCCGGAGAAATTAGACTTTGACTTATCTGTGGAGACTCCGTTAGGAGAAACTTTTATCATATCCACTGTTTATAAATATTGCTTGATCCAAGTTGGCACTATCACATTACCTGTTGATCTTATCTCTTTAAAGATACTTGTGTAAGACCCCAACTTTTTATAAATAAAATTGAATTTCCTCTATTTATTATTTTGAAATAGTAAGGGTTGATTTGATTAATGTGGTTAGTTATGGGTAAAATGCGCAAATATCTTAAATAAGCAAGTGGTTATAAAATATTCATTGTTGTCGGGGAATATTCGTTTGGTCGTGGAATATTCCTACTGTCGGGGAATATTCGTACGAAGGCGCATCCTTGAGTGGGCCCCATAACAGAAAGCGTTTGGATGAAGAAAACGACAAGTATAAGTTTTTATAAATAACGACGTAGTTATTACCGTTAACACTGTTGGAATACCCGGTGGTTAAAACACAGTAATACGCGGTGTTGCACAGTAGTACACGGTATTGCACCAATTATTGATTCTTACGTAAGAAGGGACTACTCAATAATTATTATAGTAATTACTGTTCAATATTTTATTGATTCAATAATTGCTACGTTGATATTTTATATTATTATTGTTTCAATAATTGTCACTGTACGGTATTTTCCATTATCAGATCAATAATTCATATTATTTGAATAATATTATTAGATAACATTATTAGCAATGTCTAAGAAAGTTCTGTCTAAAGAAAGATTTGGTCACCTAATTGTGCGCCAGTAAGGAGAAATCCTTATTGGAAAGCCCCCTATTTCCTAGGAACGACCTGGTTGTCATTATTGTGATTCTGTAATATTATTTGTGAATAATTAATTATTGATTTATATGATAAGAAAAATATTTATTTATGTGGATATAAATGGAGGAATTTTTAGAAAAGTGACAATTGTTAAAAATTGATATTTTATCTTTTCTGATAAAATAATTCATTTAAATATATTATTATATTATAATAATATAATAATGGTGATATTTTACAATGAATGTGTGATATATGAATAAATGAGGAGGAAGAGTATTTTTGTTACAAAAAAATATTTAAAATATGTTAAACATGTTGGTGGGCCCCATTTTGTGACTGAAATTAGATTATAGCCCGAAAATCGTATGTATGTGGATTTTGGTCAATTTCTACTTGAAATTTAGAAAAACTTAAACTTACAAAGTTATAGAGAATTGAATTTCCTATGGAATTGATATAAGATTCAAATTTTTCTAATAAAAGGACTATTTATTATGAATTATTAAAGTTCCGGAATAATTAATTTTTGAAGTTTAAATTTTTTTTAAAGAAAAACGTTTTTATTATGTTGGTGGGCCCCACATGAGTGGTAAACATGCTGAATTCAGAATTTCTAAGGTGGGCGTGAATTTTTTTTATATATTATTATTTTATTAAATTTTCTGCTTTGGTGTTCTAAGTATTTTTCTATAAATAGGGTGCTTAGGTTAGAATTGAAAATCACACTAGAAACTGAAATTTTCTCTTTCTATAATATCGAGTGTATTCTTATGAGTATTTTAATACTTTGAGTGTTGTTATACGGTGCAAGTTTCCTTCAGCACTATATCCAGTATTCCAATCAGAAGTACTGTCTTTTTGAGGTAAGGGATGTTATTTTTTTATAAATGATATTATTTCTTTCAATATCATTATGCCAAAATATTGGTATAATTTTTCTTGTGAAATTTTTACCTTTTTGTGTCGGGGTTACTATTCACATATACGACACTATTAACGTATACGACATTATTCACGAATACGGTACTATTCACAGAAAAATAAAAAAAATTTCTTTGTCCCAGATGTCTATTTTTGTTACTATCTTTGATTGTATCCATGTTTTGATCATTATTCTTAAATTTTACTCCACCATAGTATATTATGGGGTGTTTTTTTAACATAGATAAACTGAAGTACGAATCTCTAATATTTGTTCTTTTGTCTTACTGGATTCATTTCTTTTAAAATATTTTTCATCATCCTCAGTCCTAAATGATGATATAACTGAATATCTTTGGCCTGTAGTTCAAAGATGAATGCTTTTCTGGCGAATATCTTTGGTCGTAGTGCAAGGATGAACAGGTGTTGAGATGAATATGACCAACTGATGAATATCTTTGGCCTATAGTGCAAAGATGAATATTTGATTCAAGAAGAATATTGATTAATGTTACAGGGATAAAATATTGATGATGGACTTTTAAATTCATAGATGATAGTAGATTTCATTCTCTACGTAACTCTTCTATGAATTGTTATTTCCGCTGCGAATATTGATCTGAAACTTGTTGTCTATTATATTCTATCAGATTTTTCCCTGTTGAGGACTAACGATAATTTGTTCTATATTATCTTAGTCATAATATTCTTTACTGGGCTAGTTGAGCTCACCCTTTTCCTTTTTGTTCCATTTTTCTTCTCAGGAAGCGAGAATATAGCGAGAAGTAGTCGGGGTGTGGAGTGATGTTCCAAGATAGTTGTTATAGTAGTCCTCAATATTTTGTAAAATAGTGTATCAATAATTATAATGAGGACTTATTCGAGTGTGGATATTGTCTAAAAGACAATATTTGTATTTAAACTCACAGTTTATGTGTTGTCGTATTTTGTACGGTAATTGTATTAATAAAGTTGTAGTTGTTTCTGTACCATATTTTTTGCGACTCAGAATGGGTAATGTATACCTATTTTGGGGGCGTCACAACTTGCATTTGATGTGATTTTAGGGATTGATTAGTTAACTAATCATCATGCCAAAATTGATTGTTTTCATAAGGTTGTTAGTTTTTATATTCCTAACCAACATGTTATGCGAATTCAAGCAACCAAACCACTAAAGTTAATCACTATCATATCAAGCCATAATGCCATTTGTTTTTTAAAAAATGGATGTCAAGCTTTCTTAGCCCATGTTATGGACTTGAATAAAAATACGTCAGATTTGAATAATATTTCTGTTGTTAGTGAATTTCCTGACGTATTTCCTGAAGAACTTCCTGGTTTACCCCCAGAACGTGAAGTTGAATTCTTTATTGATCTTGAACCGGGTACAAAGCCCATTTCAAAAATCCCATATCGAATGGCTCCTATTGAACTTCAAGAGTTAAAAGTCTAACTACAGGAATTGTTAGACATCGATTTCATTCGTCCTAGTACATCTCCTTGGGGTGCTCCTGTTTTATTTGTAAAGATGAAAGACGGGAGTATGCGACTTTGTATTGACTACCGGGAATTAAACCATGCCACCATCAAGAATAGGTATCCGCTACCTCGCATTGATGACCTATTTGACTAGTTGTAGGAGCACAATTCTTTTCAAAGATCGATCTTCGTTCTGGATATCATCAGTTGAAGATTAAAACTAAGGATATTCTAAAGACTACCTTCAGAATTCGATACGGGCATTATGAATTCTTAGTCATGTCTTTTGGATTGACTAATGCTCCTGCGACTTTCATGGATATGATGAACCGTGTGTTCAAGGAATATTTAGATTAGTTCGTTGTTGTCTTTATTGATGACATCCTCATTTACTCCAAAAGCCGTGAAGATCATGAGCACCATTTGAAGCTGGTACTTCAAAGACTTCGTGACAACAAGCTATATGCCAAGCTAAAGAAATGCAAGTTCTGGCATAAGGAAGTAGCATTCCTTGGGCATGTGGTGTCAAAACATGGAGTATCTGTTGACCCGGCGAAGATTGAAGCAATACAAAGTTGGGAGCAACCAAAGTCGGTGACCGAAGTGCGTAGCTTTCTAGGCTTAGCTGGTTATTATCGGAGATTCGTGGAAGGATTTTCTCGAATCGCTACTTTGTTAACTCAGCTGACTCGGAAATATACAAAATTCGTATGGAGCGAGGAATGCGAGAAGAGTTTCCAAGAGCTTAAGAGGAGACTCATTTTAGCACCTGTTCTGGCAATACCATCTGGTTTGGATGGATTTGTTATCTACAGCGATGCTTCAGGCAAAGGGTTAGGATGTGTTCTCATGGAACATGGAAAAGTCATAGCCTATGCCTCGCGATAACTCAAAGAATATGAGAGGAATTATCCTACTCATGATCTGGAGTTGGTAGCAGTCATTTTTGCGTTGAAAATCTGGGGACACTACCTGTATGGGGAGAAAATGGAGATTTATACGGATCATAAAAGCCTCGAATATTTATTCACCCAAAAGGAACTCAACATGCGACAACGATGTTGGCTCGAGCTATAGAAAGATTACGACCATAACATTCAATATCATCTTGGAAAAGCAAACGTTGTAGCTGACGCATTGAGTAGAAGATCGTATGCGGGTACGAGTGCGACGTTGTTAACACAAAGACCCCTTTTGTACGACTTACAAAGGATGGAGATAGAGTTAAAAGCTCTAAATACCCACGTGATGATATCAAACATACGAGTCGGCGTAATTATTGTCGGATGAAGAAAATAACAAGTTTAAGTTTTTATAAATAATGGCGTAATTATTACAGTTAACACTGCTGGATTACCTGGTGGTTAATATACAGTAATACGCGTGGTTGCACAGTAGCACACGGTATTGCACAATATTTTTGAATTATTGATTCTTACGTAAGAAGGCACTACTCAATAATTGTTACAGTAATTATTGTTTAATCTTTTATTTTATTGATTCAATAATTACTGCGTTCATATTTTATATTATTGTTGTTTCAATAATTGTCATTGCATAGTAGTTCCCATTATCAGATCAATAATGCATATTATTTGAATAATATTATTAGATAGCATTATTGGAAATGTCTAAGAAAGTTCTGTCTAAAAAAGGGGTTTGGTCACCTAATTGCACGCCAGTAAGGAGAAATCCTTATCGGAAAGCCCCCTCTTTCCTGGGAACGACCTAGTTGTCGTAATTGTGATTCTGTAATATTATTTGTGAATAATTAATTATTAATTTATATGATAAGAAAATATTTATTTTATGTGGATATAAATGAAGGATAGGAAAATATTTATTTTATGTGATTATAAATGAAGGAATTAATGCTGAGGTATTTTATCAGTATTTTGTTAGAATGGAGGTATTAAAAATCGCCCGTATGTGGATTTCGAGCATTTTTCATTTGGAATTTGAAAAAACTTAAAGCTACAAAGTTGTAGAGAATTCGATTTCCTATGGAATGGACATAAATTCGTATTTTCTGATAATATGGCTATTTATTATAGATTATTGAAGTTTCTGATTATTGTTTAAATGGTAAAACATTTTAAAAATTTCTAGAATAGGTGGGCCCCACTTTTGGTTGGTGAGAAATGTGCTAAAATTTTATTTCAAAAGTGGTGGGCATGAATAGTAACATGTAAAGCCATCAAGTAGCAGGTTAAGTCTGCTTCGACGTTCTGGCATTTTTTTATAAATAGGTGCTTAGGTTAGAATTGAAAATTATACCAAAAACATAAGCTTTCTCTCTATATATATTATCGAGCGTATTTTTGTAAGTATTTAGATACTTTGAGAGTGTTATTCAGTACAAATTTTTTTCAGCACTATATCCGAAATTTCAGCTGGGAGTACTATTCTTTTGAGGTAATGGATGTTATTTTCTTCGCAAATGATATTATTTTCTTCAATATCATTATGCTGAAATATTGATATGAATTTTATTGTGGAATTTCTACCTTTTGTGTCGGGGTTACTATTCACGTATACAACACTATTCACGTATATGGCACTATTCACAAATACGTCACTATTCATCGAAAAATAAAATTTTCTCTTCTTTGTCTCAGATGTCTATTATGGTTACTATTTTTGATTGTATCCATGTTTTGATCTTCATTCTTGAATTTTACTCCACTATGGTTTATTATGGGAGTATTTTTTTTTAAACTTGGATTATCTAAAGTACGAATCTCTAATCTTTGTCCTTTTATCTCACTAAATTCGTTCTCTAAAATGTTTTTCATCATCTTCAGTCTTTAATGGTGATACTTGATGAATATCTTTGGCCCGTAGTGCAAAGATGAATGATTACCTAATGAATATCTTTGGTCCGTAGTGCAAAGATGAACAGGTGTTGAGATGAACATGATCAATTGGTGATACAAATGAATATCTTTGGCCTGTAGTGCAAAGATGAATATTTGATGCAAGATGTATATTGATTGATGTTACAGGGATAAAATATTGATGATAGACTTTTAAATTCATAGATGATAGTAAATTTCATTCTCTACTTAACTCTTCTAATGAATTATTATTTCCGCTGCGAATATTAAACGCAAAACTTAAGGAATTTTTAATCATTTTAGGAATTATAGAAGCAATACTTACCATAGTAAGTTTAAATTTTGAAATATGAAATGAAATAATATCCCTTCCATAATATGGAGTATGAAAGAAAATAATATTTCTTACGAGTATTGCAAAAAAAAAAAATATCACCTTAGTAGAAACTGAATTTGACTGAAATATCGGATATTATTTTGAGAAAATCATGCACAAAAACCTACACTCAAAGTATCCTTATACTCAAGAAAAATACTCACAATACTATAGAATAAGAATTTCTGATATTGTAATGGTGAGTTGAGGAATGAGGGTTACCCCCTATTTATAGCGCAGCACGGAGGTAAAATATAAAATTTTCTACCTAACTTGCCAAACTTCGTTCTCCGCCTACCTCAATTCCTTCTCTGCCAATTTCCTTACTTTCCATATTTGAGGGCCCACCTTTTGGAATATGGCTTACAGGAAGAATGAAAATAAAACTGGCACATAGTTTTGAAAAGGAAGAAATGCAATACACCAGTTTTTTTTGAAAAACAAAGGAAAGCAAGGCCAAGCTTCTCACCTCCTTAACATATTCACATCCTTATATGTGTGTGTGTGTGTGTGTGTGTGTGTGTGTATATATATATATATATATATATATATGTATATTATAATAATATTATTATTTAAACAATTATAATATATTATAATAATATATTTGAATGAATATTTTATTGAAAAAATAATTGTGATTTCATAGAAAAATATGTCAAACTTGCAACAATTATTTCATGCTAAAATTCCTTCATTTATATCATAATTGAACCAATATCCACCGCATAATAATTGTTCATAAATAAGGATTTATCCTTATTAGCACGCAATTATATTACCTAACTCATTTCCTCGATAGAATTTTCTAAATATTGTCAATAATGCTAACTAATAATATGAATAATTGTGTCATGTCAATTATTGATTTAATAATATAAAATATTGTGCAGATGATACTGTGACAATAATTAAATTAATAATATGAGATATTGTGCAACAATTACTGTGACAATTATTGAATAAAACTGAGTAACTTCTTACGTAAGAATCAATAATCAGAAATACTGTGCAATACCGTGTGCTACTGTGCAACCATGCATATTACTATATTTTTATCACCGCGTGTTTCTACAGTTAACGGTAAAAGTTTTGTCGTTATTTTTATAAAAAGGTAATTTTTGTCGCTTTCTATATTCGACAATTATTCCGTTATGTGGTCCACCAATGATTACGTCGTCATATGGATATTTCCCGAAAAAAAGAATATTCCCCGACCAAATGAATATTTTATAACAACTTACTTACTTCGTAAAATTTGCACATTTCACCCATAACTAAAGCATTATATCAAATCAACACCTTATTATTCAAAATAATAATTAGAGAAATTAAATCTTTATTCATAAAAAGTTGAGGTCTTACATATATTATTAATTAAAATGAAGAACAAGAAGTTATGGAATCATACCCTTGTAGATACGAGCTTCCACAGGTATGAGTTTAACTCTTACTTCTCCGTGATCTCCTTGAATCTCCAGGTAGATTCCTTCCTTTGATCAATGTTAGCCACCCAAGTGTATGGTCTCTAGAGGTGATCCACCAAGGAAGAAGAATTTTCAGGAAGAAGGGTGTATTGACTCAAACTGTAAGACTCCAAGTAAGGATAATTTGTTCTACATTATCTTGGTCATAATATTCTTTATTAGGCTAGTTGAGCTCACCCTTTTTCTTTTTGTTCCATTGTTCTTCTCAAGAGGTGAGAATATAGCTGGGACTAGTTGGGGTGTGGAGTAATGGTTCAAGACGGTTATTATAGCAGTCCTCACTATTTTGTAAAATAGTGTATCAATAATTATAATAAGGACTTTATTTGAGTTTGGATATTGTCTACAAGACAATATTTGTATTGAAACTCATAATTTACGTTTTGTCGTATTTTACACGATAGTTAATAATTTTATAAATGAAGTTTATATTTGATTTCTGTACCATGTATTTGGCGACTCAGAATGGGTTGTGTGGACTTATTTTGGGGGCTTTACAATATGCATAAAGGATGATCCGGATAATTGGTTTGTGAAAAATTTTAAAATCTGATTTTACTTTGCTTCTGCTATTTTTGCAATTTGATTATTACTTTGATCTTCACAAAACCTTACAGTGGTATAGAAGTCAAACTTTATATGAATTATTATTTTTTTAGATTCCATATATATATGGGTATGTATTTAGAATAACTTATTAGGCATAATTTGTTATATAAAATTTATTTAAAAAAAGAGTGGAAAAAGCCGAATCAATTTATGAAGCCCGTTATAAACTTGAAGCATGTTTCCATGCCACGCGGTTAATATATATATATATATATATATATATATATATATATATATATATATATATATATATATATATATATATATAATATTCTTAATAATTTTATAATTAAAATAAAGAGTTTATTTTAATCTTGAAATTGAATTTCATCCAACTTAAAATTGCCCATTAAATGATATTCATATATATATATATATATATATATATATATATATATATATATATATATATATAGAATGATTTTATTTATTGATACATATGATGATATGTATGATAATAAATGTGATTGATTATGGACTATTGACCAATGTGATTGGATTTATTTTAGTTGAATGTTTGAATAAATGAGTTTTATTAAATGAGGTCTGCGTACCTTGTCTTTTTTGGTTTTTTTCTTGATGCAAATTCTATCTCTCTCCTATGTACTTCTTGTAAGACCCCAAATTATTAATAAATAAAATTTAATTTACTCTATTTATTATTTTGAAATAGTAAGGGTTGAATTGATTAATGAGGTTAGTTATGAGTAAAATGCGCAAATATTTTAAATAAGCAAGTGGTTATAAAATATTCATTGTTGTCGGAGAATATTCGTTTGGTCGTGGAATATTCTTCCTGTCGGAGAATATTCGTACGACGGCGCAGTCTTTTGTGGGCCCCATAATGAAAAGTGATTGGATGAAGAAAACGACAAGTATAAGTTGTTTAAAAATAACGGCGTAGTTGTTACCGTTAATACTGTTGGAATACCTGGTGGTTAAAACATAGTAATACGCGTTGTTGCACAGTAGCACACGGTATTGCACTAATTATTGATTCTTACGTAAGAAGACACTACTCAATAATTGTTACAGTAATTACTGTTCAGTATTTTATTTTATTAATTCAATAATTGTTACGTTGATATTTTATATTACTATTGTTTCAATAATTGTCATTACACAATATTTTTCATTATCGAAGTAATAATTCATATTATCTGAATAATATTATTAGATAACATTATTGATAATGTCTAGAAAGTTCTGTCTAATGAGAGGCTTGGTCACCTAATTGCGCGCCAGTAAGGAAAAATCCTTATTGGAAAGCCCCCTCTTTCCTAGAAATTACCTGGTTGTCAGTATTGTGATTCTGTAATATTATTTGTGAATAATTAATTATTAATTTATATGATGAGAAAAATATTCATTTTATGTGGATATAGATAGAGAAAATTTTTAAAGTGACAATTGTTGAAAGGATATTTTATCTTTTCTGATAAAATAATATTTTATTATATAATTAGAATATAATAATGATGATATTTTTACAATGAATGTGGGATATATGAGTACGTGAGGAGGAAGAGTATTTTTATTGTAAAAGTTGTTTAAAACATGTTAAACATGTCTGTGGGCCCATTTCTTGACTGAAATTTGATTATAGCCTATAGAATCGTCTGTTTGTGGATTTCGGTCAGTTTTTATTTGGAATTTGAAAAAACTTAAACTTACAAAGTTGTAGAGAATGAAATTTCCTATGAAAAAGACATGTGGTTCGAATTTTTCTGACAAAATGGCTACTTATTATGAATTATTGAAGTTCTGAAGTTCCGAAATAATTGATTTTTGGAAGTTTTATTTATTTTTATTAATAAAAACGTTTTTTATACTTTGTGCCCTCATTAAACATGTGCAAAGTGCTGAAGCTAGAGAATTCAAAGTGGACGTAAGAAAATTTAATTATATATTAATATTTTATTAAATTTTCTGCTTTGGTGTTCTAAGTATTTTCCTATAAATAGGGTGCTTAGGTTAGAATTGAAAAATACACCAGAAACTAAAGTTTTCTCTCTCTTTATCTCTCAATATTATCGAGCGTATTCTTGTGAGTATTTTAAGACTTTGAGTGTTGCTATACGGTGCAAGTTCCCTTCAGCTCTAAATCCAGTATTCCAGTCAGAAGTACTGTCTTTTTGAGGTAAGGAATATTATTTTTTTTATAAATGATATTATTTCTTCCAATATCATTATGCCAAAATATTGATCTGAATTTTTTATCAAATTTAGAACTTTTTGTGTCGGAATTACTATTCACGTATACGGTACTATTCACGTATACGACACTATTCACAGAAAAATTAAAATTTTGTTTTTCGTCCAAAATATTTATTATGGATACTAGCTTTGATTGTATCCATGTTTTGATCATTCTTGAATTTTACTCCACTATGATTACTTATGAGGTATTTTTGGACATGGATAAACCGAAATACGAATCCTTAATATTTGTTATTTTGTTTCACTGGATTCGTTTCCTTTAAAATATTTTTTATCATCCTCAGTTCTAAATGATGATATTACTGAATATCTTTGGCCTGTAGTGCAAAGATGAATGATTTCTGATGAATATCTTTGGCCCGTAGTGCAAAGATAAACAGGTGTTTAGATGAACATGACCAACTGATGAATATCTTTGGCCTGTAGCGCAAAGATGAATATTTGATTCCAGATATATATTGGTTGATGTTACAGGGATAAAATATCGACGATGAACATTTAAATTCATATATAGAAGATAGTAGATTTCATTCTCTACTTAACTCTTCTAATGAATTATTTTTTCTGATGCGAATATTGATTTAAAAACTTGTTGTCTATTGTATTCTATTAAATTTTTCTCTGTTGAAGACTAACGATAATTTGTTCTATATTATCTTAGTTATAATATTCTTTACTGGGCTAGTTGAGCTCACCCTTTTCTTTTTTGTTCCATTTTTCTTCTCAAGAGGCGAGAATGTAGCGAGTACTAGTCGGGGTATGGAATGAAGGTTCTAGAAAGTCGTTTTAGTAGTCCTAACCATTTTTGTAAAATAATGTATCAATAATTGTAATGAGGACTTATTGAGTGTGGATATTGTCTAGATGACAATATTTGTATTTAAACTCACAGTTTTTATGTTGTATTAATAAAGTTGTAGTTGTTTCTGTACCATGTATTTTGACGACTCAGAATGGGTGTTGTATACCTATTTTGGGGGTGTCACAGTTGGTATCAGAGCTTAGGGATATGGTCTCTGGCGGAGATCGGGGAATAGTACTAGGAGGGGAGAGACGAGTAAATCCTTTGCTAGTGTGTCATACCTAAGCTTATTTGTTGGTCAGTCATAATATAGGGGTATTATGTGATTTGTTAATTTATTTAATTAACCCTTATTTTATGGCAGTATTTAAGAATGGCAACTGAGAATGTGAACAGTGGAGTAAACGAAACCGTGGAGACGCCTGTACTCACCAACGAGGAGAACGTGCAACAGGCTGGCAATGTTCCTCCTGTGAACAACACCACTCCAGATGATGAACGATGGTGTGTTTAGAAGCTTTTTACAGTTCATGCAAAATCAGACGAGGGAGGCTTGTGTTCAGAATACAGGAGGAAATGATAGCAATTCACGGTTTGTCACAGCCAAGCAGTTCAAGGAGTTGGGACCACCAGAATTCTGGGGAAAACCGGATCCGATTAAGGCGGAGACGTGGGTCAAACAAATTACCAAGATATTCGATGTCTTGGGATGCACGGAAGAACAGAAGGTTCCATTCACCACCTTTATGTTCCGTAATGAGGCAGATTACTGGTGGGAATCTGTAAATCGTACCCATCCAGCCGCACTTAGCATGTTTTGGGAAACATTTCAAAAACTGTTCAATGACAAGTACTTTCCTGAAAGTATTCGTCATATGAAGGAGGTAGAGTTTATTAGACTGGAGCAGAATAACATGACGGTGTCCCAGTACGAGGCGAAGTTTGTAGAGTTATCCAGGTTTGCACCTCATTTGGTGGAGAATGAGAAACGTATGACACGGATGTTTCTGAGAGGTTTGAAACCCAGCATACGTCAATATCTCATTTCACAAAATTTTCTCTCTATTCAGATGTTGTCAACAGGGCTCAATTATTAGAGGGAGATAACGAGTACGTTCAACCGAGGGACCACAACCAGGATTATACCGGTGACAGCAGTCATCAGAACAACGATAACTAACGGAGAAAGAAAAATACGGACAAGAGCAGCAACCACTCTGGTGGTAATCATGGCCATGAGAATAGAAGAAGCAAGTCGGGAGAAGATTTTAAAAAGAGGAGATTCAACAATGATAATACGAAGACGTCAGCACCAGCAGCAACTGGTTCCAAGGGAGGAGAACGACCACCGGTCATATGCTATAAGTGCAGAAAAGAAGGACATATCAGCCCAAACTGCCCACAACAGTTTAAGGTATGTTATAATTGTGGAAAGAAAGGACATATCGCTCGAGATTGCACTGTAGCGAAACCAAGTCCAGCGGGAATGGTGACTCAAAAGGCTGTCCCAAAAAAGTCAAAGTCAACGGTTCCTGAAAGAGCGTTTGTCGTGACTGGTCAACATGCGAGGAACCCAAACTAGGTGATCACGGGTAAGCTAATCATAAATTCTTGCGAAGTTTATACCTTACTAGATACCGGTGCTACCCATTCATTTATCTCTCCTGCTTGTGCTCAATATTTAAACTTGACTCCGTAGAAATTAGACTTTGATTTATCTGTGGAGACTCCGTTAGGAGAAACTTTCATCACATCCACTGTTTATAAATCTTGTTTGATCCAAGTTGGCACCATCACCTTACCTGTTGACCTTATCTCTTTAAAGATACTTACATTTGACGTGATTTTAGGAATTGATTAGTTAACTACTCATCATGCCAAAATTGATTATTTTCGTAAGGTTGTTAGTTTTCATATTCCTAACCAACCTGTTGTGCGAATTCAAGCAACTAAGCCATTAAAATCAATCACTGTTATATCAAGTCATAAAGCTATTCGTTTATTAAAAAACGGATGTCAAGCTTTCTTAGCCCATATTATGGATTTGAATAAAGACACGTCATATTTGAATAATATTCCTGTTGTTATTGACTTTCTTAACATATTTCCTGAAGAACTTCTCGGTCTACTCCCAGAACGTAAAGTTGAATTCTTTATTGATCTTGAACCTGGTACAAAGCCGATTTCTAAAACCCCATATCGAATGGCTCCTATTGAACTTCAGGAGTTAAAAGTCCAACTATAGGAGTTGTTGGACATCGGTTTCATTCGTCCTAGTACATCTCCTTGGGGTGCTCCTGTTTTATTCGTAAAGAAGAAAGATGGGAGTATGCGACTTTGTATCGACTACCGGAAATTAAACCATGTCACTATCAAGAATAGGTATCCGCTACCTCGTATTGATGACCTGTTTGACCAGTTACAAGGAGTACAATTCTTTTCAAAAATCAATCTTCGTTCTGGATATCATCAGCTGAAGATTAGAACTGAGGATATTCCAAAGACTGCCTTTAGAACTCGGTACGAACATTATGAATTCTTAGTCATGTCTTTTGGATTGACTAATGCTCATGCGGCTTTCATGGATATGATGAATCGAGTATTCAGGGAATATTTGGATCAGTTCGTTATTGTTTTTATTGATGACATCCTCATATATTCCAAAAGTCGTGAAGATCATGAGCACCATTTGAAGCTGGTACTCTAAAGGCTTCGTGAAAATAAGTTATATGCCAAGTTAAAGAAATGCGAGTTCTGGCTTGAGAAAGTAGCATTCCTTGGGCACGTGATGTCAAAACATGGAGTATCTGTTGACCCGGCGAAGATTGAAGTAATACAAAGTTAGGAACAACAGAAGTCGGTGACCGAAGTACGTAGCTTTCTGGGCTTAGCTGGTTATTAACGGAGATTCGTGGAAGGATTTTCTCGAATCGCTACTCCATTAACTCAGCTGACTCGAAAAGATAACAAATTCATATGGAGAGAGGAATGCGAGAAGAGTTTCCAAGAGCTTAAGAGGAGACTCATTTCGGCATCTGTTTTGACCATACCATCTGGTTCGGATGGATTTGTTATCTACAGCGATGCTTCAGGCAAAGGGCTAGGATGTGTTCTCATGCAACGTGGGAAAGTTATAGCCTATGCCTCACGATAACTTAAAGAATATGAGAGGAATTATCCTACTCATGATCTAGAGTTGGCAGCAGTCGTTTTCGCGCTAAAGATCTGGAGGCACTATCTATATGGGGAGAAAGTGGAGATATATTCAGACCATAAAAGGCTCAAATATTTCTTCACTCAAAAAGAACTCAACATGCGGCAACGACGTTGGCTCGAGCTGTTGAAAGACTACGACCATACCATTCAATACCATCCTAGAAAAATGAACGTGGTAGCCGACGCATTGAGTAGAAGATCATACGCGGGAACAAGTGCGATGTTGTCAACACAAAGGCCCATTTGGTGTGATTTACAAAAGATGAAGATAGAATTCAAGACTCCGGGGACCCGTGCAATGATGTCAAGTATACGTATAGAACCAACTTTAATCGAAAAAGTTAAAGTTGCTCGAGCCACAGACCCGGAGTTGGTGCTTATGAAGAAGAAAGTGCAAGAAGGTGATATTCTAGAAGCAAGAATCGATGAAGAAGGAATACTTCGAGTCCACTCCAGACTTTGTATTCCTAATGATTTTGATTTGAAGTACAAGATCATGATGGAGGCACACAATACACCATTTTCAATCCATCCTGAAAGTACCAAAATGTATCGTGATCTTCGACATACATTTTGGTGGAACAATAAGAAGAGAGAGATTACAAAGTTTATCTCGAGGTGTTTAACTTGTCAACGTGTAAAGGCGGAGCATTAAGTGCCTAAGGGTCCATTGCAACCACTTGAGATTCTGAAATGGAAGTGGGAACACATTACCATAGATTTTGTTACGGGTCTTCTCACGGTTTCTCAAGGCATAAATGCTATTTGGGTTATTGTAGATAGATTAACTAAGTCTGCTCATTTCTTGCCGATACGGGAGACTTATTCCCTTGAACGTCTTGCTAGTATGTACGTGAATGAGATTATGAGGTTGCATGGCATGCCAGTATCCATAGTTTCGGATCGTGACCCAAGATTTACTTCAAGATTTTGGGTTAGCTTGCAAAAAGCTATGGGCACGGATTTACGATTCAGTTTGGCATACCATCCTCAAACGGACGGGCAATCAGAGAGGACTATTCAAACTCTTGAAGATCTATTAAGACTTTGTGTCCTAGATTTCAAAGAAAGTTAGGATAACTACCTATCATTGGTGGAATTCTCTTACAACAAAAGTTATCAGGCAAGTATAGGTGTGGCTCCATTTGAAGCATTATACGGACGAAAGTGTCGCTCTCCAATATGTTGGGATGAGGTGGGAGAAGCAACATTGTTGGGACCTGAGTTGGTACGTATGACTACGGAAAATATCCAAATGATTCGACAACGTATACAAACGGCACAGGATCGACAAAAGAGTTATACGGATCTTCATCGAAAGGACGTGAAATTTAGTATTGGGGATCATGTATTGTTGCGTGTGACTCCATGGAAAGGAGTTACAAGATTTGGGAAGAGAGGAAAGCTCAATCCATAATTTATTGGTCCATTTTAGATTGTTGATCGAGTAGGAAATGTGGCCTATAGACTCGCGTTACCTCCAAGTATGTCTTGTGTTCATAATATTTTTCATATATCTGTGCTTCGTAAATATGTGAAAGACCCAAACCACGTCATTGAGTTAGAACCGGACGAGATAGCCGAAGACTTAACGTACGAAGAGGTACCTATCAAGATCTTGGATAGGAAAGAGCATGTCCTACGTACAAAGGTCATACCACAAGTTAAAGTTTTGTGGAGGAACCATGCTATTGAGGAAATGACCTGGGAATTGGAAACAGAAATGAAAGCAAGGTATCCTCATCTTTTCGAAATACCAGGTACGTACGTCAATTTCGAGGACAAAATTTCATAAGGAGGGGAGGTTGTAAGACCCCAAATTATTAATAAATAAAATTTAATTTTCTCTATTTATTATTTTGAAATAGTAAGGGTTGAATTGATTAATGAGGTTAGTTATGGGTAAAATGCGCAAATATTTTAAATAAGCAAGTGGTTATAAAATATTCATTGTTGTCAGAGAATATTCGTTTGGTCGTGGAATATTCTTCCTGTCGGGAAATATTCGTACGACGGCGCAATCTGTTGTGAGCCCCATAACGGAAAGTGATTGGATGAAGAAAACGACAAGTATAAGTTGTTTATAAATAACGGCATAGTTGTTACCGTTAATACTGTTGGAATACCCGGTGGTTAAAACACAGTAATACGCGTTGTTGCACAGTAGCACACGGTATTGCACCAATTATTGATTCTTACGTAAGAAGGCACTACTCAATAATTGTTACAGTAATTACTGTTTAGTATTTTATTTTATTGATTCAATAATTGCTACGTTGATATTTTATATTACTATTATTTCAATAATTGTCATTACACAGTATTTTTCATTATCGAAGCAATAATTCATATTATCTAAATAATATTATTAGATTGCATTATTGAAAATGTCTAGAAAGTTCTGTCTAAGGAGAGGTTTGGTCACCTAATTGCGCGCCAGTGAGGAGAAATCCTTATTGGAACGCCCCCTCTTTCTTGGGAACTGCCTGGTTGTCAGTATTGTGATTCTGTAATATTATTTGTGAATAATTAATTATTGATTTATATGATGAGGAAAATATTTATTTTATGTGGATATAGATGGAGAAAATTTTTAAAGTGACAATTGTTGAAAGTCGATATTTTATCTTTTCTGATAAAATAATATTTTATTATATTATTAGAATATAATAATGATGATATTTTTATAATGAATGTGGGATATATGAGTACATGAGGAGGAAGAGTATTTTTGTTGTAAAAGTTATTTAAAACATGTTAAACATGTCTGTGAGCTCATTTCTTGACAGAAATTTGATTATATCCTATAGAATCGCCCATTTATAGATTTCGGTCAGTTTCTGTTTGGAATTTGGAAAAACTTAAACGTACAAAGTTGTAGATAATTAAATTTCCTATGGAAAAGATATGTGGTTTGAATTTTTCTGACAAAAGGGCTATTTATTATGAATTATTGAAGTTATGAAGTTCTGAAATAATTGATTTTTGGAAGTTTTATTTATTTTTATTAATAAAAACGTTTTTTATAATTTGTGGCCTCATTAAACATGTGCAAAGTGCTGAAGCTAGAGAATTCAAAGTGGGCGTAAGAAAATTTAATTATATATTAATATTTTATTAAATTTTCTGCTTTGGTGTTCTAAGCATTTTTCTATAAATAGGGTGCTTGGGTTTGAATTGAAAAATACACCAGAAACTAAAGTTTTCTCTCACTTTGTCTCTCTATATTATCGAGATTATTCTTGTGAGTATTTTAAGACTTTGAGTGTTGCTATACGGTGCAAGTTCTCTTCAGCTCTATATCCAGTATTCTAGTCAGAAATACTGTCTTTTCGAGGTAAGGAATATATTTTTTTTTTTTATAAATGATATTATTTCTTCCAATATCATTATGTCAAAATATTGATCTGAATTTTTATCAAATTTAGAACTTTTTGGGTCGGGGTTACTATTCACATATACGATATTATTCACGTATACGGCACTATTCACGAATACGACACTATTCACAGAAAAATTAAATTTTTATTTTTCATCCAAAATATCTATTATGGATACTAACTTTGATTGTATCCATGTTTTGATCATTCTTAAATTTTACTCCACTATGATTACTTATGAGGTATTTTTGGACATGGATAAACCGAAATACGAATCTTTAATATTTGTTATTTTATTTCACTGGATTCGTTTCCTTTAAAATATTTTTCATCATCCTCAATTTTAAATGATGATATTACTGAGTATCTTTGGCTTGTAGTACAAAGATGAATGATTTTTGATGAATATATTTGGCCCGTAGTGCAAAGATGAATAGGTGTTGAGATGAACATGACCAACTGATGAATATCTTTGGCCTGTAGTGTAAAGATGAGTATTTGATTCCAGATATATATTGATTGATGTTACAGGGATAAAATATCGACGATAAACTTTTAAATTCATATATAGAAGATAGTAGATTTCATTCTCTACTTAACTCTTCTAATGAATTATTATTTTCGCTGCGAATATTGATTTAAAAACTTGTTGTCTATTGTATTCTATTAAATTTTTCACTGTTGAAGACTAACGATAATTTGTTCTATATTATCTTAGTCATAATATTCTTTACTGGGCTAGTTGAGCTCACCCTTTTTCTTTTTGTTCCATTTTTCTTCTCAAGAGGCAAGAATGTAACGAGTACTAGTCGGAGTATAGAATGAAGGTTCTAGAAAGTCGTTTTAGTAGTCCTCACCATTTTTATAAAATAATATATTAATAATTGTAATGAGGACTTATTTGAGTGTGGATATTGTCTAGATGACAATATTTGTATTTAAACTCACAATTTTTATGTTGTATTAATAAAGTTGTAGTTATTTCTGTACCATGTATTTTGACGACTCAGAATGGGTATTGTATACCTATTTTGGGGGCGTCACACTTTTCATTGACTGTTGATCAAGGTTTCTATTTAAATTAAATAGTTTATGTAATAGGATTAGTTAGAATTTTTTAAAGAACAGGAGATCAAGGAGAAAGGAGCGCTCGAAGACCCATTTGTAATGGAGCTTGGGTTTAAATTTAATAGTTATATTTAAATATTTATTGTTGCACCCTAGGGTTTGACTGTTGGTTCACTTGGTGGCTCTAGTGAACCAAACTAGAATAAAAGTCCATAATCAATTCGGGTAGAATATAATATTCTATAATATGCATGCTAGTATTATATATATATATATATATATATATATATATATATATATATGTGTGTGTGTGTGTGTGTGTGTGTGTGTGTCTGTATATGTGTGTGTGTGTGTGTGTGTGTGCATGCGTACTAAACAAGATGAGACAAATAATAACAAATTCCTCAAAGTTTTTATATATTAAGTCTTAAGCGTTCAAAGATATTTAGAATATCAAACGTCGCTTTCTAGTATGATAAAATTAATAGAGTATAAAATATTTAATATAAGTTTGTTGTGTCACCACAAGGCAAGTATTAAATATTTAATATGTTAATTTATCACATTTGATGCTTATAAAGAAAATTGAACAATATTATTTTGTTGTGTCACCACAAGGACAATATTTTCCTTTTCTGAAAATATGAAAGTGCTAGGTTGGACTTAACTTAGATAATTTTGATTCGGATGTGCCACCACTTAATCAAAATAATCCAAGAGACAAAACATAAGGAGTTATGTGATGATATAATTGACAAAGAGTTGTCTACCTATTTATTTATATATAGTTTGTTGTGTCACCACAAGGCTATATATATTTGAAATGAGATCCTTATTTTCAATAGCAAAAACTTTAATTAGATTTTGCCGAACTATATAGATGAGGGTAATATAGTTTGAAAAAAATAGTGGGAGATACCGATTTAAAATAAAACCTAATTTATTTTGGTAATTAATTAAATGAATGTTTGCTAAAATATTATCTTTTTACATGTAGAATTTAAAAATATCGCATTCATTAATTTCACTGTGTAGCATACTTGACAACTGACCGGACCGAATTACACGGACTGGTTAAGGAGTTTGAGAATTGTTATCACTATTGAAAAGATTTATCATGTCTTAAATTCGCCCGTACCTACAAATGTTGCAGAGACAGCCTCTGAGGAAGAGATTGCTACTTTTAAAAAGTGGCAAGATGATGTATCTATGGCTCAATGCATCATGCTCGCATCCATGAGTAACGAGCTTCAGCTTCAGCATGAAACCATGGATGCTTCTACTATGTTATTGAATCTACAAGAGCTGTATGGTGAGCAAAGTAGGACTGCTAGATATGAAATATGTAAGGAGCTCTTTCGATCTCGGATGACAGAGGGTACTACCATTGAGACTCATGTCTTAAAGATGATCAATCTGATTGAACGTCTTGGACAGCTTGGGTTCGTCATGGATAGGGAGTTGAGTCAAGATTTAGTCTTGCAGTCACTCCCAGACACCTTCTCACAATTTGTTGTGAATTTTCACATGAATAAGTTAGATGTCAGCTTGCCTGAATTACTTAACATGTTGAAAACTGCTGAAGGTCACTTCCCATCCAAGAAGGACCATGTCTTAATGGTGGATGATTCTTCCAAGAAAAGGAAGATGCCTAAGGTATCTTCTCAGAAGAAGAAATCCAAGGAGGTTAAGGGTAAGACGAAAGTGAAGGATCAAAAAAAACCTGATCCAGCTAACAAACGAATTTGCTTCCATTGCAATAAGCCGGGTCACTGGAAGAGTAACTACAAGGATTATCTTGCGAAATAAAAGCAGAAGAAGCTTGGAGGAGCTTCAAATCAAAAATATTTTTAATATAATGTTTAATACACCCTTCAAGTTATAATGTTTAATTTATCCACTAAATATAAATTTGAATATTATAATTTGTACTTAACTTGATTTAATTAATTAAATTATGAACTTGTGCAATAAATAACATACATGTCAAAAAATAATAAATATTTATTTTTTCAGGGAACTAAATGTAAGACCCCAAATTTTTTTTTAATAAAATGAAATTTTCTCTATTTATTATTTTGAAATTGTAAGGGGTTGATTCGATTAATATTGTTAGCTATGGGTAAAATGCGTAAATATTTTAAATAAGCAAGTGGTTATAAAATATTCATTGTTGTCGGAGAATATTCGTTTGGTCGTGGAATATTCTTACTGTCGGGGAATATTCGTATGACAGCGCAGCCTTGTGTGGGCCCCATAATGGAAAGCAATTGGATGAAGAAAACGACAAGTATGAGT
The DNA here is from genome assembly GCA_016801055.1 of Panax notoginseng. Lineage (NCBI taxonomy): Eukaryota > Viridiplantae > Streptophyta > Magnoliopsida > Apiales > Araliaceae > Panax > Panax notoginseng. The sequence continues at coordinate 217,983,934 of CM029014.1, read as the reverse complement.
TTTTTTAAAAATAACGGCGTAGTTGTTACAGTTAACACTGTTAGAAAACTTGGTGGTTAATACACAATAATACGCGGTGTTGCACAGTAGCACACGGTATTGCACCAATTATTGATTCTTACGTAAGAAGGCACTACTCAATAATTGTTACAGTAATTACTGTTCAATATTTTATTTTATTGATTCAATAATTGCTACGTTGATATTTTATATTATTGTTGTTTCAATAATTATCACTGCACAGTATTTCCCATTATCAGATCAATAATTCATATTATTTGAATAATATTATTAGATAGCATTATTGAAAATGTCTAAGGAAGTTCTGTCTAAGGAGAGGTTTGGTCACCTAATTGCGCGTCAGTAAGGAAAAATCCTTATTGGAAAGCTCCCTCTTTCCTGGGAATGACCTGGTTGTCATTATTGTAATTCTGTAATATTATTTGTGAATAATTAATTATCGATTTATATGATAAGGAAAATATTTATTTTATTTGGATATAAATGGAGAAATTTTTAGAAAAGTGACAATTGTTAAATATTAAAATTTTATCTATATTATAATATTACATTATAAATGTATAATGTGATAATATAATAATATAATAATATAATAATGGTGATATTTTTATAATGAATGTGTGATATATGAGTAATTGAGGAGGAAGAGTATTTTTGTTACAATAAATGCTAAAAACATGTTGGTGGACCCCATTTTTGACTAAAATTTGATTATAGCCTGTAAAATCGTCCGTATGTGAATTTCAGTCAATTTCTGTTTAGAATTTGGAAAAACGTAAAGCTACAAAGTTGTAGAGAATTAAATTTTCTATGAAATAGACATAAAATTCGAATTTTTTTTGATAAAAGGGCTATTTATTATGAATTATTGAAGTTCTAGAATATTGAATCTGAATTGATTTTGTTACAAAAAATATTCAAAACATGTTTTTCATGTTGGTGGGCCCCACTTGCATGTGTAAGATGCTGAAATCAGATTTCAAGTATGCGTAGGAAATTTTTTATAAATAATATTATTTTATTAAATTTTCTGCTTTGGTGTTCTAAGCATTTTCCTATAAATAGGGTGTTTAGGTTAGAATTAAAAATCACACTAGAAACTGAAGTTTTCTCTCTCTATATTATCGAGCGTATTTTTGTGAGTATTTTGATACTTTGAGTGTTACTATACGGTGCAAGTTTCCTTCAAAATTATATCCGACATTCCATTCAGAAGTAATATTCTTTTGAGGTAAGGGATGTTATTTTCTTCGTAAATGATATTATTTCTTTCACTATCATTATACCGGAATATTGATAAGATTTTTCTTGTGAAATTCTTATCTTTTCATGTCGGGGTTCTATTCATGAGTTACTATTCACGAGTTACTATTCATGAGTTACTATTCACAAATTACTATTCACGAATACTATTCACGAAGCATGATGATTTTTTTTTCTTGTGAAATTTCTACCTTTTAGTGTCGGAGTTACTATTCATGTATACGACACTATTCACAAATACGACACTATTTACAAAAAAATTAAATTTTTATTTCTATGTCCAAGATTGTCTGTTATGGTTCCTATCTTTGATTGATCTATGTTTTGATCTTTATTTTTGAATTCTGCTCCACAATAGTTTATTATGGAGTATTTTTGAACTTGGATAAACTAAAGTACGAATCCCTAATGCTTGTCATTTTATCTCACTGGATTCGTTCTTTAAAATATTTTTCATCATCCTCAGTCCTTAATGGTGATACTTGATTAATATCTTTGGCCTATAGTGCAAAGATGAATGATTATGTGATGAATATCTTTGGCCTGTAGCGCAAAGATGAACAAGTGTTGAGATGAACATGACCAACTGATGAATATCTTTGGCCGGTAGTGCAAAGATGAATATTTAATTCAAGATGTATATTGATTGATGTTACAGAGATAAAATATTGATGGACTTTTAAATTCATAGATGATAGTAAATTTCATTCTCTACTTAACTATTCTAATGAATTGTTGTTTCTACTGCAGTTGTTGATCTAAAACTTGTTGTCTATTATATTCTATCAGATTTTTCCCTATTGAAGACTAAGAATAATTTGTTGTACATTATCTTAGTCATAATATTCTTTACTGGTCTAGTTGAGCTCACCCTTTTTCTTTTTGTTCCATTTTTCTTCTCAGGAAGCGAGAATATAGCGGGAACTAGTTGGGGTGTGGAGTGATGGTTCAAGATAGTTGTTTTAGTAGTTCTCACTATTTTGTAAAATAATGTATCAATAATTGTAATGGGAACTTATTTGAGTGTAGATATTGTCTAGAAGACAATATTTGTATTTAAACTCACAGTTTATATGTTGTTGTATTTTGCACGACAATTGTATTAATGAAGTTGTAGTTATTTTTGTACCATGTATTTGGCGACTCAGAATGGGTAATGTATACCTATTTTGGAGGCGCCACAACAAAGTCATACAATTTTTACTAATTAAATTTGTTAAAGATTAAAATTTACGTGATATATATTCAAATATAATTTTTTGTAATTAAAAATTAAAATTTTAACTCCCGTAAAAAGTATAAATTAACGCAATAAAATTATAATTATTTTTTCCAAATATTAAAATTCATGTAAAACAAATTTATTATTACAGAACAAATATTATTATTCATATAAAAAAAAGTAATAAAAATTATATTAGTTATTTTTCTCATATATTAAATAAAACATAAGTCGCACTTAAACATAATTATTTACAGTAAAAATGAAAAATATTGTTGTTCAAAAATATATATATATATATATATATATATATATATATATATATATATATTAAAATAAACATCTTTTTACAAGATAGATGTAGTAATAAATATTATTATACTTTCTTTTATTCAACATTGCACAAAAACATCTAACTGTTTACTAAAAAAATGTAATCAAAATCATAAACATCTCAAATTTTGACATATACTCAAAAAACAATTTAACATATAAAAATCATAATATGAAACTAAAAATTCAAAAAATAATTTTTTTTGTTAAACATCAAAAAGTAAACTATCAACATACTCAATCACTCTAATTAGAATAGCTTCATTAATAATTTAATTTAATTTTTTTAATATTTGTACCACTTATCCAAAAATATGTGTTAATTAAACTAATTTTTTTTATAAGTTATCAACAATTTAAATGAGATAGTCTTAAGTACAAATAAAACTATAATTAAAATGAATTGTATTAAAAAAAGATAATTAAACATATATATTATTTAGGAAGTAAAATTTGATAACATACAAGGGTAAATATTTAATTTATCTATTTAGTCAAACCTAAAAACTTAGAGGGGTACTAACTGTTACTTAAAAAACTAGAGGGGGGGTGAGTGTTATTATGATTATCTAGAATGGGTGTCATGTATTTTAGTCTTTAAGAAATTTAAAATAGTGTTTGGTTAAATAATTGTAAAAGTGTTTTTAAAAATAAGAAAATGATATACATATCGGCAAATATTGACGAAGTTGAATTGTGACCAACATGGAAACATATGCGATAAAATAAAATAAATTAAAGTGAGACACTTCTTAATTCATACATATCACATGTGTGCAAATACGTCTCAATCATAATTCGGCTGAAAACTTTCGCAATGTATAACAGAACTTTTAAAAATATTAATGACAAAATTTAAGATAATGGTGTGGTATATATCTCGTATTAATAATTTTATATTTTTTACATTTGTCAAAATGCTTCCCAAAAATACAAAGTTATAGTTCAAGTTAAAGTGTTTTTAAACCCAAATATCTAGTATTCAAAATTGCTCGTAGTTAATGATAATATTTTTCATCAACAATAATATCATCGATAGAAAATGTCGTTGACAATGAAGTTCGTTAACTATTAGTATTTTTTATATCTATGTATTAGTTGTCCGCTCTTAAATTCAGTAGTAAAAGGCCGAAGAAGGACAATCACTCATTTTTAATATTGGATTATAGAGTCGACAAAAGAGGGTGAAGCTCTCTAAGACTAACAATTTCTGTCAATGCTCATTCTATTTTTTCTGGGCCAATATTTTTGTGAGTGTGAAAAATTAACGATCTGACAGATAAATTATTATTGTCTACGGATTTTTGATATTGTCGATAGATAGGTCAATCAAAAGTAACCCTATTTCTTGTAGTGGTGATTTCAGAAGGAATGACCTAAATATAAGCTAACCTCTAGTTTGGTGTGTTAATGCAAATAATTGGGAATTTAGTAGTTCAACGTGTAAAATGACTTAATTATAGTAGAAGTATTTTTGGCCCAAAGTATTTCCTTTTTCTAAACAAATTTTAATTAATATGAATAAAATATGTCAAGAATTAATTAAAGGGACTCATTCCCAGTGGTGGAACCAAAAACTTTTGAGAAGGGGGTCAAAATATACTTGTAAAATCATGGCGGCGGCGATACGATCTACAATGGCAGCAACCGACGACGGCAATAGCAGAGATACTAATACCAATGCCTTAAAGATATATAAACTAATAGTAACACCAATGTCTTTCAAACCCATAACTAGTAGTATCCTCTCCATTATATGTTGCAAAAGGCTCATGTTTAATTCTTGCCACAAAACCCACATTATCCAACAAGAGAACAAAATTTACAATATGATTTTCACGTGCAAACAAAAAGCAGAGTTTCCTATGTTCCCATTTTGCAAGGTATGATTCGTAAGCAAATCAAAAGATTATAATTTCATAAAGTGTCTCACAAAAGGATATACTCACGGACTCACGATGTCTAGCAAAGAGTCACTTTTAAATTTTATTTTTGTCTTAAAACAAAATAAAAAGTGACTTGAAATACGGTAATTAATTTTCTCTTAAAAGAAATACTAGTATCAATGTTGTGAGAGGAAGATATGAACATTTCTAGTTATTTCTATAAAATTAATTATGAGATAAAAATAAAATTCAAAAGTGATAATTTTTACGAGACATAATGGATATGCTTGGTTCATCACTCCACATGTAACCTGGTTGCTTAGAGGGAAGAATTAATTAATATACACACACATACACTGACACACACACACACACACACACACACACACACACACACACATATATATATATATATATATAGGTTTATGGATCGAATTCGTAAGCAAATCAAAAAATTGTAGAAGCATAAAGTGCATCAATATTTGTATATATAGGCTTATGGAACCAATAACTTTTTACCATGTATAATTAATTAGACTTATATGAAGAAAGAAAAACACTTACTAGTACAAATATATACCCAAGACAATTGACCCCCTTCGCCCCCCCTTGGTTCTGCCTCTGCTCATTCCTAGTGGCGGATTCAACCTGAAAGTTCAGTGGGGTGACCATTCCAAATGAAAGGAGATGAATATATTAAATTGATAAGTATTTTTCACAACATTCTCATTTAATTACTACAACAAATTTGTGTTTAGATGCCACTTCTTATGAGACACTTTTTAAAAATTAACAAGCATACACCTTAGAGGATTAATTAACAAGCATACACTTTGATATATTATAAAAAATAATAGGTAGTGTAAGACCCCAACTTATTATAAATGAAATTAAATTTCTCTATTTATTATTTTAAAATATTAAGGGTTGATTTGATTAATGTGGTTAGTTATGGGTAAAATGCGCAAATATTTCAAATAAGCAAGTGGTTATAAAATATTCATTGTTGTCGGGGAATATTCATTTGGTCGTGGAATATTCTTACTGTCAAAAAATATTCGTACGCCGGCGCAGCCTTGTGTGGGCCCCATAACAGAAAGCGATTGGATGAAGAAAATAACAAGTATAACTTTTTATAAATAACGTCATAGTTGTTACTATTAACACTGTGGGAATACCCGGTGGTTTAGACACAGTAGCACACGGTATTGCACAAATTATTGATTCTTACGTAAGAACGCTCTACTCAATAATTGTTACAGTAATTATTGTCAAATATTTTATTTTATTGACTCAATAATTGCTACGTTGATATTTTATATTATTGTTGTTTCAATAATTGTCACTACACAGTATTTTTTATTATCAGATCAATAATTCATATTATTTGAATAATATTATTAGATAGCATTATTGGCAATGTCTAGAAAGTTCTGTCTAAGGAGAGGTTTGATCACCTAATTGCGCGCCAGTAAGGAAAAATTCTTATTGGAAAGCCCCCTCTTTCTTGGGAACGGCCTAGTTGTTAGTATTGTGATTCTGTAATATTATTTATGAATAATTAATTATTGATGTATATGATAAGGAAAATATTCATTTTATGTGGATATAGATGGAAAAAAATTTTAATGTGACAATTATTGAAAATTGATATTTTATCTTTTCTTTTAAAATAATTCATTTAAATATATTATTATATTATAATAATATAATAATAGTGATATTTTACAATGAATATGTGATATACGAATAAATGAGGAGAAAGAGTAATTTTGTTACAAAAAATGTTTAAAACATGTTAAACATGTTCGTGGGCCCCATTTTGTGATTGAAATTGGATTATAGCCCGTAAAATCGTCCGTATATAGATTTCGGTCAATTTTTGCTTGGAATTTGAAAAAACTTAAACTTACAAGGTTGTAGAGAATTGAATTTCTTATGGAATGGACATAAGATTTGAATTTTTATGATAAAAGGGCTATTTATTATGAATTATTGAAGTTCCGGAATAATTGATTTTTGAAGTTTTAAATATTTTTTAAAAGAAAAGCATTTTTTTCATTTTGGTGGGCCCCACATGAGTGGTAAATATGCTAAATTTAGATTTTTAAGGTGGGCGTGAAATTTTTTTAAATATATTAATATTTTATTAAATTTTCTACTTTGGTGTTCTAAGCATTTTCCTATAAATAGGGTGTTTAGGTTAGAATTAAAAATCACACCAGAATCTGAAGTTTTCTCTCTCTATATTATCGAGCGTATTCTTGTGAGTATTTTAATACTTTGAGTGTTGCTATACGGTGCAAGGTCCCTTTAGTGTTATATCTAATATTCCAGCCAGAAGTACTATTCTTTTGAGGTAAGGGATGTTATTTTTTTTATAAATGATATTATTTCTTTCAATATTATTATGCCGGAATATTGGTAAAATTTTTCTTGTAAAATTCTTGTCTTTTGTGTCGGGATTACTATTCACGTATATGGCACTATTCAACAAAAATAAAATTTTCTCTTCTTTGTCTCGGATGTCTATTTTTGTTATTAGCTTTGATTGTATCTATGTTTTGATCTTTATTCTTGAATTTTACTCTACTATGATATATTATGGGGTATTTTTGAACATGGATAAATCGAAGTACGAATCTCTAATATTTGTTCTTTTGTTTCACTGGATTCGTTTTTTTTAAAATATTTTTCATCATCTTCAGTCCTAAATGATGATATTATTGAATATTTTTGGCCTATAGTGCAAAGATTATTGATTTTCTGATGAATATCTTTGGCCCGTAGTGCAAAAATGAACAGGTGTTGAGATGAACATGACCAACTGATGAATATGTTTGGCTTGAAGTGCAAAGATGAATATTTGATTAAAGATGTATATTGATTGATGTTACAGGGATAAAATATTGATGATGGACTTTTAAATCATAGAAGATAGTGGATTTCATTCTCTACTTAACTCTTCTAATGATTTGTTACTTCCGCTGCGAATATTGATCAAAAACTTGTTGTTTATTATATTCTATCAGATTTTTCCCTGTTGAGGACTAACGATAATTTGTTCTATATTATCTTATTCATAATCTTCTTTACTGGGCTAGTTGAGCTCACATTTTTCCTTTTTATTCCATTTTTCTTCTCAGGAGGCGAGAATGTAGCGAGTACTAGTCGGGGTATAGAATGATGGTTCTAGAAGTTGTTTTAGTAGTCTGCACTATTTTTTATAAAATAATGTATCAATAATTGTAATGAGTACTTATTTGGGTGTAGATATTATCTAGATGACAATATTTGTATTTAAACTCACAGTATATGTGTTGTCGTATTTTACACGATAATTGTATTAATAAAGTTGTAGTTGTTTCTGTACCATGTATTTGGCGACTCAGAATGGGTGTTGTATACCTATTTTGGGAGCGTCACAGTTGGTATCAGAGCTTAGGGATATGGTCTCTGGCGGAGATCGGGGAATAGAACTAGGAGGGGAGAGACGAGTAAATCCTTCGCTAGTGTGTCCTACCTAAGCTTATTTGTTGGTTGGTCAGAATATAGGGATATTATGTGATATGTTAATTTCTTGAATTAACCCTTGTTTTATGGAAGTATTTGAGAATGGCGACTGAGAATGTTAACAGTGGAGTAAATGAGACCGTGGAGACACCTTTACTCACCAATCAGGAGAACGTGCAACAGAACGACAATGTTCCTCCTGTAAACAACACCACTGATCAAACGATGAACGACGGGATGTTTAAAAGCTTTTTGCAGTTCATGAAAAATCAGACGAGGGAGACTCATGTACAAATGATAGTAACGCGCAGTTTGTTACAGCCAAGCAGTTCAAAGAGTTGGGACCACCAGAATTCTGGGGAAAGTCGAATCCGATTAAGGCGGAAACGTGGGTCAAGCAAATTACCAAGATATTAGTATTCAATGTCTTGGGATGCACGAAGGAATAGAAGGTTCCATTTGCCACCTTTATATTTCAGAGTGAGGCAGATTACTGGTAGGAATCTGTGAAGCGTACCCATCCAGCCGCACTCAACATGTCTTGAGAAACATTTCAGAAACTGTTCAATGACAAGTACTTTCTTGAAAGTATTCGTCATATGAAGGAGGTGGAGTTTATTAGACTGAAACAGAACAACATGACGGTGTCCCATTACGAGGCGAAGTTCACGGAGTTATCCAGGTTTGCACCTCATTTGGTGGATAATGAGGAACGTATGACGCGGATGTTTCTTAGAGGTTTGAAACCCGACATACGTCAATATCTCATTTCTCATAAATTTTCTCTATATTCAGATGTTGTCAACAGGGCTCAATTATTAGAGCGAGATAACGAGTACGTTTAATTGAGGGACCACAACCAGGGTCATACCGGTGACAGCAGTCATCGAAATAACTATAATTAGCGGGGAAAGAAAAATACAGACAAAAGCGGTAACCACTCTTGTGGTAATCGTGGCCATGATAATAAAAGAAGCGAGTCGGGAGGAGATTTTAAAAAGAGAAGGTACAATAATGACAATGTGAAGACATCAGCACCAGCATCAACTATTTCTAAGGGAGAAGAACGACCACTGGTCATATGCTATAAATGCGAGAAAGAGGGACATATCAGCCTAAACTGTCCACAACAATTCAAAGTATTGTATAATTATGGAAAGAAAGGACATATCGCTCGAGATTATACTATAGTGAAACTAAGTCCAGCAGGGATGGTGACTCAAAAGGCTATCCCAGAAAAGTCAAAGTCGGCGGTTCGTGGAAGAGTGTTTGTCGTGACTGGCCAAAATGCGAGGAACTCGAACGAGGTGATCACGGGTAAGCTAATCATAAATTCTTGCGAAGTTTATACCTTACTATATACCGGTTCCACCCATTCATTTATCTTTCCTGCTTATGCTCAACGTTTAAACTTGACTCCGGAGAAATTAGACTTTGATTTATCTATGGACACTCCGTTAAGAGAAACTTTCATTACATCCACTGTTTATAAATCTTGTTTGATCCAAGTTGGCACCATCACATTACCCATTGATCTTATCTCTTTAAAGATACTTGCTTTTGATGTGATTTTAGGGATTGATTGGTTAACTACTCATTATGCCAAAATTAATTATTTTCGTAAGGTTGTTAGTTTTCATATTCCTAACCAACCTGTTATTCGAATTTAAGCAACTAAACCACTAAAATCAATCACTATTATATCAAGCCATAAAGTCATTCGTTTATTAAAAAACGAATGTCAAGCTTTCTTAGCCCATGTCATGGACTTGAACAAAAACACGCCAGATTTGAAAAATATTTTCGTTGTTAGTGAATTTTCTGACGTATTTCCTGAAGAACTTCCCGGTCTACCCCTAAAACGTGAAGTTGAATTCTTTATTGATCTTGAACATGGTACAAAGCCCATTTCTAAAACCCCATATTGAATGGCTCCTATTGAACTTCAGGAGTTAAAGGTCCAACTACAGGAGTTGTTGGACATCGGTTTTATTCGTCCTAGTACATCTCCTTGGGGTGCTCCTGTTTTATTCATAAAGAAGAAAGACGAGAGTATGCGACTTTGTATTGATTATCGGGAATTGAACCATGTCACCATCAAGAATAGGTAACTGCTACCTCGCATTGATGACCTGTTTGACCAGTTGCAAGGAGCACAATTCTTTTTAAAGATCGATCTTTGTTCTGGATATCATCAGCTGATGATTAGAACTGAGGATATTCCAAAGATTGCCTTTAGAACTCGGTACGGGCATTATGAATTCTTAGTCATGTCTTTTGGATTAACTAATGCTCCTGCGGCTTTCATGGATATGATGAATCGAGTATTCAAGGAATATTTAGATCAGTTCGTTGTTGTCTTTATTGATGACATCCTCATCTATTCCAAAAGCCGTGAAGATCATGAGCACCATTTGAAGCTGGTACTTCAAAGGCTTCGTAAAAATAAGCTATATGCCAAGTTAAAGAAATGTGAGTTCTAGCTTGAAGAAGTAGCATTCCTTGGGTATGTGGTGTCAAAATCTGAAGTATCTGTTGACCCGACGAAGATTGAAGCAATACAAAGTTGAGAGCAACCGAAATCGGTGACCGAAGTACGTAGCTTTCTGGGTTTAGCTGGTTATTATCAGAGATTTGTGGAAGGATTTTCTCGATCGCTACTCCGTTAACTCAGTTGACTCGGAAAGATACAAAATTCGTATGGAGCGAGGAATGCGAGAAGAGTTTTCAAGAGCTTAAGAAGAGACTCATTTTAGCACCTGTTCTGACAATACCATCTGGTTTGGATGAATTTGTTATCTACAGCGATGCTTCAGGCAAAGGGTTAAGATGTGTTCTCATGCAACATGGGAAAGTCATAGCCTATGCCTTGCGACAACTTAAAAAATATGAAAGGAATTATCCTACTCATGATCTAGAGTTGGCAGCAGTCGTTTTCGCGCTAAAGATCTGGAGGCATTATCTATATGGGGAGAAAGTGGAGATATATTCAGACCATAAAAGCCTCAAATATTTCTTCACCCAAAAAGAACTCAACATGCGACAACGACGTTGGCTCGAGCTGTTGAAAGACTACGACCATACCATTCAATACCATCTTGGAAAAGTAAACGTGGTAGCTAACGCATTGAGTAGAAGATCATATGCGGGAACGAGTGCGATGTTGTCAACACAAAGGCTCATTTTGTGTGATTTACAAAAGATGAAGATAGAATTCAAGACTTCGGGTGTAAGACCCCAACTTTTATGAATAAAGATGATTTTTTTCTATAAATATCATTTTTGAATATTAAGGTTTGAATTTGTTATAATGTTATAGTTGTGGGTAATATTTATGAATTTTGTAAAGTAAGCAAGTTGTTATATAATATTCGATTGGTCGGAAAATATTCGTACGACGGCACAATCATTAGTGGACCCCACAACGTAATTATTGTCGGAATGAGAAAACGACAGAAATATCTTTTTATGAAAATAACGGCGAAAGTTTTACCGTTAACTGTTGAAATAACGGGTGTTAAAAGTAGAGTAATACGCGTGGTTGCATAGTAGCACACAGTATTGATTATTGATGCTTACGTGAGAAGTTACTCAATTATACTCAATTATTACTATAGTAATTGCTGCATCATATCTCTCATATTATTGATTCAATTATTATCATAGTATCATCTACATAATATTTTATATTATTAAATCAATAATTGAGATGACAAAGTTATTAATATTATTATTTGTAATATTGACGATATCTAGAAGTTCTGTCAATGAGAGGTTTGGTCACCTAATTGCGCGCCAATAGGGAGAAATCCTTATTGGAAAGCCCCCTCTTTCCTGGGAACGACCTGATTGTTAAATATTACGAATTATAATAATGATAATAAATGTTGTTAAAATTATTGAGGGGATTTTTTTATGAAGTATTTGTTGCTTATTATATGGACCCTCATTTAATTATTTTTTTTAAATAGTCGGTAGAAAGTTATTTATTATATTAAAGGTGGGGGCCCACAAGTGAAAATGACATTTGGGGTGGGGGAGATATATTTGTCACGGATTTAGGAAATGGCAAGATGGTGGGAGTATATTTATATATATAATATATTATAATAAATTTTATTTTTTTATGAAAAATAGAATATATTATATTTTATTATGCATAGTGTTTGCATAGTGCCTGCATAGTAAATGCACAGTAACTTTTGAAAAAAATTCAGACGTTTTGAAAATCGTCCGTGAATTTTTTTTTAAAAAACTGTGCGTCCGTGATTCAAAAATTCTAAATAATATCCTTCCGTTCTCCTATAAATAGGATGCTTAGTTATAATTGAAAATCACACCAGAATCAGAGAATTCTTCTTCTATAATATTGAGCATATTTCTTTCGAGTTTTAGAATGTTTTGAGCATAGAAAATAGTGAAAGTTTTCTTCAAGAATATCCTCGCTATATCAGTTGGAATACTCTTCTTTTCAAGGTAAGGGATGTTATTTTTGTTCAATATTCGCTTGAAATAATATTTTCTTCTATACTCTGTAGTATGTAAGTAATATTATTTCGTTTCAGATTTTAAATTCTATACTCATTTGGTTAAAGTTTTGGTTTCTATACTCCATAAAATTAGTAGAATATCCTTGATATTTGTGCTTTATCCAGTATCTTTTCATGAAAATATTATTCTGAGCATTCTTGATAAGTTTTAACTTTTGCAAGCCAGAGTACTATTCACGGGATACTATTCACTCGAATACCATTCACCCGTGGTACTATTCAAGATAAAAATTGATTCATTTTCAGTTCAAATTATTTTTGGTACAATATTATTCTTGAATTTTACTCCACAAAGCAGTATCATGTTGACAATTTGGACGTTATTGAATTCTGGATAAATTAAATTATAAATCTTTAAAATTTATCCTTGAACTTTGTTTTATTGAATTCTTATATCATTGTCATCATCTTCATGCTTATATTATCTTGAAAGTCATGTTGTGTATAGATGGACTTGGTATGATTATGACCAGGAATTATTCGGTATAATCATGACCGTAATGTTACAAATGATGTGGTAAAAGCCCTCATTGGCCCGTAGTGCATTGATGGACAGTTGTTTGCATGATCATGACCATTGATGAATACACGAATATCCTTGGCCCGTAGTGCATAGATAATTCGTGGTCGTGATACTAATGAATATCCTTGGATGTAGTACAAAGGTGATTCGATGATGTGGATTATTTATTAAGTTGAGTCTCAGCGATAAAATTTATGATAAACCTTTTAAATCATAGAAGATAGTAGATTTTATTTTCTATTTGACTCTTCTAATGGATTGCTTGTTCCGCTGCAGTTAAACTTGATGTTTGTAATATTTTATCAGTTTAACACTGTTGAATACTAACGATAAATTATTCTGCATTATCTTAGTCATAATATTTCTTACTGGGCTAGTTGAGCTCACCCTTTGCTTTCATTGTTCTCTTCAGGAAATGAGAATATAGCTGGGACTAGTCGAGAAACGGAGTGAGGGTCCAGATGATAGCATTAGTAGTCCTCACTATTCTGTTAAAAAATGTGATAATAAATGTAATGAGGACTTCATTAAGAGTAGATATTGTCTAGATGACAATATTCATATTAAAACTCTCAGTTTATGTTTTGTCGTATTTTACACGACAGTTGTATTACTAAATTGTATTTAAATTTTGTACCATGTATTTGACGACTCAAGATGGGTGATGTATATCTATTTTGAGGGCGTCACAGTTGGTATCTGAGCTTAGGGATATGATCCCTGGCTGAGATGTGAGATTAGAACTAGGAGGGGAGAGACGGGTAATTCCTTCATTAGTATGACCTACCTAAGTTTAATTGGTATTTAATTAGTCGGTCAGAATATAGGGATAATTTGTTGCATGTCAATTAACCCTTTTTTTGTTGCAGTATTTTAAAATGACATCCGAGAATGTTGAAAATAGCAATGGAGCATATGAGAACGTTGAATCACCAATGATCAATAACTAGGAAAATATGCATCAGGAAGGAAACAATCGACTTGTAAACAACAACACCGACCAAATGATGAACGATGTAATGTTTAGGAGCTTTCTACAATTCATGCAACATCAGGCGAGAGAGTCTCCTATCCAAAATGCAGGTGCCAACACTGGCAACTCTCAGACGGTCACCGCTAAGCAGTTCAAGGAGCTGGGACCAGCGAAGTTTATTGGAGAGCCAAAACCACTTAAGGCGGAGACGTGGATAAAGCAGATCACCAAGATATTTGATATCTTGGGATACTTTGCCACTTTCATGTTGCGAAGAGAAGCAGATTACTGGTGGGAATCTATAAATCGTACCCAGCCTGCCGCACTGAAGATGACTTGGGAGAAGTTCCAAGAACTGTTCAACGACAAGTACTTTCCTGAAAGTATTCGTCACATGAAAGAGGTAGAGTTCATCAAGCCGGAGCAAAACAACATGATCGTGTCACAGTACGAAGCCAAGTTTGCCGAGTTGTCCCGGTTTGCATCCCACTTAGTTGATAACGAGGAGAGAATGACACGGATGTTTCTAAGAGGTTTGAAACCCGAGATACTTCAATACCTTATCTCTCACAAACTATGTTTGTAATTAGATGTTGTAAATAGGACTCAGTTATTGGAGCGCGACAATGAGTCAACCCAACCAAGAGAGAGCAGCTGACAAAATGATAATACCAGTGGTAGCAGTCATCGAAGAGGTGACAACAAGCGTGGAGGAAATCATTAGGCCAGAAATGGTAGCCACTTCGGTGGTAATCATGGCCAAAACAATAAGAGTGGATATGTCAAGAAGAGGAGATTCAACAATAGTGGAAAGACGTCAGCACCAGCACCCGTTGTTAAGGAAGGAGAACGATCACCTATCATATGCTTTAAATGAGGAGAGGAGGAATACATTAGTCCAAACTGCGCGATGCAGTCCAAAGCATGTTACAATTGTGGAAGAGAAGGTCACCTAGCCCGATTTTTTCGTGCACCAAAGTCAAGTCCAGCTGGGATGGAGGCATCAATGGTCGTCCCGGACAAGACAAAATCGGTAGTTTAAGGGAGAGCGTTTGTCGTGACCTCCCAGAAAGCAAGGAACCCGAACGAGGTCATCACGGGTAAGCTTATCATAAACTCTAGCGAATCTATACCTTATTCGATACCGGTTCTACCCATTCTTTTATTTCTCCTACTTGCGCTCAACGTTTAAATTTTACTCCGGAGAAATTAGACTTGAACTTATCTATTGAAACTTCGTTAGGAGAAACCTTCATTATATCCACTGTTTATAAGTCTTGTTTGGTTCAAATCGGTACCCTCACATTACCTGTTGATCTTATTTTATCGAAAATAATTGCATTTGACGTAATTCTAGGGATTGATTGGTTAACTACTCATCATGCAAAAAATGATTATTTTCGTAAGGTTATTAGCTTTCATATTCCTAACCAACCTATTATGCAAATTCAAGAAACCAAACCATTAAAATCAATCACTGTCATCTCAAGCCATAAAGTTATTCGTTTATTGAAAAACAGATGTCAAGCTTTCTTAGCTCATGTCACAGATTTAAACAAAAATACATCAGTTTTGAATGATATTTCTATTGTTAATAAATTTCCTGACTTATTCCCTGAAGAACTTCCTGGCCTACCCCCAGAGCGTGAAATTAATTTAATTTTGTATCGACCTTGAACCCGGTACAAAACTCATTTCTAAAGCCCCATATCGAATAGCTCCTATTGAACTTCAGGAGTTAAAGACCCAACTGCAGGAATTGTTAGACATCGATTTCATTCGTCCTAGTACGTCTCCTTGAGGTGCTCCTGTTTTATTCATAAAGAAGAAAGATGGGAGTATGCGACTTTGTATTGATTATCGGGAGTTGAATCATCTCACCATCAAAAATAGGTACACATTGCCACGTATTGATGACCTGTTTGACCAGTTGCAAGGCACCACTACAAAAAAATGGGGCTTTAGCAATAATCGATTTTCGTTGCTAAAGGTGCCAAATTTCGTTGCAAAAGGGTTTTGGCAACGACTTTACTGTCGTTGCGTCTTTCGTTGCGCAATGAGCGTTGCTAATTGTTCCGCAACGAATGTTTTTTTTTTCGTTGCAAAAAGTAATACATTTTGCAACGAAATTTGGCTTTCGTACAGAGACATCGATCCTTTAGCAACAAAATGTATTGTTATAGAATAACTAAAATTTCGTTACTAAAAACCCCATTTCGTTGCAAAAGCCTGCTAATTGGCAACGAAATGAACTCTTTTTTTTTTTGCAACGACCATACATTTTCGTTGCAATTGACACCATTTTACAACGACATTTTTCGTTGCAGTAAATTATGGAAATTGTTGCGTAAATTTGCTTTCGTTGCGGAATGTAAACTTTTTAGCAACGATTTTCGTTGCTGATTATATTATTTGGCAACGACATTATGCTGAATCAGCAATGAAAATATTTGTTGCTGGTTATTTTTCAATAGCAACGAAAGTCGTCGATTAGCAACGACATTATAACTTGCTGTTTCTTTATATGTGTAACGAAAGTTGATATGATTTACAACGATAAAAAATGTTGCATTTTATGTTAGTATTAGCAACAATATCCTCTCCGTTATTAGGTTAATTTTTCGTTGCCAAATATTATATTTTTAATGCCATTAGCAACGAAGATTTGTTGCTAAATGTATAAAAAATTATTGCTATATTAAAACTTGTTCAATGCTTTGGTAACGAATTATATTGTTGCCAAATCAAAATTTGACATTCTTTTTGTGTACCTGACTGGCTCAATGTCACCATAGCAAATAATGACAAAAATACAAAAAACTAAAATATTATTAACTTAATAAAATCATCCACTACATAATCATTCATTATCTTTACAATTAATCATCTAAAGCTACCACAGTTCTTCAATCAAAGTATATATCTACATATATAGAGAGAGTACAGTTCATAATTTCATCTATTGTCTTCCGTAAACGTAACACAGAAATTTGATACCCAATATTATAAGGTAGGTCGTAGAAGCAGTCTTCTTGCACATATTTAAAAATAATAAGTCAAGATACATATTGTCTTTAGTGATTAGATGTTGAATTTGGATGGCTCATGGTACAAGGTTCAATGCTTTATATTTGCTCGTGTTTTTTAAGATCTGAGGGACAATGCTTTATATTTGCTCGTGTTTTTTTAAAGATTTTCAGTATACTTTACTGGTATATATGCCTTTTGGCAAGTGTTGTTGACACTCGCTTGCAGACCCTTGTCAGTTTTTTCCTAAAAATTATGGAAATATTAGTAGTTAATTAAATAAAGGAACATAAACCAGAGTACCTGACTAAATATGTGATTTAGTAATATTTGAACACTGTAAGCTTTCACCAAGAGAATAAAGACTTCCTATAAACTTCCTGGCAAAAATATAGATAGTACATTGCCCATACCAAGACCTAGAACTGTATATTCATTGTCAGTTGGGACCAAAGACGGAGAGCCATGAAGAAGCCACATGCAAACCTCAATATACAGAAGCCCACAGTCCTTCACAGAAGAGCCAAACAGAATCGCGTCTTCATAGGCCCACTTTTGATTTGCATCAGCACATAGATCAATCTAGCTCCCAATTTTCTTTCCTACTTTTATGACAGCAGCATCTTCACTGGGATCTGCTCTACACCCAACCTGTAGGAGAGATATACCACTAGTTACTTCTTCACGTTTTGTGGCTTGAGTGTAGTATGATAAGAATAACCAAAAAAATTTCAAATAAAAAGAGGTCCATAGAATTCCTTTGGAACAAATTTATTAGCAGCAGCAGCAACAATATAAGCTTACTTTTAACTTTAGTGCAGTAAATCCTTCTTTGACAAGTTCACTGGCAACATGAGCTACCTCTGTTAGAGTCCCATTAGCGTCAATAAGAGCACATACTCGGACATTGAGTGACCTTGGAGATGTATGTTCTTCATTATATGTCAGCGTATAGAGTATATTCAACAAACTGGAACCTTCGGCAGCTGCAATAGCATTGAGTATAGCCATCTCCAAACCACATCGGACACTTGGAAAGATTGAACCTGGCAATAGCTCAAGGAAGAAAAGCATAAGAAACTCAAGTCTTGAATGCTAGCATATTTTAGAAGATAATCCAGTACCTAGAATCTAGGCATATTCAGATAGCATATATAGAATCAGGATGGATAGACCTACCAAGATTCCTAAACTGTTCCATATCCAAGAAGTAAACGAGGCTTTTAGAAGTGGAAGCATAAAACTAATATTTACTCCTTCTATGACGTGAATAAGATATCGCAGTTGGTCTTCCACATCTACCAGATTTTCTTTGTGAATTTCAAGAGGTACAACCTGTTCCAGATACTATAAATAAAAGAAACAAGAAGGAAAAGAATTCTGTTTGCAGAAAAAAGTGCATAAAACGGAATAGAATAGAAACATGAATATAAGAAGAAAACAAGGATAATTTTATTTTATTTTTTTTGGGGGGGGGGGGGGAGGGAGGGGGAGAGGCAAAAATTACAGGTACTGACAAACAAGTGTTTCCCCCCTTTCCCAAATAGATATTATGGCCATGTTTGATAGTTAAAGAATAACCATATCTTCCCTCTGAAAGGTGATGTTTTCAACAGCTAGCCTCTATTGGTACGCTAATGCATTTTAATAAAGACAATGAATATGAAATCCCTTTCTCTTTGAAAATCAACTTCAAATTTCAAGACCTTAAAAATATATTTCTTTCATTAGATTAGTATTTCTTTTAGAACTGATAACACAGCCATGTTTCCAGCCGCAAACAACATATTTAAACACCATAAACAATTATATCAAATCCAAACTAACTTGAATTTTAAGTAGAACATAATTTAGTGCAGCTCCAACATATATATACATGTACATATAACACACATGCAGTCTCTCATATTACCTGCAGCAGGTTGTGGAACGATACTAACATCTTCCATAATACCCATTGTTAACACGGTATCTACATCTCTTTTTCCTTGAAGCATATTGTAAACCTAGAAAGGAATAACCCAGTTACAAAATACAGATCCTTGTTAGTAAGAGATGGTAGCCACTGAACTTCTTAATAATATATGGGAAAAGATGATCCTCAACACCATCGAAGGAAAAAACTAAGAGAAAAGGGCCAATAAATTAATGCGATATTAAAATTAAGAAAAACAGCTCAAATAACACACAAGATTCTACTCTAAAATATCAGAACTAATAGGCTAAAACACAGTATCTCAGCTTCAAACCTGGAATTGATAATGACACAGACACCTGTAAACATACACAGAATTGGTAAATCAACTTTTCAGAAGACAGCTTAAGTAATAAATGGATACAATAAGCAGTACTAGATTCTTAATTGATTGCCCACTACATAAGGAAACCGTTATTTGTTCCAAATGGAGTGTTGTAGCATAATATCGATATCAATTCTTCACTTCAACCGCCAAAAAAAGGCAACAATGTTATCATGTGAATGACCAGAGTTTTAATGCAGCTTAAACTTGAATTTAATATTATATTAACCATTTATATAATGAATAACCAAATAGTTGTAGCTCAGACTTCACTATATTTTAATTTGTATTTAACCGTTACAAAGTAAATGACTTACCCTCAGGAAACAGGTATGCCTTACTAAGTGCAGGACGTTCATAAGAAGCCACCTGAGAGTACATTAGAAGTTAATCATAAAACACTTACCAGACAAGGAAGAAATGATCAACTAGGATGCTTCTAGGCTAATCGTCCTAGCACACAGTTTAAAGAATATAACTATAATTGTTGGATCTATTTACCAGTAGCTACCTGTTACTAAAAGAAAATATCTCCACACTCTTGCCTACTTAAACATAATATTAATGCACCCCTGGCTTGAAATTCCAGCGAATCTTTGCTTACTAAATAATGGTGTTGCTAAAAAAACCAATCAAGTGGAAACTCATTTATGCTAATCCAATATTAAGCTGGTTTTGAAGATCCTACCTCCTCTTTTGAGATAATTGCCAGCTCGCCTGGCTTAACTCCTTGATTTGCAAACTCTCTGGCAGCATAACCCTGAAACCATAATTCAATTAGTCTAATGCATACAACATAATATGTTAGACAACGCTTTACTACTCCTATATAATTAAACGACTATCATGTTATTCGGATCAACATCCATATGCAGTTCACCGTAACCAGAGTAATAAATCAATATTTTGATTACACACCATAACTAAGTTCATGGACCCATGTGACCGTGGTTCGCTAACATTGAGGGAATTTTTTTACTACTGCTGCTGCTGGGAATTGGGATAAATCCTCATTTCCTGTTCTCCAAAACTGGACAACTAACAAACAAACATACCCATAGAAAAACAAACTAAAAAATGATATGCAAAACTAGAGTGATCACATATTCACACCTTGTTCTAATGAACTACTAAAACTCCACCCGTGTTTTTTTATTTGATTTGATCAGATTCCTTAATCAAAAGAAACGTTGGATAGACAAATCAAATCAAATCAGACATGAATAAAAAAAAGGATCAAAATCAAGTATAAAATAATTAAAGGATCAGCAGCACTCACAGCTGAAACACCACTACCAATGATCACATATTTGAAAGACTTTTCCGCCATTGTTGGATACAGAGTGTAAATTTGAGGTTTCTGGAGTGGAATTATTAATGGTTGAACAAGGGCTGGACTGCAACACCATTTATTTATGGGTTAGTTGATGGAAAGTGCAAAAAGGTCGGGGAGATGTCCACGTGTCAGATCTTTTCTAGTTATATCTGCCGGCTGTACAATCTCCAGGGCAGGGGCAGCAAATCCGATTAATATGATACTCATTATTATTTTGACAAATACTAATTCTATGATATTAGTATTACCATTACAGTTACAAATCTTTTTTTTTCATGTTTAGCTTGAATAATATTACAAGTACAAAATTACACAAATAACACAGTATCTCAGCTTCAAACCTGGAGTTGGGGGAAATCTTCCCTCGTAAGAAACTCAACAAAATGTGGAACAACCCCAGACTGTATAACTTCCTCAATCGGAGGGCTTCGTTCTATTAATCAAAATTCAAGGATCATTTAATAGTATTATTAGAAAAAATAACAAAAAACAACCACAAAATCTCATATTCTTATACCTATAGAAAGCAATTTACGAAATTGAGTAGTAGCCTCCAGCTGCAAATTATTGTCACTTGACCACACCCCAACAACCATAGAAGGAAGACTTTCTAACTGAAATTTCATCAACATAGGATTGTTTTGAAGACCACTTTTCAGGGGGTGAAAATCCAAAATTCAAGCCACCAATGGTATTTATCACAATTGAGAACAAATACCCCTCAATTTTTAGTGGTTCATGATTTTGCAGCACCCTCATCTTCTAATTTTATTCACAAATTGCAGAGTGCATCTTAGCAAATATACCTTACTGCAACAAGGCAATAAGAGGATAATAATTTACCTCACTCAAATTCAATACTTTTACAGCAACATTAGATCAAATTATAAGTAATATATTAGAAAGAAACACATCTCAGCAAACCAATTATAATTAAACATGTTTCAAGATACACTATACATATATACATGTCCAGCAGCAATTCGCAATAAAGTTCTCCTAATCCGGGAGTCATTATTTTTAGAAACCCCCATTTGAGCCCTCATTAGCTCCCCAACAGTCAATGACCTCTTCCCCTTTCCCGGGGACGGACTACCCCCCAGAACCCGGACTCAAACCCGAACTGGAGCTAGATCGGAGCCCTAACGCCTTTTTCATTTTCGAAGCGGCAGTAGAAGTGACGGATCGGTGCTGCACCGATGGAGAGCTCGATAGCGATGACGGCGACGGAGATGGAGACCCACGGTCGGCGCTGTTGCTGGGAATGTATGTGAGGGGTTTGTCGGAGGATGTACGGAAGGCGGCGACGAAAATCTCGTAGGCGGTGTCACGGAGGTCGGCGACGGAAAGAGAAGGTGTTAGGTCTCCGAATAAAATAAAATTGGAAGTAGCGGAATATGAATAACAGTTTATTAAGTGTTACATGTATGATTACATGAATAAATAATGATACTCCCACATCTGTCACATAATAAACGTTGTAGTATAATTTTAGTAGTAAAATTTATTATTTTTAAATAAATAATTAAAATTTTTAAATCATGAAATTTGACATTACTAATATATTATTCATAGTTTATATTATTATAAATTTGAATTGACTGTCGTTGGGAGTAAAAATTCACACATTTAATTTAAAAAATACTAATGAACGTCATTTGAAATGGTGTTGAATTTTTGAATTTTTTTTTGCTAAAAATCAGAAAGGCAACCAACGCCACTTTAAAAAAATATTTTTTCTAAAAATAAATTTAAAAAAATTATCTTAATTTTTTTTAAAACGATTTTATTTTTTTTAAAGAAATTTTAAAAAAATAAAAATGTGATCTAATGCCAAACTAACCGGCATTGTAACTTTTTTTAAATTTTTTTATAAAGTAAATTTGTAAAAAAAAAGAGTAAGATATAACATCACTTTAACTGACGTTGGAAATTTTTTTTTTTTAATTTCTTTGATCTCTTATACTTGTTTACATATATCAATATTTTTTTATGTTTATTCTCTATCATCGCCGTTGAAAATGAAAGAGTTTATAAGACTTCAGCTATAAAAAAATAAAAATAAAAATTCTAATGTTAATTAAACTGATGTTGCATCTTACTCTTCTTTTTTACAAATTCGTTTTTTTAAAAAAAATTAAATAAAATAGGGATAAAATTGATATTACATTAATATGGGTCAAACTAACTTATTAGGAATGACTTATAAGTTATTTTGAAATAATTTTATTCTGTTTTAGTTCATAAAATATAATAAATTTTTCTTCATCTTTTATGTTTTCACTTAGAACTGATAGTATTATAATTTAATTTTATAATGTATTTGGAAAAAATGTCAAAGGAGAACTAGGAATAGCTAGGGGTATACCATTACTATTCTTCTTTTTATGTTTTATTTTTAGACTTAAAAATATGTTCATGATTTAAGTTACTCCCTCCGTCTAAGAATAAAAGTTCTTATTAATTTATGTAATCTCAAGTTAAATATTTACTTATATTAAATAATCTAATTTTTTACAATAATTTGTGCGTAATATCCTTAGTATTAAATGTCATATTTTTATTATTTATAAATATTTATATAATGTAAGACCCCAATTTTTTTGAATAAAGATGAATTTTTCTATAAATATCATTTTTGAATATTAAGATGTGAATTTGAAATAATGTTATAGTTGTGGATAATATTTATAAATTTTACAAAGTAAGCAAGTTGTTATAAAATATTCGATTAGTCGGGGAATATTGATGCTTACGTGAGAAGTCATTCAGTTATACTCAATTATTATTACAGTATTTGCTGCATAATATCTCTCATATTATTGATTCAATTATTGTCATAATATCAATATTTTATATTATTAAATCAATAATTGAGACGACATATTTTGTTATATGTATCCAAATCACACCAAAAATACTGTATTATGTAAAAATTCCAGTTCCATAAAATATTAAACTTTTTTTAGTTATTTTTTTAAAAAAAAAGCAAAAAAAAAAAGCTCCGTATTTTATAAATTCCGGGATCCCGGACTGGATCCGGACTCTATATATATATATTAATTTATTTATTTATAAATTTATCTCTAAATATTCATATAAATATTTATAAACAAATATTCATATAAATTTATCTTTAAAATTTATAAATTTATAAATATTTCATCTAAAATTTACTTTAATGTTGAGATTTGTTTAGTTAACTAATAAATTGAAATGGCTCGGTGGTAGCTTAATGGCCCAATAACACATTGGTCTTAGGTTTGAAACCTAGGTGTGATATTTTTTCTTCTTATGTTATATTTTTTGTCTATTAGATAAATTCTATTACCATCTATATATATATACACATCTTAAATCTCCACATTAAACTAAATATATATAAAATAACTATGAATATTTATATATATATATATATATATATATATATATATATATAAATTTATCTGTAAATATTCATATAAATATTTATAAACAAAAATTTATTTATAAATATTTCATCTAAAATTTATAAAATTTAGATATGAATATTTGTTATAAATATTTATATGAATACTTAGAGATAAATTTATAAATAATTATATGAATATTTGTTTACATATATATATTTATATATAAAAATATTCATAGTTACTTTATATATATTTATTTTAATGTTGAGATTTATTTAGTATTTTATTTAGTTTGATAAGAAATTTTGAAAAGAATATGTATATATCATATGTACACATCATAGATTTGAACCCAAGACCTCCAGTTTGAAATATTGATCCAATGACCACCCGAGCTCCTCGACCTAATTGTTATTATTTTGTAAGGATCAGTATTTAGTACTATTATTATTATTATTATGATTGTTATTGTTATTATTATTATTATTATTATTATTATTATTATTATTATTATTATTATTATTATTATTATTATATTTATTATATTTTTGGAACTGATTTGGTATTTTTCATGAAAATAGACTAGTTATGAGTAAATGAATTAAATATGTTATGTGAAGTAAGAAAATTGAAAAATAGAATTTTATGTCTTGAGAATCCTATATGAGGTATATGCAGATTTTTTATGAGGGTTTTGGTTATTGGTAATGAAATCTTATGAGTTTGACATTTTAGGATGATTAAATGCATTATTTAGTAAAGTGTAAACAATTAAAATAAATTATTTATAAGTTTAAGAAATGTTATTCTTTCAATATCATTATACCGAAATATTGGTATAGATTTTATTGTGAAAATTCTACATTTTTCATGTCGGGGTTACTATTCACGAGTTACTATTCATGAGTTACTATTCACGAGTTACTATTCACGGATACTATTCACGACAAAATTAGTTTCTTTTTCTGACCAAATTATCGTTAATTTATGAATCTTACTCTTGAAACTAAATCCATGTTTTGATCATATTATTTTTATTATCATATATAACAATTTTATAATCTTAGTGGTGAAATTTCTCTTTGACTTGAGTATAAAGATGGGTAGATTATTGGTATGATCGTGACTATGGGTTCTCTTTGGCCATTAGTGCAAAATTGAATCGTTGACTGGTATGATCATGACCATTGAATTTATAAATGAATATCTTTAGCTTAAGTGCAAAGGTGAATGGATCAACATGGTTATAATTAATTATTGTTTATATAAATTCTGAAATGATTATATATTTCTTTGAGATATTAATATATTTGGCCTGTAGTGCAAATATGAACTCTTGATGAATATATTTGGCATGTAGTGCAAAGATGACCTAATGTTGAATATCTTTGGCCAGTAGTGCAAAGATGAACTGGTGACGAATATCTTTAGCCTGTAGTGCAAAGATGAATTGTTGATGAATATCTTTGGCCGTAGTGCAAAGATGACCTAATATTGAATATCTTTGGCCAGTAGTGCAAAGATAAACTGGTGACGAATATCTTTAGCCCGTAGTGCAAAGATGAAGTTATTAGTATGATTATGAACAGGAACTGTGATTTGGTATAACCATGATCTTTGATGTTTCAGGTAAAGACATGTGATGAAAATTATCTTCGTCCTAGGTGCGAAGAGAAATTTAGAATCACAATTATGATTATGAGTTATTCATATGATTGTGGACCAGAACTGTTGATTGATGTTATAGGGATAAAACATTGTTGGTAGATTTTTAACATGGAGAAGATAATAGATTTTATGGTCTATTTGACTCTTCTAATGGATTGCTCGTTCCGCTGCAACTATGATTGAAAATTTTTATCATCTACCATATGTTCTAAATCTCTGATTTAATTATGTTGAAGGCTATTGATAATTTATTTATCTTTAGTCATGATATTCTTTACTGGACTAGTTGTGCTCACCCTTCTGTTTCACAATTCCTTTCAGGTAATAAGAGTGTAGCTGGGTCGAGCAGGGGTAACAGGGGAATAGAACGGTGGTCATTATTTAGTAGTTATATTTGATGAATCAAATAGGGTAAGGCGAACCCAACGTTGGAAGGGTGTTTTGTCACTATCATACAAGATGTCTAATGACATACAATCTCGTGTCATCATAAGACACGGTTGTGCACATCCACTTGCTGAGTATATCTACGAGCACTACCTATATAATCTTGGTGTTTGTTTGAAGTATAATTATCAATTAGAGACAGTGGAGATAATGATATGTCAAGAAAAGACCTACCATTTGAAAGAATATAATAGTAATCTTCTCGTTTTTCTTTGGGGTCTATTGGGTCATCCAAGGATAATTCTGTGGACATATGCTATCTATAATAACCTAGACGCATGGCCTCCCATGTACAAAGGTTTCCTTGAGCACTTCTTAAAGATTTTAATTTCTAAAACAGTTTTTGACTATACCTTTA
Organism: Panax notoginseng; assembly: GCA_016801055.1. Classification (NCBI taxonomy): domain Eukaryota; kingdom Viridiplantae; phylum Streptophyta; class Magnoliopsida; order Apiales; family Araliaceae; genus Panax; species Panax notoginseng. Next base: position 217,957,122 of record CM029014.1, on the reverse strand, counting down.
TGTAAGATGTCATTGTAAGACCCCGAATTTTATGAAATAAAAGTATTAAATATTTATTATAATTACAATTCAGTAAATGGTTAAATTGATAAAAAGTTAAAGTTATGGGTGAAATGTGAAATTTTTTCAAAATAAACAAGTGATTATAAAATATTCATTGTTGTCGGGGAATATTCGTTTGGTCGTGGAATATTCTTTCTGTCGGGAAATATTCGTATGACGGTGCAGCTATTTGTGGGCCCCATAACGAAAAACGGTCGGATGAAGATAACGACAAAAATTGAGTTTTTATAATTAACGGCGTAGTTGTTACCGTTAACACTGTTGGAATACCCGGTGGTTAAAAATACAGTAATACGCGTTATTACACAGTAGCACACGGTATTGCACAGTATTTTTGAAATTATTGATTCTTACGAAGGAAGGCACTACTCAATAATTGTTACAGTAGTTACTGTTCAATATTTTATTTTATTGATTCAATTATTGCTGCGTTGATATTTTATATTATTGTTGTTTCAATAATTGTTGCTGCACAATATTTTCCATTATCAGATCAATAATTCATATTATTTAAATAATATTATTAGATAGCATTATTGGCAATGTCTAGAAAGTTCTGTCTAAGGAGAGGTTTGGTCATCTAATTGCGCGCTAGTAAGGAGAAATCCTTATTGGAAAGCCCCCTCTTTCCTGGGAACGGTCTGGTTGTCATAATTGTGACTCTGTAATATTATTTATGAATAATTAATTATTGATTCATATGATAAGAAAATATTTATTTTATATGGATATAAATGAGGGATATAATTTTTGTGGTTAAAAATGAAGGAGTTAATGTTGAGGTGTTTTATCTGTATTTTTGTCGGAACGGAGGTATTGAAAATCAAATTAGGGTTTTTGAGATATTTTGCGAGGGTTATAATTTTTAATCCGACCGTTGGATCGTGATAATTTTTGGATATGTTATACATATATAAGTTGAGTATATGTCTACAAATTTTGAACCGTTAAAAATGAACGTATGATTTGTTATGAATTTTACGAGATGACTGGTTCAGAAATTGTTGAATTTTCAGAGTTAATCATTTTGGTGGAAAATTCTAGAATTGGTGGGCCTCACTCTTGGTTGGTGAAGGAATGTGCTGAGATTTTTATTCAAATGTGGTGGGTGGGAATAGTAGCAGGTAAAGCCATCAGGTTGCAGGTTAAGTCTGCTTCGGCGTGCTAACATTTTCCTATAAATAGAGGGCTAAGTTAGAATTAAAAATCACACCAGAAACATAAGTTTTCTCTCTTTCTCTCTCTATATTATGGAGCATATTTTGTGAGTATTTAGATACTTTGAGAGTTGCTATTCAGTACAAGTTTCCTTCGGCTTTGCATTCCAGTCAGAAATACTGCACTTTTGAGGTAAGGGATTGTAAGAGATTATAAGGGATAGTAAGGGATATTAAGGGATGCTATATTCTTCATAATGATGTTATTCTTTCAATATCATTATACTGAAATATTGGTATGAATTTTATTGTGGAATTTTTACCTTTTTGAGTCGGGGTTACTATTCAGGTATACGGCACTATTCATGTATATGGCACTATTTACGTATATGACATTATTTACGTATACGGTACTATGTACGAATACGGAGTACTATTCATGAGTTACTATTCACGAGTTACTATTCATGAGTTACTATTCACGAGTTACTATTCACGGGTACTATTCACGATAAAAATTGGTTTTTTTTTTCTGACCAAATTATCGTTGATTTATGACTGTTGCTCTCGAAAATAAATGCAGTTGTTGATCATATTATTTTTATTATCATATATAACATTTTTATAACCCTGATGTTGAATTTCTCTTTCACTTGAGTGTAAAGATGGGTAAATTATTGGTATGATCGTGACTGAGGAATATCTTTGGCCTGTAGTGTAAAGATGAATTGTTAACTAGTATGATCATGACCATTGAATTTATAATTGAATATCTTTAGCTTAAGTGTAAAGATGAATTGATTAACATGGTTATAATTATGGTGTATATAAATTCTGAAATGATTATATATTTCTTTGAGATATGAATATATTTGGCGTGTAGTGTAAATATGAACTGTTGAGGAATATCTTTGGCCTGTAGTGCAAAGATGAATTGTTGATGAATATCTTTGGCCCGTAGTGCAAAGATGACTTGTTGTTAAATATCTTTGGCCAGTAGTGCAAAGATGAACTGTTGACGAATATCGTTGGCCTGTAGTGCAAAGATGAATTTATTAATATGATTATGAACAGGAACTGTGATTTGGTATAACCATGATCTTTGATGTTTCAGGTAAAGACATGTGATAAAAATATTCTTCGTCCTGGGTGCGAAGAAAATTTAGAGTCACAATTATGATTATGAGTTATTCATATGATTGTGGAAAGGAACTGTTGAGTGATGTTACATGGATAAAATATTGTTGGTGGATTTTTAACATGGAGGAGATAATAGACTTTATGGTCTATTTGACTCTTCTAATAGATTGTTCGTTCCACTGCAACTATGGTTGAAATTTTTATCATTTACCATATGTTCTAAATCTTTGATTTATTATTGATAAAGGCTATTGATAATTTAATTATCTTTAGTCATGATATTCTTTACTGAGCTAGTTGTGCTCACCCTTTTGCTTCAAAATTCCTTTTCAGGTAATACGAGTGTAGCTGGGTCGAGCGGGGATAACATGAGAATAGAACGGTGGTCATCATTTAGTAGTTATATTTGGTAAATCATATAGGGTGAGGCGAACCCAACGTTAGAAGGGTGTTTTGTCACTATCATACAAGATGTCTAATGACACACAACCTCGTGTCATCATAAGACAAGATTGTGCTCATCCACTTGCTGAGTATATTTATGAGCACTACCTATATAATCTTGGTGTTTGTTTGAAGTATAATTCTCAATTAGAGACAATGGAGATAATGATAAGTCAAGAGTAGACTCACCATTGGAAAGAATATGATAGTAATCTTCTCATTTTTCTTTGGGGTCTATTGGGTCAACCAAGAATAATTCTGTGGCCATATGATATCTATCATAACCTAGAAGTATGGCCTCCCATGTACGAAGGTTTCCTTGAGCACTTTCCAAAGATTCTAATTTCTAAAACAGTTTTTGACTATACCTTTATGTAAGGTGTCATTGTGAGGTGATGTCCACAGTTGGGACATGAGTCACATTTGGTATATATTTGAATCCAAACTCACAGCATATGTGTTGTCATATTTTGCACGACAATTGTATTATTAAAGTTGTAGTTTATTTTTTGTACCATGTATTTGGCGACTCAGAATAGGTTGGGTGGAATGGACCTATTTTGGGGTTGTTACAGTTGGTATCAGAGCTTAGGGATATGGTCTCTGGCGGAGATCGGGGAATATTACTAGGAGGAGAGAGATGAGTAAATCCTTCGCTAGTGTGTCCTACTTAAGCTTATATGTTGGTCAGTCATAATATCGGGATATTATGTGATATTTTAATTTGTTCAATTAACCTTTTTTTTGAAGCTGTATTCTAGAATGATATCTGAAATACAGGAGATGAGCAATGGAGAAATCATGATGATAGGGAAGATGGAATCTGAAATTAAAGCAAGGTATTCTTAACTCTTCGAAATACCAGGTACGTAAATTTCGGGGATAAAATTTCATAAGGAGGGGAGATTGTAAGACCCCGAATTTTATGAAATAAAAGTATTCAATTTTTTTTATAATTACAATTCAGTAAATGGTTAAATTGATAAAAAGTTAAAGTTATGGGTGAAATGTGAAATTTTTTCAAAATAAACAAGTGGTTATAAAATATTCATTGTTGTCGGGGAATATTCGTTTGGTCGTGGAATATTCTTTCTGTCGGGAAATATTCGTACGACGGTGCAGCTATTTGTGGGCCCATAATGGAAAATGGTCGGATGAAGATAACGACAAAAATTGAGTTTTTATAAATAATAGCGTAGTTGTTACCGTTAACACTGTTGGAATACCCGGTGGTTAAAAATACAGTAATACGCGTTATTGCACAGTAGCACACGGTATTGCACATTATTTTTGAAATTATTGATTCTTACGAAGGAAGAAACTACTCAATAATTGTTACAGTAGTTACTGTTCAATATTTTATTTTATTGATTCAATAATTACTGCGTTGATATTTTATATTATTGTTGTTTTAATAATTATTGCTGCACAGTATTTTCCATTATCAGATAAATAATTCATATTATTTAAATAATATTATTATATAGAATTATTGGTAATGTCTAGAAAGTTCTGTCTAAGGAGAGGTTTGGTCATCTAATTACGCGCTAGTAAGGAGAAATCCTTATTGGAAAGCCACCTCTTTCCTGGGAACGGTCTGGTTGTCATAATTGTGACTCTGTAATATTATTTGTGAATAATTAATTATTGATTCATATGATAAGGAAATATTTATTTTATGTGGATATAAATGAGGGATATAATTTTTGTGGTTAAAAATGAAGGAGTTAATGTTGAGGTGTTTTATCTGTATTTTTGTCGGAACGGAGGTATTGAAAATTAAATTAGGATTTTTGAGATATTTTGCGAGGGTTATAATTTTTAATTCGACCGTTGGATCGTGGTAATTTTTGGATATATTATACATATATAAGTTGAGTATATGTCCACAAATTTTGAACCGTTAAAAATGAACGTATGATTTGTTATGAATTTTACGAGATGACTGGTTCAGAAATTGTTGAATTTTCGGAGTTAATCATTTTAGTGGAAAATTTTAGAATTGGTGGGCCCCACTCTTGGTTGGTGAAGAAATGTGCTGAGATTTTTATTCAAATGTGGTGGGTGGGAATAGTAGCAGGTAAAGCCATCAGGTTGCAGGTTAAGTCTGCTTCGGCGTGCTAACATTTTCCTATAAATAGAGGGCTACGTTAGAATTGAAAATCACACCAGAAACATAAGTTTTCTCTCTTTCTCTCTCTATATTATGGAGCATATTTTGTGAGTATTTAGATACTTTGAGAGTTGCTATTCAGTACAAGTTTCCTTCGGCTTTGCATTCCAGTCAGAAATACAGCACTTTTGAGGTAAGGGATTGTAAGAGATTGTAAGTGATTGTATGGGATAGTAAGGGATATTAAGGGATGCTATATTCTTCATAATGATGTTATTCTTTCAATATCATTATACTAAAATATTGGTATGAATTTTATTGTGGAATTTTTACCTTTTTGAGTCGGGGTTACTATTCACGTATACGGCACTATTCATGTATATGGCACTATTTACGTTTATGACATTATTTACGTATACGGTACTATATACGAATACGGAGTACTATTCATGAGTTACTATTCACGAGTTACTATTCATGAGTTACTATTCACGAGTTACTATTCACGGGTACTATTCACAATAAAAATTGGTTTTTTTTTCTGACCAAATTATCGTTGATTTATGACCGTTGCTCTCGAAAATAAATGCAGTTGTTGATCATATTGTTTTTATTATCATATATAACATTTTTATAACCCTGATGTTGAATTTCTCTTTCACTTGAGTGTAAAGATGGGTAAATTATTGGTATGATCGTGACTGAGGAATGTCTTTGGCCTGTAATGCAAAGTTGAATTGTTAACTAGTATGATCATGACCATTGAATTTATAATTGAATATCTTTAGCTTAAGTGTAAAGATGAATTGATTAACATGGTTATAATAATGGTGTATACAAATTCTGAAATGATTATATATTTCTTTGAGATATGAATATATTTGGCATGTAGTGCAAATATGAACTGTTGAGGAATATCTTTGGCCTGTAGTGCAAAGATGAATTGTTGATGAATATATTTTGCCCGTAGTGCAAAGATGACTTGTTGTTAAATATCTTTGGCCAGTAGTGCAAAGATGAACTGTTGACGAATATCGTTGGCCTGTAGTGCAAAGATGAATTTATTAATATGATTATGAATATGAACTGTGATTTGGTATAACCATGATCTTTGATGTTTCAGGTAAAGACAGGTGATGAAAATATTCTTCGTCCTGGGTGCGAAGAAAAATTTAGAGTCACAATTATGATTATGAGTTATTCAATTGATTGTGGAAAGGAACTGTTGAGTGATGTTACATGGATAAAACATTGTTGGTGGATTTTTAATATGGAGGAGATAATAGACTTTATGGTCTATTTGACTCTTCTAATGGATTGTTCGTTCCACTGCAACTATGGTTGAAATTTTTATCATTTACCATATGTCCTAAATCTCTGATTTATTATTGATAAAGGTTATTGATAATTTAATTATCTTTAGTTATGATATTCTTTACTGAGCTAGTTGTGCTCACCCTTTTGCTTCAAAATTCCTTTTCAGATAATACGAGTGTAGTTGGGTCGAGCGGGGATAACAGGAGAATAGAACGGTGGTCATCATTTAGTAGTTATATTTGGTGAATCATATAGGGTGAGGCGAACCCAACGTTGGAAGGGTGTTTTGTCACTATCATACAAAATGTCTAATGACACACAACCTCGTGTCATCATAAGACAAGATTGTGCTCATCCACTTGCTGAGTATATTTATGAGCACTACCTATATAATCTTGGTGTTTGTTTGAAGTATAATTCTCAATTAGAGACAATGGAGATAATGATAAGTTAAGAGAAGACTCACCATTGGGAAGAATATGATAGTAATCTTCTCATTTTTCTTTGGGGTCTATTGGGTCAACCAAGAATAATTCTGTGGCCATATGATATCTATCATAACCTAGAAGTATGGCCTCCCATGTACGAAGGTTTCCTTGAGCACTTTCCAAAGATTCTAATTTCTAAAACAGTTTTTGACTATACCTTTATTTAAGGTGTCATTGTGAGGTGTTGTCCACAGTTGGGACATGAGTCACATTTGGTATATATTTGAATCCAAACTCACAGCATATGTGTTGTCGTATTTTGCACGACAATTGTCTTATTGAAGTTGTAGTTTATTTTTTGTACCATGTATTTGGCGACTCAGAATAGGTTGGGTGGAATGGACCTATTTTGGGGTTGTCACAGTCATGGTGACGTGCTACCCAAGTTGGTGTCAAGAGTCACAGTTGATATATATATTTGTATCAAAGCTCACAACACATGAGTTGTTGTATTTTGCACGACAGTTGTTGTAATAAAGTTGTAGTTATTTTCTGTACCATGTATTTGGCGACTCAAAATGGGTTGGATGGAATGGACCTATTTTGGGGATGTCACAGTTGGTATCAGAGCTTAGGGATATGGTCTCTGGCGGAGATCGGGTAATATAACTAGAAGTGGAGAGATGAGTAAATCCTTCGCTAGTGTGTCCTACCTAAGCTTAATTGTTGGTTGGTCATAATATATGGATATTATGTGATATGTTAATTTGCTTAATTAACCCTTGTTTTATGGCATTATTTGAGAATGGCAGCTGAGAATGCTAACAATGGAGTGAATGAGATTGTGGGGATACCTCTAATCACTAACCATAATAATGTGATGTCAGATGAAGAAGGAATTAGAGATATTCTTGTGGTGAGTGAAGAATTGATAGTTGCACCCGAGATAGTCGCAGAGGTAACAGCTGAGCGTGAGGAAGAAGAGGTACCTGAGGAGAATTTATTAGAGGTATTATATGATCAAAATGTAGAATTTCAAAATCGTATTCATGAGTTAGAAGAGCAGGCTGAAGAACGACAGGCGGTCGTGGAGCAAAAGGATGCAACAATTCAAGCTTGTGTTACCCGATATGTGATGCTTGAACAGAAGCATTCTTTGGCAGAGTATAAGATGATAAAGATGGAATCTGAGCTGAAAGAAAAAAAAACTGAACGAGTAAGAATGAGTGATGAATGGGTAAAAGCCACACGACGCGTTGATATTGTGGAAAGAGATGTCCGATCTAAGAAGGCTAAAATAGATGATATGTATTTCTCTTTTTGGACAGCAATTGGGAGAACCCAACATCGAGTTTTGAATTACCCTGTACATAGCGGTCAACCTGAATTCGATATAGATCAAAGATTGATGATTCAGATCATGAATCAGGAGTACGACGAGGCAGTTGAGGGAGGAATATGCCCTATAGAAAAGTATATTCTAACGGTAGTGATGACGCCAAATACTGCCCCAGATAAGTCAAAGCCGAGTAGTTCAAGGGAGAGTGGTCGTTATGACTTCCCAACAAATGAGGAACCCAAATGAAGTTATCACGGGAGATGAGCAATGGAGGAATCATGATAATCCGGGAGATAGAATCTGAAATGAAAGCAAGGTATTCTCAACTCTTCGAAATACCACCTACGTAAATTTTGGGGACAAAATTTCATAAGGAGGGGAGGTTGTAAGGCCCCAACTTTTTAATGAATAAAATTGAATTTCCTCTATTTATTATTGTGAATAATAATGTGTTAATTTGATATAATGCTTTGGTTATGGGTGAAATGTGTAAATTTTTCAAAATATTCAAGTGGTTATAAAATATTCATTTTGTAGGGGAATATTCGTTTGGTCGTGGAATATTCTTTCTGTCGAGAAATATTCGTACGACGGCGCAACCATTTGTGGGCCCCATAACAGAATAACTATCGGATGAAGAAAACGACAAAATTGAATTTTTATAAATAACGGCATAATCGTTACCATTAACACTGTTTGAATACCCGGTTGGTAAAGTAAAGTAATACGCGTTGTTTCACAGTAGCACACGGTATTGCACAGAATTTTTTTTAATTATTGATTCTTACGTGAGAAGGCACTACTCAATAATTGTTACAGTAATTACTGTTCAATATTTTATTTTATTGATTCAATAATTGCTGCATTGATATTTTATATTATTGTTATTTCAATAAATGTCACTGCACAGTATCTCAATTATCAGATCAATAATTCATATTATTTGAATAATATTATTAGATAGCATTATTGGTAATGTCTAGAAAGTTCTGTCAAGGAGAGGTTTGGTCACCTAATTGCGCGCGCCAGTAAAGAAAAATCTTTATCGAAAAGCCCCCTCTTTCTTGGGAACGGCCTGGTTGTCATAATTGTGATTCTGTAATATTATTTGTGAATAATTAATTATTAATTTATATGATAAGAAAATATTTATTTTATGTGGATATAAATGATGGATATATTTATATGGATAAAAATGAATGAATTAATGTTGAGATATTTTATCAGTATTTTGTCGGTGTAGAGGTATTAAAAATCATCCGTTTGTGGATTTTATATATTTTATGTTTGGAATTTGGAAAAACTCAAAGCTACAAAATTGTGGAGAATTCGATTTCAGGCAGAATGGACATAAAATTCGTATTTTTCTGATAAACGGTCTATTTTCTAAGAATTGTTGAAGTTTCGGAAAATAAAATGATTTTTATTAATTTATGGGTGGGACCCACTTGGTTATCAACAAATGGGCTGCAATCTTTTGGTTCAAAGATGGCTGGTGGCTGGCTTGACAAATTGAGGTGGCGTGGAAAAAGAAAAAGAAATAATATATTTTATTAATTTAGTCTTCTTTGGCGTTCTAAGCATTTTCCTATAAATAGGGTGCTTAGTTCAAATTGAAAATCACACCAGAATTTCATAAGTTTTCTCTCTTTTTCTCTCTATATCATCGGACATATTTTTATTTATAGTGAAAGTTTACTTCGGCTTTACATCCGATATTCCAGTCAGAAATACTGCTCTTTTGAGGTAAGGGATTTTAAGGGTTATTATGTTTTTTAGTTTGTATTTCTTCCGACCTTCAGAAAATTTTGAAAAAATTTGAAATGATATTTTGATGAGTTTTACTGATTGTGTCCAAAAATGATGATTTTTGGATGTATAGATTAAGAGTTATGAATTTTATGAGAAAAGACTATTTTAAAAGTAACCGCTTATAACTCCTTGCGGTTAACTCTAAAATTGATGAAATATTTATTGGGAGTACATCTATATAATATCAGTGTACTCTGTGAATTTCAAATTTTTTGGATAAAAGTAAAATTTATGATAAATGTCTAAATATTCGGCGGTTTTTGTCATATGAAAAATAGTAAATGAGTTTTAAAAATTTTGAGAAAAATATATGTTCAATATGAGACTATATTCTGCTAAATCTCAGAAAAGAAATATTTTTGGAACTGATTTGGTATTTTTCATAAAAATAGACTAGATATGAGTAAATGAATTAAATATGTTATGTGAAGTAAGAAAATTAGAAAATAGGATTTTATGGCTTGAGAATACTATATGAGGTATATGCAGATTTTTGATGAGGGTTTTGGTTATTGGTAATGAAATCTTATGAGTTTGACATTTTAGGATGATTAAATGCATTATTTAGTAAAGTGTAAACAATTAAAATAAATTATTTATAAGTTTAAGAAATGTTATTCTTTCAATATCATTATAACGAAATATTGGTATAGATTTTATTATAAAATTTCTACCTTTTTTATGTCGGGGTTACTATTAACGAGTTACTATTCACGAGTTACTATTCACGAGTTACTATTCACAGGTACTATTCACGATAAAATTAGTTTCTTTTTCTGACCAAATTATCGTTAATTTATGAATCTTACTCTTGAAATTAAATCCATATTTTGATCAACTTATTTTTATTATCATATATAACATTTTTATAATCTTAGTGGTGAAATTTCTCTTTGACGTGAGTATAAAGATGGGCAGATTATTGGTATGATCGTGACTATGGGTTCTCTTTGGCCAGTAGTGCAAAGTTGAATCGTTGACTGGTATGATCATGACCATTGAATTTACAATTGAATATCTTTACCTTAAGTGCAAAGGTGAATGGATCAACATGGTTATAATTAATTATTGTTTATATAAATTCTGAAATGATTATATATTTTTTTGAGATATTAATATATTTGGCATGTAGTGTAAATATGAACTCTTGATGAATATATTTGGCATGTAGTGCAAAGATGACCTAATGTTGAATATCTTTGGCCAGTAGTGCAAAGATGAACTGGTGACGAATATCTTTGGCCTGTAGTGCAAAGATGAATTGTTGATGAATATCTTTGGCCGTAGTGCAAAGATGACCTAATGTTGAATATCTTTGGCCAGTAGTGCAAAGATAAACTGGTGACGAATATCTTTAGCCCGTAGTGCAAAGATGAAGTTATTAGTATGATTATGAACAGGAACTGTGATTTGGTATAACCATGATCTTTGATGTTTCAGGTAAAGACATGTGATGAAAATTATCTTCGTCCTAGGTGCGAAGAGAAATTTAGAATCACAATTATGATTATGAGTTATTCATATGATTGTGGACCAGAACTGTTGATTGATGTTACAGGGATAAAACATTGTTGGTAGATTTTTAACATGGAAAAGATAATAGATTTTATGGTCTATTTGACTCTTCTAATGGATTGCTCGTTCCGCTGCAACTATGGTTGAAATTTTTTATCATCTACCATATGTTCTAAATCTCTGATTTAATTATGTTGAAGACTATTGATAATTTATTTATCTTTAGTCATGATATTCTTTACTGGGCTAGTTGTGCTCACCCTTCTGCTTCACAATTCCTTTCAAGTAATAAGAGTGTAGCTGGGTCGAGCGGGGGTAACAGGGGAATAAAACGGTGGTCATCATTTAGTAGTTATATTTGGTGAATCAAATAGGGTGAGGCGAACCCAACGTTGGAAGGGTATTTTGTCACTATCATACAAGATGTCTAATGACATACAATCTCATGTCATCATAAGACACGGTTGTGCACATCCATTTGCTGAGTATATCTACGAGCACTACCTATATAATCTTGGTGTTTGTTTGAAGTATAATTCTCAATTGAAGACAGTGGAGATAATGATATGTCAAGAAAAGACCTACCATTGGAAAGAATATGATAGTAATCTTCTCGTTTTTCTTTGGGGTCTATTGGGTCATCCAAGGATAATTCTGTAGACATATGATATCTATAATAACCTAGACATATGATATCTATTGGGTCATCCAAGGATAATAATACGAAGGTTTCCTTGAGCACTTTCCAAAGATTTTAATTTCTAAAACAGTTTTTGACTATACATTTATGTAAGATATCATGGTGACGTGCTACCCAAGTTGGTGTCAAGAGTCACAGTTGATATATATATATATATATATATATATATATATATATGTATCAAAGCTCACAACACATGAGTTATTGTATTTTGCACGACAATTGTTGTAATAAAGTTGTATTTATTTTCTGTACCATGTATTTGGCGACTCAGAATGGGTTGGATGGAATGGACCTATTTTGGGGATGTCACACACGTGATGATGGCAAATATACGAGTAGAACCGACTTTAATCGATAAAGTTAAAGATGCTCAAGCTATTGACCTAGAGCTGATGCGTATAAGGAAGAAAATGCAAGAAGGTGCTATTTCGGAAGCAAGAATCGATGAAGAAGGAATACTATGAGTCAACTCTAGACTTTGTGTTCCTAACGATTCTGACTTGAAGTATAAAATCATGATGGAGGCTCACAATACACCGTTTACAATCCATCCTGGGAGTACTAAAATATATCGTGATCTTCGAAATACATTTTGGTGGAGCAATATGAAGAGAGAGATAGCGAGGTTTATCTCAAGGTGTCTAACTTGTCAACGAGTCAAGGCAGAGCATCAAGTGCCAAAAGGTCCATTGCAACCACTTGAAATTCCAGAATGGAAGTGGGAGCACATTACTATGGATTTCGTTACTGGTCTTCCCAAGGTTTCTCAAGGCATAGATGCAATTTGGGTCATTGTTGATAGATTGACCAAGTCTGCTCATTTCTTACCTATACGAGAAACTTATACACTTGAACGTCTTACTCGTATGTACACAAACGAGATTGTAAAAATTCATAGTATGCCAGTATCCATAGTTTCTGATCGAGACCCAAGATTCACTTCAAGATTTTGGGTTAGTTTGCAAAAAGCTATGGGCACGGATTTACGATTTAGTTCGGCTTATCATCCTCAAACGGACATAGAGTTAGAGAGGATTAATTAAACTCTTGAAGATTTATTAAGACTCTGTGTTCTTGATTTCAAAGAAAGTTGGGACAAGTTCTTACCATTGGTGGACTTTTTCTACAATAAGAGTTATCAAGAAAGTATTGGCATGGCTCCATTTGGGGCGTTGTATGGACGCAAGTGTCGTTATACAGTATGCTGGGACGAGGTGGATGAAGCAATGTTGTTGGGACCGGAATTGGTACACATGACTACGGAGAAGATTCAAACGATCCGACAACGTATAAAAACCTCACAAGATCAACAAAAGAGTTATGCTGATCTTTATCGAAAGAACGTGGAATTTAATGTTAGAGATCATGTGTAATAACCCGATATTTTTTATATAAATAGATAAGAAATTTTGCATATAAATTTTTTTTTACAATGAGAATAAGTGTCAAGTATTGTGATGTTAAATGCGAATATATTTATTACTTGAAAAATTAGAAATAATTTTAGAATTTTTAATTACTACAAATTATATTCTTATGGTAATTAATTTATGTAAGCAGAAATGTTTTTATTATTTATTTTTCATGAAAATATAATTTATATATTATTTAAATAATATATGAAGTGACAATTAGAATTATAATAATAAATATGTTATTATATGAATTTGTTCAGAATATTTAAGTTAATTATTTTAACTTGATTATTGATGTTGTGTACGAAGGATAAGTCAGATATGGAATCCAAACCCTAAACTTGGATTTTTATCCAGGAATGAGAATAATAATGTAATATTAATTATATTTTAATTTTCAGTGCTTAAATATATACCGTATATATGTAGACTGTTAATGTTGGTCAATTGTGGTAAATTGGGTCATAACCTAATATTGTGTTGTGAAACCCTAATTGTTAAACTCAATTATGAGTTAAGACTGAGTAGTAATTGTGTTATATGAATTCTTCTGCGTATTAGAATTTCTATAATTAGAAGAAATCCTAATTATTGTTTTATGCTGATAATTAGGAAAATCCCTAATTATTTATTTGAAAACCCTAATTGTAAATTTTAGAAACCCTAATTATTATTTTGTGAATTTTAAAGATAATTAGGAAACCCTAATTAATTTGGGAACCCTAATAATATTTAGGAACCCTAATTTAGAAACCCTAATTTCTATTAAAAACCCTAATTTAATTAGTATGTTTTAAATTAAAATTGTATTACACTTTAAATTTTAAATTGTCCAAACCCTATAAATTATTTGGAAAATTGTAAGATTTTCAATCTAGTGAATAAACCCTAGATTTAATCACCTTGTACAAGAATGCCCTTGAAATTATATGGAAAATTATCAAAATACCCTTTTTGTCTCTTTAGCGTATTATTAGTGAATTATTGTGCATTATTGCTATCAAAGCATGGCAAACATCCTACCCTACCAATTTAGCATCCAAGACTCAATTATATTCAGATTCAATCAACTATTTTGAGCATTCAATGCATCTAATTTGGTTTATATATAGATTGGAGAGAGAATTAAGGCATTTTGTACACTAAAAAATTGTCCAACTCTCATCTTTGAGCTTCTCTCTCTAAAACCTACGAATTATTATAGTATTTCAGTCCCAAAACAAAGCCCTACTACTAATCATAACAAATCATAAGCCAAAAATCAAGAATCAAAGCTTAGAAAAGGTATAAACTCTAGCTTGATTTTTTTTTTTTGGTGTTAGATGTTATGTTTAAATGTTAGAACATATTGATTATAGTGTCTAAGGATGATCTGGGTTGCTAGATGTTGGATCCATAACATTTAGAAGCTCGGATTTGAAGATTTCCAAAATCTAGAAATTTCATTTTCTGTGATTTTTTGGCAAATGTCAATCCTTATATCTCTGTGATCTTTAATGTGTTTTGTGTTCTAAAAGTTGATATGTGTAGCTTGTTATGTGGTCTTTAATCTCCAAAACGAATCAGGTCCATATCTATTTTGGATCAAAAGTTATTTAAGATCAAAGTGGGTTGACCGGCATTGACCGGCTGTTCTTCAAACTCAGAAAATATTCTAAGTGTCCAGAAAATATTTTTTGGCAAATGTCAGAGCTTATAAATCTTTGCTCGATCATGATTTTTGTTGTTTAAAAGTTGTTATGTGTAGTCGGATATGTCATCCTTAATATGCAAAAAGAATCAAGTTCATAGCTTTTGTAGATCGGGAGTTATTCATGGTCAAAACCCGATGACCGAAAACGCTGAAGAATACAAACCCAGAATTTTTTTGAGCAGATTCCGTGTTGAAGTTTGACCAGCTAGATCTTGCTCATGTTATGATGTTAATGTGTTATGATGCTTTGTAGTTGTAGTCCTACATGTTGTCTACACACTCTAATTGATAGATCACACAAACAATACACAGATTGGAAGTTATAAGGATCCAAAGTAGGCACCTCGACTGTTCTTCAGTCGAAGAACAGCCTTGTCAGACTTTTTGATGGCTAATAACTCTTAGATCTGATATTTTTTTAATCATGATGTTTGTTGGTAATTGTAGTATTACATGAGAACTACAAGATTCAAGTGTTAGATTGCCCAGAAACGTAATGGATTGAGAATTATAATCGGTCAAACTAGGCACCTTGATAACTGCCTTGTCAGTGTTCTTGAGGCTCAAGAACACCCAAGGCAACAGATAAGCGTCGCTAAAGCCTTTAGCGACGGTTTTGATTTATTTTAAAATTTTCAATTTCTGAAAATTTCGAAAATGATTTAAAAATTAGAAAAATTAGATTTTAATTATTAAACATACTTAATAAATTCTGAAAAATTATTTTAAAGTCTGAAAAATAGTTTTAAACTATTTTGCGTATATTTCAAAAATATTTAGTATTTTTGAAATATAAAAAGGTATTTATTTATTTAATTATAATATTAAATAAATTATTTTAATTCATGAAAAATCATGAAAAATTATATTATTGTGTTATAAAATATTTTAAGTTATTTTTGATGAATTTTAATATTTTGTGATGAAATTTCATTAATTAATTAATATTAATGATGTTTAAGTTATTTAATAAATGTATGAAATAATTATGAAAAATAGAATTAATGATTTTAAAAATCATTTATAGTATCATAAAAATATTTTGAGTTATAAAATATGACTTTGGATATTTTGTTATGAAAAATATTATTAATTTAATATTAATGATATTAATCTAATATTGACAATATTTAGTTTATTTAATAATTATATTAAATAAATAGTTTAAAAATGGTTTTATTTATTTAAAAATCATTTAAAAAGGATATAAATGAATTAAAAATATTTAAGTTATAATAAATGACTTTTAATATTTGGATAAATAGTGCATTAATATTTTAATATTAATGGTAATTATTTAAAAATGATTTTAAATGTTTTAAAAATCATTTAAGTGTAATATAAATGTTTTAAAAGCATTTTGAGTTATTATACATAACTTTAATATTTTGGCAACAGTTTCATTAATAATTTAATATTGATTAAATGTTAATGATAATAGAATTATTTGATGTTTAAATCATTTAAATATGATTCCGATGTTTAAAAATTCATGATAAATTATAATAAATGTTTTAAAATTATATTAAGTCATTTAAAAATAATATGACTGATACTTACGAATATTAAAATACAGTATAGAGTCTTAGACTCAATAATTATCCAATAAAGCTGTCGGTACACCGATATATTTCAGAAATTCATCTAGACTTAGATATTTTGACTGTATTAATGATTAATTAAGATTCAATGACTGTTGGATATGTGTGATAATGTGATTAGGTTATGTGCTGACTGCAAAATACAGTACTATGTGTTATAGTATATTATTCTAATCGAACGAATGATCTTATTACTGATAGGTCGCTGTATAAAAGATTAATCTAAGTTGCGTTATTGTAAGCAGCAGCTCAGGCAAGTATCCTACCTTTGCATTTCCTTTATGCAATGGACATGAGTAAGAAGTTTCAGAATTAAATTATTATTATGCTATATTATCAACTCTACTGTGACATATTCTATATCCGCTCATTGTTTATCAACATGTTAGTATATGGTAATTCAAATATATATTATGTTCGTCAATTTCTATAAAATGGCTATATAAGTGTCCCCACTTGGATAATCATTGTATTTAATCACATGTTGATATACCTTTGTCAATTACCCTTATATATATAGGTTGAATTATAGATTATTGTTGAACAAGATAAAACCTTTGCTTTAGAACCCAGACAAGTATGAACATCCCTTACATAGGGAAAACTTTTATGCGCCCAAGGCGGAGAGAGTTCTTAAAATGTAGTATTGATCAATGCAGGACACAACGGGCTGATCACCCCCGTGTCCGTAAGTTATGACGGTTTGCAGATGAATTTCTGTTTAACCTTTTCGAAAAAGAAAACAATGTTCATGATATGTCACTTAACCCTACTTATAGTCAATACGTAGTTTCAAAAATATGAAAGAGAGTTGTTATGTTATTATTATTCTTGGTACAGCTTACTTCAGAACTGTTGATTCGTTGTAGAAGTGTCGTTCAAAGAAAACATTTAATTCTTTCAGCTAATATATATTATTGTTATTACTTGCTGGACACTCAAATGCTCATTCTTGCTTAATTTAAATGTTTTCAGTTAAGTTTGAAGAACCAGAAAGCTCGTGCAGAAACAAAGAAAAAGGAAAGCTAACTGAATAAGATTTGTGATAGTTGTTGTAATAGTTTATATTATTAAGACAATGATATATATATAAATAATATCATGTATTGTATGGAATGTACTTTAAGGTCTCGTACCTGGGGAGATAAACTCTGATAATTATGTAAATTAAGTTGTTATTCATATTATTGTTATTATTATTCGTAGAATTCCACTCATAGAAATGGTATCGTGAAGCACCGAGTTCGGGTTTCAAGTACCTAAATTTTGGGCGTCACATCATGTGTTGTTACGTGTTGCTCCATGGAAAGGAGTTACGAGATTTAGAAAGAGAGAAAAGCTCAATCCTCGTTTCATTAGCCCATTTTTAATCCTCGATCGAGTAGGAACTATGGCCTATAGACTCGTCTTACCGCCAAGTATGTCTCATATTCATAACATTTTTCACATATCTATGCTACATAAATATGTGAAAGACCCGAATCACGTTATTGAGTTAGAACCAGACGAAATAGCGAAAGATTTAATGTATGAAGAGGTACCTGTTAAAATCTTGAATAAGAACGAACATGTTTTACGCTCCAAGGTTATACCTCAAGTCAAAGTTTTGTGGAGAAACCACGATGTTGAGGAAATGACCTGGGAGTTAGAATCTGAAATGAAATCAAGGTATCCTCACATCTTCGTCATACCAGGTATGTACCCTAATTTCGAGGACAAAATTTCATAAGAAGGGGAGGTTGTAAGACCCCAACTTTTATGAATAAAGATGAATTTTTTCTATAAATATCATTTTTGAATATTAAAGTTTGAATTTGTTATAATGTTATAGTTGTGGGTAATATTTATGAATTTTTCAAAGTAAGCAAGTTGTTATATAATGTTCAATTGGTCGGGAAATATTCGTTTTAACAGGGAATATTCGTACGACGGCACAATCATTGGTGGACCCAACAACGTAATTATTGTCGGAATGAGAAAACGACAGAAATATCTTTTTATAAAAATAACGGGAAAAGTTTTACCATTAACTGTTGAAATAACCGATGTTAAAAGTACTGTAATACGCGTGGTTGCATGTAGCACACGGTATTGATTATTGATGCTTACGTGAGAAGTCACTCAGTTATACTCAATTATTGCTACAATAATTGTTGCATCATATCTCTCATATTATTGATTCAATTATTATCGCAGTATCATCTGCATAATATTTTATATTATTAAATTAATAATTGAGAGGACAAAGTTATTAATATTATTATTTATAATATTGACAATGTCTAGAAGTTCTGTCAAGGAGAGGTTTGGTTACCTAATTGAGCGCCAATAGGGAGAAATCCTTATTGGAAAGTCCCCTCTTTCCTGG
Source organism: Panax notoginseng (assembly GCA_016801055.1). Lineage (NCBI taxonomy): Eukaryota > Viridiplantae > Streptophyta > Magnoliopsida > Apiales > Araliaceae > Panax > Panax notoginseng. Next base: position 217,938,014 of record CM029014.1, on the reverse strand, counting down.
GAACGACCTGGTTGTTAAATATTGCGAATTATAATAATGATAATAAATGTTGTTAAAAATATTGAGAGGTTTTTTTTATGAAGTATTTGTTGTTTATTATATGGACCCTCATTTAATCATTTTTTAAAATAGTCGGTAGAAAGTTATTCATTATATTAAAGGCGGGGGCCCACATGTGGGGCCCACAAGTGAAAATTACATTTGGGGTGGGGGAGATATGTTTGTCACGGATTTAGGAAATGGCAGGATGGTGGGAGTATATTTATATATATAATATATTTTAATAAGTTTTAATTTTTATGAAAAATAGAATATATTATATTTTATTATGCATAGTGTTTGCATAGTGCCTGTATAGTAAATGCACATTAACTTTTCAAAAAAAATCAGACGTTTTGAAAATCGTCCGTGATTTTTTTTTAAAAAAACTATCCGTCCGTGATTCAAAAATTCTAAATAGTATCCTTCCATTCTCTTATAAATAGGATGCTTAGTTAGAATTGAAAATCACACCAGAATCAGAGAATTCTTCTTTTATTATATTGAGCGTATTTCTTTCGAGTTTTAGAAAGCTTTGAGCATAGAAAATAGTGAAAGTTTTCTTCAAGAATATTTCCGCTGTACCAGTTGGAATACTCTTCTTTTCAAGGTAAGGGATGTTATTTTTGTTCAATATTCGCTTGAAATAATATTTTCTTCCATAATTTGTAGTATGTAAGTAATATTATTTCGTTTCAGATTTCGAATTCTATACTCATTTGGTTAAAGTTTTGGTTTCTATACTCTATGAAATTAGTAGAATATCCTTGATATTTGCGCTTTATCCAGTATCTTTTCATGAAAATATTATTCTGAGCATTCTTGATAAGTTTTAACTTTTACAAGCCGGAGTACTATTCACGGGGTTACTATTCCTGAAATACTATTCACGGGGTACTATTCACTCGAGTACTATTCACCCGTGGTACTATTCAAGATAAAAATTAAATCGTTTTCGGTCCAAATCATTTTTGGTACAATATTATTCTTAAATTTTTCTCCACAAAGCAGTATCATGTTGACAATTTGGACGTTATTGAATTCTGGATAAATTAAATTATAAATCTTTAAAATTTATCCTTGAACTTGTTTTATTGAATTCTTATATCATTATCATCATGTTTATATTATCTTGAAAGTCATCTGTGGCCTGTTGTGCATAGATGGACTTGGTATGATTATGACCAGGGATTATTCGGTATAATCATGACCGTAATGTTACAAATAATGTGGTAAAAATTCTCATTGGCCCGTAGTGTATTGATGGACAGTTGTTGGCATGATTATGACCATTGATGAATACACGAATATCCTTGGCCCGTAGTGCATGGATAATTCGTGGTCGTGATACTAATGAATATCCTTGGTCGTAGTGCAAGGGTGATTCGATGATGTGGATTATTTATTAAGCTGAGTCTCAGCGATAAAATTTATGATAAACCTTTTAAATCAGAGAAGATAGAAGATTTTATGTTCTACTTGACTCTTCTAATGGATTGCTTGTTCCGCTGCAGTTAAACTTGATGTTTATTATATTTTATCAGTTTAACATTGTTGAAGACTAACGATAAATTATTCTGCATTATCTTAGTCATAATATTTCTTACTGGGCTAGTTGAGCTCACCCTTTGCTTTCATTGTTCTCTTCAGGAAATGTGAATATAGCTGGGACTAGTCAGAGAACGGAGTGACGGTCCAGATGATAACATTAGTAGTCCTCACTATTCTATTAAAAAGTGTGATAATAAATGTAATGGGGACTCCATTGAGAGTGGATATTGTCTAGATGACAATATTCATATTAAAAATCTCAGTTTATGTTTTGTCGTATTTTACACGACAGTTGTATTACTAAGTTATATTTGAATTTTGTACCATGTATTTGGCGACTCAAGATGGGTGATGTATACATATTTTGGGGTCGTCACATCGAGGACCCATGCGATGATGTCAAGTATACACATAGAACCAACTTTAATCGATAAAGTTAAAGTTGCTCAAGCCACAGACCCGAAGCTGATGCGTATGAAGAAGAAAGTACAAGGAGTTATCACGATACATTTTGGTGGAACAATATAAAGAGAGAGATTGCGAAGTTTGTCTCGAGGTGTTTAACTTATCAACGTATAAAGGCGGAGCATCAAGTGCCAAAGGGTCCATTGCAACCACTTGAGATTTCAAAATGGAAGTGGGAACACATTACCATGGATTTCGTTACGGGTCTTCCCATTATTTCTCAAGGTATAGATGTTATTTGGGTTATTGTTGATAGATTAACTAAGTCTGCTCATTTCTTTCCGATACGGGAGACTTATTTCCTTGAATGTTTTGCTCGTATGTATATAAATGAGATTGTGAGATTGCATGGCATGTCAGTATCCATAGTTTTGGATCGTGACCCAAGATTCACTTCACGATTTTGGGTTAGCTTGCAAAAAGCTATGGGTACGGATTCACGATTCAGTTTGGCATACCATCCTCAAACGGATGGACAATTAGAGAGGACTATTCAAACTCTTGAAGATCTATTAAGACTATGTGTCCTAGACTTCAAAGGGAGTTGGGATAAGTATTTACCATTGGTAGAATTCTCCTACAATAACAGTTATCAGGCAAGTATCCATTCAAAGCATTGTATGGACGAAAGTGTCGCTCTCCAGTATGTTGGGATGAGGTGGGTGAAGCAACATTATTGGGACCAGAGTTGGTACGTATGACTACAGAAAAGATCCAAATGATTCGACAATGTATACAAACTACACAGGATCGACAAAAGAGTTATGCGGATCTTTATCGAAAGAACGTGGAATTTAATATTGGGGATCACGTATTGTTGCGAGTTGCTCCATGGAAGGGAGTTATAAGATTTTGGAAGAGAGGAAAGATCAATTCACGATTAATTGGTCCATTTTAGATTCTTGACCGAATAGGAAATGTAGCCTATAGACTCGCGTTACCTCCAAGTATGTCTCGTGTTCATAATGTTTTTCACATATCTGTGCTCCGTAAATATGTGAAAGACCCGAACCACGTTATTGAGTTAGAACCAGACGATATAGCCAAAGATTTAACGTACGAGGAGGTACTTGTAAAGATCTTAGATAGGAAGGAGCATGTACTACGCATAAAGGTCATACCACAAGTCAAAGTTTTGTGGAGGAACCATGCTATTGAGGAAATGACCTGAGAGTTAGAAACGAAAATGAAAGCGAGGTATCCTCACCTTTTCGAAACACCAGGTACGTACGTCAATTTTGAGGACAAAATTTCATAAGGAGGGGAGGTTGTAAGACCCCAACTTATTATAAATGAAATTGAATTTCTCTATTTATTATTTTGAAATAGTAAGGGTTGATTTGATTAATGTGGTTAGTTATGGGTAAAATGCGTAAATATTTCAAATAAGCAAGTGGTTATAAAATATTCATTGTTGTCGAGAATATTCGTTTGGTCGTGGAATATTCTTACTGTCGGGGAATATTCGTACGACGACGCAGCCTTATGTGGGCCCCATAACGGAAGGCGATTGGATGAAGAAAATGACAAGTATAAGTTTTTATAAATAACGGCGTAGTTGTTACTGTTAACACTGTGGGAATACCCCGGTGGTTTAGACACAGTAGAACACAATATTGCACCAATTATTAATTTTTACGTAAAAAGGCACTACTCAATAATTGTTACAGTAATTACTGTTCAATATTTTATTTTATTGACTCAATAATTGTTACGTTGATATTTTATATTATTGTTGTTTTAGTAATTGTCACGACACAGTATTTTTCATTATCAGATCAATAATTCATATTATTTTAATAATATTATTAGATAACATTATTGGCAATGTCTAGAAAGTTTTGTCTAAGGAGAGGTTTGGTCACTTAATTGCGCGCCAGTAAGGAGAAATCCTTATTAGAAAGCACCCTCTTTCCTGAGAACGGCTTGGTTGTCAGTATTGTGATTCTATAATATTATTTGTGATTAATTAATTATTAATTTATATGATAAGGAAAATATTCATTTTATGTGGATATAGATGGAGAAAATTTTTAATTTAACAATTGTTGAAAATTGATATTTTATTTTTTCTAATAAAATAATTCATTTAAATATATTATTATATTATAATAATATAATAATGGTGATATTTTATAATGAATGTGTGATATATGAATAAATGAGGATGAAGAGTATTTTTGTTATAAAAGATATTTAAAACATGTTAAACATATTCGTGGGCCCTATTTTTTGACTGAAATTGGATTATAGCCCATAAAATCGTCCGTTTGTGGATTTCGGTCAATTTTTGCTTAGAATTTAGAAAAACTTAAACTTATAAAGTTGTAGAGAATTGAATTTCTTATGGAATGGACATAAAGATTTGAATTTTTCTGATAAAAAGACTATTTATTATGAATTATTGAAGTTCTGGAATAATTAATTTTTGAAGTTTTAAATATTTTTTAAAAGAAAAATGTTTTTTTCATTTTGGTGGGCCCCACATGAGTGGTAAACATGCTGAATTCGGATTTCTAAGGTGGGCGTAAAATTTTTTTAAATATATTAATATTTTATTAAATTTTCTGCTTTGGTGTTCTAAGCATTTTTTTATAAATAGGGTGCTTAGGTTAGAATTAAAAATCAGACCAGAATCTGAAGTTTTCTCTCTCTATATTATCGAGCGTATTCTTGTGAGTATTTTGATACTTTGAGTGTTACTATACGGTGCAAGTTCCCTTCAGCGTTATATCTAATATTCCAGCTAGAAGTATTATTCTTATGAGGTAAGGGATGTTATTTTTTTTATAAATGATATTATTTCTTTCAATATCATTATGCCGGAATATTGGTAAGATTTTTTTTGTGAAATTCTTATCTTTTGTGTCGGGATTACTATTCACGTATACGGCACTATTCACATATACGGCACTATTCACAAATACGACACTATTCACCAAAAAATAAAATTTTCTCTTCTTTGTCCCGGATGTCTATTTTTGTTACTAGTTTTGATTGTATCCATATTTTGATATTTATTCTTGAATTTTACTCCACTATGATATATTATGGGGTAATTTTGAACATGGATAAACCGAAGTACGAATCCCTAATATTTATTCTTTTGTTTCACTAGATTCGTTTTCTTTAAAATATTTTTCTTCATCCTCAGTCCTAAATAATGATATTACTGAATATTATCTTTGGTCTGTTGTGCAAAGATGAATGATTTTCTAATGAATATCTTTGGCCCGTAGTGCAAAGATGAACAGATGTTGAGATGAACATGACCAACTGATGAATATCTTTGGCCTGTAGTGCAAAGATGAATATTTAATTCAAGATGTATATTGATTGATGTTACAGTTATAAAATATTGATGATGGACTTTTAAATCATAGAAGATAGTGGATTTGATTCTCTACTTAACTCTTCTAATGATTTGTTATTTCCGCTGCGAATATTGATTTAAAACTTGTTGTTTATTATATTCTATTAGATTTTTCCCTGTTGAGGACTAACGATAATTTGTTCTATATTATCTTAGTCATAATATTCTTTACTAGGCTAGTTGAGCTCACCCTTTTCTTTTTTGTTCTATTTTTCTTCTCAGGAGGCGAGAATGTAGCGAGTACTAGTCGGGATATAGAATGATGGTTCTAGAAGTTATTTTAGTAGTCCTTACTATTTTTGGTAAAATAATGTATCAATAATTGTAATGAGGACTTATTTGAGTGTGAATATTTTCTAGATGACAATATTTGTATTTAAACTCACAGTTTATGTGTTGTATTTTGCACGACAATTGTATTAATAAAGTTATAGATATTTATGTACCATGTATTTAGCGACTCAGAATGGGTGTTATATACCTATTTTGGGGGCGTCACAGGTAACCTATTGTATAATATATATATATATATATATATATATATATATAATATATATATATACACGGTCCAGATCTTAAGCTTACCCCTTATCTAACATACCTTGCTCACCCTCATTTAGCGACGGATCGGGCGACGATTCGGTCCGTCGCTATATATAAAATTGTCATTATATGTTATCTGTCACTAAAAGCTAAGACGACGGTTCTATATATAGCGACGGACCGAATCTTCGCCCAGTCTGTCGCTAAATGGGGGTGAGCAAGGTATGTTAGATAACGGGTGAGCTTAAGATTCGGACCGTATATATATATATATATATATATATATATATATATATATATATATATATATATATATATATATATATATATATTGTGACGCCCCCAAAATAGGTCCACACGACCCATTCTGAGTCGCCAGATATCGCACTATAACAATCAAATATAAACTTCAACTGTTGAACTGTCATGCAGAGTACGACAACAGATAAGCTGTGAGTTTTAATACAAATATATATATAACTCTCGTGGTGCCTTGACCACAAGACCTTACAATGGTACCTCACATAAAGGTACAGTTAATAATTGTTTTAGAAATTAAAATCTTTGGAAAATACTCAAGAAAACCTTCGTACATGGGAGGCCATGCGTCTAGGTTATGATAAATATTATATGTCCACAGAATTATCCTTGGTTGACCCAAAAGTCCCCAAAGAAAAATAAGAAGATTATTATCATCTTCTTTCCAATGGTGAGTCTTCTCTTGACATATAATTATCTCTGTTGTCTCCAAGTGAAAATTATATTTCAAATAAACTCCAAGATCATATAGGTAGTGCTCGTGGATATACTCAGCAAGTGGATGTGCACAACCCTGTCTTATGATAACACGAGGTTGTATGTCATTAGACATCTTGTATGATAGTGACAAAATACCCTTCCAAAGTTGGGTTCACCTCACTCTATTCGGTTCACCAAAATTAAATATCAAATGACGTATACAATACGACACATTTATCTAAAGTTCTCAACAAAATTATTTTCATACTATTTAGGGAGAACCTCAACAGCTATAGACCACCGTTCTATTCCCCTGTTATCCCCGCTCGACCCGACAACACTCTTATTACCTGAAAAGAATTGTGAAGCAAAAACGGTGAGCACAACTAGCCCAATAAGAAATATCATGACTAAAGATAATTTATATCATCAATAGCCTTCATCAGTAATAAATCAGAGATTTAGAACATATGGTAGATGATAAAACTTTTCAACCATAGTTGCAGCGGAACGAGCAATCCATTAGAAGAGTCAAATAGACCATCAGGTCTATTATCTTCTCCATGTTAAAAGTCCACCAATAATGTTTTATCCCTGTAACATCAATCAACAATTCCTGTCCACAATCATATGAATAACTCGTAATCATAATTGTGATTCTAAATTCCTCTTCGCACTCAGGACGAAGATAATTTTCATAATCATACTAATAAATTCATCTTTGCACTACGGCCAAAGATATTCATTAACAATTCATCTTTGCACTAAAGGCTAAAGACATACAACTGTATTTTAGAAGAGTCAAGTAGAGCATGATATCTACTATCTTCTACGAATTAAAAGTGTATAATCAATATTTTATTGCTGAGACTCAGCTTAATAAATAATCCACATCATCGAATCATCCCTGCACTACGAACAAGGATATTCATGTAATCATCAATGGTCATGATTATACCGAATAATCCCTGGTTATAATCATACCAATAACTGTCCATCAATGCACTACGGGCTAATGAGGACTTTTACCACATCGTCTATAACATTACGGGTCATGATTATACCGAATGATCCCTGGTCATAATCATACCAATAAACAGTTCATCTATGCGTACAAGCCAAAGATACTCATCAATCAGTAGTTCATCTTTGTACGTAAGCAAAAGATATACAACTGTAAAACCAATAATCAACAGTCCATCTTTACACGTAAGCCAAAGATATACAACTGTAAAACCAATAATCAACAGTCCATCTTTGCACGTAAGCCAAAGATGACTTTCATCATAATATAAGCATGAGGACGATGACAAAAATATAAGCATTAATCAAACGAAATCAAAGATAAATATTAAAGACTTTAAATTTATCCATAGTTTAAAATATCTAAATATTATCAATCACTTAATAATCCCATAATCTAATATCATTAATATTATAACAATATTTTAATCATTTCTTAAACTTATAAACAATTTATTTTAATTGTTTACACTTTACCAAATAATGCATTTAATCATTCAAAAATGCCATACTCATAAGATTTAATCATCAATGATCAAATCCCTTATCACAAATCTGCATATACCTTATATAGGATTTCCAAGCCATAAAACGCTATTGACCAATTTTTTTAACTTCACATAATATATTTAATTCATATATTCGTAACTAAACTATTTTCATGAAAAATAACAAATCAGTCCCAAAAAGTTTTTTTTCTGGGATTTAGCAGAATATAGTCCCATATTGAACATATATTTTTCTTGAAATTTTTAAAATTCATTTACTATTTTTCATATGACCAAAACTGCCGAATATTTAGATATTTATCATAAACTGTAATTTTGTCCAAAAATTCCAAAATTTACAGGGTATACTCCTGTTATATATATGTACTCCCAATAAAAATTTAACAAATTTTGGAGTTAACCACAAGGAGTTATAAGTATTTACTTTTAAAATAGTCTTTTCCTTTAAAATTCATAACTCCTAATCTATACATCCAAAAATCGTCATTTTTGGACACAATCTAGAAAACTCATCAAATTATCATTTTAAATTTTTCCAGAATTTTTAAGGGTCAAAAAATTACGAAACTGCAAATGGATTTTCGCCCACCATGCGGTAATCCACGTAGATAGATCATTTCCATAATTTAATAAGGAATGAATACGAAGGATCATTCACCATGCATGCAGTAATCCACATAGACATGTTATTCCAACAGAATAATAAAGAATAGAATAACAGAAGAATTCACCATGCATGCGGTAGTCCGCGTAGACAGGTTATTCCAACAAAATAATAAATAACGGAACCAGGTCATGCGTAATCCGCACAGACAAGATATATCAACAGAATAATAAAGAATGGAACCAGGTCATGCGTATTACGCACAGACAGGATATTCCAATAGAATAATAAAGAATAGAATCAGGTCATGCGTAATTCGCACAGACAGGTTATTCTAACAGAATAATAAAGAATAGAATAACAGAAGAATTTCACCATGCATACGGTAATCCGCGTATACAGGTTATTCCAACAGAATAATAAGGAATGGAATAACAATAGCTCTTTTTATGAATATAAAAGAAATAATACACCTTACCGATACAAATAATATCACTTACCTTAGAAGAAGACTGGATACTAGAATAGTGAGGTAGCAGACTTCTCTTCTTCTTTCTCTCTATAATTTCTATATAATAATTGCTCTTGTGAGACTTAGTGAATTGGTGAGAAATGAAGGAAGAATGAGCTTCTATTTATAGGAAAATATAGTTTCAATAATTGCACATTTTGGGGCTCGAAATATTACAGTATAATACCTTCCTCTTTTTTTTATTTTTAATTTAGTCCTGCAAGTATTATCAAACTTGCACCACCTCCTATAATAGTAAATCGTGTGAATCAATAGTAAATCATGTGACTCAATAGTTCTAATCATGTGAAAAAAATAATTACAGTATAGTACCTTCAACTATACCTCCATTTTTAATTTAGTCATGCAAGTATTATCAATCTTGCACCAACTCCCCTAATAGTAAATCATGTGAATTAATAGTACACACATGTGAACACATAGTTATAAGCATGTGAATTAATAGCAATTAATTGCTCATTTATTCGATTAATTACCCGATTGGTCAATATAACTTCCAGACATCAATTAATATCGAAATAAATGTCGATTTTCACTAACACTAATAATTCTCACACAATGGAACTATCAATTTCATCTTTAATCAACACGAACGTATTCATCATTAATATTATAACTCACAATATTTAACAACCAGGTCGTTCTCAGGAAAGATGGGGCTTTCCGATAAGAATTTCTCCCTATTGGCGCGCAATTAGATTATCTAACCTCTTCTTGACAGAACTTCTAGACATTGTCAATATTGCAAATAATAATATGAATAACTTTTTCGTCTCAATTATTGATTTAATAATATAACATATTATACAAATGATACTGTGACAATAATTGAATCGATAATATGAGAGATATGATGCAGCAATTACTGTAGCAATAATTGAGTATAACTGAGTGACTTCTTAAGTAAGCATCAATAATCAATACCGTGTGCTACTATGCAACCACGCGTATTACTGTAATTTTACTACCGGGTAGTTCAACAGTTTTAACGGTAACACTTTCGCCGTTATTTTTATAAAATGATAACTCTGTCGTTTTCTTACTACGACAATACTTCCGTTGTGGGGTCCACCAATAATTGTGCCGTCGTACGGATATTCCCCGACAAAAAGAATATTCTCCGAATATTTTATAACAAATTGCTAAATTTGCAAAAAAAATTAACATATCACCCTTAACTTTAACCTTTTATCAATTTAACCATTTACGAAATAAAATAATAATTATAAGAAAATTAAATACTTTCATTTCATAAAATTCGGGGTCTTACACACACACAATATATATATATATATATATATATATCGACATCCAAGGAGTCCTTCCTCTGCTCTTGGTGCTGGTAATTTTCTACTTGTTCATTATCACGGTTAATAGCTGTTGGATCTTTTTGTTCTAATACAACATTAATATGATCAACATCTGAACTAGTACTATTAGACATTCATTTAGTACAACTCGAAAATTTAAAACAAAAACAAACGAAATAATTTGAAAGAACAGATGATGAGTATTTGGGTGTGGAGAAAATAGAAGAGAATGAGTGAAAGAATTTATAGGGTAAATTGCTTAATTTTAAATACGATCCCATAAGTATTGAAAATTTTATAGCATGTCTTCTATCACATAAAATCGCTCACATACTACTCACATGCATATTTTGATGGCCCACGTGCAGAGTAAGTAACAATATTCTCATTTCATTTTTGCACAATATTCTCATTTTATTTTCTTAGTGCATTAAGTGCTTTTAAGGACTTACCATTTATATTTAGGGAATTGATATTTTCACAAGTAAAAATATTAATTTCACAATATCCTCTCTCACAGTCCCACATGAGAGTGGACCCTAGTTACTATTGATGTGAGGAAGACATTGTGAAATTAATATTTTTACTTTTGAAAATATTAATTCCCTACATTTATCACTTGTCATCTCTTGACTTATTAATATCCATGAAATATATATTATCTTATTAATATCCATGAAATTTTGTTAATCTCTTCCTGGTATTAAGAGGAGACCAACGAATAATAATTGTGGAATGATAGTTTTTAAGACAAAGTTTGTGGAGGTGGGGGTTGATTGTGACTTGGGTGGAATTTGGGGACCATAATGCATTAGTGGACAACTTAACTTTGGGGTTCACAATTGAATACCCTACTTAAAATGAATTTTATTATTTATATTAATAATTTTTATATCATATTATTACTTAATTAATTTAATTATGACGGTCACAATTTTATTTTTCAAAAGTTCTGTTTAAAAGTCAAAACATCATAAAATGGTTAATATGGTTTTGAACCATAACCATATAGTTTCAACCCACACAACCCATATTAAAAATGGTTAATGTGGTTTTAGTTCTTAAATGTAACCATAACCATATTTTGAAAACCAAAACCAACTCATAACCATATTTTATCAGGCCTAGATGGAATGATAGTTTTTGAGACAAAGTTTGTGGAGGTGGGGGTTGACTGTGACTTGGGTGGAATTTGGGGACCATAATGCATTAGTGGACAACTTAACTTTGGGGTTCACAATTGAATACCCATACACTCATATGCATATTTTGATGACCCACATGCAGAGTAAGTCACAATATTCTCATTTCATTTTTGCACAATATTCACATTTCATTTTTCTAGTGCATTAAGTGTTTTTAAGGACTTACCATTTATATTTAGGGAATTGATATTTTCACAAGTAAAAATATTAATTCCACAAGATCCTCTCTCACAGTCCCACATGAGAGTGGATCCTACTTACTATTGATGTGAGAAAGACCTTGTGAAACTAACATTTTTACTTGTGAAAATATCAATTCCCTATATTTATCACTTGTCTATCTCTTCGCTTGTTAGTATCCATGAAATATATATTATCTTATTAATATCAATGAAATTTGGTTAATCTCTTCCTGGCATTGAGAGGAGACCAACAAGGTGGAATGATAGTTTTTGAGACAAAGTTTGTGGAGGTGGGGGTTGAATGTGACTTGGGTGGAATTTGGGGAGCATAATGCATTAGTGTGGACAACTTAACTTTGGGGTTCCGTGGAATTTGGTATGATATCAAGTAGCATTGTTTTTAGACTAAAAGACAAATTGTACCCTAAACTTTACTCCGGTGTTGATATTTGCACCCCAAAGTGAAAAAGGTGTCTAAGTACACCCCATACTTTACTTATGAGAAACAGATTGCACACTTTACACACTTAACCGGTCAAAAGTGACCGGCTAAGGAGGTAGGTCTTATTGCAGAGGGGTAAGCTCGGTAGTTTGCATTTATTGAAAAGAGATGTTACATTTACAAAGTGTCTACTTGTTGGTTATCAGGAAAATATCCCAAATCAAAGTAGGAGGCTAGGGTTCATGATTTGAAGGAGAAGAATCACAATGAGTGATTCGCGATTCTTGAGGGATTCATCAGACAACGACGTTTATGGAGTTAAAGGTATCCCAGGATACAGTAAGTACTTCACAGAAGATCTTCCATGAGCATCTATTTTGAATAATCCGCTTTAGAAATTAGTGCATGTTCTTTTTGTAGTATATTGTTTTGTTTTGTAGTTTATTGACTTCTTTTTGTTATAAAGTGGAATGGTGGACCCTTTTTGATGATCAAATTCAAAACTCTCTGTCTCTTTTCTTACATTTTTTTGGATTTTAGTCAATTAAATATGATGTGGTCCACACATTTAACCGACAGGGAATTCTTTGTGTTTGTGTCTATGCAGGCAACCCAGAGTATTTTACAGTAAAAATTTTCATGGGGGACATTTTGAAGAAAGCCCACATAAACAGTATGTGGGAGGTACATTTAATTTCTTTAATTTCTGTCATCCTGATTTCATATCTTTACTTGACATATGTAACATGGGGAAGGAGTTGGGATATAAAGTTGGACACCTCAAGTTCCATTATAAGTCACCTGCAACTGATATGGAGAGGGGATTATTTGGGTTAGAAAATGATGATGATGTGTTAACAATGTGTATACTTATCCATTCTAGGAGACTAGTTGAAATATATATGGAGGTTGTTAGACCTGTGGGAGTAGAAGCTGACTTTGAAATTGATGAAGTAGAGTTAACTGATGAAAGTTATGTGGATAGTTCTGTGAAAGAATCAACTGAGGATGAAGAGGATGATGAAATTGGGGAGGGGGATGAGGGAGATCAAACTGAGGCAGGGAGGGGGACTGAGGATGATGTAGGTGACAAAGGTAAGGGAAAACAAAGGGAAGGGAAGGGTGCAACTGGATTTTCATCCTCTGACTATGATGACAGTGATATGGAAAGGATGCCTAGGGTTGATGAGTGGGACCCTAGACCACCTGAACAAGAACATAAAGGGTATCCAGAATTTAGGGAAGGTGACAGTGATGATCTTGAGTTTGAGTTAGGAATGACATTTTCCAATGTTAATGAAGTGAGGGCAGCAATCAGAAATCATGGTATCAAACATGGAAGGAAGGTGTATTTCAAGAAAAACCTGTCCAATAAGATCCAAACAAGGTGTGTGGAGCCATGTACATGGTACTTCTATGCTGCAAAGGTGCAAAGAGAGCTCACATTTAAAATTACTAGGTTACAAAAAGTCCATACTTGTAGTAGAGAGTGGGATAATTATTGTATAAATGCAGAGTGGATTGCCAAAAAATATGAAGATGATCTTCGGATGAATCCAACATGGGGATTAGATCAGTTTCATACTAAAGTAGTTAAAGATTTGGATATTGGAGTATCAAGGAGCCTAGCATACAGAGCTAAGAAAAGAGCAATGAGAAGCATTGAAGGTAGTGTTGAGGAGGAGTATGGACTGGTTCTGGACTATGCTTCAGAGTTTAGAAGAGCCATGCTTGAAGTACTTGTATTTTGAAGAGAGCAGAACTAGAACAAGGACAAGACTTAGGCAGATTCTTGAGGTTTTATGTCTGTCTCCAACCATTAAAAGAAGGATTCAAGGTGGGGTGTAGACCACTGGTGGGGCTTGATGGATGTTTTCTCAAAGGACTATATGGGGGTCAGTTATTGACTGCAGTTGGTGTTGACCCAAACAATGGGATGTGGCCAGTTGCTTGGGCCATTGTTGAATCTGAGAACACTCAGTCTTGGACCTAGTTTATGAACTTGGTAGTGGAAGATCTTGGGATTTCAAATGATGGAAGCTGGACATTCATTTCAGATAAACAAAAGGTATAAACATCTCTCCATTTCTATATACTTTTCATTTAGTAGATGTTTGTGATTAATACTTTAGAAGATGTGATTTATGATTATATCTGATTATTTCATTGATGTTGATCCAGGGTTTGATTAATGCTTTAGAAGATGTGGTCCCAAGTGCTGAGCACAGACATTGTGTTATGCATTTGTATAGGAACTTTTGGCAAAAGCATAAAGGCTCTAGATTAAGGAAATTGGCGTGGAATGCTGCCAAAGCTACAAATCAATATGTCTTTCAAAAGGCAATGGATGTGTTACATAAAGAGGATAAGAGTGCATTTGAATGGTTAGCTCCTAAGCCACCTGCTTAGTGGAGTAGGTGTGACACCCCCAAAATAGGTCCATTCCATCCAACCCATTCTGAGTCGTCAAATACATGGTACAGAAAACAACTATAACTTTATTACAACAATTGTCGTGCAAAATACAACAACACATATGCTGTGAGTTTGGATACAAATATATACCAAATGTGACTCATGTTCCAACCGTGGACATCACCTCACAATAACACCTTACATAAAGGTATAGTCAAAAACTGTTTTAGAAATTAGAATCTTTGGGAAGTGCTCAAGGAAACCTTCGTACATGGGAGGCCATGCGTCTAGGTTATGATAGATATCATATGGCCACAGAATTATCCTTGGTTGACCCAATAGACCCCAAAGAAAAACGAGAAGATTACTATCATATTCTTCCCAATGGTGAGTCTTCTCTTGACTTATCATTATCTCCACTGTCTCTAATTGAGAATTATACTTCAAACAAACACCAAGATTATATAGGAAGTGCTCGTAGATATATTCAGCAAGTGGATGAGCACATCCATGTCTTATGATGACACGAGGTTGTATGTCGTTAGACATCTTGTATGATAGTGGCAAACCACCCTTCCAACGTTGGGTTCGCCTCACCCTATTTTCTTCACCAAATATAACTACTAAATGAACTTTTCTATACTGCTTCGGGAGAACCTCCACAGCTAGAGACCACCGTTCTATTTTCCCGTTACCCTCGCTTGACCCAGCTACACTCTTATTACCTGAAAGGAATTGTGAAGCAAAAGGGTGAGCACAACTAGCTCAGTAAAGAATATCATGACTAAAGATAATTCAATTATCAATAGCCTTCATCAACAATAAATCAGAGATTTAGAACATATGGTAAATGATAAAAATTTCAACCATAGTTGCAGCGGAACGAGCAATCCATTAGAAGAGTCAAATAGACTATAAAGTCTATTATCTTCTCCATGTTAAAAATCCATCAACAATGTTTTATCCATGTAACATCACTCAACAGTTCCTTTCCACAATCATATGAATAACTCATAATCATAATTGTGACTATAAATTTTTCTTCGCACCCAGGACGAAGAATATTTTCATCACCTGTCTTTACCTGAAACATCAAAGATCATGGTTATACCAAATCACAGTTCCTGTTTATAATCATACTAACAAATCCATCTTTGCACTACGGGCCAAAGATATTCATCAACAAACCATCTTTGCACTACGGGCCAAAGATATTCAACAACAGTTCATCTTTGCACTACAGGCCAAAGATATTCATCAACAGGCCATCTTTGTACTACATGCCAAAGATATTCATCAACAATTCATATTTGCACTACAGGCCAAATATATTCATATCTCAAAGAAATATATAATCATTTCAGAATTTATATAAACAATAATTATAACCATGTTGATCAATTCACCTTTGCACTTAAGCTTAAGATATTCAATTATAAATTCAATGGTCATGATCATACCAGTCACAATTCAACTTTACACTACAGGCCAAAGAGAACCCTAGTCATGATCATACCAATAATCTACCCATCTTTACACTCCAGTGAAAGAGAATTTCAACATCAGGGTTATAAAAATGTTATATATGATGATAAAAATAATATGATCAACATATAGTTTTAATCTCAAGAGTAATATTCGTAACTCATAAATAGTAAATCGTGAATAGTAACTCATGAATAGTAACCCCGACACAAAAGATAGAAATTCCACAATAAAATCCATACCAATATTTTGGTATAATGATATTGAAAGAATAACATTACTTAAATTTATAAACAATTTATTTTAATTGTTTGCACTTTACTAATTAATGCATTTAATCATCATAAAATGCCAACTCTTACAATTTCATCATCAATAACCAAAACCCTCATCAAAAATCTGCATATACCTCATATAGGATTCTCAAGCCATAAAATCCTATTTTCCAATTTTCTTTCTTCACAAAACATATTTAATTCATTTACTCATAACTAGACCATTTTTATGAAAAATACCAAATCAGTTCCAAAAAATTTTTTTTTCTGGGATTTAGCATAATATAGTCTCATAGTGAACATATATTTTTCTCAAAATTTTTAAAAATCATTTACTATTTTTCATATGGCCAAAACAGCCGAATATTTAGACATTTATCAAAAATTGTACTTTTGTCCAAAAATTCTGAAATTTACATAGTATACTTCTATCATATACATGTACTCCCAATAAAAATTTCATCAATTTTGGAGTTAACCACAAGAAATTATAAGCTGTTACTTTTAAAATAGTCTTTTCCCGTAAAATTCATAACTCTTAATCTATACATCCAAAAATCACCATTTTTGGACACAATCAATAAAACTCATCAAAATATCATTTCAAATTTTTCCAGAATTTTTGAAGATCAGAAAAATTACGAAACTGAAAATCATAACAACCCTTAAAATCCCTTAATATCCCTTACTATCCCTTACCTCAAAAGAGCAGTACTTCTGATCGGTATAAGGCTGAAGGAAACTTGCACTGATGAATAGCAATTCACCAAGTATCTAAATACTCACAAAATACACTCAATAATCTAGAGAGAGAAAGAGAGAAAGCTTATGTTTCTGGTGTGATTTTCAATTCTAACTTAGCCCTCTATTTATAGGAAAATTTTGGTAGGTTTGACCTGCAACCTGATGGTTTTACCTGCTACTATTCCCACCCACCACATTTGAAATATAATTCAGCACATTTTTTCACCAACCACAAGTGGGGCCCACCAATTCTAGAATTTTCCACCAAAATGATAAACTCCGAAAATTCAACAATTTCTGAACCAGTCATCTCGTAAAATTCATAATAAATCATACGTTCATTTTTAACGGTTCAAAATTTGTGGACATATACTCAACTTATATATGTATAACATATCCAAAAATTACCACGATCCAACGGTCGGATTAAAAATTATAACCCCCGAAAAATATCTCAAAAACCATGATTTTTAATTCCTCCATTCCAACAAAAATACTGATAAAAACCTCAACATTAACTCCTTCATTTTTAACCACAAAAATATATCCCTCATTTATATCCATATAAAATAAATATTTTCTTATCATATAAATCAATAATTAATTATTCACAAATAATATTACAGAATCACATTTATGACAACCAGGCCGTTCCCAGGAAAGAGGGGGCTTTCCAATAAGAATTTCTCCTTACTGGCGCGCAATTAGGTGACCAAACCTCTCCTTAGACAGAACTTTCTAGTCATTGCCAATAATGTTATCTAATAATATTATTCAAATAATATGAATTATTGATATGATAATGGGAAATACTGTGCAGTAACAATTATTGAACAACAATAATATAAAATTTCAACGTAGCAATTATTGAATCAATAAAATAAATTATTGAACAGTAACTACTGTAACAATTATTGAGTAGTGCCTTCTTACGTAAGAATCAATAATTTCAAAAATACTGTGCAATACCGTGTGCTACTGTGCAATAACGCGTATTACTGTATTTTAACCACCGGGTATTCCAACAGTGTTAACGGTAACAACTACGCCGTTATTTGTAAAAACTCAAATTTGTCGTTTTTCTTCACCCGACAATTATTCGTTATGGGGCCCACAAATGGCTGCGCCGTCGTACGAATATTCCCCGACAGAAAGAATATTCCACGACCAAACGAATATTCCCCGACAACAATGATTATTTTATAACCACTTGCTTATTTTGAAAAAAAATCATATTTCACTCATAACTTTAAACTTTTATCAATTTAACCATTTATTGAATAGTAATTATAAGAAAAATTGAATACTTTTATTTCATAAAATTCGGGGTCTTACAATCTCCCCTCCTTATGAAATTTCGTCCCCGAAATTTACGTACCTGGTATTTCAAAGAGTTGAGAATACCTTGCTTTCATTTCAGATTCCATCTTCCTTATCATCATGATTTCTCCATTGCTCATCTCCTGTATTTCAGATATCTTTCTAGAATACAGCTTCAAAACAAGGGTTAATTTAACAAATTAACATATCACATAATATCTCGATATTATGACTGACCAACAAATAAGCTTAGGTAGGACACACTAGCGAAGGATTTACTCATCTCTCCCCTCCTAGTTATATTCCCCCGATCTCCGTCAAAGATCATATCCCTAAGATCTGATACCACCTGTGACAACCCCCAAAATAGGTCCATTCCATCCAACCCATTCTGAGTCGTCAAATACATGGTACAGAAAACAACTATAACTTTATTACAACAATTGTCGTGCAAAATACAACAACACATATGCTGTGAGTTTGGATACAAATATATACCAAATGTGACTCATGTTCCAACCGTGGACATCACCTCACAATAACACCTTACATAAAGGTATAGTCAAAAACTGTTTTAGAAATTAGAATCTTTGGGAAGTGCTCAAGGAAACCTTCGTACATGGGAGGCCATGCGTCTAGGTTATGATAGATATCATATGGCCACAGAATTATCCTTGGTTGACCCAATAGACCCCAAAGAAAAACGAGAAGATTACTATCATATTCTTCCCAATGGTGAGTCTTCTCTTGACTTATCATTATCTCCACTGTCTCTAATTGAGAATTATACTTCAAACAAACACCAAGATTATATAGGAAGTGCTCGTAGATATATTCAGCAAGTGGATGAGCACATCCATGTCTTATGATGACACGAGGTTGTATGTCGTTAGACATCTTGTATGATAGTGGCAAAACCACCCTTCCAACGTTGGGTTCGCCTCACCCTATTTTCTTCACCAAATATAACTACTAAATGAACTTTTCTATACTGCTTCGGGAGAACCTCCACAGCTAGAGACCACCGTTCTATTTTCCCGTTACCCTCGCTTGACCCAGCTACACTCTTATTACCTGAAAGGAATTGTGAAGCAAAAGGGTGAGCACAACTAGCTCAGTAAAGAATATCATGACTAAAGATAATTCAATTATCAATAGCCTTCATCAACAATAAATCAGAGATTTAGAACATATGGTAAATGATAAAAATTTCAACCATAGTTGCAGCGGAACGAGCAATCCATTAGAAGAGTCAAATAGACTATAAAGTCTATTATCTTCTCCATGTTAAAAATCCATCAACAATGTTTTATCCATGTAACATCACTCAACAGTTCCTTTCCACAATCATATGAATAACTCATAATCATAATTGTGACTATAAATTTTTCTTCGCACCCAGGACGAAGAATATTTTCATCACCTGTCTTTACCTGAAACATCAAAGATCATGGTTATACCAAATCACAGTTCCTGTTTATAATCATACTAACAAATCCATCTTTGCACTACGGGCCAAAGATATTCATCAACAAACCATCTTTGCACTACGGGCCAAAGATATTCAACAACAGTTCATCTTTGCACTACAGGCCAAAGATATTCATCAACAGGCCATCTTTGTACTACATGCCAAAGATATTCATCAACAATTCATATTTGCACTACAGGCCAAATATATTCATATCTCAAAGAAATATATAATCATTTCAGAATTTATATAAACAATAATTATAACCATGTTGATCAATTCACCTTTGCACTTAAGCTTAAGATATTCAATTATAAATTCAATGGTCATGATCATACCAGTCACAATTCAACTTTACACTACAGGCCAAAGAGAACCCTAGTCATGATCATACCAATAATCTACCCATCTTTACACTCCAGTGAAAGAGAATTTCAACATCAGGGTTATAAAAATGTTATATATGATGATAAAAATAATATGATCAACATATAGTTTTAATCTCAAGAGTAATATTCGTAACTCATAAATAGTAAATCGTGAATAGTAACTCATGAATAGTAACCCCGACACAAAAGATAGAAATTCCACAATAAAATCCATACCAATATTTTGGTATAATGATATTGAAAGAATAACATTACTTAAATTTATAAACAATTTATTTTAATTGTTTACACTTTACTAATTAATGCATTTAATCATCATAAAATGCCAACTCTTACAATTTCATCATCAATAACCAAAACCCTCATCAAAAATCTGCATATACCTCATATAGGATTCTCAAGCCATAAAATCCTATTTTCCAATTTTCTTTCTTCACAAAACATATTTAATTCATTTACTCATAACTAGACCATTTTTATGAAAAATACCAAATCAGTTCCAAAAATTTTTTTTTTCTGGGATTTAGCATAATATAGTCTCATAGTGAACATATATTTTTCTCAAAATTTTTAAAAATCATTTACTATTTTTCATATGGCCAAAACAGCCGAATATTTAGACATTTATCAAAAATTGTACTTTTGTCCAAAAATTCTGAAATTTACATAGTATACTTCTATCATATACATGTACTCCCAATAAAAATTTCATCAATTTTGGAGTTAACCACAAGAAATTATAAGCTGTTACTTTTAAAATAGTCTTTTCCCGTAAAATTCATAACTCTTAATCTATACATCCAAAAATCACCATTTTTGGACACAATCAATAAAACTCATCAAAATATCATTTCAAATTTTTCCAGAATTTTTGAAGATCAGAAAAATTACGAAACTGAAAATCATAACAACCCTTAAAATCCCTTAATATCCCTTACTATCCCTTACCTCAAAAGAGCAGTACTTCTGATCGGTATAAGGCTGAAGGAAACTTGCACTGATGAATAGCAATTCACCAAGTATCTAAATACTCACAAAATACACTCAATAATCTAGAGAGAGAAAGAGAGAAAGAGAGAAAGCTTATGTTTCTGGTGTGATTTTCAATTCTAACTTAGCCCTCTATTTATAGGAAAATTTTGGTAGGTTTGACCTGCAACCTGATGGTTTTACCTGCTACTATTCCCACCCACCACATTTGAAATATAATTCAGCACATTTTTTCACCAACCACAAGTGGGGCCCACCAATTCTAGAATTTTCCACCAAAATGATAAACTCTGAAAATTCAACAATTTCTGAACCAGTCATCTCGTAAAATTCATAATAAATCATACGTTCATTTTTAACGGTTCAAAATTTGTGGACATATACTCAACTTATATATGTATAACATATCCAAAAATTACCACGATCCAACGGTCGGATTAAAAATTATAACCCCCGAAAAATATCTCAAAAACCATGATTTTTAATTCCTCCATTCCAACAAAAATACTGATAAAAACCTCAACATTAACTCCTTCATTTTTAACCACAAAAATATATCCCTCATTTATATCCATATAAAATAAATATTTTCTTATCATATAAATCAATAATTAATTATTCACAAATAATATTACAGAATCACATTTATGACAACCAGGCCGTTCCCAGGAAAGAGGGGGCTTTCCAATAAGAATTTCTCCTTACTGGCGCGCAATTAGGTGACCAAACCTCTCCTTAGACAGAACTTTCTAGTCATTGCCAATAATGTTATCTAATAATATTATTCAAATAATATGAATTATTGATCTGATAATGGGAAATACTGTGCAGTAACAATTATTGAACAACAATAATATAAAATTTCAACGTAGCAATTATTGAATCAATAAAATAAATTATTGAACAGTAACTACTGTAACAATTATTGAGTAGTGCCTTCTTACGTAAGAATCAATAATTTCAAAAATACTGTGCAATACCGTGTGCTACTGTGCAATAACGCGTATTACTGTATTTTAACCACCGGGTATTCCAACAGTGTTAACGGTAACAACTACGCCGTTATTTGTAAAAACTCAAATTTGTCGTTTTTCTTCACCCGACAATTATTCGTTATGGGGCCCACAAATGGCTGCGCCGTCGTACGAATATTCCCCGACAGAAAGAATATTCCACGACCAAACGAATATTCCCCGACAACAATGATTATTTTATAACCACTTGCTTATTTTGAAAAAAAATCATATTTCACTCATAACTTTAAACTTTTATCAATTTAACCATTTATTGAATAGTAATTATAAGAAAAATTGAATACTTTTATTTCATAAAATTCGGGGTCTTACAGTAGGTCTCATTTTAACACCATATGCAAAAGTGACATGTATGTCAATAATCATTGTGAGGTATTTAATAGAAAAATTCTAAAAGCTAGAGTGAAACCAGTAATAGGGTGTCTAGAAGGATTGAGATTATATTGCATAAATAGGATTGTTAACAGGAGAGATATGATGATGAAACATATTGGTGTAGTGTGCCCTAGAATAGCTAATAAGATAGAAAAATGGAAAGGGCAGGCAGGGGGTGGATTGCCATTCTGGTCAGGTGGTGGTGGGAGGTTTATAGTGACAATGACTTCTGGGGGTCATTCATTTGTTGTGGATTTGGGAAAAAATACATGTACTTGTAGGAGGTGAGAATTGTCTGGAATACCATGTGCTCATGCAATATCATGCATCAACAAAATAGGAGGACATGATCCATACATATATGTACATGAGTGTTTAACAAAGGACATGTATCTAAAGGTTTGCAGTCACAACATTGAGCCTATAAAACACAAAGATGAGTGGGATCATACTGGGCTTTCCCCCACCTTTGCCACCAGTTAAGCATACTCCTGTGGGTAGGCCTAAACTTGTTAGGAGGAAATGTAATGATATTCCAGAAGCAAATCCAGAAGGTACAAGGTTGAAGAGGAAAGGAACATCATTGAAATTTAGATTTTGCAAGGAATGAGGTCACAATGCAAGAAGGTGTCCTCAAGTAAGTTAAGTGTGTGTTTCTGTGATTATTTTATCAACATCATATATTGGGTTTAATATATTTCTGTGTGTTGGTTTTCAGAACCTCAATAGGCAATCATCTCAACCCCCTCTAGAAAGTTAACCAGATGTGATATCACAGGCTCCAGAAAGTCAATCATCTCAACTTCCTCCAAAGGCTAAGAGGGCAAGAAGGGTTCACAATACTAGGCAGACTCATAGTCAAGCTTCTCAACCAATGACATCAACACATGAGCCATGTGGCATGAATGTGGATCAAGCTGGTGGTTCTACAAAGTGGCAAGGTGGAATCCATTACGAGAGTAGCACCAGAAATGTCTCAGCTGATATATTACAACCCAAGGAATTCACAAGGAAGGGAAAACAATGTACAACACTTGGAGACCTTGAAGTTGCAGCCAGATCCAAAAGAGAGAAGCTCCAGTTTAGGAAACCAACCAGTGGAGGGCCTAATGCAGATTAATAGCAAACAGATGGGATTTTTGGGCTTTTTTGTGGTACTAAGCTTATATGGATGTATATATCCAGTTTAGGGGATTTTTGGGAATCAACTTAAGGCTGTTTTATGTATGTTTTTGTGCATAGGATGCATTTTTTAGGGTTTAAACTTATGAAGGAGTGGCTGGAATTCTTAATAGGATTAAGCCATTGTTGTTAGGCCAATGACATCAACTGTTATTAATTGCCTCTGATTTATGGATTATACTGGGGATTAATTTGGTAATTGAATGGCAATACCAGTTCCTTTATGATGCGGTGTGTGTCTACAGTGTGTGTAGTGTGTGTTTGCAGTGTTTAAGTACATGTGTTTGCAGTGTGTGTATGCAGTGTTATACAGGTGGCCAATTGCAGTGTAGGCTCTGTTTTGGGCAATTACAGTTTGTTGTTTGCATTTGTCTGTTTTGTGCATTAATACCCTTGATGTGCATTTGTGAGACAGTTTGCAAAGGTTAAAAGGTGCAGGTATCATAAATTGCACACCAACCATAAACAAGAAATTGCAGCAATTGATTACAACCACTATATTTGCCCATATATTACAACATGTTCATTCAAATAAATTGCCCATACATTACAACCATTAAATTACCTACAAAAGATGCCCAACAATTACAATTACAATTACATTCCATAAGTCAACTAATTTCTATCACTATATTGCTAGAACCCAATTATGCACTGTTCAATTCTGGAGAACCCAAGTTGCTCAGTAGAACCCAAGTTGCTTGTTTTCAACTCTGGAGGGGTGGTTCATCCTTGGCCGAGATAAACCTAAAATAAAAAATTGCAATCCAAGTTGCAGTCAACAGACAAATTGCAAACCTTGCCCTAGTGTTGGACTGTTCGAGATCATCTTTCACAACTTTGATTTCAGCATCGAAATTCTCTAATCTTCTTATTAATCCAGGTATTACTTCCCTTGAACGCTCACACATTGGAGGATCATCCCAAGCGAAATAATTACAACCACCGTGCCCATCTTCACACTAATCTGGACAACTAAAGAATCTTCTAACGGCATTGTTTGAGCTTCTCCAAGTTGTCTTCATCACTGATTTCTTCATGCACCAGTAGTTTCGATCCATGAGCCCTAATTTTTCTTGATTTTCTTGATCGATTTTCTAATATCGAGCTGTTGTTTGCTACTGAATGACTCTGTACTAGCGTTGGAGAAGATAAAGAATATCTAAAGTCTGAAATACCCCTTCTTGTGTGGATCTGTGCCTTAGCCGGTCACTTTTGACCGGTTAAGTATGTAAAGTATGCAATCTATTTCTCATAAGTAAAATATAGGGTGTATTTAGATATCTTTTTCACTTTGAGATGCAAATATCAACACCGGAATAAAGTTTAGGGTGCAATTGTCTTTTAGTCTTGTTTTTATACCGTGGAAAATGAGTAGGAAGCTTCCGTGGAAAAGACCAAGACATATATTCTTTACACCCGTATGATCTGAGTGAAGTCCCCTATAGTTTACTGAATTTCAATTAGATCTAAGCATCTTCAATTAGTTTACTGAACTTCAATTAGATCTAAGCATCTCCTTGTTAGATCTAAGCGATCGATCTTCATATCATTTCTAGAGCTGAGCTATCTTCATTCAATGGAAACTTTGAGACCCCAAGAAGCCTCCTCTTCTACCTCTAGATGTAGTTATCACGTGTTCTTGAGTTTTAGAGGCACAGAAACTCGTAAAACCTTCACCGATCACCTCTATACAGCTTTGGTGCAAGCAGGATTTCGCACGTTTAGAGATGACGAAGGGCTAGAGCGAGGAAAACTAGTCAAATCTGAGTTAAATAGAGCAATTCAACAGTCGAGGCTTTCAATAATTGTGTTCTCGAAGGACTATGCATCTTCCAAATGGTGCCTGGATGAGCTGTTGATGATACTTGAATGCAAGAAGATCTCTGGGCATCTAGTTGTTCCAGTCTTCTATCACGTGGAACCATCCGATGTTAGGTACCAAACAGGAAGCATCAAGGAAGCATTTGATAGGTACGAAGAGAAATTGATGCAAAAAAATGATGATGATGATAGTAAAAAGGAATGGATGGACAGGGTAAATGGTTGGAGGGCAGCATTGAAAGAAGTAGCAGACTTGAGTGGCATGGTCTTGGAAAACGTAGCTGACGGGTAAGTGACTAAATATTTATATTCTTATATATTAATCGGTGTCATTTACTATTTTGCTTTTCGGAATGCTTTGTACAAGAAGAACAGAACTTTATTTGTTATCCCAAATTACCACCGTAATCTAATTGCTTCACATCACAGCATCAGTTGTACAAGAAGAAAGGACTTCTAGACTTTGCTTTACTGTTAACAATTAATTAGCTTCTGAAACTGAATTGTGTAGCTGAAGGGATATTCTTTCAATAGCATATTCTTCTCCAGGCACCTCTTGTAGCAGAAGGGATCCCTGTCCTTCAAATGCTTCGACATAATACTTACTCTACCTGGAAGCTAAATTGGTTGGTTAATTTAAATTACACTTGTAGGCTACTTGATCATATTATACTGAAAATATTTAGAAAAAATACATGAAAACTAGCATATATATGATTTTTATTTTTATTTTTGTAATAGAAAAGCTTATAAAACCGGAATTTATTAACCCAGTGATAGAGATTTTGCAATTTAATATACTCTTTCGATTTCCTATGCCTTTCCAAAAGGTTTCAAATGCCCTGTATTTCCTTTTTTGATTTGATAATTCCACGAGAACATTGACAAATTTAGTAAACATTCAATAATTTTCTTCATCTGAACTACTTTTGTTTTTCAATCTATTTTCAGGCACGAGTCAAAGTTCATCCAAGAAATTATTAAAGTAGTCACTGCTAAAGTAAATCGTCCAGCCTTGAAAATTCCCCAATTCCCTGTCGGATTACATTCTCGAACCAGAAGTATTAATCTCTGGCTAAATGATGGTTCAGCTGATATTGACATGTTAGTAATTTTTGGTATGGGTGGATTGGGTAAGACAACTATTGCCAAAAGTGTTTATAATTTAAACCATCACATATTTGAAAGAAGCTGCTTCCTTGCAAATATTAATCAGTCAAATGATTTACTTACTTTACAAAGGCAGCTTCTTTCAAACATTCTAAAGGGACAAAAGGAGATGATATACAATGTCGATGAGGGAACTGTGAAGATTGAAGATGCCATACGCTGTAATAAAGTTTTCATTGTTCTGGACGATGTTGATGATGTGAACCAATTAGATATCCTTATCGGAACACAAGATTTCTATCCCGGAAGTAAGATCATCATAACAACTAGGAACAAGTGTTTGTTAAGGGATCGTAAAATTCATAAGTTGCATCAGGTTGAACTATTGGATGTTGATGAATCCTTGAAGCTTTTCAGTTGGCATGCTTTTAGACAAGACCATCCCTTGGAAGAGTACAGCGACAAAGCAGTAAGGGTCGTACAACGATGTGGAGGGCTTCCATTGGCCCTTAAAGTTTTGGGGTGCTCTCTAACCGGAAAAACTATAAATGTATGGGAAAGTGCATTACAGAAATTGGAAGCAATTCTAAATGCTGATATCCTAAAGATACTAAAAATCAGCTATGATTTATTGAAATATGAGCATGACAGAAATTTATTTCTGGACATCGCTTGTTTCTTTGTCGGAGAGGACAAAAGTTATATAGTTACTATATTGGATAAGTGTGGTTATTTTACAGAAGATGGAATGCAAAATCTCATTGAAAAAAGTCTCTTAATTACTGGCAGAGGGAAGCTGGAAATGCATCAACTGATTCAAGAGATGGGAAGAGCAATAGTTCACCAAGAATCACCTAAAGATCCTGGAAAGCGTAGTAGACTCTGGCATCATGAGGATTCTTTTAATGTGATGAAAGGAAATGAGGTAAGAAAAATACTTGTCATGTGCATTTTATACTTATTTGGTCTCGCATGCTCATAACTTGTATTTTTTCATTTCACTTTTTCTTTCATTTCATTGTCTCTTAGGGTACAGAATCAATTGAAGGACT
Organism: Panax notoginseng; assembly: GCA_016801055.1. Lineage (NCBI taxonomy): Eukaryota > Viridiplantae > Streptophyta > Magnoliopsida > Apiales > Araliaceae > Panax > Panax notoginseng. The sequence goes on along the minus strand of CM029014.1, from coordinate 217,909,832 downwards.
TGCCCTTGACTGCTCTGTGAAGTCATCCTTTAGTTCTAATTATCCTAATTCATTGGGTTTCAACAAGGTCACTTCACTAGTAAAACCATATTTTAGCTTCTTGTCAAGGCCGTCAGAACATACTGCTTCAAGAGGTCCAAGTGGGGTAGAGCTGTCAATCAAAGCCTTTGAAAGGATGAAACGTCTAAGACTACTCCGGCTCAAGCATGTACAATTCACCGGAAGTTATGAGCATTTTCCCAGAAATTTAGCATGGTTATCTTGGCATGGATTCCCTTTGTACTATATACCCACAGACTTACCTTTGCCAAATCTGGTTGCTCTCGACCTGCGTGATAGCATGTTGGAACAAGTTTGGGATAGAACTATGGTATGCCATCTTCTATTCCTATTAACAATTTTTAGCTAGCTTTTGATCATATGTTTAGAATTAACCACCTATTACTTGTTTTCAAAACAGGTTCTTCCATCACTTCAAATCCTTGACCTCAGTCATTCTCGTAGGCTTGGTAAAATAGTTAACTTTTTTGGGATCCGCAATCTTGAGAGATTAATTCTTAAAGGTTGCGTGAGTTTGGTTGATATTTGTGAATCAATTTGCAACCTTGAAAGACTTGTTGAACTGGATCTAGAAGGTTGCAAAAAACTTGAGAAGCTTTCAAGGAATATTGGGTTGCTAGGATCTCTCGAAACACTTGTATTGTCTGGTTGCTCAAATCTTGCTGAGTTTCATGATGAAGGAACTATCATGAACACGTCACTAAGTTCATCTAGTGAGCTCAAACCATGGAATGTCATTTCTTGGTCATGGTTGTTTAAACCCAAAAGAAATCCTGAAATCATCAACCTTTCTTTACCACGCTCTTTAGTAAAGTTAGATCTTACAAACTGCAATATTTTCGAAAATTCTTTTCCTAAGGAATTGAGTCACTTATACTTTCTAAGGGTATTACTTTTGGACGAAAATCCGATTGAAGCCCTTCCAGAATCTATCGAAACTCTTCCAAATCTTGAGCGTCTCTTTGTAAGGAAATGTAATAGACTACGATCTATGATAGGTCTGCCATGTAGTATACGATATTTGATCGCGTGTCATATCGAGTCGATGGAAAGGATAACCTTTAAATCAAAACCTCAGCTGTTATACTATGCGCATGGCTACTCAAGACCAAGAGAAATACAAGGATTCTTCCGGTTAGAACCTATTGGAGCTGTTGATAGTGATTTAATAAACGATTTGGGTCTGATCAATGTAGAATCACTGGGAGACCTTGAAGTATTAATTTATTATAGGTTTCCAATTCGTGGAATCAGGTTCCCCATCCAGGTAGGTGTTTTCTCTGTTTCTCTTTCTTCTCTCTTATCATCTTTTGTGGAATTATTTTTTGACATTATGGTTCATGTGATACAGGGATTACATGAATTTGGCATATTTAGTACGTATATTCCTGTGAGCAAGGTTCCTGGTTGGTTCAATGATGAAAATAGGAGGTTATCGTCCTCGTTTACTGTGCCTTCACTTCCAAATAATTTGAGGATCCGAGGATTGAACGTATGCGCTGTTCAAGGAAAACTCGATTCCTATTGGGATTGGGATGCAGATCTAACAATTACAAAAATCCATAACAAGACCAAGAATCTAACTTGGATATACCATCCTATGTACTATGGAAGTCGAGTATATAGAGACGGTGAAGATTTTGTATGGTTAAGCCATTGGAAGTTTGGTAATCAGTTGGAGGGTGGGGATGAAGTCAGTGTTACTGTATTTATTGGAGAGCTTATCCAGGTAGAGAAGATTGGCATCAATCTTGTGTATGGTGACATAGAAGATAATGTGTCTGAAAATATTGATGAGATAGAGAGTGATGAAGTCGTCGGTGGAGACTTGACAAAATATCAGCTGAGCACAGGAGCCTACTTCCTCGCCCACGGTATGCAAATGTATGGCCCGACATATAATACATATAGAGTATTCGGGGACAATGTAAAATTTGAAGGTGTGTTTTAAACTAAATTATTTTCTTATTTGCTTTCATATCTTGACGAAAAATAAATATTCTTTGGACGTAATAATTTCCTAACTTGTATGGTGGCAGAGTTAAAACATTGGACTTGGACAGGTCGTAACATTTTTAGTGAGACAAAGTACTCAAATTATGGAACAGAGTAAGTACTAATTACTATAGTATTTATTGTTGGTAATTTTTAATGAATCTTATCAATTTTGAATTTGAAAAAATGTCAAATTGACTTTTAAAGGCCGATAAAGGTTTTATAATTTTGAATGGGTAAATTATAATTTCTGCAATATTATGTAGTTTATTAAAAATAAAATATACACCATATATATATATATATATATATATATATATATATATATATATGTATGTGTGTGTGTGCGCGCGTGCTCCTACTAATTTTAGTTCAACATGTTTATGATGATGATAATGATGATGATGATGATGATGATGATGATGAGCCTTATATATACAGGCATATGGATGATGATGATGATGATGATGATGATGATGATGATGATGAGGAGGAGGAGGAGGAGGAAAAGCAACACACAAGCTGAGAGGGAAAAAATGGACGTGGGGAAATAGAAGCCCTTAGCAATTCAACATGTTTGCAGCAGTCGACTCCAAAATAGAAGCCCTTATCAATTCAGGCAGGAGGAGGAGTAAGCAGGGAAAGACTGATGCGACTTTGATTTGTATACAAATCTTAATTGGTGGGGGTTTTGATTTGTTTTTTTTTTTTTGTGATCATATGCAGGTTTCGGCCAATGAAAAAAATAGAGGGAGGAGAAAAAAGAAATTATTTTTTTATTAACTTTTATTTTTTACACGTGTCAGTCGTAACAAAAATAAATCAACATCTGTTTGTTTAGCTGACATTTTTTTTAACAAGAATGGTATATTTGAGTTACGTTTTGTAACGTTAAATGTATTTTTTTAAAAAAAAATAGTTCAGAATGGAAGTGAGATTTTAGGATAAACATTAGGGTATTTTTGCACCTTTGACCTATATATGTATATATTTTTGCGTGTGTGTGTGTGTGTGTGTGTATATATATATATATATATATATATATATAGAGTTCGGACTCCCGGACCCGGATCAAAATTTTTGCTTTTTTTTTAAAACAACTAAAAAAAATAAATAAAAAATTATGGAATTGAAATTTTTTCATAATAAAGTGTTTTAGGTATAATTTGGGTACGTATAACAAAACATAGTGGTACAGTCTGTTCAGACTGTACCACCATTTTTTGGTATAGGTATTTAAAACATGTCCAAAATATTGTATTATGAAAAAATTTCAGTTCCATAAAATATTAAAAAAAAAATTAGTTGTTTTAAAAAAAACAAAATAAAAAATAAAAAAATTGGACCGAATTTGATCAGGTTCAGATTCCCGGACCTGATCAGTTCTTTATATATATATATATATATATATATATATATATATATATATATATATATATATATATATATAGTAGTGTTATATTTTTGAGCTACGTTTTGTATATGTATATTTTTATATATTTTGGTTTATATGTATTTTTGACATTTGACCTATGTATTTTTTTTCTTCTACAGTTCGAGTGAATTGGATAAGGTTACGAAAATCTGTAAGGCTGGCCAGACCAATGGTTCCTCTCCACGTTTCCCAATCATTATTTATAAACCTGCTCTTTTCTTAGTATTATTCTGATACTACTGAAAAATCTTTATGTTTATCTACAAAAATTTATACTCCCTTCGTCCCAAATTATCTGCTGTTTTAGTAAAAAAAATTTATCCCACAATATCTACTTTTTTAAGATTACAACACATTTTTTTCCTTTATTTTTCAAGTTTGCCCATTTACCCTAATTAATGATAGTCATTACTCTTATTCATGCCTTTCCTCTTTTTTAAGCATCTTTTCATATTTTCACCAATAAGGATTCATGCGCAGAAAACAAAAAAGTTAGCACATAAGGGTATTTTAGTATTTTTATCACACATATTGTTATGTGTGTGGAACTCTAAAAAAACAGATAATTTGAGACGGAGGGAGTAATATATTTATGTTAGATAGATATATTTCAAATTTCTAACATTTTATTTTTAATTGAATACTATTTGTTACTACACTTTTATTTAATATTAGGGATATGTTTAAAAAAATAATTTTTTTATAAAAAATGTTATTACCTTACAATTTTTTGGCTAAAATATTTCTAAAATTTAGAAATGGAGTGAGTATGGTGTTTGAGGATCTGGTTACCATAAAATTAACTTCATGATAAGTTGATCAATTGGCTAATACAGTACTGACACGTTGACAAAAAAATTACCTCTCGACATGCGTATCGATATTGTATTAATCAATTGACCAAAATCAACTTCATACTTACCACTTAGATTTGTTCTGGGTGATTCCCAAATGCCTATTAGGCCTGACCATTTCCCCCCTCTCTGTTAATCACACACGTACACATACAAACAAACAAACTTGGTATACCCTGTGGGCATTTGGACTTCTGTGCAATAAAAAGTTAAAAAACCACCCCCACCTTTCAATTTCAGATAAGGAGGAGTATAAAAGGAAACATTTTAATGAGAACTGAGGTTCTTACAAGTAGGGGTGAGTATGGTGCGGTTTGGTACGGTTTGAAGTCTAAACCGCACCCGAAACCGCTTGGATGCGGTTTGAAAAATTTAAAACCGCACCCGAAATCGCTTGTGATTGGTGCGGTTCGGTTTTAAAGTGTGCAGTGCGGTTTTAATTGGTGCGGTTTCGGTTCCAAAACCAATTGAAACAACAAAAAAGTTTAAGCCTTCAATAAAATTTAACATAAAACTTACATCGAGCAATTAACTTAGTGACAAAGTCGACAATGAGAATTATATCAAGCATGCTTTAAAACTAAAATATGCGCTATATAAAACAACGGAGACTATTCGATAATAAGCAAGAATGTTTATCTAGTTCTCTAAAAATTAAAAGTATATACTGAAGATAGAATAAAATATATTGCAGGGAGGACTAAAAATAATCTATTAGACTATTACAATTACAGCATTAACATTAACCAATGCATCAAGTGCTCGAGCCCCTCCAATAACGCATCAAACAAATTCAAAATTTCAAAACTCAATTGCTTAATTTTTGACTCTATAACCTCTAACATCTTCTTTCAATTGGTGAAAAAATGACAATACAAGACTGGGGTTTTCTCTGAGCGTGTTCAAGTGAAAAGTAACTTTAGAATTTACTAGAGATAATACATACATACACACACATGGTGTGGTTTCAGTTTTATGCGGTTTAGTTTTGGCTAGTATCCAAACCGGAACCGTAAATTTGGTTATTCAACCCACCTAAAACCGCCACATACGCCGGAACCGTTGGTGCGATTTTAATTGGTGCGGTTCGTGCGATTTTTAGTACGGTTTCGATTTCAATTTGGTTACTTGCTCAACCCTACTTACAAGTGAATGAAACCCCATCATTTTCCTTTCCTTTCCTCATTTCTATCTACCTGTTTTGAATCATAAAACCCATGTCATAAAGTTTATAATTTCTGCTCCTCTCTCTCTCTCTATATATATATATATTTCTTGGTCGTAGACTGTGGTTTAAAACGTTTGGCGCATTTAAAAATACATTAGCACCCCCTGTAGATAATCATAATAATATTTATCACTCTTCTAATTTTTCAAGTAAAAGTCAATACCCTCTAGCCTATCTGAAATACTCGTTCACTTTAATTAGAAAACCTCCATTAATAATTTAATTTAAAATTATTAATATTGTATCACTTATCCAAAAATATGTATTAATTAAATAAAATTATTTGAATGAGATAATCTTAATTACAAATAAAACAATAATTAAAATGTATTGTATTAAAAAAGGATAATTAAACATATATATATATATATATATATATATATATATATATATATATATATATATATATATATATATATATATCATATTTTAGAATTAAAATTTGATAACATACAAGGGTAAATATATAATTTTATCTATTTAGTCAACTCTAAAAACTTGCAGGGGTGCTAATTGTTACTTAAAAAATTCATTAGATGTGAAGTGAGTGTTATTATGGTTATCTAGAGGGAGTGTGTTACCGTATTTTAAGAAAGAATAAAATACAGTAACACCTCCTGTAGATAATCATAATAACACTCACCATCCCTTTAATTTTTTAAGTAACAGTCAGTACCCTTCTGGTTTATAATATATAATATTTATTACCCCTACTGTAGTTGATCAACTAATATCCAAAAATATTTTTAATATAATGTCTAATACACCCTTCAAGTTATAATGTTTAATTTATCCACTAAATAAAAATTTGAATATTATAATTTGTACTTAACATGATTTAATTAATTAAATTATGAACTTGTGCAATAAATAACATAAATGTCAAAAAATAATAAATATTCATTTTATCAGGAAAATAAAGTCATACAATTTTTGCTAATTAAATTTCTCAAAGATTAAAATTTACGTGATATATATTCAAATATAATTTTTGTAATTAAAAATTAAAATTTTAACTCCTGTAAAAAGTAAAAATTAACGCAATAAAATTATAATTATTTTTTTCAAATATTAAAATTTATGTAAAACAAACTTATTATTACAAAACCAATATTATTATTCATATAAAAAAGTATTAAAAATTATATTAGTTATTTTTCTCATATATTAAACAAAACATAAGTCATACTTGAGCATAATTATTTACAATAAAAATAGCAAATATTGTTACTCAAAAATATACATATTAAAATAAACATATTTTTACAAGATAAAGGTAGTAATAAATATTATTATATTTTCTTTTATTCAATATTGCACAAAAACATGTAACTATATACTAAAAAAATATAATCAAAATCATAAACATCCCAAATTTTGATATATACTCAAAAAAATTTTAACATATAAAAATCATAATATAAAACTAAAAATTCAAATAATAATTTTTTACTGTTAAACATCAAAAACTAAACTATCAACATACTCAATCACTCTAATCAAAATAGCTTCATTAATAATTTAATTTAAATTTTTTAATATTTGTACCACTTATCCAAAAATATGTGTTAATTAAACTAATTTTTTTTATAAGTTACCAACAATTTAAATGAGATAGTCTTAAGTACAAATAAAACTATAATTAAAATGTATTGTATAAAAAAAAGACAATTAAACATATATATTATTTAGGAATTAAAATTTGATAACATACAAGGGTAAATATGTAATTTATCTATTTAGTCAACCCTAAAAATTTACAGGGGTACTAACTGCTATTTAAAAAATTAGAGGGGAGGTGAGTGTTATTATGATTATCTAGAGGAGGTGTCAAGTATTTTACTCTTTAAGAAATTTAAAATAGTGTTTGGTTAAATAATTGTAAAAGTGTTTTTAAAAATAGGAAAATAATATACATATCGACAAATATTGACGAAGTTGAATTGTGACCAACGTGGAAACATATGCGATAAGATAGAATAAATTAAAATGAGACCCTTCTTAATTCATACATATAACATGTGTGCATATACGTCTCAATCATAATTCGGCTGAAAACTTTCGCAATGTATAACAAAACTTTTAAAAATATTAATGACAAAAATTTAAGATAATGGTGTGGTATATATCTCGTATTAATAATTTAAGAATAATTTTATATTTTTTACATTTGTCAAAAATGCTTGCCAAAAATGCAAAGTTATAGTTCAAGTAAAAGTGTTTTTAAATCCAAATATCTAGTATTCAAAATGGCTCATAGTCGATGATAATATTTTTCATCAACAATAATATCATCGATAGAAAATGTCGTTGACAATGAAGTTCGTTAACTATCAGCATTTTTTATATATACGCATTAGTTGTCTGTTCTTAAATTCAGTAGTAAAAGGCCGGAGAAGGGCAATAACTCATTTTTAAAATTGGATTATAGAGTTGGCAAAAGAGGGTGAAGCTATCTAAGACTAACAATTTCTGTCAATGATCATTCTATTTTTTTCTGGGCCAATATTTTTGTGTGTGAAAAATTAACGATCTGACGGATAAATTATTATTGTCTATGAATTTTTGATATTGTCGATAGATAGGTCAATCAAAAGTAACCCTATTTCTTGTAGTGGTGATTTCAGAAGGAATGACCTAAGTATAAGCTAACCTCTAGTTTGGTGTGTTAATGCAAAAATTGGGTGTTTAGTAGTTCAACGTGTAAAATGACTTAATCGTAGTAGAAGTATTCTTGGCCCAAAGTATTTTCTTTTTCTAAACAAATCCTAATTAATATGAATAAAATATGTCAAGAATTAATTAAAGGGACTCATTCAGTCATTCTTATTCAGCCTCAAAGGAGCTGAATATATTAAATTGACAAGTATTTTTCACAACATTCTCATTTAATTACTACAACAATTTTGTGTTTAGATGCCACTTCTTATGAGACACTTTTTAAAAATTAACAAGCATACACCTTAGAGGATTAATTAACAAGCATACACTTTGATATATTATAAAAATTAATAGGTAGGCTATTGTATACTTGTAAAATCATGACGGGGGGCGATGCGAGCTACAATGGCGGCAACCGACGATGACAATAACAGCGATACTAATACCAACGTCTTAAAGATAAATAAACTAATAGTAACACCAATATCTTTCAGACCTATAACTGGTCGTATCCTCTCCATTATATGTTGCAAAAGGTTAATGTTTAATTCCTATCACAAAACCCACATTATCCAACAAGAGAACAAAATTTACAATATGATTTTCACGTGCAAACAAAAAACAGAGTTTCCTGTGTTCCCATTTTGCATGGTATGATTCGTAAGCAAATCAAAAGAATATAATTCCATAAATTGTCTCACAAAAGGATATACTCACGGACTCACGATGTCTAACAAAGAGTCACTTTTAAATTTTATTTTTGTCTTAAAACAAAATAAAAAGTGGCTTGAAATACGGTAATTAATTTTCTCTTAAAAAAAAATACTAGTATCAATATTGTGAGAGGAAGATATGAACATTTCTAGTTATTTTCTATAAAATTAATTATGAGATAAAAATAAAATTCAAAAGTGTTAATTTTTACGAGACATAACGGATATGCTTTGGTCATCACTCCACATGTAACCTGGTTTCTTAGAAGGAAGAATTAATTAATATACACACATCCACACATACACACACACACACACATATATATATAGGGAAATGATCCATAGTATGTGTTAGGAATAAGCATGTGAATGATATTCCTATTTACATATGATTTGATTATGATATATATATGAATGAATATGCAAGTATGCTTGCATTAAAAAAAGCTGTAAAGTCTTTTGATAGATTATAGAAACATATATACAAGGACTTAGAATGAACTGATCAAATATGTTAGGTTGATCCTACATAAGCAAAACAACTTTGTAAAGTCCTTAAAAAGAAATGATGTATAAGGACTATAAATATAGAAAGATCAAGCATGTTAGGATGATCTTATGATGTACTAGATAGGCTTGTCTGATTGTCGAGCACTGCACCAGAAATCGTAGTCTGCTAGGAGAGTCAAGGATAACTCGAGAGCTATCAAGGCAGAATCGTAGTCTACAAGATAGTAGATCTCGAAGTTTATAGACTGACAGGAGAGACGAGGAAGGATCGTAGTGTGTCGAGTAGCACTTCCTCGAAGCCGTAGTCTGCTGAGGAAGTTATGTTCAGAATCATAAAGACAGCCTGCCTACGAGCCGACCGAGCATCTGCCGAAGCCAAGTCAAGAATCGTAGACCACACTCGGAGTCGTAGAGTCTACTGATCACATCATAGGCAGAGATCGTAGTCGAGCAAGATCAGATAAAGACAACGAGCATAAAGACAGAAATCGTAGAGTGTCGAGATCTGATCTCGGAGTCGTAGTGTCTGCACAACCCAAGGCAGAATCGTAGAGTGCAGAACTAAGGCTTCAACAGATGTGCTCACAACGCCAAGGCAGAATCGTAGAGTAATAACGATTCTTAATAAATGAGTACTCCCAGAATATCCAAATGAATGAAGCCTTTGGTTGATACTGTAAAGATACATCCCACCTGAAGGAAACTAGAGAGCACTCAATGAATGGCATGAAAAGCTAACAGAAGATCTAAGCACCAACTCAATCAACATTCAGATTGAGTTGTGAAGCCATTCGAGATGAAGTGTTCCACAAGTTGATCAAAAGAAAACTTCAGTAACTGACTAAGGAAAGTCAGCAAGTGCAGTAGCTATCAAGAAAATAGAAGACGACGATGTTGAAAGTAACCAGGATTGTAGTGTTTGCTAGAACAAAGAAAGAACTAAATGGAGTGCACACAAAGATACTGGTCAGCTTCTGAAGAACAAGGCTAAAGTGATTAAACATTGGGTCATTCCATTGATGATAAGTGAATGGGAGATCACAAGGAGAAAGCGAGCTGGACACGCCACAAATCTGAAGTGTGTTTCTGTTCAGAAGGGGCAAGAACAAAGAATCAAGCCATCAATTTCAGAGAGCAGTCAAGGCAAACAGAAGTGATAAAGTATTGCACAAGAGAAGGAAGAGATGTTCCAAGTTGAAGAGCTAATGAACACTCTTCAAAGATCGTAGTGATTAACTCTACACGTCAATAAGCAACAGTCAACAAGACACTAAGATCAGGTCCGAGAAGATGTTCATCAGAATTGTAGAGTTCAAACAACTGAGGATTGAAGCATTGACAACGGTTCAATCTGAAGGTTGGTATTCAGACAAAAGCTTATTGAGAGCATCGATGCAAGAACAACCTCTGATCGAGAAATCAGAAGGGGGAAATAAAGTCGTCGACCTGCCTGAGACATCAAAGTAACATATCTGATGGGGTAGGTGAAACAGTAGACTGCAGTGTCAGAAGGTCATATCATGTCATATCTGCAGTCTGCACCAAATAACTCGATATCTGTGAAGCAATTCAAAAAGCCTTTAATGGCTACTTTCCAACAGGAAGATTGGGAAGGAGTATAAATCAACAGAGCTTCAAAGATCAAGTGTTGCTGATGATTGCTATGTTATAGAACCGTTGAGTTGATAAATGCTATAGTTGACTCTACGAGTTCCACCAGAGATTAACAGAACAAGTCTTAGTGACAGTGAGACTACATAGGTAGAAGTGAAGCAGCTTTGAAGAAGGACTTAAACAGACTAGTGCTTCACTCAGAAAAGATGAGAATGCCACTGAAGATGGCAAGCCAAGCTGAGAGCCAAGAAGGCCAAGGAGATAACATTCAGAAAAGTGGCAAAGTACAAAGAAGATTAAGAGAGCCACTCTACAGATCACCATGAACCAAAAGCTAAAAAAGAACAGAAGCAAAATCATGTCTACAAAACATTCAAGAAGGGTTTAGGGATTACTAAGTGCCGGACGAAGTCTACCAAACGCTCAGACACTTAGAAAATCCAGATGGTGATGGTGCACAGCTGACATCATATGAAAATGAGCAGAATAGAAGAAGATCAGCTGCACCAAAGAAGATGTGGTCTAGACTCGAAGCAAAATGTAAAGAGGACCACACCAAGCTGCTAAGTACAGAAGATGTTTAGAGTTTAAAGACATCTTAGTAGCTCAACACCAACAACAACAACAACTACAACAACACGAAGCCAGGGCCTGAAGGGTTATTGTCTAGAGGGACTAAATAAAAATTCCAAGCCTGCTGTGATTGAAGAGTTCCTAGGGAACTAGAGAAGTTACAAGGCTACTGGCCATAAAGAGTTCTTAGTGAACTGAAGTCCCAAGGCTGCTGGCCTTGAAGGAATCTTAGTGATTCAGGGTGCTGCCCTTCCTTAGTGGAAATCCTGCTAGTTGAAAGTAAAGAGTGGATTAGGAGCTTGAGTCTCTTAACCACTTAAAACTCCTTGTGTCTTTTACTTTATGTCATTTACATTATGTACATTAACTGCTATAACTGCTATGTATGTTTTAACTGCTTACCACTGAACTAACTCTACGAACAATGTATGTACGTTATGAATATATCAATGAAGGGGATCTTTTACTTATTCCGCTGTGCTTGAAAAGATTCTTATGTTTGTCATATGCTAAATTATTAGCAATACAAAATGAATCAGAAAAGTAGTAGAAAGAAAAAGGATCTATTCAACCCCCTTTCTAGATCTATTGTGCCTACTCGGAACTAACAATTGGTATCAAAGCAGGTTCTCATGCTATATTCAAAAGATAATCGCTTTGAGTCTGATCCTAGGCACAAATATTGTTCTAAACTTGGTTTAGTAGTAAGTCACTTGTTATATACAGATGAGCTCACACGTTGAAAATATTGTGTACAGGTAAATGTGTATATACCCCTGAAGCTACTCAGATTGGTCCATGTTCTTGATTGCCATATCAACATGACCAATCCTTGTCTGCAGTCAATCTTGTAGTCTGAAGATCAGGCGAGAAAGCTCAAGAGTCAAACATCCACCAGCCAGAAAGATGAAAAGGCCATACATACTTAAAAATGCTTATTCAAAAAAGAAAGAAGAACTTCTCAAACAAGTGTCTGGCTGTAAGACCTCAACTTTTATAAATAAAGATGAATTTTCTATAAATATCATTTTTGAATATTATGGAGTTAATTTGATATAATGTTATAGTTGTGGGTAATATTTATATATTTTACAAAGTACGCAAGTTGTTATATAATATTCGATTGGTCGGGGAATATTCGTTTTAACAGGGAATATTCGTACAATGGCACAATTATTGGTGGACCCCACAACGGAATTATTGTCGGATTGAGAAAATGACAAAAATATTTTATTAAAAATAACGGTAGAAGTTTTACCATTAATACTGTTGAACTACTCGGTAGTAAAAGTACAGTAATACGTGTGGTTGCATAGTAGCACACGGTATTGATTATTAATGCTTATGTGAGAAGTCACTCAGTTTGATTCAATTATTGTCAGTTAATAATATGAATTATTTAGCGATAATGAAGTTTTGTTTTATTCGTATTATTAACGTAATAAAACAGAAATATCTTTTTATATAAAACAGAATACTTTATTAAAGTTATTCTATAAATAGAATATATTATATTTTATTTAAAAGATTTTTCTTTAAATATGGAACGTCAGATTAAAGTAATCAATCTGGACCGTTTATGGATTAGTTACTGTGCATTCTATTTTTCTATAAATAGCAGTTCATTCCTTCATTATTTCTTACGAATTCACTGAACTCTAGAGAGAGAAACTATACAGAGAAACTATAGAGAGAGAGAAGAAAAGTATTATGCTACTTAACTACTTTCTTATTTCAGTTCTTCTTTAAAACGGTAAGGGGTGTTATTCTTTCTTATTCATGAAGAGAACTGTTGTTATTCTATTTATTGTTATTCTGTTAGAACATCCTGTCTGTGTATTTTACACCGGACCTGGTTCCGTCTTTATTATTATTTTGTTGGAACATCCTGTCTGTGTGTTTTACACCGGGCCTGGTTCCGTCTTTATTATTATTCTGTTAGAATATCCTGTCTGTGCGTTTTACGCCGGACCTGGTTCTATTATTTATTATTCTGTTGGAATAACCTGTCTGTGCGGTCTATCGCATGCATAATGATTTCTTTTATTATTCCATTCTTTATTATACTCAGTTGGTTAAGTTTTGACTTCTATACTCCATTAAATTTGTGGAATATCCTTGATAATTGCGTTTCATCCAGTATCTTTTCATGAAAATATTTTTCTAAGCATTCTTGAATTTTACTCCATAAAGCAGTATCATGTTGACAATTTGGACGTTGTTAATTCTTGGATAAATTAATTCTTGAACTTGTTTTATTGAATTCTTATATCATTGTCATCATCCTCATGTTTATAAAATGTTGAAAGTCATCTGTGGCCTGTAGTGCATAGATGGACTTGGTATGATTATGACTAGGGATTATTCGGTATAATCATGACCGTAATGCTACAAATGATGTGGTAAAAGTCCTCATTGGCCCGTATTGCATTGATGGACAGTTGTTGGCATGATCATGACCATTAATGAATACACGAATTTCCTTGGCCGTAGTGCAGGGGTGATTCGATGATGTGGATTATTTTATTAAGCTGAGTCCCAGCGATAACAGTGTTGAAAAACTTTTAAATCATAGAAGATAATAGATTTTATTTTCTACTTGACTCTTTTAATGGATTGCTTGTTCCATTGCAGTTAAACTTGATGTTCGTTATATTTTATCAGTTTAACACTATTGAAGGCTAATGATAATTTATTTTGCATTATCTTAGTCATAATATTTCTTACTGGGCTAGTTGAGCTCACCCTTTCTTTCACTGTTCTCTTTAGGAAATGAGAATATAGCTGGGACGAGTCGAGAAACCGAGTGATGGACCAGATGATAGTATTAGTAGTCCTCACTATTATGTTAAATAGTGTGACAATAATTGTAATGAGGACTACTTTTGAGTTTGTATAGTCTCTAGTAAACAATAATTGTATTCAAACTCATAGTTATGTTTTGTCATATTGTACACGACAGTTGTATTAGTAAGTTGTATTTGTATTCTATACCATGTATCTGACGACCCAAGATAGGTGATGTATACCTAATTTTGGGGGCGTCACAGTTGGTATCAAAGCTTAGGGATATGATCCCTGACTAAGATGTGAGAATAGAACTAGGAGGGGAGAGACGGGGAATTCCTTCGCTAGTATGACCTACCTAAGTTTATTTGTATGGTATTTAATTGGTTGGTCAGAATATAAGGATAATATATGACATATCAATTAACTTTTATTTTGTGGCAGTATCTGAAAATGGCATCCGAGAATGTTGAGAATAGCAATGGAGCACAGGCGACTGTGGATTCACCACATATCAATAATCGGGATAATGTGCATCAGGAAGGCGACAATCCTCATGTAAACAACAATACTGACCAAATGATGAATGATGGAATGTTCAGAAGTTTTATGCAGTCCATGCAACAGCAGGCGAGAGCGGCTCCTGTTCAAAATGTAGGAGGAAACACTGAAAACTCTCGGACGGTCATCGCTAAACAGTTCAAGGAGCTGGGACCACCGGAGTTTAAGGGAGAGCCAAAACCACTTATAGCGGAAATATGGATAAAGCAGATCACCAAGATATTTGATGTCTTGGGATGCTCCGAGGAGCAAAAGGTTCCCTTTGCCGCCTTTATGTTGCGAGGAGAGGCAGATTACTGGTGGGAATCGATTAAGCGTACTCAACCTGCCACACTGAAGATGTCTTGGGAGAAGTTCCAAGAGCTGTTCAATGATAAATACTTTTCCGAAAGTGTTCGACACATGAAGGAGGTGGAGTTCATCAAATTGGAGCAGAATAATATGACCGTGTCGCAGTATGAGGCTAAATTTGCTGAGTTGTCCCGGTTTGCGTCCCACTTGGTGGATTATGAAGAGCGAATGACGCGAATATTTTTGCGAGATTTGAAACCTGAGATACGTCAACATCTTATTTCTCATAAACTGTGTTTGTATTCAGATGTTGTGAATAGGGCTCAGTTAGTGGAGCGCGATAACGAGTCAACGCAACCAAAAGAGAGCAGTCGACAAAATGATAATACCAGTGAGAGCAGTCATTGAAGCGGTGACAACAAGCGTGGTGGGAATCAAAAGGCCAGAAATGATAACCACTTCGGTGGTAATCAGGGCCAAAACAATAAGAATGGTCATTTCAAGAAGAGGAGATTCAACAATGATGGAAAGACGTCAGCACCAACACCCATTGTTAAGGAAGAAGAACGACCACCTATCACATGTTTCAAATGCGGAGGGGAGGGGCACATCAGTCTAAACTGTGTGATGCCGTCTAAAGCATGTTATAATTATGGAAGAGAAGGTCATTTAGCTCGATTTTGTCGTTTATCAAAAATAAGTTCAGCTAGGATGGAGGCACCGAAGGCCGTCCCAGAAAAGTTAAAACCGGTAGTGCAAGGGAGAGCGTTTGTTGTGACCTCCCAGAAAGCAAGGACCCCGAATAAGGTCATCACGGGTAAGCTTATCATAAACTCTAACGAAGTCTATACTTTATTTGATACCGGTTCTACCCATTCTTTTATTTCTCCTACTTGCGCTCATCGATTAAATTTGACTCCGAAAAAATTAGACTTTGACTTATCTGTTGAAACTCCATTGGGAGAAACCTTCATTACATCCACGGTTTATAAGTCTTGTTTGGTTCAAGTTGGTACCCACACATTACCTATCGATCTGATTTCATTAAAAATACTTGCATTTGACGTGATTCTAGGGATTGATTAGTTAACTACTCATCATGCAAAAATTGATTATTTTCGTAAGGTTGTTAGCTTTCATATTCCTAATCGACCTATTATGCGAATTCAAGCAACCAAACTATTAAAATCAATCGCTGTCATCTCAAGCCATAAAGCTATTCGTTTATTGAAAAATGGATGTCAAGCTTTCTTAGCTCATGTCACGGATCTAAACAAAAATACGTCAGTTTTGAATGATATTTCTATTGTTAATAAATTCCCTAATGTATTCCCTGAAGAACTTTCTGGTCTACTCCCAGAGGGTGAAATTAAATTTTGTATCGACCTTGAACCCGGTACAAAACCCATTTCCAAAGCCCCATATCGAATGGCTCCTATTGAACTTCGAGAGTTAAAGATCCAACTGCAGGAATTATTAGACATTGGCTTTATTCATCCTAGTACTTCTCCTTGGGGTGCTCCTGTTCTATTCGTGAAGAAGAAAGATGGAAGTATGCGACTTTGTATTGATTATCGGGAGTTGAATCATGTCACCATCAAAAACAGGTGCCCATTGCTACGTATTGATGACCTGTTTGACCAGTTGCAAGGAGCACAATTCTTTTCAAAGATCGATCTTCGTTCTGGATATCATCAGCTTAAGGTTAGAACTGAGGATATTCCAAAGACGGCTTTCAGAACTCGGTACGGGCATTATGAATTCCTAGTCATGTCCTTTGGATTGACTAATGCTCCTGCTGCCTTCATGGATATGATGAACCGGGTATTCAAGGAATATTTGGATCACTTTGTGGTCATCTTTATTGATGACATCCTTATTTATTCCAAAAGTCATGAAAATCATGAACAACACTTGAGACTGGTACTCCAAAAGCTTCGTGAATACAAGCTTTATGCCAAGTTGAAGAAATGTGAGTTCTGGCTGAAGGAGGTAGCATTCCTTGGGCACGTGGTATCAAGTTGTGGAATATCTATTGACCCGGCAAAGATTGAAGCTATTCAAAGCTGGGAGCAACCTAAATCAGTAACCGAAGTACGTAGCTTTCTCGGTTTAGCTGGTTATTATCAGAGATTCGTGGAAGGATTCTCTCGAATCGCTACTCCACTAACTGAGCTGACTCAGAAAGATACAAAGTTCGGTTGGAGTGAAGAATGTGATAAGAGTTTTCAAGAACTCAAGAGGAGACTCATTTCAGCACCTATTCTAACAATACCATCTAGCTCGGAGGGATTTGTTATCTACAGTGATGCTTCGAGAAAAGGGTTGGGATGCGTTCTCATGCAACATAGAAAAGTCATAGCCTATGCATCAAGACAACTCAAGGAATATGAGAAGAATTATCCTACTCATGATCTAGAGCTGGCAGCTATTGTCTTTGCACTTAAAATTTGGAGGCATTACTTGTATGGGGAGAAGGTGGAGATCTTTACGGATCATAAAAGCCTCAAATATTTTTTCACTCAAAAGGAACTCAACATGCGACAACGACGTTGGCTTGAATTGTTGAAAGATTATGATCATACAATTCAATACCATCCTGGAAAAGCGAACGTGGTAGTTGACGCATTGAGTAGAAGATCATATTCAAGTACGAGTGCGATATTGTCAACACAAAGGCCCATTTTGTGTGACTTGCAAAGGATGGAGATAGAGTTAAAGACTCCAGGGACCCATGTGATGATGGCGAATATACGAGTAGAACCGACTTTAATCGATAAAGTTAAAGCTGCTCATGCTACAGACCTGGAGCTGATGCGTATGAGGAAGAAAGTGCAAGAAGGTGCTATGCCAGAAGCAAGAATCGATGAAGAAGGAATACTTCGAGTCAACTCCAGACTTTGTGTTCCTGACGACCCTGTTTTAAAGTATGAAATCATGATGGAGGCGCACAACACACCGTTTGCAATCCATCCTGGGAGTACCAAAATGTATCATGATCTTCGTCATACATTTTGGTGGAGCAATATGAAGCGAGAGATAGCGCTGTTTATCTCAAGGCGTCTAACTTGTCAACGAGTCAAGGCGGAGCATCAAGTACCAAAAGGTCCATTGCAACCACTTGAAATTCTAAAATGGAAGTGGTAGCACATTACCATGGATTTCGTTACCGGTCTTCCTAAGGTTTCTCAAGGTATTGATGCGATTTGAGTCATTGTTGATAGATTGACCAAGTCTGCTCATTTTTTACCGATACGAGAAACTTATACACTTGAACGTCTTGCTCGTATGTACATAAACAAGATTGTAAGACTGCATGGTATGCTAATATCCATAGTTTCTGACCAAGACCCAAGATTCACTTCATGATTTTAGGTTAGCTTACAAAAAGCTATGGGCGAAATTTTATAAGAAGGGGAGGTTGTAAGACCCCAACTTTTATAAATAAAGATGAATTTTCTATAAATATCATTTTTGAATATTATGGAGTTAATTTGATATAATGTTATAGTTGTGGGTAATATTTATAAATTTTGCAAAGCATGCAAGTTGTTATATAATATTTGATTGGTCGGGGAATATTCGTTTTAACAGAGAATATTCGTACAATGGCACAATCATTAGTGGACCCCACAACATAATTATTGTCGGATTGAGAAAACGACAAAAATATTTTATTAAAAATAACAGCGAAAGTTTTACCATTGATACTGTTGAACTACTCGGTAGTAAAAGTACAGTAATACGTGTGGTTGCATAGTAGCACGCGGTATTGATTATTAATGCTTATGTGAGAAGTCACTCAGTTTGATTCAATTATTGTCAGTTAATAATATGAATTATTTAGCGATAATGAAGTTTTGTTTTATTCGTATTATTAACGTAATAAAACAGAAACATCTTTTTATATAAAACAGAATATTTTATTAAAGTTATTCTATAAATAGAATATATTATATTTTATTTAAAAATTTTTTCTTTAAATATGGACCGTCAGATTAAAGTAATCAATCTGGACCGTTCATGGATTAGTTACTATGCATTCTATTTTTTTATAAATAGCAGCTCATTCCTTCATTATTTCTTACGAATTCACTGAACTCTAGAGAGAGAAACTATACAGAGAAACTATAGAGAGAGAAGAAAAGTATTCTGCTACTTAACTATTTCCTTATTTCAGTTTTTCTTTAAAACGGTAAGGGGTGTTATTCTTTCTTATTCATGAAGAGAACTGCTGTTATTCCATTTATTATTATTCTGTTGGAACATCCTGTCTGTGTGTTTTACACCGGACCTGATTCCGTCTTTATTATTATTCTGTTGGAACATCCTGTCTGTGTGTTTTACACCGGACCTGGTTCCGTCTTTATTATTATTCTGTTGGAATATTCTGTCTGTGCGTTTTACGCCGGACCTGGTTCCATTATTTATTATTCTGTTGGAATAATCTGTCTGTGCGGTCTATCACATGCATAGTGATTTCTTTTATTATTCCATTCTTTATTATACTCAATTGGTTAAGTTTTGACTTCTATACTCCATGAAAATTATGGAATATCCTTGATAATTGCGTTTCATCCAGTATCTTTTCATGAAAATATTCTTCTAAGCATTCTTGAAATTTACTCCACAAAGCAGTATCATGTTGACAATTTGGACGTTGTTAATTCTTGGATAAATTAGCTCTTGAACTTGTTTTATTGAATTCTTATATCATTGTCATCATCCTCATGTTTATAAAATGTTGAAAGTCATCTGTGGCCTGTAGTGCATAGATGGACTTGGTATGATTATGACCAGGTATTATTCAGTATAATCATGACCGTAATGTTACAAATGATGTGGTAAAAGTCCTCATTGGCACGTAGTGCATTGATGGACAGTTGTTGGCATGATCATGACCATTAATGAATACACGAATATCCTTGGCCGTAGTGCATGGGTGATTCGATGATGTGGATTATTTTATTAAGCTGAGTCCCAGCGATAACAGTGTTGAAAAACCTTTTAAATCATAGAAGATAATAGATTTTATTTTCTACTTGACTCTTTTAATGGATTGCTTGTTCCGCTGCAGTTAAACTTGATGTTCGTTATATTTTATTAGTTTAACACTGTTGAAGGCTAATGATAATTTATTTTACATTATCTTAGTCATAATATTTCTTACTGGGCTAGTTGAGCTCACCCTTTCTTTCACTGTTCTCTTCAGAAAATGAAAATATAGCTGGGACGAGTCGGGGAACGGAGTGATGGACCAGATGATAGTATTAGTAGTCCTCACTATTCTATTAAATAGTGTGACAATAATTGTAATGAGGACTCCTTTTGAGTTTGTATAGTCTCTAGTAGACAATAATTGTATTCAAACTCACAGTTATGTTTTGTCGTATTGTACACGACAGTTGTATTAGTAAGTTGTATTTATATTCTGTACCATGTATCTGACGACCCAAGATGGGTGATGTATGCCTAATTTTGGGGGCGTCACACTGGCCAACCAGCAACTGGATGTAAATCTTGTGAACTCAAGGATGTGATGCCCCCAAAATAGGTCCAATCTACCTAACCTATTCTGAGTCACCAAATACATGGTATAAAAACAACTACAACTTTATTATTATAATTATCGTGCAAAATACGACAACATATATACTATGAGTTTAAATACAAATATTATCTTCTAGACAATATCCACACTCAAATAAAGTCCTCATTACAATTATTGATACACTATTTTACAAAATAGTGAGGGCTACTAAAGCAACTATCTTGAACCATCACTCTACACCCCGATTAGTTCCTGCTATATTCTTACTTCCTGAGAAGAAAAATAGAACAAAAAGGAAAAGGGTGAGTTCAACTAGCCCAGTAAAGAATATTATGACTAAGATAATGTACAACAAATTATCCTTAGTCTTCAACAGGGAAAAATCTGATAGAATACAATAGACGACAAGTATTAGATCAACAACTGCAGCGGAAACAACAATTCATTAGAAAAGTTAAGTAGAGAATGAAATCTACTATCATCTATGAATTTAAAAGTCCATCATCGATATTTCATTCCTGTAACATCAATCAATATACATCTTAAATTAAATATTCATCTTTGCACTACGGGCCAAAGATATTTATCAGTTGGTCATGTTCATCTCAACACCTGATCATCTTTGCACTACGGGCCAAAGATGTTCATCAGGAAATTATTCATCTTTGCACTACAGGCTAAAGATATTCAATAATATCATCATTTAGGACTGAGGATGATGAAAAATATTTTTAAAGAAACGAATTCAGTGAGACAAAAGAACAAATATTAGGGATTCATACTTTAGACAATCTATGTTAAAAAATACTCCATAATAAACTATTGTGGAGAAGAATTCAAAAATAAAGATCAAAACATAGATCCAATCAAAGATAGGAACCATAACAGACAATCTTGGACACAGAAAAGAAATTTTAATTTTTTTGTGAATAGTGTCGTATTTGTGAATAGTGTCGTATACGTGAATATTAACCCCGACACTAAAAGGTAGAAATTCTACAAGAAAAATCATCATACTTCGTGAATAGTACTCGTGAATAGTAACTCGTGAATAATAACTCGTAAATAGTAACTCGTGAATAGTAACTCGTGAATAGTAACTCGTGAATAGTAATCTCGACATGAAAAGATAAAATTTCACAAGAAAAATTTTACCAATATTTCAGTATAATGATATTAAAAAAAATAATATCATTCATAAAAAGAATAACATCCCTTACCTCAAAAGAATAGTACTTTTGGCTGGAATATTAGATATAACGCTGAAGGAAACTTGCACTGTATAGTAACACTCAAAGTATCAAAATACTCACAAAAATACGCTCGATAATATAGAGAGAGAAAATTTTAGTTTCTGATGCGATTTTCAATTCTAACCTAAGCACTCTATTTATAGGAAAATGATTAGAACACAAAAGCAGAAAATTTAATAAAATAATATTATTTATTAAAATTTTCCTACGTACACCTTAGAATTCAAAAATCAGAATTTTACACATGCTAGTGGGGCCCACCAAAATGAAAAATATGTTTTAAACATTTTTTGTAACAAAATCAATTCAGATCCAATATTCCGGAACTTCAATAATTCATAATAAATAGCCCTTTTATCAGAAAAATTCGAATCTTATATCCATTTCATAGGAAATTCAATTCTGTACAACATTGCAGAAGAAATTTTTTCTAAATTCCAAACAGAAATTGACCGAAATCCACATACGGACGATTTTGCAGGCTATAATCAAATTTCAGTCAAAAATGGGGTCCATCAACACACAAAACATGTGTTAAATATTTTTTCTAACAAAAATATTTTTTTCTCCTCATTTATTCATATATCACATATTCATTGTAAAAATATCACAATTATTATATTATTATAATTTAATTGAATTATTTTATCAGAAAAGATAAATATCAATTTTCAACAATTGTCACATTAAAATTTTTTTTCCATCTATATCCACATAAAATGAATATTTTCCTTATCATATAAATCAATAATTAATTATTCATAAATAATATTACAGAATCACAATACTAACAACCAGGCCGTTTTCAGGTAAGAGGGGGCTTTCTAATAAAAATTCTTCCTTATTGACGCGCAATTAGGTGACCAAACCTCTCCTTAGACAAAACTTTTTAGAGATTACCAATAATGCTATCTAATAATATTATTCAAATAATATAAATTATTAATCTGATAATGAAAAATATTGTGCAGTGACAATTATTGAAACAACAATAATATAAAATATTAACGTAGCAATTATTGAATTAATAAAATAAAATATTAAACAGTAATTACTGTAACAATTATTGAGTAGTGCATTCTTACGTAAGAATTAATAATTGGTGCAATATCGTGTGCTACTGTGCAACATCGCGTATTACTGTATTTTAACCACCGGGCATTCTAACAGTAATAATGGTAACTATTACGCCGTTATTTATAAAAATTCAAACTTGTCATTTTTTTCATCCAATCGCTTTTCGTTATGGGGCCCACAAAAGGCTGCGCCGTCGTACGAATATTCCCTACAGCAATAATATTCTACGACCAAACGAATATTTCCCGACAATAATGAATATTTTATAACCACTTGCTTATTTAAAATATTTGTACATTTTACCCATAACTAAGCACATTAATCAAATCAACTATTACAATTTCAAAATAATAAATAGAGGAAATTTATTTTATTTATTTTTTTTAAAAAAATTGGGGTCTTACAATCTTCCCTCCTTATGAAATTTTGTCCTCAAAATTGACGTACGTACCTGTATTTTGATCTATAAAACTTTGACTTGAGGTATAACCTTTGACCGTAGGATATGCTCCTTCCTATCCAAGATCTTGACTGGTACTTTCTCGTACGTTAAATCTTCGGTTATCTCGTCTGGTTCTAACTCAATAATGTGATTCGGGTTGTCCACATATTTACGTAACATCGATACGTGAAAAACGTTATAAACACGCGACATACTTGGCGATAAAGCGAGTTTATAGGCCACAGTTCCTACTTGATCGAGGATTTCAAATGGACTAATAAATCGAAGGTTTGAGCTTTCCTCACATCGCCGATTCTCGCTTTTGGAATAACAATTTTGTAAGACCCCAACTTTTATGAATAAAGATGAATTTTCTATAAATATCATTTTTAAATATTATGGAGTGAATTTGACATAATGTTATAGTTGTGGGTAATATTTATAAATTTTACAAAGTACGCAAGTTGTTATATAATATTCGATTGGTCGGGAAATATTCGTTTTAACAGGGAATATTCATACGATGGCACAATTATTGGTGGACCCCACAACGGAATTATTGTCGGATTGAGAAAACTATAAAAATATCTTTTTATGAAAATAACGGCGGAAATTTTACCGTTAAGTGTTGAAACACCCGATGTTAAAAGTACAGTAATATGCGTGATCGCATAGTAGCACACAGTATTGATTATTGATGCTTACGTGAGAAGTCACTTAGTTTTGTTTAATTATTGCTACAGTAATTATTGCATAGTATCTCACGTTATTTGATTCAATTATTGTCAATATTTTATAAATTATTAAATCAATAATTGAGATGACAGAGTTATTAATATTATTAATTGCAATATTGACAATGTCTAGAAGTTCTGTCAAGGAGAGATTTGGTCACCTAATTGCGCGCCAATAGGGAGAAATCCTTATTGGAAAACCCCCTCTTTCCTGGGAACGACCTGGTTGCTAAATATTGCGAATTATAATAATAATGATAAATATTGTTAAAAATATTGAGAGGATTTTTAATGAAGTAGTTGTTGTAAATTTTGCTTATTATTTGGATCCCCATTTACCTATTTTTAAAATAATCGGTAGAAAGTTATTTAGTATAAATATAATGGGACCCACCTGTGATTATGAGATGTTGGTGGGAGGGGGACACGTGGGGCCCACGTTGGAAGAAAAAAAATGAGGGGGGGGGGAAATTCTGAAGATTTGTCACGGGTGGGAGTTATTGTTTTGTTTTGTTGCATAATAACATGTGTTATATATATATATATATATATATATATATATATATATATATATATATATATATTATGTTGATAGCTTTGAAATTCAGGCGCACAAATATTGCATAAGCCGTCCGTGAGTTATAAAACTGTTGCGTACCTGATATTTTCCTTAAATAGTGCCCTTCAATTCTCCTATAAATATGATGCTTAATTAGAATTAAAAATTACACCAAAATAAGAGAATTCTTCTTCTATAATATTGAGCGTATTTCTTTAGAGTTTTAGAAAGCTTTGAGCATAGAAAACAGTGAAAGTTTTCTTCAAGAATATCCCCGCTATACCAGTTGGAATACTCTTCTTTTCAAGGTAAGGGATGTTATTTTTGTTCAATATTCGCTTGAAATAATATTTTCTTCCATACTCTGTAGTATGTAAGTAATATTATTTCGTTTCAGATTTCGAATTTTATACTCATTTGGTTAAAGTTTTGGCTTCTATACTCCATGAAATTAGTAGAATATCCTTCATATTTGCGCTTCAACCAGTATCTTTTCATGAAAATATTATTCTGAACATTCTTGATAAGTTTTAACTTTTTCATATCGGAGTACTATTCACGGGTTAATATTCCCAAATTACTATTTACGGGGTACTATTTACTCTAGTACTATTCACTCGGGGTACTATTCATGATAAAAATTGACTCGTTTTCGGTCCAAATCATTTTTGGTACAATATTATTCTTGAATTTTACTCCACAAAGCAGTATCATATTGACAATTTGGACGTTATTGATTTCTGGGTAAATTAAATTATAAATCTTTAAAATTTATCCTTGAACTTGTTTTATTGAATTCTTATATCATTGTCATCATCCTCATGTTTACATTATGTTGAAAGTCATCTGTGGCCTGTAGTTCATAGATGGACTTGGTATGATTATGACCAGGGATTATTTGATATAATCATGACAGTAATATTACAAATGATGTGGTAAAAGTCCTCATTGGCCCGTAGTGCATTGATGGACAGTTGTTGGCATGATCATGACCATTGATGAATACACGAATATCCTTGGCCCGTAGTGCATAGATAATTTGTGGTGTCGTGATACTAAAGAATATTCTTGGCCGTAGTGCAGGGGAGATTCGATGATGTGGATTATTTATTAAGCTAAGTCTCAACGATAGAAGTGATGAAAAACCTTTTAAATCATAGAAGATAGTAGATATCATGTTCTACTTGACTCTTCTAATGGATTGCTTGTTCCGCTGCAGTTAAACTTGATGTTTGTTATATTTTATCAGTTTAACACTGTTGAAGGCTAACGATAAATTATTCTGCATTATCTTAGTCATAATATTTCTTACTGGACTAGTTGAGCTCACCCTTTTGCTTTCATTGTTCTCTTCAGGGAATGAGAACGTAGCCGAGACTAGTCGGGAAACGGAGTGACAGTTCAGATGTTTGCATTATTAGTCCTCACTATTCTATAAAATAGTGTGATAATAAATGTATTGAGAATTCCATTTGAGTTTAAATAATGTCTAGAGGACAATATTCGTATTAAAACTCTCAGTTTATATTTTGTCGTATTTTACACGACAGTTGTACTATTAAGTTGTATTTGAATTTTGTACCATGTATTTGGCGACTCAAGATGGGTGATGTATACTTATTTTGGGGGCGTCACAAATTTCTTGCACCTCCTTCTTCATATTCATCAGCTCCGGTGTGTAGGTTGAGCGGTTTTAACTTTATCGATTAAAGTCGATTCTACTCGTATATTATCACGTGGGTCCCTAGAGTC
Organism: Panax notoginseng; assembly: GCA_016801055.1. NCBI lineage: Eukaryota > Viridiplantae > Streptophyta > Magnoliopsida > Apiales > Araliaceae > Panax > Panax notoginseng. The sequence continues at coordinate 217,883,182 of CM029014.1, read as the reverse complement.
TTAAACTCTATCTCTATTATTTGTAAGTTATACGAAATGGGTCTTTGACAATATCGCACTTGTACTCGTATACGATCTTCTACTCAACACGTCAGCTACCACGTTCGCTTTTCCAGGATGGTATGGTCAGAACAGGTGCTGAAATGAGTCTCCTCTTGAGTTCTTGGAAACCTTTCTCACTTTCCTTGCTTCATTCGAATTTTGTATCTTTTTGAGTTAGCTGCATTAATGGAGTAGCGATTCAAGAATATCCTTTAACGAATCCCCGATAATAATCAGCTAAGCCTAGAAAGCTACGTATTTCGATTACTGACTTAGGTTGCTCTCAACAATGACTCATATCCCAATCTTGGATAACACGTCACAATGGCACTTATTAGTTTACCATCGCACGAATAGGCGTCCCTTACGGAGAGTCTGATTTTGGTGCATTCTACAAAGGAAGTTACCAGATAGAGGCTCGGGTATCAACTTCTATAGTTGAGTTTTTAACTCCAGAAGTTCAATAGGAGCCATTCGATATGAGATTTTAGAATTGGATTTTGTACCGGGTTCAAAGTCGATACAAAATTCAATATCACACTCTTGGGGTAGGCCAGAAAATTTTTCAGGAAATACGTCTGGAAATTCACTAACAACAGAAATATCATTCAAATTTGACGTATTTTTGTTTAAATCCATGAAATGGGCTAAGAAAGCTTGACATCCATTTTTCAATAAACGAAAGACTTTATGGCTTAATATGAAAGAGTTTGACTTCAATGGTTTGGTTGCTTGAATTCACATAATAGGTTGGTTAGGAATATAAAAACTAACAACCTTACGAAAACAATCAATTTCAGCATGATGAGTAGTTACCCAATCAATCCCTAAAATCACATCAAATGCAAGTATCTTTAAAGAGATAAGATCAACAGGTAGGGTGAGGGTACCAATTTTAATCATACAAGATTTATAAACTGTAGATGTAACAAAGGTTTCACCCAATGGAGTTTCAACAGATAAGTCAAAGTCTAATTTCTCAGGAGTTAAGTTCAAATGTTGAGCACAAGTAGGAGATATAAAAGAATAGATAGAACCGGTATCTAATAAGGTATAGACTTCGTAAGAGTTTATAATTAACTAACCCGTGATACCTCCGTTCGGTTCCTCGCTTTTTGGGAAGTTACAAAAAACGCTATCACTTGAACCACCAATCTTGACTTGTCTGGGACATCCTTTGGTGTCATCATTACCACTAGAATTGACTTTCGCTATAGGGCATATTCCACCCTTAATTTCTTCTTCGCATTCCTGATCCATGATTTGAATCATTACTCTCTGATCCATATTGAATTGGGGCTGACCGCTTTGCATAGGGTAATTCTGGACTCGATGTTGGATTCTCCCAATTGCTGTCCAAAAAGAGAAATCCATTTCATCTATTTTGGCTTTATTGGATCAGACGTCCTTTTCTACAATATCAACGCGTCGTGCGGCTTTTACCCATGCATCCTCCATTCTCATTCGTTCAGTTGTTTCTTCTTTCATCAGAACTTTGATCATAGCATTCTCAGATTCCAGCTCTAATATCTTATACTCTAACAAAGAGTGCTTCTTTTCAAGCATTGCACATTGGGTAACACAATTTTGAATTGTTGCATCCCTTTGCTCCACGATCGCTTGCCGTTCTTCAGCCTGCTCTTATAACTCACGAATACGATCTTGCAGTTCTACATTTCGACCATAAAATTCTACTAATAAATCCTCCTCAGGTTCCTCTTCTTCCTCACTCTTAGCTGCTACCTCTGCGACTAGCTCGGGTTCAACTATTAATTCTTCACTCACCACATGGATATCTCTAATTTCTTCTTCGCTTGGCATCACATTATCCTGGTTGGCGGTTAGAGGTGTCTCCACGGTCTCATTCACTCCATTGTTAATATTTTCAACTGCCATTCTCAAATACTGCCACAAAACAACAAGGGTTAATTAAAGAAATAGACATGCAACATAATAATCCTATACTCTGACCAACCAACAAATAAGCTTAGTTAGGACATACTAGCAAAAGATTTACTCATCTCTCCCCTCCTAGTTCTATTCTCCGATCTCCCTCAGAGACCATATCCCTAAGCTCTGATACCAACTGTGACGCCCCCAAAATAGGTCCAATCCACCCAACCTATTCTGAGTCGCCAAATACATGGTACAAAAATAACTACAACTTCATTGCTATGAGTTTAAATACAAATATTGTCTTCTAGACAATATTCACACTCAAATAAAGTTCTCATTACAATTATTGATACATTATTTTATAAAATAGTGAGGACTACTAAAATAACTGTCTTGAACCATCACTCCACACTCCGACTAGTTCTCGCTATATTCTTGCCTCCTGAGAAGAAAAATAGAACAAAAAGGAAAACGGTGAGCTCAACTAGCCCAGTAAAGAATATTATGACTAAGATAATGTACAACAAATTATCCTTAGTCTTCAACAGGAAAAAATCTGATAAAATACAATAGACAACAAGTTTTAGATCAACAACTGGAGCGGAAACAATAATTCATTAGAAAAGTTAAGTAGAGAATAAAATCTACTATCATCTATGAATTTAAAAGTCCATCATCGATATTTTATCCCTGTAACATCAATCAATATACATCTTGAATCAAATATTCATCTTTGCACTACGGGCCAAAGATATTCATCAGTTGGTCATGTTCATCTCAACACCTATTCATCTTTGCACTACGGGCCAAAGATGTTCATCAGGAAATTATTCATCTTTGCACTACAGGCTAAAGATATTCAATAATATCATCATTTAGGACTGAGGATGATGAAAAATATTTTTAAAGAAACGAATTCAGTGAGACAAAAGAACAAATATTAGGGATTCATAATTTAGACAATCCAAGTTTAAAAATACTCCATAATAAACTATTGTGGAGCAGAATTCAAAAATGAAGATTAAAACATAGATCCAATCAAAGATAGGAATCATAACAGACAATCTTGGACATAGAAAAGAAAATTTAATTTTTTTGTGAATAGTGTCGTATTTGTGAATAGTGACGTATACGTGAATAATAACCCCGACACTAAAAGGTAGAAATTCAATAAGAAAAATCATCATACTTCGTGAATAGTACTCGTAAATAGTAACTCGTGAATAATAACTTATGAATAGTAACTCATGAATAGTAACTCGTGAATAGTAAACTCGACATGAAAAGATAAGAATTTCACAAGAAAAATCTTGCCAATATTCTAGTATAATGATATTGAAAGAAATAATATCATTTATAAAAAGAATAACATCCATTACCTCAAAAGAATAGTACTTCTAGCTAGAATATTAGATATAACACTGAAGGAAACTTGCACCATATAGCAACACTTAAAGTATTAAAATACTCATAAAAATACGCTCGATAATATAGAGAGAGAAAATTTTAGTTTCTGGTGTGATTTTTAATTCTAACCTAAGCACTCTATTTATAGGAAAATGCTTAGAATACCAAAGCAAAAAATTTAATAAAATAATATTATTTATTAAAATTTTCCTACGCACACCTTAGAATTCAGAATACCAAATTTTACACATGCTAGTGGGGCTCACCAAAATGAAAAACATGTTTTAAACATTTTTTGTAACAAAATCAATTCAGATCCAATATTCTGGAACTTCAATAATTCATAATAAATAGCCCTTTTATCAAAAAAAATTTGAATCTTATATTCATTCTATAGAAAATTCAATTCTCTACAACTTTATAGAAGAAAGTTTTTACAAATTTTAAACAGAAATTCACATACGGTCGATTTTGCAGGCTATAATCAAATTTCAGTCAAAAATGGGGTCCATCAACACACAAAACATGTGTTAAACATTTTTTGTAACAAAAATACTCTTTCTCCTCATTTATTCATATATCATACATTCATTGTAAAAATATCACCATTATTATATTATTATAATTTAATTGAATTATTTTATCAGAAAAGATAAAATATCAATTTTCAACAATTGTAATATTAAAAATTTTCTCCATCTATATCCACATAAAATGAATATTTTTCTTATCATATAAATCAATAATTAATTATTCACAAATAATATTACAGAATCACAATACTGACAACCAGGCCGTTTCCAGGAAAGATGTGGCTTTTCAATAAGGATTTCTCCTTTCTGGCGAGCAATTAAGTGACCAAACCACTCCTTAGACAGAACTTTCTAGACATTGCCAATAATTTTATCTAATAATATTATTCAAATAATATGAATTATTAATCTGATAATGGAAAATACTGTGCAGTGACAATTATTGAAACAATAATAATATAAAATATTAACGTAGCAATTATTGAATCATAAAATAAAATATTGAACAGTAATTACTGTAACAATTATTGAGTAGTGCCTTCTTACGTAAGAATCAATAATTGGTGCAATACCGTGTGCTACTGTGCAACCATCGCGTATTACTATATTTTAATCACCGGGTATTTCAACAGTATTAACGGTAACCATTACGTCGTTATTTATAAAAACTCAAACTTGTCGTTTTCTTCATCCAATCGCTTTCCGTTATGGGCCCACAAAAGGTTGCGCCGTCGTACGAATATTCTCCGACAGCAAGAATATTTCACGACCAAACGAATATTCCCCGACAACAATGAATATTTTATAACCACTTGCTTATTTAAAATATTTGTGCATTTTACCCATAACTAACCACATTAATCAAATCAAACCTTACTATTTCAAAATAATAAATAGAGAAAATTCATTATATTTTTTAAAAAAAATAAAAAAATGGGGTCTTACAAAGGATGTCAAAGAACTAAAGATGCTGAGATTCTCTTAGCTTGCATCTTCAAGACCACGACTGATTGATTGAAGGTCAACTAGAGCAACTACCTATCAGGAGCAAATGAGAAACCATGCACATCAATGCTTAAACTTAGTATATCTAAGATAAATGACTGTTAAGAAACTGATCGTAAAAAGGTACAGTTCCTCACTAATATAAATATGTACATCATGATTGCACCCCCTTATGAACTATAACAATATTCTTTCAAGGAATCATAATCTACCTAAAAAGGTTGTCACGCCCCAAAAATAGGTATACATCACCTATTCTGAGTCGCCAAATACATGGTACAGAATACAAATACAATCTTAAATATACAATATGAGCTGTGAGTTTTAATATAAATACTGTCTTCTAGACAGTATTCAAACTCAAAATAAGTTCTTAATACATTTATTATCACACTATTTCACAGAATAGTGAGGACTACTAATGCTATCATCTGGACCGTCACTCCGTTCCCCGACTAGTCCCTGCTACGTTCTCATTTCCTGAAGAGAACAATGAAAGTAAAAGGGTGAGCTCAACTAGCCCAGTAAGAAATATTATGACTAAGATAATGCAGAATAAATTATCGTTAGCCTTCAACAGTGTTAAACTAATACAATATAACAAACATCAAGTTTAACTGCAGCGAAACAAGCAATTCATTAAAAAAGTCAAGTAGAGAATCAAATCTACTATCTTCTATGATTTAAAAGGTTTTTCATCAATTTTATCGCTGACACTCAGCTTAATAAATAATCCACATCATCAAATCATCCCTGCACTATAAGCCAAGGATATTCTTTAGTATCACGACCACGAATTATCCATGCACTATGGCCAAAGATAATCTGTAATACCCCAAATTTTACGAATAAGATTTAATTTTCTCGAAATAATTTTTTTTAATATTATGGTGTGGATTTGATATAATGTTATAGTTGTGGGTAGTATTTATAAATTTTGCAAAGTATGCAAGTGGTCATATTATATTCGATAGGTCAGGGAATATTCATTTTATCAGAGAATATTCGTACAATGGCACAATCATTGGTGGACCCCGCAACGGAATTATTATCGGATTGAGAAAACGACAAAAATATTTTATAAAAATAACGGCGAAAGTTTTACCGTTAACTGTTGAAACACTCGGTGTTAAAAGTACAGTAATACGCGTGGTTGCATAGTAGCACACGATATTGATTATTGATGTTTAAGTGATAAGTCACTCAGTTTTATTTTATTGATATTATTAATGTAATAAAACAGAATTTTTTTTATATAAAACAGAATACTTTTATAAAGTTATTCTATAAATAGAATATATTATATTCTATTATGCATAGTGTTTTGCATAGTAAAATCTTTTTATATAAAACAGAATACTTTTATAAAGTTATTCTATAAATAGAATATATTATATTTTATTATGCATAGTGTTGCATAATGCCTGCATAGTATTTTACATAGTAAAATCTTTTTATATAAAACATAATACTTTTATAAAGTTATTCGTTTTATTAGATTATAAATAGAATATATTATATTTTATTTAAAAAATTTTACTTTAAATATGGACCGTCCAATTAAAAATAAATCAATCTGGACCGTTCATGAATTAATTACTATGCAGTCCATTCTTCTATAAATAGAAGCTCATTCCTTCATTATTTCTAACGAATTCACTGAAACTCTAGAGAGAGAAATTATAGAGAGAAAGAAGAAAAATGTTCTGCTATTTCACTACTTCTATATTCAGTACTCTTCTTTCTAAGGTAAGGAATATTATTTGTTGTACTTGTAAGGGATATTATTTGTTGTACCCGTAAGGGGTAGTATTTCTTTTGTATTCATGAAAAGAACTTCTGTTATTCCATTCTTTATTATTCTGTTGGAATAACCTGTATACGCGGACTACCCTATACTTGGTGAAATTCTTCTGTTATTCTATTCTTTATTATTATGTTGGAATAACCTGTTTATGCGAAGTACCACATACATGGTGAAATTCTTCTATTATTCCGTTCTTTATTATTCTGTCGCAATATCCTATCGGTGCGTATTACGCCTGACCTGGTTCCATTATTTATTATTCAGTTCTTTATTATTCTGTCGAAATATCATGTCCGTGCGTTTACGCCGGACCTGGTTTCATTATTTATTATTATGTCGAAATATCCTGTCTGTGCGTTTACACCGGACCTGGTTCCATTATTTATTATTCTGTTGGGAATAATCTGACTGCACGCATGGTGAATCCTTCTGTTATTCCATTCTTTATTATTCTGTTGGAATAACCTGTCTATGTGGATTACCACATGCATGGTGAATGATCCTTTGTATTCATTCCTTATTAAATTGTGGAAATGATCTGTATACGTGGATTACCGCATGGCAGACGAAAATCCATTTGCAATTTCATATATTCTCTTATACACAGTTAGTTAAAGCTTTGACTTCTATACTCCATGAAATTAGTGGTATATCCTTGATATTTGTGCTTCATCCAATATCTTTTCATGAAAATATTCTTCTGAGCATTCTTGAATTTTACTCTACAAAGAAGTATCATGTTGACCATTTGGACGTTATTAGTTCCTGCATAAATTAATTCTTGAACTTGTTTTATTGAATTCTTATATCATTGTCATCATCCTCATGTTTATATTTTGTTGAAAGTCATCTGTGGCCTGTAGTGCATAGATGGACTTGGTATGATTATGACCAAAGATTATTCGGTATAATCATAACCGTAATGTTACAAATGATGTGAAAAAAGTTCTCATTGGCCCGTAGTGCATTGATGGACCGTTTTGGTATGATTATGGCTATGGATTCTCTTTGGCCGTAGTGCAAAGATGAATTGTTTTATGGCATGATCAGGACCGTTGATGAAAACACGATTATCTTTGGCCGTAGTGCGTGGATAATTCGTGGTCATGATACTAAAGAATATCTTTGGTCTGTAGTGCAAGGATGATTTAATGATGTGAATTATTTATTGAGCTGAGTCTCAGCGATAAAAGTGATGAAAAACCTTTTAAATTATATAATATAGTAGATTTTATTCTCTACTTGACTCTTCTAATGGATTGTTTGTTCTGCTGCAGTTAAACTTGATGTTTGTTATATTGTATCAGTTTAACACCGTTGAAGGCTAACGATAATTTATTCTGGATTATCTTAGTCGTAATATTTCTTACTGGGCTAGTTGAGCTCACCCTTTCTTTCATTGTTCTCTTCAGGAAATGAGAACGTAGCTGGGGCTAGTCGGGGAACAGAGTGATGGTCCTAGATGGTGCATTAGTAGTCCTCACTATTCTGTGAAATAGTGTAATAATAAATATAATGAGTACTCCATTGAGTGTGGATATTGTCTAGATGATAATATTTGTATTCAAACTCACAGTTTATGTTGTCGTATTGTACACGAAAGTTGTATTATTAAGTTATATTTGAATTCTGTACCATGTATCTGTCGACTCAAGATGAGTGATGTATACCTAATTTTGGGGGCGTCACATAATCGTGTATTCATCAATGGTCATTATCATGCCATAAAACAATTCATCTTTGAACCCTTGGTCGAAGAGAATCCATAGCCAAAAACTGTCCATCAATGTACTACGGGCCAATGAGGACTTTTACCACATCATTTGTAATATTACGGTCATAATTATATCGATTAATCCCTGGCCATAATCATACCAAGTCCATCTATGCACTACATGTCACAGATGACTTTCAACATAATATAAACATGAGGATGATGACAATGATATAAAAATTCAATAAAACAAGTTCAAGAATTAATTTATCCAGGAACCAATAACGTCCAAATTGTCAACATGATACTTCTTTGTGGAGTAAAATTCAAGAATGCTTAGAAGAATATTTCCATGAAAAGATACTGGATGAAGCGAAAATATCAAAGATATTACACTAATTTTATGGAGTATAAAAGCCAAAACTTTAACCAACTGAGTATAATAAAGAATGGAATAACAAAATAATTTCACCATGTATGCGGTACTTTGCATAGACAGGTTATTCCAACATAATGATAAAGAATGGAATAACAGAAGTTCTCTTCATGAATACAAAAGAAATAATACCCCTTACGAGTACAACAAATAATATCCCTTATGAGTACAACAAATAATATCCCTTACCTTAGAAGAAACTGGATATAGGAAAAGTGAAGTAGCAGAATACTTTACTTCTTTCTCTCTATAATTTCTCTCCCTAGAGTTTCAGTGAATTCGTAAGAAATAATGAAGGAATGAGCTTCTATTTATAGAAGAACTGAAAATGGCACTTGGTCTTAACGAAGGGTCAAAATGACTCTTAGTAATATTGAAGAGACAATTACTATTTGCGAAGGGGCAATTAACTCTTGAAACACAGAAGGGAAAAATAACTCTTGAAAAACTGAAGGGACAAATAACTCTTGGAAAACTGAAGGGACAAATAACTCTTGAAAAACTGAAGGGACAAGTTACTATTAAAACTTTAAATCAACGATCCATATTGATTTACTATTATAATTTCAACCAACGGTCTGAAAAATTAGCACATCTCCTCATAGAATAATATTGTACCCAAAAATGATTTGGACCGAAAAGAAATATATTTTTTGGGTAAATAGTACCTCGTGAATAGTAACTCATGAATAGTAACTCGTTAATAGTAACTTGTGAATAGTACTCCAATACGAAAAGTGTCCCGAATACCCGATTGAACAATATAACCTCCAGACATCAATTATTACCGAAATAAATGTCGATTTCCACTAACACAAATAATTTCAACACAATGGAACTAGAAAATTCATCTTTAATCAACACGAACTTATTCATCATTATTATTATAACTCACAATATTTAACAATCAGGTCGTTCCCAGGAAATAGGGGGCTTTTCAATAAGGATTTCTCCCTATTGGCGCGCAATTAGGTAACCAAGCCTCTCCTTGACAGAACTTCTAGACATTGTAAATATTGTAATTTAATAATATGAATAACTTTGTCGTCTCAATTATTGATTTAATAATATAACATATTAGGCAGATGATATTGTGACAATAATCGAATCAATAATATGAGAGATATGATGCAGCAATTACTGTAGCAATAATTGAGTATAACTGAGTGACTTCTCACGTAATCATCAATAATCAATACCGTGTGCTACTATGCAACCACACGTATTACTATACTTTTACTACTGGGTAGTTCAACAGTTTTAACGGTAACACTTCCGCCGTTATTTTTATAAAAAGATAATTCTATCGTTTTCTAACTACGACAATACTTCCGTTGTGGGTCCACCAATGATTGTGCCGTCGTACGAATATTCTCTGTTAAAACGAATATTCCCCGACCAATCGAATATAATACAACAACTTGCATACTTTGTAAAATTTATAAATACTACCCACAACTATAACATTATCTCAAATCCACACCATAATATTAAAAAAATATTTTTAAAAATTTAAATCTTTATTCATAAAATTTGGGGTCTCACAATCTCCCTTCCTTATGAAATTTTGCCCTCAAAATTTATATACGTACCTGGTATGATGAGGATACCTTGACTTCATTTCAGATTCTAACTCTGGAGGTATAACCTTTGAGTGTTGAATACGATCCTTCTTATCCAAGATTTTAACACGTATCTCCTTATACGTTAAATCTTCTGTTATATCGTCTAGTTCTACTTTAATAATGTGGTTCGGGTAATTCACATATTTACGTAACATCGATACGTAAAAAAAATGTTATGAACACACGACATACTTGGCGATAAAATGAGTCTATAGGCCACAGTTCCTACTGGATCAAGTATTTCAAATGGGCTAATAAAATCGAGAGTTGAGATTTCCTCTCTTCATCGATTCTTGCTTCTAGAATAACGCCCTCTTGAACCTTCTTCTTCACATTCATCAGCTTTGAGTATGTAGCTTGAGCGACTTTAACTTTATCGATTAAAGTCGGTTCTACTCGTATATTCGTCATCATCATATGGGTCCCTGGAGTCTTTATCTCTATCTTCATCCTTCGTAAGTTATACAAAATGGGTTTTTGTGTTAACAACATCGCACTCTTAAACACATATGACTTTCTACTCAACGCGTCAGCTACCACATTCGCCTTCCCACGATGGTATTGAATGGTACGATCATAATCTTCAACAGCTCGAGCCAACATCTTTGGCGCATTATACGTTCGTTTTGGTTGAAGAAATATTTAAGGGTTTTAGAAATAGATTTTGTACTGGGGTCAATAAAAAATTCAATTTCACGCTCTGGGGTAGGCCAAGAAGTCTTCAAGAATATGTCAGGAAATTTATTAACAATAAAAATATCATTCAAAACTGTGACTCTCATCTAAGACTTGGATAGTACGTCACATTGATACCTATCAACTTGTCATCGTTATTCACGGCGTCGCCTTCGGAAAGTCTAGCTTCGGTGTATTCCACACAAGGAAGTCACCAGCGAAAGGCTCGGGACTCTTTACTTATGGCTTGATATGATAATAATTGACTTTAGTGGTTTGGTTGCTTGAATTCGCATAACAGGTTGGTTAGGAATATGAAAGCTAACAACCTTACGAAAAGCATGATGAGTAGTTAACTAATCGATTCCTAAAATCACATCAAAGGCAAGTATTTTCAAAGAGATAAGATCGATAGGTAACGTGAAAGTGTCGATTTGAAACAAACAAGACTTATGAACAGTGGAGGTAACAAAGGTTTATACTAACGAAGTTTCAACCAATAAGTCAAAGTCTAACTTTTCTGGGGTCAAATTTAAACGTTGAGCGCAAGCAAGAGAGATAAAAGAATGGGTAGAACCGGTATCTAATAAGGTATAGACTTCACAATAATTTATAATTAACTAACCTGTGCTAACTTCTTTCGGGTTACTCGCTTTTTGAGAAGTCACGAAAAACGCTCTTCCTGAAACCACCGACTTTATTTTGTCCGTATCCGCCTTTGGTGCCATCGTCCCAGTTGGACTTGACTTTGGTGCACGGCAAAATCGAGCTAAATGACATTCTCTTCTTGAAATTTCCACTTCTATTATCTTGGCCATGATTACCACCGAAGTGGTTACCATTCTTAGCATGATAATTTCCCTCACGATGGTTATCATTGTTCCGATGGCCGTTGCCACCGGTATGATTATTATCGTGTTATTGGTCGTTATCTTTTGCTTGAGCTGAATCAACGCTCTCATGTGCTTCATTGCTTATCTCAGCATTTTCAGATGTCATTCTCAAACACTGTCACAAAACAAGGGTTAATTGACATATTATATATTATTCCTATACTCTGACCGACCAATTAAATACCAATTAAACTTAGGTAGGTCATACTAGCGAAGGAATTTTCTGTCTCTCCCCTCCTAGTTCTTGTCTCACATCTCAGCCAGGGATCATATCCCTAAGCTTTGATACCAACTGTGACGCCCCCAAAATAGGTATACATCACCTATTCTGAGTCGCCAAATACATGGTACAGAATACAAATACAATCTTAAATATACAACATGAGCTATAAGTTTTAATTCAAATATTGTCTTTTAGACAGTATTCAAACTCAAAATAAGTCCTCAATACATATATTATCACACTATTTCACAGAATAGTGAGGACTACTAATGCTATCATCTGGATCGTCACTCCGTTCCCCGACTATTTCCTGCTACGTTCTCATTTCCTGAAGAGAACATTGAAAGTAAAAGGGTGAGCTCAACTAGCCCAGTAAGAAATATTATGACCAAGATAATGCAAAATAAATTATCGTTAGCCTTCAACAGTGTTAAACTGATACAATATAACAAACATCAAGTTTAACTGTAGTGGAACAAGCAATCCATTAAAAGAGTCAAGTAGAGAATAAAATCTACTATCTTCTATGATTTAAAAGGTTTTTCATCACTTTTATCGTTGAGACTCAGCTTAATAAATAATCCACATCATCAAATCATCCCTGCACTACAGGCCAAGGATATTCTTTAGTATCACAACCATGAATTATCCATGCACTACGCCCAAAGATAATCGTGTATTCATCAATGGTCATGATCATGCCATAAAACAATTCATCTTTGCACCCTTGGCCGAAGAGAATCCATAGTCATAATCATACCAAAAACTGTCCATCAATGCACTACGGGCCAATGAGGACTTTTACCACATCATTTATAATATTACGGTCATGATTATACCGATTAATCCCTGGTCATAATCATACCAAGTCCATCTATGCACTACAGGCCACATATGACTTTCAACATAATATAAACATGAGGATGATGACAATGATATAAAAATTCAATAAAACAAGTTCAAGAATTAATTTATTCAGGAACCAATAACGTCCAAATTGTCAACATGATACTTCTTTGTGGAGTAAAATTCAAGAATGCTCAGAAGAATATTTCCATGAAAAGATACTGGATGAAGCACAAATATCAAAGATATTCCACTAATTTCATGGAGTATAAAAGCCAAAACTATAACCAACTGAGTATAATAGAGAATGGAATAACAAAATAATTTCACCATGTATGCGGTACTTCGCATAGACATGTTATTCCAACATAATGTTAAAGAATGGAATAATAGAAGTTCTCTTCATTAATACGAAAGAAATAATACCCCTTGCGAGTACAACAAATAATATCCCTTATGAGTACAACAAATAATATCCCTTACCTTAAAAGAAACTGGATATAGGAAAAGTGAAGTAGCTGAATACTTTTCTTCTTTCTCTCTATAGTTTCTCTCCCTAGAGTTTCAGTGAATTCGTAAGAAATAATGAAGGATTGAACTTCTATTTATAGAAGAACTGAAAGTGGCTCTTGGTCTTAACGAAGGGTCAAAATGACTCTTGGTAATATTGAAGAGACAACTACTATTTGCGAATGGGCAATTAACTCTTGAAACACCGAAGGGGAAAATAACTCTTGAAAAACTGAAGGGACAAATAACTCTTGGAAAACTGAAGAGACGAATAACTCATGGAAAACTGAAGGGACAAGTTACTATTAAAACTTTAAATCAACGATCCATATTGATTTACTATTATAATTTCAACTAACGGTCTGAAAAATTAGCACATCTCCTCATGGAATAATATTGTACCCAAAAATGATTTGGACCGAAAAGAAATATATTTTTCGGGTGAATAGTAACTCGTGAATAGTAACTTATGAATAGTACTCCAATACGAAAAGTGTCCCGAATACCCGATTGAACAATATAACCTCCAGACATCAATTATTACCGAAATAAATGTCGATTTCCACTAACACAAATAATTTCAACACAATGGAACTATAAAATTCATCTTTAATCAACACGAACTTATTCATCATTATTATTATAACTCACAATATTTAACAATCAGGTCGTTCCCAGGAAATAGGGGGCTTTTCAATAAGGATTTCTCCCTATTGGTGCGCAATTAGGTGACCAAGCCTCTCCTTGACAGAACTTCTAGACATTGTAAATATTGCAATTTAATAATATGAATAACTTTGTCGTCTCAATTATTGATTTAATAATATAACATATTATGCAGATGATACTGTGACAATAATCGAATCAATAATATGAGAGATATGATGCAGCAATTACTGTAGCAATAATTGAGTATAACTGAGTGACTTCTCACGTAATCATCAATAATCAATACCGTGTGCTACTATGCAACCACACGTATTACTGTACTTTTACTACTGGGTAGTTCAACAGTTTTAACGGTAACACTTCCGCCGTTATTTTTATAAAAAGATAATTCTATCGTTTTCTAACTACGACAATACTTCCGTTGTGGGTCCACCAATGATTGTGCCGTCGTACGAATATTCCCTGTTAAAACGAATATTCCCCGACCAATCGAATATAATACAACAACTTGCATACTTTACAAAATTTATAAATACTACCCACAACTATAACATTATCTCAAATCCACACCATAATATTAAAAAAAATATTTCGAGAAATTTAAATCTTTATTCATAAAATTTGGGGTCTCACAAAGGTGAAGAGAGAAAGTACACTGAGGGTGGAAACTCAAATGCCTATTAACTTTCTCTCCATCCAAGCTTTAGGTTGAAGATGACATCTTGAAAGAAATCTGAAATGGGTCATAAGAGCATCACATATTAAATTAATGTGAAGTAATCTTTACTGATGGGTTAGTATGTATGTATAACCTATGGTCTAAGTGTTTAATAACACACAGAGTATGATCAGTCCTACATGAAAATCTTGAAGATTCATAGAAACTGATCGCCTCCGTGAATCAACCAGATACTAATAAATCGTAGAGTTGATTCTCACTCTGTGAACATTTAAACCCTGTGAACATAACCTAGCAAATGATGAAACCATCAAAGAAAAAGAGTGTTTTATTAAAATAGCAAATCTCATACACACTCACTATCATGCATCTCAAAATATATTATCTAAATTAGTTATATGCATGAATATGACTGGTGGTGATCAATATGATGATTATCTAAATATATGAGGAACAGTGGTTTAGAAAACTAACCTAGCAGGACCCATTTAACCATGGGTACCAAAAATAGAAATTTATAACCTGCATGTACTTGGTCTATCTGGCCACACTAAGGAATGATGAAGTAGAAGACTTTAGTCAAGAAGATTCAACCAGCAGAAGGTTTAAGATTGTTCAGAAATGATCCTGATAAAACTCCTATATGTCAAAGCCTGTCCTTGAAGACTTGCTGAGCTAATATGAATGAAGCTCACATTGGTGCTGATTCTTATAAGGAAGCAAGTCTTTCAACCAAAGATAAAAAAAGGTCTTAGATGCTCAATCATTCAAAACATGTCATAAGAGAAGAATCCTCAAGGAAGCTCACCACAGAAGATCATCGAGCATCAAAAATGAAGAACTCATTTCGGGAGCAGAACTCCACAAGCACAAGCTAACAAAGAAGACTACGTTTGGAGTGATGTCAAATGATCGTAGAATGATCAGTCTTGGAGATATTCATGTCTATGATGTAAATAGCTGTGACTGTCAGTGGTGATTCCAGTCAGAAGGAGATATGCAGGGATGCTTCCTAATGCACATGAAGAAAAGGAAATCACACCTCACTGAGAAGATAGCATAAACATAGGGAAGCAGTGATCTGTTAAGAAACAAAAACACTGAGATACACTATGAAGCAGTGTACCAGCTACAGAGTCCCACAACTTTGTGACTGATGAACCAAATGAAGATCCATATTCAATAGAAACGTCTCAAAACGTACTACTGATAACCTTTCAGCCACCCAACTCAAAATCGTGGAGAACACCTGATTGTAGTGTAAGAGCAAGAGGACACCATGATTACAACAAATATAATTGTCTAAAGTTGGTAGAGGACATCACCACCAAAAAAGGTCAAATGAGATATCGGTGCAAATCACTTCCAAAGTATTTCATCTAGAAAGCGCCTCAGGGACAAACCTAACCCTTAGCTCACTCTAAGAGGTTGGCCCTTCCTGAGCTACCTTAACCCAGAAGGATTACTTGATCAAGTTCATCTCAAGGACCAAGGCAGTCAATGATCGTAGAAGTAAAGTTTGAAGAAAACTTAACGATCGTGATGAAATCTCAACGATCGTAGTGCAACCTCAGCGATCGTAGAAGCAGACTCGACGATCACAGTCTTACAAGGGGTTACTCTAACTCGTGAGGAGCTTGAAAGAACGGGACAACTGCTCAACCATTCAAATTATGAGAGAGATAAGTTCGAATATAGTTTGGAAAGATATCATGCAAACGCATCTCAGAACTTAAATGCCCAAACTGGCTTGGGGTACATCAGTGATCAAGCTATGCAGTTTCAAGATGAGGATTAATGTCAAAACCATCCACTGCAGTACCTATCAAAAGTTGATCGTTGAGTCAATAAAGGAAAGTGTAGAGTCCATAGCTGCCTTACCATGCTACTCTACGAACCAAGATGATTAACGGTTAACCCACGTCATTGACGACTATTTGTTTTAAAAAGGGACATTAAACTGAAGAGTTAATGGGGAAGTTACAGCTCATTACTGGGCATCATGCAACTAATGGCTAGTTGACACATCACAACGTATGCAGAGTCAGAAGGAACTACCATAAAGACAAATCAAAATCTGCAAACAGTTACCAGAAACTATCGAACCTCTCTCCCTCCCATTTTTAAACCCTAGAATCCTCTTCAAAGCTTAAATCAGTTAAACCTCCAGAACCCAAATCACAATCAACTATCTCTTTTGAGAATCCCTAAATCACATACCCATATACCTTGAACTCTTCAAATGGTTTAATGGCGAGTTATAACCGGAATCCAACTCGGCTTCAAAAAGTTTGAAAGATCAAAAAAGAAGTTCAAGGACATACTTGAGCTAGTAAAGAAGGTCGGGTTCTCTGAGTGCTTGGAGGCCAACACTTCAGCCTATACAGAGCTAGTGAAGCAGTTCTACTCAAATGCTTCAATAGATTCTGGGCTTCTGACCACTAAGGTGAAAGGATCAAGTCTGAAGATAAGAGCATCAGACATCAATCAATGTCTAGGGTTTCCCAACCAAGGTTTGATAAACCTGGATGAAGTCGACATTGAAGAAGGCAAGAGGCTAATGCGGTACCAAAGAAACCCTAGTCTGAAGGACATGAAGAAGGAGTTTCCTGAGGAATTCGAGTTCCTTGCTGAAATAGTGGGCAAATGTATACTATGCAAGGATACTGCACATGACACTGTGCTTGATCTGCAGTTGAAAATTATGTCTGCTATAGTTCTGAAGAAGCAAATCAACTATGGAGTAATCCTATTTGATCAGATCTCCAAATGGGTAGAAAAGGCTGAGTTGAAGAAGTCTACAGAAAAACCCCTGACAAAGGTGTTTCTCGGAAGACTGTTGAGTATTGTGCTAAAGAGGAAGCTGGGAAGTAAAATCAAGGATGATGAAGGAGAGCCTCTAAATGTTCACAAAGTAATGTCTCCTCAGCTGTTCGTAAACTGGAAGAAGAACCCAAAGAAAAATAGGAGGCTAACAACAACTGGGGGCAGCAAAAAGAACTCTGCTAAGAAAAGAAAGGCAAAAGAGGTGGAAAGTTCTGAATCTGGTGACTCTGTACCAGCAGCAACCACACCAGCCAGGAAGAAATCCAAAGGTGTGAGAAAAACTGAGGCCCCACCAAGAAGTCTCTCCACCAAAGATAAGGATGAAGATGAAAAGGTCTCAACTACAGAGACCACAAAGAGGAGAAGTAACAGACTATCTCATGGGACATCCAGAAAGAAAGCTAAGGTGGTAAACAGACCAGTCCCAATTTCCCAAGAAAGTACATCTAACGAAAAGGAAAACGTAGAGTCATAGAAAGAAAAGGGAACTGATGGTCTCAAGACCGAGTCCCCGAAGAACGAATCCAACAATGAAGCTAAAGCTGGATTCATGGAAGAAAATGCAGAATCTGCTGATGAATAAAAATGCACAAGCCATGTGGCTAACTCTCGGGGCATTCACTCTGATGATAAAGAAAAGCTACAAGCTGACCCAACTGCATCTCCAAATATAAATGCTCCAATAAGCCTAAATGAAGGGTCAAATGATGATTCTGGAAGAGAAGAACATGACCCTGCCAATGCTGAAAGTCAAGGAAGCTTGCCTGATGATTCAAAGGACTCAGAGTCTGAAGAGGAAGAAGATTCTGACTCTCCCATAGCTGAACCCCCAAGGAGAAGGAAGAGCTACAGACTACTAGCTAAATTTGCCTCCAACAAGAAAAGTGATCACTCTACTGCAGTCATTGAAGTAAGTAATGATGAATCCGAATAAAAGGAAGAAAATGCTAAAGGTGGGACTAGTGATGAAGAGGATGAATCCAAGGAAGACATTGCTGAAGAAGGTTCTAAAAATGAAAACCAACAAGAAGGATTCACTGATGAATCTGATCATAATGATTCAGGCTCCAAAAGAGAAGAAATGGAGAAAAATTCTAATTCTGCACATCAGGAATCATAGGAACCAGAATACTATCATGTTCTCTCTCCAGCCAGAATTAGCAAAAGAATAGTGGTGGAAGTTTTTGATGAACCACCAGCTGAACCAACAGCAAGATGGATAAGTCATGGAAATGAACAACTACAGATGAAGTGCTTCATTATTGGAAAAATATGGAGTTAGATTGCACAACAATATTGTATAACTCTGAAGATCTTCTGATGAGATGGTTCTTCCCGTGGATGCCATGGTTAAAGGCACATACTGATAAAGATGAGAGCTACTTCAGCTGGTGCTACTCTTAGTTTCCAAATCTGGAGCTGGTGTCACAAAACTTCCCAAGGGTATAGAAGTTTGCAACCATGATGATCAATGACCAGCCCCATTACAAAGTATACCGACATACTGGCAATCACTATATTCCCTACGATCGTAGAGTGGACTCTGAAGGCAGAAGCATTATAGCCAAGGAGATAATCGTAGAGTCTGTTCACTCTACCAATGATGGCGTTCAAGTCCAAAATGAGAAGCCTCCATCTGCTCAAGCACAATTGCCCAACATTTCTTCATCCACCAATAGCGATTGGTACTCAACGATTGTTCAGATTATCAATACCTTCGAAAATCTATCCAAAGATAAAAATCGTAGAGTCCAATCTGGTGTTCAACAAGAGAATGCCCAACCAGATGCTTAAATTACTATGAAGCAGGAACTAATAAAGAATTCTGGTGAACTGGTTGAGAAGATATCTCTAATTAATAAAGAGACAAATATATTGAAAGCAGCAGGAGACACCTCAGTTCAAGACAGACTCTAAGAAACTATGGCTGATGTATCTATCTGAAGGCCATAAATGAGTAGAAGACAGATGCACTACAAACTCAGAAAGCAAATGAAGATCAACTACAAGCCCTCTCTGACAAGATTGACAACATGAATCAGTCTTTCTCTATGCAACTTGAGTTAAGTCAACAAGAACTCAAGATTGAAGTTGGTAACTCATCTTATCTGATGGAGCAGCTTATGTCCAGTATGGAACAGCTCTCTCAAGTGATTAATGATAAAAAGGGGGAGAAAAAGAGGCATAGAAAGAGGCACAGTAGGCATTCAAGAAAGGGCAAGAAGAGCAGAAGGAAACAAGAGAAGAAGACAACAGAAGAAGAAGCTGGGTCATCACTTGAAGGGGAGACAAAGGATGATGAGCCTGTATTTGCAAAGGCTGAGGGGGAGCCAGAAGAAGAAAAAGAGAAGCATACATCTGAGGGAGAGTAAACAAAAGAAATGAAGTCGACGTCCCAGGGTGAGCAGGCGCAAGAAGATCAAACAGATGAATAGTTGATCAACAGACATCCTGGAAGCATACATGGAGCCAAAGAGGTACATCTCTAACTAGTTAGGTATGTTTTGGATCCAGGATATAAAATGTTAGAGTATGTCAGTGTATTAAATTTCACATCATTATAAATGACATCCATGATTATCTGTTTTAGAAATACAGCTGCTCACTGTATATAAGATTCATTGCATATGCACTGATTGTTTTTGTCATAATCAAATAGAGGGAGATTGTTAGGAATAAGCATATGAATGATATTCCTATTTACATATAATTTGATTATGATATATATATATATATATATATATATATATATATATATATATATATATGAATGAATATGCAAGTATGCTTTTATTAAGAAAGTTGTAAAGTCCTTTGATAGATTATAGAAACATATATACAAGGACTAATAATGAACTGATCAAATATGTTAGGTTGATCCTACATAAGTAAAATAGCTTTGTAAAGTCCTTAAAAAGAAATAATGTAAAAGGAATATAAATATAGAAAGATCAAGCATTAGGATGATCCTATGATGTACTAGATAGGCTTGTCTGATCGTCGAGCACTGCACCAGAAATCGTAGTCTATTAGGAGAGTCAAGGATAACTCGAGAGCTATCAAGGCAGAATCGTAGTCTGCAAAATAGTAGATCTCGGAGTTCGTAGACTGATAGGAAAGACGAGGAAGGATCGTAGTGTATTGAGTAGCACTTCCTCGGAGCCGTAGTTTGCTGAGGAAGTCATGTTCAGAATCGTAGAGACAGCCTGCCTACGAGCCGACCGAGCATCTGCCGAAGTCAAGTCAAGAATCGTAGACCACACTCGGAGTGGTAGAGTCTACAGATCACATCAGAGGTAGAGATCGTAGTCGAGCAAGATCAGATGAAGACAACGAGCATAAAGACAAAAATTGTAGAGTGTCGAGATATGATCTCGGAGTCGTAGTGTCTGCACAACCCAAGGCAGAATCTTAGAGTGCAGAACTAAGGCTTCAACAGATGTGCTCACAAAGCCAAGGTAGAATCGTAGAGTAAACATGATTCTTAATAAATGAGTACTCCCAGAATATCCAAATGAATGAAGCCTTTGGTTGATACTGTAAAGATACATCCCACCTGAAGGAAACTAGAGAGCACTCAACGAATGGCATGAAAGCTAACAGAAGATCTAAGCACAAACTCAATCAACATCCAGATTGAGTTATGAAGCCATTCGAGATGAAGTCTTTCACAAGTTGATGAAAAGAAGACTTCAGTAACTGACTAAGGAAAGTCAGCAAGTGAAGTAGCTGTCAAGAAAATAGAAGACGACGATCTTGAAAGTAACCAGGATGGTAGTGTTTACCAGGACAAAGAAAGTACTGAATGGAGTGCACACAAAGATATTGGTCAGCTTCTGAAGAATAAGGCTAAAGTGATTAAGTATTGGGTCAGTCCATTGATGATAAGTGAACGGGAGATCACAAGGAGAAAGCGAGTTGTACACGCCACAAATCTGAAGTGTCTTACTGTTCAGAAGGGGCCAGAACAAAGAATCAAGCCATCAGTTTCAGAGAGCAGTCAAGGCAAATAGAAGTGATAAAGTACTGCACAAGATAAGGAAGAGGTGTTTCACGTTGAAGAGCTAATGAATACTCTTCAAAGATCGTAGTGATTAACTCTACATGTCAATAAGCAACAGTCAACAAGACACTACGATCAGGTCTGAGAAGATGTGCATCAGAATCGTAGAGTTCAAACAACTGAGGATTGAAGCATTGGCAATGGTTCAATCTGAAGGTTGGTATTCGAAC
This sequence comes from Panax notoginseng, assembly GCA_016801055.1. Taxonomy (NCBI): domain Eukaryota; kingdom Viridiplantae; phylum Streptophyta; class Magnoliopsida; order Apiales; family Araliaceae; genus Panax; species Panax notoginseng. The sequence goes on along the minus strand of CM029014.1, from coordinate 217,861,163 downwards.
AAAAGCTTATTGAGAGTATCGATGCAAGGACAACCTCTGATCGAGAAATTAGAAGGGAGAAATAAAGTCGTCGACCTGCCCGAGACATTAAAGTAACATATCTGACGGGGTAGGTGAAATAGTAGACTGTAGTGTCAGAAAGTCATGTCATGTCACATCTGCAGTTTGTACCAAATAACTTGAGATCTGCAAAAAAATTCAAAAAGCTTTTAACGGCTACTTTCAAATGAGAAGATTAGGAAGGAGTATAAATCAACTGAGCTTTAAAGATCAAGTGTTGTTGATAATTGCTATGTTATAGAATCGTTGAGTTATTAAATGCTATAGTTAACTCTACGAGTTCCACCAGAGATTAACAGAACAAGTCTCAGTGACAGTGAGACTACATAGGTAGAAGTGAAGCAGCTTTAAAGAAGTACTTAAACAGACTAGTGCTTCACTTAGAAAAGATGAGAATGCCACGGAAGATGGCAGCCAAGCTGAGAGCCGAGAAGGCCAAGGAGATAGCATTCAGAAAAGTGGTAGAGTACAAAGAAGATCAAGAGAGCCACTCTATAAATCACCATTAACCAAAAGATGAAAAAGAACAGAAGCAGAATCATGTCTGCAAAACATTCAAGAAGGGTTCAGGGATTGCTAAGTGCCAGACGAAGTCTACCAAAAGCTCATAGACTTAGCAAATCCAGATGGTGATGGTGCATAGCTGACATCATATAAAAATGAGCAAAACAGAAGAATATCAGCTGCAGCAAAGAAGATGTGGTCCAGACTCAAAGCAGAATACAAAGAGGACCACACCAAGCTGCTAAGTACAGAAGATGTTCAGAGTTTAAAGACATCTTAGCAGCTCAGCACCAACAATAACAACAACTACAACAACAAGAAGTCAGGGCCTGAGGGGTCCTTGTCCAGAGGGACTAAATGAAGATTCCAAGCCTGCTGGGCTTGAAGAGTTCCTAGGGAACTAGAGAAGTTCCTAGGCTACTGGCCTTGAAGAGTTCTTAATAAACTGAAGTCCCAAGGCTGCTGGCCTTAAAGGAATCTTAGTGATTTAGGGTGCTGCCCTTCCTTAGTGAAAATCCTGCTAGTTAAAAGCAGAAGAGTGGATTAGGAGCTTGAGTCTCTAAACCACTTAAAACTCCTTGTGTCTTTTACTTTATATCATTTACATTATGTACATTAACTGTTATAACTGCTATGTATGTTTTAACTGCTTACCACTGAACTAACTCTACAAACAATATATGTACGTTATGAATATATCAATGAAGGGGATCTTTTACTTATTCCGCTGTGCTTGAAAAGATTCTTATATTTTTCATATGCTAAATTATTAGCAATACAAAATGAATCAGAAAAGTATTAGAAAGAAAAAGGATTTATTCAACCCCCCCTTCTAGATCTATTGTGTCTACTGGGAACTAACAATATGTATTTGCTATGGATAAAAAATGGGCAAATAGCATCATAACCATACATTACATAAATTAAGGGCTGAGATTTAAAATGCATTTACGTCATCGGCTAGTTGAACTAGTGTACACAGAAAAAAAACTATTTGGACAGAATTTCCCCAATATATCATTTACGCCTTTGTTTTGTTAAACCCTCGATTCCTCTCTCAAACCCTCCTGCCAGTATGATTCCCTAAACCAGACCCTCCTGCTGCAATTTCGTTCTCTGTCAAACCCTCCTGCTGTGATTTCATCCTCTGTCTACGGTCAATTAGAATGCCTACAGAACATGGAGCCATTTCAAGTACTTGTTGGTTTATTGCCCTTTGGATGCTATAATCAAATATTACTTTTCCCATGTGGCTCCATTTTCGATGAAATGGGAGTATAATTAATGATGTTAGCTTGTCAAACCCTAACAAATAAATGTCATGGTGCATTAATTTTGGAAGGGACATTGCTGTGAAAGTCTGGGTGTTTACAGTTCCTTGATAATGGTCTCTGAAATTGTGGAAAAGGTCGATGACTTGTTGGGAGCGAGTGTAAGACCCCAATTTTTTATGAATAAAGATTTAATTTTCTCTAAAGATTATTTTGAATAATAAGATATGGATTTGATATAATGTTATAGTTGTGGGTAATATTTACAAATTTTGCAAGTAAGTAAGTTGTCATAAAATATTCGTTTGTTCAGGGAATATTCGTTTTATCAGGGAATATTCATACGAAGGCACAATCATTAGTGGACCCCACATAATAGAATAATTATCAGATATAGAAAGCGACAGAAATAACTTTTTTATAAAAATAACAATAACACTTTTACCGTTAATACGCGTGATTACACAGTAGCACACGATATTGTACAGTATCTCTGATTATTGATGCTTATTGAAGAAGTCACTCAATTTTATTCAATTATTACCACAGTAGTTGTTACACAGTATCTCATATTATTGATTCAATTATTGTCACAGTATCATCTGCATAATATTTTATATTATTAAATCAATAATTGAGACGACACAGTTATTCATATTATTATTTGTATTATTGACAATGTCTAAAAAGTTCTGTTGAGGAAAGGGGTTAGGTCATCTAATTGCGCGCCAATAAGGAGAAGTCATTATCGGAAAGCCCCCTCTTTCCTGGGAATGATTTGATTATTAATATTGTGAGTTATAATATTAATGATGAATAATTATTGAAAAATGTGTTTATTGAAGTCAAATGATTTGTGCTAAATAGAGGGGTTTTTTATGAAGTATTTTTTATAAGTTTGACTTATTACATGGACCCCCACTTACTCATTTTTCAAAATCTCCGGTAAAAAGTTATCTCAGTTTTTATTTTATTATTATTATAATAATAATAAAACAGAAATTTTTTTATATAAAATAGAATACATTTTATATTATATATAAAGTTATTTATTTTATTAGATTATAAATAGAATATATTATATTTTATATAAAGTTTTTATTTTATTAGAATATTTTATTGCACAGTGATGAATAGTAAAAATTAGAAAAATCGCGCGAATTCGCCGACTGCGCCCGTGAATTTTTTTTCCTGTGCAGTCCGTGATTATTTTCTTAAATAGTGCCCTGCCATTCTCCTATAAATAGGATTCTTAGTTAAGAAATAAAAATCACACCAGAATCAGAGAATTCTTCTTCTATAATATTGAGCGTATTTTTTTTGAGCATAAGAATACTTTGAGTGTAGCAAATAGTGCAAGTTTTCTTCAAAAATATCTCCGTTATACCAGTCGAAATTACTCTCCTACTAAGATAAGAGTATTATTTATTTCATATTCATAAGAGATATTATTTTTCTTATTTGTAAGGAATATTATTTTCGTTCAATATTCGTAAGGAATATTATTTTCGTTCAACATTCGTCACGGATATTATCTTCGTTCAATATTAGTAAGGAATATTATTTTCGTTCAATATTCGTAAGGGATATTATTTTTGTTCAATATTCGTAAGAAATATTATTTTGTTCCATACTCTATAGTATGTAAGTAATATTATTTCGTTTCATATTCCTAAATCTATACTTATTTTGATAAGTATTGCTTCTGTAATCCCTGAAATTAGTAGAATATCCTTGAGTTTTGCGCTTCATCTAGTATCATTTTATTGGAATATTGGTCTGAACTTTCTTATTAAATTTTAATATTTTCATTTCGGGGTACTATTCAATCGAATACAATTAACTCAGAGAACTATTTACGAAGTACTATTCATACATACGGTACTATTTTTGACGCCCCCAAAACAGGTATACATCACCCATCTTGAATCGCCAAATATATGATACAAAAATTAAATACAAACTTCTTTAATACAATTGTCGTGTAAAAATACGACAAAACATAGCTGAGTTTTTAAACGAATATTGTCTTCTAGACAATCCACACTCAATAAAGTCTTTATTATAATTATTATCACACTATTTTACAGAATAGTGATGACTACTAAAGCCACTTATCCTGGACCATCACTCCATTCCCCGACTTGTCCCAGCTATATTCTTATTTCCTGAAGAGAACAGTGAAAGAAAAGGGTGAGCTCAACTAGCCCAGTAAAAAATATTATGACTAAGATAATGCAGAATAAATTATCCTTAGCCTTCAACAGTATAACAACTGATAGAATACAATAAACAACAAGTTTTAGATCAACAACTGCAGTGGAATAAGCAATCCATTAGAAGAGTCAAGTAGAGCATAAATATCTACTATCTTCTATGATTTAAAAAGTTTTTCATCAACTTTATCGCTGAGACTCAGCTTAATAAATAAACCACATTATCGAATCATCCCTGCACTACGGGCCAAGGATATTCATGTAATCATCAATGGTCATGATTATACCGAATAATTCATGGTCATAATCATACCAACAACTGTCCATCAATGCACTACGGGCTAATGAAGACTTTTACCACATCATTTATAACATTACGGGTCATGATTATACCGAATGATCCTTGGTCATAATCATACCAATCAACAGTCCATCTATACACGTAAGCCAAAGATGACTTTCATCACAATATGTAAGACCCCAACTTTTATGAATAAAGATGAATTTTCTATAAATATCATTTTTGAATATTATGGAGTGAATTTGATATAATGTTATAGTTGTGGGTAATATTTATAAATTTTTCAAAGTACGCAAGTTATTATATAATATTCGATTGGTCGGAGAATATTAGTTTTAACAGAGAATATTCGTACGACGACACAATCATTGGTGGATCCCACAACGAAATTATTGTCGGATTGAGAAAACGACAGAAATATCTTTTTATGAAAATAACGACGAAAGTTTTACCGTTAACTGTTGAAATACTCGGTGTTAAAAGTACAGTAATACGCGTGGTTGCATAGTAATACAGAGTATTAATTATTGATGCTTACGTGATAAGTCACTCAGTTTTGTTCAATTATTGCTACAGTAATTACTGCATCATATCTCTCATATTATTGATTCAATTATTGTTACAGTATCATCTGCATAATATTTTATATTATTAAATCAATAATTGAGACGACAAAGTTATTAATATTATTATTTGCAATATTGACGATGTCTAGAAGTTCTGTCAAGGAGAGGTTTGGTCACCTAAGTGCGCGCCAATAGGGAGAAATCCTTATTGGAAAGCCCCCTCTTTCCTGGGAACGACCTGGTTGTTAAATATTACGAATTATAATTGTGAGACCCCAGATTTTATGAATAAATATTTAATTTTCTCGAAATAATTATGGTGTGGATTTGATATAATATTATAGTTGTGGGTATTATTTATAAATTTTGCAAAGTAAGCAAGTTGTTTTAAAATATTCGTTTGGTCGGGGAATATTCTTTTTGTCGGGGAATATTCGTACGACGGCACAATCATTGGTGGACCCCACAACAGAAGTATAGTCGTAATTAGAAAATGACAAAATTATCTTTCTATAAAAATAACGGTTGAGGTGTTACCGTTAAAACCGTTAAAACTGTTGAACTACCCGGTAGTAAAAGTACAGTAATACGCGTGGTTGCATAGTAGCACACTGTATTGATTATTGATGCTTACGTGAGAAGTCACTCAGCTATACTCAATTATTGCTACAGTAATTGCTGCATCATATCTCTTAAATTATTGTCATAGTATCATCTGTATAATATGTTATATTATTAAATCAATAATTGAGACGTTGTGGTAAGTTTGGTTATTTTTATGGGGGGCCATATGTCATCATCTAAGAGTCTCTTCGTCAATAGTAATTACCGTCGTCAATAGTAATTACCGTCGTCAATAGTATTTACCTTGGTCAATAGTATTTACCTTGGTCAATAGTAATTACCTTCGTCAATAGTATTTACCTTGGTCAATAGTATTTACCTTGGTCAATAGTAATTACTTTCGTCAATAGTAGTTGTCCCTTCAATATTACCAAGAGTCATTTGACCCTTCGTTAAGACCAAGAGCCACCCTCAGTTTTTCTATAAATAGAGGCCTAGGGCTTCATTATTTTTCACGAATTCATTCAAGTGATAGAGAGAGAAAGTATAGAGAGAATAAGAGAGAGAGAATAAAAGTATTCTACTACTTCACTTTTCTAATATCCAGTTCTTTTAAGGCAAGGGATATTATTCTTTTGTATTCAAGAAGAGAACTTCTGTTATTTCATTTCTTTATTATTCTGTTGGAATAACCAGTATATGCGGTCTACCCTATACTTGGTGATATTCTTCTATTATTCTGTTGGAACATCCTGTCTGTGTGTTTTACACCGGACCTGGTTCCGTCTTTATTATTATTCTATCGAAATATCCTGTCCGTGTGTTTTACACCGGACCTGGTTCCATTATTTATTATGATGTTCTTTATTATTCTGTCGGAATATCCTGTCTGTGTGTTTTACACCGGACCTGGTTTCATTATTTATTATTCTGTCGGAATATCCTGTCTGTGTGTTTTACACCGGAACTGGTTCCATTATTTATTATTCTGTCGGAATATCCTGTTTGTGCGTTTACGCCGGACCTGGTTCCATTATTTATTATTCTATTGGAATAACCTGTCTGTGCGGTCTATCGCATGCATGGTGATTTCTTTTGTTATTCCATTCTTTATTATACTCAGTTGATTAAAACTTTGACTTCTATACTCCATGAAATTAGTAGAATATCCTTGATATTTGCGCTTCATCTAGTATCTATTCATGAAAATATTCTCCTGATCAGTCTTGAAGTTTACTCCACAAAGCAGTATCATGTTGACAATTTGCACGTTATTAATTCCTGGATAAATTAATTCTTGAACTTGTTTTATTGAATTCTTATATCATTGTCATCATCCTCATGTTTATATTCTGTTGAAAGTCATCTGTGGCCTGTAGTGCATAGATGGACTTGGTATGATTATGACCAGGGATTATTCGGTGTAATCATGACCGTAATGTTACAAATGATGTGGTAAAAGTCCTCATTGGCCCGTAGTGTGTTGATGGACAGTTGTTGGCATGATCATGACCATTAATGAATACACAATTATTCTTGGCTGTAGTGCATTGATAATTGTGGTCGTGATACTAAAGAATATCCTTGGCCGTAGTGCAGGGGTGATTCGATGATGTAGATTATTTATTAAGCTGAGTCTCAGCGATAACAGTGTTGAAAAACCTTTTAAATCATAGAAGATAGTAGATTTTATTTGCTACTTGACTCTTCTAATGGATTGCATGTTCCGCTACAGTTAAACTTGATGTTTACTATATTTTATCAGTTTAACACTGTTGAAGGCTAATGATAATTTATTCTGCATTATCTTAGTTATAATATTTCTTACTGAGCTAGTTGAGCTCACCCTTTTGCTTTCATTATTCTCTTCAGGAAATGAAAACATAGCCGGGACTAGTCGGGGAACGGAGTGATGGTCTGAGATGGCTGTTTTAGTAATCCTTACTATTTAGTGCGATAATAAATGTAATGAGGATTGAATTTGAGTTTGGATACTGTCTATGAGACAATAGTCGTGTAAAAACTCTCAGCTCTGGTTGTATAATTAAGTTTATATTTGTATTCTGTACCATGTAATTGGCGACCCAAGATGGGTGATGTATACCTATTTTGGGGGCGTCACAGTAACCCCAACACGAAAAGGTAGAAATTTCACAAGAAAAATTATACTAATAATTCGGCATAATGATATTGAAAGAAATAATATCATTTACAAAGAAAATAACATCCTTTACCTCAAAAGGACATTACTTCTGATTGAAATACCAGATATAATGTTGAAGGTAACTTGCACTGTATAGCAACACTCAAAGTATAAAAATTGTGACGCCCCCAAAATTAGGTATACATCACCCATCTTGAGTCGCCAGATACATGGTACAAAATTTAAATACAACTTAATAATACAACTGTCGTGTACAATATGACAGAACATAAACTGTGAGTTTGAATACAAATATTATCTTCTAGAGTGTATCCATACTCAAAAAGAGTGCTCATTACAATTATTATCACACTATTATATAGAATAGTGAGGACTACTAATGCTGTCATCTAGGACCATCACTCTGTTCCCCGACTAGTCCCAGCTACGTTCTCATTCCCTGAAGAGAACAGTGAAAGAAAGGGTGAGCTCAACTAGCCTAGTAAGAAATATTATGACTAAGATAATGCAGAATAAATTATCATTAGTCTTAAACAATGCTAAACTGATAAAATACAATAGACATCAAGTTTAACTGCAGCGGAACCAACAATCCATTAAAAGAGTCAAATAGAGAATAAAATATACTATCTTTTATGATTTAAAAAGTTTTTCATGACTTTTATCGCTGGGACTCAACTTAATAAATAATCCATATCATCGAATCACCCATGCACTACGGCCAAGAATATTCTTTAGTATCACAACCACAAATTATCCATGCACTACGGGCCAAAGATAATCGTGTTTTCATCAACGGTCCTGATCATGCCATAAAATAATTCATCTTTACACTACGGCTAAAGAGAATCCATAGCCATAATCATACCAAAAACTGTCCATCAATGCACTACGGGCCAATGAGAACTTTTTTCACATCATTTGTAACATTACGGTCATGATTACACCGAATAATCCCTGGTCATAATCATACCAAGTCCATCTATGCACTACAGGCTACAGATGACTTTCAACATAATATAAACATGAGGATGATGACAATGATATAAGAATTCAATAAAACAAGTTCAAGAATTAATTTGTCCATGAACCAATAACGTCAAAATTGTCAACATGATACTTTTGTGTAGAGTAAAATTTAATAATGCTCAGAAGAATATTTCCATGAAAAGATACTGGATGAAGCGCATATATCAAGGATATTTTACTAATTTTATGGAGTATAGAAGTCAAAGTTTTAACCAACTGAGTATAATAAAGAATGAAATAACAAAAGAAATCACCATGCATGCGATAGACCGCATAGACAGGTTATTTCAACAGAATAATAAATAATGGAACCAGGTCTGGCGTAAAATGCACAGACAGGATATTCCAACAGAATAATAATAAAGACGGAACCAGGTCCGGCGTAAACGCACAGACAGGATATTCCGACAAAATAATAAATAATGGAACCAGGTCCGGCGTAAAACACACAGACAGGATGTTCCAACAGAATAATAGAAGAATGTCACCAAGTATAGGGTAGACCGCGTATACAGGTTATTCCAACAGAATAATAAATAATGGAATAACAGAAGTTCTCTTCATGAATACAAAAGAAATAATACCCCTTACGGGTACAACAAATAATATCCCTTACCTTAGAAAGAAGAGTACTGGATATAGAAGTAGTGAAGTAGCAGAACACTTTTCTTCTTTCTCTCTATTGTTTCTCTCTCTAGAGTTTAGTAAATTCGTAAAAAAATAATAAAGGAATGAGCTTCTATTTATAGGAAAATGGAATGCATAGTAACTAATTCATGAACGATTCAGATTGATTTACTTTAATCTGACGGTTCATATTTAAAGAAAAATCTTTTAAACAAAATATAATATATTCTATTTATAGAATAACTTTAATAAAGTATTCTGTTTTATATAAAAAGATATTTCTATTTTATTACGTTAATAATACGAATAAAACAAAACTTCATTATCGCTAAATAATTCATATTATTAATTGACAATAATTGAATCAAACTGAGTGACTTCTCACATAAGCATTAATAATCAATACCGTGTGCTACTATGCAACCACACGTATTACTGTACTTTTACTACCGAGTAGTTCAACAGTAGCAACGGTAAAACTTCCGCCGTTATTTTTAATAAAATATTTTTATCGTTTTCTCAATCCGACAATAATTCCGTTGTGGGGTCCACCAATAATTGTGCCGTCGAACGAATATTTCCCGACAAAAATAATATTCCCCGACCAATCGAATATAATACAACAACTTGTATACTTTGTAAAATTTATAAATACTACCCACAACTATAACATTATCTCAAATTCACACCATAATATTTAAAAAAATATTTCGAAAAAATTACATCTTTATTCATAAAATCTGGGGTTTCACAATCTCCCCTCCTTATGAAATTTTGCCCTCGAAATTTTTGTACGTACCTGGTATGCCGAACAGATGAGGACACTTCGTCAGATTCTAACTCTTGAGGTATAACCTTTGAGTGTTGAATACATTCTAGGATTTTAATAGGTACATATTCATACGTTAAATTATCCGCTATCTCGTCCGGTTCTAAATTAATAATGTGGTTCGGGTCGTCCACATATTTACGTAACATTGATATGTTAAAAACGTTATGAACACGCGACATACTTGGCGGTAAAACGAGTCTATAAGCCACCGTTCCTACTCAATCGAGAATTTAAAATGGGCCAATTAAATCGAGGGTTGAGATTTTCTCTCTTCAGTAACTCTTGCTTTTAAAATAACGCCCTCTTGAACCTTCTTCTTAGTATTCATTAGCTCCGGGTCCGTAGCTTGCACGGCTTTAACTTTATCGATTAAAGTCGATTCTAATCGTATATTTGTTATCTTCACGTGGGTCCCTAGAGTCTTTAACTCTATCTTCATCATTTGTAGGTTATACGAAATGGATCTTTGTGTTAACAACATCTCACTCGCATACGATCTTCTACTCAACGCGTCAGCTACCACGTTCGCACTTCCACGATGATATTGAATGGTACGATCATAATTTTTAACAGCTCGAGCCAACGTCTTTGGCGCATGATACGTTCATTTTAATTGAAGAAATATTTGAGGGTTTAAGAAATGGGTTTTGTACTGGGGTCAATACAAAATTCAATTTCACGCTCTAGGGGTAGGCTAGGAAGTCTTCAAAAATACGTCAGGAAATTTATTAACAATAAAAATATCATTCAAAACTGTGACTCTCATCCAAAACTTGGATAGTACGTCATATTAATACCTATCAACTTGCCATCATCATTCACGACGTCGCCTACAGAAAGTCTGGCTTCGGTGCATCCCTCATTAACAGGAAGTCACCAGATAGAGGCTCGGGGCTCTTTACTTATGACTTGATATGACAGTGATTGACTTTAGTGGTTTGGTTGCTTGAATTCGCATAATAGGTTGGTTAGGAATATGAAAGCTAACAACCTTACGAAAAGCATGATGAGCAGTTAACCAATCGTTTCCAAAAATCACATCAATGCAAGTATTTTCAAAGAGATAAGATCGATAGGTAATGTGAAAGTGTTGATTTGAACAAGATTTATAAATAGTGGAGGTAACGAAAGTTTCTCCCAACTGAATTTCAACAGATAATTCAAAGTCTAACTTCTCCGGAGTTAAGTTCAAACATTGAACACAACTAGGTGAAATAAAAGAGTGAGTAGAACCGGTATCTAACATGGTATAGACTTCAAAAGAGTTTATGACTAACATACCCGTGATAATTTTATTCAGGTTCCTCGTCATGAAAAAAAACGCTCTCTCTTAAACTACCGGCTTTGGCTTGTCTGGGACATCCTTTGACATCACTATTCCAGCTGGACTTGACTTCACCATACGACAAAATCTAGCTAGGTGACCTTCTCTTCCGCAATTAAAACACGCTTTGAATTGCTGCGTACAGTTTGGACGGATGTGTCCCTCCTGTCCGCATTTGAAACATACGACCGGTGGTCATTCTTCTTCCTTTGAAACGGGTGCTGGTACCGACGTCTTCATATCATTGTTGAACCTTCTCTTCTTGAAATGTTCATTCTTATTATTTTGGCCATGATTACCACCGAAGTGGTTACCATTTTTGGCATGTTGATTTCCTCCATGCTTATTGTCACCGCTTTGATGACTGTTATCACCAGTATTATCATTTTGTCGATTGCTCTCTCTTTTGGTTGCGTTGACTCGTTATCGCGCTCTACTAACTGAGCCCTATTTACAACATCTGAATACAAACACAGTTTATGAGAAATCAGATATTGACGTATTTCCGGCTTCAAACCTCTTAAAAACATCCGCGTCATTCTTTCTTCATTATCAACCAAGTGGGATGCAAATTGGGACAACTCGGCAAACTTGGCTTCGTACTGCGACACGGTCATGTTGTTTTGCTCCAACTTGATAAATTCCACCTCCTTCATGTGACGAATGCTTTCGGGAAAGTACTTGTTGTTGAACAGCTCCTGGAATTTCTCCTTAAGACATCTTGAGTGCGTCAGGCTGGGTACATTTTATAGATTCCCACCAGTAATCTGCCTCTTCACGCAACATAAAGGTGGCAAAGGGAACCTTTTGCTCCTCTGAGCATCTCATGACATCAAATATCTTGGTAATCTACTTTAACCACGTCTCCGCCTTAAGTGGTTATGGCTTTCCCAAAAACTCCAGTGGTCCCAGCTCCTTGAATTGCTTAGCGGTGAGCAACCATGGGTTGCCATTATTTTTACTTGCATTATGAACAGGAGTCGCCTTCGCCTGATGTTGCATGAATTCTAAAAAACTCCTAAATGTACAGTCATTCGTCAATTGATCAGTGTTGTTGTTTACATGAGGATTATCGCCATCTTGTTGCACATTGTCTTGATTATTGATCTGTGGAGACTCAACGGTCTCCTGTGCTCCATTGCTTATCTCAACATTTTCAGATGCCATTTTCAAATACTGTTACAAAACAAGGGTTAATTAACATATCACATATTATCTCTATACTCTGACCGACCAATTAAATAACAAGTAAACTTAGGTAGGTCATACTAGCGAAAGAATTCCCCGTCTCTCCCCTCCTAGTTCTATTCTGACATCCTAGCCAGGGATCATATCCCTAAGCTCTGATACCAACTGTGACGCCCCCAAAATTAGGTATACATCACCCATCTTGAGTCGCCAGATACATGGTACAGAATTCAAATACAACTTAATAATGCAACTGTCGTGTATAATACGACATAACATAAACTGTGAGTTTGAATACAAATATTGTCTTCTAGAGAGTATCCATACTCAAAATGAGTCCTCATTACAATTATTATCACACTATTACATAGAATATTGAGGACTACTAATGCTATCATCTAGGACCATCACTCTGTTCCCCGACTAGTCCCAGCCACGTTCTCATTTCCTAAAGAGAACAGTGAAAGAAAGGGTGAGCTCAACTAGTCCAGTAAGAAATATTATGACTAAGATAATGCAGAATAAATTATCATTAGTCTTCAATAATGCTAAACTGATAAAATACAATAGACATCAAGTTTAACTGCAGTGGAACCAACAATCCATTAAAACAGTCAAGTAGAGAATAAAATATACTATCTTTTATGATTTAAAAGGTTTTTCATGACTTTTATCGTTGGGACTCAGCTTAATAAATAATCCACATCATCGAATCACCCATGCACTACGGCCAAGGATATTCTTTAGTATCACGACCACGAATTATCCATGCACTACGGGCCAAAGATAATCGTGTTTTCATCAACGGTCCTGATCATGCCATAAAACAATTCATCTTTGCACTACGGCTAAAGAGAATCCATAGCCATAATCATACCAAAAATTATCCATCAATGCACTACAAGCCAATGAGGACTTTTTCCACATCATTTGTAATATTACGGTCATGATTACAACGAATAATCCCTGGTCATAATCATACCAAGTCCATCTATGCACTACAGGCCACAGACGACTTTCAACATAATATAAACATGAGGATGATGACAATGATATAAGAATTCAATAAAACAAGTTCAAGAATTAATTTGTCCATGAACCAATAACGTCCAAATTGTCAACATGATACTTTTGTGTAGAGTAAAATTCAAGAATGCTCAGAAGAATATTTCCATGAAAAGATACTGGATGAAGCGCAAATATCAAGGATATTCCACTAATTTCATGGAGTATAGAAGTCAAAATTTTAACCAACTGAGTATAATAAAGAATGGAATAACAAAAGAAATCACCATGCATGCGATAGACCGCACAGACAGGTTATTCCAACAGAATAATAAATAATAGAACCAGGTCCGGCGTAAAACGCACAGACATGATATTCCAACAGAATAATAATAAAGACGGAACTAGGTCCGGCGTAAACGCACAGACAAGATATTCCGACAGAATAATAAATAATGGAACCAGGTCCGGCGTAAAACACACAGACAGGATGTTCCAACAGAATAATAGAAGAATGTCACCAAGTATAGGGTAGACCTCGTATACAGGTTATTCCAACAGAATAATAAATAATGGAATAACAGAAGTTCTCTTCATGAATACAAAAGAAATAATACCCCTTACGGGTACAACAAATAATATCCCTTACCTTAGAAAGAAGAGTACGGAATATAGAAGTAGTGAAGTAGCAGAACACTTTTCTTCTTTCTCTCTATAGTTTCTCTCTCTAGAGTTCAGTGAATTCTTAAGAAAATAATGAAGGAATGAGCTTCTATTTATAGGAAAATGGAATGCATAGTAACTAATCCATGAACGGTCCAGATTGATTTACTTTAATCTGACGGTCCATATTTAAAGAAAAATCTTTTAAATAAAATATAATATATTCTATTTATAGAATAACTTTTATAAAGTATTCTATTTTATATAAAAAGATGTTTCTGTTTTATTACGTTAATAATACGAATAAAACAAAACTTCATTATCGCTAAATAATTCATATTATTAATTGACAATAATTGAATCAAACTAAGTGACTTCTCACATAAGCATTAATAATCAATACCGTGTGCTACTATGCAACCACACGTATTACTGTACTTTTACTACCGAGTAGTTCAACAGTATCAACGGTAAAACTTCTGCCGTTATTTTTAATAAAATATTTTTGTCATTTTCTCAATCCGACAATAATTCCGTTATGGGGTCCACCAATAATTGTGCCGTCGTACGAATATTCCCCGACAAAAATAATATTCCCCGACCAATCGAATATAATACAACAACTTGCATACTTTGTAAAATTTAGAAATACTACCCACAACTATAATATTATCTCAAATTCACACCATAATATTTAAAAAAATATTTCGAAAAAATTAAATCTTTATTCATAAAATCTGAGGTTTCACAAAAATACTCACAAAAATACGCTCGATAATATAGAAAGAGAAAATTTCAGTTTCTGGTGTGATTTTTAATTATAACTAAGCACCTTATTTATAGAAAAATGCTTAGAACACCAATGCAGAAAATTTAATAAAATAATAATATTTTTTTTAAAAAAAACCTACGCACAGTACCAGTCAAAAACATCAGCCACAAGTGGTACCCACCCCACAAAAAATAAAAAAAAACCATTTTTCTTAAATAAAAAATTTATAACTCCAAAAATTAATTATTTCAGAACTTCAATAATTCATAATAAATAGTCCTTTTATCAGAAAAATTTGAATCTTATGTCCATTCTATAGGAAATTTAATTCTCTACAACTTTGTAGCTTTAAGTTTTTCTAAATTCTAAACAGAAATTGACCGAAATCCACAAACAGACGATTTTGTAGGCTATAATCAAATTTCAGTCAAAAATGGGATCCACCAACATGTTTAACATGTTTTTAGCATTTATTGTAATAAAAATATTCTTCCTCCTCAATTACTCATATATCACATGTGACGCCCCCAAAATAGGTATACATCACCCATCTTGAGTCGCCAAATACATGGTACAAAATTCAAATACAACTTAATTATACAACAGTCGTGTAAAATACGACCAAACATAATCTAAGAGTTTTAATAAGAATATTGTCATCTACACAATATCCACACTCAATGGAGTTCTCATTACATTTATTGTCAAACTATTTAACAGAATAGTGAGGACTACTAATACTATCATCTGGACCGTCACTCCGTTCCACGACTAGTCCCGGTTACGTTCTCATTTCCTGAAGAGAACAGTGAAAGAAAGGGTGAGTTCAACTAGCCCATTAAGAAATATTATGACTAAGATAATGCAGAATAAATTATCGTTAGCCTTCAACAGTGTTAAACTGATAAAATATAATAGACATTAAGTTTAACTGCAGCGGAACAAGCAATCCATTAAAAGAGTCAAGTAGAGAATAAAATCTACTATCTTTTATGATTTAAAAAGATTTTTTATCACTTTTATCGCTGAGACTCAGCTTAATAAATAATCCACATCATCCCTGCACTACGGCCAAGGATATTCATTAGTATCACGACCACAAATTATCCATACACTACGGGGCAAGGATATTCGTGTATTCATCAATGGTCATGATCATGCCAACAACTGTCCATCAATGCACTACGGGCCAATGAGAACTTTTACCACTTTATTTGTAACATTACGGTTATGATTACACCGAATAATCCCTGGTCATAATCATACCAAGTCCATCTATGCACTACAGGCCACAGATGATTTTCAACAAAATATAAACATGAAGATGATGACAATAATATAAGAATTCAATAAAACAAGTTCAAGAATTAATTTATCCAGAAATCAATAACGTCCAAATTGTCAACATGATACTGCTTTGTGGAGTAAAATTCAAGAATGCTCAGAAGAATATTTCCACAAAAGGATACTGGATGAAGCGTAAATATTAAGGATATTCCACTAATTTCATGGAGTATAAAAGCCAAAACTTTAACCAACTGAGTACAATAAAGAATGAAATAACAAAAGAAATCACCAGACATACGATAGACCGCACAGACAGGTTATTCCAACAGAATAATAAATAACGGAACCATGTCATGCGTAAACGCACAGACATGATATTCCAACAGAATAATAAATAACGGAACCAGGTCATGCGTAAACGCACAGACATGATATTCCAACAGAATAATAAATAACGGAATCAGGTCATGCGTAAACGCACAGATAGGATATTCCAACAGAATAATAAATAATAGAATAACAGAAGAATTTTACCATGTATGCGGTACTTCGCATATACAGGTTATTCCAACAGAATAATAAGGAATGGAATAACAGAAGAATTTTACCCAAGTATAGAGTAGTCCACGTATACAGGTTATTCCAACACAATAATGAAGAATGGAATAACAGAAGTTCTCTTTATGAATACGAAAGAAATAATACCCCTTACGAGTACAATAAATAATATCCCTTACCATAAAAGAAGAGTATTCCGACTGGTAGGGCGAGGATATTCTTGAAGAAAACTTGCACTACGTTCAAAGCTTCTTAAAACTCTAAAGAAATACGCTCAAGATTATAGAAGAATTCTCTGAACTTCTGGTGTGGTTTTCAATTCTAACTAAGCATCCTATTTATAGAAAAATAGAAAAGATACTATGCTGCACTATACAATAAAATATAATATATTCTATTTATAATCAAATAAAACAAAACTTTATAAAAAGTATTTTGTTTTATATAAAAAGATTTTACTATGCAAATACTATGCAGGCACTATGTAAATACTATGCATAATAAAATATAATATATTCTATTTATAGTCTAATAAAACACATAACTTTATAAAAGTATTCTGTTTTACATAAAAAGATTTTACTATGCATAATAGAATATAATATATTCTATTTATAGTCTAATAAAATAAATAACTTTATAAAAGTATTCTGTTTTATATAAAAAGCTTTTCTGTTTTATTACATTAATAATACTAATAAAACAAAATTTATATATATATATATATATATATATATATATATATATATAAAACTTTCGCAACTTCATAAAAAGACACCTCAATATATTTAACAACATTTATCATCATTATTATAATTCACAATATTAATCGACTAGGTCGTTCCCAGGAAAGAGGGGGCTTTTCAATAAAGATTTCTCCCTATTGGCGCGCAATTAGGTGACCAAACCTCTCCTTGACAGAACTTCTAGACATCGTTAATATTGTAAATAATAATATTAATAACTTCGTCTTCTCAATTATTGATTTAATAAAATATTGATAATAATTGAATCAAATAACGTGAGATACTATGCAGCAATTAGTGTAACAATAATAAAACAAAATTGAGTGACTTCTCATGTAAGCATCAATAATCAATACCGTGTGCTACTATGAAACCACGCGTATTACTGTACTTTTAACACCGGGTGTTTCAACAGTTAACGATAAAACTTCCGCCATTATTTTCATAAAGTATTTTTATCGTTTTCTTAATCTGACAATAATTCTGCTGTGTGGTCCACCAATGATTGTGTCTTTGTACGAATATTTCCTGTTAAAACGAATATTCTCCGACCAAACGAATATTATACAACAACTTGCTTACTTTACAAATTTATAAATATTACCCACAACTATAACATTATATCAAATTCATTCAATAATATTTAAAAATGATATTTATAAAAAAATTATATTTATTAAAAAAGTTGGGGTCTTACAACCTCCCCTTCTTATGAATTTTTTCCCTCGAAGTTGGGGTACGTACCTGGTATGTCGAAGAGGTAAGGATACCTTGATTTCATCTCAGATTTTAACTCCCAGGTCATTTCCTCAACATCGTGCTTCCTCCATCAAACTTTGACTTGAGGTATAACCTTGGAGCGTAGAATATGTTCCTTCTTATCCAAGATTTGAACAGGAACCTCTTCATACGTCAAATATTCCGCTATTTCGTCCGGTTCTAATTCAATAATGTGGTTCGGATCTTTCACATATTTATGTAACATAGATATGTGAAAAACATTATAAACACGAGATATACTTGACGGTAAAGCGAGTTTATAGGCCACAGTTTCTACTCGATCGAGGATTAAAAATGGGCCAATGAATCGAGGATTGAGCTTTTCTCTCTTTCTAAATCTCGTAACTCCTTTCCATGGAGTAACACGTAACAACACGTGATCTCCAATATCGAATTCTACGTCCTTTCGATGAAGATCAACATAACTCTTTTGTCGATTTTGTGAGGTTTTTATACGTTGTCGGATCGTTTGAATCTTTTTCATAGTCATATGTACCAACTCCGGTCCCAACAACGTTGCTTCACCCACCTTATCCCAACATACTAGAGAACGACACTTTCTTCCATACAACGCTTCGAATGGAACCATGCCAATACTTGCTTGATAACTGTTGTTGTAGGAAAACTCCACCAATGGTAAGAACTTATCCCAACTTCCCTTGAAATCAAGGACATAGAGTCTTAATAAATCTTCAAGAGTTTGAATCGTCCTCTCCAATTGTCCGTCCGTCTGAGGATGATATGTCGAACTAAATCATAAATCCGTGTCCATAACTTTTTGTAAACTAACCCAAAATCGTGAAGTGAATCTTGGGTCTCGATCAGTAACTATGGATACTGGCATACCATGCAATCTTACAACCTCGTTTATGTATAGATGAGCAAGACGTTCAAGTGTATAAGTTTTTCGTATAGGTAAGAAGTGAGCAGACTTGGTCAATCTATCAACAATGACCCAAATTGCATCTATGCTTTGAGAAACCTTGGGAAGACCAGTAACGAAATCCAAGGTAATGTGCTCCCACTTTCATTCTGGAATTTCAAGTGTTTGCAATGGACCATTTGGTACTTGATGCTCCGCCTTGACTCGTTGACATGTTAGACACCTTGAGATAAACAGCGCTATCTCTCTCTTCATATTGCCCCACCAAAATATATGTCGAAGATCATGATACATTTTGGTACTCCCGGGATGGATTGCAAATGGTGTGTTGTGGGCCTCCATCATGATTTTATACTTTAAATCAGGGTCGTTAGGAACACAAAGTCTGGAGTTGACTCGAAGTATTCCTTCTTCATCCATTCTTGCTTTTGGCATAGCACCTTCTTGCACTTTCTTCCTCATACGCATCTGCTCCAGGTATGTAGCTTGAGTATTTTTAACTTTATCGATTAAAGTCGGTTCAACTCGTATATTCGTCATCATCATGTGGGTCCCTGAAGTCTTTATCTCTATCTCCATCCTTTGTAAGTCACACAAAATGGGCCTTTGCGTTGACAATATCGCACTTGTACCTGCATATGATCTTCTACTCAATGCGTCAGCTATCACGTTCGCTTTTCTAGGATGGTATTGAATGGTATGATCATAATCTTTCAACAGTTCAAGCCAACGTCGCTGTCGCATGTTGAGTTCCTTTTGAGTGAAGAAATATTTGAGGCTTTTATGATCCGTAAATATCTTCACTTTCTCCCCATACAAGTAATGTCTCCAAATCTGTAGTGTAAAAATGACTACTGCCATTTCTAGATCATGAGTAGGATAATTCCTCTCATATTCTTTGAGTTTTCAAGAGGCATAGGCTATGACTTTCCCATATTGCATGAGAACACATTCTAACCCTTTGCCTGAAGCAGCACTGTAGATGACAAATCCCTCCGAGCCAGATGGTATTATCAGAACAGGTGCTGAAATGAGTCTCCTCTTGAGTTCTTAAAAACTCTTCTCACATTTCACGCTCCAACCGAATTTTATATCTTTCCGAGTCAGCTGAGTTAATGGAGTAGCGATTCGAGAAAACCCTTCCATGAATCTCCGATAATAACTAGCTAAGCCGAGAAAGCTACGTACTTCAGTCACTGATTTAGGTTGCTCCCATCTTTAAATAGCTTCAATCTTTGTCGGGTCAACAGATATTCCATGACTTGATACTACGTGCCCAAGGAATGCTACTTCCTCAAGCCAGAACTCGCATTTCTTTAACTTGTCATAACTCTTATTTTCACGAAGCTTTTGGAGTATCAGCCTCAAGTGTTGCTCATGATCTTCAGGGCTTTTGGAATAAATGAGGATGTCATCAATAAAGAAGACCACAAAGTGATCCAAATATTCTTTGAATACTCGGTTCATCATATCTATAAAGGCAGCAGGAGCATTAGTCAATCTAAAAGACATGACTAGGAATTCATAATGCCCGTACCGAGTTCTGAAAGCTGTCTTTGGAATGTCCTCAGTTTTAACCTTTAGCTGATGATATCCAGAACGAATACCTATTCTTGATGGTGACATAGTTCAATTCCCGGTAGTCAATATAAAGTCTCATACTCCCATCTTTCTTCTTCACAAATAGAACAAGAGCACCCCAAGGAGAAGTACTAGGACGAATGAAACCAATGTCTAACAATTCATGCAATTGGGTCTTTAACTCCTGAAGTTCAATAGGAGCCATTTGATATGGGGTTTGGAAATAGGTTTTGTACCAGGTTCAAGGTCGATACAAAATTTAATTTCACGCTATGGGGGTAGGCCAAGAAGTTCTTCAGGGAATACGTCAGAAAATTTATTAACAATAGAAATATCATTTAAATCTGGCGTATTTTTGTTTAAATCTGTGACATGAGCTAAGAAAGCTTGACATCCATTTTTCAATAAACGAATAACTTTATGGCTTGAGATGACGGTGATTGATTTTAATAGTTTGGTTGCTTGAATTTGCATAATAGGTTGGTTAGGAATATAAAAGCTAACAACCTTACAAAAATAATCAATTTTTGCATGATGAGTAGTTAACTAATCAATCCCTAGAATCACATCAAATGCAAGTATTTTTAATGAAATAAGATCGACAGGTAATGTGAGGGTACCGATTTGAACCAAACAAGACTTATAAAAAGTGGATGTAATGAAAGTTTCTCCCAAAGGAGTTTCAACAGTTAAGTCAAAGTCTAATTTCTGCGGAGTCAAATTTAAACGTTAAGCGCAAGTAAGAGAAATAAAAGAATGGATAGAACCGGTATCAAATAAGGTATATACTTCGCTAGAGTTTATGATAAGCTTACCCGTGATGATCTCGTTCGGGTTCCTTACTTTTTGGGAGGTCACGACAAACGCTCTCCCTTGAACTACCTATTTTTTCTTGTCTGGGACGGCCTTTGATGCCTCCATCCCAGCTGGAGCTGATTTTGGTGCACAAAAAAATTGAGCTAGGTGACCTTCTCTTCCACAATTGTAACATACTTTGGATGGCATCGCGCAGTTTGGACTGATATGTCCCTCCCCTCCGCATTTAAAGCATATGATAGGTGGCCGTTCTCCTTCCTTAACAACGGGTGCTAGTGCTGACGTCTTTCCATCATTGTTGAATCTCCTCTTCTTGAAATGTCCATTCTTATTGTCTTGGCCATGATTACCACCGAAGTGGTTACCATTTTTGACATGTTGATTCCCTCCACGTTTGTTGTCACCGCTTCGATGACTGCTATCACTGGTATTATCATTTTATCGGCTGCTCTCTCTTGGTTGGGTTGCCTCGTTATCGCGCTCTAATAACTGAGCCCTATTTACAACAATTGAATACAAACATAGTTTATGATAAATAAGATATTGACGTATCTCCGGCTTCAAACCTCTTAAAAACATCCGCGTCATTCTCTCCTCATTATCAACTAAGTGGGACGCAAATCAGGACAACTCGATAAACTTGGCTTCGTACTGTGACACGGTCATACTATTTTGCTCCAGCTTAATGAACTCTACTTCTTTCATGTGACGAATACTTTTGGGAAAGTACTTGTCATTGAACAGTTCTTGAAACTTCTCCCAAGACATCTTTAGTGTGGCAGGTTGAGTACGCTTTACAGATTCCCACCAGTAATCTGCCTCTGCCCGCAACATAAAGGTGGCAAATGGAACCTTTTGCTCCTCGGAGCATCCCAAGACATCAAATATCTTGTTGATCTGCTTTATCCACGTCTCCGCCTTAAGTGGTTTTGGCTCTCCAAAAAATTCTGGTGGTCCCAGTTCCTTGAACTGCTTAGCGGTGACCGTCCGAGAGTTACCAGTGTTTCCACCTGCATTTTGGACCGGAGCCGCTCTTGCCTAATGTTGCATGAATTGCATAAAGCCTCTGAATATTTCATCGTTCATCATCTGGTCAGTGTTGTTGTTTGCCTGAGGATTATCGCCTTCCTGATGCACATTATCCTGATTATTGATCTGTGGAGATTCAACGGTCTCCTGTGCTCCATTGATGTTCTCAACATTCTCGGATGTCATTTTTAAATACTACCACAAAACAAAGGTTAATTAACATATCACATATTATCCCTATACTCTGACTGACCAATTAAATGCCAAATAAACTTAGTTAGGTCATACTAGCGAAGGAATTCTCCGTCTCTCCCCTCCTAGTTCTTGTCTCACATCTAAGCCAGGGATCATATCCGTAAGCTTTGATATCAACTGTGACGCCCCCAAAATAGGTATACATCACCCATCTTTAGTCGCCAAATACATGGTACAAAATTCAAATACAACTTAATTATACAACAGTCGTGTAAAATACGACCAAACATAATCTAAGAGTTTTAATAAGAATATTGTCATCTAGACAATATTCACACTCAATGGAGTCCTCATTACATTTATTGTCAAACTATTTAACAAAATAGTGAGGTCTACTAATGCTATCATCTGGACCGTCACTCCGTTTCTTGACTAGTCCCGGCTACGTTCTCATTTTCTGAAGAGAACAATAAAAGAAAGGGTGACCTCAACTAGCCCAGCAAGAAATATTATGACTAACATAATGCAGAATAAATTATCGTTAGCCTTCAACAGTGTTAAACTGATAAAATATAATAGACATCAAGTTTAACTGCAGCGGAATAAGCAATCCATTAAAAGAGTCAAGTAGAGAATAAAATCTACTATCTTTTATGATTTAAAAAGGTTTTTCATCACTTTTATCGTTGAGACTCAGCTTAATAAATAATCTATATCATCCCTGCACTACGGCTAAGGATATTCATTAGTATCACGACCACAAATTATCCATGCACTACGGTCCAAGGATATTCATGTATTCATCAATGGTCATGATCATGCCAACAATTGTCCATCAATACACTACGGGCTAATGAGAACTTTTATCACATCATTTATAACATTACGGTCATGATTACACCGAATAATCCCTGGTCATAATCATACCAAGTCCATCTATGCATTACTGGCCACATATGACTTTCAACAAAATATAAACATGAGGATGATGACAATGATATAATAATTCAATAAAACAAGTTCAAGAATTAATTTATCCAGAAACCAATAGCGTCCAAATTGTCAACAGATACTACTTTGTGGAGTAAAATTCAAGAATGCTCAGAAGAATATTTCCACTAAAGGATACTGGATGAGGCGTAAATATCAAGGATATTCCACTAATTCCATGGAGTATAAATGCCAAAACTTTAACCAACTGTGTAAGACCCCAACTTATTATTAAATGAAATTAAATTTTCTCTATTTATTATTTTGAAATAGTAAGGGTTGATTTGATTAATGTGGTTAGTTATGGGTAAAATGCGCAAATATTTCAAATAAGCAAGTGGTTATAAAATATTCATTTTTATCGATGAATATTCGTTTGGTCGTAGAATTTTCTTGCTGTCGGGGAATATTCGTACGACGGCGCAGCCTTGTGTGGGCCCCATAACAAAAAGCTATTGGATGGAGAAAACGACAAGTATAAGTTATTTATAAATAACGGCGTAGTTGTTACCGTTAATACCGTTAGAATACCCGATGGTTAAAACACAGTAGCACACGGTATTGCACCAATTATTGATTCTTACGTAAGAAGGCACTACTCAATAATTGTTACAGTAGTTACTGTTCAATATTTTATTTTATTGATTCAATAATTGTTGCGCTGATAATTTATATTATTGTTATTTCAATAATTATTGCTGCACAGTATTTTCTATTATCAGATCAATAATTCATATTATTTGAATAATATTATTAGATAGCATTATTAGCAATGTCTAGAAAGTTCTGTCTAAGGAGAGGTTTAGTCATCTAATTGCGCGCCAATAAGGAGAAATTCTTATTGGAAAACCCCCTCTTTCTTGGGAACGGCCTGATTGTCAAAATTGTGATTATGTAATATTATTTGTGAATAATTAATTATTGATTTATATGATAAGGAAATATTTATTTTATGTAGATATAATTGATGGATATATTTATTTTATGTGAAGGAATTAATGTTGAGGTATTTTTGTTGGAATGGAGGTATTAAAAATTAAATCACTGTTCTTGAGATATATTGCGTGAGTTATAATTTTTAATCTGACCGTTGGATCGTTGTGATTTTTGGATATGTTATACATATATAAGTTGAGTATATGTCCACAAATTTTGAACCGTTAAAAATGAACGTATAATTTGTTATGGATTTTAAGAGGTGACTGATTCGAAAATTAGGTTTATAAATGATTTTGGTGGAAAATTCTAGAATTGAGTGAGCCCCACTTGTGGTTGGTGAAAAAATGTGCTGAATTTTATTTCAAATGTGGTGGGTGGCAATAGTAGCAGGTCAAGTCTGCTTCGGCGTGTTAATATTTTCCTATAAATAGAGGGCTAAGTTAGAATTAAAAATCACACAAGAATTCATAAGTTTTCTCTCTATCTCTCTCTATATTATCGAGCGTATTTTGTGAGTATTTAGATACTTTGTGAGTTTTTATTTATCAATGCAAGTTTTCTTCATCCTTATACCGATATTTCGAACAGATGTACTGTTATCTTGAGGTAAGGGATGCTATTTTCTTCCTAAATAATATTATTTTCTTCAATATCATTATGTCGAAATATTGGTTTGAACTTTTTATCAAATTTGGAACTTTTTGTGTTGGGGTTACTATTCACGTATACGACACTATTCACGTATACAGCACTATTCACGAATACGACACTATTCATTGAAAAATAAAAAATTTTCTTTTTGTTCAAGATGTCTATTATGGTTACTATCTTTGATTGTATCCATGTTTTGATCTTTATTTTTGAATTCTGCTTCACATTTGGTTATTATGAAGTATTATTGATCTTGGATAAATTGTAATACGAATCCCTAATATTTGTCATTCTGTCTCACTTGATTCTTTTTATTTAAAATATTTTTCATCATCCTCAGTCCTAAATGATGATATTAATGAATATCTTTGGCCTGTAGTGCAAAGATGAATGATTAACTGATGAATATCTTTGGCCTGTAGTGCAAAGATGAACAGGTGTTGAGATGAACATGACCGATTGGTGATACAAATTAATATCTTTGGCATTTAGTGCAAAGATGAATATTTGATTAAAGATGGTTATTGATTGTTGTTACAGGGATAAAATATTGATGATTGACTTTTAAATATTAGAAGATAGTAGAACTCATTCTCTACTTGACTTTTCTAATGGTTTGTTGTTTCCGCTGCAATTGTTGATCTAAAACTTGTTGTCTATTATATTTTATCAAATTTTTCCTTGTTGAAGATTAATGATAAGTTGTTGTATATTATCTTAGTTATAATATTCTTTACTGGGCTAGTTGAGCTCACCCTTTTTCTTTTTGTTCTATTTTTCTCAGGAGGCGAGAATATAGTGGGAACTAGTCGGGGTGTGGAGTGATGTTTCTAGCAGTTGTGTTAGCAGTCCTCACTATTTTATAAAATAGTGTTTCAATAATTGTAATGAGGACTTATTTGAGTGTGAATATTGTCCAGAAGATAATATTTATATTTAAACTCACAGTATTGTGTTGTCGTATTTTGCGCGATAATTGTTTTAATATAGTTGTATTTGTTTCTGTACCATGTATTTGGTGACTCAGAATGGGTGATGTATACCTATTTTGGGGATGTCGCAGTTGGTATCAGAGCTTAGGGATATGGTCTCTGGCGGAGATCGGGGAGTAGAACTAGGAGGGGAGAGACGAGTAAATCCTTCGCTAGTGTGTCCTACCTAAACTTATTTGTTGGCCGGTCATAAAATAGGGATATTATGCGATATGTTAATTTGCTTAATTAACCCTTGTTTTATAGCAGTATTTAGGAATGGCAATTGAGAACGTTAACAATGGAGTGTATGAGACTGTGGAACAACCATCAATCACCAACCAAAAGAACGTGCAATAGGAAGGCAATATTCCTCGTGTAAACAACGTTACCGAGCAAACGATGAATGATGGAATGTTTAGGAGCTTTTTCCAGTTCATACAAAATTAGACGAGGGAGACTCGTGTGTGGAATACGGGTGGAAATGATAACAACGCGCGGTTTGTCACGACCAAGCAGTTCAAAGAGTTTGGACCACCAGACTTTTAGGGAAAGCTGGATCCGATCAAGGCGGAAACGTGGGTCAAGCAAATTACCAAGGTATTCGATGTCGTGGGATGCACGGAGGAACAGAAGTTTCCATTCGCCACCTTTATGTTCCGCGGTGAGGCAGACTATTGGTGGGAGTATGTGAAGCATACCCAGCCTGACGCACTCAACATGTCCTGGGAAACGTTTCAAAAACTGTTTAATGACAAGTACTTTCCTGAAAGTATTCGTCATATAAAAGAGGTAGAGTTTATTAGACTGGAACAAAATAATATGACGGTGTCCCAGTACGAGGCGAAGTTTTCATAGTTATCCAGGTTTGCACCTCATTTGGTCGAGAATGAGGAAAGAATGACAAGGATGTTTCTGAGAGGTTTAAAACCCGAGATTCGGCAATATCTTATCTCTCATAAATTTTTTTTATATTCAGATGTTGTAAACATGGCTCAATTATTAGAGCGAGATAATGAGTATATTCAACCGAAGGAACATAACTAAGGTAATACCGGTGGCAGCGGTCATCGGACCAATGAAAACCAGCAGGGAGGAAAATATTCGGACAAAAGCGGTAACCACTCTTGTGGAAATCGTGGCCATGATAATAGAAGGAGCTAGTCGGGAGGAGATTTCAAGAAGAGAAGGTACAACAATGATAACGTGAAAACGTCAGCACAAACATCAACTGTTTCTAGGGGAGAAGAACGAGCACCAGTCGTTTGTTACAAATCCGGGAAAGAGGGACATATCAGTCCAAATTGCCCACAACAATCCAAGGTATGTTATAACTGTGGAAAGGAGGGTCATATAGCTCGAGAGTGTTCTATAGCAAAACCAAGTTCAGCGGGGATGGTGACTCCAAAAGCTGTCTCGGATAAGTCAAAATCAGCGGTTCCTGGAAGAGCGTTTGTCGTGACTGGCCAAAACGTGAGAAACCCGAGCGAGGTGATCACGGGTAAGCTAATCTTGAATTCTTACAAATTTATACTTTACTAGATATCGGTTCTACCCATTCTTTTATCTCTCCTGCTTGTGCTCAACGTTTAAACTTGACTCCGGAGAAATTAGAATTTGACTTATCTGTGGAAACTCCGTTAGGAGAAGCTTTTATCACATCCACTGTTTATAAATCTTGTTTGATCCAAGTGGGCACCATCACATTACCTGTTGACCTTATCTCTTTAAAGATACTTACTTTTGATGTGATTTTAGGAATTGATTGGTTAACTACTCATCATGCCAAAATTGATTATTTTCGTAAGGTTGTTAGTTTTCATATTCCTAACCAACCTGTTATGCGAATTCAAGCAACCAAACTATAAAAATCAATTACTGTCATATCAAGCCATAAAGTCATTCTTTTATTGAAAAACGGATGTCAAGCTTTCTTAGCCCATGTTATGGACTTGAACAAAAACACGTCAGATTTGAATAATATTTTTGTTGTTAGTAAATTTTCTGACGTATTTCCTGAAGAACTTTCTGGTCTACCCCCAGAACGTGAATTTGAATTCTTTATTGACCTTGAACCCGGTACAAAGCCCATTTCTAAAACCCTATATCAAATGGCTCCTACTGAACTTCAGGAGTTAAAAATCCAACTATAGAAGTTGGTACCCGAGCCTCTATCTGGTGACTTCTTTTGTGGAATGCACCGAAGCTAGACTCTCCGTAGGGGACGTCATATTCGTGCAGTGGTAAACTGATAGGCGCCATTGTGATGTGCTATCCAAGATTGGGATATGAGTCACAGTTAAGGGCAACCTAAGTTAGTAATCGAAATATCTAGCTTTCTAGGCTTAGCTGGTTACTATCGGAGATTCGTGGAAGGATTTTCTTGAATCGCTACTCTGATTAACTTAGCTGACTCGGAAGGATACAAAATTCGGTTGGAGCGAGGATTGTGAGAAGAGTTTTTAAGAACTCAAGAAGAGACTCATTTCGGCACCTGTTCTGACAATACCATCTGGTTCGGATGGATTTGTTATCTACAGCGATGCTTCAGGCAAAGGGTTAGGATGTGTTCTCACACAACATGGGAAAGTCATAGCCTATGCTTCGCGACAACTCAAAAAATATGAGAGAAATTATCCTACTCATGATTTGGAGTTGGCAGCAGTCGTTTTCGCGTTGAAGATTTGGAGACACTACCTGTATGGGAAAAAAGTGGAGATCTATACGGATCATAAAAGCCTCAAATAATTCTTCACCCAAAAGGAACTCAACATGCGGCAACGACGTTGGCTTGAGCTGTTGAAAGATTATGATCATACCATCCAATATCATCTTGGAAAAGCGAACATAGTAGCTGACGCATTGAGTAGAAGATCATATGCGGGTACGAGTGCAATGTTGTTAACACAAAGGCCTATTTTGTATGATTTGCAAAGGATGGAGATAGAGATGAAGGCTCCAAGTACCCACATGATGATATCAAATATACGAGTAGAACCGACTTTAATCGATAAAGTTAAAGATGCTCAAGCTACGAACATGGAGCTGATGCGTATGAAGAAGAAAGTGCAAGAAGGTGCTATTCCAGAAGCAAGAATCGATGAAGAAGGAATACTTCGAGTCAACTCCAGACTTTGATGTCCTAATAATTCTGACTTGAAGCATAGAATCATGATGGAGGCACACAACACACCATTTGCAATCCATCCTAGGAGTACCAAAATGTATCATGATCTTCGACATACATTTTGGTGGATCAATATGAAAAGAGAGATCCCGGAGTTTATCTCAAGGTGTTTAACTTGTCAACGTGTAAAAGCGGAGCATCAAGTACCAAAGGGTCCATTGCAACCACTTGAGATTCTGAAATGGAAGTGGGAACACATTACTATAGATTTTGTTACGGGTCTTCCCAAGGTTTCTTAAGGCATAGATGCGATTTGGGTCATTGTTGATAGATTAACCAAGTCTGCTCATTTCTTACCTATACGTGAGACTTATTTCCTTGAACGTCTTGCTAGTATGTACGTGAATGAGATTGCATGGCATGCCAGTATCCATAGTTTTGGATCGTGACCCAAGATTCACTTCACGATTTTGGGTTAGCTTGCAGAAATCTATGGGCACGGATTTACGATTCAGTTCAACATACCATCCTCAAACGGACGGGCAATTAGAGAGGACTATTCAAACCCTTGAAGATCTATTAAGACTCTGTATTCTAGATCTCAAAGAAAGTTGGGATAAGTACTTGCCACTGGTGGAATTCTCCTACAACAACAGTTATCAGGCAAGTATAGGTATGGCTCCATTTGAAGTCTTGTATGGACGAAAGTATCGTTCTCCAGTATGCTGGGACGAGGTGGGTGAAGCAACGTTATTGGGACCAGAATTGGTACGCATAACTACAGAGAAGATCCAAACGATTCAACAACGTATACAAACGGCACAGGATCTACAAAAGAGTTATGTGGATCTTCATCGAAAGGATGTAGAATTTAGTATTGGGGATCATATATTGTTACGTGTTGCATCATGAAAAGGAGTTATAAGATTTGGGAAGAGAGGAAAGATCAATCCACGATTTGTTGGTCCATTTGAAATTCTTGACCGAATAGGAAATGTGGCATATCGACTCGCATTACATCCAAGCATGTCTCGTGTTCATAATGTTTTTCACGTATCTGTGCTTCGTAAATATGTGAAAGACCCGAACCACATAATTGAGTTAGAACCAGATGAGATAGCCGAAGATTTAACATACGAGGAGGTAGCATGTTCTACGCACCAAGGTTATACCACAAGTTAAAGTTTTGTGGAGAAACCATGCTATTGAAGAAATGACCTGGGAGTTAGAATCAAAAATAAAAGCGAGGTATCCTCACCTTTTCGAAACACCAGGTACGTACGTCAATTTCGAGAACGAAATTTCATAAGGAGGGGAGGTTGTAAGGCCCCAACTTATTATTAAATGAAATTAAATTTTCTCTATTTATTATTTTGAAATAGTAAGGGTTGATTTGATTAATGTCGTTAGTTATGGGTAAAATACGTAAATATTTCAAATAAGCAAGTGGTTATAAAATATTCATTTTTATCGATGAATATTCGTTTGGTCGTGGAATATTCTTGCTGTCGGGGAATATTCGTACGACGGCGCAGCCTTGTGTAGGCCCCATAACGGAAAGCGATTGGATGAAAAAAACGACAAGTATAAGTTATTTATAAATAACGGCGTAGTTGTTACCGTTAATACTGTTAGAATACCCTGTGGTTAAAACACAGTAGCACACGGTATTGCACCAATTATTGATTCTTACGTAAGAAGGCACTACTCAATAATTGTTACAATAGTTACTGTTCAATATTTTATTTCATTGATTCAATAATTGTTGTGTTGATATTTTTTATTATTGTTGCTTCAATAATTGTTGCTGCACAGTATTTTCCATTATAAGATCAATAATTCATATTATTTGAATAATATTATTAGATTGCATTATTGACAATGTCTAGAAAGTCCTGTCTAAGGAGAGGTTTGGTCATCTAATTACGCGCCAATAAGGAGAAATCCTTATTGGAAAGTCCCCTCTTTCCTGGAAACGGCCTGGTTGTTATAATTGTGATTTTGTAATATTATTTGTGAATAATTAATTATTGATTTATATGATAAGGAAATATTTATTTTATGTGGATATAATTGATGGATATATTTATTTTATGTGAAGGAATTAATGTTGAGGTGTTTTTGTCGGAATGGGGGTATTAAAAATTAAATCACTGTTCTTGAGATATATTGCGTGAGTTATAATTTTTAATCTGACCGTTGGATCGTTGTGATTTTTGGATATGTTATACATATATAAGTTGAGTATATGTCCACAAATTTTGAACCGTTAAAAATAAACGTATAATTTGTTATGAATTTTAAGAGGTGGCTGATTCGAAAATTAGGTTTATAAATGATTTTGGTGAAAAATTCTAGAATTGAGTGGGTTTCACTTGTAGTTGGTGAAAAAATGTGCTGAATTTTATTTCAAATGTGGTGGGTGGCAATAGTAGCAGGTCAAGTTTGCTTCGGCGTGTTAATATTTTCCTATAAATAGAGGGCTAAGTTAGAATTAAAAATCACACAAGAATTCATAAGTTTTCTCTCTTTCTCTCTCTATATTATCGAGCGTATTTTGTGAGTATTTAGATACTTTGTGAGTTTTTATTTATCAATGCAAGTTTTCTTCATCCTTATACCGATATTTCGAACAGATGTACTGTTATCTTGAGGTAAAGGATGTTATTTTCTTCCTAAATAATATTATTTTCTTCAATATCATTATGCCGAAATATTGGTTTGAACTTTTTATCAAATTTAGAACTTTTTGTGTTGGGGTTACTATTTACGTATACGGCACTATTCACGTATACAGCACTATTCACGAATACGACATTATTCATCGAAAAATAAAAAATTTTCTTTTTGTTCAAGATGTCTAATATGGTTACTATCTTTGATTGTATCCATGTTTTGATCTTTATTTTTGAATTCTGCTTCACATTTGGTTATTATGAAGTATTATTGATCTTGGATAAATTGTAATACGAATCCCTAATATTTGTCATTCTGTCTCACTTGATTCTTTTTATTTAAAATATTTTTCATCATCCTCAGTCCTAAATGATGATATTAATGAATATCTTTGGCCTGTAGTGCAAAGATGAATGATTAACTGATGAATATCTTTGGCCTGTAGTGTAAAGATGAACAGGTGTTGAGATGAACATGACCGACTGGTGATACAAATTAATATCTTTGGCATGTAGTGCAAAGATGAATATTTGATTAAAGATGGTTATTGATTGTTGTTACAGGGATAAAATATTGATGATTGACTTTTAAATATTAGAAGATAGTAGAACTCATTCTCTACTTGACTTTTCTAATGGTTTGTTGTTTCCGCTGCAATTGTTGATCTAAAACTTGTTGTCTATTATATTTTATCAAATTTTTCCTTGTTGAAGACTAATGATAAGTTGTTGTATATTATCTTAGTTATAATATTCTTTATTGGGCTAGTTGAGCTCACCCTTTTCCTTTTTATTCTATTTTTCTCAGGAGGCGAGAATATAGTGGGAACTAGTCGGGGTGTGGAGTGATGTTTCTAGCAGTTGTGTTAGCAGTCCTCACTATTTTATAAAATAGTGTTTCAATAATTGTAATGAGGATTTATTTGAGTGTGAATATTGTCCAGAAGATAATATTTGTATTTAAACTCACAGTATTGTGTTGTCGTATTTTGCGCGACAAGTGTTTTAATAAAGTTGTATTTATTTCTGTACCGTGTATTTGGCGACTCAGAATGGATGATGTATACCTATTTTGGGGGCGTCACAAAATGAATACAATAAAAAATGGAATAACAAAAGAAATCACCAGACATGCGATAGACCGCACAGACAGGTTATTCCAATAGAATAATAAATAACGAAACCAGGTCATGCATAAACGCACAGACAGGATATTCCAATAGAATAATAAATAACGGAACCAGGTAATGCGTAAATGCACAGATAGTATATTCCAACAGAATAATAAATAATAGAATAACAGAAGAATTTCACCATGTATGCGGTACTTCGCATATACAGGTTAATCCAACAGAATAATAAGGAATGGAATAACAGAATAATTTCACCAAGTATAGGGTAGTCCACGTATACAGGTTATTCTAACACAATAATGAAGAATAGAATAACAGAAGTTCTCTTTATGAATACGAAAGAAATAATATCCCTTACAAGTACAACAAATAATATCCCTTACCATAAAAGAAGATTATTCCGACTGGTAGGGCGATGATATTTTTGAAGAAAACTTGCACTACGCTCAAAGCTTCTTAAAACTCTAAAGAAATACGCTCAAGATTATAGAAGAATTCTCTGAACTTCTGGTATGATTTTCAATTCTAACTAAGCATCCTATTTGTAGGAAAATAGAAAGGATACTATACAGCACTATGCAATAAAATATAATATATTCTGTTTATAGTCAAATAAGACAAAACTTTATAAAAAGTATTATGTTTTATATAAAAAGATTTTACTATGCAAATACTATGCAGGAACTATGCAAATACTATGCATAATAAAATATAATATATTCTATTTATAGTCTAATAAAATAAATAACTTTATAAAAGTATTCTGTTTTATATAAAAAAAATTTACTATGCAAAATACTATGCATAATAGAATATAATATGTCCTATTTATAGTCTAATAAAACAAATAACTTTATAAAAGTATTTTGTTTTATATAAAAAGCTTTTCTGTTTTATTACATTAATAATACAAATAAAACAAAAATTTTATATATAATATATATTTATATAAACTTTTGCGACTTCATAAAAAGACACCTCAATATATTTAACAACATTTATCATCATTATTATAATTCACAATATTAATCGACCAGGTCGTTCCCAAGAAAGAGGGGACTTTCCAATAAGGATTTCTCCCTATTGGCGCGCAATTAGGTGACCAAACCTCTCCTTGGCAGAACTTCTAGACATCGTTAATATTATAAATAATAATATTAATAACTTCGTCGTCTCAATTATTGATTTAATAAAATATTGACAATAATTGATCAAATAACGTGAGATACTATGCAGCAATTACTGTAACAATAATTGAACAAAACTGAGTGACTTCTCACGTAAGCGTCAATAATAAATACCGTGTGCTACTATGCAACCACGCGTATTACTGTAATTTTAACACTGGGTATTTCAACAGTTAACGGTAAAACTTTCGCCGTTATTTTCATAAAGTATTTTTGTCGTTTTCTCAATCCGACATTAATTCCGTTGTGAGGTCCACCAATGATTATGTCGTTGTACGAATATTTTCTGTTAAAACGAATATTCCCTAACCAATCGAATATTATACAACAACTTGCTTACTTTGCAAAATTTATAAATATTACCCACAACTATAACATTATATCAGATTCATTCCATAATATTTAAAAATGATATTTATAGAAAAATCATCTTTATTAAAAAAGTTTGGGTCTTACATCACACATTCATTATAAAAATATCACCTTTATTATATTAGTATATTATCACATTATACATTTATAATGTAATATAATAATATAGATAAAATATTAATTTTTAACAATTGTCACTTTTCTAAAAATTTCTCCATTTATATCCACATAAATAAATATTTTTCTTATTGTAAGACCCTGAATTTTATGAAATGAAAATATTCAATTTTCTTATAATTATTATTCTATTTAGTAAATAGTTAAATTGATAAAAGGTAAAAGTTAAGGGTGATATTTTAAAAATTTTCAAAGTAAGCAAGTTGAGGTAAAATATTCTTTTTATCGGGGAATATCCGTACGACGACACCATCATTGGTAGACCCCACAACGAAAGTATTGTCATAGTTAGAAAACGACGAAAATATCTTTTTATAAAAATAACGGCGAAAGTTTTACCGTTAAACTGTTGAGATACCCGGTGGTAAAAATACAGTAATACGCGTGGTTATATAGTAGCACACGGTATTGATTATTGATGATTAGGTAAGAAGCCACTCAGTTATTATTGCTACAGTAATTGTTGCATAGTATCTCACGTTATTTGACTCAATTATTGTCACAGTATTATCTGCATAATATTTTATATTACTAAATCAATAATTGAGACAACAAAATTATTCATATTATTATTTGCAATATTGACGATATCAAGAAAGTTCCGTCGATGAGAGGTTTGGTCACCTAATTATGCGCCAATAGGGAGAAATCCTTATCGGAAAGCCCCCTCTTTCCTGAGAATGATCTGGTTGTTAAATATTGTGAGTTATAATATTAATGATGAATAAGTTTGTGGTAAATATTTATTCAATTTTTTGATATAAATATAGGGATTTGTTATGAGGCGTTTGTTGTAAGTTTGACTTAGTATTCCATGGGAAGATTTACTAATTTTATGGACCATCGGTGGTAGTTTTAATAGTAAATCAATTTGGACCGTCGATGGTGGTTTTAATAGTAAATCAATCTGGACCGTCGATGGTAGTTTTAATAGTAAATTAATCTGGATCGCCGGTGGTGGTTTTAACAGTAAATTAATCTGGACCGTCGGTTGAGGTTTTAATATTAATCAATATGGATCGTCCGTTCTAATAGTAAATCAATCTAAACCGTTCGTAAATAAGTTACTATTTAGTCCATTCTCCTATAAATAGAAGCTTAATTCTTCTTTTATTCTCACCAATTCACTGAGACTCACAAGAGAAACTATAGAGAGCAAGACGAAGAGTATTCTGCTACTTCACTATTGCAGTCTTCTACTAAGGTAAGGGATATTATTTGTTGTATTCGTAAGGGGTATTATTTCTTTCGCATTCATAAGGAATACTATTTTTCGTATTCATCCTTTAAATATGTCGAAATTACCTGTCTACGCGGATTACATACCGTATGACAAGTGAAAATCTATTTGCAGTTTCGTATGTTATTTCTCTTCATATTCTTAAATCTAAACTTATTATGGTAAGTATTGCTTTTATAATCCCTAAAATTGGTGGAATATCCTTGAGTTTTGCGCTTCATCTAGTATCGTTTCTTTTGAATATTAATTTGAACTTTCTTATTAAATATCAATATTTTCACCCAGGATACTAGTCACGGGTTACTATTAACTCAGTTACTATTTACTCGAATATTATTCACTCGGGGATTCGGGGTACTTTTTATACCGGGGGTACTATTCACGGGTTACTATTCATTCAGGTACTATTCACTCAGGTATTATTCACTCGGGTATTCAGGGCACTTTTTATGCTAGGGTACTATTCCCAAAGTACTATTCACGGGGTACTATTCACTCGGGTACTATTCGCCTAGGGTACTATTCACGATAAAAAAATTAATTTCTTTTCTGTCCAAAATATTTTTGATACACGGATATTATTCTTCAATTTTACTCCACAAAGCAGTATCATATTCATAATTTGGACATTATTGTAAGACCCCGAATTTTATGAAATAAAAGTATTCAATTTTTCTTATAATTACAATTCAATAAATGGTTAAATTGATAAAAGTTAAAGTTATGGGTGAAATGTGAAAATTTTTCAAAATAAACAAGTGGTTATAAAATAATCATTGTTGTCGGGGAATATTCGTTTGGTCGTGGAATATTCTTTCTGTCGGGAAATATTCGTACGACGGCGCAGCCATTTGTGGGCCCCATAACAGAATAACTGTCGGATGAAGATAACGATAAAAATTGAGTTTTTATAATTAAAGGCGTAGTTGTTACCGTTAACACTGTTGGAATACCCGGTGGTTAAAATACAGTAATACGCATTATTGCACAGTATTTTTGAAATTATTGATTCTTACGTAAGAAGGCACTACTGAATAATTGTCACAGTAATTACTGTTCAATATTTTATTTTATTGTTTCAATAATTGCTGCGTTGATATTTTATATTATTGTTGTTTCAATAATTATTGCTGCACAGTATTTCCCATTATCAGATCAATAATTCATATTATTTGAATAATATTATTAGATAACATTATTGGCAATGTCTAGAAAGTTCTTTCAAGGAGAGGTTTGGTCACCTAATTGCGCGCCAGTAAGGAGAAATCCTTATCGAAAAGCCCCCTCTTTCCTGGGAACGGCCTGGTTGTCATAAATGTGATTCTGTAATATTATTTATGAATAATTAATTATTGATTCATATGATAAGAAAATATTTATTTTATGTGGATATAAATGAGGGATATATTTTTGTGGTTAAAAATGAAGGAGTTAATGTTGAGGTGCTGTATTTTTGTCAGAACGGAGGTATTGAAAATCAAATTAGGGTTTTTAAGATATTTTGCGAGGGTTATAATTTTTAATCCGACCGTTGGATCGTGGTAATATTTGGATATGTTATACATATATAAGTTGAGTATATGTCCACAAATTTTGAACCGTTAAAAATGAACGTATGATTTGTTATGAATTTTACGAGATGACTGGTTCAGAAATTGTTGAATTTTCGGAGTTAATCATTTTGGTGGAAAATTCTAGAATTGGCGGGCCCCACTCTTGGTTGGTGAAGAAATATACTGAGATTTTTATTCAAATATGGTGGGTGGGAATAGCAGCAGGTAGAGCCATCAGGTTGCAGGTTAAGTCTGCTTCGGCGTACTAACATTTTTCTATAAATAGAGGGATAAGTTAGAATTGAAAATCACACCAAAATTCATAAGCTTTCTCTCTTTCTCTCTCTATATTATGAAGCATATTTTGTGAGTATTTAGATACTTTGAGAGTTGCTATTCAGTGCAAGTTTCATTCGGCTTTGCATTCCAGTCAGAAATACTGCACTTTTGAGATAAGGGATAGTAAGGGATATTAAGGGGTGCTATATTCTTCATAATGATGTTATTCTTTCAATATCATTATACTGAAATATTGGTATGGATTTTATTTTGAAATTTATACCTTTTGAGTCGGGGTTACTATTCACGTATACGGCACTATTCACGTATACGACACTATTCATGTATATGGCACTATTTACGTATATGATATTATTTACGTATACGGTACTATGTACGAATACGGAATACTATTCATGAGTTACTATTCACGAGTTACAATTCACGAGTTACTATTCACGGGTACTATTCACGACAAAAATTGGTTTCTTTTTCTAACCAAATTATAGTTAATTTATGAATATTACTCTTGAAATTAAATCCATATTTTGATCATATTATTTTTATTATCATATATAACATTTCTATAACCCTGATGTTGAATTTCTCTTTCACTTGAGTGTAAAGATGGGTAAATTATTGTTATGATCGTGACTGAGGAATATCTTTAGCCTGTAGTGCAAAGATGAATTGTTAACTGGTATGATCATGACCATTGAATTTATAATTGAATATCTTTAGCTTAAGTGTGAAGATGAATTGATTAACATGGTTATAATTATTGTTTATATAAATTCTGAAATGATTATATATTTCTTTGAGATATGAATATATTTGGCCTGTAGTGCAAATATGAACTGTTGAGGAATATCTTTGGTATGTAGTGCAAAGATGAATTATTGATGAATATCTTTGGCCCGTAGTGCAAAAATGACCTGTTGTTGAATATCTTTGGCCTGTAGTGCAAAGATGGTCTGTTGATGAATATCTTTGGCCGTAGTGCAAAGATGAAAAATTGTTAGTATGATTATAAACAGGAACTATGATTTGGTATAACCATGATCTTTGATGTTTCAGGTGATGAAAATTATCTTTGTCCTGGATGAGAAAAGAAATTTAGAACTACAATTACGATTATGAGTTATACACGTGATTGTTGACAGGAATTGTTGATAATTGTTACAGGGATAAAACATTATTGGTGGACTTTTAAAATGGAGAAGATAATAGACTTTATGGTCTATTTGACTCTTCTAATGGATTGCTCGTTCCGCTGCAACTATGGTTGAAAAGTTTTATCATTTACCATATGTTCTAAATCTCTAATTTATTACTGATGAAGGCTATTGATAATTTAATTATCTTTAGTCATGATATTCTTTACTGGGCTAGTTGTACTCACCCTTTTGCTTCACAATTCCTTTTCAGGTAATAAGAGTGTAGCTGGGACGAGCGAGGGTAACGGGAAAATAGAACGGTGGTCTCTAGCTGTGGAGGTTCTCCCTAAGCAGTATAGAAAAGTGTTGTATACATCATTTAGTAGTTATATTTGGCAAATCAAATAGGGTGAGGCGAACCCAACATTGGAAGGGTGTTTTGCCACTATCATACAAGATGTCTAATGATATACAACCTCGTGTCATCATAAGACAGGGATGTGCTCATCCACTTGCTGAGTATATTTACGAGCACTACCTATATAATCTTGGTGTTTGTTTAAAGTATAATTCTCAATTAGAGACAGTGGAGATAATGATATGTCAAGAGAAGACTCACCATTGGGAAGAATATGATAGTAATCTTCTCGTTTTTCTTTGGGGTCTATTGGGTTAACCTAGGATAATTCTGTGGCCATATAATATCTATCATAACCTAGAAGCATGGCCTCCCATGTACGAAGGTTTCCTTGAGCACTTCCCAAAGATTTTAATTTCTAAAACAGTCTTTGACCATACCTTTATGTAAGGTGTCATTGTGAGGTGCTGTCCACGGTTGGGACATGAGTTACATTTGGTATATATTTGTATCCAAACTCACAGCATGTGTTGTTGTATTTTGCACGACAATTGTTGTAATAAAGTTGTAGTTATTTTCTGTACCATGTATTTGGCGACTCAGAATAGGTTGGATGAAATGGACCTGTTTTGGGGTTGTCACAATTATTGAATTCTGGATAAATTAAATTAAAAATCTTTAAAATTTATCCTTTGTTTTCATTTAACTGAATTCTTATATCATTGTCGTCATTATCATACTTATATTATAATGAAAGTCATCTCTGGCCCGTAGTGCATATATGGACTGTTGATTGGTATGATTATGACCAGAGATAATTCAGTATAATCATGACCTATAATGTTACAAATGATAAAAGTCCTTATTGGCCCATAGTGCATTTATGGACAGTTATTGGTATGATCATAACCATTGATGATTACACGAATATCCTTGGCCCATAGTGCAGGGATAATTCGTGGACGTGATACTAATGAATATCCTTGGCCGTAGTGCAGGGATGATTCGATGATGTGGTTTATTTTTTAAGCTGAGTTCCAGCGATAAAATTGATGACAAACTTTTTAAATAATAAAAGATAGTAGATATTATACTCTACTTGACTCTTCTAATGGATTACTTGTTCCGCTGCAGTAAAACTTGATGTTTATTGTATTTTATCAATTTAACACTGTTGAAGGCTAACGATAATTTATTCTGCATTATCTTAGTCATAATATTTCTTACTGGGCTAGTTGAGCTCACCCTTTTGCTTTCATTGTTCTCTTCAGGAAATGATATTGTAGTCGGGACTAGTCAGGGAACAGAGTGATGGTCCGAGATGGTTGTTTTAGTAATCCTCACCATTTAGTGTGATAATAAATGTAATGAGGATTGAATTTGAGTTTGTATACTGTCTAGAAAACAATATTCGTGTAAAAACTCAGCTATGTTTTGTCGTATTTTACACGACTGTGGTATTAATTAAGTTTGTATTTGAATTCTGTACCATGTATTTGGCCACCCATGATGGGTGATGTATACCTATTTTGGGGGAGTCACAGTTGGTATCAAAGCTTTGGGATATGATCCCTGGCTGAGATTTGAGACTAGGACTAGGGGGGGAGAGAAGGGTAAATCATTCGCTAGTATGACCTACCTAAGCTTATTTGCTATTTAATTGGTCGGTCAGAATATAGAGATAATATATGGCATGCCAATTTCTTTAATTAACCCTTATTTTTGGCAGTATTTAAGAATGACATTTAAAAATCAAGAGATGAACTCATATAGAGTTTTAAGTAATGAATTGAGGAGAATTTTATGATCGAAATATAGAATTATAAGATCGTATTCATGAGTTAGAAGAGCAGTATGAAGAACGACAAGCGATCTTGGAACAAAGGGATACAACAAAGTCAAGTTCAACTGGGATGGTGACGCCAAAGAATGTCCCAGACATGTCAAAGTCGGTAGTTTAAGTGAGAGTGTTTGTCGATGAACCCGAACGAAGTTATCACGGGTAAGTTAATCATAAACTCTTGCGAAGTCTATACCTTGTTAGATACCGGTTCTAGCCATTCTTTTATTTCACCTAGTTGTGTTCAACATTTGAACTTAACTCTTGAGAAATTAGATTTTGACTTATCTGTTGAAACTCCGTTAGGAGAAACCTTAGTTACCTCCACTATTTATAAGTCTTGTTTCATTCAAATCGATACTTTCACATTACCTGTCGATCTTATCTTTTTGAAAATACTTGCATTTGATGTGATTTTAGGATTCGACTGATTAACTACTCATCATGCTAAAATTGATTATTTTCGTAAGGTTGTTAGCTTTCATATTCCTAACCAACCTATTATGCGAATTCAAGCAACCAAACCACTAAAGTCAATCATTGTCATATCAAGCCATAAAGTCATTCGTTTATTGAAAACGGATGTCAATCTTTCTTAGCTCATGTCACAAATTTAAACAAAAATACATCAGATTTGAATGATATTTCTATTGTTAATAAATTTCTTGACGTATTCCCTGAAGAACTTCCTAGCCTACCCCTAGAGCGTGAAATCGAATTTTGTATTGACCTTGAACTCAATACAAAACCTTCAAATATTTTTTCACCCAGAACGAACGTAACATGCGCCAAATACGTTGGCTCAAGCTGTTGAAAAATTATGATCATACCATTCAATACCATCCTAGAAAAGCATACGTGGTAGCTGACGCGTTCAGTGGAAGATCGCATACGTTTACGAGCGATATTGTTAACACAAAGACCCATTTCGTATGACTTACAAAAGATGGAGATAGAGTTAAAGACTCCAAGAACCTACGTGAAGATAGCGAATATGCGATTAGAATCGAGTTTAATCGATAAAGTTAAAGTCGCTCAAGCTACAGACTCAGAGCTGATGAATATGAAGAAGAAGGTGCAAGAAGGCGTTATTCTAGAAGCAAGAATCGACGAAGAGAGGAAATCTCAACCCTCGATTTTATTGGTCTATTTGAAATCCTCGATCGAGTAGGAACTGTGGCCTATAGACTCGCTTTACCGCCAAGTATGTCGCGTGTTCATAATATTTTTCACGTATCGATGTTACGTAAATATGTGGACGACCCGAACCATATTATTGAATTAAAACTAGACGAGATAGCAGAAGATTTAACATGTGAAGAAGTACTTGTTAAAATCTTGGTTAAGAAGGAACATATTCTACGCTCAAAGGTTATACCTCAAGAGTTAGAATCTGACGAGGTATCCTCACCTCTTCGTCACCTAGGTACGTACGTAAATTTCGAGGGTGAAATTTCATAAGGAGGGGAGATTGTAAGACCCCAAATTTTATGAAATGAAACCATTCAATTTTCTTATAATTATTATTCTATTTAGTAAATAGTTAAATTGATAAAAGGTTAAAGTTAAGGGTGATATGTGAAAATTTTTCAAAGTAAGCAAGTTGAGATAAAATATTTTTTTATTGGGGAATATCCGTACGACGACACCATCATTGGTGGACCCCACAACGGAAGTATTATCGCAGTTAGAAAACGACATAAATATCTTTTTATAAAAATAACGGCGAAAGTTTTACCGTTAAACCGTTGAGATACCCGGTGGTAAAAATACAGTAATACGCGTGGATGCATAGTAGCACATAGTAGTGATTATTGATGCTTACGTAAGAAGTCACTTAGTTTACTCAATTATTACTACAGTAATTGTTGCATAGTATCTCACATTATTTGATTCAATTATTATAACAGTATCATCTGCATACTATTTTATATTATTAAATCAATAATTGAGACAACAAAGTTATTCATATTATTATTTACAATATTGACGATGTCTAGAAAGTTCTATCGAGGAGAGGTTTGGTCACCTAATTGCGCGCCAATAGGAAGAAATCCTTATCGAAAAGCCCCCTCTTTCCTGGGAATGATCTGGTTGTTAAATATTATGAGTTATATAATAATGATGAATAATTGTTGAAATATTAAAAATGTGTTTATTAAAGATAAAGGATTTGTGGTAAATATTTATTCAATTTTTTGATATAAATATAGGGATTTGTTATGAGGCGTTTGTTATAAGTTTGACTTAGTATTCCATGGGAAGATTTACTAATTTTATGGACCATCGGTGGTGGTTTTAAAAGTAAATCAATCTGGACCGTCGGTGGTGGTTTTAATAGTAAATCAATATGGACCGTCGGTGGTGGTTTTAATAGTAAATCAATCTGGACCGTCGGTGGTGGTTATAAAAGTAAATCAATCTGGACCGTCGGTTATGGTTTTAATAGTAATCAATATGGACCGTCCGTTCTAATAGTA
Organism: Panax notoginseng; assembly: GCA_016801055.1. NCBI lineage: Eukaryota > Viridiplantae > Streptophyta > Magnoliopsida > Apiales > Araliaceae > Panax > Panax notoginseng. The sequence continues at coordinate 217,817,073 of CM029014.1, read as the reverse complement.
AATCAATCTGGACCGTTCGTGAATAAGTTACTATTTAGTCCATTCTCCTATAAATAGAAGCTTAATTCTTCTTTCATTCTCATCAATTCACTGAGACTCACAAGAGAAACTATAGAGAGCAAGATGAAGAGTATATTGCTACTTTACTATTACAGTCTTCTACTAAGGTAAGAGATATTATTTGTTGTATTCGTAAGGGGTGTTATTTATTTCTTATTCGTAAGTGGTGTTATTTCTTTTGCATTCATAAGAAATACTATTTTTCGTATTCATCCTTTAAATATGTCGGAATAACCTGTCTACGCGGATTACGTACCGCATGACAAGTGAAAATCCATTTACAGTTTCGTATGTTATTTCTTTTCATATTCTTAAATCTAAACTTACTATGGTAAGTATTGCTTCTATAATCCCTGAAATTAGTGGAATATCTTTGAGTTTTGCGCTTCATCTAGTATCGTTTCATTTGAATATTGATATGAACTTTTTTATTAAATATCAATATTTTCACCCGGGATAATATTCACGGGTTACTATTCACTAAGTTACTATTCATTCGAATATTATTCACTCGGGGATTCGGGGTACTTTTCATACCGGGATACTATTCACAGGTTACTATTCACGGGTTACTATTCATTCGAGTACTATTCACTCAGGTATTATTGACTCGGATATTCGGGGCACTTTTCATGCCGGGGTACTATTCCCGAAGTACTATTCACGAAGTACTATTCACCTGGGGTACTATTCATGATAAAAAAATGATTTCTTTTATGTCCTAAATATTTTTGATACATGGATATTATTCTTGAATTTTACTCTACAAAGAAGTATCATATTAACAATTTGGACATTATTGAATTCAGGATAAATTAAATTATAAATCTTTAAAATTTATCCTTTTTTTCATTTAATTAAATTCTTATATCATTGTCATCATCCTCATGCTTATATTGTGATAAAAGTCATCTCTGGCCCGTAGTGCATATATGGACTGTTGATTGGTATGGTTATGACCAGGGATAATGTAAGACCCCAACTTATTATAAATAAAATTGAATTTTCCTCTATTTATTATTGTGAATAATAAGGCGTTAAATTGATATAATATTTTGGTTATGGGTGAAATGTGCAAATTTTGCATAATAAGCAAGTGGTTATAAAATATTCATTGTTGTCGGGAAATATTCGTTTGGTCGTGGAATATTCTTGCTGTCGGGGAATATTCGTACGACGGCGCAGCCATTTGTGGGCCCCATAATGGAAAATGGTCGGATGAAGAAAATGACAAATTTGAGTTTTTATAAATAACGACGTAGTTGTTACCGTTAACACTGTTGGAATACCCGGTGGTTAAAATACAGTAATACGCGTGGTTGCACAGTAGCACACGATTTTACACAGTATTTTTGAATTATTGATTCTTACGTAAGAAGGCACTACTCAATAATTGTTACAGTATTTATTGTTCAATATTTTATTTTATTGATTCAATAATTGTTGCACTGATATTTTATATTATTGTTGTTTCAATAATTGTCATTGCACAGTATCTCCATTATCAGATCAATAATTCATATTATTTGAATAATATTATTAGATAGCATCATTGGCAATGTCTAAGAAAGTTCTGTCTAAAAAAGGGGTTTGGTCACCTAATTGTGCGCCAGTAAGGAGAAATCCTTATCGGAAAGCTCCCTCTTTCCTGGGAACGACCTGGTTGTCATTAGTGTGACTCTGTAATATTATTTGTGAATAATTAATTATTGATTTATATGATAAGAAAATATTTATTTTATGTGGATATATATGATGGATATATTTATTGTGGTTATAAATGATGAAATTAATGTTGAGGTATTTTATCAGTATTTTGTCAAAATAGAGGTATTAAAAATAGTCCATATGTGGATTTCGGGCATTTTTCGTTTGGAATTTGGAAAAACTTAAACTTACAAAGTTGTAGAGAATTAAATTTCCTATGGAAGGACATGAGATTCGAATTTTTCTGATAAAAGAGCTATTTATTGTGAATTATTAAAGTTTTGAAAATTAAATGTTTTTATTAAAAATATGGTGGGCCCCACTTTTAGTTGGTGAGAAATAAAATGTGCTGAAATTTATTTTCAAAAGTGGTAGGCTTGAATAGTAGCAGGTAAAGCCATCAGGTAGCAGGTTAGTCTGCTATGACGTTCTAAGCATTTTCCTATAAATAGGGTGCTTTGTTAGAATTAAAAATCACACTAGAAACAAGTTTTCTCTCTTTCTCTCTCTATATTATCGAGCGTATTTTGTGAGTATTTAGATACTTTGTGAGTTGCTATTCATCAGTGCAAGTTTTCTTCAGCCTTATACCTGATATTTCAGCTAGAAGTACTATTATTTTGAGGTAAGGGATGTTATTTTCTTCATAATGATGTTATTCTTTCAATATCATTATACCAAAATATTGGTATAAATTTAATTGTGGAATTTTTACCTTTTTGTGTCGGGATTACTATTCACGTATATGACACTATTCACGTATACGGCACTATTCACGAATACGACACTATTCACAGAAAAAATGAATTTTTTTTTCTTTGTCCAAGTTGTCTATTATGGTTACTATCTTTGATTGTATCCATGTTTTGATCTTTATTCTTGAATTTGCTCCACAATTGATTATTATAAGGTATTTTTGAACTTGGATAAACTAAAGTACGAATCTCTAATCTTTAATCTTTTATCTCACTAGATTCGTTTTCTTTAAGATATTTTTTATCATTCTCAGTCTTAAATGATGATATTACTGAATATCTTTGGCTTGTAGTGCAAAAATGAATGATTAACTAATGAATATCTTTGGCCCGTAGTGCAAAGATGAACATGTGTTGAGATGAACATGACCAACTGGTGATACAAATGAATATCTTTGGCCTGTAGTGCAAATATGAATATTTGATCCAAGATGTATATTGATTGATGTTACATGTTGGACTTTTAAATCTTAGAAGATAGTAGAATTCATTCTCTACTTGACTCTTCTAATGGATTGTTATTTTCGCTGCATTTGTTGATCTAAAACTTGTTGTCTATTATATTTTATCAGATTTTTCCCTATTGATGATTAATGATAAATTGTTGTATATTATCTTAGTCATAATATTCTTTATTAGGCTAGTTGAGCTCACCCTTTTCCTTTTTGTTCCATTATTCTTCTAAGGAGGAAAGAATTTAGTAGGAACTAGTCGGGGTATGGAGTGTTGACTCAAGATAGTTGTTTTAGTAGTCCTCACTATTTTGTAAAATAGTGTATCAATAATTGTAATGAGAACTCTTTTTGAGTTTGTATAATCTCTATTAGACAATAGTTGTATTCAAACTCACAGTATATGTGTTGTCGTATTCTGCACGACAATTGTATTACTGAAGTTGTATTTGTTTCTGTACCATGTATTTGGCGACTCAGAATGGGTGATGTATACCTATTTTGGGGGCGTCACAGTTGGTATCAAAGCTTAGGGATATGATCCCTGGCTGTTATGTGAGACAAGAATTAGGAGGGGAGAGACGGGAAATTCCTTCACTAGTATGACCTGACTAAGTTTATTTGATATTTATTTGGTCGGTCAGAGTATAGGGATAATATGTGACATGTCAATTAACCCTTGTTTTGTGGCAGTATTTGAGAATGGCAGCTGGAAATATTAACAATGGAGTGAATCAGACCGTGGAGACACCTTTAATCACCACCCAGGGGAATGTGCAACAGGAAGGCAATATTCCTCCTGTAAACAACACTACCAAACAAATGATGAATGATGGGATGTTTAGAAGCTTTTTCCAGTTCATGCATAATAAGACAAGGGAGACTCGTGCACAAAATACTGGTGGAAATGATAGCAATGCGCAGCTTGTCACAGCCAAGCAGTTCAAGGAGTTGGGACCACCAAAATTTATTGGAAAGCCAGATCCGATCAAGGCAGAAACGTGGGTCAAGCAAATTACCAAGATATTCGATGTCTTGGGATGCACGGAGGAACATAAGGTTCCATTCGCCACCTTTATGTTCCGCGGTGAGACAGACTACTGGTGGGAGTCTATGAAGCGTACCTAGCCTGCCGCACTCAACATGTCTTGGGAAACATTTCAGAAACTATTCAATGACAAGTACTTTTCTGAAAGTATTCGTCATATGAAGGAGGTAGAGTTTATTAGACTGGAACAAAATAACATGACGGTGTCCCAGTACGAGGAAAAGTTTGTTGAGTTATTCAGGTTTTCATCTCATTTGGTAGAGAATGAGGAACGAATGACAAAGATATTTCTGAGAGGTCTAAAACCAGAGATTCGGTAATATCTTATCTCTCATAAATTTTCTTTATATTCAGATGTTGTAAAAAGAGCTCAATTATTAGAGTGAGATAATGAGTATGTTCAACCGAGGGAACACAACCAGGGTTATACCGGTGGCAGCGGTCACCGAAGCAATGAAAATCAATAGGGAGAAAAACATTCGGACAAAAGCGGTAACCACTCTGGTGGTAATCGTGGCCGTAATAATAGAAAGAGCGAGTCGGGATAAGATTTCAGAAAGAGAAGGTACAACAATGATAACGTGAAGACGTCAGCACAAACATCAACTGTTTCTAGGGGAGGAGAACGAGTACCGGTCGTTTATTACAAATGCGGGAAAGAGGGACACATCAGCCCAAACTGCCCACAACAATCTAAGGTGTGTTATAACTGTGGAAAGGAAGGTCATATAGCTAGAGATTGTCTAGTTGTGAAACCAAGTTCAACGGAGATGGTAACTCCAAAGGCTGTCCTGGACAAGTCAAAGTCGGTGGTTTCGAGAAGGGCGTTTGTCATGACTGCCCAAAACGCGAGGAACCCAAACGAGGTGATCACGGGTAAGCTAATCATAAACTCTTGCGAAGTTTATACCTTATTAGATACCGGTTCTACCCATTCTTTTATCTCTCCTGCTTGTGCTCAACGTTTAAACTTGACTCCAGAGAAATTAGATCTTGACTTATTTGTTGAGACTCCGTTAGGAGAAACTTTCATTACATCTACTGTTTATAAATCTTGCTTGATTCAATTTGGTACCATCACATTACCTGTCGATCTTATTTCGTTGAAAATTCTTGCATTTGATGTGCTTTTAGGGATTGATTGGTTAACCACGCATCATGCTAAAATTGATTGTTTTTGTAAGGTTGTTATTTTTCATATTCCTAACCAACCTGTTATGCGAATTTAAACAACAAAACCACTAAATGCAATCACTGTCATATCAAGCCATAAAGCTATTCGTTTATTGAAAAATAGATGTCAAGCTTTCTTAGCCCATGTGACGGACTTGAACAAAAACACGTCAGATTTGAATAATATTTCTGTTGTTAGTGAATTTCTTGACGTTTTTCCTAAAGAACTTCCCGGTCTACCCCCAGAACGTGAAATTAAATTCTTTATTGACCTTGAACCTGGTACAAATCCCATATCGAATGGCTCCTATTGAACTTCAGGAGTTAAAGGTCCAACTACAGGAGTTGTTGGACATCGGTTTTATTTGTCCTAGTACATCTCCTTGGGGTGCTCCTGTGTTAATCGTAAAGAAGAAAGATGGGAGTATGCGACTTTGTATTGACTACCGAGAATTAAACCATATCACCATCAAGAATAGGTATCTGCTACCTCGTATTGATGACCTGTTTGACCAGTTGCAAGGAAGCATAATTCTTTTCAAAAATCGATCTTCGTTCTGGATATCATCAGCTGAAGATTAAAACTGAGGATATTCCAAAGACTGCTTTCAGAACTCGGTACGGACATTATGAATTCTTAGCCATGTCTTTTGGATTGACTAATGCTCCTACTGCTTTCATGGATATGATAAACCGTGTATTCAAAGAATATTTGGATCAGTTCGTTGTTGTCTTTATTGATGACATCCTCATCTATTCCAAAAGTCGTGAAGATCATGAGCACCATTTGAAGCTGGTACTGCAAAGGCTTCGTGATAACAAGCTATATGCCAAGCTGAAGAAATGCGAGTTCTGGCTAAAGGAAGTAGCATTCCTTGGGCACAGGTGTCAAAAGATGGAGTATCTGTCGACCCGGCGAAGATTGAAGCCATATAAAGTTGGGAACAACCGAAGTCGGTAACCGAAGTACGTAGCTTTCTGGGCTTAGCTGGTTCCTATCGGAGATTCGTGGAAAGATTTTCTCGAATTGCTACTCCGTTAACTCAGCTGACTCGTAAAGATACAAAATTTGGTTAGAACGAGGATTGTGAAAAGAGTTTTCAGGAACTCAAGAGGAGACTCATTTCGGCACCTGTTCTGACAATACCATCTGGTTCGGATGGATTTGTTATCTACAGCGATGCTTCAGGCAAAGGGTTAGGATGTGTTTTCATGCAACATGGGAAAGTCATAGCCTATGCCTCGCGATAACTTAAAGAATATGAGAGGAATTATCCTACTCATGATTTGGAGTTGGCAGTAGGCGTTTTCATATTAAAGATCTGGAGGCACTACCTGTATGGGGAGAAAGTGGAGATCTATACAGATCATAAAAGCCTCAAATATTTCTTCACCCAAAAGGAACTCAACATGCGGCAACGACGTTGGCTCGAGTTGTTGAAAGATTACGACCATACCATCCAATATCATCTTGGAAAAGCAAACGTGGTAGCTGACGCATTGAGTAGAAGATCATATGCGGGTACGAGTGCAATGTTGTTAACACAAAGACCCATTTTGTATGACTTGCAAAGGGTGGAGATAGAGGTAAAGGCTCCAAGTACCCACGTGATGATATCAAGCATACGAGTAGAACCGACTTTAACCAATAAAGTTAAAGCTACTCAAGCTACGGACATGGAGCTGATGCGTATGAAGAAGAAAGTGCAAAAAAGTGCTATTCCAGAAGCAAGAATCGATGAAGAAGGAATACTTCGAGTCAACTCCAGACTTTGTGTTCCTAATGATTCTGACTTGAAGCATAGAATTATGATAGAGGCACACAACACATCGTTTTTAATCCATCTTGGGAGTACCAAAATGTATCATGATCTTCGACATACATTTTGGTGAAGAGAGAGATCGCTGAGTTTATCTCAAGGTGTTTAACTTGTTAACGTGTAAAGGCGGAACATCAAGTGCCAAAGGGTCCATTGCAACCACTTGAGATTCTGAAATGGAAGTGGGAACACATTATTATGGATTTCGTTACAGGTCTTCCCAAGGTTTCTCAATGCATAGATGCGATTTGGGTTATTGTTGATAGATTAACCAAGTCTGCCCATTTCTTGCCTATACGGGAGACTTATTCCCTTGAACGTCTTGCTAGTATGTACGTGAATGAGATTGTGAGATTGCATGGCATGCCAATATCCATAGTTTCGGATCGTGACCCAAGATTCACTTCACGATTTTGGGTTAGCTTGTAGAAATCTATGGGCACGGATTTACGATTTAGTTCAGCATACCATCCTCAAACGGACGGGCAATCAGAAAGGACTATTCAAACTCTTGAAGATCTATTAAGACTCTGTGTCCTAGATTTCAAAGGGAGTTGGGATAAGTACCTACCATTGGTGGAATTCTCCTACAACAACAGTTATCAAGCAAGTATAGGCATGGCTCCATTCGAGGCATTGTATGGAAGAAAATGTCACTCTCCAGTATGCTGGGACGAGGTGGGTGAAGCAATATTGTTGGGGCCAGAATTGGTACGCATAACTACAGAGAAGATCCAAATGATCCGATAATATATACAAACGTCACAGGATCGACAAAAGAGTTATGCGGATCTTCATCGAAAGGACGTGGAATTTAATATTGGGGATCATGTATTGTTACGTATTGCACCATGGAAGGGAGTTACAAGATTTGGGAAGACAGGAAAGCTCAATCCAAGATTTGTTGGTCCATTTGAGATTCTTGACCGAATAAAAAATGTGACCTATAGACTCGCATTACCTCCAAGCATGTCTCGTGTTCATAATGTTTTTCATATATCTGTCCTTCGTAAATATGTGAAAGACCCGAACCACATTATTGGGTTAGAACCAGACGAGATAGCCGAAGATTTAACGTACAAGGAGGTACCTGTTAAGATCTTGGATATGAAAGAGCATGCCCTACGCATGAAGGTTATACCACAAGTTAAGGTTTTGTGAAAAAACCATGCTATTGAAGAAATGACCTGGGAGTTGGAATCAGAAATGAAAGCGAGGTATCCTCACCTTTTCGAAACACTAGGTACGTACGTCAATTTCGAGGACGAAATTTCATAAGGAGGGGAGGTTGTAAGACCCCAACTTATTATAAATAAAATCAAATTTTCCTCTATTTATTATTGTGAATAGTAATGTGTTAAATTAATATAATATTTTGGTTATGGGTGAAATGTGTAAATTTTATAAAATAAGTAAGTGGTTATAAAATATTTATTGTTGTCGGGGAATAGACGAGGTAGCTAAAGATTTAACGTACGAGAAGGTACCTGTTAAGATCTTGGATAGGAAAGAGCATGTCCTACGCACGAAGGTTATACCACAAGTTAAAATTTTGTGGAGAAACCATGCTATTGAAGAAATGACCTAGGAGTTGGAATCAGAAATGAAATCGAGGTATCTTCACCTTTTCGAAACACCAGGTACGTACATCAATTTTGAGGATGAAATTTTATAAAGAGGGGAGGTTGTAAGACCCCAACTTATTATAAATAAAATCGAATTTTTCTCTATTTATTATTGTGAATAATAAGGTGTTAAATTGATATAATATTTTGGTTATGGGTGAATTATGTAAATTTTGTAAAATAAGCAAGTGGTTATAAAATATTCATTGTTGTCGGGGAATATTCGTTTGGTCGTGGAATATTCTTGCTTCCAGAGAATATTCGTACGACGGCGAAGCCATTTGTGCGCCCCATAACGAAAAATGGTAGGATGAAAAAAATGACAAATTTGAGATTTTATAAATAACGACGTAGTTGTTACCGTTAACACTGTTGGAATACCCGGTGGTTAAAATACAGTAATACGCGTGGTTGCACAGTAGCACACGATTTTGCACAGTATTTTTGAATTATTGATTCTTACGTAAGAAGGCACTACTCAATAATTGTTACAGTATTTACTGTACAATATTTTATTTTATTGATTCAATAATTGCTGCATTGATATTTTATATTATTATTGTTTCAATAATTGTCATTGCACAGTATCTCCATTACCAGATCAATAATTCATATTATTTGAATAATATTATTAGATAACATTATTGGCAATGTCTAAGAAAGTTCTGTCTAAGAAAGGGGTTTAGTCACCTAATTGTGCGCCAGTAAGGAGAAATCCTTATCAGAAAGCCCCCTCTTTCCTAAGAACGACCGGTTGTCATTATTGTAACTCTGTAATATTATTTGTGAATAATTAATTATTGATTTATATGATAAGAAAATATTTATTTTATGTGGATATAAATGATGGATATATTTATTGTGGTTATAAATGATGGAATTAATGTTAAGATATTTTATCAGTATTTTGTCGGAATGGAGGTATTAAAAATCGTCTGTATGTGGATTTTTGGCATTTTTCGTTTGGAATTTAGAAAAACTTAAACTTACAAAGTTGTAGAGAATTAAATTTCCTATGGAAGGACATGAGATTCGAATTTTTCTGAGAAAAGGGCTATTTATTATGAATTATTAAAGTTTCAGAAATTAAATATTTTTATTAAAATATGGTGGGCCTCACTTTTGGCTGGTGAAATAAAATTTATTTTCAAAAGTGGTAGGCTTAAATAGTAGCAGGTAAAGCCATCAGGTAGCAGGTTAGTCTGCTATGGCGTTCTAAGCATTTTCCTATAAATAGGGTGCTTAGTTAGAATTGAAAAGCACACCAGAAACAAGTTTTCTCTCTTTCTATCTTTCACTCTCTATATTATCGAGCGTATTTTATGAGTATTTAGATACTTTGTGAGTTGCTATTCATCAGTGCAAGTTTTCTTCAGCCTTATACTTGATATTTCAGCCGAAAGTAATGTTATTTTGAGGTAAGGGATGTTATTTTTTTCATAATGATGTTATTCTTTCAATATCATTATACCGAAATATTGGTATGGATTTTATTATGGAATTTCTACCTTTTTGTGTCGGAGTTACTATTCACGTATACGACACTATTCACGAATACGACACTATTCACAGAAAAAAAAATTCTTTGTCCATATTGTCTATTATGGTTACTATCTATAATTGTATCCATGTTTTGGTCTTTATTCTTGAATTTTGCTCCACAATTGATTATTATAAGGTATTTTTGAACTTGGATAAACTAAAGTACGAATTACTAATCTTTGATCTTTAATCTCACTAGATTCGTTTTCTTTAAGATATTTTTCATCATCCTCAGTCCTAAATGATGATATTACTGAATATCTTTGGCCTGTAGTGCAAAGATGAATGATTAACTAATGAATATCTTTGGCCCGTAGTGCAAAGATGAACAGGTGTTGAGATAAACATGACTAACTAGCGATACAAATGAATATCATTGGCCTGTAGTGCAAAGATGAATATTTGATTCAAGATGTATATTGATTGGTGTTACAGGGATAAAATATTGATGATGGACTTTTAAATCTTAGAAGATAGTAGAATTCTTTCTCTACTTGACTCTTCTAATGGATTATTGTTTTCGCTGCAGTTGTTGATCTAAAACTTGTTGTCTATTATATTTTATCAGATTTTTCCCTGTTGAAGACTAAGGATAAATTGTTGTATTTTATCTTAGTCATAATATTCTTTACTAGGCTAGTTGAGCTCACCCTTTTCCTTTTTGTTCCATATTTCTTCTCAGGAGGTGAGAACATAGCAAGAACTAGCCAGGGTATGGAGTGATGGTTCAGGATAGTTGTATTAGTAGTCTTCACTATTTTGTAAAATAGTGTATCAATAATTATAATGAGGACTCCTTTTGAGTTTGTATACTCTCTATTAGACAGTATTTGTATTCAAACTCACAGTATATGTGTTGCCGTATTTTGCACGACAATTGTATTGCTAAAGTTGTATTTGTTTATGTACCATGTATTTGACGACTTAGAATGGGTTATGTATACCTATTTTGGGGGCGTCACTGTTGAGCTCACCATTTTCCTTTTTGTCCCATTGTTCTTCTCAGGAGGAGAGAATTTAGCAGGAACTAGCCGGGGTATGGAGTGATAATTCAAGATAGTTATTTTAGTAGTCCTCACTATTTTATAAAATAGTGTATTAATAATTGTAATGAGGACTTCTTTTGAGTTTGTATACTCTCTATTAGACAATAGTTATATTCAAACTCACAGTATAGGTGTTGTCGTATTCTGCACGACAATTGTATTACTGAAGTTGTATTTGTTTCTGTACCATGTATTTGGCGACTCAGAATGGATGATGTATACCTATTTTGGGGGTGTCACAGATAATTCGGTATAATCATGACCTGTAATGTTACAAATGATAAAAATCCTCATTGGCCCGTAGTGCATTGATGGACAGTTATTGGTATGATCATGACCATTGATGATTACACGAATATCCTTGGCCCGTAGTGCAAGGATAATTCGTGGACGTGATACTAATGAATATTCTTGGTCGTAGTGCAGAGATGATTCGATGATGTGGTTTATTTATTAAGCTGAGTCCCATCGATAAAATTGATGATAAACTTTTTAAATCATAAAAGATAGTAGATATCATGCTCTACTTGACTCTTCTAATGGATTGTTTGTTCCGCTGTAGTTAAACTTGATGTTTATTGTATTTTATCAGTTTAATACTATTGAAGGCTAACGATAATTTATTCTGCATTATCTTAGTCATAATATTTCTTACTGGGCTAGTTGAGCTCACCCTTTTGCTTTCATTGTTCTCTTCAGGAAATGATATTGTAGTCGGGACTAGTCAGGGAATAGAGTGATGGTCCGAGATGGTTGTTTTAGTAATCCTCACCATTTAGTGTGATAATAAATGTAATGAGGATTGAATTTGAGTTTGTATACTGTCTAGAAAACAATATTCGTGTAAAAACTCAGCTATGTTTTGTCGTATTTTACACGACTGTGGTATTAATTAAGTTTGTATTTGAATTCTGTAACATGTATTTGGCCACCCATGATGGGTGATGTATACCTATTTTGGGGGAGTCACAGTTGGTATCAAAGCTTTGGGATATGATCCATGGCTGAGATTTGAGACTAGGACTAGGGGGAGAGACGGGTAAATCATTCGCTAGTATGACCTACCTAAGCTTATTTGCTATTTAATTGGTCGGTCAGAATATAGAGATAATATATGGCATGCCAATTTCTTTAATTAACCCTTATTTTTTGGCAGTATTTAAGAATGACATTTGAAAATCAAGATGTGACGCCCCCAAAATTAGGTATACATCACCCATCTTGGGCCGTCAGATACATGGTACAGAATACAAAGATAACTTACTAATACAACTGTCGTGTACAATACGACAAAACATAACTGTGAGTTTGAATACAATTATTGTCTACTAGAGACTATACAAACTCAAAAGGAGTCCCCATTACAATTATTATCACACTATTTAATAGAATAGTGAGGACTACTAATACTATCATCTGGTCCATCACTCCATTTTCTGACTCGTCCCAGCTATATTCTCATTTCCTGAAGAGAACAGTGAAAGAAAGGGTGAGCTCAACTAGCCCAGTAAGAAATATTATGACTAAGATAATGCAGAATAAATTATCATTAGCCTTCAACAGTGTTAAACTGATAAAATATAACGAACATCAAGTTTAACTGCAGCGGAACATCAAGTTTAACTTCAAACTTAATTTACATACATCAAAGTTTACTTCCCAGGTACGAGACCTTCAAATACATTCCTTACAATACTTGAATAGATACCAATACTAACTATAACCATTAACTCATAATATAAACTCATTCGAACAGCTTTCCTTTCTCCTTGTTCGTGCCTGAGCCTTCAGGTTGCTCATACATAACTGAAAATATTTAATTTAAGCAAGGATGAGCATTTGAGTGCCCAGCAAGTAATAGCAACTATATATATAAGTTGAAAGAATATAAGTATTCTCTTTACATAACACTTCTACAACGAATCGAAAGTTGTGAAGTAATTTGTACTGATAAAAAATTCACATAACAACTCTCTTTCAAATTCTTAAAATTTGGCTCTACCCATGAATAGGGTTTAAGAAACATACTATGAACATTCTTTTCATTTTCGAAAAGGTTTAGCAGAAATTCATCCGCAAACCGTCATAACTTACGGGCACGGAGGGTGATCAGCCCCGTTGTACCCTGTATTGATCAACACTACATAACCTGAACGAAATTCATCCCTCACTCTATCCGCCTTGGGCGCAAAAATTTTCCCATATAGGGATGTTCATACATGCTTGGTTCCAAACCCGAAGGTTTTTAATCTTGCTCAACAATAATATGTAAGTCAACATATATATATATATATATATATATATATATATATATATATATACGGGTAATTGACAAAGGTGTATCAACATGTGAATAAATGCCATGATTATCCAAGTGGGGACACTTGTATAACCATTTAGAAATTAACGAACAGAATATATATCTGAGCTAACATGTTGATAATCAAAGCGTACATAATCTGTACAGGAATAGAAAAGAATTCTGAAACTTCTTACTCATGTCCATTGCATAAAGGAAATGCAAAGGTAAGATACTTGCCTGCTTTGCTGATTACAAATCTCAATTTAGATTCTATCTCTTTATCACAACCTATCAATAATCAGATCATTCGTTCGATTAGAACAATATATCATAACACACAGTACTGTCTATTACAGTCAGCACATGGTCTAATCACATCATCACATATATCTAACAGGCATTACGTCCTAAACAATCATAAACACAGTCAAATATCTAAGTTCGGGTCAATTTCTGACAATTGTCGGTGTACCGACACCTTTATCGGGTAAATACTGAGTCTAAGTCTCTTATTCTGTACCTCAACATATGTAAATATCAGTCATTTTATTTTTAAATGACTTGAAATAATTTTAAAACATTTATTAAAAATTTATCATGCATTTTCAAACATCGGAATCATAATTAAATGATTTAAACATCAAACAATTTTATTATCATTAATAATTAATTAATATTAAACTATTAATGAAACCATTGCCAAAATATAAAAGTTATTTATAATAACTCAAACTATTTTTAAAACATTTATATTACCCTTAAATGATTTTTAAAACAATTAAAATCATTTTTAAATAATTACCATTAATATTTAAATATTAATGTACTATTTATCCAAATATTAAAAGTCATTAATTATAACTTAAAATATTTTTAAATCCTTAATATCCTTTTTAAATGATTTTTAAATAAATAAAACCATTTTTAAACTATTTATTTAATAATAATTATTAAATAAACTAAATATCATTAATATTATCTTAATATCATTAATATTTAATTATTAATGAAATTATCCTTTAAATATTAAAAGTTATATTTTATAACTTAAAATATTTTTAAATACCTTATTTTCATTTAAAATAATTTTTATAATATTAAAATTATTTTTAAACTAAATTATTTAATATAATCATTAAATAACTTTAATATCATTAATAATAATTAATTAATAAAATTTATCACAAAATATTAAAAGTCATGAAAAATAACTTAAAATATTTTCTTATACCATAAAATAATTTTTCATGATTTTTCATGAATTAAAACTATTTTTAAATCATTTATTTAATATTATAATTAAATAAATAAATACCTTTTATATTCCAAAAATATTAAATATTTATGAAATATACTCAATATAATTAAAAACTATTTTTCGGATTTTAAAATAATTTTTCAGAATTTATTAAGTATTTTTAATAATTAAAATCTAATTTTTCTAATTTTTAAATCATTTTCGGAATTTTCAGAAATTGAAAATTTTAAAATAAATCAAAACCGTCGCTAAAGGCTTTAGCGACGATTATCTGTTGCCTTAGGTGTTCTTGAGCCTCAAGAACACTGACAAGGCAATTTCGAGGGGGCTAGTTTGACCACAATTTTACATCAAATCGTGATGTTTCTGGGCAATCTAACACATACATCTTGTAGTTCTCATGTAAGACTAAAATTAACAACAAACATTATGGCTAAAAAAACATTAGATCTAAGAGTTATTAGCCATCAAAAAGTCTGACTAGGCTGTTCTTCAACCGAAGAACAGTCGATGTGTCTACTTTGGATCCTTATAACGTGCAATATGTGTATTATTTGTATGATCTATCAATTGGAGTGTGTAGAAAACATGTAGGACTACAACTATAAAGCATCATAACACTAAAAAAAAAATCATATCATGAGCAAGATCTAGCCGGTCAAAGTTGACCACAGGAAATTGCTCAAAAAAAATCTGGGTTCGTGTTCTTCAGCGTTTTCGGTCAACGGGATTTGACCATGAATAACTCCCGATATATAATAGCTATGAACTTGATTATTTTTGTATATTAAAGAATTCATATCAGGATACACATAACAACTTACAAACAACAAAAACAGTAAATAATCACAGAGATATAAGCTCTGACATTTGATGAAAAATCACAGAATTTGGTTTTTCCAACTTGCTCAAATCTTCAAATTCGTGCACTTTGATGTTATGGGTCTTTGATTTATCAACTTAGAACATTAATAGACTCCCTATTACAGAACTTTAAACAATCAATTGCATCAATTAACATCGAATCGAAGGAATTCTAATTTTTGGGATTTCATACCTTTTCTTAATTTGATTTCTTGATTTCTGACTTTGATCTTCTGTTTTTGATGCTTGTGATCGTGGGGCTGTGCTTAGGAGTGTATGGGCAAGTGTTTTTGGGAGCTAAGAGGTTGAGAGAATCTAGTTTGGAGAGTTGGACAATTTTAGTGTACATTTTAAGCTTAATCTCTCCTTAATTTATAGAATTGATTGAATTCAATCATGTAAGGCTGATAATTGATGGGTGTAATGGTATAGTAGCATGGATAACTTCTAGAAGCCATTGATTAGCTAGCATAATTGAAGATTCCATCAACAATGCTACTAATAATACACTAAAATGGACAAAAAGGGTATTTTGGTAATTTTTCATATAATTTCAATGGCAATTTTGTACATGGCAATTAAATGTAATATTTAATCACTAGATGGTAATTCTTATCATTTACCAATTAATTTCCATCCTTTGGTAAATTAAAATATTTATACATTAACATCGTAATTAAACCCGATAATTTAAAATTAGGGTTTTCGATTGAAAATTTAGGGTTCTATAATTAGGGTTTCTTAACGTCATCAATTAGGGTTTCTAATTGACCATTAGGGTTCTCTAATTATCTGTGTATGTCACTAACACAGTCATTACAGTTTCTAACTTCAACCGGTTAGGGTTATAATAATTAGGGTTTGTCCTAATTATCGACGTACAAAAGTAATTAGGGTTTCCTTCTATAATTACCGATATTCTTATACACAGTAACTTCATATACACAGTCACTACTCAGTCATATCTCATAACTGAGTTTAATAATTAGGGTTTCA
Source organism: Panax notoginseng (assembly GCA_016801055.1). Taxonomy (NCBI): domain Eukaryota; kingdom Viridiplantae; phylum Streptophyta; class Magnoliopsida; order Apiales; family Araliaceae; genus Panax; species Panax notoginseng. Next base: position 217,800,425 of record CM029014.1, on the reverse strand, counting down.
TAGCACGGTAATATGCTATGACCTAATTGACCGTCATTGCTCAATATTATCTGTCCGCATATACACAGTACATATTTATGGTACTGTAAAATCATTATATAAATAATATAATATTATTATTCTCATCTCTTGATCACAATCCCAATCCAGGGTTTGGATCTCATATCTGAATTCTCTTTCTTACACAACATCAATAATCAAGTTAAAATAATTAACTTAAATATTCTGAACAAATCATATAATAAAATATTTATTATATAATTCTAATTACCACTTTATATATTATTTCCAATCATGTTTTCATAGAAAATAATTAATAAAAATATTTCAGCTTACAGGAATTAATTACCATAACAATATAATTTGTGGTAATTAATTATTCCAAAATTATTTCTAATTTTTCAAGTAATAAATATATTCGATTTATCGTTCACATTACTAGACATTTATTCTCGTCATTAAATAATAAAAAAAACTATATGCAAAATTTTTGATTTATTTTATATAGAAAATCTAGGGTTATTACATTCACCCTCCCTTATAAGGATTCCGTCCCCGGAATCACCGCTTTAAAACTCATATGCAGAAGGGTACATAGCATATAATCACTGGTTCCATATTTATTATTCCGCATTTATTATTCTGTTGGGGATAACCTGTGTGTGCAGTCTCTATCGCATGCATGGTGAATCCTTCTGTTATTCCATTCTTTATTATTCTGTTTGAATAACATGTCTATGTGGATTGCCACATGCATGGTGAATGATCCTTTATATTCATTCCTTATTAAATTGTGGAAATGATCTGTATACGTGGATTACCGCGTGGCTGGTGAAAATCCATTTGCAGTTTCATATATTCTTTATTATACTCATTTGGTTAAAGTTTTGATTTCTATACTCCATGAAATTAGTGGAATATCCTTGATATTTGCGCTTCATCCAGTATCTTTTCATGAAAATATTCTTCTGAGCATTCTTGACTGTTACTTTACAAAGAAGTATCATGTTGACAATTTGGATATTATTAGTTCCTGTATAAACTAATTCTTGAACTTGTTTAACTGAATTCCTATAACATTGTCATCATCATCATGTTTATTTAATGTTGAAAGTCATCTTTGGCTTACGTGCATAGATGGACTTAGTATGATTATGACCAGGGATCATTCGGTATAATCATGAACTGTGACGCCCCCAAAATTAGGTATACATCACCCATCTTGGGTCGTCAGATACATGGTACAGAATACAAATACAACTGTCGTGTACAATATGACAAAATATAACTGTGAGTTTGAATACAATTATTGTCTATTAGAGACTATACAAACTCAAAAGGAGTCCTCATTACAATTATTGTCACACTATTTAATAGAATAGTGAGGACTACTAATACTATCATCTGGTCCATCACTCCGTTCCCCAACTCGTCCCAGCTATATTCTTATTTCCTGAAAAGAACAGTGAAAGAAAGGGTGAGCTCAACTAGCTCAGTAAGAAATATTATGACTAAGATAATACATAATAAATTATCATTAGCCTTCAACAGTGTTAAACTGATAAAATATAACGAACATCAAGTTTAACTGCAACGGAACAAGCAATCCATTAAAAGAGTCAAGTAGAGAATAAAATCTACTATCTTCTATGATTTAAAAGGTTTTTTCAACACTGTTATCGCTGGGACTCAGCTTAATAAAATAATCCATATCATCGAATCACCCCTGCACTACGGCCAAGGATATTCGTGTATTCATTAATGGTCATGATCATGCCAACAACTGTCCATCAATGCACTACGGGTCAATGAGGACTTTTACCACATCATTTGTAACATTACGGTCATGATTATACCGAATAATCCCTGGTCATAATCATACTAAGTCCATCTATGCACTACAGGCCACAGATGACTTTCAACATTTTATAAACATGAGGATGATGACAATGATATAAGAATTCAATAAAACAAGTTCAAGAATTAATTTATCCAAGAATTAACAACGTCCAATTTGTCAACATGATACTGCTTTGTGGAGTAAAATTCAAAAATGCTTAGAAGAATATTCTCATGAAAAGATACTGGATGAACCGCAATTATCAAGGATATTCCACTAATTTCATGGAGTATAGAAGTTAAAACTTAACCAACTGAGTATAATAAAGAATGGAATAACAAAAGAAATCACCCGGCATGCGATAAACCGCACAGACAGGTTATTCCAACAGAATAATAAATAATGGAACCAGGTCCGGCGTAAACGCACAGACAGGATATTCCGACAGAATAATAAATAATAAAACCAGGTCCAGCGTAAACCGCACAGACAGGATATTCTAACAGAATAATAATAAAGACGGAACCAGGTCCGGTGTAAAACACACAAACAGGATGTTCCAATAGAATAATAATAATAAAGACGGAACCAGGTCCGGTGTAAAACACACAGACAGGACATTCCAACAGAATAATAATAAAGAAGGAACCAGGTCTGGTGTAAAACACACTGACAGGATGTTCCAACAGAATAATAATAAAGACGGAACCAGGTCCGGTGTAAAACACACAGACAGGATGTTCCAACAGAATAATAGAAGAATGTCACCAAGTATAGGGTAGACCGCGTATACAGGTTATTCCAACAGAATAATAAGAAATGGAATAACAACAGTTCTCTTCATGAATAAGAAAGAATAACACCTCTTACCGTTTTAAAGAAGAACTGAAATAAGAAAGTAGTTAAGTAGCAGAATACTTTTCTTCTCTCTCTCTATAGTTTCTCTCTATAGTTTCTCTCTCTAGAGTTCAGTGAATTCGTAAGAAATAATGAAGGAATAAGCTGCTATTTATAGAAAAATGGAATGCATAGTAACTAATCCATGGATGGTCCAGATTGATTACTTTAATCTGACGGTCCATATTTAAAGAAAAATCTTTTAAATAAAATATAATATATTCTATTTATAGAATAACTTTAATAAAGTATTCTGTTTTATATAAAAAGATGTTTCTGTTTTATTACGTTAATAATACGAATAAAACAAAACTTCATTATCGCTAAATAATTCATATTATTAACTGACAATAATTGAATCAAACTGAGTGACTTCTCACATAAGCATTAATAATCAATACCGTGTGCTACTATGCAACCACACGTATTACTGTACTTTTACTACCGAGTAGTTCAACAGTATCAATGGTAAAACTTCCGCCGTTATTTTTTAATAAAATATTTTTGTCGTTTTCTCAATCCGACAATAATTCCGTTGTGGGATCCACCAATGATTGTGCCGTTGTACGAATATTTCCTGTTAAAACGAATATTCTCCGACCAATCGAATATTATATAACAACTTGCGTACTTTACAAAATTTATAAATATTACCTACAACTATAACATTATATCAAATTAACTCCATAATATTCAAAAATGATATTTATAGAAAATTCATCTTTATTTATAAAAGTTGGGGTCTTACACAAGAGATGAACTCATATAGAGTTTTAAGTAATGAATTGAGGAGAATTTTATGATTGAAATATAGAACTGCAAGATCGTATTCATGAGTTAGAAGAGCAGTATGAAGAATGACAAACGGTCGTGGAACAAAGGGATACAACAAAGTCAAATCCAACTGGGATGGTGACGCCAAAGGACGTCCCAGACAAGTTAAAGCCGGTAGTTTAAGTGAGAGCGTTTGTCGATGAACCCGAACGAAGTTATCACGGGTAAGTTAATCATAAACTCTTGCGAAGTCTATACCTTGTTAGATACCGGTTCTACCCATTCTTTTATTTCACTTAGTTGTGTTCAACGTTTGAACTTGACTCTTGAGAAAATAGATTTTGACTTATCTGTGGAAACTTTGTTAGGAGAAACCTTTGTTATCTCCACTATTTATAAGTCTTGTTTGATTCAAATCGATATTTTCACATTACCTGTCGATCTTATCTCTTTGAAAATACTTGCATTTGATGTGATTTTAGGAATCGACTGGTTAGCTACTCATCATGCTAAAATTGATTGTTTTCGTAAGGTTGTTAGTTTTCATATTCCTAACCAACCTATTATGCGAATTTAAGCAACCAAACCACTAAAGTCAATTACTGTCATATCAAACCATAAAGCTATTCGTTTATTGAAAAACGGATGTCAAGCTTTCTTAGCTCATGTCACAGATTTAAACAAAAATACATCAAATTTGAATGATATTTCTATTGTTAATAAATTTCTTGACGTATTCCCTAAAGAACTTCCTAGCCTACCCCTAGAGCGTGAAATCGAATTTTGTATTGACCTTGAACCCGATACAAAACCCTCAAATATTTTTTCACCCAGAACGAACGTAACATGCGCCAAACACGTTGGCTCAAGCTGTTGAAAGATTACGATCATACCATTCAATATCATCCTAGAAAAGTAAATGTGGTAGCTGACGCGTTCAGTGGAAGATCGTATGCGTTTACGAGCGATATTGTTAACACCGCGTATTACTGTGTTTTAACCACCGGGTATTCCAACAGTGTTAACAGTAACAACTACGCCGTTATTTATAAAAACGCATACTTGTCGTTTTCTTCATCCAATCGTTTTTCGTTATGGGACCCACACAAGGCTGCGCCGTCGTACGAATATTCCCCGACAGTAAGAATATTCCACAACCAAATGAATATTCTCCGACAACAATGAATATTTTATAACCACTTGCTTATTTAAGATATTTGCGCATTTTACCCATAACTAACTACATTAATCAAATCAACCCTTACTATTTCAAAATAATAAATAGAAAAAATTTAATTTCATTTATAAAAAATTGGGGTCTTACACAAATGCTTTGTTTATAATTACGCACCATTTTTTTATTTTTATTTTTGCTAGATTACGCACCATTTTTAACATAAGTTGATACATTTAATAGTAAAAAAATTGCAATATTTCAGTTTAAAATATAAATCCTAGTAGTTAAAGAATTCCAAGCTCGATACGAGTGGAAATGTGAAATTACATAATAAATATATAGAATGATATTGAATTTTGTAATATATTTGGAATCATTGATAATAAAGTAATCACGGAATATTTTTAAATTATGAGGTCTAAAAAATAACATTGTTATTTATAAACAACATTATGTTTAGTTAATAATCAAATACTTTGTTGTTAACGCCCGATTTTGTACGCCTGACGAAATCACCAAAACAGCAGGCCAAAATAGCGCCAACGGTTGATGGAGTAATTGTTGTGAAATCAAACTCACGAAATACACTCACATAAACATAAATAAATAAATATAAAGTATGAACACAAGAATTACGTGGAAACCCAATTAGGAAAAAACCACGGAGAGAGAGTAATCCACTATAATATTGAGAGTACAAGTTGTGTATTTGTGTTGTATCTCTTGTGTCCTTCCTCCTTCAATCGCTTGCATATTGATGTATTTATAGATAGGAGTAGGAGTCCTTTTCAGAATCACCTTATAACTGCAATTAATGGCTAATAGATTCCTTCCCAAATTAAACCTCCTTATCCCACCAAATAAGAAAATACAATCTTATTTTAATAAGGACTCTCTCACTATCCAAATAATCACACTCCAACATTGCCCCCCAGTCTCTTATTTACAAGGAACTTAAAATAAGAGAGTATACAAAAAGTCTCCTCGAAATTTTTAACCTCGGGATTTATATCCGCTAGATTTATATCCGCTGGATTTTTATCCGCTGAATTTTTATCCGCGAGATTTTTATCATCCGAATTTTCTTCAGTCTTCTATGGTTGATGATGAAACCGAAGCTGCCTTTAAAGCACTTCAATGATATAAAAGCTTAAACTTTTATCTCTGCGCTAGCTGAATTCGTTACTGGTGCGGTGACTCAGTACCAATTTATCATCACCTGGACCAAAGTGTTAATGTTTAGATTTCACATGCATCATGTAAATATTACCACCACATGCATAATATATATATACACACGTACAAGTATATATTTAATTTAATAAAAAAGAATCACTTATCTCCTTCGGTGAATCGGTGATTTTAAATCGACACTAGAAAGTGTCTTGTTCCCACAGACGGCGCCAATGTTAACGCCAAATTTTGTACGCATAAACATAAATAAAGAAATATAAAGTATGAACACAAGAATTACGTGGAAACCCAATTAGGAAAAAACCACGGAGAGAGAGTAATCCACTATAATATTGAGAGTACAAGTTGTGTATTTGTGTTGTATCTCTTGTGTCCTTCCTCCTTCAATCGCTTGCATATTGATGTATTTATAGATAGGAGTAGGAGTCCTTTTCAGAATCACCTTATAACTGCAATTAATGGCTAATAGATTCCTTCCCAAATTAAACCTCCTTATCCCACCAAATAAGAAAATACAATCTTATTTTAATAAGGACTCTCTCACTATCCAAAAAACCGACCCACCGAGAACAGGACGAAGAAGAAATCCAGCCCGGGGGTGATGCCAGCCTCCTGGCAGAGGGCGATGAAGCTGATCAGCTGGATATAGGAGTTGGGAGCCAACTGGGAGAACCCGATCCCTACCAGGCAGAAGAAAGAGGAGATGAATTCGTGGAGGGGGAACCGAACCCCGTACCTTAGGGCATACAGATGGACGGCTACCCATTCGCCCTCGGGTCGGTGGTACATCCTCTCGCTGGCCTCAGGAACCCGAAGCTTGTATTCTTTGGGGATGTTGAATAAAGTTTGGATGTCCGACAGTTGTGAGTGGGTGATGGAAGATTTGGTGTTGATGACTGCGTAGTCGGTTTCCGAAGCGTAGAATTGGCGAATTTTGGTTTCGGCGTTCTCCACGGAGAGTTCAACCGGAGTAGCCTCCAGCTCGATTTGGAGAAGGTCACCGGAGTTAAGAGTGGGAGTGCCGGCTGCTATGGTTGGTAGAGGACGAGGATCGCTGGAATCAGCCATTTATGGTGGGAAGAAGGAAAGAGAGGTACAAGACAAGAGCTTAGTGGAGAAATGGCACGAACTGAAGAAATCTGGAAAAATGAGTGTCTCGCCGGAAATCGCTCTTGCCGAAAAAGTTCGACAGAGATTCAAAATATTAAAGGCTCGAAAAAGTGACGCTGCTGTATGTTGGGGGGCTTATATAGCCCGTCTGGCACGGCTTCCAAAGGCGGCTATTTATGGCAGGTGGGCCCAGTTGTGAGAAAACGTGTACTAGCTCGCGGACCGAGGAGAAACCGTTTGGGTTCCCGAGACAACTCACCATTATGGCGTGACTATCCGAATTCATGTCCTTTCAAGTCTCGTATCATAAATATCTTATAACAAGAGACTGGGGGGCAATGTTCGGGAGTGTTTTCCCGACCCTCTTTTGTTCTGAAGGCTTGGGTCGGGTCAAAGGAGGTCGGGCTCGTATGTTCAGAGATGTAAGATCGGGGTCGGTTACCCGATCCCAATAGGCTGGGGCCCGTGGTCATCGTGAGGGTTGAGTTCGGGCCTGTTGGGTTGGGCTATTGGTTTGGGCCTGAGCGTATGAGCAGTCCACATGCAGAGTTGGTGCGACAAGGAGTTTACGTGATCAAGGGCATCAACCCTAATCCTACGTCAAACTCTGGATGTAGTGATGGAAAGGGATTCCACTTGCACTTTTTAAGGAGATTGTGTTGGACCCAAATATGGTAGCTAACATATTTAGGAGTCCTACTCTAATCCAAAGAAGAGGATACCAATGTGGTGGGAGTTCTATAAATACAAGGCCAAGGTTACAATTAACGGGTAAGATCTACTTTGAGCACTAAACATATAAACCTCCATTGTTAAACCTTGTGAACGGCCTGTGCTTATTCTCACACCGGAGCTATCCCCCGGCGGTACGGCCGTCAAGCTTCTGTGTGATCTGTTATTGTGCAGGATTCAGCGCGTGGATTTTGTGATTGGACGCGCGGACGAACTTGGCGTTAACATTTGTAATTTTGGAGTTTATCATATTTAAATTTTATTTATTTTACATTTTTTTATTAAAATTTTCACATGTTGCAATAAATATCGACTTTTCCCCTTAACATATTTGATAATTATCTAAATTATTATTTTAATATAAATTCTTATAGTATTATTACATATAATTTTGAGAGTTTTATGATTTAGATATGGTCAACCTATAGTATAAAGTGGATTATGCGTAATTGTGTCATGTTATTATTTTCTCTGTTGTTCCAACAAATTTAATTATATTATTATTTTGTTTTTTTATATTACTTTTTTTTAATTAATATTTTTTTATATTAAATTTATTTTTATCTTCATATTTAGTCTTCTAAATTAAATAAAAATTTAATTTTATCCCACATAATTTATACAAACACTACTTATGCCACCAGGTGCTAGTTTCTACAAGAGACTGTATAAAGTAACACAATAATATTTGAAAAACAATTTATTTTATTACATTTCAGTTTTAGAAGCATAGGTAAGTACAGTACATATTTCAGTTTCAATTTTGATGAACCCAAGTAAAATAAAATTTGGTAAGTACAGTACATATTTTTGTATCGGAACTCGAAAACAGTACTTCTCTCACTTGGAATTGTTTTATAATCCTCCAATTAATTTAACTCCCATTTGATAAATAATTTTGAAATTATAATAATTTCAAAATTAATAATAAAAATATTGATAATTTTGAAATTATTATTATTATAATAATAATAATTTTGAAATTATTATTATTTCAAAATTATTAATATTTTTATTATTATTATTTCAAAATTATTATTATTATTATTATTATTATTATTATTTAAAGATAACAAATTTTACTACTCCACTTTGTTTAAAGATAACATAGAAGAGAAGTGATAAGGCATTTTTGTGCTCCACCTAAGCAAAAAAAGGGGCCAGCTTGCACAGTCAACTTTTCCGTCCGTTTTTTCGGACGGAAATTTTAAGTAATGACCATTTTGTAATTTTTGAGAGTACGGTTATTCGATTATAACAAAAAAAAATCGGTAACCACAATGAAAATCGGATTCTAGTACAGTGACCAAAAAATGTATTATTCATTTTCCTTTCCTTTCTTCATTTCTATCTACCTGTTTTGAATCATAAAACCCATGTCTTAAAGTTTATCATTTGTGCTCCTAAATATATATATATATATATATATATATATATATATATATATATATATATATAATCCGCTTCTCTAACGAACTGGAAGGAGCGAACTAAGAACGAACAAACTAGTGACAGTTTTATAAGTTACCAACAATTTAAATGAGATAGTCTTAAGTACAAATAAAACTATAATTAAAATATATTGTATTAAAAAAAGACAATTAAACATATATATTATTTAGGAATTAAAATTTGATAACATACAAGGGTAAATATGTAATTTATCTATTTAGTCAACCCTAAAAACTTGCAGGGGTATTAACTGTTACTTAAAAAACTAGAGGGGGGTAAGTGTTATTATGATTATGTAGAGGGGGTGTCATGTATTTTACTCTTTAAGAAAATTTAAAATAGTGTTTGGTTAAATAATTGTAAAAGTGTTTTTAAAAATAGGAAAACGACATACATGTCGACAAATATTTGACGAAGTTGAATTGTGACCAACGTGGAAACATATGTGATAAGATAAAATAAATTAAAGTAAGATTCTTCTTAATTCATACATATCACATGTGTGCATATACGTCTCAATCATAATTCGGCTGAAGACTTTCACAATGTATAACAGAACTTTTAAAAATATTAATGACAAAATTTAAGATAATGGTGTGGTATATATCTCGTATAAACTTTAACATATAAACTATACAATAGGCTGCGCCAAGCTGAAATTACAGGGGAAATTTTGGAGATTGTTGCTGGAGCAGATGCTTTAGTCTAACAAGTATATATAGTTCTCTCTCTTTTCTTTCCTCATGTAATTTTTGTGGGTAATTATTGTTCATTCAATTATGCTTGTTTTAATAACAATGAAGCAGAGTAGACACTTTCTAGTTGTAGTTCTCGGTTGTTTACAAACTTTGTGTATGATGAGAGGACTGAATGTGTTTCGGGACATGAGCATTTTACTCATCTTTATATATATTAATTGTACCTATCAAAGAAAAAATAAATATAACCTTGTTGTAATGCTTATTGTTCCAAGCTAAATTATCTGATGACAACATTCACAATATATATATATATATATATATATATATATATATATATATATGGTAAAAATTGAGGTACACAGTCGTGTAACTTTTAAAGTTACACGGTCTACGATCGTAGAGTAGTCTACTCTACGATCGTAGAGTGAAATCACTCTTCGATCGTAGACCGTGTAACTTTAAAAGTTACATGGTTGTGCACCTCCATATTCCCCTATGTGTGTGTGTGTGTGTGTGTGTGTGTGTGTGTGTGTAACGATCTTTTTTGTCCTCGGGCTTTGGAACAACCTCCGGGACTTTGGACCTGCATAACTAACAAACCAATGTAACTCGACAATATTGTCATTGAGGAAACGTCTTCAGCATGAGACTAAGTAACTTGTATAGGTGAGAGAATGAGGGTTAACAATGGAGGTTCCAAGAGTTAGAGAGAGAAAGCTACCTTGTGCAAGAGGCTAGAAGGAGTTTGGTGCCAAAAGCTGGCGCCCAAAGGCATCTGACATGGCCACATGTCCTCCGGCACGTGTCGGTATGTCTCTGGTGGTTGGTGAGATAGTCTTTGTTATTCTCAAAGGCACAAAGAGATTTAGAAGAGGGAAAATATTTTTTAAAACTTTTGGTTTAGGGAATTATTATCAATGTTAAATTAAACAAGTTATTTTAATGATTAAGCACAACGGAATGATGTTTTGAAAAATCCCTTCAAAGATTAATAAGAAAACACAGTTCTAAATTTAGTGTAAGAGAGTATAGACAAGTCACAGAGATAAAACGTAGAATGCAGAAAGTAAGAGCAATAAAGTAAATGACACAAAGATTTTTAAGAGATTTGGAGCACAAGTCTACTAGTCCTCTCTTCTAGACCGCGAGTTGGGATATTCCACTAAGGAAGGGTAATCACTCAGAGTATTGTTCACAAAGAACTGTTTTACAACTGATTCACTAAGAATCACTCAAGTCACACAGACTTGGATTACGTTGATCACTAAGATCACAATTACAAAGGAATTGAATGATTTGAGACGTTGCTAAGTAACGTTAAACCTTATTAGCATATAAGATTTATAAATCGTAGATTTATTAGACTATGAGCTTAGACAAGCAGTACTTCGACTTTACCAATTTTTCTCTTTTTGTTTTATTTGATTGTTTGAAGTTGCTCGCCTTTTATAACTTCACATTGGAATCTTCCCGTTGTGATTTGATTGTTATTCCATTCTAACTTGGACATCTGTCGCTATCTAATTATTTGACTTTGAAATGTTGTAGGCTAGGACCACTTCAGATTTTTTTTTTCATCGTACTCTGTCAGGTGCATATGTAGCCACGTGTTTTTGTCCTTAGCAGATATATACGACATTGTCATAACCTGTCAGAAGAGATGAATTCTATGATTCTACTTAATCGCAAAGTTATATATTCAATAGTAGAGTGACTTGCCCTGAAGGCTTGACTCTAAGATAGTAAGATATGAATACTTCTTATTTTTCAACTCTACGATCAGTTTTCAGACTTAGCTTTTGAATAATACATTTACATTAAAGAATGGATTAACCTAACAAATTTGATTCATACAATAAGTCATTTTACTTAAATTGTCTTTATGAGGACTTTACAAAAGCTAATGTATTTACATTAGGTTCTTATTTCATCATCAAATCAAATATATGTATTAGCTAGAGTACTAATAATCTCTCTCTATTTGATGATGTGACTTGAACGGTCATTGATGAGCGTGTTGTACGTTAAATACCTTGCAAATGTAAGTTTTGTGGGTAATTATTGTTCATTCAATTATGTTTGTTTTAATAACAATTAAGCAGATTAGACACTTTCTAGTTGTAGTTCTCAGTTGTTTACAAACTTTGTGTATGATAAGAACTGAATGTATTTCGGGACATGAGCATTTTACTCATATTTATATATATTAATTGTACCTATCAAAGAAAAAAATAAATACAACCTTGTAGCTAAATTATCTGATGACAACATTCACAATAGGTACATACATATTATAACATATATATATATATATATATATATATGTGTGTGTGTGTGTGTGTGTGTGTGTGTGTGTGTGTGTGCAGTGGCGGAACCAGAACTTATTTATAATGGGTATATATCAATAAAAAAAATTTATTTATTGACGGCGGAGCAAGGAAGCAGCAGCGGCCGCCGGCCAGAGGTGGAGAGGCGCGGCTGAGCGGCTGAGGAGTGAGCGGCGGAAGAAACGAAGAGAAATTGAGGAAGAGGCGAAGAAGAAAAAGAGAATCTGTTTATGTCTTATGCCTAAATCCTGATAAGATGATAGAATTTTTTTTTTTATTATTGAAACGACGTCGTTCCATGTTAGTTAAAAAAAAACTCCTAACTTGAATTAAAAAATTTCTTCTTTGATATATTATATAAGACCCCAACTTTTATAAATAAAGATGAATTTTCTATAAATATCATTTTTGAATATTATGGAGTTAATTTGATATAATGTTATAGTTGTGGGTAATATTTATAAATTTTGTAAAGTACGCAAGTTGTTATATAATATTCGATTGGTCGGGGAATATTCGTTTTAACAGGGAATATTCGTACAACGACACAATCATTGGTGGACCCCACAACAGAATTATTGTCGGATTGAGAAAACGACAAAAATATTTTATTAAAAATAACGGCGGAAGTTTTACCATTGTTACTGTTGAACTACTCGGTAGTAAAAGTACAGTAATACGTGTGGTTGCATAGTAGCACACGGTATTGATTATTAATGCTTATGTGAGAAGTCACTCAGTTTGATTCCATTATTGTCAGTTAATAATATGAATTATTTAGCGATAATGACGTTTTGTTTTGTTCGTATTATTAACGTAATAAAACAGAAACATCTTTTTATATAAAACAAAATACTTTATTAAAGTTATTCTATAAATAGAATATATTATATTTTATTTAAAAGATTTTTCTTTAAATATGGCCCGTCAGATTAAAGTAATCAATCTGGACCGTTCATGGATTAGTTACTATGCATTCTATTTTTCTATAAATAGCAGCTCATTCCTTCATTATTTCTTACGAATTCACTGAACTCTAGAGAGAGAAACTATAGAGAGAGAGAGAAGAAGAGTATTCTGCTACTTAACTACTTCATTACTTCAACTCTTCTTTAAAACGGTAAGGGGTGTTATTCTTTCTTATTCATGAAGAGAACTGTTGTTATTCCATTTCTTATTATTCTGTTGGAATAACCTGTATATGCGGTCTACCCTATACTTGGTGACATTCTTCTATTATTCTGTTGGAACATCCTGTCTGTGTGTTTTACACCGGACCTGGTTCCGTTTTTATTATTATTATGTTGGAACATCCTGTCTGTGTGTTTTACACCGGACCTGGTTCCGTCTTGTTATTATTCTGTCGGAATATCCTGTCTGTGCGTTTACGCCGGACCTGGTTCCATTATTTATTATTCTGTCGGAATATCCTGTCTGTGCGTTTACGCCGGACCTGGTTCCATTATTTATTATTCTGTTGGAATAACCTGTCTGTGCGGTCTATCGCATGCATGGTGATTTCTTTTGTTATTCCATTCTTTATTATACTCAATTGGTTAAGTTTTGACTTCTATACTCCATGAAATTTGTGGAATATCCTTGACATTTGCGCTTCATCTAGTATCTATTCATGAAAATATTCTCCTGATCATTCTTGAATTTTACTCCACAAAGCAGTATCATGTTGACAATTTGGACGTTATTAATTCCTGGATAAATTAATTCTTGAACTTGTTTTATTGAATTCTTATATCATTGTCATCATCCTCATGTTTATAAAATGTTGAAAGTCATCTGTGGCCTGTAGTGCATAGATGGACTTGGTATGATTATGACCAGGGATTATTCGGTATAATCATGACCGTAATGTTACAACTGATGTGGTAAAAGTCCTCATTTGCCCGTAGTGCATTGATGGACAGTTGTTGACATGATCATGACCATTAATGAATATACGAATATCCTTGGCCGTAGTGCAGGGGTGATTCGATGATGTGGGTTAATTTATTAAACTGAGTCTCAGCGATCACAGTGTTGAAAAACTTTTTAAATCATAAAAGATAGTAGAGTTTATTTTCTACTTGACTCTTTTAATGGATTGCTTTTTCCGCTGCAGTTAAACTTGATGTCTATTATATTTTATCAGTTTAACATCGTTGAAGGCTAATGATAATTTATTCTGCATTATCTTAGTCATAATATTTTTTACTGGGCTAGTTGAGCTCACCCTTTCTTTCACTGTTCTCTTCAGGAAATGAGAACGTAGCTGGGGCAAGTTGGGGAACGGAGTGATGGTTTGAATGATAGTATTAGTTAGTAGTCCTCATTATTCTATGTAATAGCGTGTTAATAAATGTAATGAGGACTCCTTTTGAGTATGAATACTCTCTAGAAAATAATATTTGTATTCAAACTCACAGTTTATGTTTTTTCGTATTGTACACGACAGTTGTATTAGTAAGTTGTATTTGTATTTTGTACTATGTATCTGACGACCCAAGATGGGTGATGTATACCTAATTTTGGGGGCGTCACAGTTGGTATCAGAGCTTAGGGATATGATCCCTGGCTAAGATGTGAGAATAGAACTAGGAGGGGAGAGACGGGGAATTCCTTCGCTAGTATGACCTACCTAAGTTTATTTGCATGGTATTTAATTGGTCGGTCATAATATAAGGATAATATATGACATATCAATTAACTTTTATTTTGTGGCAGTATCTGAAAATGACATCTGAGAATGTTGAGAATAGCAATGGAGCACAGGCGATTATTGATTCACCACATATCAATAATCAGGATAATGTTCATCAGGAAGGTGACAATCCTCATGCAAACAACAACACTGACCAGATGATGAATGATGGAATGTTCAGAGGTTTTATGCAATTCATGCAACTACAGGTGAAAGCGGCTCCTGTCCACAACGTAGGTGGAAATACTAGAAACTCTCAGGCGGTCACCGCTAAACAGTTTAAGGAGCTGGGACCACCGGAGTTTAAGGGAGAACCCAAACCACTTGTAGCTGAAACATGGATAAAGCAGATCACCAAGATATTTGATGTCTTGGGTTGCTCCGAGGAGCAAAAGGTTCCCTTTGCCGCCTTTATGTTGCGAGGAGAGGCAGATTACTGGTGGGAATCGATAAAATGTACTCAACCTGCCGCACTGAAGATGTCTTGGGAGAAGTTCCAAGAGCTGTTTAACGATAAATACTTTCCCGAGAGTATTCGTCACATGAAGGAGGTGGAGTTCATCAAATTGGAGCAGAATAATATGACCGTGTTGCAGTACGAGGTAAAATTTGCGGAGTTATCCCGGTTTGCGTCCCACCTGGTGGATAATAAAGAAAGAATGACGCGGAAGTTTTTAAGAGGTTTGAAGCTGGAGATACGTCAACATCTTGTTTCTCATAAACTGTGTTTGTATTCAGATATTGTGAATAGGGCTCAGTTAGTGGAGCGCGATAACGAGTCAACGCAACCAAAAGAGAGCAGTCGACAAAATGATAATACCAGTGAGAGCAGTCATCGAAGCGGTGACAACAAGCGTGGAGGGAATCAACAGGCTAGAAATGGTAACCATTTCGGTGGTAATCAGGGCCAAAACAATAAGAATGGGCATTTCAAGAAGAGGAGATTCAACAATGATGGAAAGACGTCAGCACCAGCACCTGTCGTTAAGGAAGGAGAACGACCACCTATCATATGTTTCAAATGCGGAGGGGAGGGACACATCAGTCCAAACTGCGTGATGCCATCCAAAGCATGTTATAATTATGGAAGAGAAGGTCATTTAGCCCGATTTTGTCGTTTATCGAAGACAAATTCAGCTAGGATGGAGGCACCAAAGGCCGTCCCAGAAAAGTCAAAATCGGTTGTGCAAGGGAGAGCGTTTGTTGTGAACTCCCAGAGAGCAAGGAACCCGAATGAGGTCATCACGGGTAAGCTTATCATAAACTCTAACGAAGTCTATACTTTATTTGATACCGGTTCTACCCATTCTTTTATTTCTCCTACTTGCGCTCATCGATTAAATTTGATTCCGGAGAAATTAGACTTTGACTTAGCAGTTGAAACTCCATTGGGAGAAACCTTCATTACATCCACGGTTTATAAGTCTTGTTTGGTTCAAGTTGGTACCCACACATTACCTGTCGATCTTATTTCATTAAAAATACTTGCATTTGACGTGATTCTAGGGATTGATTGGTTAACTACTTATCATGCAAAAATTGATTGTTTTCGTAAGGTTGTTAGCTTTCATATTCCTAATCGACCTATTATGCGAATTCAAGCAACCAAACCATTAAAATCAATCGCTGTCATCTCAAGCCATAAAGCTATTCGTTTATTGAAAAACGGATGTCAAGCTTTCTTAGCTCATGTCACAGATCTAAACAAAAATACGTCAGCTTTGAATGATATTTCTGTTGTTAATAAATTTTCTGACGTATTTCCAGAAGAACTTCCTGGCCTACCCCCAGAGCGTGAAATTGAATTTTGTATCGACCTTGAACCCGGTACAAAACCCATTTCCAAAGCCCCATATCGAATGGCTCCTATTGAACTTCAGGAGTTAAAGACCCAACTGCAGGAATTGTTAGACATTGGTTTTATTCGTCCTAGTACTTCTCCTTGGGGTGCTCCTGTTCTGTTCGTGAAGAAGAAAGATGGGAGTATGCGACTTTGTATTGATTATCGGGAGTTGAATCATGTCACCATCAAAAATAGGTACCCATTGCCACGTATTGATGACCTGTTTGACCAGTTGCAAGGAGCACAATTCTTTTCAAAGATCGATCTTCGTTCTGGATATCATCAGCTGAAGGTTAGAACTGAGGATATTCCAAAGACTGCCTTCAGAACTCGGTATGGGCATTATGAATTCTTAGTTATGTCTTTTGGATTGACTAATGCTCCTGCTGCCTTCATGGATATGATGAACAGGGTATTCAAGGAATATTTGGATCACTTTGTGGTCGTCTTTATCGATGACATCCTTGTTTATTCAAAAAGCCGTGAAGATCATGAGCAACACTTGAGGTTGGTACTCCAAAAGCTTCGTGAATACAAACTTTATGCCAAGTTGAAGAAATGCGAGTTCTGGCTGGAAGAGGTAGCATTCCTTGGGCACGTAGTATCAAGTCGTGGAATATCGGTTGACCCGGCAAAGATTGAAGCTATTCAAAGCTGGGAGCAACCTAAATCAGTGACCGAAGTACGTAGCTTTCTTGGTTTAGCTGGTTATTATCGGAGATTCGTGGAAGGATTTTCTCGAATCGCTACTCCATTAACTCAGCTGACTCGGAAAGATACAAAGTTCGGTTGGAGCGAAGAATGTGAGCAGAGTTTTCAAGAACTCAAGAGGAGACTCATTTCAGCACCTGTTCTAACAATACCATCTGGCTCGGAGGGATTTGTCATCTACAGTGATGCTTCGAGCAAAGGGTTGGGATGTGTTCTCATGCAACATGAAAAAGTCATAGCCTATGCATCAAGACAACTCAAGGAATATGAGAGGAATTATCCTACTCATGATCTAGAGTTGGCAGCTGTTGTCTTTGCACTTAAAATTTTGAGGCATTACTTGTATGGGGAGAAGGAGGAGATCTTTACGGATCATAAAAGCCTTAAATATTTTTTCACTCAAAAGGAACTCAACATGCGACAACGACGTTGGCTTGAACTGTTGAAAGATTATGATCATACCATTCAATACCATCCTGGAAAAGCGAACGTGGTAGCTGACGCATTGAGTAGAAGATCATATGCGGGTACAAGTGCAATATTAACAACGCAAAGGCCCATTTTGTGTGACTTGCAAAGGATGGAGATAGAGTTAAAGACTCCAGGGACCCATGTGATGATGGCGAATATACGAGTAGAACCAACTTTAATCGATAAGGTTAAAGCTGCTCAAGCTACAGACCTGGAGCTGATGCGTATGAGGAAGAAAGTGCAAGAAGGTGCTATGCCGGAAGCAAGAATCGATGAAGAAGGAATACTTCGAGTCAACTCCAGACTTTGTGTTCCTAACAACCCTGATTTAAAGTATGAAATCATGATGGAGGCGCACAACACACCGTTTGCAATCCATCCTGGAAGTACCAAAATGTATCATGATCTTCGTCATACATTTTGGTGGAGCAATATGAAGAGAGAGATAGCGTTGTTTATCTCAAGGTGTCTAACTTGTCAACGAGTCAAAGCGGAGCATCAAGTACCAAAAGGTCCATTGCAACCACTTGAAATTCCAGAATGGAAGTGGGAGCACATTACCATGGATTTCGTTACCGGTCTTCCTAGGGTTTCTCAAGGTATTGATGCGATTTGGGTCATTGTTGATAGATTGACCAAGTCTGCTCATTTCTTACCGATACGAGAAACTTATACACTTGAACGTCTTGCTCGTATGTACATAAACGAGATTGTAAGACTGCATGGTATGCCAGTATCCATAGTTTCTGATCGAGACCCAAGATTCACTTCACGATTTTGGGTTAGTTTACAAAAAGCTATGGGCACGGATTTACGATTTAGTTCGGCATATCATCCTCAGACGGACGGACAATCAGAGAGGACTATTCAAACTCTAGAAGATTTATTAAGACTCTGTGTCTTTGACTTCAAGGGAAGTTGGGACAAGTTCTTACCATTGGTGGAGTTTTCCTACAACAACAGTTATCAAGCAAGTATTGGCATGGCTCCATTCGAAGCATTGTATGGAAGAAAATGTCGTTCTCCAGTATGCTGGGATGAGGTGGGTGAAGCAACGTTGTTGGGACCGGAGTTGGTACGTATGACTACAGAAAAGATTCAAACGATCCGACAACGTATAAAAACCTCACAAGATCGACAAAAGAGTTATGCTGATCTTCATCGAAAGGACATGGAATTTGATGTAGGAGATCATGTGTTCTTACGTGTTGCTCCATGGAAAGGAGTTACGAGATTTGGAAAGAGAGGAAAGCTCAATCCTCGATTTATCGGTCCATTTTTAATCCTCGATCGAGTAGGAACTGTGGCTTATAGACTCGCTTTACCGCCAAGTATGTCTCGTGTTCATAACGTTTTTCACATATCCATGTTACGCAAATATGTGGAAGACCCGAACCACATTATTGAGTTAGAACCGGACGAAATAGCGGAGGATTTGACGTATGAAGAAGTTCCTGTTCAAATCTTGGATAAGAAGGAACATATTCTACGCTCCAAGGTTATACCTCAAGTCAAAGTTTTGTGGAGAAACCACGATGTTGAGGAAATGACTTGGGAGTTAGAATCTGAAATGAAATCAAGGTATCCTTACCTCTTCGACATACCAGGTACGTACCCTAATTTCGAGGGCGAAATTTCATAAGAAGGGGAGGTTGTAAGACCCCAACTTTTATAAATAAAGATGAATTTTCTATAAATATCATTTTTGAATATTATGGAGTTAATTTGATATAATGTTATAGTTGTGGGTAATATTTATAAATTTTGTAAAGTACGCAAGTTGTTATATAATATTCGATTGGTCGGGGAATATTCGTTTTAACAGGAAATATTCGTACAACGACACAATCATTGGTGGACCCCACAACGGAATTATTGTCGGATTGAGAAAACGACAAAAATATTTTATTAAAAATAATGGCGAAAGTTTTACCATTGTTACTGTTGAACTACTCGGTAGTAAAAGTACAGTAATACGTGTGGTTGCATAGTAGCACACGGTATTGATTATTAATGCTTATGTGAGAAGTCACTCAGTTTGATTCCATTATTGTCAGTTAATAATATGAATTATTTAGCGATAATGACGTTTTGTTTTATTCGTATTATTAACGTAATAAAACAGAAACATCTTTTTATATAAAACAAAATACTTTATTAAAGTTATTCTATAAATAGAATATATTATATTTTATTTAAAAGATTTTTCTTTAAATATGGACCGTCAGATTAAAGTAACCAATCTGGACCGTTCATGGATTAGTTACTATGCATTCTATTTTTCTATAAATAGCAGCTCATTCCTTCATTATTTCTTACGAATTCACTGAACTCTAGAGAGAGAAACTATAGAGAGAAACTATAGAGAGAGAGAGAAGAAGAGTATTCTGCTACTTAACTACTTCCTTACTTCAGCTCTTCTTTAAAACGGTAAGGGGTGTTATTCTTTCTTATTCATGAAGAGAACTGTTGTTATTCCATTTCTTATTATTCTGTTAGAATAACCTGTATACGCGGTCTACCCTATACTTGGTGACATTCTTCTATTATTCTGTTGGAATATCCTGTCTGTGTGTTTTACACCGGACCTGGTTCCGTTTTTATTATTATTATGTTGGAACATCATGTCTGTGTGTTTTACACCGGACCTGGTTCCGTCTTGTTATTATTCTGTCAGAATATCCTGTCTGTGCGTTTACGCCGGACCTGGTTCCATTATTTATTATTCTGTCGGAATATCCTGTCTGTGCGTTTACGCCGGACCTGGTTCCATTATTTATTATTCTGTCGGAATATCCTGTCTGTGCGTTTACGCCAGACCTGGTTCCATTATTTATTATTCTGTTGGAATAACCTGTCTGTGCGGTCTATCGCATGCATGGTGATTTCTTTTGTTATTCCATTCTTTATTATCCTCAGTTGGTTAAGTTTTGACTTCTATACTCCATGAAATTTGTGAAATATCCTTGACATTTGCGCTTCATCTAGTATCTATTCATGAAAATATTCTCCTGATCATTCTTGAATTTTACTCCACAAAGCTGTAAGACCCCAAATTATTAATAAATGAAATTTAATTTCTTCTATTTATTATTCTGAAATAGTAAGGGTTGATTTGATTAATGTGGTTAGTTATGGGTAAAATGCGCAAATATTTTAAATAAGCAAGTGGTTATAAAATTTCATTGTTGTCGGGGAATATTTGTTTGGTCGTGGAATATTCTTGTTGTCGGGGAATATTCGTACGACGGCGCAGCCTTGTGTGGGCCCATAACAGAAAGCGATTGGATGAAGAAAACGACAAAAATACGTTGTTTATAAATAACGGCGTAGTTGTTACCGTTAATACTGTTAGAATACTCGGTGGTTAAAACACGGTAATACGCGTAGCACATGGTATTGCACTAATTATTGATTCTTACGTAAGAAGACACTACTCAATAATTGTTACAGTAATTACTGTTCAATATTATATTTTATTGATTCAATAATTGCTGCGTTGATATTTTATATTACTATTATTTCAATAATTGTCACTACGCAGTATTTTTCATTATCGGAGCAATAATTTATATTATCTGAATAATATTATTAGATAACATTATTGGCAATGTCTAGAAAGTTCTGTCTAAGGAGAGGTTTGGTCATCTAATTGCGCGCCAGTAAGGAGAAATCCTTATTGAAAAGCCCTATCTTTCCTGGGAACGGCCTGGTTGCCAGTACTGTGATTCTGCAATATTATTTGTGTATAATTAATTATTGATTTATATGATGAGGAAAATATTGATTTTATGTGGATATAGATGGAAAAAAATTTTAATGTGACAATTGTTGAAAATTAATATTTTATCTCTTTCTGATAAAATAATTCATTTAAATATATTATTTTAATAATATATTGATGGTGATATTTTTACAATGAATGTGGAATATATGAGTATATGAGGAGGAAGAGTATTTTTGTGACATTAAATGATTAACACATGTTTTGTGTGTTGGTGGACACAATTCTTGACCGAAAATTTATTATTGACTGTAAAATCGCCCGTTTATGAATTTCGGTCAATTTTTGTTTGGAATTTAGAAAAACTTTCTTCTGCAAAGTTGTAGAGAATTGAATTTCCTATAAAAACACGTGAGAATCGAATTTTCTGATAAAAGGGCTATTTATTATGAATTATTGAAGTTCTAAAGTTCCGAAATAATTGATTTTTGAAAGTTTTATTTATTATTTTGAAGAAAAACGTTTTTTGGCATTTAAGTGGGCTAACATGTGATATAAATAGGCTGAGATCAGATGTCTAAAGGTGGGCTAAGGAAAATTTGATAAATATATTATTATTATATTAAATTTTCTGCTTTGGTGTTCTAAGCATTTTTCTATAAATAGGGTGCTTAGGTTATAATTGAAAATCACACCAGAAACACAAGTTTCTCTCTATTTCTCTCTCTATATCGAGTGTATTCTTGTGAGTATTTGATACTTTGAGTGTTGCTATACGGTGCAAGTTTCCTTCAGCACTATATCTAGTATTCCAGTCAGAAGTACCGTCTTTCCGAGGTAAGGGATGTTATTTCTTCTTAAATGATATTATTTTCTTCAATATCATTATGCCGAAGTAGTGATCTGAATTTTTATCAAATTTGGAACTTTTCACGTCGGGGTTACTATTCATGAGTTACTATTCGCGAGTTACTATTCACGAGTTACTATTCACGAGTTACTATTCACCGAAAAATAAAATTTTCTTCTTTTCGTCCAAAATATCTATTCTGGATACTAGCTTTGATTGTATCCATGTTTTGATCATTCTTGAATTTTACTCCACTATGATTATTTATGAGGTATTTTTGGACATGGAATAGCTGAAATACGAATCCTTAATATTTATTATTTTGTTTCACTGGATTCGTTTCCTTAAAAATATTTTTCATCATCCTCAGTCTTAAATGATGATATAACTGAATATCTTTGGCCTGTAGTGCAAAGATGAATGATTTCTGATGAATATCTTTGGCCCGTAGTGCAAAGATGAACAGGTGTTGAGGTGAACATGACCAACTGATGAATATCTTTGGCCTGTAGTGCAAAGATGACTATTTGATTCAAGATATTTATTGATTGATGTTATAGGGATAAAATGTTGATGATGGGCTTTTAAATTCATAGATAATCGTAGATTTCATTCTCTACGTAACTTCTCTATGAATTATTATTTTCCACTGCGAATATTGATTGAAAACTTGTTGTCTATTGTATTCTATTAAATTTTTCCCTGTTGAAGACTAACGATAATTTGTTGTATATTATCTTAGTCATAATATTCTTTACTGGGCTAGTTGAGCTCACCCTTTTCCTTGTTGTTCCATTTTCTTCTCAGGAGGCGAGAATGTAGCAAGTACTAGTCGGGGTATGGAATGAAGGTTCTAGGAAGTTGTTTTAGTAGTCCTCACTATTTTTTTTGTAAAGTATTGTACCAATAATTGTAATGAGGATTTATTTGAGTGTGGATATTGTCTAGATGACAATATTTGTATTTACACTCATAATTTTTATGTTGTATTAATAAAGTTGTAGTTGTTTCTGTACCATGTTATTGACGACTCAGAATGGGTGTTGTATACCTATTTTGGGGGCGTCACAGTTGGTATCAGAACTTAGGGATATGATCTCTGGCGGAGATCGGGGAATAGAACTAGTAGGGGAGAGACGAGTAAATCCTTCGCTAGTGTGTCCTACCTAAGCTTATTTGCTGGTCGGTCATAATATAGGGATATTATGTGATTTGTTAATTTGTTAAATTAACCCTTGTTTTATGGCAGTATTTGAGAATGTCGACTGAGAATGTTAACAGTGGAGTAAATGAAACCGTGGAGACACATGTACTCACCAACGAGGAGAACGTGCAACAGGCTGGCAATGTTCCTCTTGTGAACAACACCAATGAGCAGACGATGAACGATGAGATGTTTAGAAGCTTTTTGCGGTTCATGCAAAACCAGACGAAGGAGATTCCTGTTCAAAATATAGGAAGAAACAATGGCAACGCACAGCTGGTCACAGCCAAGCAGTTCAAAGAGTTGGGACCACGAGAATTCTGGAGAAAACCGGATCCGATTAAGGCGGAGACATGGTTCAAGCAAATTACCAAGATATTTGATGTCTTGGGATGCACGGAGGAACAGAAGGTTCCATTCGCCACCTTTATGTTCCGTGGCGAGGCAGACTACTGGTGGGAATCTGTGAAGCGTACCCATCCAGCTGCACTCAGCATGTCTTGGGAGATATTTCAGAAGCTATTCAATGATAAGTACTTTCCTGAAAGTATTCGTCATATGAAGGAGGTAGAGTTTATTAGACTGGAGCAGAATAACATGACGGTGTCCCAGTACGAGGCGAAGTTTGCAGAGTTGTCCAGGTTTGCACCTCATTTGGTGGAGAATGAGGAACGTATGACGCGGATGTTTCTGAGAGGTTTGAAACCCGGCATACGTCAATATCTCATTTCTCATAAATTTTTTCTCTATTCAGATGTTGTCAACAGGGCTCAATTGTTGGAGCGAGATAACGAGTACGGTCAACCGAGGGACCACAACCAGGATCATATCGGTGACAACAGTCATCAGATCAATGATAACCAGCGGAGAAACAAAAGTACAGACAAGAACGGCAACCACTCTGGTGGTAATCGTGGCTATGAAAATAGAAGAAGCGAGTCGGCAGGAGATTTTAAAAAGAGGAGATTCAACAATGATAATACGAAGACGTCAGCACCAGCAGCAACTGGTTCCAAGGGAGGAGAACGACCACCAGTCATATGCTATAAATGTGGAAAAGAGGGACATATCAGTCCGAACTGTCCACAACAGTTCAAGGTATGCTATAATTGTGGAAAGGAAGGACATATCGCTCGAGATTGTACGATAGCGAAACCAAGTTCAGCGGAGACGGTGACTCAAAAGGCTACCCCAGAAAAGTCAAAGTCAACGGTTCCTGGAAGAGCGTTTGTCGTGACTGGTCAACATGCGAGGAACCCAAACGAGGTGATCACGGGTAAGCTAATCATAAATTCATGTGAAGTTTATACCTTACTAGATACCGGTGCTACCCATTCATTTATTTCTCCTGCTTGTGCTCAACGTTTAAACTTGACTCCGGAGAAATTAGACTTTGATTTATCTGTGGAGACTCCGTTAGGGGAAACTTTCATCACATCCACTATTTATAAATCTTGTTTGATCCAAGTTGGCACCATCACCTTACCTGTTGACCTTATCTCTTTAAAGATACTTGCATTTGACGTGATTTTAGGAATTGATTGGTTAACTACTCATCATGCCAAAATTGATTGTTTTCGTAAGGTGATTAGTTTTCATATTCCTAATCAACCTGTTGTTCGAATTCAAGCAACAAAGCCATTAAAATCAATCACTGTCATATCAAGTCATAAAGCCATTCGTTTATTGAAAAACGGATGTCAAGCTTTCTTAGCCCATGTTATGGATTTGAATAAAGACACGTCAAATTTGAATAATATTCCTGTTGTTAGTAACTTTCCTGACGTATTTCTTGAAGAACTTCCCGGTCTACCCCCAGAACGTGAAGTTGAATTCTTCATTGATCTTGAATCTGGTACAAAGCCCATTTCTAAAACCCCATATCGAATGGCTCCTATTGAACTTCAGGAGTTAAAAGTCCAACTACAAGAGTTGTTGGACATCGGTTTCATTCGTCCTAGTACATCTCCTTGGGGTGCTCCTGTTTTATTTGTAAAGAAGGAAGACGGGAGTATGCGACTTTGTATCGATTATCGGGAATTAAACCATGTCACTATCAAGAATAGGTACCCGCTACCTCGTATTAATGACCTGTTTGACCAGTTACAAGGAGCACAATTCTTTTCAAAAATCGATCTTCGTTCTGGATATCATCAGCTGAAGGTTAAAACTGAGGATATTCCGAAGACTGCCTTTAGAACTCGGTACGGGCATTATGAATTCTTAGTCATGTCTTTTGGATTGACTAATGCTCCTGCGGATTTCATGGATATGATGAACCGAGTTTTCAAGGATTATTTGGATCAGTTCGTTGTTGTCTTTATTGATGACATCCTCATATATTCCAAAAGTCGTGAAGATCATGAGCACCATTTGAAGCTGGTACTCCAAAGGCTGCGTGAAAATAAGTTATATGCTAAGTTGAAGAAATGCGAGTTCTGGCTTGAGGAAGTAGCATTCCTAGGGCACGTGGTGTCAAAACATGGAGTATCTGTGGACCCGGCGAAGATTGAAGCAATACAAAGCTGGGAGCAACCGAAGACGGTGACCGATGTACGTAGCTTTCTAGGCTTAGCTGGTTATTATCGGAGATTCGTAGAAGGGTTTTCTCGAATCGCTACCCCGTTAACTCAGCTGACTCGGAAGGATATCAAATTCGTATGGAGCGAAAAATGCGAGAAGAGTTTCCAAGAGCTTAAGAGGAGACTCATTTCGGCACCTGTTCTGACAATACCATCTGGTTCGGATGGATTTGTTATCTACAGCGATGCTTCAGGCAAAGGGTTAGGATGTGTTCTCATGCAACGTGGGAAAGTCATAGCCTATGCCTCGCGACAACTTAAAGAATATGAGAGGAATTATCCTACTCATGATCTAGAGTTGGCAGCAGTCGTTTTCGCGCTAAAGATCTGGAGGCACTATCTATATGGGGAGAAGGTGGAGATATATTCAGACCATAAAAGCCTCAAATATTTCTTCACTCAAAAAGAACTCAACATGTGGCAACGACGTTGGCTCGAGCTGTTGAAAGATTACGACCACACTATTCAATACCATCCTGGAAAAGCAAACGTGGTAGCTGACGCGTTTAGTAGAAGATCATATGCAGGAATGAGTGCGATGATGTCAAGTATACGCGTAGAACCAACTTTAATCGATAAAGTTAAAGTTGCTCAAGCTACAGACCCGGAGCTGATGCGTATGAAGAAGAAAGTGCAAGAAGATGCTATTCCAGAAGCAAGAATCGATGAAGAAGGAATACTTCGAGTCCACTCCAGACTTTGTGTTCCTAACGATTTTGATTTAAAGTACAAGATCATGATGGAGGCACACAATACACAATTTGCAATCCATCCTGGAAGTACTAAAATGTATCGTGATCTTCGACATACATTTTGGTGGAACAATATGAAGAGAGAGATTGCAAAGTTTATCTCGAGGTGTTTAACTTGTCAACGTGTAAAGGCGGAGCATCAAGTACCAAAGGGTCCATTGCAACCACTTGAGATTCTGAAATGGAAGTGGGAACACATTACCATGGATTTCGTTACGGGTCTTCCCACGGTTTCTCAAGGCATAAATGCTATTTGGGTTATAGTTGATAGATTAACCAAGTCTGCTCATTTCTTGCCGATACGGGAGACTTATTCCCTTGAACGTCTTGCTAGTATGTACGTGAATGAGATTGTAAGGTTGCATGGCATGCCAGTATCCATAGTTTCGGATCGTGACCCAAGATTCACTTCAAGATTTTGGGTTAGCTTGCAAAAAGCTATGGGCACGGATTTACGGTTCAGTTCGACATACCATCATCAAACGGACGGGCAATCAGGGAGGACTATTCAAACTCTTGAAGATCTATTAAGACTTTGTGTCCTAGATTTCAAAGGAAGTTGGGATAAGTACCTACCATTGGTGGAATTCTCCTACAACAACAGTTATCAGGAAAGTATAGGTGTGGCTCCCTTTGAAGCATTGTATGGACGAAAATGTCGCTCTCCAGTATGTTGGGATGAGGTGGGAGAAGCAACGTTGTTGGGACCAGAGTTGGTACGAATGACTACAGAGAAGATCCAAACGATTCGACAACGTATACAAACGGCACAGGATCGACAAAAGAGTTATGTGGATCTTCATCGAAAGGACGTGAAATTTAACATTGGGGATCATGTATTATTACGTGTAGCTCCATGGAAAGGAGTTACAAGATTTGGGAAGAGAGGAAAGCTCAATCCACGATTTATTGGTCCATTTCAGATTCTTGACCGAGTAGGAAATGTGACCTATAGACTTGCGTTACCTCCAAGTATGTCTCGTGTTCATAATGTTTTTCATATATCTGTGCTTCGTAAATATGTGAAAGACCCGAACCATGTTATTGAGTTAGAACCGGACGAGATAGCTGAAGACTTAACGTACGAGGAGGTACCTGTCAAGATCATGGATAAGAAGGAGCATGTCCTACGCACGAAGGTCATACCACAAGTTAAAGTTTTGTGGAGAAACCATGCTATTGAGGAAATGACCTGGGAGTTGGAAACGGAAATGAAAGCGAGGTATCCTCATCTTTTCGAAACACCAGGTACGTATGTCAATTTCGAGGACGAAATTTCATAAGGAGGGGAGGTTGTAAGACCCCAAATTATTAATAAATGAAATTTAATTTCCTCTATTTATTATTCTGAAATAGTAAGGGTTGATTTGATTAATGTGGTTAGTTATGGGTAAAATGTGCAAATATTTTAAATAAGCAAGTGGTTATAAAATTTCATTGTTGTCGGGGAATATTTGTTTTGTCGTGGAATATTCTTGTTGTCGGGGAATATTCGTACGACGGCGCAGCCTTGTGTGGGCCCCATAACAGAAAGCGATTGGATGAAGAAAACGACAAAAATACGTTGTTTATAAATAACGGCGTAGTTGTTACCGTTAATACTGTTGGAATACCCGGTGGTTAAAACACGGTAATACGCGTAGCACACGGTATTGCACCAATTATTGATTCTTACGTAAGAAGGCACTACTCAATAATTGTTACAGTAATTACTGTTCAATATTGTATTTTATTGATTCAATAATTGCTGCGTTGATATTTTATATTACTGTTGTTTCAATAATTGTCACTACGCAGTATTTTTCATTATCGGAGCAATAATTCATATTATCTAAATAATATTATTAGATAACATTATTGGCAATGTCTAGAAAGTTCTGTCTAAGGAGAGGTTTGGTCATCTAATTGCGCGCCAGTAAGGAGAAATCCTTATTGGAAAGCCCTCTCTTTCTTGGGAACGGCCTGGTTGCCAGTATTGTGATTCTGTAATATTATTTGTGTATAATTAATTATTGATTTATATGATGAGGAAAATATTGATTTTATGTGGATATAGATGGAGAAAATTTTTAATGTGACAATTGTTGAAAATTAATATTTTATCTTTTTCTGATAAAATAATTCATTTAAATATATTATTTTAATAATATATTGATGGTGATATTTTTACAATGAATGTGGGATATATGAGTATATGAGGAGGAAGAGTATTTTTGTGGCATTAAATGATTAACACATGTTTTGTGTGTTGGTGGACACAATTCTTGACCGAAAATTTATTATTGACTGTAAAATCGCCCGTTTATGAATTTCGGTCAATTTTTGTTTGGAATTTAGAAAAACTTTCTTCTGCAAAGTTGTAGAGAATTGAATTTCCTATAAAAACACGCGAGATTCGAATTTTCTGATAAAAGAGCTATTTATTATGAATTATTGAAGTTCTGAAGTTCCGAAATAATTGATTTTTGAAAGTTTTATTTATTATTTTGAAGAAAAACATTTTTTGGCATTTAAGTGGGCTAACATGTGATATAAATGGGCTGAGATCAGATGTATAGAGGTGGGCTAAGGAAAATTTGATAAATATATTATTATTATATTAAATTTTCTGCTTTGGTGTTCTAAGCATTTTCCTATAAATAGGGTGCTTAGGTTAGAATTGAAAATCACACCAGAAACACAAGTTTCTCTCTATTTCTCTCTCTATATCGAGCGTATTCTTGTGAGTATTTGATACTTTGAGTGTTGCTATACGGTGCAAGTTTCCTTCAGCACTATATCTAGTATTCCAGTCAGAAGTACCGTCTTTCCGAGGTAAGGGATGTTATTTCTTCTTAAATGATATTATTTTCTTCAATATCATTATGCCGAAGTATTGATCTGAATTTTTATCAAATTTAGAACTTTTCATGTCGGGGTTACTATTCACGAGTTACTATTCACGAGTTACTATTCACCGAAAAATGAAATTTTCTTCTCTTCGTCCAAAATATCTATTCTGGATACTAGCTTTGATTGTATCTATGTTTTGATCATTCTTGAATTTTACTCCAATATGATTATTTATGAGGTATGTTTGGACATGGAATAGCTGAAATACGAATCCTTAATATTTATTATTTTGTTTCACTGGATTCGTTTCCTTAAAAATATTTTTCATCATCCTCAGTCTTAAATGATGATATAACTGAATATCTTTGGTCTGTAGTGCAAAGATGAATGATTTCTGATGAATATCTTTGGCCCGTAGTGCAAAGATGAACAGATGTTGAGGTGAACATGACCAACTGATGAATATCTTTGGCCTGTAGTGCAAAGATGACTATTTGATTCAAGATATTTATTGATTGATGTTACAGGGATAAAATGTTGATGATGGGCTTTTAAATTCATAAATAATCGTAGATTTCATTCTCTACGTAACTTCTCTATGAATTATTATTTTCCACTGCGAATATTGATTGAAAACTTGTTGTCTATTGTATTCTATTAAATTTTTCCTTGTTGAAGACTAACGATAATTTGTTGTATATTATCTTAGTCATAATATTCTTTACTGGGCTAGTTGAGCTCACCCTTTTTCTTGTTGTTCCATTTTCTTCTCAGGAGGCGAGAATGTAGCAAGTACTAGTCGGGGTATGGAATGAAGGTTCTAGGAAGTTATTTTAGTAGTCCTCACCATTTTTTTTGTAAAGTATTGTACCAATAATTGTAATGAGGACTTATTTGAGTGTGGATATTGTCTAGATGACAATATTTGTATTTACACTTATAGTTTTTATGTTGTATTAATAAAGTTGTAGTTGTTTCTGTACCATGTTATTGACGACTCAGAATGGGTGTTGTATACCTATTTTGGGGGTGTCACAAAAGTAGTATCATGTTGACAATTTGGACGTTATTAATTCCTGGATAAATTAATTCTTGAACTTGTTTTATTGAATTCTTATATCATTGTCATCATCCTCATGTTTATAAAATGTTGAAAGTCATCTGTGGCCTGTAGTGCATAGATGGACTTGGTATGATTATTCGGTATAATCATGACCGTAATGTTACAAATAATGTGGTAAAAGTCCTCATTGGCCCGTAGTGCATTGATGGACAGTTGTTGACATGATCATGACCATTAATGAATATACGAATATCCTTGGCCGTAGTGCAGGGGTGATTCGATGATGTGGATTATTTTATTAAGCTGAGTCTCAGCGATCACAGTGTTGAAAAACTTTTTAAATCATAAAAGATAGTAGAGTTTATTTTCTACTTGACTCTTTTAATGGATTGCTTTTTCCGCTGCAGTTAAACTTGATGTCTATTATATTTTATCAGTTTAACATCGTTGAAGGCTAATGATAATTTATTCTGCATTATCTTAGTCATAATATTTCTTACTGGGCTAGTTGAGCTCACCCTTTCTTTCACTGTTCTCTTCAGGAAATGAGAACGTAGCTGGGGCAAATCGGGGAACGGAGTGATGGTTCGAATGATAGTATTAATTAGTAGTCCTCACTATTCTATGTAATAGCGTGTTAATAAATGTAATGAGGACTCTTTTTGAGTATGAATACTCTCTAGAAAATAATATTTGTATTCAAACTCACAGTTTATGTTTTGTCGTATTGTACACGACAGTTGTATTAGTAAGTTGTATTTGTATTTTGTATTATATATCTAACGACCCAAGATGGGTGATGTATACCTAATTTTGGGGGCGTCACATATTATGATAAGCTAATTGGTTTAATATTTTAAATATTTCTCCCATCTCACAAAAAAAATCATATATTGATTTTTAGAAAATAAAGTATAACAATTAAAATAATCATATATTGATTTTTAAATATTTTTGATTTTTAGTAATCACATTATATATATATATATACAACACTGATCAGGTTCGGGAGTCCGGACCTGATCAAATTCGGACTTTTTTTTTTATTTTTTTGTTGCTTTTTTTTTTAAAACAACTAAATTTTTTTTAATATTTTATGAAACTGAAATTTTTTCATAATACAATGTTTTGAATGTGTTTTGGATACCTATACCAAAAAATGGTGGTACAGTCTGCACAGACTGTACCACCATATTTTGTTATACGTACCAAAATCACACCCAAAATACTGTATTATGAAAAAAATTTAATTCTATAATTTTTTATTTTTTATTTTTAGTTGTTTTAAAAAAAAACAAAAAAAAAATCCGAATTTTGGTCGGGATATATGCATATATTATAATTCAGGATGACTATGAACACTTGAGCCATATAATTGACCTAGTATTATAATGAGTAATTGTAATCAATTTTATTAATAATATTGTTATCACTTTACCATTTTACTATTCAAATTATGTCTTTTTGGGGTAGTAGTCACTTTACCATTTTACTATTCAAGTAACACTTAATTTTCTCACAGTAATTGCTCTAGCCACTTTAGCCATCTCTATTGCTTACAGTTATTGCTCTATTATCTCCCCCCCTTCCACCACCAAAACTAGCCAGCCAGCCCCATACGCCAAGACATTTCTCACTATAATTTTCACATATTTCCACCACCACCACAATATTCTACAAACTCCTAAAACTGTCTCTCAGGCCAAGACAAACAAAAACCCCCACCGCCATCACCGATGGCACCACCCCGGAAACCCCACCCCCACCACTGCCGCCGCCCTCATTCTCACAACGAGCAATATCTCAAACCCTAACAAGCACAGCAAACCTCGCCAACCTTCTCCCCACACTCAGCAGAGACAGCAGTGCCTGGCCCCCCCCCCGCCCCCACCCCCACCCCCGCCCCCGCCTCCGCCCCCTAGTTCCGCCTCTGTGTGTGTGTGTGTGTGTTAAGGGTCTTTTTTGTTGCCGGGCTTTGGATCTACCGCTGGGACTTTGGACCTGCACAAGTAACAAACCGATGTAACCCGACATTGTCGTTGAGGAAACATCTCCAGCGTGAGACTAAGTAACTTGCATAGGTGAGAGAATGAGTGTTAACAACGGAGGTTCCAAGAATTAGAGAGAGAAAGCTACCTTGTGCAAGAGGCTATTTATAGGAGTTTGGTGCCAAAAGTTGGCGCCCTAAGGCATCTACATGGCCACATGTCCTCTAGCATGTGTTGTTATGTGTGTGATGGTTGGTGAGATAGTCTTTGTTATTCTCAAAAGCACAAAAAGATTTAGAGGGGGAATATATTTTTTAAAACTTTTGGTTTAGGAAATTATTATCAATGTTAAATTAAATAAGTTATTTTAATAATTAAGCACAACAGAATGATGTTTTGAAAAATCCCTTCATAGATTAATAAGAAATCACAATTCTAAATTTAATGTAAGAAAGTATAGACAAGTCACAGAGATAAAACGTAGAACGAAGAAAGTAAGTGCAATAAAGTAAATGACACAAAATCTTTTAAGAGATTTGGAGCACAAAAGTCTACTAGTCCTCTCTTCTAGACCGCGAGTTGGGATATTCCACTAAGGAAGGATAATCACTCAGAGTACTATTTATAAAGAACTGTTTTACAACTGATTCACTAAGAATCACTCAAGTCACACATACTTGGATTACACTGATCACTAAGATCACAATTACAAAGGAATTGAATGATTTGAGGCGTTGCTAAGTAACGTTAAACCTTAATAGCATATAAGATTTATAAATCGTAGATTGAGTAGACTATGAGCTTAGACAAGCAGCACTTCGACTTAATCAATTTTTCTCTTTTTGTTTTATTTGATTGTTTGAAGTTGCTCGCCTTTTATAACTTCACATTGGGATCTTCCCGTTGTGATTGCATTCTAACTTGGACATCTGTCGATATCTAATTATTTGACTTTGAAATGTTGTCGGCTAGGACCACTTCAGAATTTTTTTTCATCGTACTCTGCCAAGTGCAGATATAGCCACGTGTTTTTGTCCTTAGCAGATATATACGACATTGTCATAACCTGTCAGAAGAGATGAATTCTATGATTCTGCTTAATCGCAAAATTATATATTCGATAGTAGAGTGACTTACCTTGAAGACTCAACTCTAATATCTGAATACTTCTTATTTTTCAACTCTACGATCAGTTTTCAGACTTAGCTTTTGAATAATACATTTACATTAAAGAATGGATCAACCTAATAAATTTGATTCAACCTAACAAATTTGACTTTACAAAAGTTAATGTTTTTACATTAAGTTCTTATTTTATCGTCAAATCAAATATATGCATTAATTAGAGTACTAATAATCTCACTCTATTTGATGATGTGACAGGCACGGTCATTGATGAGTGTGTTGTACGTTAAATACCTTGCAAATGTTGGTCGACCATTTGGGTTGACACTTCGGCAAGAACCGAAGTTCGGTAGCCGAAGACTGGGATGTAGTTTTATTATTATGCTGAAGATGTTATATCCTATCAATATATATGTGTGTGTGTGTGTGTGTGTGTGTGTATATATATATATATATATATATATATATATATATTCAAATAATAGATTATGGAAAAAGTACATATTCATGATTAAAACAGAGAAATGGGATTTTGCCAGAAAAGAAAGAAGAATGCTTAGGAAGCTGCACCCGTCAAGTTCCACTATTTTTGAGAGAAGTTTGAACCAAGATCAAACGGAATAGATAAGCTAAGCAAACCCTATTCCCTGTTACTATCTTTATGCATATTCTCTTTTATTAGTAAATTTAAAAGAAATAGGTGAATCAATAGTTCAAGACAATTGAATTTAATTTGAATGGAGTGTCATTTAAGTCTTATTATGAACTTCCAACTAGAAAACTATGAATTAGTGAAATCTGAACAAAAGATATGGTAAAGCAAGATGATCTTGTTCAGTAGGACAATCACATAAACCAACATAATTAAATCTAACAACATATATATTAAACTGGTGAAAGCAGTGTTACCTGAAATAAATACAGTTCGTTTAAGTTCGTGAACCAGATAAAAATACTATATAGACTAAAACGTGCATCGTACACTAGGCTGACTTTATGTGAATGCATATAGTAAGTAATTTTATTAGAATCTAAATGTAATAAACATAAGTTTTGTAGAGATATTTAGTGACTCACTAAGTTTTGATTTTTTAATAAATAATAGAATACAAATGTGATGTTTAAGCATCCAAAACTAAAGAATAATGATATTATGCAACTATAGATAAAATAACAACGAAAATTTTTCTAAATTTAGAGAGTATTGATACATAAGACTATTATGTTTATGTATGCAAGTACCAATACGCAATTTTCAAGGTTAATTACACCATATATTGGAGTTTTATATTGTAGGGAAAAAAATGAGTGAGTAGTTTTTTTATAGAAGAGGAAAGAAAGAAAATAAATCTGGCTAAAAGGGCAAAAACATTTAATATATTTGAGCATAGAATATTTAGTCAGATATGTCAAGTAATTTCAACTAATTAATGAGAATCTCAAAATTCAAAGTTCCTTTCAATCATATTGATACACATAATTGAACAAGTTAATAATGTCTATCCACTTCAAATACAGATGCATATTTGCATAGTCACACTCTTCATTTTTTTTTTCCTATTTCATCATAATTTAAACTTATTAGATTACAATTATGTCACATAAACTTTTGAGGTTAGTAATAGTACACCATTCAATTGAAATTATCACAATATCAGAAGACAATGTCAAAAGTTGAAATTACATGTGATATTTTAACTTGTAATATTTTGATATTTTAACTTGTTATACAAAGTTAAGTATCCTTCAAATAATTATACAACTAGAAGGTTGTATTAATTCTTGTCAACTATTATTCTATTACAATTAGTTACTCTCTTCATTCCTTAATATAAGTCGTTTTAGATTTGTGCACAAGTATTAAAAAAATGATTGTATAACATTAAATATAATATCAATTGTCTATATTGTCCTTGTATTGAAAAAAAATATTATTTATTGGGCAAAAAATAGTGAGAGAACCAAAGTTATATTTAATACTTGGGGTAATATTGGAAACTAAGCAATTAATGCTTACTTGAAATTTTCAAACGACTTATATTAAGGAACAAAAAAACACTCCTCTAAAACGACTTATATTAATGAACTGAGGGAGTATCTGTTAATACAAGGAGCGCAGAATTATAATTATGATTATTGTTCAATAACAAGTTAAAGGGAACAAGATGCCCCAACTTACTAATGTTTTTGTAAAAAGATATGCCAATGGTTAGATGAATGAGGTTCTGTTGAATTTGCTCTCTCTAATTCTATATGATCAATATTTTGTAGAATGAATTAACTATTAAGTAGAATTAAAAAGCAAATAAACGGTTTGTAATTAATTAGTTATGGGGGATAAAGTGTCAATTAATCTTGTCAAATTTTCATTTCCAACACTTTGTAAATGTGATGTCAAACAAATTTTCTCCTCAAAAAATAATTAAAATAAAATTCCTTTCTATCTGTAAGTGTGTTCATCAATGGAACCAATGTTCTGTTGGCAAAGCCACCAGAATTATAGCAGAGCACTGAGAACAGTACTCTCTTATCTGCAATGATTGTTTTAATTAATGTAAACTTACTCCGATTAGGTTTGATATTTATTAAATGCACTACCAATTAAAAATGTTGGTAAATTCTAGTGAACTTCTGAATCCTCAAAATTGTAATACCCCTTACAGAATCTAACTAAACTTCTGATTTACTTTGAAAACAAAAACTAGAAACTTAATCCACTTCCTTTAAAGACAGTTCAGACTTCAGACTTCAGACTTGGCTAAACAAATTTACTTATATTTCTTAATTATTAATCCCATGAACTGATTAATCATATTTCATGTTAACACTTAAACTGATAACTCAGCTTTAAGAGAATAAAGCTCTAAATACATTAACTGTTAGAAGAGTAATTAAGCAGTTAGAAGAGTATGTGGATCACAAGATTATTAAAACGAAACATTAAAAGAGATTCAAGAGATGCATTAAATTTTCTGAAAGAAGATGAAACTCTGTGTTATTAAAAGGAAAAATTTATGCTGTAAAGATTCCTAACTACCAGCTTCTTTTACTACCGAGTTTATCTTTTAATCCATGCATCTTTCCAGCCAAATGATTGTTTAAACTAACAGTTTCAGACAGGAGCGCTTATGGAATCAGAAATTTTCTTATGGTTCAACATTGGGGGGAAAAATTACAGTTCAGAAACACAGAAGGAAATATAAAATGGATAGAAGTTGAATCAGCAAATTGGGGAACCAAATCTATAGAGCCAATTGCCCAAGCCTGTGTATTATCTTCCCATGTGACGAAATCTAATCAAATTGTAAAAACTACTACCTTAATTCACCCATGCTACTATTAAATTAGGATCTGCGCCGCCAGGAGTAGCTTTGATCTCACTTTTCATCATTGAAGAACCTAACCAATCATTCCGTATTGTGTCAATTTCATCATCACCATCATCTTCATACAAAGAAATTTCAATTGAAGTAGTTCTTTCAATTGAAGTAGTTCTCATAAATTACATACCCAATCTTTCCAACACTTCTAACAACCATTTATATAAAAAATGAATTAGATTGAATCAATCATTAAGTCATCATAACAATAGATGTATAACATCAAGTGAGACGAATTATATGCTTCTCATTTCACATCATCTTCAACCTTTTGCTTATGTATCACTGAAAGTCTGACAACAACAATTGAAAAAACAAAAACAAAAGAGCAACAAAAAACAAGAACCCATTTTGCAAAATTTATATTGAATCAATCAATAAATCATAACAATAGATGTATAGCATCAGATTACATGAATCACATGCTTCTCAATTCACAGCATCTTCAACATTTTGCCTATGTATGTATACTAATTAACAGTCTGACAACAGACTCAATTGAAATAAATAAAAAAGAAGGAAAAAAAACAAGAACCCATCTCACAAAATTCTTTCTTTAAGTCATCAAGACTGTATATCAGCAAAAATGGGCGCAACAGCCAAAAGTTTCTTCCGAGAAATGCATCGAGCTTGACCGATTCTCGAAGCAAAAGAAGGGATTTTGTCCATGGGGATTTGGGTTGTTAGGGACTGGGATGTGTATTCTGTTGAAGAGAGATTGATGAGATGCAAAGCAATCAGATTTTGTGAATTGGGTTTTCTAGATTTTGCAGTAAATTTGGAATCTCGGATTTGGGCTAAAGCTCCTGGCTTTAGATATCTATAAAATGAGGCTTCTTCTTTCTTTGATGGTGATGATGTGCAGGAGCTTGTGAATCTTGTTTTCATGGTGTCAGATGAATTTGTAGAGGGGGAGAAATAAACCCTAGAGAGAGAAATGGATGAAATTGCAAAAACCCTAGAGAGATGGATAAACGGGATGAGGTTCGAAGGGGTTTTTGGGAGGGTTTAAATAAGGGGATATAGGCGGGAATATGGCCGTTAACGCGTTTTCAAGTATTTCTAATTTATTTTTTTTAATAAGGCTAGTCAATTACTCCCTCCATTGTCATTAGTACCATTTCCTAATATTAATGACCTCCGAATTTTAAAAATATATTAATGTAATTTATGATTTATCTAAATATTACCCTACTCTCCCGTAAAAAGAGATTTATTTGTTTAAAATAATTTAGTCCATGAAAACAAAGTTTTTGTTAATTATAATATAATAGACGATATATACCCTTTAAATTCTTCATATAATTTTATATTCATATAACCAGACTAACCATTTTTAAATTAATTTTTTTTTTAATTTCAATCATAAATATATAAAAAAATTATAATTACAAATTTTGCAAATGAGACTTTTTTTAAAAAATGGGATGGATATGCGAGTGCCTTAGAATTTACTACACAAATTTATTTTTAGGGGAACACTATTTTCACATGATTTTTTTTCACATGAAAGTGAGACTCAGTATATACTCATA
Organism: Panax notoginseng; assembly: GCA_016801055.1. Taxonomy (NCBI): domain Eukaryota; kingdom Viridiplantae; phylum Streptophyta; class Magnoliopsida; order Apiales; family Araliaceae; genus Panax; species Panax notoginseng. Next base: position 217,761,466 of record CM029014.1, on the reverse strand, counting down.
TAAGAGAGAATCATGTAAAAATATTAAAAATACATATAAAAATATCATATGAGTAGTGAACTTTGTGTGTTGCTTATAACTTATAAGTAGGACTAAATTAATACTCAATCGGTAGTGTTTGATTACATTTTAATGTATCTTAACAGTCCGTCTGTGACACCCTCAAATTCGGGTACTTCGATTACACGGGATTTGGTGTTCACTGTACAAATATTATCTATCTATCTACTCATAATAAATACAAACCATGCAATGGATAGAAATAAAATTCTCCCCTTATGGGGTTACAACATCTGAATAATAAATACAATCCCAGGTCAAACTAACCTTAAACATATGTACGGAAACATAAACAAATAAGTCTTAACAACATCAAGTCTTTACAATAACATTCTTAAAATTAAATAACAAGTCTCCATCACTTATTAGCTTTGCCTTTGCCTTTGCTAGTAGAAGGCTCAGCGTACCTTTCGTTCTTAACTGCAATATTATTATTACGCAAGAATGAGCATGATTGCCCACAAGTAGAAAAAAATGAAATAACAATATATAATAACATGCGAGTGAATCAAAGACTTCTGAAATAAAAGCACAACTTTTGAATCAAGAATAAATAACAAGAGTTCAAAAGATTTCTGGGGGTCATAAGACCTTGAACTATGTCCTAGGTTATCAAGGGTTGTACTTGAAACCTTTAACAGTCATAAGACTATGAACCTTTTTACTCGTACTTAGGGGGATCAACCCTTAGTACCATACTGTGCACAATATCTTAACGCTAACGCATAAGAAATCCCTATACAGGGTTGTTCATCTCAGTTTGACATCAGAGTCCGCACCAAAGGAAGTTTGATTTGGATAATTCAATAAGGGTTCTGAAATTTAGAACGTTCATCAACTATGGACTAGTCGAATCAATTAAGGGTTCGTTAGTCTAATAAGGTTCAACAATAAATGATAATTAAATTGAATAAAAATCTTAAGATGTATACAATAGAACAAGTATTGTATAACAGAATCATACTTTGAAATGATAGATAAGGCCATGTTTACCCAATTAATTTAATAAAACCTCTTATACTATAGTTTAAATAATGTCACACTCCTTTATAAAATAAATCAATATCTTATTTAATTTAATTTAAATAAAATATAATAATTTATCATAAATTCACATAATCATATAATTAATTTTCTCATTAATTAATTATATCAAATTATTAAATCTCTAATTAATAATTAAATTAATTAAAATAACACTAGGCTTATTAAATATTTCTTTTAATACAATAAGCTCATATAATGACATATTTCGAAAAATAAAATTTTTTCACATTAATTTAATAAATATAACACATATAATTAAATTAATATACCACGATTTCATCAATTAATTATTTAATCTAATAATTAATTCATCAAAAAATATTTATTTAATTCAATAAATATTAAAATTACATTACAAAAATCTCGTTCGTCACATCTTTCCCCTCTTAAAAGGATTCTGTCCCTAGAATCACGACTCAATAAATTTAACCCGTTACACCGTCTCTTAATAGCTCACATCTTTGTATTAATAGGTCTTCTGAATAGTTAAGATACAAATATGAGTCTAAATTATTCAGATGATCTCTTAATACAAATATGTGGGTTGTTAAGATACATTAAGAGGTAAGTTCTTAAGATGAATTAAGATGCGATCAAACACCAAAGATTACAACATATGATTTATGAAACAAATCAAAAGAAATTTTGATTTCAGAAATTATGGCATTTATTGTTGTATCTCTATATATTTAGGTATAGAGTTATTACATCTATTATTGTCTTTATCACTATTTCATAAACTTGGTACATAACCGCTTGATGGAGTTACACGGTACTTTTAAATAAGAGTTTTTGATAAAAGTAATTTTAAGAAGAGTAAAATATATTAATATCAGAGGTAGATAATCATAATAATATTTATAACTATTTTAGTTTTTTAAGTAACAATTAGTATCCTCTAACCTATAATATCTAACATTCACTACTCTCTTAGTGTGATTGACCAACTAATTTTAAAAAATATGTTTAATATAATTATTCTTCCCAAATATTAAAATTTACGTAAAATAAACTTATTATTACATAACGAATCTTATTATTCATATAAAAAAGTATTAAAAATTATATTAATTATTTTTCTCAAATATTAAATTAAACATAAGTCGCAATTAAGCATAATTATTTACAATAAAAATGACAAATGTTATTACTCAAAAAAGAAAAAATACATTAAAAAAATTCTTTTAATAAGATAGCGGTACTAATAAATATTATTATATATTCTTTTATTCAATATTGTATAAAAACAACATCAATTGTATACTAAAAAATATAATTAAAATCATAAATATCCCAAATTTTGACATATACTCAAGAAAATTTAACATATAAAAATCATAATATGAAACTAAGAATTTAAATAATAATTTTTGTTGTTAAACACCAAAAACTAAACTATCGAAATACTCAATCACTTTAATTAGAAAACCTCCATCAATAATTTAATTTAAAATTATTAATATTTGTATCACTTATCCAAAGATATGTGTTAATTAAATAAAATTATTTGAATGAGACAATCTTAATTACAAATAAAATAATAATTAAAATGTATTGTATTAAAAAAAGATAATTAAACATATATATATATATATATATATATATATATATATATATATTATTTTGGAATTAAAATTTGATAACATACAAGGGTAAATATATAATTTTATCTATTTAGTCAACTCTAAAAACTTGTAGAGATACTAACTGTTACTTAAAAAATTCATTAGAGGGAAAGTGAGTGTTATTATAGTTATCTAGAGGGGGTGTGTCACCGTATTTTACTCTTTTAAGAAAGAATAAAATATAGTAACACTCCATGTAATCATAATAACACTCATCATCCCTTTAATTTTTTAAGTAAAAGTCAGTACCCTTCTTATTTACAATATATAACATTCATTACCCCTACTGTGGTTGACCAACTAATATCTAAAAATATTTTTAATATAATATCTAATACACCCTTCAAGTTATAATGTTTAATTTTTTCACTAAATATAAATTTGAATATGTATTATAATTTGTACTTAACATGATTTAATTAATTAAATTATGAACTTGTGCAATAAATAACATAAATGTCAAAAAATAATAAATATTCATTTTATCTGGGAAATAAAAGTCGTACAATTTTTGCTAATTAAATTTCTCAAATATTAAAATTTACGTGATATATATTCAAATATAATTTTTGTAATTAAAAATTAAAATTTTAACTCCCGTAAAAAGTAAAAATTAATGCAATAAAATTATAATTATTTTTTTCAAATATTAAAATTTATGTAAAACAAACTTATTATTACAGAACGAATATTATTATTCATATAAAAAAAGTATTAAAAATTATATTAGTTATTTTTCTCTTATATTAAACAAAACATAAGTCACACTTAAACATAATTATTTACAGTAAAAATGGCAAAAATTGTTACTCAAAAATATATATATTAAAATAAACATCTTTTTACAAGACAGAGGTTGTAATAAATATTATTATATTTTTTTTATTCAACATTGCACAAAAATATGTATCTGTATACTAAAAAAATGTAATCAAAATCATATATAAACATCCCAAATTTTGACATATACTCAAAAAAAATTTAACATATAAAAATCATAATATGAAACTAAAAATTCAAATAATAATTTTTTATTGTTAAACATCAACAACTAAACTATATATCAACATACTCAATCACTCTAATCAGAATAGCTTCATTAATAATTTAATTTAATTTTTTTAATATTTGTACCACTTATCCAAAAATATGTGTTTATTAAACTATTTTTTTATAAGTTACCAACAATTTAAATGAGATAGTCTTAAGTACAAATAAAACTATAATTTAAATGTATTGTATTCAAAAAAGATAATTAAACATATACATTATTTAGGAATTAAAATTTGATAACATACAAGGGTAAATATGTAATTTATCTATTAAATCAACTCTAAAAACTTGCAGGGGTACTAACTATTATTTAAAAAACTAGAGGGGAGGTGAGTATTATTATGATTATCTAGAGGGAGTGTCATGTATTTTATTCTTTAAGAAATTTAAAATAGTGTTTGGTTAAATAATTGTAAAAGTGTTTTTAAAAATAAGAAAATGATATACATATCGACAAATATTGACGAAGTTGAATTGTAACCAACGTGGAAACATATGCGATAATGTAAGACCCCAACTTTCATAAATAAAGATTATTTTTATCAAAATATATTTTTGAATATTATGGTGTGGATTTGATATAATATTATAGTTGTTGGTAATATTTATAAATTTTACAAAGTAAGCAAGTTGTTATAAAATATTCGATTGGTCGGAAAATATTCGTTTTAACAGGAAATATTCGTACGACGGCACAATCATAGGTGGACCCCACAACGGAATTATTGTCGGAATGAGAAAATGACATAAATATCTTTTTATAAAAATAACGGCGAAAGTTTTACTGTTAAACTGTTGAAATACCTGGTGGTAAAAGTACAGTAATACGCGTGGCTGCATAGTAGCATACAGTATTGATTATTGATGCTTACGTGAGAAGTTACTCAGTTATACTCAATTATTGCTGCAGTAATTGCTGCATAGTATCTCACGTTATTTGATTCAATTATTGTCAATATTTTATATATTATTAAATCAATAATTGAGATGACAAGTTATTCATATTATTATTTGCATAATTAATAATGTCTAGAAAATTCTATCGAGGAAAGGAGTTTGATCATCTAATTGCTCGTCAATAGGGAGAAATCCTTATCAGAAAGCTCCCTCTTTCCTTGGAACGATCTAGTTGTTAATATTACGAGTTATAATAATGATGAATAAAAGTTGTTAAAAATATTGAGGGGTTTTTATGAAATATTTGTGATAAATTTTGCTTATTATTTGGACCCCCACTTACCCTTTTTTCAAAATTATCGATAAAAAGTTATTCAATATATATATATATATATATATATATATATATATATATATAGGTGGGGCCCACAAATTATCAAAATGAATTTGTCAGAAAGGGGGGGGAGGTATATAACGTGAAATGGAGGGAGTTAGTATTATTATTATTATTATTATTATTATTATTATTATTATATATATATATATATATATATATATAATAAGTTTTATTTTTTATGAAAAATAGAATATATTATATTTTATTGCATAGTGCTGCATAGTAAATCAAAATTTTCTTCAGAATTGCGCCCATGAATTCACCCGTGAACTTCCTACTGTGCAGTCCGTGATTTCTAAATTCAAATAGTATCCTTTACATTCTCCTATAAATAGGATGTTTAGTTAGAATTGAATATCACACCAGAATCAGAGAATTCTTCTTCTATAATATTGAGCGTATTTCTTTAGAGTTTAAGAAAGCTTTGAGCGTAGAAAACAGTTCAAGTTTTCTTCAAGAATATCTCCGCTATACTAGTTAGAATACTCTCCTTTTTAAGGTAAGGGATATTATTTTTGTTCAATACTCGTAAGAAATAATTTTTTCTTCCATACTCTGTAGTATGTAAGTAATATTATTTCATTTCAGATTCCAAATTTTACACTCATTTTATTAAAGTTTTGGCACCTATACTCCATGAAATTAGTAGAATATCCTTGATATTTATACTTCATTCAGTATCTTTTCATGAAAATATTATTCTGAGCATTCTTGATAAGTTTTAACTTTTCTATACCGGAGTACTATTTACGAGATACTATTCTTGAAGTACTATTCATGGGGTACTATTCACTCGATTACTATTCATGATAAAAACTGATTTCTTTTTGGTCCAAATTATTTTTGATACAATATTATTCTTGAATTTTACTCCACAAAGCAGTATCATGTTGACAATTTAAACATTATTGAATTTTAGATAAATTAAATTATAAATCTTTAAAAATTTATCCTTTGCTTTCTTTTAATTGAATTCTTATATCATTGTCATCATCCTCATGCTTATAATGTTATGAAAGTCATCTTTGACCTGTAGTACATAGATGGACTGGTATGATTATGACCCGAGATTATTCGGTATAATCATGACCGTAATATTACAAATGATGTGGTAAAAGTCTTCATTGGCCCGTAGTGCATTGATGGGTAGTTTTTGGCATGATCATGACCATTGGTGAAAACACGAATATCATTGGCCCGTAGTGCATGGATAATTCGTGGTCGTGATACTAATGAATATCCTTGGTCCGTAGTGCATGAATAATTCAGTGATGTGGATTATTTATTAAGCTGAGTCTTAGCGATAAAATTGATGATAAATTTTTTTAAATCATAGAAGATAGTAGATATCATGTTCTACTTGACTCTTCTAATAGATTGCTTGTTCCGCTGCAGTTAAACTTGATGTCTATTGTATTTTATTAGTTTAACACTGTGACGCCCCCAAAATAGGTATACATCACCCATCTTAAGTCGCCAAATACATGGTAAAAAATTCAAATACAACTTAATTATACAACAGTCGTGTAAAATACGACAAAACATGAGCTGTGAGTTTTAATACAAATATTGTCATCTAGACAGTATTCAAACTCAAAATAAGTCCTCAATACATTTATTGTCAAACTATTTAACAGAATAGTGATGACTACTAATGCTATCATCTGGACCGTCACTCTGTTCTCCGACTAGTCCCGGTTACGTTCTCATTTCCTGAAGAGAACAGTGAAAGGAAGGGTGATCTCAACTAGCCCAGTAATAAATATTATGACTAAGATAATGCAGAAGAAATTATCATTAGGCTTCAACAATGTTAAACTGATAGATTATAATAGACAACAAGTTTAACTGCAGCGGAATAAGCAACCCATTAGAAGAGTCAAGTAGAGCATGATATCTACTATCTTTTATGATTTAAAATATTTTCATCAATTTTTATCGCTGAGACTCAGCTTAATAAATAAATAAACCACATCATCGAATCATTCCTGCACTACGGGCCAAGGATATTCATTAAATCATTAATGGTCATGACTATACCGAATAATCTCTGGTCATAATCATACCAAAAACTGTCCATCAATGCACTACAGGCCACTGATGACTTTTACCACATCATTTATAACATTACAGGTCATGATTATACCGAATGATCCCTGGTCATAATCATACCAAGTCCATCTATACACGTAAGCCAAATATGACTTTCATCACAATATAAGCATGAGGATGATGACAATGACATAATAATTCAATAAAACAAGTTCAAGAAAAAATTTTAAAGATTTATAAGTTAATATATCCTGAAATCAATAACGTCCAAATTATTAATGTGACGCCTCCAAAATATGTATACATCACCTATTCTGAGTCGCCAAATATATGGTACAAAAACAAATACAACCTTAGTAATACAATTGTCGTGCAAAATACGACAACACATATATTGTGAGTTTGAATACAAATAGAGAGTATAAAAATTCAAAAGGAGTACTCATTACAATTATTGATACACTATTTTACAAAAATAGTGAGGACTGCTAAACAACTTTCTAAAACCGTCACTCCATATCCCGGCTAGTTCTTGCTATACTATCTCCTCCTGAGAAGAAAATAGAACAAAAAGGGTGAGCTCAACTAGCCCAGTAAGGAATATTATGACTAAGATAATATACAACAAATTATCGTTAGTCTTCAACATGGAAAATCTGATAAAATATAATAGACAACAAGTTTCAAATCAACAACTGCAGCGGAAACAACAATCCATTAGAAGAGTCAAGTAGAGAAAGAATTCTACTATCTTCTAAGATTTAAAAGTCCATCATCAAAATTTTGTCCATGTAACATCAATCAATATACATCTTGAATCAAATATTCATCTTTTCACTACATGCCAAAGATATTCATTTGTATCACCAGTTGGTCATGCTCATCTCAACACCTGTTCATCTTTGCACTACAGGCCAAAGATATTTATCAGGTAATCATACATCTTTGCACTACAGGCCAAAGATATTAAGTAGTATCATCATTTAGGACTGAGGATGGTGAAAAATATTTTAAAGAAAACGAATCCAGTGAGATAAAAGAACAAATATTAGGGATTCGTATTACAGTTTATCCAAGTTCAATAATACTCCATAATAATCAATTTTGAAGCAGAATTCAAAAATAAAGATCAAAACATGGATACAATCAAAGATAGTAATCATAATAGACAACTTGGACAAAAAGAAGGAAATTTTATTTTTCGGTGAATAGTACCGTATTCGTGAATAGTGCCGTATACGTGAATAGTAAAGTATACGTGAATAGTAACCCCGATACAAAAAGTTCTAAATTTGATAAAAAGTTCATACCAACATTTCGGTATAATGATATTGAAGAAAATATCATTTTAAGAAGAATATAACACCCTTTACCTCAAAATAGCAGTACTTCTGATCGGAATATCGGTATAAGGTTGAAGAAAACTTGCACTGATGAATAGAAACTCACAAATTATCTAAATACTCACAAAATACACTCAATAATCTAGAGAGAGAAAGAGAGAAAACATGTTTCTGGTGTGATTTTCAATTCTAACTTAGCCCTCTTTTTATAGGAAAATGTTAGCACGCCGAAGCAGACTTAACCTGCAACCTGATGGCTTTACCTGCTACTATTTCCACCCACCACATTTGAATAAAAATCTCAGCACATTTTCACCAACCAAAAGTGGGGCCCACCAATTCTAAAATTTTCCACCAAAATGATAAATTCTGAAACTTTAACAATTTCTGAACCAGTCATCTCTTAAAATTCATAATAAATCATACGTTCATTTTTAACGGTTCAAAATTTGTGGATATATACTCAACTTATATATGTATAACATATCCAAAAATCACAACGATCCAACGGTCGGATTAAAAATTATAACCCCCGCAATATATCTCCAAAACCCTAATTGAATTTTAATACCTCCATTCCGACAAAAATATTGATAAAACACCTCAACATTAACTCCTTCATTTTTAACCACAAAATATATCCAACATTTATATTCACATAAAATAAATATTTTCTTATCATATGAATCAATAATTAATTATTCACAATTAATATTACAGAATCACATTTATGACAACCAGGCCATTCCCAAGAAAGAGGGGGCTTTCCAAAAAGGATTTTTTCTTATTGGCGTGCAATTAGGTGATCAAACCTCTCCTTAGACAGAACTTTCTAGACATTGCCAATAATGCTATCTAATAATATTATTCAAATAATATGAATTACTGATCTGATAATAGAAAATACTGTGCAGTGACAATTATTGAAATAACAATAATATAAAATATCAATGCAGCAATTATTGAATCAATAAAATAAAATATTGAACAGTAACTACTGTAACAATTATTGAGTAGTGCCTTCCTTCGTAAGAATTAATAATTCAAAAATACTGTACAATCCGTGTGCTACTGTGCAACCACGCGTATTACTGTATTTTAACCACCGGGTATTCCAACAGTGTTAACGGTAACAACTACGTCGTTATTTATAAAAACTTAATCTTTGTCGTTATCTTCATCCAACCGTTTTCCGTTATGGGGCCCACAAATAGTTGCGCCGTCGTACGAATATTCCCCGACAAAAAGAATATTTCACGACCAAACAAATATTTCCCGACAAAATGAATATTTTATAACCACTTGTTTATTTTACAAAATTAGCACATTTCACCAATAACCAAAATATTATATCAAATTAACACTTTATTATTCACAATAATAATTAGAGAAAATTTGATTTTATTCATTAATAAGTTGGGGTCTTACAACCTCCCCTCCTTATGAAATTTCGTCTTCGAAATTGACATACGTACCTGGTGTTTCGAGAAGGTGGGGATACCTCGCTTTCATTTCTGATTCTAACTCCTAGGTCATTTCTTCAATAACATGGTTTCTCCACAAAATCTTAACTTATGGTATAACATTCGTGTGTAAGACATGCTCTTTCCTATCCAAGATCTTAACAGGTACCTCCTCGTACGTTAAATCTTCGGCTATCTCGTCTGGTTCTAACTCAATAATGTGGTTCGGGTCTTTAACATATTTACGAAGCATAGATATGTGAAAAATATTATGAGCACGAGACATACTTGGAGGTAATGCGAGTCTATAGGCCACATTTTCTATTCGGTCAAGAATTTCAAATGGACCAACAAATCGTGGATTGAGCTTTCCTCTCTTCCTAAATCTTGTAACTCTCTTCCATGGTGCAACACGTAACAATACATGATCCCCAATATTAAATTCTACGTCCTTCTGATGAAGATCCGCATAACTCTTTTGTCGATCCTGTGCCGTTTGTATACGTTGTCAAATCATTTAGATCTTCTCTATAGTCATTCGTACCAACTCTGGTCCCAACAATGTTGCTTCACCCACCTCATCCAAGCATACTGGAGAACGACATTTTCTTCCATACAACGCCTCGAATGGAGCCACACCTATACTTTCCTGATAACTGTTGTTGTAGGAGAATTCCACCAATGGTAGGTACTTATCCCAACTCCCTTTGAAATCTAGGACACAGAGTCTTAATAGATCTTCAAGAGTTTGAATAGTCCTCTCTGATTACCCATCCGTTTGAGGATGGTATGCTAAACTGAATCATAAATCCGTGCCCATAGCTTTCTGCAAGCTAACCCAAAATCGTGAAGTGAATCTTGGGTCACGATCTGAAACTATGGATACTGGCATGTCATGCAATCTTACAATCTCATTTACGTACATACTAGCAAGACGTTCAAGGGAATAAGTCTCACGTATAGGTAAGAAATGAGCAGACTTGATTAATCTATCAACAATGACCCAAATCGCATCTATGCCTTGAGAAACCTTGGGAAGACCCGTAACAAAATCCATGGTGATGTGTTCCCACTTCCATTTCAGAATCTCAAGTGGTTGCAACGGACCCTTTGGTACTTGATGCTCCGCCTTTACACGTTGACAAGTTAAACACCTCGAGATAAACTCCGCGATCTCTCTTTTCATATTGCTCCACCAAAATGTGTGTCGAAGATCGTGATACATTTTGGTACTCCCAGGATGGATTGTAAACGGTGTGTTGTGTGCCTCCATCATGATTCTATGCTTCAAGTCAAAATTGTTAGGAACACAAAGTCTGGAGTTGACTCGAAGTATTCCTTTTTCATCGATTCTTGCTTCTGGAATAGCACCTTCTTGCACTTTCTTCTTCATACGCATCAGCTCCATATCTGTAGCTTGATCAGCTTTAACTTTATCGATTAAAGTCGGTTCTACTCGTATGTTTGATATCATTACGTGGGTACTTGGAGCCTTCATCTCTATCTCCATCCTTTGCAAGTCATACAAAATGGGCCTTTGTGTTAACAACATTGCACTCGTACCCGCATATGATCTTCTACTCAATGCGTCAGCTACTACGTTTGCTTTTCCAGGATGATATTGAATGGTATGATCGTAATCTTTCAACAACTAGAGTCAACGTCGTTGCCGCATGTTGAGTTCCTTTTGGGTGAAGAAATATTTGAGGCTTTTATGATCTGTATAGATCTCCACTTTCTCCCCCATACAGGTAGTGTCTCCAGATCTTCAACGCGAAAACGACTGCTGCCAACTCCAAATCATGAGTAGGATAATTCCTCTCATATTCTTTGAGTTGTCGCGAGGCATAGGCTATGACTTTTCCATGTTGCATGAGAACACATCCTAACCCTTTGCCTGAAGCATTACTGTAGATAACAAATCCATCCGAACCAGATGGTATTGTCAGAATAGGTGCCGAAATGAGTCACCTCTTGAATTCTTGAAAACTCTTCTCACAATTCTCGCTCCAACCGAATTTTGTATCTTTACGAGTCAGCTGAGTTAACGGAGTAGCGATGCGAGAAAATCCTTCCACGAATCTCCGATAGTAACCAGCTAAGCCCAGAAAGCTACGTACTTCGGTCACCGACTTTGGTTGCTCCCAACTTTGTATGGCTTCAATCTTCGTCGGGTCGACAGATACTCCATGTTTTGACACCACATGCCCAAGGAATGCTACTTCCTCAAGCCAGAACTCTCATTTCTTCAGTTTGACATATAGCTTGTTATCGCGAAGCCTTTGTAGTACCAGCTTCAAATGGTGCTCATGATCTTCACGGCTTTTGGAATAGATGAGGATGTCATCAATAAAGACAACAATGAACTGATCTAAATATTCCTTGAATACACGGTTCATCATATCCATAAAAGCAGCAGGAGCATTAGTTAATCCAAAAGACATGACTAAGAATTCGTAATGCCCGTACCGAGTTCTGAAGGCAGTCTTTGAAATATCCTCAATTTTAATCTTCAGCTGATGATATCCAGAACGAAGATCGATCTTTGAAAAGAATTGTGCTCCTTGCAATTGGTCGAACAGGTCATCAATGCGAGGTAGTGGATACCTATTCTTGATGGTGACATGGTTCAATTCCCGATAGTCGATACAAATTCGCATACTACCATCTTTCTTCTTTACGAATAACGCTGGAGCACCCCAAGGAGATGTACTAGGACGAATAAAACCGATGTCCAACAACTCCTGTAGTTGGACCTTTAACTACTGAAGTTCAATAGGAGCCATTCGATATGGGATTTTAGAAATGGGCTTTGTGCCAGGTTCAAGGTCAATAAAGAAATTAACTTCACGTTCTGGGGGTAGACCGGGAAGTTCTTTAGGAAATACGTCAGGAAATTCATTAACAACAGAAATTTTATTCAAATCTGACGTGTTTTTGTTCAAGTCCGTGACATGGGCTAAGAAAGCTTGACATCCGTTTTTCAATAAACGAATAGCTTTATGGCTTGAAATGACAGTGATTGACTTTAATGGTTTAGTTGTTTGAATTCGCATAACAGGTTAGTTAGGACTATGAAAACTAATAACCTTACAAAAATAATCAATTTTAGCATGATGCGTGGTTAACCAATCAATCCCTAAAATCACATCAAATGCAAGAATTTTCAACGAAATAAGATCGGTAGGTAATTTGATGGTACCAACTTGAATCAAGCAAGATTTATAAATAGTAGATGTAACGAAAGTTTCTCCTAACGGAGTTTCAACAGATAAGTCAAAGTCTAATTTCTCCGAAGTCAAGTTTAAACGTTGAGCACAAGCAGGAGAGATAAAAGAATGGGTAGAACCGGTATCTAATAAGGTATAAACATCGCAAGAGTTTATGATTAGCTTACCCGTGATCACCTCATTCGGGTTCCTCGCGTTTTGGGCAGTCACTACAAATGCCCTTCTAGGAACCACTGACTTTGACTTGTCCGGAATAGCCTTCGGAGTCACTATCCCCGTTGAACTTGGTTTCGCAACAAGACAATCTTTAGCTATATGACCTTCTTTTCCACAGTTATAACATACCTTGAACTGTTGTGAGCAATTTGGGCTAATGTGTCTCTCTTTCCCGTATTTGTAACATACGACCGGTGCTCGTTCTCCTCCCCTAGAAACAGTTGATGTTGGTGCTGATGTCTTCACGTTATCGTTGTTATACCTTCTCCTTTTGAAATCTCCTCCCGACTCGCTCCTTTTATTATCACGGCCACGATTACCACCAGAGTGATTACCGCTTTTGTCCGAATATTTTTCTCCTTGCTGGTTTTCATTGCTTCGATGACCGCTGCCACCGGTATGACCCTAGTTGTGGTCCCTCGGTTGAACATACTCATTATCTCGCTCTAATAATTGAGCCCTTTTTACAACATCTGAATATAAAGAAAATTTATGAGAGATAAGATATTGCCGAATCTCGGGCTTTAGACCTCTTAGGAACATCCTCGTCATTCGTTCCTCATTCTCTACCAAATGAGGTGCAAACCTGGATAACTCTACAAACTTCGCCTCGTACTGGGACACCGTCATGTTGTTTTGTTCCAGTCTAATAAACTCTACCTTCTTCATATGACGAATATTTTCAGGAAAGTACTTGTCATTAAATAGTTTCTAAAACGTTTCCCAAGACATGTTGAGTGCGTCAGGCTGGGTACGCTTCACAGACTCCCACCAGTAGTCTGCCTCACCGCGGAACATAAAGGTGGCGAATGGAACCTCTGTTCCTCCGTGCATCCCAAGACATCGAATATCCTGGTAATTTACTTGACCCACGTTTCCGCCATGATCGGATCCGGCTTTTCCTTAAATTCTGGTGGTCCCAACTCTTTGAACTGCTTAGCTGTGACAAGCCGCGCATTGCTAGCATTTCCACCCGTATTTTGTGCACGAGTCTCCCTCGTCTGGTTTTGCATGAACTGCAAAAAACTTCTAAACTTCTCATCATTCATCATTTGTTCGGTAGTGTTGTTTACAGGAGGAATATTGCCTTCCTGTTGCACATTTCCCTGGGTGGTGATCAAAGGTGTCTCCACGGTCTGATTCACTCTATTATTAACGTTCTCAGCTGCCATTCTAAAATACTGCCACAAAACAAGGGTTAATAGTCATGTCATATATTATCCCTATACTCTGACCGACAAAATAAATACCAAATAAACTTAGTCAGGTCATACTAGTGAAAAAATTTCCAGTCTCTCCCCTCCTAGTTCTTGTCTCACATCTCAACCAGGGATCATATCCCTAAGCTTTGATACCAACTGTGACGCCCCCAAAACAGGTATACATCCCCCATTCTGAGTCGCCAAATACATGGTGCAAAAACAAATACAACCTCAGTAATACAATTGTCGTGCAAAATACGATAACACATATACTGTGAGTTTGAATACAAATAGAGAGTATAAAAACTCAAAAGGAGTCCTCATTACAATTATTGATACACTATTTTACAAAAATAATGAGAAATGCTACACAACTTTCTAAAACCGTCACTCCATACTCCGGCTAGTTCCTGCTATACTATCTCCTCCTGAGAAGAAAATGGAACAAAAAGGGTGAGCTCAACTAGCCCAGTAAGGAATATTATGACTAAGATAATATACAACAAATTGTCGTTAGTCTTCAACAAGGAAAATCTGATAAAATATAATAGACAACAAGTTTTAGATCAACAATTGCAGCAGAAACAATAATCCATTAGAAGAGTCAAGTAGAGAAAGAATTCTACTATCTTCTAAGATTTAAAAGTCCATCATCAATATTTTATCCCTGTAACATCAATCAATATACATCTTGAATCAAATATTCATCTTTGCACTACAAGCCAAAGATATTCATCAGGTAATCATACATCTTTGCACTACAGGTCAAAGATATTCAGTAGTATCATCATTTAGGACTGAGGATGATGAAAAATATTTTAAAGAAAACGAATCCAGTGAGATAAAAGAACAAATATTAGGGATTCGTATTACAGTTTATCCATGTTCAATAATACTCCATAATAACCAATTTTGAAGAAAAAATCAAAAATAAAGATCAAAACATGGATACAAACAAAAATAGTAACCATAATAGACAACTTGGACAAAAAAAAGAAAATTTTATTTTTTGGTGAATAGTGTCGTATTCGTGAATAGTGCCGTATACGTGAATAGTAACGTATACGTGAATAGTAACCCTGACACAAAAAGTTTTAAATTTGATAAAAAGTTCATACCAACATTTCGATATAATGATATTGAAGAAAATATCATTTTAAGAAGAATATAACATCCTTTACCTCAAAATATCAGTACTTCTGATCGGAATATCGGTATAAGGTTGAAGGAAACTTGCACTGATGAATAGAAACTCACAAAGTATCTAAATACTCATAAAATACACTCAATAATCTAGAGAGAGAAAGAGAGAAAACATGTTTCAGGTGTTATTTTCAATTCTAACTTAGCCCTCTATTTATAGAAAAATGTGAGCACACCGAAGCAGACTTAACCTGCAACCTGATGGCTTTACCTGCTACTATTCCCACCCACCATATTTGAATAAAAATCTCAGCACATTTTTACCAACCAAAAGTGGGGCCCACCAATTCTAGATTTTTCTACTAAAATGATAAATTTCGAAACTTTAACAATTTCTGAACTAGTCATCTCTTAAAATTCATAACAAATCATATGTTCATTTTTAACGGTTCAAAATTTGTGGATATATACTTAACTTATATATGTATAACATATCCAAAAATCACAACGATCCAACGGTCGGATTAAAAATTATAACCCCCGCAATATATCTCAAAAACCCTGATTGATTTTTAATACCTCCATTGCGACAAAAATATTGATAAAACACCTCAACATTAACTCCTTCATTTTTAACCACAAAATATATCTAACATTTATATTCACATAAAATAAATATTTTCTTATCATATGAATCAATAATTAATTATTCACAATTAATATTACAGAATCATATTTATGACAACTAGGCCGTTCCCAGGAAAGAGAGGGCTTTCTAATAAGGATTTCTCCTTATTGGCGCGCAATTAGGTGACCAAACCTCTCCTTAGATAGAACTTTCTAGACATTGCCAATAATGCTATCTAATAATATTATTCAAATAATATGAATTATTGATCTGATAATGGGAAATACTGTGCAGTGACAATTATTGAAACAATAATAATATAAAATATCAATGCAACAATTATTGAATCAATAAAATAAAATATTGAACAGTAACTACTATAACAATTATTGAGTAGTGTCTTCCTTCGTAAGAATCAATAATTCAAAAATACTGTGCAATCCGTGTGCTACTGTGCAACCACGCGTATTACTGTATTTTAACCACCGGGTATTCCAACAGTGTTAACGGTAACAACTACGCTGTTATTTATAAAAACTTTATTTTTGTCTTTATCTTCATCCAACCGTTTTTCGTTATGGGGCCCACAAATAGTTGCGCCGTCGTACGAATATTCCCCGACAGAAAGAATATTCCACGACCAAACGAATATTCCCCAACAAAATGAATATTTTATAACCACTTGTTTATTTTGCAAAATTTGCATATTTCACCCATAACCAAAATATTATATCAAATTAGCACCTTATTATTCACAATAATAATTAGAGAAAATTTAATTTTATTCATTAATAAGTTGGGGTCTTACAGTCAACATGATACTGCTTTGTGGAGTAAAATTCAAGAATGCTCAGAAGAAATATTTCCATGAAAAGATACTGGATGAAGCGCAAATATCAAGGATATTCCACTAATTTCATGGAGTATAGAAGTCAAAACTTTAACCAACTGAGTATAATAGAATATATAAAACCGCAAATGGAATTTTGCCCGCCAGGCGGTAATCCACATAGACAGATCATTTCCACAATTTAATAAGGAATGAATACTAAGGATCATTCACCATGCATGTGGTAATTCACATAGACATGTTATTCCAACAGAATAATAAAGAATGGAACCAGGTCATGCGTAATCCGCACAGACAGGATATTCCAACAGAATAATAAAGAAATGAATAACAACAGAATTCACTAAGCATGCGATAGACCGCACAGACAGGTTATTCCAACAGAATAATAAAGAATGGAATAACAGAAGAATTTCACCATGTATGTGGTACTTCACATAGACAGGTTATTCCAACATAATAATAAAGAATGGAATAACAACCCTTACGATTATTGAAAGAAAATAACTCTCTTCATGAATACGAAGGAATAATACCCCTTACCTTAGAAGAAACTGGATACTGGAATAGTGAGGTAGCAGACTTCTCTTCTTCTTTCTCTCTATAATTTCTCTCTATAATAATTGCTCTATAGCTTTAGTGAATTGGTGAGAAATGAAGGAAGAATGAGCTTCTATTTATAGAAAAATATAGTTTCAATAATTGCACGTTTTAGGGCTCAGAATATTACAGTATAATACCTCCCTCTTTTTTTTCATTTTTAATTTAGTCCTGCAAGTATTATCAAACTTGCACCACATCCCCTAATAGTAAATAATGTGAATCAATAGTTCAATCATGTGACTCAATAGTTATAATCATGTGAAAATACGAATTACAGTATAGTACCTTCAACTATACCTCTATTTTTAACTTAGTCATGTAAGTATTATCAATCTTGCACCAACTCCCCTAATAGTAAATGAATGTGAATCAATAGTACACACATGTGAACAAATAGTTATAAGCATGTGAAATAATAGCAATTAATTGCTCATTTATCTGATTAATTACCCGATTGGTCAATATAACCTCCAGACATCAATTATTATCGAAATAAATATCGATTTCCACTAACACTAATAATTTCAACACAATGGAACAATCAATTTTATCTTTAATCAACACGAACTTATTCATCATTAATATCATAACTCACAATATTTAACAACCAGATCATTCCTAGGAAAGAAGGGGCTTTTCGATAAGGATTTCTCCTTATTGGCGCTCAATTAGGTGACCAAACTTCTCCTTGACAGAACTTTCTAGACATTATCAATATTGTAAATAATAATATAAATAACTTTTTCGTCTCAATTATTGATTTGATAATATAACATATTATGCAGATGATACTGTGACAATAATTGAATCAATAATATGAGAGATATGATGCAGCAATTACTGTAGCAATGATTGAATATAACTGAGTGACTTCTCACATAAGCATCAATAATCAATACTGTGTGCTACTATGCAATCATGCGTTTTACTATACTTTTACTACCGGGTAGTTTAACAGTTTAACGGTAAAACTTCCGTCGTTATTTTTATAAAAAGATAATTATGTCGTTTTCTAACTACGACAATACTTTCGTTGTGGGGTCCACATATGATTGTGCCGTCATACAAATATTCCCTGTTAAAACGAATATTCCCCGACCAATCGAATATTATATAACCACTGGCTTACTTTGCAAAATTTGTAAATATTACCCACAACTATAACATTATATCAAATCCATACCATAATATTCAAAAAATATATTTCGAGAAAATTATTCTTTATTCATAAAATTTGGGGTCTTACAACCTCCCCTTCTTATGAAATTTTGTCCTCGAAATTAGGGTACGTACCTGGTATATCGAAGAGGTGATCAAATTTATCCCACCATTTGACAAACCATTGCCGTGTGACAAGGGGAAAAGGATCTGCCGACGGAGATGTAGGGGAAGCATTATGACTGATTTCACTTGTGGGGTTTTGAATACTGTATTCCCATCGGAGAATCCAGGGAATCTTATATTTACTTACAAACTGAAGAAGGACTGGGACACCTTCATATGCTAAATCTAATTTTTTATGATTGCAAAAGTGATTGAGTTGGACTTTTAGGGGATCGGGAAGAAGGTCATAGGTAGAACCAAATCTCGACCACCAATGGGAAAACCAATACGGGAAATGACTTTTGAATTTATGATCGAATTGCACAAACCAAGAATGATTGTGCGACTCATTTTGATGGAGGAAAACTTTATACCAAGCTTCCGTATAATCATAATAACAAAAAGAGTTATCCTGATTAGAAAGCTGCATAAGATCAGAGGGATGTTTTCCCCATTCAGACATCTGAATAAACTGTTTAATATACAACGAATGGTAAAGAACTTTGGCTTTATCATTGTTGGCATAAATGGGTTTAATGAAGATTGAATCTGTTTCGACAAGAATATCCTTATAATACACAAGGGATTTATAAGGAGCAAGAGACATGAAATGCCAACCAGAAGGGAAAAACTGGGAAGTCAACTTTACTGGGTCATTTCTGGGTTTCATGTGAGGCTCAATATGAAATAAGAGATTGGTCCATCTAAGCATGTACTCAGAGGGAGGATTACTGGGGTTTGAACTAGAGGCTTTGGGCTGAAAGGGGTCGACAGGAATTGGGTTACTAGCTAAAGCTAAACTATAGGGCTTGGGCATTGTCCCAAGGACAGTGAACTTGTTACTAGATTGGTAAATTGGGTTAACTGGATGAGGAACCAAGGCTCCTCTTGGCTGATTACTAGGGCCAGTAGGGTGACCCGGACCACGAGAGGTTGATGCACCGCAGATACTCATGAAGGATGGATGGTACCTGTGTTAATAAATTCTCGAGTGAGAAAATCAGGAATGGAATTGTTACTGCCTTTAATGTATTCAATATCAAAATCAAAGATACTCAAAAGGGCTTGCCATCTAGCAAAGGAGTGTTTAGAAGCTATGTTTTCAACATCTTTCTCTAACACATATTTTGCAGATTTGCAGTCAATTCGAACTAAAAATTTTTGATTTAATAAATCAATTTGAAATTTATTAATACATAATACAAGAGAAAGTATTTCTTTTTTTATAGTATTGTAATTTAACTGTGTACTATTCCATGCACCGAAATGAAAACGGACGATTTGTTCTGGGGAATCTGGAGTTAACTTTTGCTTGAGAATACTTCCAAAACCAATATCTGAGGCGTCAGTTTCAACAATCTTAAATGCAGAATCATTTGAAATACCAAGGCAGGGCAATGCCTTGACGTAATTTTTGACTTGTTGGACGACAGAAGTATGAATGTCAGTCCATGGGGGAGGATTGTCTTGCAAACGCTGAAAGAGTGGTTTGCAAATTTTCCTGAGGTTTTTATAGAACTTGCCAATATAATTGAGCTAGCCCAGAAACCTCTGCAGTTGGGTTTTATGGGTCATTTTATCTGGGAATCTGTCGGCTAATTGAATAGCTCTATCAATTGGCCGTATGAGTCCGCGATATATAATTAATCCAAGAAACCGAACTTTAGCTTGAAACAAGCTGCATTTGGAAAGTGAAAGAAGAAGTCCATTGTCTTTGACCGTTTTAAAAAACGATTTCAAATGTTTGACGTGTTCTTCAATGAAATTGGAAAAAATGAGAATATCATCAATATATACAACAATAAAATGACTGAAAGGATTCAAAATATCATTGAGGATATTCTGAAATTCACTGGGAGCATTTTTTAAGCCAAATGCTTGGACATTCCACTCCATTCATAATGACCAAATGGAGTGGTGAATGCAGTTTTATATCTGTCTTCTGGGTGAATAGCAATTTGCCAGAAACCAGATTTGAGGCCAAATTTACTAAAGATGATGGCATTACTCAACCGGTTAATGAGGTCATCTTTATTAGGCAGGGGATATCTAATCCACTCTAGGACTTTGTTTAATGGCTTGTAGTTGATAACTAACCTGGGAACACCTCTTTCCTTTTCTGCTTCATTGTTAACATAAAAGGCAGGACATGACCAAGGGGATTTACTGGGTCTAATTAATTTTTTACTAAGGAGATCATTAATTTCCTTTTTACATAACTCCATTTGTTCATGATTCATTTGAATAGGTTTGGCCTTAGTAGGAATCAAATGTTCTTTGAATTCCTTAGCGTAAGGGAGCCTTACAACATGTTTTTTCCGATGCCAAAAGGCATTAGGAGAATCAGAACAAAGGTTGTCCTTTAAACAAGTTTTTAACTCTTCAAATTTTTTAAGAACATCTTTATTTTGAAGTTGTTCTTCTATTCTTTTGTATTTAATTTCTTCTTTTAAGAAATTTAAATGGGTGGATTTACAATTTAATAAATTTAATGATTTAGAAATGGACTCTTCTTAAATAAATTTTAAATCTCTTTCTTTTGGTTTAATAAAAAATTTAAATGTTATTCGTTTACCTAAATGTTTACAGCTTAATCCTTCATTACTGGTAGTAAATTGATATAATAAATATATAAATGGTAATCCTAAAATGATTTTATCCGTAAGGTTGCGAATTAAAATAAATGATGTTTTAAAACACATATCATCTTGACAGATATGCACTTTAGGTAATTTATATTTTATTTCCATCTGACTACCATTAGCTGAATTTAATTTTTCATTAGTCTTCTTATAGTACTTGGTTGGAATAAGACCTTCCTGGATACAATTTAAATCCGCACCAGTATCAACTAAGGCGGGAAGTCGTATAGAAAAGGTTTTATCAACAACTAAATCAATGGAGATATACCATTTTTGAATGGTAATATCTTTAACTCTTTTAAGAGAAAGACCTTGAACGAATAGATCTGGTTCATCTTTGATTCCTGAATATTCTGACTCATCGTGATCTTCATCACTAGAGGAGGAATCATGAACTTGAAGATCAGACATTTGACTCTCTAAGTCTTTTCTTAAATTAGACTTCAATTTTTAAATTAGAAATTTCTTTTTTGAGTTTATTAACTTCTTGATTTAATTCTGGAAGGGTAACTTCTTTAACTGGAGTTTTAAATCTTTCTAGAGTTTTATTAAGGCTGAATATCGGTTTATCTTTAGCTTTAAAAATCCTGTCTTTAACTCTAGTATCTTTAGTTAATAAATCTTTTAACAGCTTAGTATATTGAACTTTAAGTTCAGGGTCAGAAATTTTACTAATTAAGTCGATTAACAAAGAGCTTTCTTCATCCTCTTTGGTAATTACACTTAATCTTTTGGTGCAATAATTTTCATTACAGTTATTAGCACAAATAGTGACTTCTTCCTCGTTACTATCAGATTCATTGTAGCTGGTACTGCTTTTAGAAGAATATGGGATGTCAGATTCTTCATCATTATCTGCATTATTTTCTATTCTCATTAGTTCTAATAAGTGTTCTATATCTTCATTAGAGATATTTAACTGAGATAATTTTTGTTTTACTTTACATTCGTTTTTGTAGTGGCCTTTTTGCCCACAATTGTGGCAGACGATTTTACTCTTATCATGTTTTTTAGGCCTTTTATTATATTTTTTATTAACTGGTTTGGGTTTATTATAATAATCGTTTTGATTGTTATCTTTTTTATGAGTATGTTTACGTTTGTGGCGTTTATGTGTCTTAGGATGATCAATATGTCTGTGTTTATGCTTTCTTCTAGAGGGAGCAATGGGAGGCAGACCATATTGTTCACAAAATGTTCCTAACTCATATTTTGCTTTTTTCTTATCTTTACTAGCTTGTTTAGCTAATTTAAAAATCAATGCACATTTTTAAACCTATTTTTTGAATATAACTGATTATGTCACCATAAGTGAGATTATCATAATCAATATATCCTAAATTTTTACTCAACTCTTCTCTAACTTTATGAGCGAACAATGACGACAAACCATTTACAAACTTTTCTTTCCAGAAAGGCTTGTTGCTATCATTTCGCAGCATAACTCTAAAGGTAAACACATCTTTGTACCACCTGAAGTCACTAAGAGTGGGATAAGTGAAATTACTGAGTTGATCGTGAATCCTTTCTGTTATGTTACTAGGAGTTCCAACAAAATGTTTTATTATGGTAAACATTAAAGTATTTACTCCATCTAGCGGACCAACACCGACATCTTCATCAAAGATGGGGTTGCCGTCATCGTCTAACTGGATAGCATGAATTATAGATAGTCTAGTATCGTCCGTGGGATGTCTTTCCCAGCAAGACCTGAGAATACCCGTGAATCCACTAGCTATTAACTCAACGATTTCTGGTTGTGACAAATTGTTGAATTTAGTAATATAGCTATTTGCTACCATAGACATGTGATTTAATTTGTTTAAAATTTCTTGTTCACTAAAACCATCAATGTTCCATTCATAAATTTTGTTAGCTGAAACAGAGAATTGTTTGTCTAGGTTTCTCTCTTCGAATTAGAGATCCGGAGGGGTAGGCCTAGAATACCAATTTCTGGTTAAACTAGTGTTTTTGACTGTTAACTTGTTCAATTGATCATTAAAATCTGGGATTGAAGTAGAATCAGAATAGTCAGCTTGACTTTCACTTTCACCTTCAGTCTCAACTTAATCCAAAGTAGAAACAGTACCACTTGGACCAGGTTCAGTTTTTAGTTTTTTGAATAACTTGTCAATAGATTTAATTAGGTTGCTATCATCATTAGGTAAACCTAATTTACTTCTATTTTCAGGTAAGTTAATCAAAGGATGTTCAATTTTTGCATCTGATTTTTTAATACTTGTTTCTTCAAATTTTTCTTCAATTCTATCAAGCTGTCTTCCAACAGTTGCAAGATATTGATTACTAAAATTTAATTGTTCAATAATTTTTTTATCATCTTTATTGCCATCAGAAATTTTAAAAGGACTGGCAACAACAGATGTGTTTTTAACTGGGATAAGGATCGTTTCCAGCGGAGGATGACTAGAACAGACCTTAGACTTATCCTCTTTTACCCATTGACTTTTTGTTATAACATTACACTTACTTTGGTATTGATCATACCAGTCGTAAAAGGTAATGTTTATTTTTTCATTTTTTATGAATCGTTTCCATCTATTAACAATTTTATCTCGCTCCTTTTCTATTGGGTGGTTTGAACGAAATAAATGTCTTTTATTTTTATTATTTTTAGAATTAAAATCATGTACAAGATTATCCCATTCAAGAATAAAATCTTTTTTAATAACTCTTAACTGATTGTTAATGGGGATTTCGAAGTCAGACTGTGTGGGCAGCTCAGAAGGAGTAGGAGAGGAAGAACTCTCTTCTTCTACAAGATCCTTTTGAATATAACATGGGTGACTAGCTTGACCTTGATTCAAAATACCTTTTAATTTAAGATCTCTTACAGAAGGGTTAATAAGAATTTCAGTGTCTCTTCTTGAAGATGCTATAGTACTAGCAGAATCTTCAATAATAATCGGTCTTTTACTGCGTTCAAAACTTATTTTTACGGTTCCATCAGAAAATTGTCTAACATTTTCAAGGTGTTTTAGATTGTTAACTACAGGTTGTTCAGGTATCTCACTAGGTAAAGTCCATTGACTAGGGAGAGTAATATCTTTCCAGAGAATGGTCCTCGGGATTTGAATATTAGCATCACTAGTTGAACTTTGAATTAAGACAGTTTGATCTTTCGGACTTTTATTGAGAGTATAAACATTTAAGTTAGTTTTCATGGTCTTATAATAAATTCGGTAAATCAAAGCTATCGGCTGAGAACCCTCAATCATTTGAGTAATTTCTCCAGCAGTTTTAATATTTAGTGTCAAGGCTTTTAATAAATTTTTATCACTTAGGCTCAATGTGAAATCAGGAAAGCAATTGAAATGGATAGGTCCATTATGCAGACTAGATTCCATTGCGCCGATCATGCTAGGATAACAATTCAAAAATCGTGCATCTCTAAGACAGAGATAAATACTTGAATTAATTCCTTTAATGTTTAATGGTTTAACAGCCACTTGAACTAATCCAATATGAATAAAATTATAACCTTTCTTTTTATGTTTTTTGATGACTTCGGGATCCAAAAGACTACAATTTTTGTATTCTTTATTAATGGCATAAACCTTTTCAACAGTTTTGACATTATAATCTGTTTTAAAATTGTCCAAAAATGTTGACTGATAAATTTCCTTAGGGGAGACCCTAGGTATATTCCAATTGTGCAAGCCTTGACTGATATTTTCATAACTGTGAGTTTCCTGGTTAACTATGTCTGGGACATGAGGCAAAGTCGACCGGTTACTAGTTGAGGAGTTAGATCTAAACAATCTATTCATTTTTACCAGGTTCAAAATAAATTTTTATTCATTATTCTTCCATTCATACCCTATTACCTTAAGCAGACTCATACCTATGTTCAAAAACCAACACTGCTCACCCAAGAGACTTACAAAGGCTTAAACAAGAACAAGGTGGACTACAGTAAATCAGGTGACTTCTGAATAAGAATAAAAGAGAAATTTTGAAAACGGTTGTAGATGAACAGTTGTAAATATATTACTGGCAACTAGAGCAGAAACAACTATGGCTCTGATACCATTTGGGGAGAAAGAGATGATACTAGAATAAGAGGTGCAAATAATATAACAGTTTAATTACTAAAACATATAATTTTATTGATTGGAAATAAAATGTTTACAAATGTACAATATGTTTACAAATTACAAATTGAATTGACTTGACTTACTCAAAACATTAAGAAATAGAGAATAGTAGAAAGAGGGGCTAAGAAAGGCTTAACAGCGGTAGAGGCTAAAGATTCATCTGAGAAGGAACTCAGAGTCTTTCGAAGTCTTTCTAGAGTTTTATTAAGGCTGAATATCGGTTTATCTTTAGCTTTAAAAATCTTGTCTTTAACTCTAGTATCTTTAGTTAATAAATCTTTTAACAGCTTAGTATATTGAACTTTAAGTTCAGGGTCAGAAATTTTATTAATTAAGTCGATTAACAAAGAGCTTTCTTCATCCTCTTTGGTAATTACACTTAATCTTTTGGTGCAACAATTTTCATTACAGTTATTAGCACAAATAGTGACTTCTTTCTCGTTACTATCAGATTCATTGTAGCTGGTACTGCTTTTAGAAGAATATGGGATGTCAGATTCTTCATCATTATCTGCATTGTTTTCTATTCTCATTAGTTCTAATAATTTTTTTGTATCTTCATTAGAGATATTTAACTGAGATAATTTTTGTTTTACTTTACATTCGTTTTTGTAGTGGCCTTTTTGCCCACAATTGTGGCAGACGATTTTACTCTTATCATGTTTTTTAGGCCTTTTATTATATTTTTTATTAACTGGTTTGGGTTTATTATAATAATCATTTTGATTGTTATCTTTTTTATGAGTATGTTTACGTTTGTGGCGTTTATGTGTCTTAGGATGATCAATATGTCTGTGTTTATGCTTTCTTCTAGAGGGAGCAATGGGAGGCAGACCATATTGTTCACAAAATGTTCCTAACTCATATTTTGCTTTTTTCTTATCTTTACTAGCTTGTTTAGCTAATTTAAAATCAGTGCACATTTTTAAACCTATTTTTTGAATATAACTGATTATGTCACCATAAGTGAGATTATCATAATCAATATATCCTAAATTTTTACTCAACTCTTCTCTAACTTTATGAGCGAACAATGACGGCAAACTATTTACAAATTTTTCTTTCCAGAAAGGCTTGTTGCTATCATTTCGCAGCATAACTCTAGAGGTAAACACATCTTTGTACCACCTGAAGTCACTAAGAGTGGGACAAGTGAGATTACTGAGTTGATCGTGAATCCTTTCTGTTATGTTACTAGGAGTTCCAACAAAATGTTTTATTATGGTAAAAATTAAAGTATTTACTCCATCTGGCAGACCAACACCGACATCTTCATCAAAGATGGGGTTGCCGTCATCGTCTAGTGATGATACTAGAAACAGATGGTATCAGAGCCATAGTTGTTTCTGTTCTAGTTGCTAGTAAGATATTTACAACTGTTCATCTACAACCGTTTTCAAAATTTCTCTTTTATTCTTATTCAGAAGTCACCTGATTTACTGTAGTCCACCTTGTTCTTGTCAAGCCTTTGTAAGTCTCTTGGGTGAGCAGTGTTGGTTTTTGAACATAGGTATGAGTCTGCTTAAGGTAATAGGGTATGAATGGAAGAATAATGAATAAAAATTTATTTTGAACCTGGTAAAAATGAATAGATTGTTTAGATCTAACTCCTCAACTAGTAACCGGTCGACTTTGACTCCTGTCCCAGACATAGTTAACCAGGAAACTCACAGTTATGAAAATATCAGTCAAGCCTTGCACAATTGGAATATACCTAGGGTCTCCCCTAAGGAAATTTATCAGTCAACATTTTTGGACAATTTTAAAACAGATTATAATGTCAAAACTGTTGAAAAGGTTTATGCTATTAATAAAGAATACGAAAATTGTAGTCTTTTGGATCCCGAAGTCATCAAAAAACATAAAAAGAAAGGTTATAATTTTATTTATATTGGATTAGTTCAAGTGGCTGTTAAACCATTAAACATTAAAGGAATTAATTCAAGTATTTATCTCTGTCTTAGAGATGCACGATTTTTGAATTATTATCCTAGCATGATCGGCGCAATGGAATCTAGTCTGCATAATGGACCTATCCATTTCAATTGCTTTCCTGATTTCATATTGAGCCTAAGTGATAAAAATTTATTAAAAGCCTTGACACTAAATATTAAAACTGCTGGAGAAATTACTCAAATGATTGAGGGTTCTCAGCCGATAGCTTTGATTTACCGGATTTATTATAAGACCATGAAAACTAACTTAAACGTTCATGCTCTCAATAAAAGTCCGAAAGATCAAACTGTCTTAATTCGAAGTTCAACTAGTGATGCTAATATTCAAATCCCGAGGACCATTCTCTGAAAAGATATTACTCTCCCTAGTCAATGGACTTTACCTAGTGAGATACCTGAACAACCTGTAGTTAACAATCTAATAAACCTTGAAAATGTTAGACAATTTTCTGATGGAACCGTAAAAATAAGTTTTGAACGCAGTAAAAGACCGATTATTATTGAAGATTCTGCTAGTACTATAGCATCTTCAAGAAGAGACACTGAAATTCTTATTAACCCTTCTGTAAGAGATCTTAAATTAAAAGGTATTTTGAATCAAGGTCAAGCTAGTCACTCATGTTATATTCAAAAGGATCTTGTAGAAGAAGAGAGTTCTTCCTCTCCTACTCCTTCTGAGCTGCCCACACAGTCTGACTTCGAAATCCCCATTAACAATCAGTTAAGAGTTATTAAAAAAGATTTTATTCTTGAATGGGATAATCTTGTACAGGATTTTAATTCTAAAAATAATAAAAATAAAAGACATTTATTTCGTTCAAACCACCCAACAGAAAAGGAGCGAGATAAAATTGTTAATAGATGGAAACGATTCATAAAAAATGAAAAAATAAACATTACCTTTTACGACTGGTATGATCAATACCAAAGTAAGTGTAATGTTATAACAAAAAGTCAATGGGTAAAAGAGGATAAGTCTAAGGTCTGTTCTAGTCATCCTCCGCTGGAAACAATCCTTATCCTAGTTAAGAACACATCTGTTGTTGCCAGTCCTTTTAAAATTTCTGATGGCAATAAAGATGATAAAAAAATTATTGAACAATTACATTTTAGTAATCAATATCTTGCAACTGTTGGAAGACAGCTTAATAGAATTGAAGAAAAATTTGAAGAAACAAGTATTAAAAAACCAGATGCAAAAATTGAACATCCTTTGATTAACTTACCTGAAAATAGAAGTAAATTAGGTTTACCTAATGATGATAGCAACCTAATTAAATCTATTGACAAGTTATTCAAAAAACTAAAAACTGAACCTGGTCCAAGTGGTACTGTTTCTACTTTGGATCAAGTTGAGACTGAAGGTGAAAGTGAAAGTCAAGCTGACTATTCTGATTCTACTTTAATCCCAGATTTTAATGATCAATTAAACAAGTTAACAGTCAAAAACACTAGTTTAAACAGAAATTGGTATTCTAGGCCTACCCCTCCGGATCTCCAATTCGAAGAGAGAAACCTAGACAAACAATTCTCTGTTTCAGCTAATAAAATTTATGAATGGAACATTGATGGTCTTAGTGAACAAGAAATTTTAAACAAATTAAATCACATATCTATGGTAGCAAATAGCTATATTACTAAATTCAACAATCTGTCACAACCAGAAATCGTTGAGTTAATAGCTAGTGGATTCACGGGTATTCTCAGGTCTTGGTGGGAAAGACATCTCACGGAAGATACTAGACTATCTATAATTCATGCTATCCAGTTAGACGATGACGACAACCCCATCTTTGATGAAGATGTCGGTGTTGGTCCGCCAGATGGAGTAAATACTTTAATTTTTACCATAATAAAACATTTTGTTGGAACTCCTAGTAACATAACAGAAATGATTCACGATCAACTCAGTAATCTCACTTGTCCCACTCTTAGTGACTTCAGGTGGTACAAAGATGTGTTTACCTCTAGAGTTATGCTGCGAAATGATAGCAACAAGCCTTTCTGGAAAGAAAAGTTTGTAAATGGTTTGCCGTCATTGTTTGCTCATAAAGTTAAAGAAGAGTTGAGTAAAAATTTAGGATATATTGATTATGATAATCTCACTTATGGTGACATAATCAGTTATATTCAAAAAATAGGTTTAAAAATGTGCATTGATTTTAAATTAGCTAAACAAGCTAGTAAAGATAAGAAAAAAACAAAATATGAGTTAGGAACATTTTGTGAACAATATGGTCTGCCTCCCATTGCTCCCTCTAGAAGAAAGCATAAACACAGACATATTGATCATCCTAAGACACATAAACGCCACAAACGTAAACATACTCATAAAAAAGATAACAATCAAAACGATTATTATAATAAACCCAAACCAGTTAATAAAAAATATAATAAAAGGCCTAAAAAACATGATAAGAGTAAAATCGTCTGCCACAATTGTGGGCAAAAAGGCCACTACAAAAATAAATGTAAAGTAAAACAAAAATTATCTCAGTTAAATATCTCTAATGAAGATGCAGAACAATTATTAGAACTAATGAGAATAGAAAACAATGTAGATAATGATGAAGAATCTGACATCCCCTATTCTTCTAAAAGCAGTACCAGCTATAATGAATCTGATAGTAACGAGGAAGAAGTCACTATTTGTGCTAATAACTGTAATGAAAATTGTTGCACCAAAAGATTAAGTGTAATTACCAAAGAGGATGAAGAAAGCTCTTTGTTAATCGACTTAATTAGTAAAATTTCTGACCCTGAACTTAAAGTTCAATATACTAAGCTGTTAAAAGATTTATTAACTAAAGATACTAGAGTTAAAGACAAGATTTTTAAAGCTAAAGATAAACCGATATTCAGCCTTAATAAAACTCTAGAAAGATTTAAAACTCCAGTTAAAGAAGTTACCCTTCCAGAATTAAATCAAGAAGTTAATAAACTCAAAAAAGAAATTTCTAATTTAAAAATTGAAGTCTCTAATTTAAGAAAAGACTTAGAGAGTCAAAAGTCTGATCTTCAAGTTCATGATTCCTCCTCTAGTGATGAAGATCACGATGAGCCAGAATCTTCAAGAATCAAAGATAAACCAGATCTATTCGTTCAAGGTCTTTCTCTTAAAAGAGTTAAAGATATTACCATTCAAAAATGGTATATCTCCATTGATTTAGTTGTTGATAAAACCTTTTCTATACGACTTCCCGCCTTAGTTGATACTGGTGCGGATTTAAATTGTATCCAGGAAGGTCTTATTCCAACCAAGTACTATAAGAAGACTAATGAAAAATTAAATTTAGCTAATGGTAGTCAGATGGAAATAAAATATAAATTACCTAAAGTGCATATCTGTCAAGATGATATGTGTTTTAAAACATCATTTATTTTAATTCGCAACCTTACGGATAAAATCATTTTAGGATTACCATTTATATATTTATTATATCCATTTACTACCAGTAATGAAGGATTAAGCTGTAAACATTTAGGTAAACGAATAACATTTAAATTTCTTATTAAACCAAAAGAAAGAGAATTAAAATTTATTCAAGAAGAGTCCATTTCTAAATCATTAAATTTATTAAATTGTAAATCCACCCATCTAAATTTCTTAAAAGAAGAAATTAAATACGAAAGAATAGAAGAACAACTTCAAAATAAAGATGTTCTTTAAAAATTTAAAGAGTTAAAAACTTATTTAAAGGACAACCTTTGTTCTGATTCTCCTAATGCCTTTTGGCATCGGAAAAAACATGTTGTAAGGCTCCCTTACGCTAAGGAATTCAAAGAACATTTGATTCCTACTAAGGCCAGGCCTATTCAAATGAATCATGAACAAATGGAGTTATGTAAAAAGGAAATTAATGATCTCCTTAGTAAAAAATTAATTAGACCCAGTAAATCCCCTTGGTCATGTCCTGCCTTTTATGTTAACAATGAAGCAGAAAAGGAAAGAGGTGTTCCCAGGTTAGTTATCAACTACAAGCCATTAAACAAAGTCCTAGAATGGATTAGATATCCCCTGCCTAATAAAGATGACCTCATTAACCGGTTGAGTAATGCCACCATCTTTAGTAAATTTGACCTCAAATCTGGTTTCTGGCAAATTGCTATTCACCCAGAAGACAGATATAAAACTGCATTCACCACTCCATTTGGTCATTATGAATGGAATGTCCAAGCATTTGGCTTAAAAAATGCTCCCAGTAAATTTCAGAATATCCTCAATGATATTTTGAATCCTTTCAGTCATTTTATTGTTGTATATATTGATGATATTCTCATTTTTTCCAATTCCATTGAAGAACACGTCAAACATTTGAAATCATTTTTTAAAACAATCAAAGACAATGGACTTGTTCTTTCACTTTCCAAATGCAGCTTGTTTCAAGCTAAAGTTCGGTTTCTTAGATTAATTATATATCGCGGACTCATACGGCCAATTGATAGAACTATTCAATTCGCCGACAGATTCCCAGATAAAATGACCCATAAAACCCAACTGCAGAGGTTTCTGGGCTCGCTCAATTATATTGGCAAGTTCTATAAAAACCTCAGGAAAATTTGCAAACCACTCTTTCAGCGTTTGCAAGACAATCCTCCCCCATGGACTGACATTCATACTTCTGTCGTCCAACAAGTCAAAAATTACGTCAAGGCATTGCCCTGCCTTGGTATTTCAAATGATTCTGCATTTAAGATTGTTGAAACTGACGCCTCAGATATTGGTTTCGGAGGTATTCTCAAGCAAAAGTTAACTCCAGATTCCCTAGAACAAATCGTCCGTTTTCATTCCGGTGCATGGAATAGTACACAGTTAAATTACAGTACTATAAAAAAAGAAATACTTTCTCTTGTATTATGTATTAATAAATTTCAAATTGATTTATTAAATCAAAAATTTTTAGTTCGAATTGACTGCAAATCTGCAAAATATGTGTTAGAGAAAGATGTTGAAAACATAGCTTCTAAACACTCCTTTGCTAGATGGCAAGCCCTTTTGAGTATCTTTGATTTTGATATTGAATACATTAAAGGCAGTAACAATTCCATTCCTGATTTTCTCACTCGAGAATTTATTAACACAGGTACCATCCATCCTTCATGAGTATCTGCGGTGCATCAACCTCTCGTGGTCCGGGTCGCCCTACTGGCCCTAGTAATTAGCCAAGAGGAGCCTTGGTTCCTCATCCAGTTAACCCAATTTACCAATCTAGTAACAAGTTCACTGTCCTTGGGACAATGCCCAAGCCCTATAGTTCAGCTTTAGCTAGTAACCCAATTCCTGTCGACCCCTTTCAGCCCAAAGCCTCTAGTTCAAACCCCAGTAATCCTCCCTCTGAGTACATGCTTAGATGGACCAATCTCTTATTTCATATTGAGCCTCACATAAAACCCAGAAATGACCCAGTAAAGTTGACTTCCCAGTTTTTCCCTTCTGGTTGGCATTTCATGCCTCTTGCTCCTTATAAATCCCTTGTGTATTATAAGGATATTCTTGTCGAAACAGATTCAATCTTCATTAAACCCATTTATGCCAACAATGATAAAGCCAAAGTTCTTTACCATTCGTTGTATATTAAACAGTTTATTCAGATGTCTGAATGGGGAAAACATCCCTCTGATCTTATGCAGCTTTCTAATCAGGATAACTCTTTTTGTTATTATGATTATACGGAAGCTTGGTATAAAGTTTTCCTCCATCAAAATGAGTCGCACAATCATTCTTGGTTTGTGCAATTCGATCATAAATTCAAAAGTCATTTCCCGTATTGGTTTTCCCATTGGTGGTCGAGATTTGGTTCTACCTATGACCTTCTTCCCGATCCCCTGAAAGTCCAACTCAATCATTTTTGCAATCATAAAAAATTAGATTCAGCATATGAAGGTGTCCCAGTCCTTCTTCAGTTTGTAAGTAAATATAAGATTCCCTGGATTCTCCGATGGGAATACAGTATTCAAAACCCCACCAGTGAAATCAGTCATAATGCTTCCCCTACATCTCCGTCAGCAGATCCTTTTCCCCTTGTCACACGCCAATGGTTTGTCAAATGGTGGGATAAATTTGATGTCAATAGAATTGTAGGTCAAGTTCAGTTAGAATTCCCTGCTTCTCCTCTCAAGGTTCTCCCAGTCTCTACAGCAGAACCTTCTAGTCAAAAATCAAAAGAGTCAAGTGTCAGTAAAAAATCAAAAAAGTCTAGAGTCAGTCCCACTGGTTCGTCTTGTTCCCGTAGCATTTCTGATTTTAAGGATTGTTCCGGAAAAGAGTTAAAATTAATTGCCCAGGCATTAAATAAAAGAATTGATGAATTACATGAAGAAGCCTCTACAGGTTCTTCATCAGCTTCCCTAAGTCAGTATGAAGAAGATGATGATCCTTATGGCACCATCAATCTACAGGATGCTCAGGACCCATTTGCTTGACATTTCTTCTCAGTCACATGCACCTGCTCCCTGCAGCCAGTCAAAAGATGCCCTCAGCCGAAAGTAGATTCGTCTTTTCCACCGAAAGCATCTCCTTTCCACCGAAAGCATCTCTCAAGTCAAATGTTGTGGCCACTTTGTCAAAAGTTGCCAGACGCGTCAATGAATAGTAAAAATTACTACAACATTCTCATTTAATTACTACAACAATTTTGTGTTTAGATGCCACTTCTTATGAGACACTTTTTAAAAAGGAAATTGTTAAATTTCCAACATAAATTGTTATTTTCACAACAAAAGTGTCGTTATAGATTTTATAGTGACGGTTTTCACAGTCGCTATATATCTACAACGACACTTATGTTGTTAAAATAACAAAAAGTGTTGTGAATTTAACAATTACCTTTAAAAATTAACAAGTATGCACCTTAAAGGATTAATTAACAAGCATACACTTTGATATATTATAAAAATTAATAGGTAGGCTATTGTATAATATATATATATATATATATATATATATATATATATATATATATCTGAATTGTGTATATACCTTAGAGGGCCATTGTGTGGGTAGCTTGCCGAATTCGACATCCAAGGAGTCCTTCCCCTGTGCTGGTAATTTTCTACTTGTTCATTATCACGATCAATAGCTGCTGGATCTTTTTGTTCTAATGCAACATTAATATGATCAACATCTGAACTAGTACTATTAAACACAAAAACAAACGAAATAATTTGAAAGAACAGATGATGAGTATGTGGGTGTGGAGAAAATAGAAGAGATTGAGTGAAAGAATTTATAGGGTAAATTGTTTAATTTTAAATACGATCCCATAAGTATAAAAAAATTTACAGTAAGTCTACTATTATATAAAATCGCTCACATACTGCTCACATGCACTCACATGTATATTTTGATAGCCCACGTGCAAAGTAAGTCACAATATTCTCATTTCATTTTTGCCCAATATTCTCATTTCATTTTCCTAGTGCATTAAGTGCTTTTAAGAAATTCCCATTTATATTTAGGGAATTGATATTTTCACAAGTGAGAATGTTAATTCCACAATATCCTCTCTCAAAGTCCCATATGAGAGTGGACTCTAGTTACAATTGATGTGAGGAAGACCTTGTAAAACTAACATTTTTACTTATAAAAATATCAATTCCCTACATTTATCACTTGTCATCTCTTGGCTTATTAATATCCATGAAATATATATTATCTTATTAATATCCATGAAATATATATTATCTTATTAATATCCATGAAATTTTATTAATCTCTTCCTGGCATTGAGAGAAGACCAACGAATAATAATGGTGGAATGATAGTTTTTGAGACAAAGTTTGTGGAGGTGGGGGTTGACTGTGACTTGGGTGGAATTTGAGGACCATAATGCATTAGTGGACAACTTAACTTTGGGGTTCACAACTGAATACCCTACTTATCTACAAAAACAAAAGGACAAATAATTCAAGAAAAAAGTACTTTTCTATGCGCTTATAAATTTATAATCTATATATGGGAGAGTAATTAATTAATGGAAGAAAATAAGGTACTTTTCTATGTGCTTATATGTTATCTTATTAATTCAAAAATTAAGCTTGCAATCACATAAAATCGCTTACATGCATATTTTGATGGCCCTCGTGACTTACTCTGCACATGGGCAATCAAAATACAATAATCTATTTTAATGGGGACTTATGTCCGACTTCCCACCACTAAGCCACCACCTCAAGCGATGATAAAATACAACAATCTAAATATATAAACATTTATTAAATCAACACGTTACTATAAACAATTTAAATTCTATTAAAAGTCGGGGCCAACACCAAATCATATTTATCTCGAATAACATATAAACCAACTGATAATTCATTATTCATTTAATTTGTCTTTATTTATCGCATTATATTCCAAAACTTATAAGTGAATAAAAAAACTTAAGAAACCCATATATGACAATTTATTTTTTAGAACGTCAGTCCACTATTATGGTATTATCATCATTAACAAAACTTAACTATCAATTTAATTAATTTTAACAGAAACTAGACTTCAAATGTTTCAATTTAGCATTAAAAATCACCCAAATCGGATTTAAAATCATTAAGTTTTACATTTTTGAAACTTAAAGCTTGTTGCTAAAAATTCTGCTTGAAAAATTCCAAACCAGCCACCTAACGAAATTCATAACAAATCATACGTTAATCTTTAACGGTTCAAAATTTGTGGACATATACTCAACTTATATATGTATAACATATCTAAGTATTACAACAATTCAACGGTCGGATTAAAAATTATAACTCACGCAATAGAGCTTAAGAAAACTGATTTTTCGGACTATGAGTGTGACGCCCCCAAATCCGGATCCCTCCGAACCCCGAATCTGGTCCGCCACGATACTACTATCGTCAAACTATTTATATTGTTCATTCATAACTTAATGAATAAAACTTTAATTGTTACAATTTAGAATATAAATTCTTTCCAATTCCAGGATCTGCACAATGGCCCCAAACTTTTATAAGTTTCACAACTTGGTCATTTACTATTCCAGTTTTACATCACATTTGATATTATATAAATATGCGGAATAATTTAAACTTTTTCAATCTTCTTTGAAAATAAATCTTTTATTGATATCTTAACTTGAATCAATTATATATCCTTGAATCAAATTATGTTATGATTCAGTCTATTCGAATTACTATATAAATTTTTACATCTAAATTCGAATACCTCGATGTACCGCCTAGTATAACTTTATAACTTAATATGTATTACACATAGTAACTACTATTAAGTATATCTACTAGAACCTAACATGGTTCGATAGCATATATTTGATTAAACAAATCAATCTCCTTTGATGTGATTGAACCTTAACAATCAAGTAGCACGTAACCTTTACATTGTATCCTTAACCTGCAAAAGTGGTTATTTGCAAGGGTGAGCTCGACAACCCAGCAATTCTAACAGTTTTCATGCAGCACATAGCATATAACAACATATTCAGTTCATGCATTCATAATCGATTAATATTTACTACGCATGTTACTTCTCACATAATAGGCATAGAGGTTTATATCACAAGCATATCATCAAAGATCAACTTTCAAATATCATACATATCTCATATGCATTTCATATATATACATCAACATTTGCATCACAAAATATAGCTCACCTAACAGTTATCAAATTCATATAACAAATAGGAACTGAAAGACTTGCCTGATTCGTAGTTTATCAACTACGACTTAACTGCTTAAAGCTTATCTACACTTCGTGTATTCCTACACAGTTATATAATCATGGATTCACATCCATTAGTCACATATTCATACATTCTCAATGTAATAATAATGTTACATTGTTCTCTATCTTGGTTTATAAAACCTTCCCTTTTTACTTTCTTAGTAAACTCTTATAATAGCTATGTATATCAACATTCATAAATCTATATCACACACTTGACTTGTTATGTGTTTGACACATATTTAAAGTCTATAGATACGCGATCTACATCGTCTTTACATTTTGCAAACTTAATAAATTTTAACACATTTGGGTATCATATAACCATCACTTGTTCATATACTTAAAACATCATCTATGTCAAGTATTATAGCTTTAGAAATTCATTACACATATGCTTTAAAGTTTAGATGACTACTAAAACAGTTTGGCAAAACTGCCATGTGGCGCAGCTGCGCTGGAATTAGGCCTGGGATGGGCTCAGCTGCACCGTCCCCTGGCCAGACCAAAGTTGAGTATTTTCTGGTTTCATCCAAACTTTAACACACTTAGACACTTACACTTCTTATGTATACATGCTAGGGGTCTTTATATCAGTATATGACCACTCTTCTAGTTCATGACTTTTCATTAAATTAAAGCATAAAAGGTTATGTATTTATCATGCTTTATAACTTTGGCCATATTTCTACACATAAAGGTCTCACAAACTTTTAATACATATGATCATGGTGTTCATATCATTTATTCATAACTAGCATTGTTTAACACTTTAAAACATGCTTTAACTCATGTTTGATTAAATCATCTTTATGTCCACCCCCGACGAATTATGTTTAGAGACATAATAACACATAACATGGCATCTCAAGCCTTTAGAATCTAAATACTTAAGTTCGAAAACATGTTCGAGGTTGCCTTTAAAATCATCTTACATGAATGATGCAATATAGTACATATAAATCAACTTTGAAACTCTAACCATAAGTAACTAAGTCATATTAACATCCTTTCAAGATTAGAAACTACACCTTGTAGCATTCATGTTCATTAGCTCATTATACTAAGCTTTTCCTGAAATTTCTCTAATCACAAGTTCTAACAAGTTTAATCATGAACAAAGAAACTACAATACCATATCATGCTCATTTATATTTGAACTCAATCATGTTTACAAACCACTAAGTTCTTATAGAACATAAGTTTCCATGAGGTTTTTTTCAAAATATTTAAGTTTCTTTTCAAACACACATGCTAAAGCATTCCATTATAAGTAAGGTAATCTTGTATGTCATGCCTAATATCATGCATTTTTGTTTTATATTACTTAGAATAACATATTCCATCGTCGGGAGCACTATAATTGCGTATGTGCTAGTTTGACGCCCTCCGTTCACCTCCTATTACGTAATAGTCAAAAAGATGGTTGTTTTAACCCTTCTTAATGACCTCAAATTGAAACACTTAAAGAACAAAAGTTGTAGGTCTACTCGTTCTCGTTCCGGATCATCTTGAATCACCTCAATCGAAGTTCGTATGAAAATGTTATGCCTAATTTACTATAGCAGGTCAGAGCAGTCCACCAGTGACTAATGCCTGGCGCAGCTGCACCCTAAATGGCCTTGGGGGCAGTACAGCTGCACCCTAGTTTGTAGAACAGCCCCTCAGGCTCTGCTCCTCGCGATTTCACAAGCCAAAACTCCTTCCAATCATCATAATACGAGTTATACTCATCCAATTTAGCTCATTTTCGATTCTATGGGTTCGTAACTCATAAAACTACAACATACCAATTACCCAAGAATTAACATAAACATTAACTAACCCAAATATCAATCTAAAACTCATGCTCATACTCAGTTTTCATATTTTGAAAAGTTTAGCGAATTCATTCACTACTAATTCATTTCTCAATCAATTTGGTTCATTTAACTTCCGTTGTTTTTGTATTGAACTAAATTAACAACATCCAACATAAATTCATAGATTGAAACAAGCTTTAGCCATCAATTTTTGGACTCAAAAGCCACCATTTTCTTGACATTTCTAAGAAATGAAGAACTTTGAATTCAAGAACATATATGTTAATGCTATTACCTCTTGTTTGCTTGGAATTGGCTAACAATGGCTCCTCAATCCTCTGATTGCTCTCCAATTCTCTCAACTCTCCATAGCTATTTCTCAGACAACTTAAACCAACGGAAATGAGAAGGAGAAGTCTTTATTTTATAGAGAAAGTGTTATCCAAATAATAGCTTTGCACATTGAATTAATACAAGGGGAGGAAGAAGAAGCCATTGGATGTTAGAGAGTTTGGTAACCAACTCCACCTTCCTCCATCTTCACTACTATCTAGCCTTTACCAAGCTTAAGCAACAGAGGAGTAGGCCACTGGCCTAATTTACGTCTGATATAATAGTGGGTGACACTGATTTTGGGACAAGTCTAATTCTCAGCAACTAAAGCTTAGTTTGGTTCCTTTAATTCCCAAAATATAATTTTAATGTGTAAATACTACTACACCAAGTAAAGTTAGGAATTATTTATGTACTCACATCATATTGTCCATATACATTAGTCCACATATTTTAATCTTTAAAACATGTGTGGACTTAATTTATTTGCTCACTAATATCTCTTTTTACTATTTACTTGCACATTGGTATTGAAACAAATATTTAAATAACTCATATTTATTTACTCCCATCTTTTTTGATACAGATATAATTGTCTCATCACCTAGGATGAGATAACAAAACTTATTTAAATCAACTCTAGGATTTAATCACTTTTACCATGTGTATATCATTAGTCTCAATTAAATGTCACACTTCATGTAATCTTAAGCCATAGGTATTATATACTACCACTGTCCACATTTTCCATATTATACATAGTAATACTATTAATATTTTAATTGGGTTAAATATTATTTAGTTGGGTACTTTCAACCCATTATAACATTTTAATATCACAACGATTAATTAATATTAATCATTTATTTTCTTTGCAATATTTATTATACGCTCTACTAATTAATAGAATATAATATTCTATAATATCACTTAATTAACCAATAATTAATCCGGCATAATTAATTAAACCTTATTCAAATCCATTCATGGATACTTGATCATCATTTAAGATTTTTATTATCCTTATGAGTCTTTAATACCCATTTCTTAAACTTTAAATTTCAAAAACTGATTTTACAGACCGGCGCAGCTGTGCTGGTCACAGACTTGGAGATGGCGCAGCTGCGCCATACCAAATTCTCAGACAGACAAGTTCTGCATTAGCAGAACTAAAACCTTACACTTCTAACCACTTTACACATCCTCCTTAAGTGTTAACTCAACTAACATCAATCCTCTATTTGGTTTCACATCATCGATTACTATTTTTCTTAAAATTTAAGGATTACGCTTCGAGTTTTAAAACTCTATCTCCCTTATTAGTTTAACCAACTATACATCTCCTTTATGATTTCATACCACCAATAACACAACGCTCGAATATAACACATACATGCATACCTTTAACCTTCATTTCTCGTCGTGTATTAATTTACTCAATAATTCTCTAACCACTTCAAAGGTATATCGATTTTTCTTATCTCATCATCAATGTACATATATACAAGTCCAAACCTAACACACATCGAGTCTTTAATAGTATTCAATATAGTACACTGAGTGGTTTCCCACAAACAACCAACAAATTAGTTTCCGTCTCGTCTACACTGTTTTCACAGTGAGTTAGATCGATTACCCTCTGCTCTCTGAAGGAATCGTTTAGCCCAGCTCCTATACGTCAACCATTAAAGGGTAAGATTGCACTACCTTAAACTTGATATTTACTCGTACAAATACTCAAGAAATTTGTGATTATCAAAGATATTCTAATATCACCAACTTACCATAATAAAATAATTTCACATAAATTATTTAACACCAGTAGATAATTTTATCCATCTTCTTACTAATTCATCTCTACAATTTATAACAAATATATAATAATAATATATATTTATTAAACACAACATCACTTATTACATAGCTCATATTACCCTATGTAACACATACCTTGTAACACATATATATTTTTATTTGAACCCTTCACATGCCTTAAGAATTTTATTCACTAAATTCTTATTTTAATATTTTCTGAAAATTCGGGTTCTTACATCCTCTCCCCCTTATAAGGATTCCGTCCTCGGAATCACCGAAACCTCCTCTTACTCGGTGCTATATCGAATATTACATATTCTTTTTGAATAATTTTATTCATTCTCTTTTCAGAAGTTTTATTATAACTTGCTCACTTGCATTCTACCACATTCTCATTTCTAAGGAACATTTTACTTACCACTTTCATCACACAGAAGAATAAGATCTCCCACGATTTTTCAATAATATGGAAGTGGTATGAATAACTTAGATTCCAAACTATGCTGAGGGGTCACAAGACCGTGAACTAGTGCTTCAACACAATTATCCACACTACCAACCAGAGTGTTTATCAATCAAAAAGACTGAAAACACCCTCCAGACATACACTAGGTGGCCATCCTATTGTACCACTACGTTGGGCCGCAACGTAGTGTTTTGTAACGACTACATACGTTACGCTCGGAACCATTGTCCCCGAAAATATGTCCCCTTATAGGGTTGTTCACTTTAGCTTTTCAACGACTGAATTCGCATCAGAGCAATTTGGTTTTGCACAAATACACAAGAACGCTTGAATTCTATAATCACTTTTCAACAGTCGCCTAGCCGAATCAAATAGCTTAGACTCTTATCAACAGTTCGGACATCAATCGAAATAATTTAGTCAACTTTTCATAATTCGAAAGAAAACTAAAAATTATTTTATGAAGTCATGATACCGTACCAGATTAGTAGTACGTTGAGAATTCCGCCATTAGGTGACTTTGTCATATTACATCATACCATAGTGGGCTAACGATCTTTCGATCACAACCAACACTAGGTTCAACTGCATTGATGACTCCAACGTTTACCATTTTTACACCATATCAAATAATGTACATGGTCAGAAATACATTTTGAAAATTCTCAAATCTTTTTTGTCTTAGCCGAAATAATTAGCACAGGCATAAGAATAACGGTGTTGTTTTTTAAAACTCAGTGGTTCAGTCACTTGACCCAACGTATTTCTCAAGAAAACAAAGTGCAAACACTAGCATGAAGTCAATAAATTTTTGAAAATCTAG
The DNA here is from genome assembly GCA_016801055.1 of Panax notoginseng. Taxonomy (NCBI): domain Eukaryota; kingdom Viridiplantae; phylum Streptophyta; class Magnoliopsida; order Apiales; family Araliaceae; genus Panax; species Panax notoginseng. The sequence goes on along the minus strand of CM029014.1, from coordinate 217,718,680 downwards.
CGGAGCTAGAAGATTTTGAAAATCCACGCTTCTCCATCAACTTCAATCTTTACTATACCAAAATCTCTTAATTCATAACATATATATACTCGATATAGTTCATCAAACTTACCACACTTTAGAAGTCCAGGAACTTGCTACAATCATATGAGTTTAAGAACTTATCCTAGTCAGAAGATAGGCGTCCATTCATTGAGGGGTTCAAAAACATTTCATATGATTACGAGTCCCGAACTTACCATAAGTATGAGTTTTAGGAACTCGCAACTTATCCTTATATTCTCTAACTATAACCTATCTATCTGTTATACACATGAGAAAAGAATCACCTTCTCAACAGGTATATAGCAAATATCGCAACACGGATATTTCAATAATTATCAGTGCCAGAAACTAAGTGGTTTTTACACCAAGTACAATTTCCCGCCCATAACAAGGAATCATACAACTTAGCTGCTGACATGGGTCCTCAATTGAAATCTCACTTAACTCTATCTTACACTTTACTTGATACGAATTCTTCGTATCTCATCACATACAACTCCTCACTAGTTCATATCGTACCATTTCATAGTACATTCACTTATAGCATCAAGTTATACACACTTAGTCGTTACAAACTATTTATCACTTCACAGCTCAATCCGATCACGTCGTGATCATCAATTTACCTTATGCTTCTTTCCCTATTATCAAAAAAACTCCACTCGAGTTCATTCCCATTATCTTTGTCATCTAGACACCATCTTAACGTTTTTATTGTCGGAGTTAGGAAACTTCTAAATTATCATTCTCTTAGATATTTCAAGATTCTTCTTTGAATCTTCGCATATATATTTTAATCCTTATCTTTCTCTCGCTCAGGTTATAGCCTAAGGTACACTTACCTAATTTTATAACCTACAGCTCTGATACCAACCTGTGACACCCCCAAATTCGGGTCCCTTCAAACCCCGAATTCGGTCCGCCACGATACTACTATCGTCAAACTATTTATATTGTTCATTCATAACTTAATGAATAAAACTTTAATTATTACAATTTAGAATATAAATTCTTTCTAATTCCAGGATCTTCACAATGACCCCAAACTTTTATAAGTTTCACAACTTGGTCATTTACTATTCATGTTTTACATCACATTTGATATTATATAAATATGCGGAATAATTTAAACTTTTTCAATCTCCTTTGAAAATAAATCTTTTATTGATATCTTAACTTGAATCAATTACATATCCTTGAATTAAATTATGTTATGATTCAGTCTATTCGAATTACTGTATAAATTTTTACATCTCAATTTGAATACCTCGATGTACCGCCTAGTACAACTTTACAACTTAATATGTATTACATATAGTAACTACTATTAAGTATATCTACTAGAACCTAACATGGTTCGATAGCATATATTTGATTAAACAAATCAATCTCCTTTGATGTGATTGAACCTTATCAATCAAGTAGCACGTAACCTTTACCTTGTATCCTTAACCTGCAAAAGTGGTTATTTGCAAGGGTGAGCTCGACAGCCCAGTAATTCTAACAGTTTTCATGCAGCACATAGCATATAACAACATATTCAGTTCATGCATTCATAATCGATTAATATTTACTACGCATGTTACTTCTCATATAACAGGCATAGAGGTTTATATCACAAGCATATCATCAAAGATCAACTTTCACATTTCATACATATCTCGTATGCATTTCATATATATACATCAATATTTGCATCGCATAATATAGCTCAACTAACAGTTATCAAATTCATATAACAAATAGGAACTGAAAGACTTGCCTGATTCGTAGTTTATCAACTACGACTTAACTGCTTAAAGCTTATCTTCACTTCGTGTATTCCTACACAGTTATATAATCATGGATTCACATCTATTAGTCACATATTCATACATTCTCAATGTAATAATAATGTTATATTGTTCTCTATCTTGGTTTTTAAAACCTTCCCTTTTTACTTTCTTAGTAAACTCTTATAATAGCTATGTATATAGTACACCTTAGCTATACATGCTTAATATCAACATTCATAAATCTCTATCACACACTTGACTCGTTATGTGTTCGACACATATTTAAAGTCTACAGATACGCGATCTACATCGTCTTTACATTTTGCAAACTTAATAAATTTTAACACATTTGGGTATCATATAACCATCACTTGTTCATATACTTAAAACATCATCTATGTCAAGTATAATAGCTTTAGACATTCATTACACATATGCTTTAAAGTTTAGATGACTACTAAAACAGTTTGGCAAAACTGCCCTGTGGCGCAACTGCGCTGGAATTAGGCCTGGGATGGGCGCAGCTGCGCCGTCCCCTGGCCAGACCAAAGTTGAGTATTTTCTGGTTTCATTCAAACTTTAACACACTTAGACACTTACACTTCTCATGTATACATGCTAGGGGTCTTTTTATCAGTATATGACCACTCTTCTAGTTCATGACTATCCATGAAATTAAAGCATAAAAGGTTATGTATTTATCATGCTTTATAACTTTGGCCATATTTCTACATATAAAGGTCTCACAAACTTTTAATACATATGATCATGGTGTTCATATCATTTATTCATAACTAGCATTGTTTAACACTTTAAAACATGCTTTAACTCATGTTTGATTAAATCATCTTTATGTCCACCCCCGACGAATTATGTTTAGAGACATAATAACACATAACATGGCATCTCAAGCCTTTAGAATCTAAATACTTAAGTCCGAAAACATGCTCGAGGTTACCTTTAAAATCATCTTACATGAATGATGCAATATAGTACATATAAATCAACTTTGAAACTCTTACCATAAGTAACTAAGTCATATTAACATCCTTTCAAGATTAGAAACTACACCTTATAGCATTCATGTTCATTAGCTCATTATACTAAGCTTTTCCTAAAATTTCTCTAATCACAAGGTCTAACAAGTTTAATCATGAACAAAGAAACTACAATACCATATCATGCTCATTTATATTTGAACTCAATCATGTTTACAAACCACTAAGTTCAGAACTTATAGAACATAAGTTTCCACGAGGTTTTTTTTCAAAATCTTTAAGTTTCTTTTCAAACACACATGCTAAAGCATTCCATTATAAGTAAGGTAATCTTGTATGTCATGTCTGATATCATGCATTTTCATGTTATATTACTTAGAATAACATATTCCATCGTCGGGAGTACTATACTTACGTATGTTCTCGTTCGACGCCCTCCGTTCGCCTCCTATTACGTAATAGTCACAAAGATAACTTTTTTGACCCTTCTTAAAGACCTCAAATTGAAACACTTAAAGAACAAAAGTTGTAGGTATACTCGTCCTCATTCCGGATCATCTTGAATCACCTCAATCGAAGTTTGTATGAAAATGTTATGCCTAATTTACTATAGCAGGTCAGAACAGTCCACCAGTGACTGATGCCCGGCGCAGCTGCGCCCTAAATGGCCTTGGGGGCAGCGCAGCTGCGCTCCAGTTCGCAGAACAGCCCCTCAGGCTCTGCTCCTCGCAATTTCACAGGCCAAAACTCCTTCCAATCATCATAATATGAGTTATACTCATCCAATTTAGCTCATTTTCGATTCTATGGGTTCGTAACTCATAAAACTACAACATACCAATTACCCAACAATTAACATAAACATTAACTAACCCAAATATCAATCTAAAACTCATGCTCATACTCAGTTTTCATATTTTGAAAAGTTTAGCGAATTCATTCACTACTAATTCATTTCATAATCAATTTGGTTCATTTAACTTCCGTTGTTTTCGTATTGAACTAAATTAACAACATCCAACATAAATTCATAGATTGAAACAAGCTTTAGCCATCAATTTTTGGACTCAAAAGCCACCATTTTCTTGACATTTTTAAGAAATGAAGAACTTTGAATTCAAGAACATATATGTTAATGCTATTACCTCTTGTTTGCTTGGAATTGACTAGCAATGGCTCCTCAATCCTCTGATTGCTTTCCAATTCTCTCAACTCTCTATAGCTATTTCTCAGACAACTTAAACCAACGGAAATGAGAAGGAGAAGTCTTTATTTTATAGAGAAAGTGTTATCCAAATAATAGCTTTGCACATTGAATTAATCCAAGGGGAGGAAGAAGAGGCCATTGGATGTTAGAGAGTTTGGTAACCAACTCCACCTTCCTCCATCATCACTGCTATCTAGCCTTTACCAAAGCTTAAGCAACAGAGGAGTAGGCCATTGGCCTAATTTACGTCTGATATAATAATGGGTGACACTGATTTTGGGACAAGGCTAATTCTCAGCAACTAAAGCTTAGTTTGGTTCCTTTAATTCCCAAAATATAATTTTAATGTGTAAATACTACTACACCAAGTAAAGTTAGGAATTATTTATGTACTCACATCATATTGTCCATATACATTAGTCCACATATTTTAATCTTTAAAACATGTGTGGACTTAATTTATTTGCTCACTAATATCTCTTTTTACTATTTACTTGCACATTGGTATTGAAACAAATATTTAAATAACTCATATTTATTTACTCCCATCTTTTTTGATACAGATATAATTGTCTCATCACCTAGGATGAGATAACAAAACTTATTTAAATCAACTCTAGGATTTAATCACTTTTACCATGTGTATATCATTAGTCTCAATTAAATGTCACACTTCATGTAATCTTAAGCCATAGGTATTATATACTACCACTGCCCACATTTTCCATATTACATATAGTAATACTATTAATATTTTAATTGGGTTAAATATCATTTAGTTGGGTACTTTCAACCCATTACAACATTTTAATATCACAACGATTAATTAATATGTATCATTTATTTTCTTTGCAATATTTATTATACGCTCTACTAATTAATAGAATATAATATTCTATAATATCACTTAATTAACTAATAATTAATCCGGGTTAATTAATTAAACCTTATTCAAATCCATTCATGGATACTTGATCATCATTTAAGATTTTTATTATCCTTATGAGTCTTTAATACCCATTTCTTAAACTTTAAATTCCAAAAATTGATTTTACAGACCGGCGCAGCTGCGCTGGTCACACACTTGGAGATGGCGCAGCTGCGCCATACCAAATTCTCAGACAGACAAGTTCTGCATTAGCAGAACTGAAACCTTACACTTCTAACCACTTTACACATACTCCTTAACTGTTAACTCGACTAACATCAATCCTCTATTTGGTTTCACATCATTGATTACTATTTTCCTTAACAATTCAAGGATTACGCTTCGAGTTTTAAAACTCTATCTCCCTTATTAGTTTAACCAACTATACATCTCCTTTAAGATTTCATACCACCAATAACACAACGCTCGAATATAACACATACATGCATACCTTTAACCTTCATTTCTCGTCGTGTATCAATTTACTCAATAATTCTCTAACCACTTCAAAGGTATATCGATTTTTCTTATCTCATCATCAACGTACATATATACAAGTCCAAACCTAACAAACATCAAGTCTTTAATAGTATTCAATATAGTATACTGAGTGGTTTTCCATAAATAACCAACAAATTAGTTTCCGTCTCGTCTACACTATTTTCACAGTGAGTTAGATCGGTTACCAATTCGTATATACCTCCACTCTCTGAAGGAATCGTTTAGCCCAGCTCCTATACGTCAACCATTAAAGAGTAAGATTGCACTACCTTAGACTTGATATTTACTCGTACAAATACTCAAGAAATTGGTGATTATCAAAGATATTCTAATGTCACCAACTTACCATAATAAAATAATTTCACATAAATTATTTAACATCAGTAGATAATTTTATCCATCTTCTTACTAATTCATCTCTACAATTTATAACAAATATATAATAATAATATATATTTATTAAACACAACATCACTTATTACATAGCTCATATTACCCTATGTAACACATACCTTGTAACACATATATATTTTTATTTGAACCCTTCACATGCCTTAAGAATTTTATTCACTAAATTCTTATTTTAATATTTTCGGAAAATTCGGGTTCTTACAATGAGTCTTTTGGACCAGTTTCATTCAAACAATCACCACAAAAAATTCACAAGGAATTTTTGGGTGATTATAATTTCTGTGTTTAGCTTACTTCGAGGGCTTTCTTTTGATATAAGGCTCATCTCCTAATTCATTATACACAAAGAGTTATGAATTTTACAAAAACATAGTAACGAACTAACTTTTCTGAAATTTTCAGATTTCGTTTTTCATTTTATTTCTAGATTTCTCTCATTTGATTCATTTTTATGCAAGTTTAAATCATCCAATAAATACATAAATATGTACTCCTTACATAAAATTCATAAAAACTTAAATCTAAGAATAAATCAATGATTTTTAAACATACATTTTGTTCTAGCTTGATAAATTCCACTTCCTTCATGTGACGAATACTTTCGAGAAAGTACTTGTCATTGAATAGTTCTTGGAACTTCTTCCAAGACATCTTCAGTGCGGCAGGTTGAGTACACATTACAGATTTTCACCAGTAATATGCTTCTCCTCACAACATGAAGGTGGCAAAGGGAACCTTTTGCTCCTCGGAGCATCCCAAGATATAAAATATTTTGGTAATCTGCTTTATCCACGTCTCCGCCTTAAGTGGTTCTGGCTTTTTCAAAAACTCCGATGGTCCCAGCTCCTTGAACTGCTAAGCAGTAACCATCCGAGAGTTGTCAGTGTTTAATTTCCACTTACATTTTGCACAGGTTAATTGACATACAACATAATACCCCTATATTCTGACCGACCAATTAAATAACAAATAAGCTTAGGTAGGTCATACTAGCGAAGGATTTACCCGTCTCTCTCCTCCTAGTTCTAGTTTCACATCTCAGCCAGAGATCATATCTCTAAGCTTTGATACCAACTGTGACACCCCCAAAATAGGTATACATCACCCATTCTGAGTCGCCAAATACATGGTACAGAATTCAAATACAAACTTAATTATACAACTGTCGTGTAAAATACGACAAAATATAGGTGAGAGTTTTAACAAGAATATTATCTTCTAGACAATATCCAAACTCAAATGGAGTCCTCATTACAATTATTATTACACTATTTCATAGAATAGTGAGGACTACTACAACCACCAACTTGGACCATCACTCTGTTTCCCGACTAGTCCTGGCTACGTTCTCATTTCCTGAAGAGAACAATGAAAGCAAAGGGTGAGCTCAACTAGCCCAATAAGAAATATTATGACTAAGATAATGTAGAATAATTTATCGTTAGCCTTCAACAGTGTTAAACTGATAAAATATAATAAACATCAAGTTTAACTGCAGCGAAAAAAGTAATCCATTAGAAGAGAGAAGTAGAGCATGATATCTACAATCTTCTATGATTTAAAAGACTTAGCTCAATAAATAATTCACATCACTGAATTATCCATGTACTACGGGCCAATGATATTAATTAGTATCACGTTCACGAATTATCCATGCACTACGGGCCAATGGTAATCGTGTTATCACCAATGGTCATGATCATGCCAACAACTGTCTATCAATGCACTACGGGCCAATGAGGACTTTTACCATATCTTTTGTAACATTACAGGTCATGATTATACCGAATAATCTCTAGTCATAATCATACCAATCAACAGTCCATCTATGCACTACGGGCCAAAGATGACTTTTACCACATCATAAGCATGAGGATGATGACAATGATATAAGAATTCAATTAAAAGAAAGCAAAGGATAAATTTTTAAAAATTTATAATTTAATTTATCCAGAATTTAATAATGTCCAAATTGTCAACATGATACTACTTTATAGAGTAAAATTCAAGAATAATATTGTATCAAAAACAATTTTGACCGAAAAGAAATTAATTTTTATCATTAATAATACCCCGGGTGAATAGTACCCGAGTGAATAGTACCCCATGAATAGTAATCCGGCATGAAAAAGTTAAAACTTATCAAGAATGTTTATAATAATATTTCCATGAAAAGATACTGGATGAAGCGCAAATTTCAAGGATATTTTACTAATTTCATGGAGTATAGAAGCCAAAACTTAAAAAAATGAGTGTAGAATTCAGAATCTGAAACGAAATAATATTACTTACATACTACCGAGTATGGAAGAAAAATATTATTTTTTACGAGTATTGAACAAAAATAATATCTCTTACCTTAAAAAGAGTGTACTTCTGACTAGTAGGACGATGATATTTTTGAAGAAAACTTATACTGTTTCCTACGCTCAAAGTTTCCTTAAACTCTAAAGAAATACGCTCGATATTATAGAAGAATAATTCTCTAATTCTGGTGTGATTTTTAATTCTAAACTAAGCATCCTATTGATAGGAGAATAGAAAGGATAATATATGAATAAAATCACGGGTGAACAGTATTTAGAAATCACGGACGCCGGATTCTGATTTTACGAGAATTTACTATGCATCACATAGTAAAATACTATATAAATAAAATATAATATATTCTATTTTTCATAATATACTATATACCCTTTACCATTCGTGATTCCATTTCATTTCCATTCCACTGTGGGCCCTACCACTTATAATATATATATATATATATATATATATATATATATATATATATATATATATATATATATATATAGAGAGAGAGAGAGAGAGAGAGAGTCCGGTTCCAGTCAAGGAGTCCGAATTTTCTTAAAATTCGAATTATTTTTTTTACTTTTTTTTAAACAACTAAAAACACGTCCAAAACACTGTATTATGAAAAAATTTCAGTTCCATAAAATATTAAACTTTTGTTTAGTTGATTTAAAAAAAAAGAAAAGAAAATAGGGTCCAGATTTTGATCAGGTCCGGGAGTCCGGACCTGATCCACTATATATATATATATATATATATATATATATATATATATATATATGCTGAATAACTTTCTACCGATTATTTTGAAAAATGGGTAAGTGGGGATCCACATAATAAGCAAAATTTATAACAAATATCTCATAAAAATTCCTTCAATATTTTTAACAACTTTTATTCATCAATAATATAACTTGCAATATTAACAACCAGATCATTCACAGGAAAGAGAGGACTTTTCGAAAATAATTTCTCTATATTGGCGCGCAATTAGGTAACCAAACCCCTTTCCTCGACAGAACTTTCTAGACATTATCAATAATATAAATAATAATATGAATAACTTGTCATCTCAATTATTGATTTAATAATATAAAATATTGTGCGAATGATAATGTGACAATAATAGAATCAATAATGTGAGATACTATACAATAATTACTGTAGCAATAATTGAGTAAAACTGAATGACTTCTTACGTAAGTATCAATAATCAATACCGTGTGCTACTATGCAACCACGCGTATTATTGTACTTTTAACAACAGGTATTTCAACAGTTAACGGTAAAACTTTCACCATTATTTTTATAAAAAGATATTTCTATCATTTTCTAACTCCGATAATAATTCTGTTGTGGGGTCCACCAATGATTGTGCCGTCGTGCGAATATTTCTTGTTAAAACGAATATTCCTCGACTAACCGAATATTTTATAACAACTTGCTTACTTTGAAAAATTTATAAATATTACCCACAACTATAACATTATATCAAATCCACACCATAATATTTAAAAATATATTTTGAGAAAAATTAATCTTTATTCATGAAAGTTGGAGTCTTACATTGCTCATTCCCAATGGCGGATCCAGCCTGAACGTTCAGTGGGGTGACCATACCAAATAAAAGGAGCTGATTATATTAAATGGACAAGTATTTTTCACAACATTCTCATTTTATTACTACAACAATTTTGTGTTTAGATGCCACTTCTTATGAGACACTTTTTAAAAATTAACAAGCATACACCTTAGAGGATTAATTAACAAGCATACACTTTGATATATTATAAAAATTAATAGGTAGGCTGTGACGCCCCCAAAATAGGTATACATTACCCATTCTGAGTCGCCAGATACACGATACAGAATCAAATACAAACTTCTTTTATACAATACGACAAAAGCGTAGCTGAGAGTTTTCACATGAATATTGTCTTTTAGACAGTATTCAAACTCAAATTCAATTTCATTACAATTATTGATACACTATTTCATAGAACAGTGATGACTACTAAAACCACCATCCCGAACCATCACTCCGTTCCCCAACTACAAACTTTCTTATACAACTGTCATGCAAAATACGACAACACATATGTTGTGGATACCAACTGTGACTCTCATCCCTTTACTTGGATAGCACCTCACAATGATATGACGCCCCCAAAATAGGTATACATCACCCATCTTGGGTCGCCAAATACATGGTACAGAAATCAAATACAAACTTCTTTAATACAATTGTTGTGTAAAAATACGACAAAACATAGCTGAGTTTTTACATGAATATTGTCTTATAGACAATATCCAAACTCAAATTCAATCCTCATTACATTTATTATCACACTAAGTAATGATGACTACTAAAATAACCATCTCGGACCGTCACTCCATTCTCCGACTAATCCCGGCTACGTTCTCATTTCCTGAAGAGAACAATGAAAACAAAAGGGTGAGCTCAACTAGCCCAGTAAGAAATATTATGACTAAGATAATGCAAAATAAATTATCATTAGCCGTCAACAGTGTTAAACTGATAAAATACAATAAACATCAAGTTTAACTACATCGGAACAAGCAATCCATTAGAAGAGTCAAGTAGAGCATGATATCTACTATCTTCTATGATTTAAAAAGTTTATCATCAATTTTATCGCTGAGGCTCAACTTAATAAATAAACTACATCATCGAATCATCCTAACACTACGGGCCAAGGATATTCATGTAATCATCAATGGTCATGATTATACCGAATAATCCCTGGTCATAATCATACCAACAACTGTCCATCAATGCACTACGGGCCAATGAGGACTTTTACCACATCATTTGTAACATTACGGGTCATAATTATACCGAATGATCCCTGGTCATAATCATACCAATCAACAGTCCATCTATGCACGTAAGCCAAATATGACTTTCATCACAATATAAGCATGAGGATGATGACAATGATATAAGAATTCAATTAAAAGAAGCAAAGGATAATTTTTTTTAAAAAGATTTATAATTTAATTTATCCAGAATTCAATAATGTTCAAATTGCTAACATGATACTGCTTTGTGAAGTAAAATTCAAGAAGGATATTGTATCAAGAATGATTTGGACTGAAAAGAAATCAATTTTTATCATAAATAGTACTCTGGATGAATAGTACCCAGGTGAATAGTACTTCGAGAATAGTACCCCGTGAATAGTATTTTATGAATAGTACTTTATGAATAGTACTTTGTGAATAGTATTTTATGAATAGTACCCGTGAATAGTACTTTTATGAATAGTACCGCATAAACAAATAGTACTCATGGACAGTACTCCGACATGAAAAGCTTAAAATTTAACAAGAATGTGCAGAAAATATCCTTGTGAAACGATACTAGATGAAGCGCAAATTTTAAAGATATTCCACTAATTTCACGGAGTATATAACTAATACTTTAACAAAAATGAGGGCATAATCAGGAATACGAGACGAAATAATATTACTCATATACTACAGAGTATGGAAGAAAATATTAATCCTATGAATACTGAACAAAATAATATCGCTTACCTCAGAAGAAGACTGAATACTGGAATAGTGAGGTAGCAGACTTCTCTTCTTCTTTCTCTCTATAGCTTCTCTCTCTATAATTGCTTTTGTGAGTCTTAGTGAATTGGTGAGAATGAAAGAAGAATGAGCTTCTATTTATAGAAAAATATAGTTTCGATAATTACACGTTTTGGGGCTCGAAATATTACAGTATAATACTTTTATCTTTTCCTTCAATTTTAATTTAGTCCTGCAAGTATTATCAAACTTGCACCACCTCCCCTAATAGTACATCATGTGAATCAATAGTGCATTCATGTGAATCAATAGTACACACATGTGAAAAAAATAGTTACGGTATAGTACCTTCATCTATACCTCTATTTTTAATTTAGTCATGCAAGTATTATCAATTTTGCACCAACTCCCTTAATAGTGCATGCATGTGAATCAATAGTACATATATGTGAATAAATAGTTATAAGCATGTGAATTAATATCAATTAATTGCTCATTTATCCGATTAATTATCCTATTGGTCAAAATAACCTCCAGACATCAATTATTATCGAAATAACTGTCGATTTCAACTAACACTAATAATCCCAACACAATGAAAATTTCAATATCATTTTTAATCAACACAAACTTATTTATCATTAATATTATAACTCACAATATTTAACAACCAGATCATTCCCAGGAAAGAGGGGGCTTTCTGATAAAGATTTCTCCCTATTAGCGTGCAATTAGATGACCAAACCTCTCCTCGATAGAACTTTCTAGACATCGTCAATATTGTAAATAATAATATGAATAACTTTGTCGTCTCAATTATTAATTTAATAATATATAAAATATTGACAATAATTGAATCAAATAACGTGAGATACTATGCAGCAATTACTATAGTAATAATTGAATATAACTAAGTGACTTCTCACGTAACCATCAATAATCAATACTGTGTGCTACTATGCAACCACGCGTATTACTGTACTTTTACCACCGGGTAGTTCAACAGTTTAACGGTAAAATTTTCGTCGTTATTTTTATAAAAAGATAATTCTGTCGTTTTCTAACTACTATAATACTTCTGTTGTGGGGTCCACCAATAATTGTGTCGTCATACGAATAGTCCCTGTTAAAATGAATATTCTCCGACCAATCGAATATAATATAACCACTTGCTTACTTTATAAAATTTGTAAATAATACCTACAACTATAACATTATATCAAATCCACACCATAATATTCAAAAATATATTTCGAGAAAAATTAATCTTTAGTCATAAAAGTTGGGGTTTTACAGTGATACCTTACAATGGTACCTTACATAAAGTTACAGTCAATAACTGTTTTAGAAATTAAAATATTTAAAAAATGCTCAAGGAAACCTTCGTACATGAGAGGCCATGCATTTAAGTTATAATAAATATCATATGACTCGAAAATTATCCTTGGCTGACCCAATAGACCCCAAAGAAAAATGAGAAGATTGCTATCATGTTCTTTCCAATGGTGAGTCTTCTCTTGATATATAATTATCTCCATTATCTCCAATTGAGAATTATATTTCAACCAAACTCTAAGATTATATAGGTAGTACTCGTAGATATAATCAGCAAGTGGATGTGCACAACCCTGTCTTATGATAACACCAAGTCGTAGGCCATTAGACATCTTGTATGATAGTGACAAATCACCCTTTCAAAGTTGGGTTCACCTCACCCTAATCGATTCACCCAAACCAACGGTTAAATGACGTATAAAATACAACACACTAATCTAAAATTCTTCAATAAAATTATTTTCATACTGTTTTAGGGAAACCTCAATAGCTATCGACCACCGTTCTATTCCCCTATTACCCCCGCTCGACCCAGCTACACTCTTATTACCTAAAAAGAATTATGAAACAAAATGGTGAGCAACAACTAGCTCAGTAAAGAATATCATGACTAAAGATAATTAAATTATCAATAGCCTTCGTCAGTAATAAATCACAGATTTAGAACATATGGGAGATGATTAAAATTTTCAACCATAGTTGCAGCGGAACGAGCAATCCATTAAAAGAGTCAAATAGACCATAAAATCTATTATCTTCTCCATGTTAAAAGTCCACCAACAATGTTTTAACCCTGTAACATCAATCAACAGTTCTTGTCCACAATCACGTGAATAACTCATAATCATAATTGTAGTTCTAAATTCCTCTTCTCATCCAAGACGAAGATAATTTTCATCACCTGTCTTTACCTGAAACATCAAAGATCATGGTTATACTAAATCACAGTTCCTGTTCATAATCATACTAATAAATTTATCTTTGCATTACGGGTCAAAGATATTCATCAACAGTTCATCTTTGCACTACAGGCCAAAGATATTCAACAACAGGTCATCTTTGCACTACGGGTCAAAGATATTCATCAACAATTCATCTTTGCACTACAGGCCAAAGATATTAATATCTCAACGAAATATATAATCATTTCTGAATTTACATAAACACTAATTATAATCATGTTAATCAATTCACCTTTGCATTTAAGCTAAAGATATTCAATTATAAATTCAATGGTCATGATCATACCAGTCAACAATTCATCTTTACACTACGGGCCAAAGAGAACCCATAGTCACGATCATACCAATAATCTACCCATCTTTACACTCAAGTGAAAGAGAAATTTCAATTCCAGGGTTATAAAATGTTATATATAATAATAAAAACAATATACTCAAAATATGGATTTAATTTCAAGAATAAAATTCATAAACCAACGATAATTTGGTCAGAAAAAGAAACCAATTTTGTCGTTAATAGTACCCCAAAAATAGTAACTCAGGAATAGTAACCCGTGAATAGTACTCTATATTCGTAAATAGTACCGTATACGTACGAATACATAAATAGTGTCGTATACGTGAATAGTAACCCGTGAATAGTACTCATAAAAGGAAAATACAAAAGAAAATAATATTTCATGATGAGTACAAAAGAAATGATATCTCATACGAGTATAAAAGAATATACGAACTGTAAATAGATTTTCACCCGCCATGCGGTAATCCATATAGACAAATCATTTCCACAATTTAATAAAGAATGAATACGAAGGGTCATTCACCATGCATACGGTAATCTGCGTAGACAGGTTACTCCCGCAGATTAATAAAGAATAGAATACGATGGGTTATTCACCATGCATGCGGTAGTCCGCGTAGACAGGTTATTCCAACAGCATAATAAAGAATGGAATAACAACCCTTACGAGTATTGAAAGAAAATAACTCTCTTCATGAATACGAAAGAAATAATACCCCTTACGAATAAAACAAATAATATCCCTTACGAATACAAAATAAATAACACTCCTTACCTTAGTAGAAGATTGAATACTGAAGTAGGGTAGTAGTAGAATACTCTTCTTCTTGCTCACTATAGTTTTTCTCTCTATAGTTTTAGTGAATTCGTAAGAAATAATGAAGGAATGAGCTTCTATTTATAGGAAAAAGGACTGAATAGTAACTAATTCATGAATGGCCCAGATTAATTTATTTTTAAACGGACGGTCCATATTGATTTACTATTAAAACTTAAAGTAACGATCCATACTGATTTACTATTAAAACTTTAAACCAGCGATCCATATTGATTTACTATTATAACTTTCCACCAGCGGTCCATATTGATTTACTATTGTATCTTCAACCAACGATCCATATTGATTTACTATTATAACTTTCCACCAGTGGTCCATACTGATTTACTATTATATCTTCAACTAACGATCCATATTGATTTACTATTATAACTTCAACCAACGGTCTGAAAAATTAGCACATCTCCTCATGAAATAATAAGTCAAACTTATAACAAACGCCTAATAACAAATCCCTAAATTTATATTAAAAATTGAATAAATATTTACCACAAATCATTTATCTTTAATAAATATATTTTTAATCTATTAACAATTATTCATCATTAATATTATAACTCACAATATTTAACAACCAGATCATTCCCAGGAAAGAGGGGACTTTTCGATAAGGATTTCTCCCTATTGGCGCGCAATTAGGTGACCAAACCCCTTTCCTCGACAGTACTTTTTAGACATCATCAATATTACAAATAATAATATGAATAACTTTATCATCTCAATTATTGATTTAATAATATAAAATATTATGCAGATAATACTGACAATAATTGAATCAATAATATAAGATACTATGCAGCAATTACTGTAGCAATTATTGAATAAAACTGAGTGACTTCTCACGTAAGCATCAATAATCAAAGATATTGTACAATACCGTGTGCTATTATGCAACCACGCGTATTACTATACTTTTATCACCGGATATTTCAAAATTTTAACGGTAAAAACTTTCGCCGTTATTTTTATAAAAAGTTATTTCTGTCGTTTTCTAACTCCGAAAGTTATTTCGTTGTGGGGTTCACCAATGATGGTGTCGTCGTACACATATTCTTCGACAAAAAGAATATTCCCCGACCAAACGAATATTTCCAGACACAACGAACAACTTGCTTACTTTGCAAAAATTTCAAATATCACCCTTAACTTTAAACTTTTATCAATTTAACTATTTATTAAATAGAAAAATTGAATATTTTTATTTCATAAAATTCGGGGTCTTACAATCTCCCCTCCTTATTAAATTTCATCCCTGAAATTTACGTACCAGGTATTTCAAAGAGTTGAGAATAATTTACTTTCATTTCAGATTCTATCTCCCTAGTCATTATGATTTCTCCATTGCTCATCTCTTGTATTTCAGATATCATTCTAGAATACAGCTTCAAAACAAGGGTCAATTGACATATCACAATTTGTTAATTTATAAAGTAAGAAATTTCAACTTAGGTAAGTCACACACTAGCGAAGTATATTACTCATCTCTCCCCTCCTATTTCTAGACTCAAATCTCCGGCAGCGACCATATCCCTAAGCTATAATACCATTTGTGACGCCCCCAAAATAAGTATACATCACCCATTCTGAGTCGCCAGATACACGGTACAGAATCAAATACAAAAACTTCTTTTATACAATACGGCAAAAGCGAAGTTGAGAGTTTTTACACGAATATTGTCTTCTAGACAGTATTCAAACTCAAATTCAATCTCATTACAATTATTGATACACTATTTCATAGAACAGTGATGACTACTAAAACTACCATCTCGGACCATCACTCTGTTCCTCAACTACAAACTTCCTCATACAACTGTTGTGCAAAATACGACAACACATATGCTGTGGATACCAACTGTGACTTTAATTTCATCCCTTTACTTGGATAGCACCTCACAGTGATACCTTACAATGGTACCTTACATAAAGGTACAGTCAATAACTGTTTTAGAAATTATAATCTTTGAAAAATGCTCAAGGAAACCTTCGTACATGAGAGGCCATGCATCTAAGTTATAATAGATATCATATGGCTCGAGAATTATCCTTAGTTGACCCAATAGACCCCAAAAAAAATGAGAAGATTGCTATCATCTTTTTTCCAATGGTGAGTTTTCTTTTGACATATAATTATCTCCATTGTCTCCAATTGAGAATTATATTTCAACCAAACTCCAAGATTATATAGGTAGTACTCGTAGATATAATCAGCAAGTGGATGTGCACAATCCTGTCTTATGATAACACCAAGCCGTAGGTCATTAGACATTTTGTATGATAGTGACAAAACACCCTTCCAAAGTTAGGTTCACCTCACCCTAATAGGTTCATCATAATCAACGGTTAAATGACATATAAAATACGGCACACTTATATAAAATTCTTCAATAAAATAATTTCCATACTGTTTTAGGGAAACCTCAACAGCTATCGACCACCGTTCTATTCCCCTGCTACCCCTGCTTGACCCAGCTACACTCTTTACCTAAAAGGAATTGTGAAACAAAAGGGTGAGTAACAACTAGCTCAGTAAAGAATATCATGACTAAATATAATTAAATTATCAATAGCCTTCGTCAGTAATGAATCAGAGATTTAGAACATATGGTAGATGACAAAACTCTTCAACTATAGTTGCAGCGGAACGAGAAATCCATTAGAAGAGTCAAATAGACCATAAAGTCTATTATCTTCTCCATGTTAAAAATTCACCAACAATGTTTTAACCCTGTAACATCAATCAATAGTTCCTGTCCACAATCACGTGAATAACTAATAATCATAATTGTAGTTCTAAATTCCTCTTCTCATCCAAGACGAAGATTGTAAGACCCCGAATTTTATGAAATAAAAGTATTCAATTTTTCTATTTATTAAATAGTTAAATTGATAAAAGTTTAAAGTTAAGGGTGATATATGTAAATTTTTCAAAATAAGCAAGTGGTTATAAAATACTCATTGTTGTCGGGAAATATTCGTTTGGTCGTAGAATATTCTTACGACGGCGCAGTCATTTGTGGGCCTCGTATCGGAAAATTATCAAATGAAGAAAACGACAATAATAAGTTTTTTAAAAAATAACAGTGTAGTTGTTACCATTAACACTGTTAAAATACCCGGTGGTTAAAGTAAAGTAATACGCGTTGTTGCACAGTAGCACATGGTATTGCACCAATTATTGATTCTTACATAAGAAGTCACTACTCAATAATTGTTACAGTAAGTATTGTTTAATATTTTATTTTATTGATTCAATAATTGCTGCGTTGATATTTTATATTATTGTTATTTCAATAATTATCACTGCACAATATTTTTCATTATTAGATCAATAATTCATATTATTTTAATAATATTATTAGATAGCATTATTGGTAATGTCTAGAAAGTTCTGTCTAAGGAGAGGTTTGGTCACCTAATTACGCACCAGTAAGGAGAAATCTTTATCGGAAGGTACCCTCTTTCCTAGGAACGACCTGGTTGTCATTATTGTGATTCTGTAATATTATTTGTGAATAATTAATTATTGATTTATATGATAAGGAAAATATTTATTTTATGTGGATATAAATGAAGGAATTTTTAAAAAAATGACAATTGTTGAAAATTGATAATTTATCTTTTCTGATAAAATAATTTATTTTAATATATTATTATATTTTAATAATATAATAATTGTGATATTTTTACAATGAATGTGTGATATATGAATAAATGAGGAGGAAGAGTATTTTTGTTACAAAAAAATGTTTAACATATATTTTGTGTGTTAGTGGACCCTATTTTTGACTGAAATTTGATTATAGCCTGTAAAATTGTCCGTATGTGGATTTCGGTCCATTTCTGTTTGGAATTTGGAAAAACTTAAACTTACAAAGTTGTAGAGAATTGAATTTTCTATAGAATGGACATAAGATTCGAATTTTTCTGATAAAAGGGCTATTTATTATGAATTATTGAAGTTCTGAAATATTGGGTCTGAATTAATTTTGTTACAAAAAATATTTAAAGCATATTTTTTCATTTTGGTGGGTCCCACTTGCATGTGGTAAATACTGAATTCAGATTTGTCTAAGTATGCGTATGATTTTTATAAAAATAATAATATTTTATTAAATTTTCTACTTTGGTGTTCTAAGCATTTTTTTATAAATAGAATGCTTAAGTTAGAATTAAAAATCACACCAGAAACTGAAGTTTTCTCTTTATATTATCTAGCGTATTTTTGTGAGTATTTAGATATCTTGAGTGTTACTATACGGTGCAAGTTTCCTTCAGCGTTATATCTGACATTTCAGTCATAAGTACTGCTCTTTTGAGGTAAGGGATCGTAAGGGATGTTATTTTTTTTTCAAGTAAATGATGTTATTTTCTTTAATATCGTTATACCGAAATATTGATATGGATTTTATTGTGAAACTTTATCTTTTCATGTCGAGGTTACTATTCACGTATACGGCACTATTTACGTATGCGCCACTATATACGTATACGGTAATATTTACGTATACGGTACTATATACGAATACGAGCTACTATTCATGAGTTACTATTCACGAGTTACTATTCACGAGTTACTATTCACGGGATACTATTCACGATAAAATTGGTTTCTTTTTCTGACCAAATTATTGTTGATTTATGAATCTTACTCTTGAAATTAAATCCATATTTTGATCATATTATTTTTATTATCAGATATAATATTTTTATAATACTGGTGATGAAATTTCTCTTTGACTTGAGTGTAAAGATGGGTAGATTATTGATATGATCGTGACTATGGGTTATCTTTGGCCAGTAGTGCAAAGATGAATTGTTGACTGGTATGATCTTGTCCATTGAATTTATATTGAATATCTTTAACTTAAGTGCAAAGGTGAATTGATCAACATGGTTATAATTATTGTTTATATAAATTCTGAAATTATTATATATTTCTTTGAGATATTAATATTCTTGGCCCGTAGTGCAAAGATGTCCTGTTGTTGAATATCTTTGGTCTGTAGTGCAAAGATGAACTGTTGATAAATATCTTTGGCCCGTAGTGCAAAGATGAATTTATTAGTATGATTATGAACAGAAACTGTGATTTGGTATAACCATGATCTTTAATGTTTCAGGTAAAGACAGGTGATGAAAATTATCTTCATCTTGGGTGCGAAGAGGAATTTAGAACCACAATTAATTATGAGTTATTCATATGATTGTGGATCAGAATTGTTGATTGATGTTACAAGGATAAAATATTGTTGGTGGTCTTTTAACATGAAGAATATAATAGACTTTATGGTCTATTTGACTCTTCTAATGGATTGCTCGTTCCACTGCAACTATGGTTGAAAAGTTTTATCATCTACCATATGTTCCAGATCTCTGATTTATTATTGACGGAGGCTATTGATAATTTAATTATCTCTAGTCATAATATTCTTTACTGGGCTAGTTGTGCTCATCCTTTTACTTCACAATTCCTTTCAGGTAACAAGAGTGTAGCTGGGTCGAGCGAGGGTAACAGGGGAATAGAACAGTGGTCTATACCTGATGAGGTTCTTCCTAAACAGTATGGAAATAATTTTATTGAGAACTTTAGAATAATGTGTTGTATTTTATACGTCATTTAATAGTTATATTTGGTAAATCAAATAGGGTACGGCGAGCCCAACTTTGGAAGGGTGTTTTGCCACTATCATACAAGATGTCTAATGACATATAACTTTGTGTTATCATAAGACAGGGTTGTGTACATCCACTTGCTGAGTATATCTACGAGCACTACCTATATGATCTTGGAGTTTATTTGAAATATAATTTTCACTTGGAGACAACGGAGATAATTATATGTCAAGAGAAGACTTACCATTGGAAAGAAGATAGTAATCTTCTAATTTTTCTTTCGAAACTTTTGGGTCAACCAAGGATAATTCTGTGGACATGTGATATCAATTATAACTTAGATGCATGGCCTCCCATGTACGAAGATTTCCTTGAGCATTTTTAAAGATTTTAATTTCTAAAACAGTTATTGACTGTACCTTTATGTAAGGTGTCATTGTGACGTGCTATCCAAGGTTGGTGTCTAGAGTCACAGTTGATATATATTTGTATCAAAACTCACAACATATGTGTTGTTGTATTTTGCACGACAGTTGTAATAATAAAGTTGTTGTTATTTTCTGTACCATGTATTTGGCGACTCAGAATAGGTTGGGTGGAATGGACCTATTTTGGGGGCGTCACAAAGATAATTTTCATCACCTGTCTTTACTTGAAACATCAAAGATCATGGTTATACCAAATTAATGTTCATGTTCATAATCATACTAATAAATTCATCTTTGCATTACGAGCCAAAGATATTCATCAACATTTCATCTTTGCACTACAGGCCAAAGATATTCAACAACAAGTCATCTTTGCACTACGGGCCAAAGATATTCATCAACAATTCATCTTTTCACTACAGGCCAAAGATATTAATATCTCAACGAAATATATAATCATTTCAGAATTTATATAAACAATAATTATAACCATATCAGTCAATTATAAATTATAAATTATAAATTCAATGGTTATGATCATACCAGTCAACAATTTATCTTTACACTACGGGCCAAAGAGAACCCATAGTCACGATCATATCAATAATCTACCCATCTTTACACTAAAGTGAAAGAGAAATTTCAACACCAGAGTTATAAAATATTATATATGATAATAAAAACAATATACTCAAAACATGGATTTAATTTTAAGAATAAGATTCATAAATCAACGATAATTTGGTCAGAAAAAAAAAACCAATTTTATCGTGAATAGTACCCCGTTAATAATAACTCGTGAATAGTAACTCGTGAGTAGTAACCCATGAATAGTACTTCGTATTCATAAATAGTATCGTATGTAAGACCCCGAATTTTAAGAAATAAATGTATTCAATTTTTCTATTAAGTAAATGGTTAAATTGATAAAAGTTTAAAGTTAAGGGTGATATATGAATTTTTTTTCGAAATACACAAGTGGTTATAAAATATTCATTGTTGTCGGGGAATATTCGCTTGGTCGTGGAATATTCTTACTGTCGGAGAATATTCGTACGACGGCGCAGTCTTTTGTGGGCCCCATAACGGAAAGCGATTGGATGAAGAAAACGACAAGAGTAAGTTGTTTATAAATAACGGCGTAGTTATTACCGTTAACACTGTTGGAATACCCGGTGGTTAAAACACAGTAATACGTGTTGTTGCACAGTAGCACACGGTATTGCACCAATTATTGATTTTTACGTAAAAAGGCATTACTCAATAATTGTTACAGTAATTACTGTTCAGTATTTTATTTTATTGATTCAATAATTGCTGCGTTGATATTTTATATTACTGTTGTTTTAATAATTGTCACTACACAGTATTTTCTATTATCGGAACAATAATTCATATTATCTGAATAATATTATTAGATAGCATTATTGGCAATGTCTAAAAAGTTCTGTCTAAGGAGAGGTTTGGTCATCTAATTGCGCGCCAGTAAGGAGAGATCCTTATTGGAAAGCCCCCTCTTTCCTGGGAACGGCCTGGTTGTCAGTACTGTGAATTTGTAATATTATTTATGTATAATTAATTATTAATTTATATGATGAGGAAAATATTGATTTTATGTGGATATAGATGGAGAAAATTTTTAATGTGACAATTGTTGAAAATTAATATTTTATCTTTTTCTGATAAAATAATTCATTTAAATATATTATTTTAATAATATATTGATGGTGATATTTTTACAATGAATGTGGGATATATGAGTATATGAGGAGGAAGAGTATTTTTGTGGTATTAAATGATTAACACATGTTTTGTGTGTTGGTGGACACAATTCTTGACCGAAAATTTATTGTTGACTGTAAAATCACCCGTTTGTGGATTTCGGTCAATTTCTGTTTGGAATTTGGAAAAACTTTCTTCTGCAAAGTTGTAGAGAATTGAATTTCCTATAAAAACTCGCGAGATTCGAATTTTCTGATAAAAGGGCTATTTATTATGAATTATTGAAGTTCTGAAGTTCCGAAATAATTGGTTTTTGAAAGTTTTAATTATTCTTATTTACAAAATCGTTTTTTTTTGCTTGGTGGGCTGCATTAAACATGTGCAATGAGCTGAAATCAGATTTCAAGAGGTGGGCTTGACAATTTTGTAAATATATTTTTATTATATTAAATTTTCTGCTTTGGTGTTCTAAGCATTTTCCTATAAATAGGGTGCTTAGGTTAGAATTGAAAATCACACCATAAACTGAAGTTTTCTCTCTATTCCTCTCTCGATATATTGAGCGTATTCTTGTGAGTATTTTGATACTTTGAGTGTTGCTATACGGTGCAAGTTCGTTCAGCGTTATTCCAGTCAGAAGTACTGCTCTTTTGAGGTAAGGGATAGTAAGGGATTTTAAGGGTTGTTATGTTTTTCAATTTCGTAATTTTTCGGACCTTCAAAAATTCTGAAAAAATTTGAGATGATATTTTGATGAGTTTTATTGATTGTGTCCAAAAATAGCGATTTTTGGATGTATGGATTAAGAGTTGTGGATTTTATGAGAAAATACTATTTTTAAAAGTAACCGCTTATAATTCCTTGTGGTTAACTCCAAAATTGATGAAATTTTTATTGGGAGTACATGTATATGATAGAAGTATACTCTGTGAATTTCAGAATTTTTAGATAAAAGTACAATTTTTGATAAATGTCTAAATATTCGGCTGTTTTGGTCATATGAAAAATAGTAAATGACTTTTAAAAATTCTGAAAAAAATATATGTTCACTATGAGACTATATTATGCTAAATTCCAGAAAAAAAAATATTTTTGGAACTGATTTGGTATTTTTCATGAAAATAGTCTAGTTATGAGTAAATGAATTAAATATGTTTTGTGAAGTAAGAAAATTGAAAAATATGATTTTATGGCTTGAATATCATATATGAGGTATATGCAGATTTTTGATGAGGGTTTTGGTTATTGGTGATGAAATATTATGAGTTTGGCATTTTATGATGATTAAATGCATTAATTAGTAAAGTGTAAACAATTTAAATAAATTGTTTATAAGCTTAAGAAATATTATTCTTTCAATATCATTATACCGAAATATTGGTATGTATTTTATTGTAGAATTTTTATCTTTTTGAGTCAGGGTTACTATTCACGAGTTACTATTCATGAGTTACTATTCACGAGTTACTATTCACGGGTACTATTCACGACAAAATTGGTTTTTTTTTTCTAACCAAATTATAGTTGATTTATGAATATTACTCTTGAGATTAAAACTATATATTGATTATATTATTTTTATTATCATATATAACATTTTTATGACCTTGATGTTGAATTTCTCTTTTACTTGAGTGTAAAGATGAACAGTTAAGGAATATCTTTGACCGTAGTACAAAGATGAACAGTTATTGAATATCTTTGGCCTATAGTGCAAAGATGAATTGTTATTGAATATCTTTAGCTTAAGTGCAAAGGTGAATTGATCAACATGGTTATAATTATTGGTTATATAAATTCTGAAATGATTATATATTTTTTTGAGATAATAATATATTTGGCCTGTAGTGTAAATATGAACTATTGAGGAATATCTTTGGCCTGTAGTGTAAAGATGAGTTGTTGATGAATATCTTTGGCCCGTAGTGCAAAGATGACTTGTTGTTGAATATCTTTGGCATAAAGTGTAAAGATGAATTGTTGATGAATATCTTTGGCCCGTGGTGCAAAGATGAATTTATTAGTATGATTATGAACAGGAACTGTGATTTGGTATAACCATGATCTTTGATGTTTCAGGTAAAGACAGGTGATGAAAATTATCTTCGTCTTGGATGCGAAATTTAGAATCACAATTATGATTATAAATTATTCATATGATTGTGGAAAGGAACTGTTGATTGATGTTACAGGGATAAAATATTATTGGTGGACTTTTAACGTGGAGAAGATAATAGACTTTATAGTCTATTTGACTCTTCTAATGGATTGCTCGTTCCGCTGCAACTATGGTTGAAAATTTATATCATCTACCATATGTTCTAAATCTCTGATTTAATTCTGTAGAAGACTATTGATAATTTATTTATCTTTAGTCATGATATTCTTTACTGAGCTAGTTGTGCTCACCCTTTTGCTTCACAATTCCTTTCAGGTAATAAAAGTGTAGCTGGGTCGAGCGAGGGATAACAAGGGAATAGAACGGTGGTCTATAGATATTGAGGGTGAGGTGAATTTAACTTGGAAGGGTGTTTTGCCACTATCATACAAGATGTCTATTGGGTCAACCAATGATAATTATGTGGCCATATGATATCTATCATAACCTAGAAGTATGGTCTCCCATGTACGAGGGTTTCCTTGAGCACTTCCCAAAGATTCTAATTTCTAAAACAGTTTTTGACTATACCTTTATGTAATGTGTCATTGTGACGTGCTATCCAAGGTTGGGACATGAGTCACAGTTGGTATATATTTGTACCCAAACTCACAGTATATGTGTTGTCGTATTTTGCACGACAATTGTAATCATAAAGTTGTAGTTATTTTCTGTACCATATATTTGGCGACTCAAAATGGGTTGGATGGATTGGACCTATTTTGGGGGCGTCACATCGTATATGTGAATAGTATCGTATACGTGAATAGTAACTCGTGAATAGTACTCATAAAAGGAAAATACAAAAGAAAAAGATATTTCATGATGATTACAAAAGAAATGATATCTCATACGAGTATAAAAGAATATACGAACTGCAAATGTATTTTCACCCGCCATGCGATAATCCACATAGACAAATCATTTTCACAAATTAATAAAGAATGAATACGAAGGGTCAATCACTATGCATGTGGTAATCCACGTAGACAAGTTACTCCCGCAGATTAATAAAGAATAGAATACGATGAGTCATTCACCATGCATACGGTAGTCCACGTAGACAGGTTTTTCCAAAAGTATAATAAAGAATGGAATAACAACCCTTACGAGTATTGAAAGAAAATAACTCTCTTCATGAATACGAAAGAAATAATACCCCTTACGAATACAACAAATAATATCTCTTACGAATATAAAATAAATAACACCCCTTACCTTAGTAGAAGATTGAATACTGAAGTAGGGTAGTAGCAGAATACTCTTTTTCTTGCTCTCTATAGTTTCTCTCTCTATAGTTTCAGTGAATTCGTAAGAAATAATGAAAGAATGAGCTTCTATTTATAGGAAAAAGGACTGAATAGTAACTAATTCATGAACGACCCATATTAATTTACTTTTAAACGGACGGACCATATTGATTTACTATTAAAACTTAAAGCAACGGTCCATACTGATTTACTATTAAAACTTTAAACCAGCGATCCATATTGATTTACTATTATAACTTTCCACCAACGGTCCATATTGATTTACTATTATATCTTCAACCAACGATTCATATTGATTTACTATTATAACTTTTTACCAGCGGTCCATATTGATTTACTATTATATCTTCAACCAACGATCCATATTGATTTACTATTATAACTTCAACCAACGGTCTGAAAAATTAACACATCTCCTCATGGAATAATAAGTCAAATTTATAACAAACGCCTAATAACAAATCCATATATTTATATCAAAAATTTAATAAATATTTACCACAAATAATTTATTTTTAATAAACACATTTTTAATCTATTAACAATTTTTCATCATTAATATTATAACTCACAATATTTAACAACCAGATCATTCCCAGGAAAAAGAGGACTTTCCGATAAAGATTTCTCCCTATTGGCGCGCAATTAGGTGACCAAACCCTTTTCCTCGACAGAACTTTCTAGACATCATCAATATTACAAATAATAATATGAATAACTTTGTCATCTCAATTATTGATTTAATAATATAAAATATTATGCAGATAATACTGACAATAATTGAATCAATAATATAAGATACTATGCAGCAACTACTATAGCAATTATTGAATGAAACTGAGTAACTTCTCACGTAATCATCAATAATCAATGATATTGTACAACACCGTGTGCTACTATGCAACCACGCGTATTACTGTACTTTTATCATCGGGTATTTTGAAAGTTTAACGGTAAAAACTTTCGTCGTTATTTTTATAAAAAGTTATTTATGTCGTTTTCTAACTCCGACAATTATTCCGTTGTGGGGTCCACCAATGATGGTGTCGTCGTACAAATATTCTCCGATAAAAAGAATATTTTCCGACCAAACGAATATTTCCCGACACAATGAACAACTTGCTTACTTTGCAAAAATTTTAAATATCACCTTTAACTTTAAACATTTATTAATTTAACTATTTATTAAATAAAAAAATTAAATACTTTTATTTTATAAAATTTGGGGTCTTACATAGGCTATTGTATATATATATATATATATATATATATATACACACACACACACACACACACACACACATGGGGTTCCATCCACAACAACCTGTTGCTATGGAGCAATCCTTTTTTAGCCTTGTGTTGTAGCAGCTGGAGCAAAAAAAAATTGACACAAGGCTAAAAAAGGGGTTGCTCCACAACAACCGGTTGCTGTGGATGGAACCCCTATATATATATATATATATATATATATATATATATATATATATATATATAATACGGACCCTATTTTTTTATTTATTTTTTTGCTCTTTTTTAAACAAGAAAAAAGTTTAATATTTTATAAAACTGAAATTTTTCTATAATACAGTGTTTTGGATACATATAACAAAACAGGTCTGTACAGACTGTAAACACTGTATTATGAAAAAAAATCTAGTTCCATAAAATATTAAACTTTTTTTTGTAGTTATTTTCAAATAAAAAAAATCATAACTTAAGAAAATACAGGAGTCCGGATAGGAACCGGACCCTATATATATATATATATATATATATATATATATATATATATATATATATATATATATATATATATATTGACATCCAAGGAGTCCTTCCCATGCTCCTGGTGCTGGTAATTTTCTACTTGTTCATTATCACGATTAATAGCTGTTGAATCTTTTTGTTCTAATGCAACATTAATATGATCAACATCTGAACTACTATTATTAGACATTTATTTAGTACAACTCGGAAATTTAAAACACAAAAACAAACTAAATAATTTGAAAGAACAGATGATGAGTATTTGGGTGTGGAGAAAATAGAAGAGATCGAGTGAAAGAATTTATAGGGTAAATTGTTTAATTTTAAATACGATTCCCATAAGTATAGAAAATTTTACAGCAAGTCTACTATCACATAAAATCGTTCATATACACTTACATATGTATTTTGATAGTTCACATACAGAGTAAGTCATGTGGGGTATTAAAATATGTATGTGAGCGTATGTGAACGGTATATAAGCGATTTTATATAATAGTAGATTTATTTTTTCATGTTTCATCTTTGGCTCCTCTCTCTCTCTCTCTCGTTAAATGCAGAATATGATTCCTTACATATAAGTTAAGTGAAAGAGAATATATCACTTGGTTGAGAGAATTTGAGAGTAAAAACAATATAGAGCTCCCAAATACTTGAGAAAATCTAGTTGCTACGGATTGTGGATTAGAGCTCTGGTACTACTAGAATACTGGGTATCTAAAACTGATTTTTTGATTAAGTTGTAAAATCTGAAAATTCAAAGTTAATAAAAATTTATTTAATTTTAATTAATACAAATGTAACTATAATAAACTTATCAAAAAGTACTACTAATATACTAATTTTAATTATTTTGAAATTTTTTATAAATAACATCAATTTTAAATTTAAAAATTAATTTAAAGAGTCAAAATAAAGACTCTTTTGTAAAACAAATGAAGTATCTTTCTGTTTATATATAAGAAATCACATTAAAAAAACAAATTGGGCGGGCTCAGCTGTATCCGGATCTAGCATATAGTCTGACATGGGCCTGGGTTGGGGTCAAACATTTCAATTTTTGAGTCTCTCGGGCCCGACTTGTTACTCCTTCCGCTTAAAAATTGCATTTAAAATTTTTGAGTTAAGCTGTAAAACTTTAAAATTCAAAATAAAAAAAACTATTATAAATTATTTATAGTTAACAAGTACAACTAATTATTTTATTTGATGCCTTTAAAATTTAAATAAAGTAAATAAATTTAATTTTTAGAATTTAGCGAGAGAATTTAAATCTCAAAATTTATAGCTAACTTTGAGATGGAACAAGTATTTTTGCACAATATTCTCATTTCATTTTCCTAGTGCATTAAGTGCTTTCAAGGACTTACCATTTATATTTAGGGAATTGATATTTTTACGAGCGAAAATATTAATTCCATAAGATTCTCTCTCACAGTCCCTCCCACATGAGAGTTGACCCTACTTTACTATTGATGTGAGAAAGACATTGTGAAATTAATATTTTTATTTGCGAAAATATTAATTTTTTATATTTATCACTTGTCTATCTCTTCGCTTATTAATATCCATAGAATATATATTATCTTATTAATATCCATTAAATTTGGTTAATCTCTTCATGGCATTGAGAGGAGGCCAACGAATAATAATGGTGGAATGATAGTTTTTGAGACAAAGTTTGTGGAGGTGGGGGTTGACTATGACTTGGGTGGAATTGGGGGACAATAATGCATTAGTTGACAACTTAACTTTGGGAATACCCTACTTATCTACAAAAATAAAAGGGCAAATAATTCAAGCAAAAAAGTATTTTTCTATGTGCTTATAAATTAATAATATGTATTCCATCCGTCTCATGATTAAAGTTCTGATTAGTTTTTTACGCATATTAAGAAAGATGATAAAATAATAAAATTGTCTATATTTAAATTCTCATTTAATTGCATAACGAGAAAATTTTAAATTTTCATATAATTTATTCTTCATGAAATTATAGTTTATTTGATGTTTTTTTATTTATTATTTAAGAAATTCAGTTGTGACGCCCCTAAAATTAGGTATACATCACCCATCTTGGGTCGTCAGATACATAGTACAAAATACAAATACAACTTACTAATACAACTGTCGTGTACAATACGACAAAACATAAACTGTGAGTTTGAATACAAATATTATCTTCTAGAGAGTATTCATACTCAAAAGGAGTCCTCATTACATTTATTAACACACCATTACATAGAATAGTGAGGACTACTAACTAATACTATCATTCGGACCATCACTCCGTTCCCCGACTTGCCCCAGCTACGTTCTCATTTCCTGAAGAGAACAGTGAAAGAAAGGGTGAGCTCAACTAGCCCAGTAAGAAATATTATGACTAAGATAATGCAAAATAAATTATCATTAGCCTTCAACAATGTTAAACTGATAAAATATAATAGACATCAAGTTTAACTGCAGCGGAACAAGCAATCCATTAAAAGAGTCAAGTAGAAAATAAACTCTACTATCTTTTATGATTTAAAAGATTTTCCAACACTGTGATCGCTGAGACTCAGCTTAATAAAATAATCCACATCATCGAATCACCCCTGCACTACGGCCAATGATATTCGTATATTCATTAATGGTCATGATCATGCCAACAATTGTCCATCAATGCACTACGGGCCAATGAGGACTTTTACCACATCATTTGTAACATTACGGTCATGATTATACCGAATAATCCCTGGTCATAATCATACCAAGTCCATCTATGCACTACAGGCCACAGATGACTTTCAACATTTTATAAACATGAGGATGATGACAATGATATAAGAATTCAATAAAACAAGTTCAAGAATTAATTTATCCAAGAATTAACAACGTCCAAATTGTCAACATGATACTGCTTTGTGGAGTAAAATTCAAGAATACTTAGAAGAATATTTTCATAAAAAGATACTGGATGAACCGCAATTATCAAGGATATTTCACTAATTTCATGGAGTATAGAAGTCAAAACTTAACCAATTGAGTATAATAAAGAATGGAATAACAAAAGAAATCACCATGCATGCGATAGACCGCACAGACAGGTTATTCCAACAGAATAATAAATAATGGAACCAGGTCCGGCGTAAACGCACAGACAGGATATTCCGACAGAATAATAAATAATGGAACCAGGTCCGATGTAAAACACACAGACAGGATATTCCGACAGAATAATAAAAAATGGAACCAGGTCCGGTGTAAAACACACGGACAGGATATTCCAACAGAATAATAACAAGACGAAACCAGGTCCGGTGTAAAACACACAGACAGGATGTTCCAACAGAATAATAATAAAAACGGAACCAGATCCGGTGTAAAACACACAGACAGGATGTTCCAACAGAATAATAGAAGAATGTCACCAAGTATAGGGTAGACCACGTATACAGGTTATTCCAACAGAATAATAAGAAATGGAATAACAACAGTTCTCTTCATGAATAAGAAAGAATAACACCCCTTACCGTTTTAAAGACGAGCTGAAATAAGGAAGTAGTTAAGTAGCAGAATACTCTTCTTCTCTCTCTCTATAGTTTCTCTCTATAGTTTCTCTCTCTAGAGTTCAGTGAATTCGTAAGAAATAATGAAGGAATGAGCTGCTATTTATAGAAAAATAGAATGCATAGTAACTAATCCATGAACGGTCCAGATTGATTACTTTAATCTGACGGTCCATATTTAAAGAAAAATCTTTTAAATAAAATATAATATATTCTATTTATAGAATAACTTTAATAAAGTATTCTGTTTTATATAAAAAGATGTTTCTGTTTTATTACGAATAAAACAAAACGTCATTATCGCTAAATAATTCATATTATTAACTGACAATAATTGAATCAAACTGAGTGACTTCTCACATAAGCATTAATAATCAATACCGTGTGCTACTATGCAACCACACGTATTACTGTACTTTTACTACCGAGTAGTTCAACAGTAACAATGGTAAAATTTCCGCCGTTATTTTTAATAAAATATTTTTGTCGTTTTCTCAATCCGACAATAATTCTGTTGTGGGGTCCACCAATGATTGTGTCGTTGTACGAATATTCCCTGTTAAAATGAATATTCCCCGACCAATCGAATATTATATAACAACTTGCGTACTTTGCAAAATTTATAAATATTACCCACAACTATAACATTATATCAAATTAACTCCATAATATTCAAAAATGACATTTATAGAAAATTCATCTTTATTTATAAAAGTTGGGGTCTTACATCAGTAGTTTAATTTATATTTAACCTGCTTATGTTTTGGGCTTTAATTTTTTAATTTTATTTAGTTTAATATTTTTTTCCAATTAGTCATAAGAAAGTAGTTTAGTACTACCTCCATTCCATCATAATTGACTTTTTAGAAGAAAATTTTTATTCAAATTTATTTGTGATTTATAATTTTTTAGGAGAATAAATTATTTATTTTTTTATACCATCTCTAACTTCTCTCATTGGCCTGAGATATTTTTTTAACTAATGTGAAGTTAAAATAACTATTATTATGAAATAGAGATAGTATTATAAATATGCTTTTTAGCTTTATTTACAAGTAACCTTTTGATTAATCAATATTATTATCGTGTAATATTATATCGTGTAAAATTAATGAGTAGGAAGCTTCCGTGGAATTTGGTATGATATCAAGTAGCATTGTTTTTATACCGTGCAAAATGAGTAGGAAGCTTCCGTGGAAAAGACCAAGACATATATTCTTTACACTCATATGATCTGAGTGAATTAGTTTACTGAATTTCAATTAGATCTAAGCATCTTCAATTAGTTTACTGAACTTCAATTAGATCTAAGCATCTCCTTGTTAGATCTAAGCGATCGATCTTCATATCATTGCTAGAGCTGAGCTATCTTCATTCAATGGAAACTTTGAGAGCCCAAGAAGCCTCCTCTTCTACCTGTAGATGTAGTTATCATGTGTTCTTGAGTTTTAGAGGCACAGACACTCGTAAAACCTTCACCGATCACCTCTATACAGCTTTGAAGCAAGCAGGATTTCGCAAGTTTAGAGATGACGAAGGGCTAGAGCGAGGAAAACATGTCAAATCTGAGTTAAATAGAGCAATTCAACAGTCTAGGCTTTCAATCATTGTGTTCTCGAAGGACTGCATCTTCCGAATGGTGCCTGGATGAGCTGTTGATGATACATAAATGCATGAAGAACTCTGGGCATCTAGTTGTTCCAGTCTTCTATCACGTGACACCATCCGATGTTAGGCACCAAACAGGAAGCATCAAGGAAGCATTTGATAGGTACGAAGAGGAATTGATAGGTACGAAGAGGAAGGTACGAAGAGGAAGAGGAAGAGGAAGGAACGGATGGACAGGGTAAATGGTTGGAGGGCAGCATTGAAAGAAGTAGCAGACTTGAGTGGCATGGACTTGCAAAACGTAGCTGATGGGTAAGTGACTAAATATTTATATTCTTATATATTAATCGCTGTCATTTACTATCTTGCTTTTCGGAATGCTTTGTACAAGAAAACAGAACTTATTGTTATCCCAAATTACCACCCTAATCTAATTGCTTCACATCACAGCATCTGTAGTACAAGAAGAAAAGACTTCTAGACTTTGCTTTATTGTTAACAATTAATTAGCATCTGGAAGTGAATTGTGTAGCTGAAGGGATATTCTTTCAATAGCATATTCTTCTCCAGGCACATATATGATAAAAATTTTTTTGTAATAGAAAAGCTTATCAAACCGGAATTTATTAACCCAGTGATAGAGATTTTGCAATTTAATATACTCTTTCAATTTCCTATGCCTTTCCATAAGGTTTCAAATACCCTGTATTTCCTTTCTTGATTTGATAATTCCACGAGAACATTGACAAATTTAGTATACTTTCAGTAATTTTCTTCATCTGAACTACTTTTGTTTTTCAATCTATTTTCAGGCACGAGTCAAAGTTCATCCAGAAAATTATTAAAGTAGTCACTGCTAAAGTAAATCGCCCAGCCTTGAAAATTCCCCAATTCCCTGTCCGATTACATTCTCGAACCAAAAGTATTAATCTCTGGCTAAATGATGGTTCAGCTGATATTGACACGTTAGTAATTTTTGGTATGGGTGGAGTGGGTAAGACTACTATTGCCAAAAGTGTTTATAATTTAAACCATCACATATTTGAAAGAAGCTGCTTCCTTGCAAATATTAATCAGTCAAATGATTTACTTACTTTACAAAGGCAGCTTCTTTCAAACATTCTAAAGGGACAAAAGGAGATGATATACAATGTCTTTGAGGGAACTGTGAAGACTGAAGAAGCCATACGCTGTAATAAAGTTTTCATGGTTCTGGACGATGTTTATGATGTGAACCAATTAGATATCCTAATCGGAACACAAGATTTCTATCCCGGAAGTAAGATCATCATAACAACTAGGAACAAGTGTTTGTTAAGGGCTCGTAAAATTCATGAGTTGCATGAGGTTGAACTATTGGATGTTAATGAATCCTTGAAGCTTTTCAGTAGGCATGCTTTTAGACAAGACCATCCCTTGAAAGAGTACAGCGACGAAGCAGTAAGGGTCGTACAACGATGTGGAGGGCTTCCATTGGCCCTTGAAGTTTTGGGGTGCTCTCTAACCGGAAAAAGTATAAATATACGTATATAATTTTGCATATATATCAATAACATGTATTTGCTATAGATGAAAAATGGGTAAATAGTATCTTCACCATACATTACATAAATTAAGGGTTCAGATTCAAAATGCTATTACGCCATCCACTAGTTCAACTAGCGGACACAGGAAAAAAAAATCGGACAGAATTGCCCCCATATCAAGCGAGCGAGTCTGGTTAATTAATATAAGTACTAAATCTGCTAGTTCA
This sequence comes from Panax notoginseng, assembly GCA_016801055.1. Lineage (NCBI taxonomy): Eukaryota > Viridiplantae > Streptophyta > Magnoliopsida > Apiales > Araliaceae > Panax > Panax notoginseng. The sequence goes on along the minus strand of CM029014.1, from coordinate 217,683,634 downwards.
ACTAGTGGAACACGATTTCACTCTATGCCTTTTGCTTTTGTATCAGATCTACAGATATCGTATGTTACGCCTTGGGAGAACTAGTTTAATCTCTCTATATTTATCACCAAGAAGCGAACAATTAATTAAGAAGCCATAAGTGGAATTAATAAGAAAATTTCAAAAACAGGGCAGGTTTCATTTTAAAATTTTAGGGAATTCGGATTTCAAGTAGTCCAAAATGGTCAAAATATCCGATAGAAATGAGTTGAATTTGTATAACGGGGAGACTTGTAATTGTATATATAATCCTCGTACAAAATGCGTTGCTTGGAATCATTCAGCTAGTATGTATATATGCTCTATATACAAGAAGCCCCAACTTACTAATGTTTTTGTAAAAAGATATGCTAATGGTTAGATGAATGAGATTCTGTTGAATTTGCTCTCTCTAATTCTATATGATCAATATTTTGTAGAATGAATTAACTATTAAGTAGAATTAAAAAGCAGATAAACGGTTTGTAATTAATTAGTTATGGGGGATAACTCAGCTTCTTGTGATCCACATATTTCATGTTAACACTTAAAACTGATAACTCAGCTGTTAGAAGAGTAATTAATACCCCTTACAGACCAAAACTAGAAACTCAATCCACTTCCTTTAAAGACAGTTCAGACTTCAGACTTGGCTAAACAAATTTACTTATATTTCTTAATTATTAATCCCATGAACTGATTAATCATATTTCATGTTAACACTTAAACTGATAACTCAGCTTGAAGAGAATAAAGCTCCAAATACATCAACTGTTAGAAGAGTAATTAAGCAGTTAGAAGAGTATGTGGATCACAAGATTATTAAAACCAAACATTAAAAGAGATTCAAGAGATGCATTAAATTTTTTCTGAAAGAAGATGAAACTCTGTGTTATTAAAAGGTAAAATTTATGCTGTAAAGATTCCTAACTACCAGCCTCTTTTACTACTGAGTTTATCTTTTAATCCATGCATTTTTCCAGCCAAATGATTGTCCAAACTTATAGTTTCAGACAGGAGCGCTTATGGAATCAGAAATTTTCTTATGGTTCAACATTGTGGGGAGGGGGGGGGGTGATTACAGTTCAGAAACACAGAAGGAAATATAAAATGAATAGAAGTTGAATCAGCAAATTGGGGAACCAAATCTATAGAGCCAATTGCCCAAGCCTGTGTATTATCTTCCCATGTGACGAAATCTGATCAAATTGTAAAAACTACTACCTTAATTCACCCATGCTACTATTAAATTAGGATCTGCGCCGCCAATAGTAGCATTGATCTCACTTTTCTTCATTGAAGAACCTAACCAATCATTCCATATTGTGTCAATTTCATCATCACCATCATCATCATACAAAGAAATTTCAATTGAAGTAGTTCTCATAAATTACATACCCAATCTTTCCAACACTTCTAACAACCATTTATATAAAAAATGAATTAGATCGAATCAATCATTAAGTCATCATAACAATAGATGTATAACATCAAGTGACACGAATTATATGCTTCTCATTTCACATCATCTTCAACCTTTTGCTTAATGCTTATGTATCACTGACAGTCTGACAACAACAATTGAAAAAACAAAAACAAAAGAGCAGCAAAAAACAAGAACCCATTTTGCAAAATTTATATTGAATCAATCAATAAATCATAACAATAGATGTATAGCATCAGATTACATGAATCACATGCTTCTCAATTCACAACATCTTCAACATTTTGCCTATGTATGTATACTAATTAACAGTCTGACAACAGACTCAATTGAAATAAATAAAAAAGAAGGAAAAAAAAACAAAAACCCATCTCACAAAATTCTTTCTTTAAGTCATCAAGACTGTATATCAGCAAAAATGGGCGCAACAGCCAAAAGTTTCTTCCGAGAAATGCATCGAGCTTGACCGATTCTCGAAGCAAAAGAAGGGATTTTGTCCATGGGGATTTGGGTTGTTAGGGACTGGGATGTGTATTCTGTTGAAGAGAGATTGATGAGATGCAAAGCAATCAGATTTTGTGAATTGGGTTTTCTAGATTTTGCAGTGAATTTGGAATCTCGGATTTGGGCTAAAGCTCCTGGCTTTAAATATCTATAAAATGAGGCTTCTTCTTTCTTTGATGGTGATGATGTGCAGGAGCTTGTGAATCTTGTTTTCATGGTGTCAGATGAATTTGTAGAGGGAGAGAAATAAACCCTAGAGAGAGAAATGGATGAAATTGCAAAAACCCTAGAGAGATGGATAAACGGGATGAGGTTCGAAGGGGTTTTTGGGAGGGTTTATATAAGGGGTTATAGGCGGGAATATGGCCGTTAACGCGTTTTCAAGTATTTCTAATTTTTTTTTTTTAATAAGGTAAGTCAATTACTCCCTCCATTACCATTAGTACCATTTCTTAATATTAATGACCTCTGAATTTTAAAAATATGTTAATGTAATTTATGATTTATCTAAATATTACCCTATCTCTCCCGTAAAAAGAGATTTATTTGTTTAAAATAATTTAGTCCATGAAAACAAAGTTTTTGTTAATTATAATATAATAGACGATATATACCCTTTAAATTCTTCATATAATTTTATATTCATATAACCAGACTAACCATTATTAAATTAATTTTTTTTTAATTTCAATCATAAATATATATAAAAAAATTATAATTACAAATTTTGCAAATGAGATTTTTTTTTTAAAATAGGATGGACATGCGAGCGCCTTTGAATTTACTACACAAATTTATTTCTACATGATTTTTTCTCACATGAAAGTGAGACTCAATATATACTCATATAAGAGAGAATCATGTAAAAATATAAAAAATACATATAAAAATATCATATGAGTAGTGAACTTTGTGTGTTGCTTTTAACTTATAAGTAGGACTAGTGGATATCTAAATTAATACCCAATTGGTAGTGTTTGATTACATCTTAATGCATTTTAACAGCGTGCCTTTTAATAGCTCACATATTTGTATTAAGAGTTCCTCTGAATAGTTAAGATACAAATATGAGTCTAAATTATTCAGATAACCTCTTAATACAAATATGTGGGTTGTTAAGATACAATAAGAGGTAAGTTCTTAATATAGATTAGATACGATCAAACACCAAAGATTATAAACATATGATTTATGAAACAAATCAAAAGAAATTTTGATTTTAGAAATTATGGCATTTATTGTTGTATCTCTATATATTTAGGTACAGAGTTATTACATCTATTATTGTCTTTATCACTATTTCATATACTTGGTACATAACCACTTGATGGAGTTTTACGGTACTTTTAAATAAGAGTTTAACCGTAAAATTTTTGTCGTTATTTTTATAAAAAGATATTTCTGTCATTTTCTAATTACGATAATACTTTCGTTGTGGGGTCCACCAATGATTGTGTCATCGTACGAATATTCTCCGACACAACGAATATTTTATATCAACTTGCTTACTTTGCAAAATTTTCAAATATCACCCTTAACTTTAACCTTTTATCAATTTAACCATTTATTAAATAGAATAATAATTATAAGAAAATTAAATACTTTCATTTCATAAATTTCGGGGTTTTACATGTGTAACCACACGTATTAATGTACTTTAACCACCAGGTATTTCAACAGTGTTAACGGTAACAACTATGCCATTATTTATAAAAAAAACTCATACTTGTCATTTTCTTCATCTGACAATTTTTCGTTATGGGGCCCACAAATGACTGCACCGTCGTACGAATATTCCCTGACAGCAAGAATATTGCACTACCAAACGAATATTCCCCGACAACAATGAGTATTTTATAACCACTTGATTATTTTGTAAAATTTGCACATTTTCACCCATAACTAAGCATTATATCAAATCAACACCTTATTATTTAAAATAATAATTAAAGAAATTAAATCTTTATTCATAAAAAGTTAGGGTCTTACACGATAGATAGGTCAATCAAAAGTAACCCTATTTCTTGTAGTGGTGATTTCAGAAGGAATGACCTAAATATAAGCTAACCTCTAGTTTGGTGTGTTAATGCAAATAATCAGGAGTTTAGTAGTTCAGCGTGTAAAATGACTTAATTGTAGTAGAAGTATTCTTGGCCCCAAGTATTTCCTTTTTCTAAACAAATCCTAATTAATATGAATAAAATATGTCAAGAATTAATTAAAGGGATTCATTCCCAGTGGTGGAATCAAAAACTTTTGAGAGAGGTGGTCAAAATATACTTGTACAATCATGACGGCGACGATACGAGCTACAATGGCAGCAACCGACAACGCCAATAGCAGCGATACTAATACAAATGCCTTAAAGATAAATAAACTAATAGTAACACCAATGTCTTTCAGGCCCATAACTGGTCGTATCCTCTCCATTATATGTTGCAAAAGGCATATGTTTAATTCCTGCCACAAAACCCACATTATCCAACAAGAGAACAAAATTTACAATATGATTTTCACGTGCAAACAAAAAACAGAGTTTCCTGTTGTAACGACCCCAAAATAGGTCCATTCCATCCAACCTATTCTGAGTCGCCAAATACATGGTACAGAAAACAACTACAACTTTATTGCAACAATTGTCGTGCAAAATACAACAACACATATGCTGTGAGTTTGGATACAAATATATACCAAATGTGACATTGAACACCATCATGTATCAGCTCCTCACAAAGGTACCTTACATAAAGGTACAGTCAAAAACTGTTTTAGAAACTAGAATATTTGGGAAGTGCTCAAGAAAACCTTCGTACATGGGAGGCCATACTTCTAGGTTATGATAGATATCATATGGCCACAGAATTATCCTTGGTTGACCCAATAGACCCCAAAGAAAAACGAGAAGATCACTATCATATTCTTCCCAATGGTGAGTCTTCTCTTGACTTATCATTATCTCCACTGTCTCTAATTGAGAATTATACTTTAAACAAATACCAAGATTATATAGGTAGTGCTCATAGATATACTCAGCAAGTGGATGTGCACAATCCTGTATTATGATGACACGAGGTTGTATGTCGTTAGACATCTTGTATGATAGTGGCAAAACACCCTTCCAACGTTGGGTACACCTTACCCTATTGGATTCACCAAATAAAACTACTAAATGAACTTTTCTATACTGCTTCGGGAGAACCTCCACAGCTAGAGACCACCGTTCTATTTTTCCGTTACCCTTGCTCGACCCAGCTACACTCTTATTACCTGAAAAGAATTGTGAAACAAAAGGGTAAGCACAACTAGCTCAGTAAAGAATATCAAGACTAAAGATAATTAAATTATCAATAGCCTTCAACAGAATTAAATCAGAGATTTAGAACATATGGTAGATGATAAAAATTTTAACCATAGTTGCAGCGGAACGAGCAATCCATTAGAAGAGTCAAATAGACTATAAAGTCTATTATCTTCTCCATGTTAAAAATCCACCAATAATGTTTTATCCCTGTAACATTAATCAACAATTCTGGTCCACAATCATATGAATAACTCATAATCATAACTGTAGTTTTAAATTCCTCTTCTCATCCAGGACGAAGATAATTTTCATCACCTATCTTTACCTGAAATATCAAAGATCATGGTTACACCAAATCACATTTCCTGTTCATAATCATACTAATAACTTCATCTTTGCACTACGGCCAAAGATATTCATTTGTATCACCAGTTGGTCATGTTCATCTCAACATCTGTTCATCTTTGCACTACTGGCCAAAGATATTCAACAACATATCATCTTTGCACTACGGGCCAAAGATATTCATCAACAATTCATCTTTGCACTACAGGCCAAAGATATTCCTCAACAGTTCATATTTGTACTACGGCCAAATATATTCATCAACAGTTCATATTTGCACTACAGGCCAAATATATTAATATCTCAAAGAAATATATAATCATTTCAGAATTTATATAAACAATAATTATAACCATGTTGATCAATTCACCTTTGCACTTAAACTAAAGATATTCACTTATAAATTCAATGGTCATGATCATACTAGTCAACAATTCAACTTTGCACTACTGGCCAAAGATATTCATTTGTATCACCTGTCAGTCATGTTCATCTCAACACCTGTTCATCTTTGCACTACAGGCCAAAGATATTCATCAAGTAATCATACATCTTTGCACTACAGGCCAAAGATATTCAGTAATATCATCATTTAGGACTGAGGATGATGAAAAATATCTTAAAGAGAACGAATCCAGTGAGACAGAAGGACAAATATTAGGGATTCGTATAACAGTTTATCCAAGATCAATAATACTTCATAATAATCAATTGTGAAGCAGAATTCAAAAATAAAGATCAAAACATGGATACAATCAAAGATAGTAACCATAATAGACATCTTGGACAAAAAGAAAATTTTTTTATTTTTCGGTGAATAGTGTCGTATTCGTGAATAGTACCGTATACGTGAATAGTGCCGTATACGTGAATAGTAACCCCGACACAAAAAGTTTCAAATTTGATAAAAACTCATATCAATATTTCAGCATAATGATATTGAAGAAAATAATATCATTAAGAAGAAAATAATATCCCTTACTATCCCTTACCTCAAAAGTGCAGTATTTCTGACTGGAATGCAAAGCCGAAAGAAACTTGCACTAAATAGTAACTCTCAAAGTATCTAAATACTCACAAAATATGCTTCATAATATAGAGAGAGAAAGAGAGAAAGCTTATGTTTCTGGTGTGATTTTCAATTCTAACTTAGCCCTCTATTTATAGGAAAATTTTAGTAGGCTTGACCTGCAACCTGATGGCTTTACCTGCCACTATTCCCACCCACCACATTTGAAATAAAATTCAGCACATTTCTTCACCAACCACAAGTGGGGCCCACCAATTCTAGAATTTTCTACCAAAATGATTAATTCCGAAAATTTAACAATTTCTGAACCAGTCATCTCGTAAAATTCATAACAAATCATACGTTCATTTTTAACGGTTCAAAATTTGTGGACATATACTCAACTTATATATGTATAACATATCCAAAAATTATCACGATCCAACGGTCGGATTAAAAATTATAACCCCCGCAAAAATATCTCAAAAACCCTAATTTTTAATACCTTCATTCCGATAAAAATACTGATAAAAACCTCAGCATTAATTCCTTCATTTTTAACCACAAAAATATATCCCTCATTTATATCCACATCAAATAAATATTTCCTTATCATATGAATCAATAATTAATTATTCACAAATAATATTACAGAATCACATTTATGACAACCAGGCCGTTCCCAAGAAAGAGGGGGCTTTCTAATAAGGATTTTTCCTTACTAGCGCGCAATTAGATGACCAAACCTCTCCTTAGACAGAACTTTCTAGACATTGCCATTAATGCTATCTAATAATATTATTTAAATAATATGAATTATTGATCTGATAATAGAAAGTACTGTGCAGCAACAAATATTGAAACAACAATAATATAAAATATCAACGCAGCAATTATTGAATCAATAAAATAAAATATTGAATAATAACTACTGTAACAATTATTGAGTTGTGCCTTCTTACGTAAGAATCAATAATTTCAAAAATATTGTACAATAACGTGTGCTACTGTGCAATAACGCGTATTACTGTATTTTATCCACCGGGTATTCCAACAGTGTTAACGGTAACAACTACGCCGTTATTTGTAAAAACTTAAATTTATCGTTTTCTTCATCCGACAGTTATTCTGTTATGGGGCCCACAAATGTCTGCGCCGTCGTACGAATATTTCCCGACAGAAAGAATATTCCACGACCAAACGAATATTCCCCGACAACAATGAATATTTTATAACCACTTGTGTATTTTGAAAAAAAAAATCATATATCACCCTTAACTTTAACATTTATCAATTTAACCATTTACTGTATAGTAATTATAAGAAAAATTGAATACTTTTATTTCATAAAATTCGGGGTCTTACACCTGTGTTCCCATTTTGCAAGGTATGATTCGTAAGCAAATCAAAAGATTATAATTCCATAAATTGTCTCACAAAGGATATACTCATGGACTCACGAAATCTAGCAAAGAGTCACTTTTAAATTTTATTTTTGTCTTAAAACATAATAAAAAGTGACTTGAAATATGGTAATTAATTTTCTCTGGAAAAAATACTAGTATTAATGTTGTGAGAGGAAGATATGAACATTTCTAGTTATTTTCTATAAATTTAATTATGAGATAAAAATAAAATTCAAAAGTGATAATTTTTATGAGACATAACGGATATGCTTTGGTCATCACTCCGCATGTAACCTGGTTGCTTAGAGGGAAGAATTAATTAATACACACACACACACACACACACACACACACACACACACACACACACATATATATATATATATATATATATATATATATATATATATAAAGGCTTATATTGGATCGAATTTGTAAGCTAATCAAAAAATTGTAGAAGCATAAAGTGCATATATATTCGTATATGCTTAGAACCAATAACTTTTTACCGTGCATAATTAATTAGACTCGTAGGAAGAAAGAAAAACACTTACTAGTACAAATATATACCAGGGTCAATTGACTCCCTTTGCCCCCCTTGGTTCCACCTCTACTCATTTCCAGGGGCGGATCTAACCTGAAAGTTCAGTGAGATGACCATTCCAAAAATAAAAGGAGCTGAATATATTAAATTGACAAGTATTTTTCACAACAATCTCATTTAATTACTACAATAATTTTGTGTTTAGATGCCACTTCTTATGAGACTCTTTTTAAAAAAGAAATTGTTAAATTCACAATAGAAATTATTATTTCTACAACAAAAGTGTCGTTATAGATTCTATATCGATGATTTTCACCGTCGCTATATATCTACAACGACACTTTTTTGTTATGAAAATAACAACAGAGGATTAATTAACAAGCATACACTTTGATATATCTTAGAGGGCCATTGTGTGGGTAGCTTGCCGGATTCGACATCCAAAGAGTCCTTCCCCTCCTCCTAGTGCTAGTAATTTTCTACTTGTTCATTATCACGATTAATAGTTGTTGGATTTTTTTGTTCTAATACAACATTAATATGATCAACATCTGAACTACTATTATTAGACATTTATTTAGTACAACTCGAAAATTTAAAACATAAAAACAAACGAAATAATTTGAAAGAACATATGATGAGTATTTGGGTGTGGAGAAAAAAGAAGAGATTGAGTGAAAGAATTTATAGGGTAAGTTGTTTAATTTTAAATACGATCCCCATAAGTATAGAATTTTACCGTAAGTCTACTATTGCATAAAATCGCTCACATACACTCACATGCATATTTTGATGGCCCACATGCAGAGTAAGTCACAATATTCTGATTTCATTTTTGCACAATATTCTCATTTTATTTTCCTAGTGCATTAAATGCTTTTAAGGACTTACCATTTATATTTAGGAAATTGATATTTTCACAAGTGAAAATATTAATTTCACAAGATCCTCTTTCACAGTTCCACATGAGAATGGGCCCTAGTTACTATTAATGTGACTTCTGAGGAAGACCTTGTCAAACTATAATTTTTATTTGTAATAATATCAATTCCCTACATTTATCACTTGTAATCTCTTGGCTAATTAATATCCCTGAAATATATATTATCTTATTAATATCCATGAAATTTTGTTAATCTCTTGCTGGCATTGAGAGGAGACCAACGAATAATAACGGTGGAATGATAGTTTTTGAGACAAAGTTTGTGGAGGTGGGGGTTGACTGTAATGTATTAGTGGACAACTTAACTTTGGTGTTCCGTGGAAAAGACCGAGACATATATTCTTTACACTCATATGATCTGAGTGAAGTTCTCTTTAGTTTACTGAATTTCAATTAGATCTAAGCATCTTCAATTAGTTTACCGAACTTCAATTAGATCTAAGCATCTCCTTGTTAGATTTAAGCGATCGATCTTCATATCATTGCTAGATCTGAGCTATCTTCATTCAATGGAAACTTTGAGAACCCAAAAAGCCTCCTCTTCTACCTCTAGATGTAGTTATCATGTGTTCTTGAGTTTTAGAGGCACAGACACTCGTAAAACCTTCACCGATCACCTGTTAACTAAACCAAATATATTCTAGATTATTCAAGAAATATCTTAATTAATATTAGTACATGAATTGGTGATATCTAAGTACATGAATGTATTTGAATTGTCTTGGAACATGTAATGGTTAGGTTCATGTACATGAATGTGGTCATGTAGTAATTATTATTGTGGATCTAGAAGTGTCCTATGAGTCCTATAAATAGTCTTGTATTTTGTTCATTTGAATTAAGTGAAATCAAAGTGTTCTTATATTCTCCAAAGTTACATTTCACTTCCTCCCTAAAATATATTCTCTTCCTAATTATCCATCATCACCTCTATACAGCTTTGGTGCAAGCAGGATTTCGCACGTTTAGAGATGACGAAGGGCTAGAGCGAGGAAAACATGTCAAATCTGAGTTAAATAGAGCAATTCAACAGTCGAGGCTTTCAATAATTGTGTTCTCGAAGGACTATGCATCTTCCAAATGGTGCCTGGATGAGCTGTTGATGATACTTGAATGCAAGAAGATCTCTGGGCATCTAGTTGTTCCAGTCTTCTATCACGTGGAACCATCCGATGTTAGGTACCAAACAGGAAGCATCAAGGAAGCATTTGATAGGTACGAAGAGAAATTGATGGCAAAAAATGATGATGATGATGATGAAAGTAAAAAGGAATGGATGGACAGGGTAAATGGTTGGAGGGCAGCATTGAAAGAAGTAGCAGACTTGAGTGGCAATGGTCTTGCAAAACGTAGCTGATGGGTAAGTGACTAAATATTTATATTCTTATATATTAATCGGTGTCATTTACTATTTTGCTTTTCGGAATGCTTTGTACAAGAAGAACAGAACTTTATTTGTTATCCCAAATTACCACCCTAATCTAATTGCTTCATCACAGCATCTGTAGTACAAGAAGAAAGGACTTCTAGACTTTGCTTTACTGTTAACAATTAATTAGCTTCTGAGAGTGAATTGTGTAGCTGAAGGGATATTCTTTCAATAGCATATTCTTCTCCAGGCACCTCTTGTAGCAGAAGGGATCCCTGTCCTTCAAATGATTCGACATAATACTTACTCTACCTGGAAGCTAAATTGGTTGGTTAATTTAAATTATACTTGTAGGCTACTTGATCATATTATACTGAAAATATTTAGAAGAAATACATGAAAACTAGCACATATATGATTTTTATTTTTTTTTGTAATAGAAAAGCTTATTAAACCGGAATCTATTAACCCATTGATAGAGATTTTGCAATTTAATATACTCTTTCGATTTCCTATGCCTTTCCATAAGGTTTCAACTACCCTGTATTTCCTTTTTTGATTTGATAATTCCACGAGAACATTGACAAATTTAGTATACATTCAGCAATTTTCTTCATCTGAACTACTTTTGTTTTTCAATCTATTTTCAGGCACGAGTCAAAGTTCATCCAGGAAATTATTAAAGTAGTCACTGCTAAAGTAAATCGCCCAGCCTTGAAAATTCCCCAATTCCCTGTCGGATTACATTCTCGAACCAAAAGTATTAATCTCTGGTTAAATGATGGTTCAGCTGATATTGACATGTTAGTAATTTTTGGTATGGGTGGAGTGGGTAAGACAACTATTGCCAAAAGTGTTTATAATTTAAACCATCACATATTTGAAAGAAGCTGCTTCCTTGTAAATATTAATCAGTCAAATGATTTACTTACTTTACAAAGTCAGCTTCTTTCAAACATTTTAAAGGGACAAAAGGAGATGATATACAATGTCGATGAGGGAACTGTGAAGATTGAAGAAGCCATACGCTGTAATAAAGTTTTCATTGTTCTGGACGATGTTGATGATGTGATCCAATTAGATATCCTTATCGGAACACAAGATTTCTATCCCGGAAGTAAGATCATCATAACAACTAGGAACAAGTGTTTGTTAAGGGCTCGTAAAATTCATAAGTTGCACGAGGTTAAACTATTGGGTGTTGATAAATCCTTGAAGCTTTTCAGTTGGCATGCTTTTAGACAAGACCATCCCTTGGAAGAGTACAGCGACAAAGCAGTAAGGGTTGTACAACGATGTGGAGGGCTTCCATTGGCCCTTAAAGTTTTGGGGTGCTCTCTAACCGGAAAAAGTATAAATATATGGGAAAGTGCATTACAGAAATTGGAAGCAATTCTAAATGCTGATATCCTAAAGATACTAAAAATCAGCTATGATTTATTGAAATATGAGCATGACAGAAATTTATTTCTGGACATCGCTTGTTTCTTTGTCGGAGAGGACAAAAGTTATATAGTTACTATATTGGATAAGTGTGGTTATTTTACAGAAGATGGAATGGAAAATCTCATTGAAAAAGGTCTCTTAATTACTAGCACAGGGAACCTGGAAATGCATCAACTGATTCAAAAGATGGGAAGAGAAATAGTTCGCCAAGAATCAACTAAGGATCCTGGAAAGCGTAGTAGACTCTGGCATCATGAGGATTCTTTTAATGTGATGAAAGGAAATGAGGTAAGAAAAATACTTGTCATGTGCATTTTATACTTATTTGGTCTCACATGCTCATAACTTGTATTTTTTCGTTTGACTTTTTCTTTCATTTCATTGTCTCATAGGGTACAGAATCAATTGAAGGACTTTCCCTTGACCTTGACGACTCTGTGAAGTCATCCTTTAGTTCTAATTATCCTAATTCATTGGGTATCAACAAGGTCACTTCACTAGTAAAACCGTATTTTAGCTTCTTGTCAAGGCCGTCAGAACATACTGCTTCAAGAGATCCAAGTGGGGTAGAGCTGTCAATCAAAGCCTTTGAAAGGATGAAACGTTTAAGACTACTCCGGCTCAAGCATGTACAATTCACCGGAAGTTATGAGCATTTTCCCAGAAATTTAGCATGGTTATCTTGGAATGAATTCCCTTTGTACTATATACCCACAGACTTACCTTTGCCAAATCTGGTTGCTCTCGACATGCGTTATAGCATGTTGGAACAAGTTTGGGATAGAACTATGGTATGCCATCTTCTATTCCTATTAAGAATTTTTAGCTAGCTTTTGATCATATGTTTAGAATTAACCACCCATTACTTGTTTTCAAAACAGGATCTTCCATCACTTCAAATCCTTGACCTCAGTCATTCTCGTAGGCTTGGTAAAATAGTTAACTTTTTTGGGATCCGCAATCTTGAGAGATTAATTCTAAAAGGTTGCGTGAGTTTGGTTGATATTTGTGAATCAATTTGCAACCTTGAAAGACTTGTTGAACTGGATCTAGAAGGTTGCAAAAAACTTGAGAAGCTTCCAAGGAATATTCGGTTGCTAGGATCTCTCGAAAAACTTGTAATGTCTGGTTGCTCAAATCTTGCTGAGTTTCAAGATGAAGGAACTATCATGAACACGTCACTAAGTTCGTCTAGAGAGCTCAAACCATGGAATGTCATTTCATGGTCAGGGTTGTTTAAACCCAAAAGAAATCCTGAAATCATCAACCTTTCTTTACCAAGCTCTTTAGTAAATTTAGACCTTACAAACTGCAATATTTTCGAAAATTCTTTTCCTAAGGACTTGAGTCAATTATCATTCCTAAGGGTATTGTTTTTGGACGGAAATCCGATTGAATCCCTTCCAGAATCTATCGAAACTCTTCCAAATCTTGACTGTCTCTCTGTAAGTTCATGTAATAGACTACGATCTATGATAGGTCTGCCATGTAGTGTACGATATTTGTTGGCGTCTAAAATCACGTCGCTGGAAAGGATAACCTTTAAATCAAAACCTCAGCGGTTACAGTACTATGTGCATGACGGTTCAGGACCAATAGAAATACAAGGATTCTTCCGGTTAGAACCTATTGGAGCCGTTGATAGTGATTTAATAAAAGATTTGGGTCTGATCAATGTAGAATCACTGGGAGACCTTGAAGTATTACTTTATTATAGGTTACCATATTCGGGAAAAATCAGGTGGCCCATCCAGGTAGGTGTTTTCTCTGTTTCTCTTTCTTCTCTCTTATCATCTTTTGTGGAATTATTTTTTGACATTATGGTTCATGTGATACAGGGATTACATGAATTTGGCATATTTAGTACGTATATTCCTGTGAGCAAGGTTCCTGGTTGGTTCAATGATGAAAATAGGAGGTTATCGTCCTCGTTTACTGTGCCTTCACTTAATTTGAGGATCCGAGGATTGAACGTATGCGCTGTTTATGGAAAAGACTATCACTATTGGGATTTATATCCAACAATTACAAAAATCCATAACAAGACCAAGAATCTAACTTGGATATACCAACCTGTGTACTTTGGAACTCGAGTAGACGATAAAGACGGTGAAGATTTTGTATGGTTAAGCCATTGGAAGTTTGGTAATCAGTTGGAGAGTGGGGATGAAGTCACTGTTACTGTATTTTTAGGTGGAGAGCTTATCCAGGTAGAGAAGATTGGTATCAATCTTGTGTATGGTGACATAGAAGATAATGTGTCTGAAAATATTGTTGAGAGAGAGAGTGATGAAGTCGTCGGTGGAGACTTGACAAAATATCAGCTGAGCACAGGAGCCTACTTCCTCGTCCACGGTAGTCCAGTATATTACCCGAACGATATTAGACGGCGAGTATTCGGGGACAATGTAAAAATTGAAGGTGTGTTTTTCAAACTAAATTATTTTCTTTCATATCTTGACGAAAAATAAATATTCTTTGGACGTAATAATTTCCTAACTTGTATGGTGGCAGAGTTATGTAATTGGAATTGGACAGGTCGTGAGACAGAGTACTGAAATTATGGAACAGGGTAAGTACTAATTATAGTATTTATTGTTGATAATTTTTAACGAATCTTATCAATTTTGAGTTTGAAAAAATGTCAAATTAACTTTCAAAGGTCGATAATAATTTTATAATTTTGAATGGGTAAATTATAATTTATGCAATATTATGTAGTTTATTAAAAATGAAATATACACCACACACACACACACACACACACACACATATATATATATATATATATGTGTGTGTGTGTGTGTGTGTGTGTGTGTGTGTGTGTGTGTGTGTGTGCTCCTACTAATTTTAGTTCAACATGTTTGCAGCAGTTGACTCCAAGATTGCTCTGCAAGTTGAGCAGCAGCAGTTTGACTTTCTAAATGGATGGATATTTGTATGTATTCAACAGTATAGAGATGATGTGGTTGGTATTCCAGACAAACAAAACATTCTCACATTACCACTTGGATCACATCCACAGAAAAATTAAATAATTAATTCGTTGTTGTTTTTATTATTATTATTAATTAATAATAATCATAAAAAAAATTAATAATATAATAATATAATAATATAATAATATAATATTACATTAAGCTTGACACTACAACATGTAGCGGCAAGGAATTAAGTCTAAGGAATTAATAACATAACAATATAATATTACATATAATAATATAATATTACATTAAACTAGTCGTTACATGTTGTAGCGGCATGTTGGGTTTCATGATTAATAATTATAATAATATTATATTATTTGAGGGGCCTTTTAGTAAATCTCACTGCCACCGCAAGTGATGTTATAATCTCAACCATTAAATATTTTGATCAATGATACAGATGATAGTTGATGGAATAATTTCTCTAGCAACCGGTTGCTATGGATTAGAATCCATATATATATATATATATATATATATATATATATATATATATATATATATATATATATATATATATAGGGCAAAGGTTCAAATATATCGTTGATGTTTATCCCAAAGTCCCACTTTCAACTTGAACTATTTTTTTTTCAAAAGTACACTTAACGTTATAAATTTAAACTCTGCTGTGCCCTTGCCCTTGCCCCTAACAGACATGCAAACGGAACTTACACCTCATCTAATTTTGCTGACGAGGCTGAAAAGAGAAATTTAGCTCCTAATTAAAACAAAGTAAACAATTATACTAACACTACTATAAATTAATTATTTTTAGTATAATTAATATTAAAAAATTAAAATACAAAAATACTAAATAAAGAAATTAATTAAGGCTTAAATATAGAACATTTAATAATAAAATAAAATATATCATTTAATCAAACTAAAAAGAAAAACACTAAAATTAAAAATTAAAAAAAATATAGAACATATTTGAATAGAGGAAGAAATGCAAAAATGTTTAATAAGACTCTGTATTGGTACTGAATAGAAGAAGAACACCTTTCACAGTGGCTGTAAATTTAGGAACAATTACATATAATAGTACATTTTAATAAAATAATACAAAAAAGTGCATGAAAAAAATATTTACAAAATTCATCAAATGCAATACTTAATTACAAAAAAGAGTGTAATCTTATCCCTTTAATTATGCACACAAATTTCTCCCAATCTCTCCCACGATTTTCTCCCACTCCATTTCTGTTTCCCTTCTTCTCCTCCCTCCTCCCTCCTCCCTCCTCCCTCCCTCCCTCCGCCTCCCCTCCTCCCTCCTCCCGCCTCCCGCCTCCCGCCACCACTGTGACGCCCCCAAAATTAGGTATACATCACCCATCTGGGGTCGTCAGATACATGATACAGAATACAAATACAACTTACTAATACAACTGTCGTGTACAATACGACAAAACATAACTGTGAGTTTGAATACAATTATTGTCTACTAGAGACTATACAAACTCAAAAGGAGTCCTCATTATAATTATTGTCACACTATTTAACAGAATAGTGATGACTACTAATACTATCATCGGGTCCATCACTCCGTTCCCCGACTCGTCCCAGCTATATTCCCATTTCCTGAAGAGAACAGTGAAAGAAAGGGTGAGCTCAACTAGCCCAGTAAGAAATATTATGACTAAGATAATGCAGAATAAATTATCATTAGCTTTCAACAGTGTTAAACTGATAAAATATAACGAACATCAAGTTTAACTGCAGCGGAACAAACAATCCATTAAAAGGGTCAAGTAGAAAATAAAATCTACTATCTTCTATGATTTAAAAGATTTTTCAACACTGTTATCGCTGGGACTCAGCTTAATAAAATAATCCACATCATCGAATCACCCATGCACTATGGTCAAGGATATTCGTGTATTCATTAATGGTCATGAACATGCCAACAACTGTCCATCAATGCACTACGGGCCAATGAGGACTTTTACCACATCATTTGTAACATTACGGTCATGATTATACCGAATAATTTCTGGTCATAATTATACCAAGTCCATCTATGCACTACAGGCCACAGATGATTTTCAATATTTTATAAACATGAGGATGATGACAATGATATAAGAATTCAATAAAACAAGTTCAAGAATTAATTTATCCAAGAATTAACAATGTCCAAATTGTCGGTAAAATTCAAGAATACTTAGAAGAATATTTTCATGAAAAGATACTGGATGAAACGCAATTATCAAGGATATTTCATAAATTTCATGGAGTATAGAAGTCAAAACTTAACCAACTGAGTATAATAAATAATGGAATAACAAAAGAAATCACCATGCATGCGATAGACCGCACAGACAGGTTATTCCAACAGAATAATAAATAATGGAACTAGGTCCGGCGTAAAACGCACAGACAGGATATTCCAACAGAATAATAACGAAGACGGAACCAGGTCCGGTGTAAAACACACAGACATGATGTTCCAACAGAATAATAATAAAGACGGAACCAGGTCTGGTGTAAAACACACAGACAGGATGTTCCAACAGAATAATAGAAGAATATCACCAAGTATAGGGTAGACCGCGTATACAGGTTATTCCAACAGAATAATAAGAAATGGAATAACAACAGTTCTCTTCATGAATAAGAAAGAATAACACCACTTACCGTTTTAAATAAGGACTGAAATAAGGAAGTAGTTAAGTAGCAGAGTACTTTTCTTCTCTCTCTATAGTTTCTCTCTATAGTTTCTCTCTCTAGAGTTCAGTGAATTCGTAAGAAATAATGAAGGAATGAGCTGCTATTTATAAAAAAATGGAATGCATAGTAACTAATCCATGAACGGTCCAGATTGATTACTTTAATCTGACGGTCCATATTTAAAGAAAAATCTTTTAAATAAAATATAATATATTCTATTTATAAAATAACTTTAATAAAGTATTCTGTTTTATATAAAAAGATGTTTCTGTTTTATTACGTTAATAATACGAATAAAACAAAACTTTATTATCGCTAAATAATTCATATTATTAACTGACAATAATTGAATCAAACTGAGTGACTTCTCACATAAGCATTAATAATCAATACCGTGTGCTACTATGCAACCACACGTATTACTGTACTTTTACTACCTAGTAGTTCAACAATATCAATGGTAAAACTTCCGCCGTTATTTTTTATAAAATATTTTTATCGTTTTCTCAATCCGACAATAATTTCGTTGTGGGGTCCACCAATGATTGTGCCGTTGTACGAATATTCCCTGTTAAAACGAATATTCCCCGACCAATCGAATATTATATAACAACTTGCGTACTTTGTAAAATTTATAAATATTATCCACAACAACTATACATTATATCAAATTAACTCCATAATATTCAAAAATGATATTTATAGAAAATTTATCTTTATTTATAAAAGTTGGGGTCTTACAACCTCCCCTTCTTATGAAATTTCGCCCTCGAAATTAGGGTACGTACCTGGTATGTCGAAGTGGTAAAGATACCTTGATTTCATTTCAGATTCTAACTCCCAAGTCATTTCCTCAACATCGTGATTTCTCCACAAAACTTTGACTTGAGGTATAACCTTGGAGCGTAGAATATGTTCCTTCTTATCCAAGATTTGAACAGGAACTTCTTCATACGTCTAATCTTCCGCTATTTCGTCTGATTCTAACTCAATAATGTGGTTCGGGTCTTCCACATATTTACGTAACATGGATATGTGAAACACGTTATGAACATGAGACATACTTGGCGGTAAAGCGAGTCTATAAGTCAC
This sequence comes from Panax notoginseng, assembly GCA_016801055.1. NCBI lineage: Eukaryota > Viridiplantae > Streptophyta > Magnoliopsida > Apiales > Araliaceae > Panax > Panax notoginseng. The sequence goes on along the minus strand of CM029014.1, from coordinate 217,664,556 downwards.
AGTTCCTACTCGATTGATGATTAAAAATGGACCGATGAATCGAGGATTGAGCTTTCCTCTCTTTTCAAATCTCGTAACTCCTTTCCATGGAGCAACACGTAAGAACACATGATCTCCTAAATCAAATTCCACGTCCTTTCGATGAAGATCAACATAACTCTTTTGTCGATTTTGTGAGATTTTTATACGTTGTCGGATCGCTTGAATCTTTTCTGTAGTCATACGTACCAACTCCGGTCCCAACAACGTTGCTTCACCCACCTCATCCCAGCATACTAGAGAACGATATTTTCTTCCATACAATGCTTCGAATGGAGCCATGCCAATACTTGCTTGATAACTGTTGTTGTAGGAAAACTCCACCAATGGTAAGAACTTGTCACAACATCCCTTGAAATCAAGGACACAGAGTCTTAATAGATCTTCAAGTGTTTGAATAGTCCTCTCTGATTGTCCGTCCGTCTGAGGATGATATGCAGAACTAAATCGTAAATCCGTGCCCATAGCTTTTTGTAAACTAACCCAAAATCGTGAAGTGAATCTTGGGTCTCGATCAGAAAATATGGATACTGGCATACCATGCAGTCTTACAATCTCGTTTATGTACATACGAGCAAGACGTTCAAGTGTATAAGTTTCTCGTATCGGTAAGAAATGAGCAGACTTTGTCAATCTATCAACAATGACCCAAATCGCATCTATACCTTGAGAAACCTTAGGAAGACCGGTAACGAAATCCATGGTAATGTGCTCCCACTTCCATTCTGGAATTTCAAGTGGTTGCAATGGACCTTTTGGTACTTGATGCTCCGCTTTGACTCGTTGACAAGTTAGACACCTTGAGATAAACAGCGCTATCTCTCTCTTCATATTGCTCCACCAAAATGTATGACGAAGATCATGATACATTTTGGTACTTCCAGGATGGATTGCAAACGGTATGTTGTGCGCCTCCATCATGATTTCATACTTTAAATCAGGGTTGTTAGGAACACAAAGTCTGGAGTTGACTCGAAGTATTCCTTCTTCATCGATTCTTGCTTCCGGCATAGCACCTTCTTGCACTTTCTTCCTCATACGCATCAGCTCCAGGTCTGTAGCTTGAGCAGCTTTAACTCTATCGATTAAAGTTGGTTCTACTCGTATATTCGCCATCATCACATGGGTCCCTGGAGTCTTTAACTCTATCTCCATCCTTTTCAAGTCACACAAAATGGGCATTTGTGTTGACAATATCGCACTCGTACTTGCATATGATCTTCTACTCAATGCGTCAGCTATCACATTCGTTTTTTCGGGATGGTATTGAATGGTATGATCATAATCTTTCAACAGTTCAAGCCAACGTCGTTGTCGCATGTTGAGTTCTCTTTGAGTGAAAAAATATTTGAGACTTTTATGATCCGTAAAGATCTCCACCTTCTCCCCATACAAGTAATGCCTCCAAATTTTAAGTGCAAAGACAACAGCTGCCAACTCTAGATCATGAGTAGGATAATTCCTCTCATATTCCTTGAGTTGTCTTGATGCATAGGCTATGACTTTTCCATGTTGCATGAGAACGCATCCCAACCCTTTGCTCGAAGCATCACTGTAGATGATAAATCCCTCCGAGCCAGATGGTATTGTTAGAACAGGTGCTGAAATGAGTCTTCTCTTGAGTTCTTGAAAACTCTTCTCACATTCTTCCCTCCAACCGAACTTTGTATCTTTTCGAGTCAGCTGAGTTAATGGAGTAGCGATTCGAGAAAATCCTTCCACGAATCTCCGATAATAACCAGCTAAACCAAGAAAGCTACGTACTTCGGTCACTGATTTAGGTTGCTCCCAGCTTTGAATAGCTTCAATCTTTGCCGGGTCAACAGATATTCCACGACTTGATACTACGTGCCCAAGGAATGCTACCTCCTCCAGCCAGAACTCGCATTTCTTCAACTTGGCATAAAGCTTGTATTCACGAAGCTTTTGGAGTCCAGCCTCAAGTGTTGCTCATGATCTTCACGACTTTTAGAATAAATAAGGATGTCATCAATAAAGACGACCACAAAGTGATCCAAATATTCCTTGAATACCCGGTTCATCATATCCATGAAGGCAGCAGGAGCATTAGTCAATCCAAAGGACATGACTAGAAATTCATAATGCCTGTACCGAGTTCTGAAAGCCGTCTTTGGAATATCCTCAGTTCTAACCTTCAGCTGATGATATCCAGAACGAAGATCGATCTTTGAAAAGAATTGTGCTCCTTGCAACTGGTCAAACAGGTCATCAATACGTGGCAATGGGTACCTATTTTTGATGGTGACATGATTCAACTCCCGATAATCAATACAAAGTCGCATACTTCCATCTTTCTTCTTCACGAATAGAACAGGAGCACCCCAAGGAGAAGTACTAGGACGAATAAAGCCAATGTCTAACAATTCCTGCAGTTGGATCTTTAACTCCTGAAGTTCAATAGGAGCCATTCGATATGGGGCCTTGGAAATGGGTTTTGTACCGGGTTCAAGGTCGATACAAAATTCAATTTCACGCTCTGGGGGTAGGCCAGGAAGTTCTTCAGGGAATACGTCAGGGAATTTATTAACAATAGAAATATCATTCAAAACTGACGTATTTTTGTTTAGATCCGTGACATGAGATAAGAAAGCTTGACATCCGTTTTTCTATAAACGAATAGCTTTATGGCTTGAGATGACAGCGATTGATTTTAATGGTTTGATTGCTTGAATTCGCATAATAGGTCGATTAGGAATATGAAAGCTAACAACCTTACGAAAACAATCAATTTTTGCATGATGAGTAGTTAACAAATCAATCCCTAGAATCATGTCAAATGCAAGTATTTTTAATGAAATAAGATCGACAGGTAATGTGTGGGTACCAACTTGAACCAAACAAGACTTATAAACCGTGGATGTAATGAAGGTTTCTCCTAATGGAGTTTCAACAGATAAGTCAAATTCTAATTTCTCCGGAGTCAAATTTAATCGATGAGCGCAAGTAGGAGAAATAAAAGAATGGGTAGAACCGGTATCAAATAAAGTATAGACTTCGTTAGAGTTTATGATAAGCTTACCCGTGATGACCTCATTCGGGTTCCTTGCTTTCTGAGAGGTCACAACAAACGCTCTCCCTTGCACTACCGGTTTTGACTTTTCTGGAACGACCTTTGGTGCCTCCATCCTGGCTGAACTTGTTTTTGGTAAACGAAAAAATCGAGCTAAATGACCTTCTTTTCCATAATTATAACTTGCGTTAGACGGCATCACGCAGTTTGGACTGATGTGCCCCTCCCCTCCGCATTTGAAACATATGATAGGTGGTCGTTCTCCTTCCTTAACAACGGGTGCTGGTGCTGACGTCTTTCCATCATTGTTGAATCTCCTCTTCTTGAAATGACCATTCTTATTATTTTGGCCCTGATTACCACCGAAGTGGTTACCATTTCTGGCCTGTTGATTCCCTCCACGCTTGTTGTCACCGCTTCGATGACTGCTCTCACTGGTATTATCATTTTACCGACTGCTCTCTTTTGGTTGCGTTGACTCGTTATCGCGCTCCACTAACTGAGCCCTATTCATAACATCTGAATACAAACACAGTTTATGAGAAATAAGATGTTGACGTATCTCAGGTTTCAAACCTCGCAAAAATATTCGCGTCATTAGCTCTTCACTATCCACCAAGTGGGACGCAAACCGGGACATCTCAGCAAATTTAGCCTCATACTGCGACACGGTCATATTATTCTGCTCCAATTTGATGAACTCCACCTCCTTCATGTGTCGAACACTTTCGGGAAAGTATTTGTCATTGAACAGCTCTTGGAACTTCTCCCAAGACATCTTCAGTGCTGCAGGTTGAGTACGCTTAATCGATTTCCACCAGTAATCTGCCTCTCCTCGCAACATAAAGGCGGCAAAGGGAACCTTTTGCTCCTCGGAGCATCCCAAGACATCAAATATCTTGGTGATCTGCTTTATCCATGTTTCCGTTATAAGTAGTTTTGGCTCTCCCTTAAATTCCGGTGGTCCCAGCTCCTTGAACTGTTTAGCGATGACCGTCCGAGAGTTTTCAGTGTTTCCACCTATATTTTGAACAGGAGCCGCTCTCGCCTGCTGTTGCATGAACTGCATAAAGTTTCTGAACATTCCATCATTCATCATTTGGTTAGTATTGTTGTTTGCATGAGGATTATCGCCTTCCTGATGTACATTATCCCGATTATTGATATGTGGTGAATCAACAGTCGCTTGTGCTCCATTGCTATTCTCAACATTCTCGGATGCCATTTTCAGATACTGCCACAAAACAAAAGTTAATTGATATGTCATATATTATCCTTATATTCTGACCGACCAATTAAATACCATGCAAATAAACTTAGGTAGGTCATACTAGCGAAGGAATTCCCCGTCTCTCCCCTTCTAGTTCTATTCTCATATCTTAGCCATGGATCATATCCCTAAGCTCTGATACCAACTGTGACGCCCCCAAAATTAGGTATACATCACCCATCTGGGGTCGTCAGATACATGGTACATAATACAAATACAACTTACTAATACAACTGTCGTGTACAATACGACAAAACATAACTGTGAGTTTGAATACAATTATTGTCTTCTAGAGACTATACAAACTCAAAAGGAGTCCTCATTACAATTATTGTCACACTATTTAACAGAATAGTGAGGACTACTAATACTATCATCTGGTCCATCACTCCGTTCCCCGACTCATCCCAGCTATATTCTCATTTCCTGAAGAGAACAGTGAAAGAAAGGGTGAGCTCAACTAGCCCAGTAAGAAATATTATGACTAAGATAATGCAGAATAAATTATCATTAGCCTTCAACAGTGTTAAACTGATAAAATATAACGAACATCAAGTTTAACTGCAGCGGAACAAGCAATCCATTAAAAGAGTCAAGTAGAAAATAAAATCTACTATCTTCTATGATTTAAAAGGTTTTTCAACACTGTTATCGCTGGGACTCAGCTTAATAAAATAATCCACATCATCGAATCACCCCTGCACTACGGCCAAGGATATTCGTGTATTCATTAATGGTCATGATCATGCCAACAACTGTCCATCAATGCACTACGGGCCAATGAGGACTTTTACCACATCATTTGTAACATTACGGTCATGATTATACCGAATAATCCCTGGTCATAATCATACCAAGTCCATCTATGCACTACAGGCCACAGATGACTTTTAACATTTTATAAACATGAGGATGATGACAATGATATAAGAATTCAATAAAACAAGTTCAAGAATTAATTTATCCAAGAATTAACAACGTCCAAATTGTCAACATGATACTGCTTTGTGGAGTAAAATTCAAGAATGCTTAGAAGAATATTTTCATGAAAAGATACTGGATGAAACGCAATTATCAAGGATATTCCACAAATTTCATGGAGTATAGAAGTCAAAACTTAACCAACTGAGTATAATAAAGAATGGAATAACAAAAGAAATCACCATGCATGCGATAGACCGCACAGACAGGTTATTCCAACAGAATAATAAATAATGGAACCAGGTCCGGCGTAAAACGCACAGACAGGATATTCCAACAGAATAATAACGAAGACGGAACCAGGTCCGGTGTAAAACACACAGACAGGATGTTCCAACAGAATAATAATAAAGACGGAACCAGGTCCGGTGTAAAACACACAGACAGGATGTTCCAACAGAATAATAATAAAGACGGAACCAGGTCCGGTGTAAAACACACAGACAGGATGTTCCAACAGAATAATAGAAGAATGTCACCAAGTATAGGGTAGACCGCGTATACAGGTTATTCCAACAGAATAATAAGAAATGGAATAACAACAGTTCTTCATGAATAAGAAAGAATAACACCCCTTACCGTTTTAAAGAAGGACTGAAATAAGGAAGTAGTTAAGTAGCAGAATACTTTTCTTCTCTCTCTATAGTTTCTCTCTCTAGAGTTCAGTGAATTCGTAAGAAATAATGAAGGAATGAGCTGCTATTTATAAAAAAATAGAATGCATAGTAACTAATCCATGAACGGTCCCGATTGATTACTTTAATCTGACGGTCCATATTTAAAGAAAAATCTTTTAAATAAAATATAATATATTCTATTTATAGAATAACTTTAATAAAGTATTCTGTTTTATATAAAAAGATGTTTCTGTTTTATTACGTTAATAATACGAATAAAACAAAACTTCATTATCGCTAAATAATTCATATTATTAACTGACAATAATTGAATCAAACTGAGTGACTTCTCACATAAGCATTAATAATCAATACCGTGTGCTACTATGCAACCACACGTATTACTGTACTTTTACTACCGAGTAGTTCAACAATATCAATGGTAAAACTTTCGCCGTTATTTTTTATAAAATATTTTTATCGTTTTCTCAATCCGACAATAATTTCGTTGTGGGGTCCACCAATGATTGTGCCGTTGTACGAATATTCCCTGTTAAAACGAATATTTCCCGACCAATCGAATATTATATAACAACTTGCGTACTTTGTAAAATTTATAAATATTACCCACAACTATAACATTATATCAAATTAACTCCATAATATTCAAAAATGATATTTATAGAAAATTCATCTTTATTTATAAAAGTTGGGGTCTTACAACCTCCCCTTCTTATGAAATTTCGCCCTCGAAATTAGGGTACGTACCTGGTATGTCGAAGAGGTAAGGATACCTTGATTTCATTTCAGATTCTAACTCCCAAGTCATTTCCTCAACATCGTGATTTCTCCACAAAACTTTGACTTGAGGTATAACCTTGGAGCGTAGAATATGTTCCTTCTTATCCAAGATTTGAACAGGAACTTCTTCATACGTCAAATCTTCCGCTATTTCGTCCGGTTCTAACTCAATAATGTGGTTCGGGTCTTCCACATATTTACGTAACATGGATATGTGAAAAACGTTATGAACACGAGACATACTTGGCGGTAAAGCGAGTCTATAAGCCACAGTTCCTACTCGATCGAGGATTAAAAATGGACCGATGAATCGAGGATTGAGCTTTCCTCTCTTTTCAAATCTCGTAACTCCTTTCCATGGAGCAACACGTAAGAACACATGATCTCCTAAATCAAATTCCACGTCCTTTCGATGAAGATCAACATAACTCTTTTGTCGATTTTGTGAGGTTTTTATACGTTGTCGGATCGTTTGAATCTTTTCTGTAGTCATACGTACCAACTCCGGTCCCAACAACGTTGCTTCACCCACCTCATCCCAGCATACTGGAGAACGACATTTTCTTCCATACAATGCTTCGAATGGAGCCATGCCAATACTTGCTTGATAACTGTTGTTGTAGGAAAACTCCACCAATGGTAAGAACTTGTCCCAACTTCCCTTGAAGTCAAGGACACAGAGTCTTAATAGATCTTCAAGAGTTTGAATAGTCCTCTCTGATTGTCCGTCCGTCTGAGGATGATATGCAGAACTAAATCGTAAATCCGTGCCCATAGCTTTTTGTAAACTAACCCAAAATCGTGAAGTGAATCTTGGGTCTCGATCAGAAACTATGGATACTGGCATACCATGCAGTCTTACAATCTCGTTTATGTACATACGAGCAAGACGTTCAAGTGTATAAGTTTCTCGTATCGGTAAGAAATGAGCAGACTTGGTCAATCTATCAACAATGACCCAAATCGCATCTATACCTTGAGAAACCTTAGGAAGACCGGTAACGAAATCCATGGTAATGTGCTCCCACTTCCATTCTGGAATTTCAAGTGGTTGCAATGGACCTTTTGGTACTTGATGCTCCGCTTTGACTCGTTGACAAGTTAGACACCTTGAGATAAACAACGCTATCTCTCTCTTCATATTGCTCCACCAAAATGTATGACGAAGATCATGATACATTTTGGTACTTCCAGGATGGATTGCAAACGGTGTGTTGTGCGCCTCCATCATGATTTCATACTTTAAATCAGGGTTGTTAGGAACACAAAGTCTGGAGTTGACTCGAAGTATTCCTTCTTCATCGATTCTTGCTTCCGGCATAGCACCTTCTTGCACTTTCTTCCTCATACGCATCAGCTCCAGGTCTGTAGCTTGAGCAGCTTTAACTTTATCGATTAAAGTTGGTTCTACTCGTATATTCGCCATCATCACATGGGTCCCTGGAGTCTTTAACTCTATCTCCATCCTTTGCAAGTCACACAAAATGGGCCTTTGTGTTGACAATATCGCACTCGTACTTGCATATGATCTTCTACTCAATGCGTCAGCTACCACGTTCGCTTTTTCAGGATGGTATTGAATGGTATGATCATAATCTTTCAACAGTTCAAGCCAACGTCGTTGTCGCATGTTGAGTTCCTTTGAGTGAAAAAATATTTGAGGCTTTTATGATCCGTAAAGATCTCCACCTTCTCCCCATACAAGTAATGCCTCCAAATTTTAAGTGCAAAGACAACAGCTGCCAACTCTAGATCATGAGTAGGATAATTCCTCTCATATTCCTTGAGTTGTCTTGATGCATAGGCTATGACTTTTCCATGTTGCATGAGAACGCATCCCAACCCTTTGCTCGAAGCATCACTGTAGATGACAAATCCCTCCGAGCCAGATGGTATTGTTAGAACAGGTGCTGAAATGAGTCTCCTCTTGAGTTCTTGAAAACTCTTCTCACATTCTTCGCTCCAACCGAACTTTGTATCTTTTTGAGTCAGCTGAGTTAATGGAGTAGCGATTCGAGAAAATCCTTCCACGAATCTCCGATAATAACCAGCTAAACCAAGAAAGCTACGTACTTCGGTCACTGATTTAGGTTGCTCCCAGCTTTGAATAGCTTCAATCTTTGCCGGGTCAACAGATATTCCACGACTTGATACTACGTGCCCAAGGAATGCTACCTCCTCCAGCCAGAACTCGCATTTCTTCAACTTGGCATAAAGCTTGTATTCACGAAGCTTTTGGAGTACCAGTCTCAAGTGTTGCTCATGATCTTCACGACTTTTGGAATAAATAAGGATGTCATCAATAAAGACGACCACAAAGTGATCCAAATATTCCTTGAATACCCGGTTCATCATATCCATGAAGGCAGCAGGAGCATTAGTCAATCCAAAGGACATGACTAGAAATTCATAATGCCCGTACCGAGTTCTGAAAGCCGTCTTTGGAATATCCTCAGTTCTAACCTTCAGCTGATGATATCCAGAACGAAGATCGATCTTTGAAAAGAATTGTGCTCCTTGCAACTGGTCAAACAGGTCATCAATACGTGGCAATGGGTACCTATTTTTGATGGTGACATGATTCAACTCCCGATAATCAATACAAAGTCGCATACTTCCATCTTTCTTCTTCACGAATAGAACAGGAGCACCCCAAGGAGAAGTACTAGGACGAATAAAGCCAATGTCTAACAATTCCTGCAGTTGGATCTTTAACTCCTGAAGTTCAATAGGAGCCATTCGATATGGGGCTTTGGAAATGGGTTTTGTACCGGGTTCAAGGTCGATACAAAATTCAATTTCACGCTCTGGGGGTAGGCCAGGAAGTTCTTCAGGGAATACGTCGGGGAATTTATTAACAATAGAAATATCATTCAAAACTGACGTATTTTTGTTTAGATCCGTGACATGAGATAAGAAAGCTTGACATCCGTTTTTCTATAAACGAATAGCTTTATGGCTTGAGATGACAGCGATTGATTTTAATGGTTTGGTTGCTTGAATTCGCATAATAGGTCGATTAGGAATATGAAAGCTAACAACCTTACGAAAACAATCAATTTTTGCATGATGAGTAGTTAACCAATCAATCCCTAGAATCACGTCAAATGCAAGTATTTTTAATGAAATAAGATCGACAGGTAATGTGTGGGTACCAACTTGAACCAAACAAGACTTATAAACCGTGGATGTAATGAAGGTTTCTCCCAATGGAGTTTCAACAGATAAGTCAAAGTCTAATTTCTCCGGAGTCAAATTTAATCGATGAGCGCAAGTAGGAGAAATAAAAGAATGGGTAGAACCGGTATCAAATAAAGTATAGACTTCGTTAGAGTTTATGATAAGCTTACCCGTAATGACCTCATTCGGGTTCCTTGCTTTCTGGGAGGTCACAACAAACGCTCTCCCTTGCACTACCGGTTTTGACTTTTCTGGAACGACCTTTGGTGCCTCCATCCTGGCTGAACTTGTTTTTGGTAAACGAAAAAATCGAGCTAAATGACCTTCTTTTCCACAATTATAACATGCTTTAGACGGCATCACGCAGTTTGGACTGATGTGCCCCTCCCCTCCGCATTTGAAACATATGATAGGTGGTCGTTCTCCTTCCTTAACAACGGGTGCTGGTGCTGACGTCTTTCCATTATTGTTGAATCTCCTCTTCTTGAAATGACCATTCTTATTATTTTGGCCCTGATTACCACCGAAGTGGTTACCATTTCTGGCCTGTTGATTCCCACCACGCTTGTTGTCACCGCTTCGATGACTGCTCTCACTGGTATTATCATTTTGCCGACTGCTCTCTTTTGGTTGCGTTGACTCGTTATCGCGCTCCACTAACTGAGCCCTATTCACAACATCTGAATACAAACACAGTTTATGAGAAATAAGATGTTGACGTATCTCAGGTTTCAAACCTCGCAAAAATATTCGCGTCATTCGCTCTTCATTATCCACCAAGTGGGACGCAAACCGGGACAACTCAGCAAATTTAGCCTCATACTGCGACACGGTCATATTATTCTGCTCCAATTTGATGAACTCCACCTCCTTCATGTGACGAACACTTTCGGGAAAGTATTTGTCATTGAACAGCTCTTGGAACTTCTCCCAAGACATCTTCAGTGCGGCAGGTTGAGTACGCTTAATCGATTTCCACCAGTAATCTGCCTCTCCTCGCAACATAAAGGCGGCAAAGGGAACCTTTTGCTCCTCGGAGCATCCCAAGACATCAAATATCTTGGTGATCTGCTTTATCCATGTTTCCGCTATAAGTAGTTTTGGCTCTCCCTTAAACTCCGGTGGTCCCAGCTCCTTGAACTGTTTAGCGGTGACCGTCCGAGAGTTTTCAGTGTTTCCACCTATATTTTGAACAGGAGCCGCTCTCGCCTGCTGTTGCATGAACTGCATAAAGCTTCTGAACATTCCATCATTCATCATTTGGTTAGTATTGTTGTTTGCATGAGGATTGTCGCCTTCCTGATGTACATTATCCTGATTATTGATATGTGGTGAATCAACAGTCGCTTGTGCTCCATTGCTATTCTTAACATTCTCGGATGCCATTTTCATATATTGCCACAAAATAAAAGTTAATTGATATGTCATATATTATCCTTATATTCTGACCGACCAATTAAATACCATGCAAATAAACTTAGGTAGGTCATACTAGCGAAGGAATTCCCCGTCTCTCCCCTTCTAGTTCTATTCTCATATCTTAGCCATGGATCATATCCCTAAGCTCTGATACCAACTGTGACGCCCCCAAAATTAGGTATACATCACCCATCTGGGGTCGTCAGATACATGGTACAGAATACAAATACAACTTACTAATACAACTGTCGTGTACAATACGACAAAACATAACTGTGAGTTTGAATACAATTATTGTCTACTAGAGACTATACAAACTCAAAAGGAGTCCTCATTACAATTATTGTCACATTATTTAACAGAATAGTGAGGACTACTAATACTATCATCTGGTCCATCACTCCGTTCCCCGACTCATCCCAGCTATATTCTCATTTCCTGAAGAGAACAGTGAAAGAAAGGGTGAGCTCAACTAGCCCAGTAAGAAATATTATGACTAAGATAATGCAGAATAAATTATCATTAGCCTTCAACAGTGTTAAACTGATAAAATATAACGAACATCAAGTTTAACTGCAGTGGAACAAGCAATCCATTAAAAGAGTCAAGTAGAAAATAAAATCTACTATCTTCTATGATTTAAAAGGTTTTTCAACACTGTTATCGCTGGGACTCAGCTTAATAAAATAATCCACATCATCGAATCACCCCTGCACTACGGCCAAGGATATTCGTGTATTCATTAATGGTCATGATCATGCCAACAACTGTCCATCAATGCACTACGGGCCAATGAGGACTTTTACCACATCATTTGTAACATTACGGTCATGATTATACCGAATAATCCCTGGTCATAATCATACCAAGTCCATCTATGCACTACAGGCCACAGATGACTTTTAACATTTTATAAACATGAGGATGATGACAATGATATAAGAATTCAATAAAACAAGTTCAAGAATTAATTTATCCAAGAATTAACAACGTCCAAATTGTCAACATGATACTGCTTTGTGGAGTAAAATTCAAGAATGCTTAGAAGAATATTTTCATGAAAAGATACTGGATGAAACGCAATTATCAAGGATATTCCACAAATTTCATGGAGTATAGAAGTCAAAACTTAACCAACTGAGTATAATAAAGAATGAAATAACAAAAGAAATCACCATGCATGCGATAGACCGCACAGACAGGTTATTCCAACAGAATAATAAATAATGGAACCAGGTCCGGCGTAAAACGCACAGACAGGATATTCCAACAGAATAATAGCGAAGACGGAACCAGGTCCGGTGTAAAACACACAGACAGGATGTTCCAACAGAATAATAATAAAGACGGAACCAGGTCCGGTGTAAAACACACAGACAGGATGTTCCAACAGAATAATAATAAAGACGGAACCAGGTCCGGTGTAAAACACACAGACAGGATGTTCCAACAGAATAATAGAAGAATGTCACCAAGTATAGGGTAGACCGCATATACAGGTTATTCCAACAGAATAATAAGAAATGGAATAACAACAGTTCTCTTCATGAATAAGAAAGAATAACACCCCTTACCGTTTTAAAGAAGGACTGAAATAAGGAAGTAGTTAAGTAGCAGAATACTTTTCTTCTCTCTCTATAGTTTCTCTCTCTAGAGTTCAGTGAATTCGTAAGAAATAATGAAGGAATGAGCTGCTATTTATAAAAAAATGGAATGCATAGTAACTAATCCATGAACGGTCCAGATTGATTACTTTAATCTGACGATCCATATTTAAAGAAAAATCTTTTAAATAAAATATAATATATTCTATTTATAAAATAACTTTAATAAAGTATTCTGTTTTATATAAAAAGATGTTTCTGTTTTATTACGTTAATAATACGAATAAAACAAAACTTCATTATCGCTAAATAATTCATATTATTAACTGACAATAATTGAATCAAACTGAGTGACTTCTCACATAAGCATTAATAATCAATACCGTGTGCTACTATGCAACCACACGTATTACTGTACTTTTACTACCTAGTAGTTCAACAATATAAATGGTAAAACTTCCGCCGTTATTTTTTATAAAATATTTTTATCGTTTTCTTAATCCGACAATAATTTCGTTGTGGGGTCCACCAATGATTGTGCCGTTGTACGAATATTCCCTGTTAAAACGAATATTCCCCGACCAATCGAATATTATATAACAACTTGCGTACTTTGCAAAATTTATAAATATTATCCACAACTATAACATTATATCAAATTAACTCCATAATATTCAAAAATGATATTTATAGAAAATTTATCTTTATTTATAAAAGTTGGGGTCTTACAACCTCCCCTTCTTATGAAATTTCGCCCTCGAAATTAGGGTACGTACCTGGTATGTCGAAGTGGTAAGGATACCTTGATTTCATTTCAGATTCTAACTCCCAAGTCATTTCCTCAACATCGTGATTTCTCCACAAAATTTTGACTTGAGGTATAACCTTGGAGCGTAGAATATGTTCCTTCTTATCCAAGATTTGAACAGGAACTTCTTCATACGTCTAATCCTCCGCTATTTCGTCCGGTTCTAACTCAATAATGTGGTTCGGGTCTTCCACATATTTACGTAACATGGATATGTGAAACACGTTATGAACACGAGACATACTTGGCGGTAAAGCGAGTCTATAAGTCACAGTTCCTACTCGATTGAGGATTAAAAATGGACCGATGAATCGAGGATTGAGCTTTCTCTCTTTACAAATCTCGTAACTCCTTTCCATGGAGCAACACGTAAGAACACATGATCTCCTAAATCAAATTCCACGTTCTTTCGATGAAGATCAGCATAACTCTTTTGTCGATTTTGTGAGATTTTTATACGTTGTCGGATCGCTTGAATCTTTTCTGTAGTCATACGTACCAACTCCGGTCCCAACAACGTTGCTTCACCCACCTCATCCCAGCATACTAGAGAACGATATTTTCTTCCATACAATGCTTCGAATGGAGCCATGCCAATACTTGCTTGATAACTGTTGTTGTAGGAAAACTCCACCAATGGTAAGAACTTGTCACAACATCCCTTGAAATCAAGGACACAGAGTCTTAATAGATCTTCAAGTGTTTGAATAGTCCTCTCTGATTGTCCGTCCGTCTGAGGATGATATGCAGAACTAAATCGTATATCCGTGCCCATAGCTTTTTGTAAACTAACCCAAAATCGTGAAGTGAATCTTGGGTCTCGATCAGAAACTATGGATACTGGCATACCATGCAGTCTTACAATCTCGTTTATGTACATACGAGCAAGACGTTCAAGTGTATAAGTTTCTCGTATCGGTAAGAAATGAGCAGACTTTGTTAATCTATCAACAATGACCCAAATCGCATCTATACCTTGAGAAACCTTAGGAAGACCGGTAACGAAATCCATGGTAATGTGCTCCCACTTCCATTCTGGAATTTCAAGTGGTTGCAATGGACCTTTTGGTACTTGATGCTCCGCTTTGACTCGTTGACAAGTTAGACACCTTGAGATAAACAGCGCTATCTCTCTCTTTATATTGCTCCACCAAAATGTATGACGAAGATCATGATACATTTTGGTACTTCCAGGATAGATTGCAAACGGTATGTTGTGCGCCTCCATCATGATTTCATACTTTAAATCAGGGTTGTTAGGAACACAAAGTCTGGAGTTGACTCGAAGTATTCCTTCTTCATCGATTCTTGCTTCCGGCATAGCACCATCTTGCACTTTCTTCCTCATACGCATCAGCTCCAGGTCTGTAGCTTGAGCAGCTTTAACTCTATCGATTAAAGTTGGTTCTACTCGTATATTCGCCATCATCACATGGGTCCCTGGAGTCTTTAACTCTATCTCCATCCTTTTCAAGTCACACAAAATGGGCATTTGTGTTGACAATATCGCACTCGTACTTGCATATGATCTTCTACTCAATGCGTCAGCTACCACGTTCGCTTTTTCAGGATGGTATTGAATGGTATGATCATAATCTTTCAACAGTTCAAGCCAACGTCGTTGTCGCATGTTGAGTTCTCTTTGAGTGAAAAAATATTTGAGACTTTTATGATCCGTAAAGATCTCCACCTTCTCCCCATATAAGTAATGCCTCCAAATTTTAAGTGCAAAGACAACAGCTGCCAACTCTAGATCATGAGTAGGATAATTTCTCTCATATTCCTTGAGTTGTCTTGATGCATAGGCTATGACTTTTCCATGTTGCATGAGAACGCATCCCAACCCTTTGCTCGAAGCATCATTGTAGATGATAAATCCCTCCGAGCCAGATGGTATTGTTAGAACAGGTGCTGAAATGAGTCTCCTCTTGAGTTCTTGAAAACTCTTCTCACATTCTTCCCTCCAACCGAACTTTGTATCTTTCCGAGTCAGCTGAGTTAATGGAGTAGCGATTCGAGAAAATCCTTCCACGAATCTCCGATAATAACCAGCTAAACCAAGAAAGCTACGTACTTCGGTCACTGATTTAGGTTGCTCCCAGCTTTGAATAGCTTCAATCTTTGTCGGGTCAACAGATATTCCACGACTTGCTACTACGTGCCCAAGGAATGCTACCTCCTCCAGCCAGAACTCGCATTTCTTCAACTTGGCATAAAGCTTGTATTCACGAAGCTTTTGGAGTACCAGTCTCAAGTGTTGCTCATGATCTTCACGACTTTTAGAATAAATAAGGATGTCATCAATAAAGACGACCACAAAGTGATCCAAATATTCCTTGAATACGTGGTTCATTATATCCATGAAGGCAGCAGGAGCATTAGTCAATCCAAAGGACATGACTAGAAATTCATAATGCCTGTACCGAGTTCTGAAAGCCGTCTTTGGAATATCCTCAGTTCTAACCTTCAGCTGATGATATCCAGAACGAAGATCGATCTTTGAAAAGAATTGTGCTCCTTGCAACTGGTCAAATAGGTCATCAATACGTGGCAATGGGTACCTATTTTTGATGGTGACATGATTCAACTCCCGATAATCAATACAAAGTCGCATACTTCCATCTTTCTTCTTCACGAATAGAACAGGAGCACCCTAAGGAGAAGTACTAGGACGAATAAAGCCAATGTCTAACAATTCCTGCAGTTGGATCTTTAACTCCCGAAGTTCAATAGGAGCCATTCGATATGGGGCCTTGGAAATGGATTTTGTACCGGGTTCAAGGTCGATACAAAATTCAATTTCACGCTCTGGGGGTAGGCCAGGAAGTTCTTCAGGGAATACGTCGGGAAATTTATTAACAATAGAAATATCATTCAAAACTGACGTATTTTTGTTTAGATCCGTGACATGAGATAAGAAAGCTTGACATCCGTTTTTATATAAACGAATAGCTTTATGGCTTGAGATGACAGCGATTGATTTTAATGGTTTGATTGCTTGAATTCGCATAATAGGTCGATTAGGAATATGAAAGCTAACAACCTTACGAAAACAATCAATTTTTGCATGATGAGTAGTTAACAAATCAATCCCTAGAATCATGTCAAATGCAAGTATTTTTAATGAAATAAGATCGACAGGTAATGTGTGGGTACCAACTTGAACCAAACAAGACTTATAAACCGTGGATGTAATGAAGGTTTCTCCCAATGGAGTTTCAACAGATAAGTCAAATTCTAATTTCTCCGGAGTCAAATTTAATCGATGAGCGCAAGTAGGAAAAATAAAAGAATGGGTAGAACCGGTATCAAATAAAGTATAGACTTCGTTAGAGTTTATGATAAGCTTACCCGTGATGACCTCATTCGGGTTCCTTGCTTTCTGGGAGGTCACAACAAACGCTCTCCCTTGCACTACCGGTTTTGACTTTTCTGGAACGACCTTTGGTGCCTCCATCCTGGCTGAACTTGTTTTTGGTAAACGAAAAAATCGAGCTAAATGACCTTCTTTTCCATAATTATAACTTGCTTTAGACGGCATCACGCAGTTTGGACTGATGTGCCCCTCCCCTCCGCATTTGAAACATATGATAGGTGGTCGTTCTCCTTCCTTAACAACGGGTGCTGGTGCTGACGTCTTTCCATTATTGTTGAATCTCCTCTTCTTGAAATGACCATTCTTATTATTTTGGCCTTGATTACCACCGAAGTGGTTACCATTTCTGGCCTGTTGATTCCCACCACGCTTGTTGTCACCGCTTCGATGACTGCTCTCACTGGTATTATCATTTTACCGACTGCTCTCTTTTGGTTGCGTTGACTCGTTATCGCGCTCCACTAACTGAGCCCTATTCATAACATCTGAATACAAACACAGTTTATGAGAAATAAGATGTTGACGTATCTCAGGTTTCAAACCTCGCAAAAATATTCGCGTCATTAGCTCTTCACTATCCACCAAGTGGGACGCAAACCGGGACATCTCAGCAAATTTAGCCTCATACTGCGACACGGTCATATTATTCTGCTCTAATTTGATGAACTCCACCTCCTTCATGTGTCGAACACTTTCGGGAAAGTATTTGTCATTGAACAGCTCTTGGAACTTCTCCCAAGACATCTTCAGTGCTGCAGGTTGAGTACGCTTAATCGATTTCCACCAGTAATCTGCCTCTACTCGCAACATAAAGGCGGCAAAGGGAACCTTTTGCTCCTCGGAGCATCCCAAGACATCAAATATCTTGGTGATCTGCTTTATCCATGTTTCCGTTATAAGTAGTTTTGGCTCTCCCTTAAACTCCGGTGGTCCCAGCTCCTTGAACTGTTTAGCGGTGACCGTCCGAGAGTTTTCAGTGTTTCCACCTATATTTTGAACAGGAGCCGCTCTCGCCTGCTGTTGCATGAACTGCATAAAGCTTCTGAACATTCCATCATTCATCATTTGGTTAGTATTGTTGTTTGCATGAGGATTATCGCCTTCCTGATGTACATTATCCCGATTATTGATATGTGGTGAATCAACAGTCGCTTGTGCTCCATTGCTATTCTCAACATTCTCGGATGCCATTTTCAGATACAGCCACAAAACAAAAGTTAATTGATATGTCATATATTATCCTTATATTCTGACCGACCAATTAAATACCATGCAAATAAACTTAGGTAGGTCATACTAGCGAAGGAATTCCCCGTCTCTCCCCTTCTAGTTCTATTCTCATATCTTAGCCATGGATCATATCCCTAAGCTCTGATACCAACTGTAACGCCCCCAAAATTAGGTATACATCACCCACCTGGGGTCGTCAGATACATGGTACATAATACAAATACAACTTACTAATACAACTGTCGTGTACAATACGACAAAACATAACTGTGAGTTTGAATACAATTATTGTCCACTAGAGACTATACAAACTCAAAAGGAGTCCTTATTACAATTATTGTCACATTATTTAACAGAATAGTGAGGACTACTAATACTATCATCTGGTCCATCACTCCGTTCCCCGACTCATCCCAGCTATATTCTCATTTCCTGAAGAAAACAGTGAAAGAAAGGGTGAGCTCAACTAGCCCAGTAAGAAATATTATGACTAAGATAATGTAGAATAAATTATCATTAGCCTTCAACAGTGTTAAACTGATAAAATATAACGAACATCAAGTTTAACTGCAGTGGAACAAGCAATCCATTAAAAGAGTCAAGTAGAAAATAAAATTTACTATCTTCTATGATTTAAAAGGTTTTTCAACACTGTTATCGCTGGGACTCAGCTTAATAAAATAATCCACATCATCGAATCATCCCTGCACTACGGCCAAGGATATTCGTGTATTCATTAATGGTCATGATCATGCCAACAACTGTCCATCAATGCACTACGGGCCAATGAGGACTTTTATCACATCATTTGTAACATTACGGTCATGATTATACCGAATAATCCCTGGTCATAATCATACCATGTCCATTTACGCACTACAGGCCACTGATGACTTTTAACATTTTATAAACATGAGGATGATGACAATGATATAAGAATTCAATAAAACAAGTTCAAGAATTAATTTATCCAAGAATTAACAACGTTCAAATTGTCAACATGATACTGCTTTGTGGAGTAAAATTCAAGAATGCTTAGAAGAATATTTTCATGAAAAGATACTGGATGAAACACAATTATCAAGGATATTCCACAAATTTTATGGAGTATAGAAGTCAAAACTTAACCAACTGAGTATAATAAAGAATGAAATAACAAAAGAAATCACCATGCATACGATAGACCGCACAGACAGGTTATTCCAACAGAATAATAAATAATGGAACCAGGTCTGGCGTAAAACGCACAGACAGGATATTCCAACAGAATAATAGCGAAGACGGAATCAGGTCCGGTGTAAAACACACAGACATGATGTTCTAACAGAATAATAATAAAGACGGAACCAGGTCTGGTGTAAAACACACAGACAGGATGTTCCAATAGAATAATAATAAAGACGGAACCAGGTCCGGTGTAAAACACACAGACAGGATGTTCCAACAGAATAATAGAAGAATGTCACCAAGTATAGGGTAGACCGCGTATACAGGTTATTCCAACAGAATAATAAGAAATGGAATAACAACAGTTCTCTTCATGAATAAGAAAGAATAACACCACTTACCGTTTTAAATAAGGACTGAAATAAGGAAGTAGTTAAGTAGCAGAGTACTTTTCTTCTCTCTCTATAGTTTCTCTCTCTAGAGTTCAGTGAATTCGTAAGAAATAATGAAGGAATGAGCTGCTATTTATAAAAAAATGGAATGCATAGTAACTAATCCATGAACGGTCCAGATTGATTACTTTAATCTGACGGTTCATATTTAAAGAAAAATCTTTTAAATAAAATATAATATATTCTATTTATAAAATAACTTTAATAAAGTATTCTGTTTTATAAAAAAAGATGTTTCTGTTTTATTACGTTAATAATACGAATAAAATAAAACTTTATTATCGCTAAATAATTCATATTATTAACTGAAAATAATTGAATCAAACTGAGTGACTTCTCACATAAGCATTAATAATCAATACCGTGTGCTACTATGCAACCACACGTATTACTGTACTTTTACTACCTAGTAGTTCAACAATATCAATGGTAAAACTTCCGCCGTTATTTTTTATAAAATATTTTTATCGTTTTCTCAATCCGACAATAATTTCGTTGTGGGGTCCACCAATAATTGTGCCGTTGTACGAATATTCCCTGTTAAAACGAATATTTCCCGACCAATCGAATATTATATAACAACTTGCGTACTTTACAAAATTTATAAATATTACCCACAACTATAACATTATATCAAATTAACTCCATAATATTCAAAAATGATATTTATAGAAAATTTATCTTTATTTATAAAAGTTGGGGTCTTACAACCACCTCCTCCCGCCACTCCCTCTCCTCTCCTCTCCTCCCGCCCTTTCTTATCCCACTGTCGCCCCCCTCACCCCGCCCCCGCCCCCTCCCCCTCCTGCTTCCGCCTCCCTTTGCCTTCCCCCTCCTCCCGCCCCCGCTTCGGCCTCCGCCTCCGCCTCCGCCTCACCACCTCCCATCCCTCCGCCTCCCCCTCCCCTTCGTCCCGCTTCCCTTTCTCCTCCCTCTCTTCCCGCCCCCCTTTCTCCTCCACCCTCCTCCCCCCCACGCCCTCCTCCTCCCGCCCCTCCCTCTCCTTGATCCCTCCGCCTCCCACCGCCACCGGTCCATTCTTTATTTTCACCGGTAACGAAATCTTCCGATAAGGTAACCAATTCAGTTTTATTAGGTTACTAGTTTATTTTAGATGTGAT
The DNA here is from genome assembly GCA_016801055.1 of Panax notoginseng. Classification (NCBI taxonomy): domain Eukaryota; kingdom Viridiplantae; phylum Streptophyta; class Magnoliopsida; order Apiales; family Araliaceae; genus Panax; species Panax notoginseng. The sequence continues at coordinate 217,643,460 of CM029014.1, read as the reverse complement.
GGAGTTGGTAACCAAATTTCATGTAGTTGGTTACCAAATCATTTGATAAGGTAACCAATTCAGTTTTATTAGCTTAATAATTTATTTTGAACGTGATGCAGTTGGTAACCAAAATTTATGCAGTTGGTTACTAAACATTCCGATAAGGTAACCAATTTAGTTTTATTAAGTTACTAATTTATTTTGGATGTGATGCAGTTGGTAACCAAATTTCATGTAGTTGGTTACCAAATCATTTGATAAGGTAACCAATTCAGTTTTATTTGATTACCAATTTTATTTTAAATGTGATGCAGTTACTAGTCAAAATTCGTATAACGGTAACCTTTTCAATTTTTGTGGGTAACCAAATCGTCAAAAGAAATTCAGAATAGCAACTCCGGCGGCCGCGGCCGCGGCGAGAGAGGAGGATGATGAACATTAGCTCCTTCATAATTTTTTATTTTTAATTTTCTCATTTTGATTTGAATTTTGAAATATAGATTTAAAATTGTTGTTAGAGACAAAAGATTTGAATTTGAATTATTAATTATGGCAGTTAGTTGTCCTTGATTTTAGATTTTTTTATTAATGTGAATTGTACTATTTTTATAATACGAGTCTTAATTACACTCTTTTTGTAATTATTTAATTGATACACTTTTCTTGTAATTACTTTTTATTTGTTGTATACTTTTATAAAGAACCCGTAAATTTATCTATCAACTCAGCCGGCTATAATATTACATTAAGCTTGTGGGCTTGTGGCTTAATAGGACCCCACAAAGTCATATGTGGCTTCGCCACTGACTCCTACTAATTTTAGTTCAACATGTTTGCAGGAGTCGATTCCAAAATATAATAGCCAATTTTTAGCCAATTTTTTCATCAATTCAGGTTCAAATCTGATGAGGAGTAAGCGGGGACTGATGTGACTTTGATTTGTAAATAAATCTTAATTGGTGGGGGTTTTGATTTGTTTTTTTTTTTTTTGATCATATGGAGGTTTCGGCCAACGAAAAAATGGATGAAAGAGAAAAAAGAATTTATTTTTTTTATTAATTTTAATTTTTAACACGTGTCAATCACATCAAAAATAAATTAATATCTGTTTATATATATATATATATATATATATATATATATATATATATTAGTGTTATATTTTTGAGCTACGTTTTGTATATGTATATTTTTATATATTTTGGTTTATATGTATTTTTGACCTTTGACCTATGCATTTTTTCTTCTTCTACGGTTTGAGTGAATTGAATAAGGTTACGGAAATCTTGCCAGACCAATGGTTCCTCTCCACGTTTCCCAATCATTATTTATAAACCTGCTCTTTTCTTAGTACTATTTTGATACTACTGAAAAATCTTTATGCTTATCTACAAAAATTTATAATATATTTATGTCAAATTAAAAATTAAAGATATATTTCAAATTTCTAACATTTTATTTTTAATTAACTCACTACTATTTGTTACTACACTTATTTAATATTAGGGATATGTTTAAAAATAATAAATTTTTTATAAAAAATGTTGTTACCTTACAAATTTTTGGCTAAAATATTTCTAAAATTTAGAAACGGAGTGAGTATGGTGTTTGGGGGTCTGGTTATCATGAAATTAACTTCATGATAAATTGATTAATTGATTAATATAGTACTGATACGCAGATAAAAAAATTACCTCTTGACATGCGTATCGATACTGTATTTGATTAATTAACCAAAATCAACTGTCCTTGATTTGTTGTCGGGGATTCCCAAATGCCTATTTGGCTTGGCCATTTGGGGCCCCCCCCCCCCCCCCCCTGTTAATCACACACGTACACATACAAACAAACAAACAAACAAACAAACTAGGTATACTCTGTGGGCGTTTGGACTTTTGTGCAATTAAAAGTTAAAAAACCACCTCCACCTTTCAATTTCAGATAAGGAGGAGGAGTACAGAAGGAAACATTTAATGAGAACTCAGATTCTTATAAGTAAATGAACCCCATCATTTTCCTATCCTTTCTTCATTTCTATTTTATAAGTAAATAGAAATTTTATTTGCATCAGATTCTTATAAGTAAATGAAATTGAGAATTTTATTTGCATAATAACAACTTAATTTAAACGTAAGTTACTTAACTCACGGACACACAACATATTTAGAGTCCAAATGCTACAAATGTTAGTAAGGGAAAAAACCTATATATGTGTGTTATATGTATATATACAGCTGTGTAGTATACAGTCGTTTATGACGATAATTTTTTTGAGATATAGCGACGATTCACTCTTCGCCATACACAAAAATAATTATAGCCACGGTCCAAAAAATTACTATTTACCTGTATATATACCGTCTCTGTTGTGGGTAATTGTCCTTTTCCATTCTGAAGCTGCAGAAAACTCGTTTGAGTCATTGAAAGATGTGACTGGATTTGGTGGGAAGGTTACTACTCAGAGCACTACTCATCTGATAAAAAGTTGTAAAGCTGGTTTCTTTTTTGGACGCTTGTTCAAATTAAGGCTTGGAAAATAGATTCCATCTCATATGTATTCCTGTACCTGGTTTTCCTTTCCCATCCGATTAAATTATTTTCCTTTTCCATTTCCTTAAAACAAACAAATAATTCAACAACCCATTTTCTCCCCCACCATATTTATATATGGGGGAACTAGTCATTTAGTGATCTTTTTGATAAAACCCCATTTCATTTTCTTGTGTATTTAGGGCTATGGAAGATCAACGGGGCTCAATAATCAACAATAACAGGGATTCTGGGATTTCTTTGACGACGAGAGAAGGAGAGGAATTTCAAGAAGTGGAAGTGTGGGATGTTTTGAGGAAGGAGGGAGAAAACAGAGGAGATTTTATCACCTCTGTTTCTTCTTCATCAGCTCCTGCTTGGCGCTTGGCTTTTCCTTCTGCTCCAAAAATGGTGATTCAAAGGGCTAAGAGTTGGGGAAATGAGGGTAAGAAATATCCCCTGCAGCAATCATCAGCCCCTGTGAAGATCCCTGATTGGTCACAAATTTATGAGAAAGACCCAAGAATGGGAAACAGGGGAATTGGGGAAGAAATTGGGTATTCTGATGAGGAAAATGAAGATGAGGAAATGGTTCCTCCTCATGAGTATATTGCTAGGAGGCTGGCAAGGAGTAGGATTGCTTCATATTCAATGTGTGAGGGAATTGGCAGGACTTTGAAGGGCAGAGATCTCTGCAAACTGAGGAATGCTATTTTGACTCAAACTGGTTTTCTTGAAGACTGACTTATCATTTTTTTGTTTTCCATCACCATTGAATTGAGCATCATCATCTTCTCTGTCATTGGTAAAGGGCCCTCTTTTTTCTCTCTTTTTTTATTTTTTATTTTAAAAAAAAGGGTAAAAGAAATGTAGCTTGCTTGTAATATGAACAAGATGATGAACAGATTCCCAAATTTTCAATGCTACATGGGTGTTCTGTTATGATCTTTACATTAGATATTTCAACTATGTTTTAGAGTTCTTATGAATTTTTGTATGGTGGAATTTTCTATGTAAAAGGATCAACTCTTTAGCAGTCTGAGGTTAATTTTGTTTGATAGGTAATTTGAGCCTCTCTCTCTTCTATAGCAAGTACTTATATTTCACCAGCAGTGTCCAGTCATTTGGCTACACTAACAGAAAATGGTGGATTTAATGTAGGTTGGATTAAAAAAATAGTGATTTTTAGGTGAGATGATGAGATCAAATGTTAACCCACTATGACTAAGGATGAGATTCATAACATGTAAATTTTACTCTATAATTTTGATTGTTTACTCCTTTTCAAAATTAGATATATTTCTAGATTGATTTTTATGAAAAAATTACTTTTTCAACTATATCACTATAGAAAACAGTATTGATTACATGATAATTATTAATTTATCTAAATTATAAGCATGGACATGTTAGGATAGTCTTTTGTTAGAAATGTATGTTTAATTTATGAACAAATAGAATATTTTCTTGTAATTTGAAAATAGAGAATCTTTTTTCATAGCTTTAGCCACATCCAAGCAGTTGTAACTTGCGAATTGAGAGTACTCTTTTGAAACCCAACCCGGATCCGCCGGTTCAATCGGTTGAATAAGGAATTAGTTTTATGCATGGTTCGGTTAAGTTAATTTGGTCAAAACCCAGATTAAATCGGTTAACCATTGGTCGAACCAGCGCTTCAAACGGTAAAACCGGTTAAGTTGATCTAATGAACCGGTTTTTAATTATTTTTTAATATTTTTTGTACCTATTTTTTTTAATATTAAAATTAACCATTTTTAGTAATATTGTAACTCAACTTTATTATGTTATTCTATGCATGGCTAGCATAATAAAAATATAAATATTTAAAATTTATTTTGTTGGAATTTCGTTATATGAAATATTGTTCGTTGTAGTTGAATTTTTTTTGTTTTCCTTTTCCAATAAATAATAAAAATACGATATTATTATTTTGTCGGAATTTCATTATGTAAAAAAATATTCGTTGCAACGTATTTTAACTTCAGAATTTTGTTGGTTATAGCTAAATTCAACTACGTCGTTGATTTTATTTCTTTTCATTTTTTAAATAATGAAAAAATACCTTTATTTTAAATTATTCCATGAATAATCCCATAAAAACAAACATGTGAGTATTCCTAAGATTATAATAGTCTAGAGATTATTATCCTTGCAAACAAATATGGCCTAACAGTAGTGGCGGCATAAAAGGCGTCCACTCGTTACAAATTTCATTTCTATTAGTCGAATTTACTTTCAAATTAATTTGTTTACTAGGTATTATTCATTCATATTTAGATTAATTTGTTCAATTTGCCAATTCCCCAAAAAAATGGTTGGTTTTGGAAAATATGAATGCTAATGGTTAGGCCCTATCTACTGATTCATATTCAAATTAATTTCTTGTGGACTGTTCATGGTTTGTTTCTGATGGCTTCATGTTCGATTTGGCAGTCTCCAGCTGTCTAAGTCTTTCCGGAATCTAGATCTGCTCGTCTTCTCCGATTGTAACCAAATGAAGGAGAACTTAGGAAAAGAGAGAAATAATAGGAAAATGAAAGAAAGAAAATCAAAACTTATTATTCTTTCTTTAAATTTTTACTGTGGTTGCCAAATCATTGGTCACATCAGTAAATATTTTGTTTCTCTCTCTCCCGCTACGACATGTAAATATGCAATTCAATTTAACGTTCGTCCAATTTCTTAGACGAAATGGTTCAATAAATAATTTTTTAAAAATTCAGTGTGTCAATTCCATTTTTTTAAAGTTCAGTGGGGTAATACTTAAAATATTTAGGCTCCTTAAGTAATGATATGAGATATGTTTCTATGCAAAAAAAATATTTTTTATCACTTGTATTAGAGAAATTAATATTCTTACGTATAGCATGTGACATGCCTCTAATATTTATGTGCAATAATCTATACTTTTGTAACTAGAATACTAGTATAATCACTATACTAGTAACTATATTTACTTATCTAAACATTTTAAGAAAAACAAACTACTAGTTTAATTAAAAGATTATAAGAATATATAAAATTTTATTTTAATTTATGTAAATATTACATATTACGGATTTATATAATAAATATTCCAAGGCTTGGATTCATTTTATTATTTATTATTAAAATAGAGTTGTTTAGACATAACTAAATTATAGGAATACACTAGATACAAACCCGCGCATTGCGGCGGGATTATTTAATTTTTTATTAATAAATATGCACGTACAATTAATAAATTAAAATATAATAAAAATATGGTAAATTGTTGTGCGATAATCAAATTTCACACAGAACACCCAAATAATCCAGATTAAAAATTCAAAGATCAACGTACTAATTGTATTTAGAAGTTTCTAATATTTAAAACAACCAAGATACGTAGTAAAATGAGATAATGAATTAAATTAATTTGAAGCAGTAAAGCTGCCATCTTTCTTGATTTTAATCTTCTTTTGCATTTTGTTGGTTGACATATCAACATCAGTTGACTGAGATCTTTGTACATCATCATCGTTGATTGAATGTATAAGCCTTTTGCTCATAGGTGTGACACAGTTGACAACATCGAGCATTGACTCACCCTGTATAGACTGTAGTAACAGAATTAAAATGATGTAGGATTCAATTATTTTTTTCATAAGTATAAACAAATTTATTGTAAGATTCAACATCAACCAAATGAATTACCTGAGGCTCATCACATATACTTGTGTAGGATTCAATTATTTTTTCATCGTTAGTCATCCTAGCAACTGTGTATGTCGCATAATTTGCCTTCAAATTATAAGATGATATCTGTATTTTGAAAAGGAACCTCTTTTGCAACAATATATTGAGTTAATTCGAAAAACAATCAGAGTCTCCATCCTTTAACGCATTTAAAAAACATGAATTAACAATAGTTATGTACACAAGGTTAAGACTGTATACTTTAAATATGTAATGTGTTTTTATATTTTAATTTTACCTTAATCAATTGTTCCCTCAATTCATAAGCTGATCCTATAACGTGTTGGGTTTCACGATCAAATAGAACAAAAGATGCACTGGACGTATCATCAATTACTTTAACTTGAACTTTAAATCTACAATTAAAAGTTACATTTATAAAGTTAGATAATATTAACAGAGTGAACAAAGTATGAACATAAGGTAGATATAACGTATAACAAAATATTGTATCACAATACCTCGGTGTAATAGAATTAACATGGTCAAAACATTTATCACACCAATATTTTTCGCTGTCTGGTTTTACTTTTTTGCGGCATTTTTTGCAGGAATTGTAAAACCAATTATATTCGGTTTCTATACACAGAATAGTAGCAAGTACCACACATGATGACTCCTGGAGTGTAAAAAAAATGAACAACAGAAAATTAGTAAATGTTGTGAAAAAAGTAAGGTGTTTTAAAAACAGTTTTACCTCTGTTGCATCCCGTATTTCTTCAAGAGTTTTCTTGTCACAGATTTGGAGGAATTCATCTGTAATAGATAATGCACTTAACCCAATTTTTAAAAAAATGTGGTAACCACTTAAAAGAGAGATGAAGTGTCAATATACTCATATTTGAACATTTCTCGACCGCATATACGTTGGTGTCATGAACATCTGGAAAAAGTAGCCTTCTTTTGGAGCGTTCTGTATTGATTTGTTAGCAGGCTAGGAAAGTTAAACTCTAAAATAAGAGCCACAGTTTTGACTAATTCTTGTTCACTGAATATGAACAACTTATAACTATATTTGTGAGGAAGATAACTAATAGTCTTTAATGTAGCTAAAAGGCCTACGCATTTAAAATTTGTTTGTTTAGTTACTTTGAGCAATTTGCATCTGTGACTCTTTCTACGTGTTATTCCTGCATGCTATTAAAATGAATATGCAACCAACCACTCATAAGAGGCCTTAAAAATGAAGTTGGTTCTTTTAGTTTTCTTTTAATTTTTTACTTTATACTTTATTCAAGTCCTAGAGATATGAATATCAAAGGTAGTGGAAATTAGTATTGTATGTAGATTCTCGAATCGCTTCTTCTAAGCATGAGAATATAATAATTTTATTAAATCATATTTCTTTATCTTCCTTGGATACACTTGAACTTGCAGGGGGAATACATAAAATATTATGTTCATAGTATTTACTTCAGTATGTCCAGCAGTCAAAAATGCTAAGATTAATCTACATAATAGGATTTTCTAAAAAATAAAGCGTATCACTTGCTGGAATGGTGTGCTTTATTTCTTTTGGACTGGTTAATTGAAGGTCGCAGAGGATATCTGGAAACAAACCCATCAACATCTCCTGAACATATGTAATAGAGTCGGGTATTAATGTTCAAAAAAAACTACCCATGGAGCTAAAAATGAAATTCCAAGTGATTACACAACCAGCGTATACCTAGTAGCTGAACTATAACATTAACATATTGATAAAAATAAATAAAAATATGTATCACACATGTACATAATACGAATGTTTAACAAATTATATAACCAACATATACCCAGTAGCTGATGTTGGTTCCCACAGTAAGCATACAGTACTATCAAGTTCAGGGTAATCACCAGCAGCGGTTTCACCACTAAGCATCACACAGTCAGTCCCATCAATAACTGCATTGGCAACATCAGTTGCTTCAGCTCTAGTAGGCCGTGGAGATTTGGTCATGGACTCCAGCATCTGAGTCTCAGTCACTACGGGTTTCCCTTGCATGTTGCACTTGTATATCATCATTTTCTTCGCTAGAAATATCTTATCAATCGTTATTTCCATTCCCAAGTCACCCCGAGCAACCATAAAAGCATCTGTATTTGCAAGAATATGATCAAAATAAGTGGTTACCCCTTTCATGATTTTCAACCTACAATTTAACCAAAACAAACGAAAAAACATATGCCAGGTAAGATACGAACGAAACACATTTCCAATGTTTTTCTTTACCAAAATATAAAAAAACACAATCAAGATCAAGATCAAACCTTTGACATCAGTAGAATATGCTTTCTGTAAAACCCCAGATTTTATGAATAAAGATTTAATTTTTCGAAATATTTTTTAAATATTATGGTATGAATTTGGGATAATGTTATAGTTGTGGGTAGTATTTATATATTTTCCAAAGTATGCAAGTTGTTGTATTATATTCGATTGGTCGGGGAATATTATTTTTGTCGGAAAATATTCGTACGACGACACAATTATTGGTGGACCACACAACGGAATTATTGTCGGATTGAAAAAACGACAAAAATATTTTATTAAAAATAACGGCGGAAGTTTTACCGTTGATACTGTTGAACTACTCGGTAGTAAAAGAACAGTAATACGTGTGGTTGCATAGTAGCATACGGTATTGATTATTGAGGCTTACTTGATTAGTCACTCAGTTTGATTTAATTATTGTCAATTAATAATATGAATTATTTAGCAATAATGGAGTTTTGTTTTATTCGTATTATTAACGTAATAAAACAGAAACATCTTTTTATATAAAACAGAATACTTTATTAAAGTTATTCTATAAATAGAATATATTATATTTTATTTAAAAGATTTTTCTTTAAATATGGACCGTTAGATTAAAGTAAATCAATCTGGACCGTTCATGGATTAGTTACTATGCATTCCATTTTCCTATAAATAGAAGCTCATTCTTTCATTATTTTCTTACGAATTCACTGAACTCTAGAGAGAGAAACTATAGAGAGAGTTCTTCTTCTATAATCTTGAGCGTATTTATTTAGAATTTAAGAAAGCTTTGAGCGTAGTGCAAGTTTTCTTCGACTATATCCTCGTCCTACCAGTCGGAATACTCTTCTTTCAAAGGTAAGTGATATTATTTGTGTACTCGTAAGGGGTATTATTTCTTTTGTATTCATGAAGAGAACTTCTGTTATTCTATTCTTTATTATTCTGATGGAATAACCAGTATACGCGGACTACCCTATACTTGGTGACATTCTTCTATTATTCCGTCTTTATTATTCTGTTGGAATATCCTGCCTGTGTTTTACATCGGACCTGGTTCCGTCTTTATTATTCTGTTGGAACATCCTGTCTGTGTGTTTTACACCGGACCTGGTTCCGTCTTTATTATTATTCTGTTGGAACATCCTGTCTGTGTGTTTTATACCGGACCTGGTTCCGTCTTTATTATTATTCTGTTGGAACATCCTGTCTGTGCGTTTTATGCCGGACCTGATTCCATTATTTATTATTCTGTTGGAATAACCTGTCTATGCGAAGTACCGCATGCATGGTGATTTCTGTTGTTATTCCATTCTTTATTATTATGTTGAAACATCCTGTCGGTGCGAATTTCGCCTGACCTGGTTCCGTTATTATTATTCTGTTGGAATAACCTGTCTATGCGAAGTACCGCATGCATGGTGATTTCTTTTGTTATTCTATTCTTTATTATACTCAGTTGGTTAAAACTTTGACTTCTATACTCCATGAAATTAGTGGAATATCCTTGATATTTGCGCTTCATCCAGTATCTTTTCATGAAAATATTCTTCTGAGCATTCTTGAATTTTACTCTACACAAAAGTATCATGTTGACAATTTGGACGTTATTGGTTCCTGAACAAATTAATTCTTGAACTTGTTTTATTGAATTCTTATATCATTGTCATCATCCTCATGTTTATATTATGTTGAAAGTCATCTGTGGCCTGTAGTGCATAGATGGACTTGGTATGATTATGACCAGGGATTATTCGGTGTAATCATGATCGTTATATTACAAATGATGTGGAAAAAAGTCCTCATTGGCCCGTAGTGCATTGATGGACAGTTTTTGGTATGATTATGGCTATGGATTCTCTTCGGCCAAGGGAGCAAAGATGAATTATTTTATGGCATGATCAGGACCGTTGATGAAAACATGATTATCTTTAGCCGTAGTGCATGGATAATTCGTGGTCGTGATACTAAAGAATATCCTTGGCCGTAGTGCAGGGGTGATTCGATGATGTGGATTATTTATTAAACTGAGTCCCAGCGATAAAAGTCATGAAAAACCTTTTAAATCATGAAAGATAGTAGATTTTATTCTCTACTTGACTCTTTTAATGGATTGCTTGATCCGCTGCAGTTAAACTTGATGTCTATTGTAGTTTATCAGTTTAACAATGTTGAAGACTAATGATAATTTATTTTACATTATCTTAGTCATAATATTTCTTACTGGGCTAGTTGAGCTCACCCTTTCTTTCACGGTTCTCTTCAGGAAATGAGAATATAGCTAGGACGAGTCGGAAAACGGAGTGATGGATCAGATGATAGCATTAGTAGTCCTCACTATTCTATGTAATAGTGTGATAATAATTGTAATAAGGACTCCTTTTGAGTATGGATACTCTCTAGAAGACAATATTTGTATTCAAACTCACAATTTATGTTTTTGTCGTATTGTACACGACAGTTATATTAGTAAGTTGTATTTGAATTCTGTACCATGTATCTGGCGACCCAAGATGGGTAATGTATACCTAATTTTGGGGGCGTCACAGTTGGTATCAGAGCTTAGGGATATGATCCCTGGCTAGGATGTGAGAATAGAACTAGGAGGGGAGAGACGGGGAATTCCTTCGCTAGTATGACCTACCTAAGTTTATTTGATATTTAGTTGGTCGGTTAGATTATAGAGATAATATGTGATATGTTAATTAACCCTTGTTTTGTTGCAGTATTTGAAAATGACATCTGAAAATGTTGAGATAAGCAATGGAGCACAGGAGACCGTTGAGTGTCCACAGATCAATAATCAGGACAATGTGCAACAGGATGGCGATAATCCTCCTGTAAATAATAACACTGATCAATTGACGAAAGACGGTAAGTTTAGGAGTTTTTTAGAATTCATGCAACATCAGACGAAGGCGGCTCCTGTTCATAATGCAGGTAAAAATAATGGCAACCCACGGTTGGTCACCGCTAAGCAGTTCAAGGAGCTGGGACCACCGGAGTTTTTGGGAAAGCCAGAACCACTTAAGGCAGAGACGTGGTTAAAGCAGATCACCAAGATATTTGATGTCTTGGGATGCTCAGAGGAGAAAAAGGTTCCCTTTGCCACCTTTATGTTGCGTAAAGAGGCAGATTACTGGTAGGAATCTATAAAACGTACCCAGCCTGACGCACTCAAGATGTCTTGGGGAAATTCCAGGAGCTGTTCAACGACAAGTACTTTTTCGAAAGCATTCGTCACATGAAGGAGGTGGAATTTATCAAGTTGGAGCAAAACAACATGACCGTGTCGCAGTACGAAGCCAAGTTTGCCGAGTTGTCCCGATTTGCGTCCCACTTGGTTGATAATAAAGAAAGAATGACGCGGATGTTTTTAAGATATTTGAAGCCGGAGATACGTCAATATCTTATTTCTCATAAACTGTATTTGTATTCAGATATTGTAAATAGGGCTCAGTTAGTAGAGCGCGATAACGAGTCAACGCAACCAAAAGAGAGCAGCAGGCAAAATGATAATACCGGTGATAACAGTCATCAAAGCGGTGACAATAAGTATGGAGGGAATCAACATGCCAGAAATGGTAACCACTTCGGTGGTAATCATGGCCAAAACAATAAGAATGGATATTTCAAGAAGAGAAGGTTCAACAATGACGTGAAGACGTCGGTACCAGCACCCGTTTCAAAGGAAGAAGAACGACCACCGGTCGTATGTTTCAAATACAGATAGGAGGGACTCATCCGTCCAAACTGTACGCAGCAATCCAAAGCGTGTTTTAATTGCGGAAGAGAAGGTCACCTAGCTCGATTTTGTCGTATGGTGAAGTCAAGTCCAGCTGGGATAGTGATGCCAAAGGATGTCCCAGATAAGCCAAAGCCGGTAGTTTAAGAGAGAGCATTTTTTTTCGTGACGAGGAACCTGAATAAAATTATCACGGGTATGTTAGTCATAAACTCTTGCGAAGTCTATACCGTGTTAGATACCACTTCTAATCACTCTTTTATTTCACCTAGTTGTGTTCAATGTTTGACCTTAACTCCGGAGAAGTTAGACTTTGATATATCTGTTTAAACTTAGTTGGGAGAAACCTTCGTTACCTCAACTATTTATAAATCCTGTTCAAATCAACACTTTCACGTTACCTGTCGATCTTATCTCTTTGAAAATACTTGCATTGATGTGATTTTTGGAAACGATTGGTTAACTGCTCATCATGCTTTTCGTAAGGTTGTTAGCTTTCATATTCCTAACCAACCTATTATGCGAATTCAAGCAACCAAACCACTAAAGTCAATCATTATCATATCAAGCCATAAGTAAAGATCCCCGTTCCTTTCGTTGTTGACTTCCTGATGTGGAATGCACCGAAGCCAGACTTTCCATAAGAGACGTTGTAAATGACAATGGCAAGTTGATAGGTAACAATATGACGTGTTATCCAAGTCTTGGATGAGGGTCACAGTTTTGAATGATATTTCTATTGTTAATAAATTTCCTGACGTATTCTTGAAGACTTCCTAGCCTACCCCTAGAGCGTGAAATCGAATTTTGTATTGACCCCAGTACAAAACCCATTTCTTAAACCCTCAAATATTTCTTCAACTAAAATGAACGTATCATGTGCCAAAGACGTTGGCTCGAGCTGTTGAAGATTACGATCGTACCATTCAATATCATCGTGGAAGTACAAACGTGGTAGCTGACGCGTTGAGTAGAAGATCGTATGCGAGTGAGATGTTGTTAACACAAAGACCCATTTCGTATAACCTACAAATGATGAAGATAGAGTTAAAGAATCTAGGGACCCACGTGAAGATAACGAATATATGATTAGAATCGACTTTAATCGATAAAGTTAAAGCCGTGCAAGCTACGGACCCGGAGCTGATGAATACTAAGAAGAAGGTTCAAGAGGGCGTTATTCTAGAAGCAAGAATCGATGAAGAGAGGAAATCTCAACCCTCGATTTAATTGGCCCATTTGAAATCCTCGATCAAGTAGGAACTGTGGCTTATAGACTCGTTTTACCGCCAAGTATGTCGCGTGTTCATAACATTTTTAACGTATTGATGTTACGTAAATATGTGGACGACCTGAACCACATTATTGAATTAAAACTAGACTAGATTGCAAAAGATTTAACGTATGAGAAGATACGTGTTAACATCTTGAATAAGAAGGATCATATTCGACGCTCAAAGGTTATACATCAAGAGTTAGAATTTGAAGTGAAGTCAAGGTATCCTCATCTGTTCGGCATACCAGGTACGTACGTAAATTTCGAGGGCGAAATTTCATAAGGAGGGGAGATTGTAAAACTCCAGATTTTATGAATAAAGATATAATTTTTCGAAATATTTTTTAAATATTATGGTGTGAATTTGAGATAATGTTATAGTTGTGGGTAGTATTTATATATTTTCCAAAGTATGCAAGTTGTTGTATTATATTCGATTGGTCGGGGAATATTATTTTTATCGGAGAATATTCGTACGACGACACAATTATTGGTGGACCCCACAACGAAATTATTGTCGGATTGAGAAAACGATAAAAATATTTTATTAAAAATAATGGCAGAAGTTTTACCGTTGATACTGTTGAACTACTCGGTAGTAAAAGTACAGTAATACGTGTGGTTGCATAGTAGCATACGGTATTGATTATTAAGGCTTACGTGATTAGTCACTCAGTTTGATTCAATTATTGTCAATTAATAATATGAATTATTTAGCGATAATGAAGTTTTGTTTTATTCGTATTATTAACGTAATAAAACAGAAACATCTTTTTATATAAAACAGAATACTTTATTAAAGTTATTTTATAAATAGAATATATTATATTTTATTTAAAAGATTTTTCTTTAAATATGGACCGTTAGATTAAAGTAAATCAATCTGGACCGTTCATGGATTAGTTACTATGCATTCCATTTTCCTATAAATAGAAGCTCATTCCTTCATTATTTTCTTACGAATTCACTGAACTCTAGAGAGAGAAACTATAGAGAGAGTTCTTCTTCTATAATCTTAAGCGTATTTATTTAGAATTTAAGAAAGCTTTGAGCGTAGTGCAAGTTTTCTTCGAGTATATCCTCGCCCTACCAGTCGGAATACTCCTCTTTCAAAGGTAAGAGATATTATTTGTTGTACTCGTAAGGGGTATTATTTCTTTTGTATTCATGAAGAGAACTTCTGTTATTCTATTCTTTATTATTCTGCTGGAATAACCAGTATACGCGGACTACCCTATACTTGGTGACATTCTTCTATTATTCTGTCTTTATTATTCTGTTGGAATATCCTGTCTGTGTTTTACACCGGACCTGGTTCCGTCTTTATTATTCTGTTTGAATATCCTGTCTGTGTGTTTTGCACCGGACCTGGTTCCGTCTTTATTATTATTCTGTTGGAACATCCTGTCTGTGTGTTTTACACCGGACCTGGTTCCGTCTTTATTATTATTCTGTTGGAACATCCTGTCTGTGTGTTTTACACCGGACCTGGTTCCGTCTTTATTATTATTCTGTTGGAACATCCTGTCTGTGCGTTTTACGCCGGACCTGGTTCCATTATTTATTATTCTGTTGGAATAACCTGTCTATGCGAAGTACCGCATGCATGGTGATTTCTGTTGTTATTCCATTCTTTATTATTATGTGGGAACATCCTGTCGGTGCGAATTTCGCCTGACCTGGTTCCATTATTATTATTCTGTTGGAATAACCTGTCTATGCGAAGTACCGCATGCATGATGATTTCTTTTGTTATTCCATTCTTTATTATACTTAGTTGGTTAAAACTTTGACTTCTATACTCCATGAAATTTGTGGAATATCCTTGATATTTGCGCTTCATCCAGTATCATTTCATGGAAATATTCTTCTGAGCATTCTTGAATTTTACTCTACACAAAAGTATCATGTTGACAATTTGGACGTTATTGGTTCCTGGACAAATTAGTTCTTGAACTTGTTTTATTGAATTCTTATATCATTGTCATCATCCTCATGTTTATATTATGTTGAAAGTCATCTGTGGCCTGTAGTGCATTGATGGACTTGGTATGATTATGACCAGGGATTATTCGGTGTAATCATGACCGTAATGCTACAAATGATGTGGAAAAAAGTCCTCATTGGCCCGTAGTGCATTGATGGACAGTTTTTGGTATGATTATGGCTATGGATTCTCTTCGGCCAAGGGAGCAAAGATGAATTGTTTTATGACATGATCAGGACCGTTGATGAAAATATGATTATCTTTAGCCGTAGTGCATGAATAATTCGTGGTCGTGATACTAAAGAATATCCTTGGCCGTAGTGCAGGGGTGATTCGATGATGTGGATTATTTATTAAGCTGAGTCCCAGCGATAAAAGTCATGAAAAACCTTTTAAATCATAAAAGATAGTAGATTTTATTCTCTACTTGACTCTTTTAATGGATTGCTTGATCCGTTGCAGTTAAACTTGATGTCTATTGTATTTTATCAGTTTAACATTGTTGAAGACTAATGATAATTTATTCTGCATTATCTTAGTCATAATATTTCTTACTGGGCTAGTTGAGCTCACCCTTTCTTTCACGGTTCTCTTCAGGAAATGAGAATATAGCTGGGACGAGTCAAAAAACGGAGTGATGAATCAGATGATAGCATTAGTAGTCCTCACTATTCTATGTAATAGTGTGATAATAATTGTAATAAGGACTCCTTTTGAGTATGTATACTCTCTAGAAGACAATATTTGTATTCAAACTCACAGTTTATGTTTTGTCGTATTGTACACGACAGTTATATTAGTAAGTTGTATTTGAATTCTGTACCATGTATCTGGCGACCCAAGATGGGTGATGTATACCTAATTTTGGGGGCGCCACACTTTCCATGCTCACCGAGCAGCTTCCTAACCTCTTTAAGGTCAGAACCTTTGCGAACAAATGACAAAGCAATTATGTCAATCTTGTTGGCAATCCCCCACCCCAAGATATCCTCTTTGTCTTTATCAGTTAAGGTTGGCAGATCGACAACAACACCGGGAAGATTGATATTCTTTTTTTCACCCAAAGCTGCACAGTTTTCACAACGACATCGGACCAAGGCCTTTTCCTTGTCACAAGACAGAACAGTGAGTGATATTGTTCCATCAGCACAAAGAATCACATTATGTAGCTTCACATCCTCAGCCAGCTTCTTGTAGCTCATAGAAATTGTATTCTCATCACCCTGTATGCTGTAGTCAGTGGAAATGGTGATCACTTGACCTTGTTTGAGATCGATTTTCTTCCCATCCTTTAAGAAACCAGTTCGAATCTCTGGACCCTGTAAACGAAAAAAAAAGATTACTCTTAGAAAAGGTCTTAAACTACTTTTTTCATAATTTTGTAAAAAAACTTCAAAAGCATTTATGCTAGATAGTCTTGCACACTCTTTCATATTTGATATAATGAATCCAGAAATATAATTTATTGACTTGAATAAGGAGAAATTCAAAGTATTGATGTGAATCCATAAATGTACATCTTTTGGTATAAATATAAGTGAGAAGAAGCATCTACAATGAAATTAGGTAAGCCAAAAGTCGCTTATAACACAAATAAACTTCTATCCAAGAATTTGACGTTCACAAAATTCTAACTATGAAACTACCTAATACAGGTGAGGAAAGATCTTTAGTTTCTCATGCATCACAACATGTAAATGTCTACACAAAAAGCTTAACAAATCTAAAATGTTGAGGCACAGTTATGAATCATCAGGATGCAGAATTGCGTCTGAGATGGATATCAAACCAGCAAATCAAGTCTTACATGTTCACCTTCTACTGAATAAAAAGCATATAAAACAATGGCCTCAAATTTGAAATGTAATCTTGCAAACCACATCATTATCTTTAACACTTTCAACCTGCTCAATCCAGTTAAATAAAATCTTGGTCATGCATAACTCATGAAATAACTCTTTCCTACTGCCTGTTTCAAGAAAATTTAGACTTCCCTAGTTAAATAAATTTTACACTAAACCCTGTAATTTGGAAACAAAGTTCAAAATACTTTTTACTTAATCAACTCAATGGTGAAAATCCAATATTTTAATACACATGAAAAAAAAATCATGTCAACATAGTTTAGGTTGTTTGCCTCTTACCTCTAACTAGACAGAAGTAGTTTCACTTCCTGTGAACAGGTAGTGGCCTACAAAAATAGTGTCTCCAATCTTCACAGCCTGCAGGACCAAGCCAACAGTCTAGTAAGTACTGACAATTTACTAAGAAGTATTACAAAAATTAAAACATATCATCATGCAATTATTGAAATAAAATAATCTATTCTAATAACCAATATAAGAGAGTAATAATGTATGCATATTATCAGTTATGACCACGGACATGTTTGACAAATTCCAGGTTAAACCCATATTTGTAACTTCATGAATAAATTATATATTTTTGCTATTACTACAAACAGAACATAAATATGTATAGGCAAGAATTGCCTTCCTACTACTATCTCATAAACCCAATTGCAGAATTTGTATAATCTCAATTCTCTCTTTTCTGTCTTTAGACATCCATAAAATGGAGTTTAAATCTGGAATCTCAATAACCAAATTGAAGCTATCTCATCAAAGACTCAAAGTTACCATCAAAACCCATTTATTTCTTTCCCCAAAGCAATCAATCTTCAATTCAGGAACTTGTATATATTTCAAAACCGATTTATGGGTCTGCAAATTTCAATAGTTAAAGTGATGGGAGGAAGAAAACTTTAGGGTGTTTGTGTGTGAACTGTAATGGTGGTTAATAGGCATATATTGTGGTTATAGAAGAAAGAGATTGTAGAATGGAGCCAACATATAAAATAGATGATAGAGAATACATATAAACACGCATATATGAAAATAAAAGGGAAAAAAATTAAAAAAAAAATTAAAAAAAAAATGTGACTGATTTTCCGTGAGATGATACAGAACTGGATACTGGGTGCTAAGGTATTTAAAGCACAAGGAAAACTAAATTGTATTCTTATGTTCAAGTAAATGAGATAGTGGAACTGATATAACACAACCATGGACTGATTTAGATACAGGCTTTGTGGATGAAGCAAACCTACAATCCAAGACTGAGCAAAAATGGGGTAAAACTAAATTACCACACCCAACCCTAATTTTTTAACCGAATTATTGCGCTTATTTAGCTTCACGACTCATCAAATCAACAGATGAAGTGTGTGTAGAGGAGAAAACATGATCAACATAAATCTGAGTATTATCAATTTGAAAAATTTAGGGTACATGATTAGGGGATCTTACCAGAGATTTTAACACAAAGAAGCACAGCGGCAGAGGAAGCCGCGGAAGAACTCGACGAGCAAGCTCCTCAAACTTTGTAAAAGTGACCGAGACTGGAATTGTAGACATAATTGGGATAGCAATCTACAGAATGTTTATCCTTTGGGTTGAGTCTTCTTCGCCATTTGAAAGAATTTGAATGAATTTGGAATTATTTTAGTTGCTATTTTGAATATATTATCCCAGATTTAGGGGAATTTGAGAAACGAATTTAGATTTTTTACTGTCTCTTATGTTTCTGTAAAAGATAATTAGGAGCATTAATTAGGATGGACAGGTGTTAATTTTTTATAATGACAGATGTCAACTTATTGTGTTATGTACTGTGATTTAGTATATATAATAGATGTAGCTACTACTTTTATCAACAAATGTCCTAATATTAGCATAGTCTAAATACCTATGCTACTTAATAAGAACATTCAGTAGAAATACTTAATCCATGATCGTTTACACTCATATATTAAAATTACTTTCCAGACTGTATACCCAATAACACGTGTGAGACATTTGAGAAGGTGAGGATTCCAAATCACAGAGCACACTAATTAGACAAAAGAAGAACCAAAAAAATTAAAAATTTAAGTGATAAGGTCACAAAGAAGGAAGTAGAGGACAAACTTTTCTAAATGTCATTTTAAAAATTCAACAGGTGGTGCGACATCAATGGATGGATTCCATTGGCAATTCTTCAACAATGTCTATGAAAATAAGATGTACACCCATGAAAACAACTATTGCAAGTACAACAACCAAGGGCTTGCAACATTTATCTTTGGCAGCTCAAAGTTGCAATTAGAAAACAAAAAAAACAATTTTAAGATAATCAAAACATATTTCACAAACAGTTATATTAATTGTAACAGATGGTATATATTTCATAATTTATTTCAACTATTTAGTTATTGGTTTTGGATTAGTACTTTCCATGCCCGTTCCACTTGTGTTTGCATTTTTTATGTGTAGGTCTCTTTGTCATTCCTAGCAGTGTAGTGTTAAAAAACAGTTTGAAATGGGTTCGTTTCTTTGGACTGACATGGTTGAGGCCACTAAACAAGTAATCAAACTCCCTAGTTTTTCTATGCTTCTTCAGTCTTTGGATCTCGCAGTACTTGTCATTAGAGTCATGTTTGGAGTCATAGTTGGGTGCAGCTTATTCGCTCCCAACTCCAAATTTGTTTGAGACAAGTGAACAAAACTGCTTCAGATTCTCTTCTGTGATTTTTTATTTTTTTTTGAGGTCAGATGCTGATTAAGCTTGTTCTTCTATTTCTGTTGAACATCAGGTAGTAACTTTATGCATGGGTTGATGAAGGAGAACATCCAACTTAACAAGGAAGTTCTGTCAGAGCTATCTATGCACGAACCATATAGCTTCAAGGCTTTGGTTGATGTCTCACGCACTGCCTTCCTGGAAACAAGAAGGTGTTACCACCTCCAAAGAAAGAAAGACTTCAACTTCTTGTTTGATACATTCAGTTTTTTTTTATAAAAAAGTTGTTTATCTTGATCAACTCAAAGCAGTTTGATTTTCATAATCTATCATTTAAATATGGTCATACATTATACTCCTGGTACCCTGTTAGATTTCTGTTTCTCTTTCATACTCGCTGAATATTGCATTACAATTTTAGAGCCCAAGCTTGAACGGAGTTCTGTTAGATCAAGTTATTTTGGCATAAGCTAGAAATTGACTTGTCTATATCATTTTTTATATGAAACTTTTCAGGATTTGATATTTGTTCTGTATACATAAAATAAAATAGGGGAAAAATAGAAGATAAAAGAAAAGCCATTAGGATTGGTTTTGTATCTTCTGAATGAGGTTGAGTTTAACAATATGTATTCTTTATAATGAGGTCCAAACTATTTCTTACAGATGCACTGAAACTAGCTTCTTAGTAGATCCTTGTAAGCATCTTAAAAATTGCAAATGAGGGCATTGGACGGGAATGGTGAGCAGCATTTTATATTGGAGAAATTCAAATTCCAGCCAATTCCTCCGCATGAAATGAATACCAAAGAATGTAAAACCAACATAGTAGGAAATCTCATTCAATACCTATAAATCCACCAATTTCATACATAATGTGTTGGTTAAATAATGAAAATTATCAAAATTACAACCGATTTAATAACATTAACAACAACACCGCATACATAACATTAACAATTATGACAAATCGTTGAGTTAGTTGCAACCGACGCATTTCAATTTTCACCATCGCTAATTCATTGGAGTCGTTAGCATTCGTTGGATGAGTTGTTACATTTAAACGCTCAGATGTGTCCATTTGCAACCTCCCTTGATTATGTAACACTCAAACATATTCGTCACATCAATTGTTGAAGTTACCACATTACTGCATATTTGAGACACAATAAAGTTATTCACTTGTGTAAAAGGAACAAATATACAAAAATTACAATAAGTAAATACATACTATTCTTAGACAAAAATAATAGTGTCTACCCGGATACTGATCACAATAAGGATGTAGCAGTAGACGAATTTGATTACATTTTCTATCAACAAATGTTCTCAACACCAACTAGGCCTAGATACTGATCACAATAAGGAAATATACTAAAACACTTGGGATTACAGGAAAAAAAAAGAGACAACAATAGACGCAGCAGCAGCATAAACTTCACCCAACCAAACAGAGAGTCAAAGAAAAAAAGGAATCCAATGTGCATAATTGTCTCCCCTTGTGCCGAAAGCTTCTGCAATTCCTCCACAGTTTTTATTTTATTTTATTTTGTATTTTCTTTGTAAAAGCAAAAACTAAGATAGCCAAAAGCAAGATGACATGTCAATGCAAATAAAAATGTCTCAAACCGTGAAAGTAAGTCCAAAATTAATTTTTTCTGCAAATGGATAGTCAAATTTGCTCACAGTACACTAGAATAAAGCTGAAGTAAGAATCCACAATGTAAATTGAAACTTAGAATTTAAAAATAGTACAATGTCTGTGTACATTTTAAGAAACAGGGCAGACTTCTAAGGTCTAGGAAAAATTGAGACTATTATCACTCTTTTGATGTCAACTGTGTGACTAAGTACATATACAACCAAATCAACAGTTCATAATTCAGAAATTAATATCAACCTACAGATCTGAACTTCGCCTTACAGGTATAGCCAAAATGACCTCGCGATTTGGTTTGCGATTTGAGAGAGATTCACGCGAGTTTACAAAAGGCATATGCTTAGAAACCCTAGATTTCTTTCAAATCAAATTGAAATTATAAGATTCATATGCTCAGAATCTTTACCTCTCTGTTTACAACAAGTTCTGTTTGATCTTCTTTTTTCCTTCCGATTTGCTTCAGACTCGCTTTGACAGAGAGAATTTGTGGAAAAAATGCAAAAACTACTCAGAATCGGGGAGAGAGAATCGGCAGGCGCAGGGGAGAGAGCATCGGGGAGAGAGGGAGAGGGAATCGGCAGTAGCGTTGTTTCCCCTTCTTTTTTTTGAGACTCGCCTCATGTTTTAACCCATTTTGTGACACGTGTGCTTTTTTGCTATTTTTTTGCCTTGGTCCGTCTAAGAACTATATATATATATATATGTGTGTGTGTATTAGTTGTTCGGGAGCGTTTTAACTGACCCTCATGTGGGCCAAAGGCCTGACACTAGAAGGGGCTTATGAGCCTATTGGGTCGAAGCCCATGGAGAAGTTGAAGATATTCTTGTTCGGCATCCGAGTCCTTTGGGCCGGAGCCTTACCCTAGTGTATAGTGTTCGAGGTCGGGTCCTCGAGTCCCTTGGGCCGAAGCTCAGACCCGATATTGAGATCATTATATTGGGCCTGTGCAGTGGTCCATCCTGCGTGCAGAGTCTGGAACCCTTACCGTATTTGAATAAGGTAACTCCAGAGGTAGCGTTTGGATTGGATTCTACTTCCACCTTTAAGGAGATTGTGTTGGACCCTAATAATGGTAACTGCCATGTTTAGGAGTCCTAAACCGACTCGGATGTGGATTCTAGGGTAGTGGGAATGGTATAAATACAGGGCTTGGATTTCATCTAAGAGGTAACACATCTTTGAGCACTAAATACTATACCTCCATTGTTAAACCTTGTAACGGCTTGTACTCATTCTCACACCGGAGCTATCCCCCGGCGGCACAAGCCGTTAAGCTTCTGTGTGATCCGTTATTGTGCAGGTTTCAGCGCGTGAATTCGGTGATTGGACGCGCCGGCGAAACTTGGCGTTAACATTGGCGCTAGAAGGAGGGCTTTTAGTGTTCTTATAATCACAACCCAACTTTTTCGGTAGCAAGCCATGGCGAGTAAGGAGAACAGTGCTGCAAACCAGGAAAAGGCAAAGACCCACCAAACCACGTTGGTGAGGGGGTCAGTGAAGGATAGGCTGGGCTCTCGAATCCAGGGAGATCGGGTGGAGCCGGCTGGCTCCATCCGCCAGAGGCTCTTCCATGGCAGCCATCATACCCCCAACCAGGCTAGTCAGGCGGATGAGAATCATTCTCGAGCACTGGAGGTACGTGGAAAAACCTGAGGAGAGGACAGCCGAGATCAGAGGGAATTCATCTTGCAGAAAAAGATGAAACAGAATAAAGATGCCATGATGGCCCTGCGACTTCAACAGGAGGAGCTCGAACAGCAGATGGCGAAGGTGGTCGGAGAGCAGGAAGCCACCTCAAAAAGGCGCCGACACATAAGCCGATCCCGGTCACCTCGACGAGGAGAGGCCGAAAGAGAAAGGAGCCGACACAGAAGTCGTTCACGGGACGGCCGAAGCAGCAGGAGAAGTCGTTCGGTTGAATGAGAACCAGCGCATCAAGGCCAGTCGCGATAGAGGAGGTGGGACGCATCTCCAGAATACGGTAGGGACAGATACATGTCGTTCCCTCGAAAAGAGGAGAACGACCCCCTCGCTCGAAGGGTAGCTGAATTGGAGAAGTTGTTATCGACCAAAAATTCGATGGGGACACATTCGGCTTGCTTAGGGTCACCTTTCTCGTCGGAGATCAATCAGGAGACTACCGACCCCAAAAAGAAAATGCCCCTGATGGAGACCTACGACGGGATGGGAGATCCGTATGACCACTCAGACGGGTACGATAGGCTGATGACATACTATGGACACTCCGATGCTGCCAAGTGTCATATGTTCGCAACAACTTTGAAAAAGAGTGTCCGAGAGTGGATGGGAACCCTGACGACGGGATCGATTAACTCTTGGAATGATCTTCGGGAAAAATTTTATGCTCGGTTCGGGAGTAACAAGAGGCGGGGAAAGATCACAGCTTCACTCATGCAGGTCCGACAGAAGTCAGATGAAAGCCTGGGTCAGTATATCAAAAGGTTCCGAGAGGTTGTGGGATCGGTAGCAGAGTTGAATTCCCCACAAGCCTTGGGATTCTTCACTACGGGACTAGACATTGGGAAATCAAAGAAGTTGATGAAAGATTTGGTGATCAACCCTCCAGGAGATTTGACAGAAGCTTTCCACCGGGCCGAAGGATACATAGCAATTGAAGAGGCAATGGGAAATTTTAAGCCTCACTCCCAATCTTACGAGAAGTCAAAAGATCGGGACAAACAGAGTTACCAAAGGTCGGATAATCAAGGGAAGTTTGACAACTATGGTAGAAAAAGCCACAATGGGGGAGGGTCGGGCATCGGACGACCACCTTTCCCGAATAAGAATGTCAACAAGGTATACACTGCACTCAACAGCGACAAGGCTAAAATATTAGAGGAAATGCGAGACAAACCCTTTTTCGAATCGTGCCCAATGATCCCGAAGCCGGGGAAAAGGGGTTGGGACAAATATTGTGCGTATCATCAGTGTCGGGGACATACGACGGAGGAGTGTAACAACTTGAAAGATCTGATAGAAAAAAATGTCCAGAATGGGCAGCTGGTGCAGTATGTGGTCGGACGAGAGGGTTCAGAGGCCCCCCGGGAGGTGAACAGGGAACCAGCTCTGGAAGCACAGCCACAACCGCACCCACAAGCCCGAGGGGCCATTGATGTGATTTCGGTCGGGTCAGTAGGGCGTGTAACCGAAAGGAAGCGGAGTGGACATCTCGAGGCCGTGTTGGCGGTAGCCAGTTCATCGCCCAAAAAGGATAGGGCATATTCAGGAGTAGCCATCTCATTCTCGGATGAAGACTATCCCACCGATCATATCGAACCACATGACGGGGCACTGGTGATAACAGCACAGGTCGGCCTAGTGGACATGAAAAGGATGATGATCGATAATAGATCCTCAGTCGACATATTGTATACGCATGCATACCAGAGGATGGATTTAGAAGGGAAGAAGATGGAATTAGGTGGAGAAGGCCCATTGTATGGTTTCAGCGGGGACCCGGTGGATGTTTCGGGAAACATCGAATTACCAGTCAGGTTCGGCACAGCCCCTCAACAGTCAGAAATTCTGGTCAGATTTTTTGTGGTACAGGTGGAATCGGCATACAACGCTATCTTGGGGAGACCAACATTAGCAGCACTGCAAGCCGTAACATCTATACCCTACTTCAAAATCAAGTTTCCAACACCGAACGGGATCGGGGAGGTAAAAGGCGATCTTAACATTGCCCGAAGGTGCTATCGGAGCACCTTGATTTCTTCCGGGGTCGGGGTCAGCAAACAGAAACAGACAATGGCCATCGAAATAGAACCATTCACCGAAAGCAGTACTGAACCGATGGCACTGCCAGCAGAAGAGACAGAAGACGTTGAGTTGATACCGGGGAACGCAGAAAAATTGATCAAGATTGGGTCAGGATTATCAGAGCCACTACGGACAGGATTGGTGGACCTGCTTCGGGTGTATGCCGATATATTTGCTTGGGAGCCCAGCGACATGCCAGGGGTAAGTGAATCGGTAGCATTACATAGGCTGCATACAGACCCGAAGAGGAAGCCAGTAATACAGAAAAGAATGATTTTTTCCCCAGAGAGACAGAGGATCATAGATGAAGAGATTTCCAAACTATTGGAGGCGAGGATCATATGTATTTTTGACCTTTAACCTACAGTTCAAGTGAATTGGATAAGGTTACGAAAATCTGTAAGGCTGGCCAGACCAATGGTTCCTCTCCACGTTTCCCAATCATAATTTATAAACTTGCTCTTTTCTTAGTACTATTCTGATACTACTGAAAAATCTTTATGTTTATCTACAAAAATTTGTAATATATTTATGTCAGATTCAAAATTAAAGATATATTTCAAATTTCTAACATTTTATTTTTAATTAACTGACTACTATTTATTGCTACACTTTTATTTAATATTAGGGATATGTTTAAAAAAAATATTTATAAAAAATGTTATTACCTTACCATGAAATTAACTTCATGGTAAGTTGATCAATTAACTAATACAGTACTGACACACAGACAGAAAAATCACCTTTCGACGTGTATCGATAATGTATTGATCAATTGACCAAAATTAACTTCATACTTACAGCTTGGATTCCCAAATACCTATTTGGCCTGGCCATTTCCCCCTCTCTGTTAATCACACACGTACACATACAAACAAACCAACTAGGTATACTCTGTGGGCGTTTGGACTTTTGTGCAATAAAAAGTTAAAAAACCACCCCATCTTTCAATTTCAGATAAGGAGTATTGAAGGAGACATTTAATGAGAACTGAGATTCTTATAAATGAATGAACCCCCATCATTTTCCTTTCCTTTCTTCATTTCTATCAACCTGTTTTGAATCATAAAACCCATGTCATAAAGTTTATCATTTGTGCTCCAATATATATATATATATATATATATATATATATATATATATATATATATATATATATACTAGCGATAACCCGTGCCTGAAAGTACGTGTAACGAAATATTAAATTAAAATTCGAAAAATATTACATTATCTAAAGACACATACCACCACAACAATTAATACATACTTAATCATCAATACACATCAACCACCAAAACATTGAGCCAGTTTGTACTAATTTTAAGAAATTTCGACAGAGTTTCCTTTAAAAATAGATACGCAGAAAATTCTAAACCTGTCTACAAAACTTACAATCATCAATACATATCCAAACTAGCAAAAAAGCCATCATTCCATACCCAAAAATAATCATAACCATGTATAATTAGTTAACTTTACAAAAGATGGAACACAAAAAATACAAACGTGTAAAAAATAGAGAAACAACATGTTGCATAAGACCCATTACTTTACAACTTACACTAAGTATTCTTTACAGCTTACACCAAGTATCCTTCAATGTATACCTGAAAATATTTAAAATATAAAAATTATCGAAATATGTGAGTCAAAATAAAATAACTGTATATCAGAAACATAATAACCCTTACTTTACCCTGAATTATCTAAAAAACAAATGAACACACACATTTGTATGTAGTGGGGGGAATGATTTAGATTGATATAAGTAAGAATTTAGAGAGATTGTAACAAATTATCAATTTATTTAAGAAAATATATGGATGAATGTAGACTCACAGTCAAATAAAGTATTCTTAGTACCATTTCAACAAACGGTTCATTTGCTTAATGATTTAACTCATAAATCTGTATTGGTGGCAGTATAATGGTGTGTAAGTTTGATTAGCGAATGTTTGATTGGTTACAATTATGTGTATGTTTTTGCATGTATTGTGTTGTGTGTCAGAATGAGAAATAGAGAAATAGAGTCTTAGTCAGAGATACTTTCACACCTTGACAATTATTTGGTTAGTGATGGGTTAGTCATCATCAAAGGTGGACAGGACGACACTGGATTGCATATCATTTAACTCTCTTAAATGTCTTCTTCATCCCTTCAAACCTTCTCTGCATCACTATCCTTAATGTCCTCGTATAAATACGAACGCACTTTGCGCAATGAGGAGAATGCACAACCACATAAAGTTATTTTAATGCAGTGACATAAAAGTAGATTTACTTGATTACGTCGGCCCCATCCACAAAGGTCCATTGTATATACTCTATCGTTCTCGTTGACAAATTTACTCCAATCCTACAAAGAATGAACCTCATTGTAAAATTAAATGTTGAAATGTTGAAAAGATTACATAATTCAGTAGAAATAAACTTGTTTAAATTATACCATTTACTTGTCGTAAGAATATTATAACAAAAATTCTGGGTAAACAATATTTGTGGTGCAATTCAACCCATCTTCCGGAAGGAGGACAGTAATATGATCCGAAGATGTGCATCTAGATAGTGCCACATAAAGGTGTCCATAACTAAAAGCAAGTGTCTGCAATTTTAAAAATAAAAACACTTAAATTAAAAGACACCCAATTTTTAAAAAAAAACCTAACATTCGTGTGCAAATGTGTGTGTTTTGTGTGTGTGCTACTGTTGTGAAAGAGAGAGAGATAGAGTGATAACACAAATCCTAAGGGTCAAAATCATTAAATAAAGCTATGTTAGAAATACATGTGAATGAGGCAATTAAAAAAAGAGTAAGAATGCATGATCCAAAACTATTAATAAGGCTTAGTCAAAAATATATCCTGCAACCTGAGACAAATTATTACATAGAAGATAGTATTGATATATATTAAATCAAATTCTACCACTCTTTAAACAATAACCCCAAATCGTTTCATCTTAAATTCACCTTACCTTAGATGCAACCTACATGAAATTTTCAAATCACGTGTTTTTCTCTTCCTCCAGAAGAGTTTTACAACAAAATATATGATCCAGGTTTTAATTCAATCACATGTTTTTCCATTCCCTTCCTCCAAATCAAATTTCTGTTGTATTCTTTGATTCAAGTTTTCCAGAAAACATAGTAAACAATTTGGATAACATATCCTCTTTCTATTTTTAGGTTATAACTGAAAACAGTTATTTTGAAAATGATGGTCAATACCCAAAGAACAAAAAATTAAAATTGGAGAACAACAAAAAGAGCATAGATCTGTTCAATTTTCCACCAGTAAAATAAACTTGAATAGAAATAATTTCCTAGAACCAATTTTCAAATCACATCTTATTTCCGAAAGTAAAAGCAAAGTTTTAATTGGATCATTGCATTTGACACATATGATCCAAGTTACCCTTGAGCTCCTCAGTAACCAAACTACAAAAAAAATCTAACTATATAATCCAAACAGACAACTTATAGTAAGAATCAAGTGTCATCATTTGAACCTCATCCACTTAGTAAGAGTTTGTTTCAAATAAATCATTAAGCATTTAACACAATATAGGTCTCCGCATTTGATAAGGCATCCAAAAAAACATGGTGAACTGTGTACTACTAATAAATAAGTAAATGTCTAGAAGGTGGAAGGCTGGAAGCTCACTTGATGGAAGAAAAAGAGTTGTTATCGAGTTAGAAGAAAGCTGAGGTTTTGCTGGAACACGTGCTTCTCGTAAAGTAGTCGGTTTACAAATATGGTTCTGATCATTCGCCTGCAAATTTAGATTATTTTATTAATTTTGCCCCATAAATTCTACTTTGCTTTCCTGTATTGTTAAGTTCTTGAACAAAAATGAGATGTACAATTATATTCAATCGGCTAAACAAAAATGAAGTACGCTTTTAGCATGTTTGCTATTCTTAAAACAGAATCTAGCATCTGTTTTGGTTGTCTCCCTTTTTTCATGTATTGGTCAATCATGGTTACTTGGGTTTTAGCACGATAGTGAACGATCCAATTCTATCCATAGGTTGAGGGGATCCCAAATATAGGTGGTTGTTGCAGACTGATGTTCAAAGGATTTACACCTACTACTTAACTAATATGAACCAAAATGGTTAACTAATATGAGCTTATGCTTTTAGAGGAATTTCTAACCAAAATGAAAAATTATCATGGTTAAAGTCCTGCTCTAGACTCGTACAGGGCTGTTTTTCCCTCCTATTTTTACTCTGTTCAAGTAGTATTGAAATTCTTGATTAGGATCTAATTAATCAAAATTTGACATAGTTCCCATTGTTTTATTAGTATGAGAAAAAAAAGTGTTTCATTCTCTGAGATACTACCCAACCCCAATATACAGATGGCCTTTAGTAGGCACTAATTTAGTAGCAAAGCCCCAATAGGAATCATCAACATTGAACAAACATGAGACAAGGATAAAACAAAAGACAAAAGGAAAGGCCATGGTTACAGAGATTTTAGAAACCAAATATAAATTCAAAAAAACATAATTCTTGAAATAAAATAATAAAGGATCAAAGGAATCCAAAAACTGCATCCGAACTTCCAGCTTATTAGTTAGATTAAATCCCAGCCACATAAAAAAAATCTCGAGTAAACTACAGTTTTCAAAAAACCATTCCTTGCGTTACTTCATTATCAATCTAAAATTTAATTGAAAATATACTATTAACTATCATTATCAGTAATGTAGCATTTGTTAGGGGGTGGAATTGTAAGACCCTTTATGGGAAAAAGAACCTTTACCCCACTGTGGTTGTACTGTTTTAAGCAATTAGCCACTGTGCTTTTATAATATTCAATTAGCCCACTGTACTTTTAAAAAATGTGCAATTAAGAAATTCCGTCCAATTTTGCTCACGGACGTTAAAAAATTGGAGGAAAAAGCACCTTTACCCCATTGTACTTTTAAAATATTCAATTAGCTCATTGTATTTTTAAAAAATATTCAATCAAGCAATTTCGTCCAATTTTGCTCACGGACGTTAAAAAATTGAGACAATTTTCCTACGTGGCTTTAAAAAATAAAATACAAATGACGTGTCTCATTTTCAATGGGGGTACCATTGCATCCTATTACCCCTTCACCACATCGTGCCTCTTTTGAATCTCCAGGATCGTCTCCATCACTTGGCCCCTCCCCTGCTCCTGAATCACCTTCTGCAGGAAAGTCTCGCTATGTCCGGTGGAGATTAGAGAGTCTAGGGTCGAATCGTCAGCCTTCTCTCCGGTCACGGTGAAGTACCGGCGCTGGACGGTGTCCCGATACTCGACGACCATGCGCTGGCGGAGGTCGTGGAAGGAGGTTGTGGAGTTGTGGAGCTTCTTCCGGAGACCGTTGATGACAGAGGTGCGTGTTCGGTCGGAGGAGCTGTCGGGGCCGCAGCCGGGGAGGGTGCGGTTGGCGGCATTAGAGCAGTCTAGGGATTCGAGGTGGAGTTTTATGAGCTTGGCCTTTTTGAGGGAGGAGGAGACGTGGACGTCCATTTTGGAGCGGAGGTCTTTGACGGATTTGGCGTGGTGGAGAGTTTTAGATTGGTCGTGGGAGGATTGGAGCTGATTGTAGAGGGTTTCAAGGTGTTTGAGCTCATCTTTAATGGCTTCAACATCTTGGAAGAATTTGTCCAGATTTACACCATCTCCAGCTCCTCCATTACTGGACATCTCAATGACGTGGAAAGGATTTTGATCATCGTTGTTTTATCGAGAGAATGAGTCGGAGGTAAATAGATCATTCATCTTGATAATTTAATTCCCTTTTGTTTTATTTTCAGGTGGTTGGCTAATTGAATGGAGGAGAAAATTAGTGGTGGAATATGAAATGGAATGGTTAGGGTGAAGAATCAATAAAGAGAAGCAGAGGAGAGAGAGAGGAATTTTGGAGAGGAAAGAAACGAGGGAAGGAGCGGGAAAAGGAGTTGTTGTTGTAGTCAAGTTTACTCTTTTCTTTCTTGTTGTAGTAGTAGAGGAGAGAGAGGAATTTTGGAGAGGAAAGAATTGCTGATTTGGACGAAATTGCTTGATTAAACATTTTTAATAAGTACAATGGGCTAATTGAATATTTTAAAAGCACAGTGGGGTAAAGGTTCTCCCCCCCCTCAATTTTTAACGTCCGTGAGCAAAATTGGACGGAATTGCTTGATTGAACATTTTTAAAAAGTATAGTGGGCTAATTGAATATTTTAAAAGCACAGTGGCTAATTGCTTAAAACACTACAACCACAGTGGGGTAAATGTGCTTTTTCCCGACCCTTTATACAATAGAAACTTCCTTGCAACATAGAAACTCCTAACATTAAGAACATTTACATGTATTTGAATTAAAATTTGATCATCAAAACAGTTCATGTCATATTTGTAGAAAGGCCTCTTAGAGGCCCAATAAAAGAATTTCAAAAAAGAATCAGTGCTTTTATGAGTTATAAGCTTGAGAGCCATTGAGACTGGCTTAAGATGTGACAAATCCATGTACTGCATGATTGGTCCTGAAGGTGATCTTACAGATACCACCAAAGAACAATGTCAACGTCTATCACTAAAAGGTCATCTCCTATCCATGTTACAAAGTATATCTTCATCTTTTTTAGCAAGCTTTTGATATAACAACTCTTTTTATTAAAAGAATCACTTTTTTTAAATAACTTTTATCCTAAATCACTTTAAATCACTTTTATCCTGAATCACTTTAAATCACTTATTGTCTGTTCAAAGTAAAGTTTAATTCATAAAAGTAAAGTTTGAAATTTAAAATCACCTTATAGTGACCAAACGCACTAAACATTACTGTAGCAAATACTATAAACACTATAACTAAACATACCCTAAAACGTTTCCTTAACGGCAATGTAGATTATGGATACAAAATCTAGTGAGACCAATTGGAAATAAGCCAATCATTTCCCTTTCAAGATCTAATTTTGTTTAGTGAAATGTTTTTTGCTTTGATGCTTCTTTTTCTTTTACCAAAATTCTCGAGTAGTATTGAAAGGTGTGCATATAGACCAACACAACTCAAATTTCTTTAAACTAAATTAATATAAATATTAAACTTTATTTCTAGTTGTCTCGCTTGATCAAGAGAAGTCACTCTAATTAAGAAGAACAATTTTTTATTTCTAATCCATAACCCCAAAAATAAGGCATGTCCATGCACAAAGAAAACATGCATGCAATTTAAATGTTTGTCTATTAACCTCTTTGAAACAATCAATCATACATGACTCGATCACAATCAACAGCCGCCTAATTTAGCCGGCTAAGTTGAAACGAACAGGAACACCAATATCACCCTTCAAGCAGCTGTATATTTCATAGAATTAGTTTCGTCTATGAAAATATTTAAATTTTAAGTTATTGCTCCAAAAAAAAGTCTTTTAAATTATGCACCATTTGTGTTGTGCAGGTAGAACTGAGCTGTTGTAGCAGTGGAACTGTTTACGTTGGTTGTGGTGCTGGTTTTGGAGGTGACCAACCATCGGCAGCTCTCAAATTACTTCAAAGAGTTAAATTGTATTGTACTCGAATGCCTAGCGGAGCGCACCTTGTCTAATCGCTACCAAGCAATGAAGTTTGGTGGCGATGGTTTTCATCCTCGTAGTATGTGTTTCTGTTCATGTCTAATTAATGATTTGTCATTATGTTGGTTATTGATTTACACATTGGTGTGCAGTTATTCAGAGAATGTTATGGG
This sequence comes from Panax notoginseng, assembly GCA_016801055.1. Lineage (NCBI taxonomy): Eukaryota > Viridiplantae > Streptophyta > Magnoliopsida > Apiales > Araliaceae > Panax > Panax notoginseng. The sequence goes on along the minus strand of CM029014.1, from coordinate 217,610,247 downwards.
CTAAATGGTAATAGATCTCTAAATTTCAAATTTGGTGTGCTTCTGTGGTGCTCAAGATGGAGAAGTTTATCTGGCCTGCCCGAGTAACTAATACTTAATCTACCTCAAATGTCCTAACTATTTATGTACTCTTTCACCGAGTAAACTGAAAGAATTTACAAAGTATCTTTAGATATCATTTCTTCTGTAGTGCTAATTTTTTACTTGACTATCACTTGCATTAAAAGTGATAATAGTGACTATATGAAGTCTTAAGTTTCAAGTCATCCTCCTCTTTGCAATTTTATTTAATGTTTTGTTTATGCTTGTCAACAATTTTTGCAGTTTTAGAGTGGATGCATTTGCTCCTACCTATGACTGTGGAAAGAGGGGTTTGCATAATTACCAACATAGGTGCAAGTAAGAAGCTAAAGATTTTAAATTACTAGGCATTAAGTTTTGCTTTAAACTTTTAAGCAATGGCCCTCCTTCGTAGATTTCTTTGCAGCGAATACATTTGTTGTACAGAAGAAGGTTTTAGATTTAGCGAGCACACTTGGCATTAATATTACTGTTGGTGTGGCTTATCAAGTGGAGGTCACTAAAGCAGGTATAATTCATATGGAAAGATTTTTTGAAATTTATGGTTTATTACTTTTTGTGCAGTTTTTAGTACTAATTCAGCTCATCTGTAGTTATGGTTTATACTTTCTGTGCAATTTTTCTTTTTCTTTCTAATAAAAAGGAATAGACTTCAAGGCTTACAGTACAATTTTTTTCCTTTTCTTCATATATTCAGGTCTGGATCATCATAGTGAAGAATAATGACATGACTGTCCCTCTATCAACTGAGCATGGCAACAACATTTATAGTGAAGAATAATGGCAGGGAAGCCTTAAATTAAAGCACTGCAATACTTGGCCATTACAGAATTGTAAGACCCCAACTTATTAATGAATAAAATCAAATTTTCTCTAAATATTATTGTGAATAATAAGGTGTTAATTTGATATAATGCTTTGGTTATGGGTGAAGTGTGCAAATTTTACAAAATAAGCAAGTGGTTATAAAATATTCATTTGTTGTCGGGGAATATTCGTTTGGTCGTGGAATATTCTTGCTGTCGGGGAATATTCATACGACGGCGCAGCCTTGTGTGGGTCCCATAACGGAAAGCGATTGGATGAAGAAAATGACAAGTATAAGTTGTTTATAAATAACGGCGTAGTTGTTATCGTTAATACTGTTGAAATACCTGGTGGTTAAAATACAGCAGCACACGGTATTGCACCAATTATTGATTCTTACGTAAGAAGACACTACTCAATAATTGTTACAGTAGTTACTGTTCAATATTTTATTTTATTGATTCAATAATTGCTGCGTTAATATGTTATATTATCGTTGTTTCAATAATTGTTGTTGCACAGTATTTTCCATTATCAAATCAATAATTCATATTATTTGAATAATATTATTAGATAACATTATTGACAATGTCTAGAAAGTTCTGTTTAAGGAGAGGTTTGGTCATCTAATTGCGCGCTAGTAAGGAGAAATCCTTATTGGAAAGCCCCTTCTTTCCTAGGAACGGCCTGGTTGTCATAAATGTAATTCTATAATATTATTTGTGAATAATTAATTATTGATTCATATGATAAGAAAATATTTATTTTATGTGGATATAAATGTTGGATATATTTATTGTGGTTAAAAATGAAGAAGTTAATGTTGAGTTGTTTTATCAGTATTTTTATCGTAGTGGAGGTATTAAAAATCAAATCAAGGTTTTTGAGAAATATTACGGGGGTTATAATTTTTAATCCGACCGTTGGATCGTGGTAATTTTTGGATATGTTATTCATATATAAGTTGAGTATATGTCCACAAATTTTGAACCGTTAAAAATGAACTTATGATTTGTTATGAATTTTACGAGATGACTGGTTCAGAAATTGTAGAAGTTACGAAATTTATCATTTTGGTAGAAAATTCTAGAATTGGTGGGCCCCACTTTTGGTTGGTAAAAATGTGCTGAGATTTTTATTCAAATGTGGTGGGTGGGAATAGTAGCAGGTAAAGCCATCAGGTTGCAGGTTAAGTCTGCTTCGGCATGCTAACATTTTCCTATAAATAGAAGGCTAAGTTAGAATTGAAAATCACACAAGAAACAAGTTTTCTCTCTTTCTCTCTCTAGATTATTGAGTGTATTTTATGAGTATTTAGATACTTTGTGAGTTTCTATTCATCAGTGCAAGTTTCCTTCAGCTTTATACTGATATTCCGATCAGAAGTACTAATATTTTGAGGTAAGGGATATTATTTTCTTCTTAAATGATATTATTTTCTTCAATATCATTATGTTGAAATATTGATGAACTTTTTATCAAATTTAAAAATTTTTGTGTCGGAGTTACTATTCACGTATACGGCACTATTCACGTATACGACACTATTCACGAATACGGCACTATTCACCGAAAAATAAAAAATTTTATTTTTGTCCAAGATGTCTATTATGGTTACTATCTTTGATTATATCCATGTTTTGATCTTTATTTTTGAATTCTCCTTCAAAATTGGTTATTATGGAGTATTATTGCACTTGGATAAACTATAATACGAATCTCTAATATTTGTCCTTCTGTCTCATTGGATTCATTTTCTTAAAGATAATTTTTCATCATCCTCAGTCCTAAATGATGATATTACTGAATATCTTTGGCCTGTAGTGCAAAGATGAATGATTAACTGATGAATATATTTGGCCCGTAGTGCAAAGATGAACAGATATTGAGATGAACATGACCAACTGGTGATACAAATGAATATCTTTGGCCTGTAGTGCAAAGATGAATATTTGATTCAAGATGTTTATTGATTGATGTTACAGGGATAAAATATTGATGATGAACTTTTAAATCTTAGAAGATAGTAGAATTCATTCTCTACTTGACTCTTCTAATGGTTCGCTGTTTTCGCTACAGTTGTTGATCTAAAACCTGTTGTCTATTATATTTTATCATATTTTTTTCCCTGTTGAAGACTAACGATAATTTGTTGTATATTATCTTAGTCATAATATTCTTTATTAGGCTAGTTGAGCTCACCATTTTCCTTTTTATTCCATTTTTCTCAGGAGGCGAGAATATAGCAGGAACTAGTCGAGGTGTGGAGTGATGTTACCAGTCAGTTGTGTTAGCAGTCCTCACTATTTTGTAAAATAGTGTTTCAATAATTGTAATGAGGACTTATTTGAGTGTGAATATTATCTAGAAGACAATATTTATATTTAAACTCACAGTATTTGTGTTGTCGTATTTTGCACGACAATTATTATAATGAAGTTGTATTTGTTTCTGTACCATGTATTTGGCGACTCAGAATGGGTGATGTATACCTATTTTGGGGCATCACAAGAGTCAAGAAAAGAGGAGGGACAACAATTCAAGGACTTCGGTACTGCTCTTACTGCACACTTCCTCACCCATTTTGGATTGTGGACTCAGCAAGATGTGCCCATTACCATTTTGAGGCATAAGCTCAGTAGAGTTTATGCTGCTCCTCTTGAAGAAAGACTCAAACCATTTTATAACTCCCCACCTTCTAAATATGTGACCATTGATCAGGTATGTTCCGGGAATATTTATTTCAACAGTAAATCAAGATGGCTCAAGTTAGGCTAGGTTGTTTCAATATGTTCAAGGACTCAATGTTACTCTTGGGCTCAATGTGACCTTAAACTTTAAAGTTACTATCAATAGTACTCTTGGGACAGTAAATTTGAGACTTGATTCGGGCTCAAGTGGTTAATATCAATATGTTCAAAATATTATTTAATAGCGCCACCACCTTCTCATATCCGGCAGCTATAACTACGACAGCTCGTAATATTGGACTTGCGGACTGTTTTCTATTCCCAAGCGTCTAAGAGAGAATCGAATCATGTACTTTTCAGTTTTTAATCTTTCTCAAAATGACAATATTAGGTGCTGCCAATTAGCTTGGAAATTAGGGTATTGGAAATTCAAATTAGAAAGATCCCACTTCAATGGTTTTGATTTTGATAAGAATTTTGATGTTGTGTAGGGAAAATTTTAATCAAAAATCCTAATTTCAACATTACTAAAGGAGCAGACTAAAGGTACGGTGTAATCAAGATTACTAAAGGTACGGTGTAATCAAGATTACTAAAATCCTAATTTCAAGATTACTAATGTAGTCATGTTATACAATGAGTCCTGGGTCTAAGATTACTAAAGGAACAGACTTTTGGGAGTTTTAATTATATAACTCAGCCTTTAGGTGGAACTCAGTAATATACTTCTTATTTTCTTTCTCATATTTTCACTTTTTCGTGGTCGAGAGTTGTTCTTCAGGGTAATACGAAAGGACACTAACAAGAACACCAATTTCGAATATTTTAAATCACTTTTTTTTTTCAAACTAATTGTTCTTCAGGGTAATACGAAGGGACACTAATTGTTGAAGAAGTGAATCCAATTTATAGATAAAATGTTATGTTTCCGAGCAGATTTCAGATACAAAATCAGAAGAAATGTTGGGTTGAGAGGAAAAATTGATTAAATGGAGGTAAAAGAGAAATTGGATTTTGAGGGCTTTACCATTTCGTTCGAGAAGATAGGCCATTGTCGTTGCAGCTAGTAGAAGCCATTGATGAAGTTGTTGAGCTTCTTCTTCTCCTTCTTCGAAAGGGTATACAGAGACAAAGAGGGGTAGTGTAGGGTGGGTTTTGATTTGGGCGGGTTTTTTTTTTGTGTGAAATGAAATCTGACCTTTAGATTAAGTTAGCTGAAATCTTAGTCGTTATTGTGGTTTGTCAAGTTTTAAAGTGAGAATAGATTCAAATTTGGTTGCTCAGAAACATGTTCAAACACTTTATAAAATAGGTTGCTAAGAAGATAAAATCCAATAAATCATTTAAAGAATAAGGGTAAAGAGTGAGGAGGCCAATAAAGCATTTAAAGAATTAGGATAACTAACCAGGAGTAATAGTAGCACACTTTACAGCAACATTGTACTTGCAGAACACAAAAGGTTAAAGCGATCATATATACAACCAGACTAAGGTATATGAGTATACACACGGAGAATGAGATGTGTGTGTGTGTGTGTGTGTGTGTGTGTTTACACGTATAAGCATTACCCTCATTTATCTTTTGTTCGCCTTTGATTCATTTGTATTTTATAAAATAATCTTGGAATTGAAGTTTCTTCTCTTGTGATATGAATAAGAACACAATGACACTCAATATGGTGACATGGTGTCATTCTAATAACAACGCCACTTATATTTTTATAGATAATATAATAACAACAAAGAAAAATATCTTTTCCATACCAACTATGCTCTTATGGATTCATCTAATGACGCCATCACTACTTTCTGCCAGAACTAACTTATAATGAGGTGAGAGCATCATTCCCGTCCATTCTTGCTATCCAAATGAGGCCTCATGGCCTGTGATTACACCACATAAAGGCCCTTCACTCCAAAAAAATTGGGTTGGATGACAGTTCATGAGGATAGTTAACTTCACTGGATAAATTCTACATAGTTACCACCCACTAACAGGTTTCAATGTCCATAAGCATCTTGTGGTTTCCTCTCTAGTCTCCAGTAAATGATAAGGATAGATGGGAAAAGGAAGTGAAAAATAACTTAGTTATATTACTACCATTGTAAGATACTTAATTATTGACATAGTTTTAATGATCAAAGATAGCCAGAAAGCAAAAAGCAGCACGAATTACAGAAAGCAATATAATAACTACAGTTACACAAGCTGTATACACTCATAGGATGCAGTTAACCCAGAATTTTAAGGTGGCTAGCATTACCTAAAAGGCTAAGACAATTGAATAAATAGTCAATAAACAAAAATATCAACTCAGCACATAAAAAGCATATGTACAATAATTACTTGTAAACAAAACACCTATGCAAGAAATCAAAAGTAAGTAACAATTATGCAATTTAAAAAAAATAATAAATGGACTTACTTCAGAGTAGCTTCAGCACTTTCTACAGTAACTCTATCATTAGTGGCATCACGATTTAACAAGCCTAGGTCAAAATACTTTATATCTAAATCCACATAGGGAAATATAAGCTGCATCAACATTCAATCCAAGCAAAAACAAATCAATACAATCATATAAAATTCGATGAAAATACTTCACAAAAATGAAAAATAAGTGGATGTTCAAACCTTCTCTTTAATCATTGTCCATATGATCCTCGTCATCTCATCGCCTATAATCAAAAAAGCAGCACATGATGAAGTCATAAAACATAAATATACATGTATACATATGTCAGTTGTCACCGAACATAATAAAATGAAATTATCGTCCATCTCGACGATAGGATTCTCAACTTTGACTTTATATACGACGGTGGTGGCCAAAACGAAGCAGCGAACGGAGGCGTTGGAAAAGCGAGTGAAAATTGAAAGGCAGTTCTTGGAGGAGACTCCATTGAAGATCTTCGGACTTGAACTGAAATGTGTGTGTGTGAGAGAGAGAGAGAGAGAGGAGAGCAAAATGAAAGATAGAAGGTTGCAACCAAGTAACCGAGTAAAAATGCAGAAACAATCATCAGCACATAGCACATGAGATATCAGAGATATTTTAACCAGCATGTGAGCATAATATGCAAATTAACTACAATAATTTTTTTTTATTAAGGATAGATGAAAAGGAGAGAAAACCAAGTGAAAGGAGAAAACAGTCATCCTGTTAAGTATGACAATTAAGGGATATAAAGTGATCTAACTGTAGCAAAATGGATTGACATTATAGAAAATTTGTGGACTTTCTTGCTCAATCAACAACTTTATTACTCCCTCCATTCCAAATTAGAGTCCAGAGATAACTTTGTAAAACGACAACTTTTAAGTCAAAATGTCTATTATTCCTCATTTTTACACTAATATAATAATGTTGCCTTCCAAGTTCATTAACTAAATTTTTGAGGAACCAAATCACAAGAGACAAACTTTTAAATCTCCAAATTGAAAAAAATGTAAAGTAATATAAGGTCGTCGTTTACTTCAACATTAGTACTACTTCATACAAATAAAGTTCAACCAAATAACTTGGGATTAAAGATATTGAAATTTGCAGCTACCTTTAATGCTCTATATAATTAATAGTTGTAAGACCCCAACTTATTAATGAATAAAATAAAATTTTCTCTAAATATTATTTTGAATAATAAGGTGTTAATTTGATATAATGCTTTGGTTATGAGTGAAGTGTGCAAATTTTGCAAAATAAACAAGTGGTTATAAAATATTCATTTGTTGTCGGGGAATATTCGTTTGGTCATGGAATATTCTTGCTGTCGGAGAATATTCGTACGACGGCGCAACCTTGTGTGGGCCCCATAACGGAAAGCGATTGGATGAAGAAAACGACAAGTATAAGTTATTTATAAATAACGGCGTAGTTGTTACCGTTAATACTGTTGAAATACCTGGTGGTTAAAATACAGTAGCGCACGGTATTGCACCAATTATTGATTCTTACGTAAGAAGACACTACTCAATAATTGTTACAGTAGTTACTGTTCAATATTTTATTTTATTGATTCAATAATTGCTGCGTTGATATTTTATATTATTGTTGTTTTAATAATTATTGCCTCACAGTATTTTCCATTATCAGATCAATAATTCATATTATTTGAATAATATTATTAGAGAGCATTATTGACAATGTCTAGAAAGTTCTGTCTAAGAAGAGGTTTGGTCATCTAATTGCGCGCTAGTAAGGAAAAATTCTTATTAGAAAACCCCCTTTTTCCTGGGAACGGCCTGATTATCATAAATGTAATTCTGTAATATTATTTGTGAATAATTAATTATTAATTCATATGATAAGGAAATATTTATTTTATGTGGATATAAATGTTGGATATATTTATTGTGGTTAAAAATGAAAGAGTTGATGTTGAGGTGTTTTATCAGTATTTTTATCGGAGTGGAGGTATTAAAAATCAAATCAGGATTTTTGAGAAATATTGCGGGGGTTATAATTTTTAATCCGACCGTTGGATCGTGGTAATTTTTGGATATGTTATTCATATATAAGTTGAGTATATGTCCACAAATTTTGAATCGTTAAAAATGAACGTATGATTTGTTATGACTTTTACGAGATGACTGGTTCAAAAATTGTAGAAGTTGCGGAATTTGTCATTTTGGTGAAAAATTCTAGAATTGGTGGGCCCCACTTTTGGTTGGTAAAAATGTGCTGAGATTGTTATTCAAATATGGTGGGTGGGAATAGTAACAGGTAAAACCATCAGGTTGCAGGTTAAGTCTGCTTCGGCGTGCTAACATTTTCCTATAAATAGAAGGCTAAGTTAGAATTGAAAATTACACCAGAAACAAGTTTTCTCTATTTCTCTCTCTAGATTATTGAGTGTATTTTGTGAGTATTTAGATACTTTATGAGTTTCTATTCATCAGTGCAAGTTTCCTTCAGCTTTATACCGATATTCCGATCAGAAGTACTGATATTTTGAGGTAAGGGATATTATTTTCTTCTTAAATGATATTATTTTCTTCAATATCTTTATGCTGAAATATTGATATGAACTTTTTATGAAATTTGAAACTTTTTGTGTCGGGGTTACTATTCACGTATACGGCACTATTCACGAATACGGCACTATTCACCGAAAAATAAAAAATTTTCTTTTTCTCTAAGATGTCTATTATGGTTACTATCTTTGATTGTATCCATATTTTGATCTTTATTTTTGAATTCTCCTTCACAATTAGATATTATGGAGTATTATTGCACTTGGATAAACTTTAATACGAATCCCTAATATTTGTCCTTCTGTCTCATTGGATTCGTTTTCTTTAAGATAATTTTTCATCATCCTCAGTCCTAAATGATGATATTACTGAATATCTTTGGCCTATAGTGCAAAGATGAATGATTAACTGATGAATATCTTTGGCCCGTAGTGTAAAGATGAACATGTGTTGAGATGAACATGACCAACTGGTGATACAAATGAATATCTTTGGCCTGTAGTGCAAAGATAAATATTTGATTCAAGATGTATATTGATTGATGTTACAGGGATAAAATATTGATGATGGACTTTTAAATCTTAGAAGATAGTAGAATTTATTCTCTACTTGACTCTTCTAATGGTTTACTGTTTCCACTGCAGTTGTTGATCTAAAACTTGTTGTCTATTATATTTTATCAGATTTTTTTCCCTGTTGAAGACTAACGATAATTTGTTGTATATTATCTTAGTCATAATATTCTTTACTGGGCTAGTTGAGCTCACATTTTTCCTTTTTATTCCATTTTTCTCAGGAGGCGAGAATATAGTGGGAACTAGTCGGGGTGTGGAGTAATGTTACCAGTCAGTTGTGTTAGCAGTCCTCACTATTTTATAAAATAGTATTTCAATAATTGTAATGAAGACTTATTTAAGTGTGGATTATTGTCTAGAAGACAATATTTATATTTAAACTCACAGTATTTGTGTGGTCGTATTTTGCACGACAATTATTATAATGAAGTTGTATTTGTTTCTGTACCATGCACTGTTTTCAAACCCGGACCGGACCGCCGGTTGAACCGAAAAAAATCGGACCCGGTTCACTCAACGGCTCGGTTTGGACCACTAAACCACTTTTGCTCAAAAATCGAAGTCGGTGACCGAAGTACGTAGCTTTCTGGGCTTAGTTGGATATTATCGGAGATTCGTGGAAGGATTTTCTAGAATCGCTACTCCGTTAACTCAGCTGACTCGGAAAGATACAAAATTCATATGGAGCGAAGAATGCGAGAAGAGTTTCCAAGAGCTCAAAAGGAGACTCATTTCGGCACCTGTTCTGGCAATACCATCTGGTACGGATGGATTTGTTATTTACAGCGATGCTTCAGGCAAAGAGTTATGATGTGTTCTCATGTAACATGGAAAAGTCATAGCCTATGCCTCACGACAACTCAAAGAATATGAGAAGAATTATCCTACTCATGATCTAGAGTTGGCAGCAGTCGTTTTCGCGTTGAAGATTTGAAGACACTACCTGTATGGGAAGAAAGTGGAGATTTATACGGACCATAAAAGCCTCAAATATTTCTTCACCCAAAAAGAACTCAACATGCGGCAACGATGTTGGCTTGAACTATTGAAAGATTACAATCACACTATTCAATATCATCCAGGAAAAAGCGAACGTAGTAGCTGACGCATTGAGTAGAAGATCATATGCGAGTACGAGTGTGATATTGTCAATGCAAAGGCCCATTCTGTATGACTTGCAAAGGATGGAGGTAGAATTAAAGACTCCAAGTACCCACGTGATGATATCAAATATACGAGTAGAACCGACTTTAATCGATAAAGTTAAAGCTGCTCAAGCTACGGACATGGAGCTGATGCGTATGAAGAAGAAAGTGCAAGAAGGTGCTATTCCAGAAGCAAGAATCGATGAAGAAGGAATACTTCGAGTTAACTCCAGACTTTGTTTTCCTAACGATTCTGACCTGAAGCATAGAATCATGATGGAGGCACACAACACACTGTTTGCAATCCATCTTGGGAGTACCAAAATGTATCACAATCTTCGACATATATTTTGGTGGAGCAATATAAAAAGAGAGATCGCAGAGTTTATCTCGAGGTGTTTAACTTGTCAACGTGTAAAAGCGGAGTATCAAGTACCAAAGGGTCCATTGCAACCACTTGAGATTCTGAAATAGAAGTGGGAACACATTACTATAGATTTCGTTACGGGTCTTCCCAAGGTGTCTCAAGGCATAGATGTGATTTGGGTCATTGTTGATAGATTAACCAAGTCTGCCCATTTCTTGCCTATACGTGAGACTTATTCCCTTGAATGTCTTGCTAGTATGTACGTGAAAGAGATTGTGAGATTTCATGGCATGCCAGTATCCATAGTTTCGGATCGTGACCCAATATTCACTTCAAGATTTTGGGTTAGCTTGCAGAAAGCTATGGGCACGGATTTACGATTCAGTTCGGCATACCATCCTCAAACGGACGGACAATCAGAGAGGACTATTCAAACTCTTGAAGATCTATTAAGACTTTGTGTTCTAGATTTCAAAGGGAGTTGGGATAAGTACCTACCATTGGTGGAATTCTCCTACAACAGTTATCAAGCAAGTATAGGCATTGCTCCATTCGAGGCGTTGTATGGAAGAAAATGTCGCTCTCCAGTATGCTAGGACGAGATGGGAGAAGCAACGTTGTTGGGATCAGAATTAGTACGCATGACTACAGAAAAGATCCAAATGATTCGACAACGTATTCAAACCTCACAAGATCGACAAAAGAGTTATGCTAATCTTCATAGAAAGGACGTGGAGTTTAATATTGGAGATCATGTACTGTTACGTGTTGCACCATGGAAGAGAGTTACAAGATTTGGAAAGAGAGGAAAGCTAAATCCAAGATTTGTTGCTCCATTTGAGATTCTTGACAGAATAGGAAATGTGGCCTATAGACTCGCATTACTGCCAAGCATGTCTCGTGTTCATAATGTTTTTCACGTATCTGTGCTTCGTAAATATGTGAAAGACCCGAACCACATAATTGAGTTAGAACCAAACGAGATAGCCGAAGATTTAACGTATGAGGAGGTACCTGTTAAGATCTTGGATAGGAAAGAGCATGTTCTACGCACGAAGGTTATACCACAAGTTAAGATTTTGTGGAGAAACCATGCTATTGAAGAAATGACCTGAGAGTTAGAATCAGAAATGAAAGCGAGGTATCCTCACCTTTTCGAAATACCAGGTACGTACGTCAATTTCGAGGACGAAATTTCATAAGGAGGGGAGGTTGTAAGACCCCAACTTATTAATGAATAAAATCAAATTTTCTCTAAATATTATTGTGAATAATAAAGTGTTAATTTGATATAATGCTTTGGTTATGGGTGAAGTGTGTAAATTTTGTAAAATAAGCAAGTAGTTATAAAATATTCGTTTGTTGTCGAGGAATATTCGTTTGGTCGTGGAATATTCTTGCTGTCGGGGAATATTCGTACGAAGGCGCAGCCTTGTGTGGGCCCCATAACGGAAAGCGATTGGATGAAGAAAACGACAAGTATACGTTGTTTATAAATAACGGCGTAGTTGTTACCGTTAATACTGTTGGAATACCTAGTGGTTAAAATACAGTAGCACACGGTATTGCACCGATTATTGATTCTTACGTAAGAAGGCACTACTCAATAATTGTTACAGTAGTTACTGTTCAATATTTTATTTTATTGATTCAATAATTGTTGCGTTGATATTTTATATTATTGTTGTTTCAATAATTGTTGCTGCACAGTATTTTCCATTATCAGATCAATAATTCATATTATTTGAATAATATTATTAGATAGCATTATTGACAATGTCTAGAAAGTTCTGTCTAAGGAGAGGTTTGGTCATCTAATTACGCGCTAGTAAGGAGAAATCTTTATTGGAAAGCCCCCTCTTTCCTCGAAACGGTCTGGTTGTCATAAATGTAATTCTGTAATATTATTTGTGAATAATTAATTATTGATTCATATGATAAGAAAATATTTATTTTATGTGGATATAAATATTGGATATATTTATTGTGGTTAAAAATGAAGGAGTTAATGTTGATGTGTTTTATCAGTATTTTTATCGGAGTGGAGGTATTAAAAATCAAATCAGGATTTTTCAAAAATATTGCGGGGGTTATAATTTTTAATCCGACCGTTGGATCGTGGTAATTTTTGGATATGTTATTCATATATAAGTTGAGTATATGTCCACAAATTTTGAACCGTTAAAAATGAACGTATAATTTTGTTATGAATTTTATGAGATGACTGGTTCAAAAATTATAGAAGTTGCGGAATTTGTCATTTTGGTAAAAAATTCTAGAATTGGTGGGCCCCACTTTTGGTTGGTGAAAATATTTTGAGATTTTTATTCAAATGTGGTGGGTGGGAATAGTAGCAGGTAAAGCCATCAGGTTGCAAGTTAAGTCTGCTTCGGCATGCTAACATTTTTTTATAAATAGAAGGCTAAGTTAGAATTAAAAATCACACCAGAAATAAGTTTTCTCTCTTTCTCACTCTAGATTATTGAGTGTATTTTGTGAGCATTTAGATACTTTGTGAGTTTCTATTCATCAGTGCAAGTTTCCTTCAGCCTTATACCGATATTCCGATCAGAAGTATTGATATTTTGAGGTAAGGGATATTATTTTCTTCTTAAATGATATTATTTTATTCAATATCATTTTGCTGAAATATTGATATGAACTTTTTATCAAATTTGGAACTTTTTGTGTCGAGATTACTATTCACGTATACGGCACTATTCACGAATACAACACTATTCACCGAAAAGTAAAAAAAAAAAAATTTTTGTCCAAGATGTCTATTATAGTTACTATCTTTGATTGTATCCATGTTTTGATCTTTATTTTTGAATTCTCCTTCACAATTGGTTATTACGGAGTATTATTACACTTGGATAAACTATAATACGAATCCCTAATATTTGTCCTTCTGTCTCATTGGATTCGTTTTTTTTAAGATAATTTTTCATCCTCAGTCCTAAATGATGATATTACTAAATATCTTTGGCCTGTAGTGCAGAGATGAATGATTAACTGATGAATATCTTTGGCCCGTAGTGCAAAGATGAACATGTGTTGAGATGAACATGACCAACTGGTGATACAAATGAATATCTTTGGCCTGTAGTACAAAGATGAATATTTGATTCAAGATTTATATTGATTGATGTTACAGGGATAAAATATTGATGATGGACTTTTAAATCTTAGAAGATAGTAGAATTCATTCTCTACTTGACTTTTCTAATGGTTTGCTGTTTCCGCTCCAGTTGTTAATCTAAAACTTGTTGTCTATTATATTTTATCAAATTTTTTTTCCTGTTGAAGACTAACGATAATTTGTCGTATATTATCTTAGTCATAATATTCTTTACTGGGCTAGTTGAGCTCACCCTTTTCCTTTTTATTCTATTTTTCTCAGGAGGCGAGAATATAGTGGGAACTAGTCGGGGTGTGGAGTGATGTTACCAGTCAGTTGTGTTAGCAGTCCTCACTATTTTGTAAAATAGTGTTTCAATAATTATAATGAGGACTTATTTGAGTGTGGATATTGTCTAGAAGACAATATTTATATTTAAACTCACAGTATTTGTGTTGTCGTATTTTGTACGACAATTATTATAATGAAGTTGTATTTGTTTCTGTACCATGTATTTGGCGACTCAGAATGGGTGATGTATACCTATTTTGGGGCGTCACAATAGCCTTTTGCACTTGGAAGTTAACACAACAAAACTTAAGTCGAGCTAAAATTATAAAAAAAAAAAAAACCAAGGAAGAAGCTATTAATGTTAGACCTCATATGAATGCCCTATATTTTTTGGGTGAACCATGCAAATCTTGTGTCTTGTGCGATTTTTTTTTTATTTTTTCCTTTGCTATTGTTTTTCATTGTGTTGTTATTCTCTAACACGTTTCTCTATTAGTTTTTGGAAGAAAAAAAAACTTTGCGAAATTTGACCATAACCAAAAATATTTAAGGCAATAATAATAGCAGTATAATCTAGAATTAGCAATTCATGACAAAATGAAAAACCAATTCTAACACCTTAAATTTAAGGAGGAAAGACAGCTGTGCAAATACACTTATAACAACTATACACTTATAACAACTAAGAATCCATCAAATGCCACCACAATGATACAAAAAGCAACAACCTTTGTGAGAGGGGCTCGCTTAAGATGTGATTGTGAGTTGTTTTGGAAGGAAGCCTCCAAATTTACTTTCCCCTCCCTCCAAAATAAAACTCACAACATGCTTTTGCATGTGATACTTGTTCAATGTGTGATATGTTTATTGTTATGTATGTCTTGCAAATTCAGAATAATTAACTTTTCTTATTATTGTAATTTACTGAAGTTGCAATAAACAATAGTATGAATTTCTGAAATCTTTGTTTAGATTGTGTATTGATATCTTCTATGTGAAAATAAATTGGGAGAAAAAATAAATTTCTTAATGAAATTTTAAAGTTTTTAAATACATATATATATATATATATATATATATATATATATTTAAAAATTAACATAAACCCAAGAAATGTGGAATTAATTTTCATAATACCAGGGAATACACAAAAAATGTGGAATTAATTTTCGAACACCAAACCCAAGAAATCATTTTTATTTTAAGTTTGCCAACCAAACATGAAACGTCCAAAAATATAGCACATTCTCGTAAAAAAAGATACATTTCCCTTAAAAACAAACAGATCCTAATATTACAAAAATAACTAATTAAAAAACAGAATATAACAAGACTAACTCCAGTAATTAACTAATCACTGGACTTTGCTAGAAAAGATTATCAAATACCGCATGAATCCTCAAAACTACTATCTGCACCCATAAAATTTAATAAACAAATCAGGGTATATATAAGTGAATTGAGGTTAGATCAATCGCTCACAGATAAAGCAATTAATAACAAAAATAGCAACAACCATAATAATAACAATTGCAATTACTAATATGTCACTGAATCCATATCACCAAATAACACCCAAAACAAGAGACACTAATTTCCACCACCACTCAGTCATTAATTCAGAACAGACTAAAATGTAATAACAACCATCAAATTAATATCTCCCAACAGCAAAATGAACAAATAAAAAATGATAAATTGAATTTCCACGACTAATATTAAGAGCATAAATCCCAAAACAGAGCACCCAAAACAATAAAAAAAAACCAAATAGAAAATTTAGGAAATTACAAGAAATAAATTAGGGGTTTTATTTCTACTCACCAGAACAAAATTGTTCTCACAACTAGGCTTCTTTGGGGCCACATCATCTTGATGAACTATATCACCAGCAAACACCAGCGAAGAACACAAAATCACAGCTAGCAAAATCTTTACCAGACCAAATGAAACTTTTTTTAGCTCCTCCATTAAAGTAAATTAAGCTTCACCCACTACAACAGCTGAACAAAGGGTCAATTAGGTTTCTTTTTTCGTCTCTTTTTGGTTTTGGCTATGGGGTTACCTTTTGAGCGAGGAGAGAGAAATGAGATATATTACCCACCAGAAATTCTCAAATGGGTATGAGAGATTTGGGGCTGGAATTAGGGCTGGGTATGAGAGCTAAGAGATTTAGGGGAGTTGAGAGGGATCGAGGGTGTGTAAGAACAGAGAGAGAGAGTGTGATAGAGCTGGAATTAGGGCGGGGTATGAGAGCAGAGTTGAGAGAGAGCTCAGTGTGCGTAAGAATAAGGGTGAATGAGAGTGATAGAGCTCAGTATGAGAGAGAGTGATAGAGGGTTTGGAATTTGAATAAGGGTGAATGAGCGAGCTGCTGACGTGAATGAGGATGGGACAGTTATCTTTTTTCTCTATCTGCTCTGTTTTTTATTATATATATATATATATATATATATATAGAGAGAGAGAGAGAGAGAGAGAGAGAGAGAGGCTAAATCAGGTTCGGGACCAAAATTCGAGCCTTTTTTTTTTTACATTTTTTAAAAACAACTAAAAAAAATAAATTATGAAACATGAATTTTTACATAATACAGTGTTTTGGGTGTCAGTCTGTACAGACATATTTTGTTATATGTATCCAAATCACACAAAAAATACTGTATTATGTAAAAATTCAAGTTCCATAAAATATAAAAAAAATTAGTTGTTTTAAAAAAAAAAGAAAAAAAAATGTCCGAATTTTCTCCCGTCCAGAAGTCCGGACCTGATTAATTCTCTCAGTCTCTCTCTCTCTCTCTCTCTCTCTCTCTCTCTCTCTCTCTATATATATATATATATATATATATATATATATATATATATATATATATATATATATATACGATCTGGATCTTAAGCTCACCTCTTTTCTAGCTAACTTTGCTCACCCCCCTTTAACGACGGACCGGAAGACGATTCGGTCCGTCGCTATATGTAGAATCGTCGTCTTAACTTTTAGCGACGGACAACATATATAGCGACGGACAGAAACGTCGCCCGATCCGTCGCTAAATAGGGGTGAGCAAGGTGAGCATGGAAAACAAATTGCTGCATCCTTTGATGGAGAGTACTCTAACCAATGAAAGGATTCAAACCACAAATATTGAAATATTCAATTTTGTGACCATGATTTAGTCTTTCAGTACTCTATCGACTTAGGTTGATACGGACCCATTTTGATATAAGCTCTCCTAATTTCATCTCGTTGATTAACGTGATGTTGCCATATAGGGATCCGAATCCCAAGATCCCGTTCAAGAGTACTAAGATCAATTTCAACTCTTTGAGATTTGGAAATGGGTGGTTGGTGATTTGAGATATCAACATTAGATGGAGAATGCCCTTCACTAGTTGATGCACTTTCTCTTGGTTTAAAGAAAGAAAAAAAAAGTTTTTTCTCTCTAACTTCCTTAACTTTCCATTGTGACTTATTCAAATTGAAAATCCCCAAAACCTAAAAATTCGAAATTACCTTCAAAGTTCAAATTAAAATTCTCTACAGTTAAAATCTAGAAATAAAGTAAAGTTTAAAAATTACCTTCAAATGATCCACTCTCTGGTGTCGTTGGCGAGCCTTGCTTTTGAGTTCCGAGGAAGCGTTGCAAGGCAGTAACAATGGGAGCTGGAGTGGAGGACGCGTTTGCAAGGTTGCAATGCAACAATTGGAGCTGGTGGACCACGTACATACCATTTCGATTTGGTCATTTGGCTCTCTATTTGTTGGGTTATTTGGGTATTATGTATTCATTATTTGTACTAAATATTTATCAAAAACTTCATCCGGGCTACAGCCCACCCCAATCCAAGTGTGTCTCTATCCCTGAACATAATAAATCAACGCAGAACAATATTTTACATAACTAGTTTGATTTTAACATGATTTTCTTAATCGTAATGATGTATATTGAACAAAATCCAAATAAAATCCAAAGGTTCAAACTACATAAACCAGTAATACTCCACATTTTTCATGACCCTGCCTGCATATTCTCAAGTAGTCTTCACTCATAAGTCATATATATGGAGTCTGACTTTACTACGTACATTGATACAGTCCTGTAATTTGGCCTAAGCTGAATAGTTGAAAATGTTGTACGGACATACGTACTCCAGATGAAACTTAATTACTTACTACCACAACATTAAATATTATTATGGAGTGAGTGTACCTTTTATTCAACAACAAATAATGCATAATGTTACAGTGACTGCTCAACTGAATCCACACTAATCTGATTCAAGTAAATGACTTTGTAATTAGTTGATAGGGAAAACCAAAATAGTAAATATATGTATAAATCAGATTTACTCACTCCTTGAATGCACTATAAAAAGAAAAGAAAAAATTGGAGTGAAGTAATTTATAGGTGGGCCTCCACCCCACTTGTTTTTCTTTCTTTCCTTTTATAGTGCATTCGGGATCATAGATTTACTCAAAACCAAAATCGAAGAAGTTGAATTAATTATTTGTAGTTCATATGGTGGTTATTTAAAGTGGCGAAGCCACATGCTAGGTTGTGGCCGTAAAAAAATTATTTTATAATGTAAAGTAAATTTTAAAAATTTTAAGTATTATATATAACAGAATCGATCAAATGAGGGCTCTCTTACTTTCTTAAAATGCGGACTTTTTTTTTTGTTTTTTTTTTAAAACAACTAAAAAAAAGTTTAATATTTTATAAAATTAGAATTTTTTCATAATACAATATTTTGGGCGTGATTTGGATACCTATACCAAAATATGTATGTACAGTCTGCACAGACTGTACAGACCTGTTTTGTTATACGTATCCAAAACACTGTATTATGAAAAAATTTCAGTTCCATAAAATATTAAACTTTTTTTTTAGTTGTTTTAAAAAAAAAACAAAAACAAATCCGTATTTTAAGAAAGTAAGGGAGCCCTTACAGGAACCGGACCCTTATATATAAATGCATCCCACTAAAATTTTATAAATTTTCTATTATACAGGGTCAAATTAAAAATTTATAACTTTATCAATCAAATTTTAAGTACATATGACTCATATCATCTCAATATATATATATATATATATATATATATATATATATATATATAATATTTTAAACTAAATAATAATCTAATTTATATTATTTTTAAAAATAAATAATGAATTATTTACTTATGAATCGGTGTGATTAAAAAAATTTATTATGAGTCAATATAGTGTATATATACCATATTTTATTACTTATTATATTGTCATTGTAATATACTCCCTCCGTTCCTAAAAGATTATCGTTTAAGGTTTTGGCACATGGATTAAGAAAGTGTCATTTACCAAGTAAAATTGGTTTGAAATTCTATCACTACCCCTTTATGAAAAATTAAAAACTATTAATACAAAAAAGAGAATTTATTGAGACAATGAGAGAAGGTAGTGGTAATATAAGAAAGTAAATAATTTATTCTCCTCAAAAGTTGTAAACGACAAATTTTTTGGAATAAATTTTTTCTTCTAAAACGACAATCTTTTAGGAACGGAGGGAGTAGTATATATATATATATATATATATATATATATATATATATATATATATATGGGGAATATGGAGTTACACAGCCGTGTAACTTTTAAAGTTACACGGTCTACGATCGTAGAGTGATTTAACTCTACGATCGTAGAATAGTTACTCTACGATTTGTGAATTCACTCTACGATCGTGGACTACTCTACGATCGTAGAGTGAATTCACTCTACTATCTGGAGACTACTCTACGATCGTAGAGTGAAATCACTCTACGATCGTAGACCGTGTAACTTTAAAAGTTACACGGCTGTGTACCTCCATTTTTACATATATATATATATATATATATATATATATATATATATATATATATATATATATATACACGGTCCGGATCAAGTGCATACCCCTTATCTTACTCACCCGTGCTCAGCCCCTTTAGGCGACGGTTTCGGTCATACAACCGTCGTCTATACTTTTAGCGACGCTATACGTTGTCCGTCGCTAAAAGTATAGACGACGGTTGTATGACCGAAACCGTCACCTAAAGGGGGTGAGCACGGATGAATAAGATAAGGGGTATGCACTTGATTATTGCTATATATATATATGTGTGTGTGTGTGTGTGTGTGTGTGTGTGTGTGACTCGAAAGTACAAAAGTATTAAAAAAATTGAACCGAGGACGCTGCCACTCAACTGAAAAATGTGTTTGGCTTCGCCCGTGGTTATTTAAACATTTGGCAATCTAAAATGAACCTACCTCGTTTTACAAATGTAATGTTAACTAGTAATGTTTTTTCAAGGTAAGTTTTCTTCTTGTAGAATTGTTAGTTTGTTGCAACGAACTCCGAGTGGGAGCAACTCAGAATCAATACTATTGGTCTATATAGGATTCTGGACATATATATATATATATATATATTCAGTTCAGGGAAAACACGTACGATTTCTGGCCTACCTTTCCTTTCCTATACTAATTCACATGTTGCACAGCAAATCAACAACACCATAGCACAACCCTTCACTAGAATCCTGATCATTTGATATAGAAGCCTTTTGGGTATCAGCTCGGTAGTCTTCTATTTAAGGGGAATTTTTCTTTTTAAAATGACTGCACTGTTAGTATTTAGAAACTGTTTGGTAAAACTGAATGAAAAGTTCTGAATGTATAAAAAAATTGAATGAAGTAAAAAATCTGAATGTGACATGAAATGTTGCGTTTGATAATTGTTTGTCTAAAATATCTCAATACATGTAAATCTAATTTTGTGGATGCAAAGGGGCAGATGACCCATTCAAGGGTTGCAATAAATAGAGGAAACTGATAAATCTATAGCAACGGTTTACACCTAAATAGATTGCTGCCATAGCATTTTGAGCTGTATAACATAAGCTTAAGTTTTCGGCAAAACAACTCATTTAGTCCATGTATTCTTTCTTTAGTTACATTTTAGTCTTTATACAATTTTTATTTCATAATGTCCCTGTACTATTTTTTTATGTGAACAATGTTGTCTTTTGTAGGTGCAAGAGTCATGGCATGGCATTAAAGAGAAATACTAAATTCTACCATGGAATTTTGAGTTGTTTTTAGCATTTTTCCTTTTATTCCTTCTTACCAATAGTATTATTCAAAATAAAAGTTTCATAATTAATTTTATCCAATTCCAATTTTATGTACAAAATTTTATAATTAATTATGAAATTTTTGTACTTAGAGGTTGGATTGGATGAAATTAATTATGAAAGTTTTATTCTGAATTATACTATTGGTAAGAAGGAATAAAAGGAAAAATACTAAAATAAACTCAAAATTCCATGTTGGCATTTAGTTTTTCTCATTAGTGCCATGTTATTTACCTCTCACAACTATAAAGGACAACATTGTTCGCACACAAAATAGTACAGAGATAATATTGAAATAGAAATGGCAAAACTAATAATTTGGCCACCCAAGTTGGCACGTTTTATCGAATTCACAATTAAACTTTTAATTTTTCAAATTAAGTAACTGAACTAATTAAAATTGTTAAATCGGGTCATTATGTCAAATATGGCTCACGCACGTTACATCTTTTCGGCAAATATCTGACGTGGACTTAAAAAAGAAAAGGAAAAAAAGAAGAAAATGACATGGCTTTTGAGACGTGACTTTCGCGGCAAAGAAATATAGCTGTTAAACATGTGTACACCAAGACATATCAGAAGTTAAAGTTCAGAGAGAGAAAGAGAGAGCGACAAAGGAGAATCGATCTCCTTCTGCAAATCTCTTCAAATAGCAACGAAACCATAATTTTGTGTTGAAGATTCTTCCCAACCTCGTTCACGGCTCACTGATTTGTTGATATGCAAACTTGGGTTCCAGCGAATCTAGGGTTTTTTCATGCAAAATCGATCTAGGGTTTTTTTCTACAAATCTCTGGCTTAGATCTTCGTTGGTAATAAGGTATGTATGATTTTGCTTTTAAAAACTCTTCCCTCTTCATTTTAGCAAGATTGGGACTAAAATCTAGGGGATTTTTTAGACTGATTGTTCTTTGTGTAGATTTTTAAAAAGACGATTTGGGGAGTTTTGAAAAATAGAGATGGGAACCTTTGTTTATTTCAATACTTGGATATAATGGTCACCTTGTACTATATTTGTTTATTTCAACACATTAACTTCATAATGTCCATGAGTTTTTTAAGAAGAATAAAAACACTTGGATATAATTCTTTCGGATTATCTTTTTTAGTATTAAACTTTAGAGACTTAAATTATTATTAGAAGAAAAATTATGCCAAAAGTATGTTTAGCAAACCTTAATATTTGGAAAGAAAAAAGAACAAGAAAACACTGGCAACAAACTGCTACTTGTTTGTTAAAGACTAAAATATATGTTCCTCCTTCATCTCTTCACATGAAATGAACAAATTAACTATCCTCACAAACAAAATATGTATAACTAACCTGTGTAGAGAGTTGGAAGTTAACTGCACTTCTTTGAGCTCCATAACACCTCAATATTACAACTGTATTTGTTTATTTCAATACATTTCTGTAATGGTTACCTGTATGTTGTGTATTGTACCTGTTGCAGGATGGTTCTATTTTCTGTGAAGTTAAATCATAGTGGCAAGTTTATTGAAGAACCAATATACCACTATGGAGGAGGTGTTACAAAACTGTATCATGATGTTGATGGTGACTGGCTCAATGTTGACAAAATAAACAACTTACCTAAGACAATGGAATACAAACAGGATGTTGTAGTGTATTTCAAAAAGAGTGGTTGGGATATTCGTACTGATTTAGAGTTAATATGTGATGACCATAGTATTAGGTTACTAGTTGAGGAGGGTGAGAAATATGGGATAGTTGATCTATATTGTGACCACTCTATTGATGAAGTCTTACCACTTGAGAGGGATTTTGAGGAAGTAGTTGAACTGGAAGTTGATGTTGTTGATGTGCAACTTGATGCACCAATGGAAGATTCAACTGATGATGATTCTTCCCATGAAGAAACAGATTTTGAGTGTACTGATGTTAGTGATGATGATGGGAATGAGAGTTTTTCAATGCTAGGTTACATAAGGAAGAGATTAAGAAAACAAAGATTAATGAGTTAGACGTTGTTTGTGAAGTTCAATTGGATGATGAAGTTGAAGTGCATGTTGAACATATGGGGACTCAAGCTTCTAGTTCAGTACATGCTGAAAAGGCCAAAGAGATTAATGAGGCAACTAAGAACAAGGGCAGGAAGAAGACAAAGGGCAGGCCTAAACAAGGAAAATAAAAAGACTAGTGAAGAGATTAAACCTACCTTTTCATCTGATGATGATGGTGTAACTAAATTTGGTACGAAGGGCATGAAGTCATGGGAGGAAATGTATGAAGATTCTGATATTGAAGTTCCTGCAAGTCCTATCACAACTAGTGGTAGTGAGTGGGAAGGTGAAGAAGCAAGGGTCAAAGTGAAGAGAGTTGTTCCTGTGTATAATCCAAATACTGCAATTAAGGACACTGAGTTTGAGCTATACATGACTTTCATTGGGGTTGACCAACTAAGAGAAGCAATACAAAATTATGCAATTAGGAAAGGGAAAGCAATTTGGTTCGCAGTTAATGAAACTACAAGGGTTCAAGCTAAGTGTGCATCAGGATGTCCATGGAAACTTTGGGCAAGTTATGTTCCTAGAGAGAAATGGTTTCAAATCAAGTCTTACACAACTAAGATCCACAGTAGTATCAGGGCCACAAAGATAAAGATTATTATATGTAAGTGGCTGGTAGATAAGTTTGGAGGGACAATTAGATCAAGGCCAAGGATGAAATTGAGGGAATTACAAGCAGCAATAAAGCAAAGGTTTGGATTGCAGAGCTCTCTTGGACAGTGTATGCAAGTTAAAAAAATGGCATTATTTGAGATAGAAAAGACTCTTGCAGAACATTATGAAGGGGTTTGGGACTATGGACAAGATATACTTAATACAAATCCAGGGAGCACTATACAAATTAGGACTGATCAGGGTACTCCAAAAAGGTTTCAGAGGATGTATATATGTTTTGATGCTTTGAAGAAGAACTGGTTAGAGGGATGCAGACCTATTATTAGACTTGATGGTTGTTTCCTGAAGACATTGTAGAGGGGAGCTGTTAACTGCAATAGGAAGAGATGGTAACAATCAGATGTTTCCAATAGCTTGGGCTTTGGTGGAAAGTGAAAATAAAGACAGTTGGAGCTGGTTTTTAAATTTGTTAGTGGAAGATGTTGGATTAGAACAAGGTAGAGGATGGACATTAATTACTGATCAACAAAAGGTGCAGTTTTATTTTTATTACATCTTAAGTTTTATTTGTATTAAACATTTATGTCTCTATACTAACATAAATTTGTTGCATATTTATATAGGGTTTGGTGTCTGCTATTCAGGAATTACTACCCCTAGCAGAGCATAGATGTTGTGTAAGACACATTTATGCTAATTGGAGAAAAAAGTTCCCTGGGACAGCTTTAAAGATGATGTTTTAGAAGGCAGCTAAGGCCAACAATCATGTTGATTTTTGACTGGCAATGAAGGACATCAGGAAGGAGTCAATGGATGCTCACACTGCCTTGATAGGTATACCTCCTAAACTTTGGAGTAAGGCTTATTTTGATACCACCACCAAATGTGATGTAGTGACAAATAATATGTCAGAGTTTTTTAATAGTTGGATCCTAGAGGCTAGGTATAAACCCCTCTTAACAATGTTTGAAGACATAAAGACTCAAGTTATGGAGAGAATCCATACCAAGAGAGTTCAGATGCTAAAAAGAGATGGTAAATTATGCCCTGGGATTCTAACTAAAGTGATCTATTGAATTGACCAAGTACTGTGATCACACATGGGATGGGGGTCATATGTATGAGGTGAGTGACAAGTATGGTAAATACGTGGTAGACATAGAGAAGCATACTTGTTCTTGTAGGGTGTGGCAATTATCTGGAATACCTTGTAATCATGCTACAACTAGGATACTTCATCAAGAGAGACCTGTTGAGGATTTTATAGACCCTTGTTACTACATTAAAACATATCTCAATTCATATAACCACCTGTTAAAGCCTATGAGTGGCAGCAATGGTTGGCCTACTACTGACTTGCCAATCTTGTTGCCTCCATTGACTAAGAGATTGGTTGGAAGGCCAAAGAGATGTAGAAGGAAAGATCCAAATGAAGAACGAAATAGCACGGGTAAAGTTTCAAAGGAAGGGACTCCAATGATGTGTTCCACATGCAAACAATACGGGCATAATAAAGCTGGTTGTAGGAATACACCTGGCCGAGAACAACCTACTGTCAAAAGGCCAAAGCTCAATGTGAGTGATATAATTTTATATCATTTATATGTTTCCTTCAATTTGTCCATGTACATACTGACATTTAAGATATAACAGGCAAAAAGGAAGCAAGGCAGTGTAGCTGGAAATGGGACTGCAACTGGGGAAAGGAGTGCAACTGGTAGTCAGAGATCAAGAGATGGTGGAGTCACACAATCTGTAGATGGGGGACAGTGAAGAAAGACAATCTACAAGTATCTTTTTGGGTAGCTTTAGTGTATTTTTGGGCAGCTTTAGTGTCTTTTTGGGTCTGATAGGGTATGTTTTGGAGCTGCTTTAGAAACTTAAGACTTTTGAAGACAATCTGTTTTAGAACTTTTGAAGACAAACTGTTTTGTTCTGGTTGTAACAAATTAAGACTGTACAAATTAAGACTTATAACTACAATGATATGTGGAGTATATGTAGTATGGTTGGAACATGTTTTAATGACAAAGCTTTTGGTTGACAGTTTCAACCACTGTTACTCTTGTCTGTGCAGTTGTATTGGGGCTCATTTTGCAGTTTTGTATTTTTGCAGTTTTGTGTGTGTGCAGGGAACTGAAAGTGTATTAACTGCATTGTTGTAGTTTTGTTAGTTGTTGGTTGGCAGTTAGTTTTAGTGTGTTGTTAGTTGTAGGTTGGCAGGGAACTAAAATGTTGTGTGTGTGTGCAGTTGCTTTTAGTAACTTTTTGTGTTGAAAATTTGTTACTTTTGCAGTTTTGTATTGTTGCAGTTTTACTTTTGGTTGGTAGTCAAGTATTGGCATTATTGGCATTGTTGCCTAACAGTCAAGTTTATTCTGTTGGCAATCAAGTATATTATGTTGGTAGTCATGTATTGACATTACAAGTTATGTTGGCATTGTTGCAATATATATTCTGCAGTGTTGGCATTTTAAAACTGCAGTTTTGTATTGGCATTTTGTCTACTATTTGCAGAAACCAAATCAAACTTCCCAAGCAACAACAATGCCAATACAACAATTCCATTTCACATTCAATTTTTTGTCAACTATTTGAAGCATAAACTGTCAAAAGAAACACATTAAAAACAAGTGGTTCATTACATAGCTTTGAATGTCATTACATAGGTTTGAATGCTTAAAAATTCATGAAAACATAACTTACTACAACACACGTCACCATCCATGACAATATCACATACAATTGAAATTTCTTATTTGCCTCTCTTAGTGTAATAGATTCTAACTCCAAGATTAAGGCATCCCTTTTCAAATTCTTTAACTTCTCTTTCAACATTCTTGTTTTGTTTCTTAGCAAATTGACTTCATCTTCATTCCTTGAAACAGAACTCATATCGCTACAACCATTACCATGAACTTCATTTTGAGTACTTATGTCCAACCATTGAAAAAATTCACAATATTTATTAACGTCCTGTAAAAGAAAACAACACCCAAACCAAATTCAATCCAAAATATATTATTATAATAACATACAACCTTCTTCCCTTTGATTTGTTCTTTGTGGAGACACAAATGGATGCCGATAGACCGCAGAAACAATCTACCCTCTTTCTAGCAACAAACGAGGATATTCTATTTGAAGAAGCCATTAAGAACCTTTTCCAAGTTCAATTGGTCAAACATTATTGTGAAAATAACAATGTAATATCTTATGTACAAAACTGCCAATAATTATGTAATATGTTAATACAGTTAATATGATACAAATAGGATTTTACAGTGTATTGTGTCAAACATTATTGTGGAACATACCAGTTAATATGATAGTAAATTTCCTACTCAAAAGATAACAGATAATACATAATCAAAGAATAAATGTATTGAAATAAACAAAGGCATATCTAACATTAAAGTACCATAGTACCCATTATAGGTTTTTGGAATCCAGAAGCTGTTTGGGGGACTTTAAATAGGAAGAAGTTCCAAACATGGCTGACCATGGAACCCTATTTAGTACCAAAGGTAATAAAACCCTAGGTTCCCATCCCTGATTTTGAGCAGATTCCCCAAATCGAATTTATAGAAATCAGCAACAAAACCCTAGACTTTAGACCCAAACTTGCTAAACTGAAAAGGGAA
This sequence comes from Panax notoginseng, assembly GCA_016801055.1. Taxonomy (NCBI): domain Eukaryota; kingdom Viridiplantae; phylum Streptophyta; class Magnoliopsida; order Apiales; family Araliaceae; genus Panax; species Panax notoginseng. Next base: position 217,582,746 of record CM029014.1, on the reverse strand, counting down.
GAGTTTTTAGACACAAAATCGTACATACTTTGTACCCACAAAAGATCTAAGCCAAAAATTCAGTGAGCCGTGAACCCTAGATCGACTTCTTCGTCATTGGAACCCTAGTGCGCCGTGAACGAGGTTGGAAAGAGATTTGCAGAAGAAATCATGGCTTCTAGGTCACAAAAGGTAAGCTTATCCCAGTTATCTGAGCAGATTTGATGAAGAACCCTCTCCTTTGTCTCTCTCTGTTTCTAACTATGAAGTTCGACTTCGATTTGGCTGGTAACGACCCTTCTATTTAGCGCGAAAGCCACGTCTCAAAAGCCATGTCATTTTCTTCTTTTTTTCCTTTTCTTTTTTAAGTCCACGTTAGATATTAGCCGAAAAAATGTAACGTCTGTGATCAGCCATATTTGACAGAATGACCCGATTTAACAATTTTAATTAGTTCAGTTACTTAATTTGAAAAATTAAAAGTTTAATCGTGAATTCGATAAAACGTGCCAACTTTGGTGGCCAAATCATTAGTTTTGCCAAATAGAAATTATATAAGGACTAAAATGAAACTAAAAGAAGAGTACAGGGACAACGGGTTATTTTGCCTAAGTTTTTAGTTGATATTTTCCTTCAATACAAGCTTATATTGAATTGAATTTAAATGGGTTCCCTCTTTCTTTTTTGTGTTATTATTATGATGTAAATTCTTGAATCCTTCAAGTAGAGTGAAAGTTCAGAGGAAGCTTAAAAATGTTGAAGAAAGATCTCATTAAAATAGATTTTCAGAACATTCAACTTGGGTTATAATAGATTTGGTTAAGACTAGAACTTAATTGGGTTATAATCATGCTCAGGTATTAAACCTATAGTTAATGTTTTATTTCCCTTTCTAAATAGTGTGATGATAGCAAGAAGATAAAGAAGTAAAAACCAAATTATATATATATATATATATATATATATATATATATATATATATATAGAGATATATACTATGAATTAATCAAGAGAGACCGGCATACGGTGACCGGTCTAGTGTCCGGGTAAATTTTTTTTTACTCCCAAAATAATTATAATATTTATTGGAACTGAATTTTTTTCAAAATTCAATGATTTAGATGTAATTTGAATACACGTAAAAAACAGGGTCGCCATATACCGGTCGCCCCCAGAAGAATTGATATAATATCCCTCCTCTTTTCTTAATTATTCCATTTTCAAGTGATGTTTTCTTTGCTGTGTCTTGTTGCTATCATATATTGAATGGTGGAGTATATAGGAGCTAGGGGCAGCAGTAGTGGAAAATGGTAGGATTGAAATTGGGTGTGTAGGTCAAGCCTGTAAGCTCTAATTATACATGGGACATTCTGCAGTGGAGTTAAAGGTATTGTTTTCTTGTCTTACTTGTGCTGCTGTTTCTTACTACTTTATATAAATGCATATATATAGCAATTAACTCACTTTGAACTTTCAGTTTCTTTCTCACTTCTCAGGAACAGAACAGTAATTACTTGAGGGAGGTCATATGATATGGATATGGGTACAAGTTGGCAGATGCCAAGTCATTTATAGACACACACATATAGGAGATCAGGGATCCATAACATATAGTGACTGTAATAACTTATATGGCCACAAGATTTTACCTCGTTCATTTCAAGATCTAACGACCATGATTTAAAAACACAACTCTCTTACCGCAATACAATGTTGTTGCAGAAGACTTTCACAACACAATGTTGTTGCAAGAAACTTGTCAGATCTTGCAATGAACGGTACAAGATATAGTTGGTCACGTGTATATATATATACATATATATATATATACACACACGGTCCCATTCTTCAACGAACCAAAAAAAAATAAATCAAAGATGAACCGGTTTTCTGAACTATAACGATTCGAACCATCACCATAACTATGTTATCGGCTTTATATGTTATAGTGACGAAAAAAACAGTCGCTATAACCGGTTTGTTTTTAATTCGCTCCTTTTAGTTGGTTGGATAAGGGGACCGTGTATATATATATATGTGAAGTTATTCATAGCTAATGTTGTATGTCGAGCGGATCGTCCACCATAATATGGCAGATGGTGTTTAGTGTATACATCTGCTATACAATATGGAGGATGAGTGTAATAAGTTATAACACCGTTGGTCATGCTATATGGCGGACACCGTTGACTATATATATTGTTGGTCCCCGGCCGTATATGTATATGTATATATATGTATATGTATATGTATAATGATAGTGTTCACTGTTCACTGCAAAGATTCTTGCCTTCCATCTCAGTACACTGTTAAAACAAACTCATTAATTAATTACAGAATTCTTCTGACCATAATACATGACCTTTAAAATAAAAGTTTGAACTCAATAAATGATATGATATTATCCCAACAACAAAATTATAACCATCCTATTACTATATGAGTTTAGTTGTTTTTAGTACAGACCCTATACACATAATTGGAATCAAAATGTACTTCCCAAAAGAAAGAGAAATAATACGAGTTTGAGACATGATAAGCGTTTTGTGGAAAAAAGTTTGGTTTTTGGCCTTTATGAAATGGATTTAATAATGAGATCAAGAAGACCAGCATCTTGCACCAACCCTAACCCACTTTGTCAAAAAAGTGAAGGACCTTTATGTGTAGAATTAAATATATAAACTACTTCAACCTAAAAGGTTTCTTGTTCCAACAAAATTCAATCATCATCACCTACTACACAACAGTATGTCTCCGATTATTTCTGTAATGTAAACTCGTCCCTAACTTACCATCTGTTAAGCTATATGATTGAGTTGTATTTGTAAAGGCTATTGAAAACCGGCTAAAATTAATTAGCGCAACTCTCTTACTATACAAATGCAACTCATTCCTATATTCGACAATTTCATGAAATCGGATTCGTATGTCTCATGTCATCATCAACAAAATCACCATAACTACATCTACAGATCGAAGACATGACTCCCTCAAAAAAGATGAGGTGAAAAAAATATAAATGGTTTCATATAAAACAAGTAACAGTAAAAACTAGCTATTTTGAAGAAGCTAGCCTTGAAGTTGATCAACTTATTGATGGTGGAGCTACCACTGAAAGACAGGAGCTTCCACCACATGCTAAACAAGCCTCTTAATAATCATAAGTAAGACCTGCACACACACACACACACACACACTCAAAAATATATATATAAATATATATAGCAGTAAAAACCCATGCTCTATATCATATCATAATATAAGAAATTTTAGCAAGTAATTTATTAAGAATTATAAACTTCAGTAGTTGGCCACCACACCAGTATATGTATATATACCCATCCCATACATGGAAGTAAATGTTGTTGCTTGCGGTCTTCACTCTGAAATGAGATGCCATTAATCTCAGTAAAAGCTCTGCAATCTGCAAATAGAATTCATCAACTAAGAGAGAAAGAAACAGAGAGAGTACCTTCTACTCTTTTAGGGAGAGATATCGGCAAATTAAGCATGTTAATTCATAGGTAAGTAGTAGTTATATAAACCTACGTGATATTGGCACGGCTCAATCAAAAAAAACAGAGCTCTACACTTGTAGAGCACGGCTTTCTAATTGAACCGCACCAACATCCCGTATTCTTCATTTTTCTACTACTCCTTGAACTAATCCGAAGAGCAATTTGACAAAATTCTGCAGAAATAGAAAAAAGAATAAATAGTTAGAGATGTTTTTGGCATGAATATATATATGTGTGTGTGTTTGTAACCTCCCATGTCTATATATATGAACTCTAAGACACAACATATATGTATATATATAGGACTAAAAATGTGTGTATTTGTGTGAGAGAGAGAGAGGGAGGGGGGTGTTTTGGAGGAGAAGGTGGTGAGGGGGGCATTGAATTTGCCAACAACCCAACAAGGAAAAGAGGTGGGTATATTAACTCAAAAGCTAAAAAACGATGAAAAAGAAGACTGGAGCAAATCTGGAAGCTTTCGATTTATTAGCAGCATTTATTATTATGAGGTTCAGTTGCAAAAGGCCATGCTAATACCGTGACACCCTTCATTTGAATTTCAAAACCCAACCATAAAAGATTCTTGCTTTTCCATGGTAACTTATTTATTTCTTGTTACAACTTACTGCCCATATATATTCATTACAAGATCGAGTCTAAAATTTCATGTCGAATTATAGTTGCGAATAGTAACAATATACATATAATTATATGATACAACTCCTAAATCAAATTAGATGAAAAGGTCTCTTCTTTTTCCCTCTCTTTTTTCTCTAGCCAACAACCCTAGCCTCCAAACTTTAAGACTTAGATATGGAAAGGGTCTCTCATTTCTTCAAGATACCTTCTCCTACATTTTTTTGTTATCATTAACATGTTGTTTCATTCTTAGTTTCTTGTTTTATGGAGTTTGTTTTTTCTGTTTTGAATCAAAGTTTCATAAAGTACTTATGTTGAATATCATTATTCTTATTTTAATGACGTGTCATGATCTTAACAGCTCTCATGCATTCACGGTCAGTGTATCAAATTTAACTTTTTATTTTTTCTAATTTGGAGTCGGATCTCTCATTATTTATTCTCTTTATGTAAATAGTTGAGATTGATAAATACAAATATACTAATTAAATTCCATATGTGGTATTGTTTCTGGATAATATTTTTATAATTCTGCTTAATGGTCTTGCAAAAATTAAAAACTCACACTCAAAGCCCTCGATATCAAGTAGTAATTCCTCAACATCACTTGGCAATTCGCCACAAGGTCACAAATTTTATCTTCTTTAGGCCTACAATCGATTATAAAGAGCCTATAGGGACAAAGGCTAAAAACTTAAATACACTTTAAACATTAAAATTTTTAACTTTTTACATTTTAATGTCTTGAAATTTTTATAAATTAAACGTTTTGACCACCAGCATGTAATAATTGATTCGAATGATGAGAGTATTTTGGATAGTTTAACTACTAAATATCTTTGGGAGCACAAAAAATTATAAGCACTTGGTAGTGTCATGAAAAAAATATTAAAAAATTATAGTCAATATAAACGACATATACCCTTAAAAACTTAATTTCTCACCTTAAATAAAATCTTAAATATCTTTAAAAACATATAAAATTGCAGGCATGTGATTAGTGTATGACGAAGAAAAAATCAAAAAAAAAAATTGGAGAAAATATAAACGATAAATACCTTAAAAGACTTAATTGTGTCCTTTTATTTTAAGTCATGTGACTTGTTCCAGTAAAAAAAAATGAAATTCGATGGGTGTGCAGCCGAGAACGGAGGCAAAAAGATTATAATCTATTTTTTTTAGTTTTAAAGTTCATAAAATAAAATAAAATAAAAAATGAGTGAGTGAGTTGAATATAATTTTGACCAAAACCGAACTGGCTATAGTGACAGTTTTATATTTATGGCGGTGATTCGAACCGTAACTATATCTCGAAAAACCGTCGTTATAGTTTGATTCGTTTTTTTGGTGTATATATATATATATATATATATATATATATATATATATATATATATATATATATATATAACATGCTTTAGATCCATCCTTTATATAGATATAGAGGAAGGATTAAGAGCACTTTCTTTATTTAGCACTCCTCCTTAAATAATATTATTTTATTAAAACTACGTCATTTCGGAGATTCTTTTAAAAAATAAGTGGGGCCGTGGGTGACATTTTTGTAAATAAAAAGAAAGCAAGTAGGATCACTCTCTTTTAAGAATCTCCAAAACGACATAGTTTTAATAAAAAAAAATATTATATATATATATATATATATATATATATATATATATATGCAATTAACATAAATAAATAAAAACTTGAATAAAAATTGTAAAATACGGGACAGATGATGGATATAAAGAGTGGGATAGAGAAAAAAATACAATTAAAAAGCGAAACAACTACAATAAAGCAGTTTTTTTTTTTGGTTTATTAACCTTTAATAAAATAGATATTGGGATATATTTTGAGGATAATGAGAAGTGGGATCTTGTTAGATGACAAATGAGCTCAGAACTCCCCAGAGCCCAAAAAGTATTAGAAGACTTCCAAAATTTTAGTACAGTACAATATTCCTTATCATGCCTCCAAACGAATTGAACTGTTTGCGAACAAGTTTAGTTTGAGTTCGATTAGATTATCGAGTCGAGTTCATGCATGGTATCAAGTTTGATTGCTCGATCGAACATATTCGCAAATAGTTCGAGTACAATTATAATGATTCGCGAGTAGCTTGTGAGATGCTATAGTATTTATAATATTTGGCCTAATTTTTATTTCAGTGCGTTGATGATGTTCGCGAATATGATATGTTCGACTATATTCGCGAATGGCTAATGATCCAAACTCGCACATGTATATTGGTTCGATCGTATTACTCGAACTGTTCGAGTTCGACTTATTGTGTTCGAGTTCGGTTCAAGTTCGACAAAATTCGAATCAGATCAAATCGTTTGCAACCCTAACTCTAGCTATAATGAGTCAAACTTAATTGTGTCTTTTAGCGTTCCAATCAGATGTTCTTTCTTACATAAAAGTGGAGCTCACTATATATTCATGTGTGCCAGAAAATTATGTAAAAATATTAAAAAATTTATGTAAAAATTTCAGTTCTCTTTTTATATTTTTGTTATGCATTTAGTTAGTCACTTTGTTTCACAAAAATTGAATTATATGGGTTAAATTTATAAGTAAATTTAGTAGGACCACATTCCATAATAAGTCTCTTTCTCACGTGCATATTAATTATGGGCTATGGCAGTAAATGGAGTTCCTATATTCCTTCTAAAAATTTATATCCTTATTATTGTTAAAAGGAATATTATTCGAATTAAAGTTACTATTATTTATATTTATATTTATCTAAACTAAATATATATATATATATATATATATATATATATATATATATATATATATATCTGTAACGACCCCAAAATTCATACAATTTAAATCTCGACTTCGGTCGTTAACCATACATTCAACCTCTAATTTTACATCATTATTTGATATTAAAATCACTAAAAACGCGAAATATTTAAAACTTTTATACATTTCCTTTTTTATTGCCCTAGATCGCAACCTTTACACTACATCTCTTCGATTCAAATTTATATCATGAATCGTTACAACAAAATGACTATACAAAATCTTACATCATAAATAGATATCCATATACACTGGATAGCTCAATTTACAATTCAACAACATGTTACATTCAAAATCTTACATACATTTCTCATAAAACACAAGTAATCTTCGTGAATATAGATCTCTATAACTCACTTAGCACATATCCTTACCTTAATTCCTTGACTTGCAAAAGTGGTTATTTGCAAGAGTGAGCTCGACAGCCCAGCAAAATCTAACAGTTTTCATGCATCACATGTAAGACCCCAACTTATTATAAATAAAATCGAATTTTCTCTAATTATTATCTTGAATAATAAGGTGTTAATTTGATATAATGATTTGGTTATGGGTAAAATGTGCAAATTTTTCAAAATAAGCAAGTGGTTATAAAATATTCATTGTTGTCGGGGAATATTCGTTTGGTCGTGGAATATTCTTTCTGTCGGAAAATATTCGTATGACGGCGCAGCCTTGTGTGGGCCCCATAACGAAAAGTGATTGGATGAAGAAAACGACAAGTATAAGTTCTTTATAAATAACGGCGTAGTTGTTACCGTTAATACTGTAGAATACTTGGTGGTTAAAACACAGTAGCACCCGGTATTGCACCAATTATTGATTCTTACGTAAGAAGGCACTACTCAATAATTGTTACAGTAATTACTGTTTAATATTTTATTTTATTGATTCAATAATTGCTACGTTGATATTTTATATTATTGTTGTTTCAATAATTATCGCTGCACAGTATTTTCTATTATCAGATCAATAATTCATATTATTTGAATAATATTATTAGATAGCATTATTGGTAATGTCTAGAAAGTTCTGTCTAAGGAGAGGTTTGGTCATCTAATTGCGCGCCAGTAAGGAGAAATCCTTATTGGAAAGCCCCCTCTTTCTTGGGAACGGCCTGGTTGTCATAATTGTGATTCTGTAATATTATTTGTGAATAATTAATTATTGATTTATATGATAAGGAAATATTTATTTGATGTGGATATAAATGATGAATTTATTTATGTGGTTATTAATGAAGAAATTAATGTTGAAGTGTTTTATTAGTATTTTGTCGGATTAGAGGTATTAAAAGATCAAATCGGTGTTCTTAAAGCTCTACTGCGTGAGTTATAATTTTAAATTCGACCGTTGGATCGTTGTGATTTTTGGATATGTTATACATATATAAGTTGAATATATATCCACAAATTTTGAACCGTTAAAAATAAACGAATGATTTGTTATAGATTTTTAGAGGTGTTAAAAATCATCCGTTTGTGGATGTCGGATATTTTTTATTTGGAATTTGGAAAAACTTAAAGCTACAAAGTTGTAGAGAATTCGATTTCATGTGGAATGGACATAAAATTTGTATTTTTCTGATAAACGGGCTATTTTCTATGAATTATTGAAGTTTCATAAAATAAAATAATTTTTATTAATTTATGGGTGGGACCCACTTTTGGTTGGTGTTGAATACACATGGGCTGCTATTTTTCTTCCATGTTGGCTGGCTTGGTTGGTGGAGGATGCGTAGAGAAAAAAAATAATAATATTTTATTATTTTAGTCTCCTTTGGCGTTCTAGTATTTTCCTATAAATAGGCGCTTAGGTTAGAATTGAAAATCACACCAGAAACAAGTTTTCTTTCTCTCTATATTGTCGAGCGTACTTTAGTGATTATTTAGATACTTTGAGAGTTGTTGTTCAGTACAAGCTTCCTTCAGTTTTACATCCGATATTCCGATTAGAAGTACTGATATTTTGAGGTAAGGGATGTTATTTTCTTCTTAAATGATATTATTTTCTTCAATATCATTATGCCGAAATATTGGTTTGAACTTTTTATCAAATTTAGAACTTTTTGTGTCGGGGCTACTATTCACGTATACGACACTATTCACGAATACGACACTATTCACCGAAAAATAAAATTTTCTTTTTTTGTCCAAGATGTCTATTATGGTTACTATCTTTGATTGTATCCATGTTTTTATCCTTATTTTTAAATTCTGCCGCACAATTGATTATTATGAAGTATTATTGATCTTGGATAAACTGTTATACGAATCCCTACTATTTGTCCTTCTGTCTCATTGGATTCATTTTCTTTAAAATATTTTTCATCATCCTCAGTCTTAAATGATGATGTTACTGAATATCTTTGGCCTGTAGTGCAAAGATGAATGATTAACTGATGAATATCTTTGGCCCGTAGTGCAAAGATGAACAGGTGTTGAGATGAACAGGTGTTGAGATGAACATGACCGACTAGTGATACAAATGAATATATTTGACCTGTAGTGCAAAGATAAATATTTGATTCAAGATGTATATTGATTGATGTTACAAGGATAAAAAATCGTTGATAGGCTTTTAAATCTTATAAGATAGTAGAATTCATTCTCTACTTGACTCTTCTAATGGTTTGTTGTTTCCGCTGCAGTTGTTGATCTAAAACTTGTTGTCAATTATATTTTATCAGATTTTTTCCTGTTGAAGACTAATGATAAGTTGTTGTATATTATCTTAGTCATAATATTCTTTACTGGGCTAGTTGAGCTTACCCTTTTTCTTTTTGTTCCATTTTTCTCAGGAGGCGAGAATATAGCGGGAACTAGTCGGGGTGTGGAGTGATGTTTCTAGTCAGTTGTGTTAGCAGTCCTCACTAATTTATAAAATAGTGTTTCAATAATTGTAATAAGGACTTATTTGAGTGTGGATATTGTCTAGAAGACAATATTTGTATTTAAACTCATAGTATGTGTTGTCGTATTTTGCACGATAATTTTATTATTGAAGTTGTAGTTTGCCTTCTGTATCATGTATTTGGCGACTCAGAATGGGTGTTGTATGTGACGCCCCCAAAATTAGGTATACATCACCCATCTTGGGTCGTCAGATACATAGTACAGAATACAAATACAACTTACTAATACAACTGTCGTGTACAATACGACAAAACATAAACTGTGAGTTTGAATACAAATATTATCTTCTAGAGAGTATTCATACTCAAAAGGAGTCCTCGTTACATTTATTAACACACCATTACATAGAATAGTGAGGACTACTAACTAATACAATCATTCGGACCATCACTCTGTTCCCCGACTTGCCCCAGCTACGTTCTCATTTCCTGAAGAGAACAGTGAAAGAAAGGGTGAGCTCAACTAGCCCAGTAAGAAATATTATGACTAAGATAATGCAGAATAAATTATCATTAGCCTTCAACAATGTTAAACTGATAAAATATAATAGACATCAAGTTTAACTGTAGCGGAACAAGCAATCCATTAAAAGAGTCAAGTAGAAAATAAACTCTACTATCTTTTATGATTTAAAAGATTTTCCAACACTGTAATCGCTGAGACTCAGCTTAATAAAATAATCCACATCATCGAATCACCCCTGCACTACGGCCAAGGATATTCGTATATTCATTAATGGTCATGATCATGCCAACAACTGTCCATCAATGCACTACGGGCCAATGAGGACTTTTACCACATCATTTGTAACATTACGGTCATGATTATACCGAATAATCCCTGGTCATAATCATACCAAGTCCATCTATGCACTACAGACCACAGATGACTTTTAACATTTTATAAACATGAGGATGATGACAATGATATAAGAATTCAATAAAACAAGTTCAAGAATTAATTTATCCAAGAATTAACAACGTCCAAATTGTCAACATGATACTGCTTTGTGGAGTAAAATTCAAGAATACTTAGAAGAATATTTTCATGAAAAGATACTAGATGAACCGCAATTATCAAGGATATTCCACTAATTTCATGGAGTATAGAAGTCAAAACTTAACCTACTGAGTATAATAAAGAATGGAATAACAAAATAAATCACCCGGCATGCGATAGACCGCACAGACAGGTTATTCCAACAGAATAATAAATAATGGAACCAGGTCCGGCGTAAACGCACAGACAGGATATTCCGACAGAATAATAAATAATGGAACCAGGTCTAGTGTAAAACACACAGACAGGATATTCCAACAGAATAATAACAAGACGGAACCAGGTCCGGTGTAAAACACACAGACAGGATGTTCCAACAGAATAATAATAAAAACGGAACCAGGTCCGGTGTAAAACACACAGACAGGATGTTCCAACAGAATAATAGAAGAATGTCACCAAGTATAGGGTAGACCCCGTATACAGGTTATTCCAACAGAATAATAAGAAATGGAATAACAACAGTTCTCTTCATGAATAAGAAAGAATAACACCCCTTACCGTTTTAAAGACGAGCTGAAATAAGGAAGTAGTTAAGTAGCAGAATACTCTTCTTCTCTCTCTTTATAGTTTCTCTGTAAGACCCCAACTTATTAATGAATAAAATCAAATTTTCTCTAAATATTATTGTGAATAATAAGGGGTTAATTTGATATAATACTTTGGTTATGGGTGAAATGTGCAAATTTTGCAAAATAAGCAAGTGGTTATAAAATATTTATTTTTGGTCGGTGAATATTCGGTTGGTCGTGGAATATTCTTGCTGTCGGGGAATATTCGTACGACGACGCAGCCTTGTGTGGGCCCCATAACGGAAAGCGATTGGATGAAGAAAACGACAAGTATAAGTTGTTTATAAATAACGGCGTAGTTGTTACCGTTAATACTGTTGGAATACCCGGTGGTTAAAATACAGTAGCACACGGTATTGCACCAATTATTGATTCTTACGTAAGAAGGCACTACTCAATAATTGTTACAGTAGTTATTATTCAATATTTTATTTTATTGATTCAATAATTGCTGCGTTGATATTTTATATTATTGTTGTTTCAATAATTGTTGCTGCACAGTATTTTCATTATCAGATCAATAATTCATATTATTTGAATAATATTATTAGATAACATTATTGGCAATGTCTAGAAAGTTCTGTCTAAGGAGAGGTTTGGTCATCTAATTGCGCGCCAGTAAGGAGAAATCCTTATTGGAAAGCCCCCTCTTTCCTGGGAACGGCCTGGTTGTCATAAATGTGATTCTGTAATATTATTTGTGAATAATTAATTATTGATTCATATGATAAGGAAATATTTATTTTATGTGGATATAAATGAGGGATATATTTTTGTGGTTAAAAATGAAGGAGTTAATGTTGAGGTTTTTATCAGTATTTTTGTCGGAATGGAGGTATTAAAAAAAATCAGGGTTTTTGAGATATATTGCGGGGGTTATAATTTTTAATCCGACCGTTGGATCGTGGTAATTTTTGGATATGTTATACATATATAAGTTGAGTATATGTCCACAAATTTTGAACCGTTAAAAATGAACGTATGATTTATTATGAATTTTACAAGATGACTGGTTCAGAAATTGTTGAATTTTCGGAGTTTATCATTTTGGTGGAAAATTCTAGAATTGGTGGGCCCCACTTGTGGTTGGTGAAGAAATGTGCTGAATTATATTTCAAATGTGGTGGGTGGGAATAGTAGCAGGTAAAGCCATCAGGTTGCAGGTCAAACCTACCAAAATTTTCCTATAAATAGAGGGCTAAGTTAGAATTGAAAATCACACCAGAAACAAGTTTTCTCTCTTTCTCTCTCTAGATTATTGAGTGTATTTTGTGAGTATTTAGATACTTTGAGAGTTTCTATTCATCAGAGCAAGTTTCTTTCAGCCTTATACCGGTATTCCGACCAGAAGTACTGATATTTTGAGGTAAGGGATATTATTTTCTTCTTAATGATATTATTTTCTTCAATATCATTATGCTGAAATATTGATATGAGTTTTTATCAAATTTGGAACTTTTTGTGTCGGGGGTTACTATTCACGTATACGGCACTATTCACGTATACGGCACTATTCACGAATACGGCACTATTCACCGAAAAATAAAATTTTCCCTTTTTGTCCAAGATGTCTATTATGGTTACTATCTTTGATTGTATCCATGTTTTGATCTTTATTTTTGAATTCTGCTTCACAATTGATTATTATGAAGTATTATTGATCTTGGATAAACTGTTATACGAATCCCTACTATTTGTCCTTCTGTCTCATTGGATTCGTTCTCTTTAAGATATTTTTCATCATCCTCAGTCCTAAATGATGATATTACTGAATATCTTTGGCCTGTAGTGCAAAGATGTATAATTACTTGATGAATATCTTTGGCCTGTAGTGCAAAGATGAACAGGTGTTGAGATGAACATGACCGACTGATGATACAAATGAATATCTTTGGCCTGTAGTGCAAAGATGAATATTTGGTTAAAGATGATTATTAATTGATGTTACAGGGATAAAATATTGATGATGGACTTTTAAATCTTAGAAGATAGTAGAATTCTTTCTCTACTTGACTCTTCTAATGGTTTGCTGTTTCCGCTGCAGTTGTTGATCTAAAACTTGTTGTCGATTATATTTTATCAGATTTTTCCCTGTTGAAGACTAACGATAATTTGTTGTATATTATCTTAGTCATAATATTCTTTACTGGGCTAGTTGAGCTCACCCTTTTCCTTTTTGTTCCATTTTTCTTCTCAGGAGGTGAGAACATAGCAGGATCTAGTCGGGGTATGGAGTGATGGTTCTAGAAAGATGTATTAGCAGTCCTCACTATTTCTGTAAAATAGTGTTTGAATAATTGTAATGAGGATTTATTTGAGTGTGGATATTGTCTAGAAGACAATATTTGTATTTAAACTCACAGTATGTGTTGTCGTATTTTGCACGACAATTGTATTATTGAAGTTGTAGTTTGCTTTCTGTACCATGTATTTGGCGACTCAGAATGGGTGTTGTATACCTATTCTGGGGGCGTCACAGTTGGTATCAGAGCTTAGGGATATGATCCCTGGCTGAGATGTGAGACAAGAACTAGGAGGGGAGAGACGGGGAATTCCTTCGCTAGTATGACCTGACTAAGTTTATTTGGTGTTTATTTGGTCGGTCAGAGTATAGGGATAATATATGACATGACTATTAACCCTTGTTTTATGGCAGTATTTAAGAATGGCAGCTGAGAACGTTAATAATGGAGTAAATCAGACCGTGGAGACACCTTTGATCACTACCCAGGGGAACGTGCAACAGGAAGGCAATATTCCTCCTGTAAACAACGTTACCGAGCAAACGATGAATGATGGAATGTTTAGGAGCTTTTTGCAGTTCATGCAAAATCAGACGAGGGAGACTCGTGTGCAGAATACGGGTGGAAATGATAACGCGCGGTTTGTCACAGCTAAGCAGTTCAAAGAATTGGGACCACCAGAATTTAAGGGAAAGCCGGATCCGATCATGGCGGAAACGTGGGTCAAGCAAATTACCAAGATATTTGATGTCTTGGGATGCACGGAGGAACAGAAGGTTCCATTCGCCACATTTATGTTCCGCGGTGAGGCAGACTACTGGTGGGAGTCTGTGAAGCGTACCCAGCCTGACGCACTCAACATGTCCTGGGAAACATTTCAAAAACTGTTCAATGACAAGTACTTTCCTGAAAGTATTCGTCATATGAAGGAGGTTGAGTTTATTAGACTGGAACAAAACAACATGACGGTGTCCCAGTACGAGGCGAAGTTTGCAGAGTTATCCAGGTTTGCACCTCATTTGGTCGAAAATGAGGAACGAATGACAAGGATGTTTCTGAGAGGTTTAAAACCCGAGATTCGTCAATATCTTATCTCTCATAAATTTTCTTTATATTCAGATGTTGTAAACAGGGCTCAATTATTAGAGCGAGATAATGAGTATGTGCAACCGAGGGACCACAACCAGGGTCATACCGGTGGCGGCAGTCATCAGAGCAATGAAAACCAGCGAGGAGGGAAAATACGAACAAAAGCGGTAACCACTCTGGTGGTAATCGTGGTCGTGATAATAGGAGAGGTGAGTCAAGTGGAAATTTCAGAAAGAGGAGATTCAACAATGACGGAAGACATCAGCAAGCACCAGCACAAACAACAAATTTTAGGGGAGGAGAACGACCACCAGTTAGATGTTACAAATGTGGGAAAGAGGGACATATCAGCCCAAACTGCCCACAACAATCCAAGGTATGTTATAACTGTGGAAAGGAAGGTCATATAGCTCGAGAGTGTTCTGTAGCAAAACCAAGTTCAGCGGGAGTGGTGACTCCAAAAGCTGTCCCGGATAAGTCGAAATCAGCGGTTCCTGGAAGGGCGTTTGTCGTTACTGGCCAAAACGCGAGAAACCCGAACGAGGTGATCACGGGTAAGCTAATCTTGAATTCTTGCGAAGTTTATACTTTACTAGATACCGGTTCTACCCATTCTTTTATCTCTCCTGCTTGTGCTCAACGTTTAAACTTGACTCCGGAGAAATTGGACTTTAACTTATCTGTTGAAACTCCGTTGGGTGAAACCTTCGTTACATCTACAGTTTATAAATCTTGCATGATCCAAGTTGGCACTATCACATTACCTGTTGATCTTATCTCTTTAAAGATACTTGCTTTTGATGTGATTTTAGGAATTGATTGGTTAACCACTCATCATGCTAAAATTGATTGTTTTCGTAAGGTTGTTAGTTTTCATATTCCTAACCAACCTGTCATACGAATTCAAACTACTAAACCACTAAAATCAGTCACTGTCATATCAAGCCACAAAGCTATTCGTTTATTGAAAAACGGATGTCAAGCTTTCTTAGCCCATGTTATGGATTTGAACAAAGACAAGTCAGATTTGAATAATATTTCTATTGTTAGAGAATTTTCCGATGTATTTCCTGAAGAACTTCCCGGTCTACCCCCGGAACGAGAAATTGAATTCTTTATTGACCTTGAACCCGGTACAAAGCCCATTTCTAAAACCCCATATCGAATGGCTCCTATTGAACTTCAGGAGTTAAAAGTCCAACTACAGGAGTTGTTGGACATCGGTTTTATTCGTCCTAGTACGTCTCCTTGGGGTGCTCCTGTTTTATTCGTAAAGAAGAAAGACGGGAGTATGCGACTTTGTATTGACTATCGAGAATTGAACCATGTCACCATCAAGAATAGGTATCCGCTACCTCGCATTGATGACCTGTTTGACCAGTTGCAAGGAGCACAATTCTTTTCAAAGATCGATCTTCGTTCTGGATATCATCAGCTGAAGATTAAAACTGAGGATATTCCAAAGACTGCCTTCAGAACTCGGTACGGGCATTATGAATTCTTAGTAATGTCTTTTGGATTGACTAATGCTCCTGCTGCCTTCATGGATATGATGAACCGTGTATTCAAAGAATATTTGGATCAGTTCGTTGTTGTCTTTATTGATGACATCCTCATCTATTCCAAAAGCCGTGAAGATCATGAGCGCCATTTGAAGCTGGTACTGCAAAGGCTTCGTGAAAACAAGCTATATGCCAAACTGAAGAAATGCGAGTTCTGGCTTGAGGAAGTAGCATTCCTTGGGCACGTGGTGTCAAAACATGGAGTATCTGTCGACCCGGCGAAGATTGAAGCCATACAAAGTTGGGAGCAACCGAAGTCGGTAACCGAAGTACGTAGCTTTCTGGGCTTAGCTGGTTATTATCGGAGATTTGTGGAAGGATTTTCTCGAATCGCTACTCCGTTAACTCAGCTGACTCGGAAAGATACAAAATTCGTATGGAGTGAGGAATGCGAGAAGAGTTTCCAAGAACTCAAGAGGAGACTCATTTCGGCACCTGTTTTGACAATACCATCTGGTTCGGATGGATTTGTTATCTACAGCGATGCTTCAGGCAAAGGGTTAGGATGTGTTCTCATGCAACATGGGAAAGTCATAGCCTATGCCTCACGACAACTCAAAGAATATGAGAGGAATTATCCTACTCATGATTTGGAGTTGGCAGCAGTCGTTTTTGCGTTGAAGATCTGGAGACACTACCTGTATGGGGAGAAAGTGGAGATCTATACAGATCATAAAAGCCTCAAATATTTCTTCACCCAAAAGGAACTCAACATGCGGCAACGACGTTGGCTCGAGCTGTTGAAAGATTACGATCATACCATCCAATATCATCCTGGAAAAGCAAACGTAGTAGCTGACGCATTGAGTAGAAGATCATATGCGGGTACGAGTGCAATGTTTTTAACACAAAGGCCCATTTTGTATGACTTGCAAAGGATGGAGATAGAGATGAAGGCTCCAAGTACCCACATGATGATATCAAATATACGAGTAGAACCGACTTTAATCGATAAAGTTAAAGCTGCTCAAGCTACGGATATAGAGCTGATGCGTATGAAGAAGAAAGTGCAAGAAGGTGCTATTCCAGAAGCAAGAATCGATGAAGAAGGAATACTTCGAGTCAACTCCAGACTTTGTGTTCCTAACGATTTTGACTTGAAGCATAGAATAATGATGGAGGCACACAACACACCGTTTGCAATCCATCCTGGGAGTACCAAAATGTATCACGATCTTCGACATACATTTTGGTGGAGCAATATGAAAAGAGAGATCGCGGAGTTTATCTCGAGATGTTTAACTTGTCAACGTGTAAAAGCGGAGCATCAAGTACCAAAGGGTCCATTGCAACCACTTGAGATTCCGAAATGGAAGTGGGAACACATTACTATGGATTTTGTTACGGGTCTTCCCAAGGTTTCTCAAGGCATAGATGCGATTTGGGTTATTGTTGATAGATTAACCAAGTCCGCTCATTTCTTGCCGATACGTGAGACTTATTCCCTTGAACGTCTTGCTAGTATGTACGTGAACGAGATTGTGAGATTGCATGGCATGCCAGTATCCATAGTTTCGGATCGTGACCCAAGATTCACTTCACGATTTTGGGTTAGCTTGCAGAAAGCTATGGGCACGGATTTACGATTCAGTTCAGCATACCATCCTCAAACGGACGGACAATCAGAGAGGACTATTCAAACTCTTGAAGATCTATTAAGACTTTGTGTCTTAGATCTCAAAGGGAGTTGGGATAAGTACCTACCATTGGTGGAATTCTCCTACAACAACAGTTATCAGGCGAGCATAGGTATGGCTCCATTTGAGGCGTTGTATGGAAGAAAATGTCGTTCTCCAGTATGCTGGGACGAGGTGGGTGAAGCAACATTGTTGGGACCAGAGTTGGTACGCATTACTACAGAGAAGATCCAAACGATTCGACAACGTATACAAACGGCACAGGATCGACAAAAGAGTTATGCGGATCTTCATCGGAAGGACGTGGAATTTAATATTGGGGATCATGTATTGTTACGTGTTGCACCATGGAAGGGAGTTACAAGATTTGGGAAGAGAGGAAAGCTCAATCCAAGATTTGTTGGTCCATTTGAGATTCTTGAGCGAATAGGAAATGTGGCATATAGACTCGCATTACCTCCAAGCATGTCTCGTGTTCATAATGTTTTTCACATATCTATGCTTCGTAAATATGTTAAAGACCCGAACCACATTATTGAGTTAGAACCAGACGAGATAGCTGAAGATTTAACGTACGAGGAGGTACCTGTTAAGATCTTGGATAGGAAAGAGCATGTCCTACGCACGAAGGTTATACCACAAGTTAAGGTTTTGTGGAGAAACCATGCTATTGAAGAAATGACCTGGGAGTTGGAATCAGAAATGAAAGCGAGGTATCCTCACCTTTTTGAAACATCAGGTACGTACGTCAATTTCGAGGACGAAATTTCATAAGGAGGGGAGGTTGTAAGACCCCAACTTATTAATGAATAAAATCAAATTTTCTCTAAATATTATTGTGAATAATAAGGGGTTAATTTGATATAATACTTTGGTTATGGGTGAAATGTGCAAATTTTGCAAAATAAGCAAGTGGTTATAAAATATTTATTTTTGGTCGGTGAATATTCGGTTGGTCGTGGAATATTCTTGCTGTCGGGGAATATTCGTACGACGACGCAGCCTTGTGTGGGCCCCATAACGGAAAGCGATTGGATGAAGAAAACGACAAGTATAAGTTGTTTATAAATAACGGCGTAGTTGTTACCGTTAATACTGTTGGAATACCCGGTGGTTAAAATACAGTAGCACACGGTATTGCACCAATTATTGATTCTTACGTAAGAAGGCACTACTCAATAATTGTTACAGTAGTTATTGTTCAATATTTTATTTTATTGATTCAATAATTGCTGCGTTGATATTTTATATTATTGTTGTTTCAATAATTGTTGCTGCACAGTATTTTCCATTATCAGATCAATAATTCATATTATTTGAATAATATTATTAGATAACATTATTGGCAATGTCTAGAAAGTTCTGTCTAAGGAGAGGTTTGGTCATCTAATTGCGCGCCAGTAAGGAGAAATCCTTATTGGAAAGCCCCCTCTTTCCTGGGAACGGCCTGGTTGTCATAAATGTGATTCTGTAATATTATTTGTGAATAATTAATTATTGATTCATATGATAAGGAAATATTTATTTTATGTGGATATAAATGAGGGATATATTTTTGTGGTTAAAAATGAAGGAGTTAATGTTGAGGTTTTTATCAGTATTTTTGTCGGAATGGAGGTATTAAAAATCAGGGTTTTTGAGATATTTGCGGGGGTTATAATTTTTAATCCGACCGTTGGATCGTGGTAATTTTTGGATATGTTATACATATATAAGTTGAGTATATGTCCACAAATTTTGAACCGTTAAAAATGAACGTATGATTTATTATGAATTTTACAAGATGACTGGTTCAGAAATTGTTGAATTTTCGGAGTTTATCATTTTGGTGGAAAATTCTAGAATTGGTGGGCCCCACTTGTGGTTGGTGAAGAAATGTGCTGAATTATATTTCAAATGTGGTGGGTGGGAATAGTAGCAGGTAAAGCCATCAGGTTGCAGGTCAAACCTACCAAAATTTTCCTATAAATAGAGGGCTAAGTTAGAATTGAAAATCACACCAGAAACAAGTTTTCTCTCTTTCTCTCTCTAGATTATTGAGTGTATTTTGTGAGTATTTAGATACTTTGAGAGTTTCTATTCATCAGAGCAAGTTTCTTTCAGCCTTATACCGGTATTCCGACCAGAAGTACTGATATTTTGAGGTAAGGGATATTATTTTCTTCTTAATGATATTATTTTCTTCAATATCATTATGCTGAAATATTGATATGAGTTTTTATCAAATTTGGAACTTTTTGTGTCGGGGTTACTATTCACGTATACGGCACTATTCACGTATACGGCACTATTCACGAATACGGCACTATTCACCGAAAAATAAAATTTTCCCTTTTTGTCCAAGATGTCTATTATGGTTACTATCTTTGATTGTATCCATGTTTTGATCTTTATTTTTGAATTCTGCTTCACAATTGATTATTATGAAGTATTATTGATCTTGGATAAACTGTTATACGAATCCCTACTATTTGTCCTTCTGTCTCATTGGATTCGTTCTCTTTAAGATATTTTTCATCATCCTCAGTCCTAAATGATGATATTACTGAATATCTTTGGCCTGTAGTGCAAAGATGTATAATTACTTGATGAATATCTTTGGCCTGTAGTGCAAAGATGAACAGGTGTTGAGATGAACATGACCGACTGATGATACAAATGAATATCTTTGGCCTGTAGTGCAAAGATGAATATTTGGTTAAAGATGATTATTAATTGATGTTACAGGGATAAAATATTGATGATGGACTTTTAAATCTTAGAAGATAGTAGAATTCTTTCTCTACTTGACTCTTCTAATGGTTTGCTGTTTCCGCTGCAGTTGTTGATCTAAAACTTGTTGTCGATTATATTTTATCAGATTTTTCCCTGTTGAAGACTAACGATAATTTGTTGTATATTATCTTAGTCATAATATTCTTTACTGGGCTAGTTGAGCTCACCCTTTTCCTTTTTGTTCCATTTTTCTTCTCAGGAGGTGAGAACATAGCAGGATCTAGTCGGGGTATGGAGTGATGGTTCTAGAAAGATGTATTAGCAGTCCTCACTATTTCTGTAAAATAGTGTTTGAATAATTGTAATGAGGATTTATTTGAGTGTGGATATTGTCTAGAAGACAATATTTGTATTTAAACTCACAGTATGTGTTGTCGTATTTTGCACGACAATTGTATTATTGAAGTTGTAGTTTGCTTTCTGTACCATGTATTTGGCGACTCAGAATGGGTGTTGTATACCTATTCTGGGGGCGTCACATTCTCTCTCTAGAGTTCAGTGAATTCGTAAGAAATAATGAAGGAATGAGCTGCTATTTATAGAAAAATAGAATGCATAGTAACTAATCCATGAACGGTCCAGATTGATTACTTTAATCTGACGGTCCATATTTAAAGAAAAATCTTTTAAATAAAATATAATATATTCTATTTATAGAATAACTTTAATAAAGTATTCTGTTTTATATAAAAAGATGTTTCTGTTTTATTACGTTAATAATACGAATAAAACAAAACGTCATTATCGCTAAATAATTCATATTATTAACTGACAATAATTGAATCAAACTGAGTGACTTCTCACATAAGCATTAATAATCAATACCGTGTGCTACTATGCAACCACACGTATTACTGTACTTTTACTACCGAGTAGTTCAACAGTAACAATGGTAAAATTTCCGCCGTTATTTTTAATAAAATATTTTTGTCGTTTTCTCAATCCGACAATAATTCCGTTGTGGGGTCCACCAATGATTGTGTCGTTGTACGAATATTCCCTGTTAAAACGAATATTCCCCGACCAATCGAATATTATATAACAACTTGCGTACTTTGCAAAATTTATAAATATTACCCACAACTATAACATTATATCAAATTAACTCCATAATATTCAAAAATGATATTTATAGAAAATTCATCTTTATTTATAAAAGTTGGGGTCTTACAACCTCCCCTTCTTATGAAATTTCGCCCTCGAAATTAGGGTACGTACCTGGTATGTCGAAGAGGTAAGGATACCTTGATTTCATTTCAGATTCTAACTCCCAAGTCATTTCCTCAACATCGTGGTTTCTCCACAAAACTTTGACTTGAGGTATAACCTTGGAGCGTAGAATATGTTCCTTCTTATCCAAGATTTGAACAGGAACTTCTTCATACGTCAAATCCTCCGCTATTTCGTCCGGTTCTAACTCAATAATGTGGTTCGGGTCTTCCACATATTTGCGTAACATGGATATGTGAAAAACGTTATGAACACGAGACATACTTGGCGGTAAAGCGAGTCTATAAGCCACAGTTCCTACTCGATCGAGGATTAAAAATGGACCGATGAATCGAGGATTGAGCTTTCCTCTCTTTCCAAATCTCGTAACTCCTTTCCATGGAGCAACACGTAAGAACACATGATCTCCTACATCAAATTCCACGTCCTTTCGATGAAGATCAGCATAACTCTTTTGTCGATCTTGTGAGGTTTTTATACGTTGTCGGATCGTTTGAATCTTTTCTGTAGTCATACGTACCAACTCCGGTCCCAACAACGTTGCTTCACCCACCTCATCCCAGCATACTGGAGAACGACATTTTCTTCCATACAATGCTTCGAATGGAGCCATGCCAATACTTGCTTGATAACTGTTGTTGTAGGAAAACTCCACCAATGGTAAGAACTTGTCCCAACTTCCCTTGAAGTCAAAGACACAGAGTCTTAATAGATCTTCAAGAGTTTGAATAGTCCTCTCTGATTGTCCGTCCGTCTGAGGATGATATGCTGAACTAAATCGTAACTCCGTGCCCATAGCTTTTTGTAAACTAACCCAAAATCGTGAAGTGAATCTTGGGTCTCGGTCAGAAACTATGGATACTGGCATACCATGCAGTCTTACAATCTCGTTTATGTACATACGAGCAAGACGTTCAAGTGTATAAGTTTCTCGTATCGGTAAGAAATGAGCAGACTTGGTCAATCTATCAACAATGACCCAAATCGCATCAATACCTTGAGAAACCCTAGGAAGACCGGTAACGAAATCCATGGTAATGTGCTCCCACTTCCATTCTGGAATTTCAAGTGGTTGCAATGGACCTTTTGGTACTTGATGCTCCGCTTTGACTCGTTGACAAGTTAGACACCTTGAGATAAACAACGCTATCTCTCTCTTCATATTGCTCCACCAAAATGTATGACGAAGATCATGATACATTTTGGTACTTCCAGGATGGATTGCAAACGGTGTGTTGTGCGCCTCCATCATGATTTCATACTTTAAATCAGGGTTGTTAGGAACACAAAGTCTGGAGTTGACTCGAAGTATTCCTTCTTCATCGATTCTTGCTTCCGGCATAGCACCTTCTTGCACTTTCTTCCTCATACGCATCAGCTCCAGGTCTGTAGCTTGAGCAGCTTTAACTTTATCGATTAAAGTCGGTTCTACTCGTATATTCGCCATCATCACATGGGTCCCTGGAGTCTTTAACTCTATCTCCATCCTTTGCAAGTCACACAAAATGGGCCTTTGTGTTGACAATATCGCACTCGTACTTGCATATGATCTTCTACTCAATGCGTCAGCTACCACGTTCGCTTTTCCAGGATGGTATTGAATGGTATGATCATAATCTTTCAACAGTTCAAGCCAACGTCGTTGTCGCATGTTGAGTTCCTTTTGAGTGAAGAAATATTTGAGGCTTTTATGATCCGTAAAGATCTCCACCTTCTCCCCATACAAGTAATGCCTCCAAATTTTAAGTGCAAAGACAACAGCTGCCAACTCTAGATCATGAGTAGGATAATTCCTCTCATATTCCTTGAGTTGTCTTGATGCATAGGCTATGACTTTTCCATGTTGCATGAGAACGCATCCCAACCCTTTGCTCGAAGCATCACTGTAGATGACAAATCCCTCCGAGCCAGATGGTATTGTTAGAACAGGTGCTGAAATGAGTCTCCTCTTGAGTTCTTGAAAACTCTGCTCACATTCTTCGCTCCAACCGAACTTTGTATCTTTCCGAGTCAGCTGAGTTAATGGAGTAGCGATTCGAGAAAATCCTTCCACGAATCTCCGATAATAACCAGCTAAACCAAGAAAGCTACGTACTTCGGTCACTGATTTAGGTTGCTCCCAGCTTTGAATAGCTTCAATCTTTGCCGGGTCAACAGATATTCCACGACTTGATACTACGTGCCCAAGGAATGCTACCTCTTCCAGCCAGAACTCGCATTTCTTCAACTTGGCATAAAGTTTGTATTCACGAAGCTTTTGGAGTACCAGCCTCAAGTGTTGCTCATGATCTTCACGGCTTTTGGAATAAACAAGGATGTCATCGATAAAGACGACCACAAAGTGATCCAAATATTCCTTGAATACCCTGTTCATCATATCCATGAAGGCAGCAGGAGCATTAGTCAATCCAAAAGACATAACTAAGAATTCATAATGCCCGTACCGAGTTCTGAAAGCCGTCTTTGGAATATCCTCAGTTCTAACCTTCAGCTGATGATATCCAGAACGAAGATCGATCTTTGAAAAGAATTGTGCTCCTTGCAACTGGTCAAACAGGTCATCAATACGTGGCAATGGGTACCTATTTTTGATGGTGACATGATTCAACTCCCGATAATCAATACAAAGTCGCATACTCCCATCTTTCTTCTTCACGAACAGAACAGGAGCACCCCAAGGAGAAGTACTAGGACGAATAAAACCAATGTCTAACAATTCCTGCAGTTGGGTCTTTAACTCCTGAAGTTCAATAGGAGCCATTCGATATGGGGCTTTGGAAATGGGTTTTGTACCGGGTTCAAGGTCGATACAAAATTCAATTTCACGCTCTGGGGGTAGGCCAGGAAGTTCTTCGGGAATACGTCAGGAAATTTATTAACAACAGAAATATCATTCAAAGCTGACGTATTTTTGTTTAGATCTGTGACATGAGCTAAGAAAGCTTGACATCCGTTTTTCAATAAACGAATAGCTTTATGGCTTGAGATGACAGCGATTGATTTTAATGGTTTGGTTGCTTGAATTCGCATAATAGGTCGATTAGGAATATGAAAGCTAACAACCTTACGAAAACAATCAATTTTTGCATGATGAGTAGTTAACCAATCAATCCCTAGAATCACGTCAAATGCAAGTATTTTTAATGAAATAAGATCGACAGGTAATGTGTGGGTACCAACTTGAACCAAACAAGACTTATAAACCGTGGATGTAATGAAGGTTTCTCCCAATGGAGTTTCAACTGCTAAGTCAAAGTCTAATTTCTCCGGAATCAAATTTAATCGATGAGCGCAAGTAGGAGAAATAAAAGAATGGGTAGAACCGGTATCAAATAAAGTATAGACTTCGTTAGAGTTTATGATAAGCTTACCCGTGATGACCTCATTCGGGTTCCTTGCTTTCTGGGAGTTCACAACAAACGCTCTCCCTTGCACAACCGGTTTTGACTTTTCTGGGACGGCCTTTGGTGCCTCCATCCTAGCTGAATTTGTCTTCGGTAAACGACAAAATCGAGCTAAATGACCTTCTCTTCCACAATTATAACATGCTTTGGACGGCATCGCGCAGTTTGGACTGATGTGCCCCTCCCCTCCGCATTTGAAACATATGATAGGTGGTCGTTCTCCTTCCTTAACGACAGGTGCTGGTGCTGACGTCTTTCCATCATTGTTGAATCTCCTCTTCTTGAAATGCCCATTCTTATTGTTTTGGCCCTGATTACCACCGAAGTGGTTACCATTTCTGGCCTGTTGATTCCCTCCACGCTTGTTGTCACCGCTTCGATGACTGCTCTCACTGGTATTATCATTTTGCCGGCTGCTCTCTTTTGGTTGCGTTGTCTCGTTATCGCGCTCCACCAACTGAGCCCTATTTACAACATCTGAATACAAACACAGTTTATGAGAAACAAGATGTTGACGTATCTCCGGCTTCAAACCTCTTAAAAACATCCGCGTCATTCTTTCTTCATTATCCACCAAGTGGGACGCAAACCGGGATAACTCCGCAAATTTTGCCTCGTACTGCGACACGGTCATATTATTCTGCTCCAATTTGATGAACTCCACCTCCTTCATGTGACGAATACTCTCGGGAAAGTATTTGTCGTTAAACAGCTCTTGGAACTTCTCCCAAGACATCTTCAGTGCGGCAGGTTGAGTACGCTTTATCGATTCCCACCAGTAATCTGCCTCTCCTCGCAACATAAAGGCGGCAAAGGGAACCTTTTGCTCCTCGGAGCAACCCAAGACATCAAATATCTTGGTGATCTGCTTTATCCATGTTTCAGCTACAAGTGGTTTGGGTTCTCCCTTAAACTCCGGTGGTCCCAGCTCCTTAAACTGTTTAGCGGTGACCGCCTGAGAGTTTTCAGTATTTCCACCTACGTTGTGGACAGGAGCCGCTTTCACCTGTTGTTGCATGAATTGCATAAAACCTCTGAACATTCCATCATTCATCATCTGGTCAGTGTTGTTGTTTGCATGAGGATTGTCACCTTCCTGATGCACATTATCCTGATTATTGATATGTGGTGAATCAACAGTCGTCTGTGCTCCATTGCTATTCTCAACATTCTCAGATGCCATTTTCAGATACTGCCACAAAATAAAAATTAATTGATATGTCATATATTATCCTTATATTATGACCGACCAATTAAATACCATGCAAATAAACTTAGGTAGGTCATACTAGCGAAGGAATTCCCCGTCTCTCCCCTCCTAGTTCTATTCTCACATCTTAGCCAGGGATCATATCCCTAAGCTCTGATACCAACTGTGACGCCCCCAAAATTAGGTATACATCACCCATCTTGGGTCGTCAGATACATAGTACAGAATACAAATACAACTTACTAATACAACTGTCGTGTACAATACGACAAAACATAAACTGTGAGTTTGAATACAAATATTATCTTCTAGAGAGTATTCATACTCAAAAGGAGTCCTCATTACATTTATTAACACACCATTACATAGAATAGTGAGGACTACTAACTAATACTATCATTCGGACCATCACTCCGTTCCCCGACTTGCCCCAGCTACGTTCTCATTTCCTGAAGAGAACAGTGAAAGAAAGGGTGAGCTCAACTAGCCCAGTAAGAAATATTATGACTAAGATAATGCAGAATAAATTATCATTAGCCTTCAACAATGTTAAACTGATAAAATATAATAGACATCAAGTTTAACTGCAGCGGAACAAGCAATCCATTAAAAGAGTCAAGTAGAAAATAAACTCTACTATCTTTTATGATTTAAAAGATTTTCAACACTGTGATCGCTGAGACTCAGCTTAATAAAATAATCCACATCATCGAATCACCCCTGCACTACGGCCAAGGATATTCGTATATTCATTAATGGTCATGATCATGCCAACAACTGTCCATCAATGCACTACGGGCCAATGAGGACTTTTACCACATCATTTGTAACATTACGGTCATGATTATACCGAATAATCCCTGGTCATAATCATACCAAGTCCATCTATGCACTACAGGCCACAGATGACTTTCAACATTTTATAAACATGAGGATGATGACAATGATATAAGAATTCAATAAAACAAGTTCAAGAATTAATTTATCCAAGAATTAACAACGTCCAAATTGTCAACATGATACTGCTTTGTGGAGTAAAATTCAAGAATGCTTAGAAGAATATTTTCATGAAAAGATACTGGATGAACCGCAATTATCAAGGATATTCCACAAATTTCATGGAGTATAGAAGTCAAAACTTAACCAACTGAGTATAATAAAGAATGGAATAACAAAAGAAATCACCATGCATGCGATAGACCGCACAGACAGGTTATTCCAACAGAATAATAAATAATGGAACCAGGTCCGGCGTAAACGCACAGACAGGATATTCCGACAGAATAATAAATAATGGAACCAGGTCCGGTGTAAAACACACAGACAGGATATTCCAACAGAATAATAACAAGACGGAACCAGGTCCGGTGTAAAACACACAGACAGGATGTTCCAACAGAATAATAATAAAAACGGAACCAGGTCCGGTGTAAAACACACAGACAGGATGTTCCAACAGAATAATAGAAGAATGTCACCAAGTATAGGGTAGACCGCGTATACAGGTTATTCCAACAGAATAATAAGAAATGGAATAACAACAGTTCTCTTCATGAATAAGAAAGAATAACACCCCTTACCGTTTTAAAGAAGAGCTGAAATAAGGAAGTAGTTAAGTAGCAGAATACTCTTCTTCTCTCTCTCTATAGTTTCTCTCTCTAGAGTTCAGTGAATTCGTAAGAAATAATGAAGGAATGAGCTGCTATTTATAGAAAAATAGAATGCATAGTAACTAATCCATGAACGGTCCAGATTGATTACTTTAATCTGACGGTCCATATTTAAAGAAAAATCTTTTAAATAAAATATAATATATTCTATTTATAGAATAACTTTAATAAAGTATTCTGTTTTATATAAAAAGATGTTTCTGTTTTATTACGTTAATAATACGAATAAAACAAAACGTCATTATCGCTAAATAATTCATATTATTAACTGACAATAATTGAATCAAACTGAGTGACTTCTCACATAAGCATTAATAATCAATACCGTGTGCTACTATGCAACCACACGTATTACTGTACTTTTACTACCGAGTAGTTCAACAGTAACAATGGTAAAATTTCCGCCGTTATTTTTAATAAAATATTTTTGTCGTTTTCTCAATCCGACAATAATTCCGTTGTGGGGTCCACCAATGATTGTGTCGTTGTACGAATATTTCCTGTTAAAACGAATATTCCCCGACCAATCGAATATTATATAACAACTTGCGTACTTTACAAAATTTATAAATATTACCCACAACTATAACATTATATCAAATTAACTCCATAATATTCAAAAATGATATTTATAGAAAATTCATCTTTATTTATAAAAGTTGGGGTCTTACATTGTATACCTATTTTGGGGGCGTCACAGTTGGTGTCAAAGCTTAGGGATATGGTCTCTGGCGGAGATCGGGGAATAGAACTAGGAGGGGAGAGACGAGTAAATCCTTCGCTAGTGTGTCATACCTAAGCTTATTTGTTGGTCGGTCATAATATAAGGATATTATGTGATATGTTAATTTGTTTAATTAACCTTTGTTTTATGGCAGTATTTGAGAATGGCAGTCGAGAACGTTAACAATGGAGTATATGAGACTGTGGAACAACCTTTAGTCACAAACTAGGAGAACGTGCAACAGGAAGGCAATATTCCTCCTGTAAACAACGTTACCGAGCAAACGATGAATGATGGAATGTTTAGGAGCTTTTGGCAGTTCATGTAAAATCAGACGAGGGAGACCCGTGTGTAGAATACGTGGGGAAATGATAGCAACGCGTGATTTGTCACGGCCAAGCAGTTCAAAGAGTTGGGACCACCAGAATTCTAGGGAAACCCGGATCCTATTAAGACGGAGACGTGGGTCAAGCAAATTACCAAGATATTCGATGTCTTGGGATGCACGGAGGAACAGAAGGTTCCATTCGCCACTTTTATGTTCCGTAATGAGGCAGATTACTGGTGAGAATCTGTGAAACGTACCCATCCAGCTGCACCCAGCATGTCTTGGGAAATATTTTAGAAACTGTTTAATGACAAGTACTTTCATGAAAGTATTCATCATATGAAGGAGGTAGAGTTTATTAGACTAGAACAAAACAACATGACGGTGTCCCAGTATGAGGCGAAGTTCGCGGAGTTATTGAGGTTTGCACCTCATTTGGTGGAGAACGAGGAACGTATGACAAGGATATTTTTGAGAGGTCTAAAACCCGAGATTCGGTAATATTTCTCATAAATTTTCTTTATATTCAGATGTTGTAAACATGGCTCAATTATTAGAGCGAGATAATGAGTATGTTCAACCGAGGGACAACAACCAGAGTCAGACCGGTGATAGCAGTCATCGGAGCAATGATAACCAGCGGGGAGGAAGGAATACAGACAAAAGCGGTAATCACTCTGGTGGTAATCGTGGCCGTGAAAATAGAAGAAGCGAGTCGGGAGGAGATTTCAAGAAGAGAAGGTACAACAATGATAATGTGAAAACGACAGCTCAAACATCAACTGTTTCTAGGGGAGGATAACGACCACCGGTCGTATGTTACAAATGCGGGAAAGAAGGACACATCAGTCCAAACTGCCCACAACAATCCAAGGTATGTTATAACTGTGAAAAGGAGGGTCATATAGCTCGAGAGTATTTTGTAGCAAAAATAAGTTCAGCGAGGATGGTGACTCCAAAAGCTGTCCCGGATAAGTCGAAATCAGCGGTTCCTGGAAGAGCGTTTGTCGTGACTGGCCAAAACGCGAGAAACTCGAACGAAGTGATCACGGGTAAGCTAATCTTGAATTCTTGCGAAGTTTATACTTTACTAGATACCGGTTCTACCCATTCTTTTATCTCTCTTGCTTGTGCTCAACATTTGAACTTGACTCCGGAGAAATTAAACTTTGACTTATCTGTTGAAACTCCATTGGGTGAAACCTTTGTTACATCTACAGTTTATAAATCTTGCTTAATCCAAGTTGGCACCATCACATTACCTGTTGATCTTATTTCTTTAAAGATACTTGTATTTGATGTGTTAGGGATTGATTGATTAACTACTCATCATGCCAAAATTGATTGCTTTCGTAAGGTTGTTAGTTTTCATTTTCCTAACCAACCTGTTATACAAATTCAAGCAACTAAACCACTAAAATCAATCACTGTCATATCCAGCCATAAAGCTATTCGTTTATTGAAAAACGGATGTCAAGCTTTCTTAGCCCATGTTATGGATTTGAATAAAGACACGCCAGATTTGAATAAAATTTCTGTTGTTAGTGAATTTCCTGACATATTTCCTGAAGAACTTCCTGGTTTACCCCCAAAACATGAAGTTGAATTTTTTATTGACCTTGAACCCGGTACAAAGCCTATTTCTAAAACCCCATATCGAATGGCTCCTATTGAACTTTAGGAGTTAAAAGTTCAATTACAGGAGTTGTTAGACATCGGTTTCATTCGTCCTAGTACGTCTCCTTGGGGTGCTCCTGTTTTATTCGTAAAAAAGAAAGACGGGAGTATGCAACTTTGTATTGACTATCGAGAATTGAACCATGTCACCATCAAGAATAGGTATACGCTACCTCGTATTGATGACCTGTTCGACTAGTTGCAAGGAGCACAATTCTTTTCAAAGATCGATCTTCGTTCTGGATATCATCAGCTGATGATTAAAACTGAGGATATTCCAAAGACTGCCTTCAGAACTCGGTACGGGCATTATGAATTTTTAGTCATGTCTTTTGGATTGACTAATGCTTCTGCTACTTTTATGGATATGATTAACCGTGTGTTCAAGGAATATTTGGATCAGTTTGTTGTTGTCTTTATTGATGACATCCTCATCTATTCCAAAAGCCGTGAAGATCATGAGCGCCATTTGAAGCTGGTACTGCAAAGGCTTCGCGATAACAAGCTTTATGCCAAGCTGAAGATATGTGAGTTCTGGCTTGATGAAGTAGCATTCCTTGGGCACGTGGTGTCAAAACAAGGAGTATCTGTTGACCCGGCGAAGATTGAAGCCATACAAAGTTGGGAGCAACCGAAGTCGGTGACCGAAATACGTAGTTTTCTGGGCTTAGCTGGTTATTATCGGAGATTTGTGGAAGGATTTTCTCGAATCGCTACTCCGTTAACTCAGCTGACTCGGAAAGATACAAAATTCGTATGGAGCGAGAAATGTGAGAAGAGTTTCCAAGAGCTCAAGAGGAGACTCATTTCGGCACATGTTCTGACAATACCATCTAGTTCAGATGGATTTGTTATCTACAGTGATGCTTCAGGCAAAGGGTTAGGATGTGTTCTTGTGACAACCCCAAAATAGGTCCATTCCATCCAACCCATTCTGAGTCGTCAAATACATGGTACAAAAAATAACTACAACTTTATTGCAACAATTGTCGTGCAAAATACAACAACACATATGCTGTGAGTTTGGATACAAATATATACCAAATGTGACTCATGTTCCATCCGTGGACATCACCTCACAATGACACCTTACATAAAGGTATAGTCAAAAACTGTTTTAGAATTTAGAATCTTTGGGAAGTGCTCAAGGAAATCTTCGTACATGAGAGGCCACGCGTCTAGGTTATGATAGATATCATATGGCCACATAATTATCCTTGGTTGACCCAATAAACCCCAAAGAAAAATGAGAAGATTACTACCATATTCTTCCCAATGGTGAGTCTTCTCTTGACTTATCATTATCTCCACTGTCTTTAATCGTGAATTATACTTCAAACAAATACCAAGATTATATAGGTAGTGCTCATAGATATACTCAGCAAGTGGATGAGCACAACCCTGTCTTATGATGACACGAGGTTGTATGTCATTAGACATCTTGTATGATAGTGACAAAACACCCTTCCAACGTTGGGTTCGCCTCACCCTATTTTCTTCACCAAATATAACTACTAAATGATGACCACCGTTCTATTCCCTTGTTACCTCCGCTCGACCCAGCTACACTTTTATTACCTGAAAGGAATTGTGAAGCAAAAGGGTGAGCACAACTAGCTCAGCAAAGAATATCATGACTAAAGATAATTAAATTATCAATAGCCTTCATCAATAATAAATCAGAGATTTAGAACATATGGTAAATGATATAAATTTCGACCATAGTTGCAGCGGAACGAGCAATCCATTAGAAGAGTCAAATAGACTATAAAGTCTATTATCTTCTTCATATTAAAAATCCATCAACAATGTTTTATCCCTGTAACATCAATCAACAATTCTGGTCCACAATCATATGAATAACTCATAATCATAATTGTAGTTCTAAATTTCTCTTCTCATCTAGGACGAAGATAATTTTCATCACCTATCTTTACCTGAAACATCAAAGATCATGGTTACACCAAATCACATTTCCTGTTCATAATCATACTAATAACTTCATCTTTGCACTACGGCCAAAGATATTCATTTGTATCACCAGTTGGTCATGTTTATCTCAACATCTGTTCATCTTTGCACAACTGGCCAAAGATATTCAACAACATGTCATCTTTACACTACGGGTCAAAGATATTCATCAATAATTCATCTTTGCACTACAGGCCAAAGATATTCATCAATATTTCATCTTTGCACTACAGGCCAAAGATATTAATATCTCAAAGAAATATATAATCATTTCAGAATTTATATAAACAATAATTATAACCATGTTGATCAATTCACCTTTGCACTTAAGCTAAAGATATTCACTTATAAATTCAATGGTCATGATCATACCAATCAACAATTCAACTTTGCACTACTGGCCAAAGAGAACCCATAGTCATGATCATACCAAAAATCTACCCATCTTTACACTCAAGTCAAAGAGAATATCATCATTAGGGTTATAAAAATGTTATATATGATAATAAAAATAATATGATCAACAACTGCATTTATTTTCAAGAGCAACAATCATAAATTAACGATAATTTGGTCAGAAAAAGAAACCAATTTTGTCGTGAATAGTAACTCGTGAATAGTAACTCATGAATAGTAACTCGTGAATAGTAACTCATAAATAGTAACTCATTAATAGTAAACTCGACACAAAAAGGTAGAAATTCCACAATAAAATACATACCAATATTTCGGTATAATGATATTGAAAGAATAATATTTCTTAAGCTTATAAACAATTTATTTTAATTGTTTACACTTTACTAAATAATGCATTTAATCATCATAAAATGCCAAACTCATAAGATTTCATCACCAATAACCAAAAACCCTCATCAAAAATCTGCATATACCTCATATAGGATTCTCAAGCCATAAAATCCTATTTTCTAATTTTCTTACTTCACAAAACATATTTAATTCATTTACTCATAACTAGACTATTTTCATGAAAAATACCAAATCAGTTCCAAAAATATTTCTTTTCTGGGATTTAGCATAATATAGTCCCATAGTGAACATATATTTTTTTCAGAATTTTTAAAACTCATTTACTATTTTTCATATGGCCAAAACCACCGAATATTTAGACATTTATCAAAAATTATACTTTTGTCTAAAAATTCTGAAATTTACAGAGTATACTTCTATCATATACATGTACTCCCAATAAAAATTTCATCAATTTTGGAGTTAACCACAAGGAATTATAAGCGGTTACTTTTAAAATAGTCTTTTCCCATAAAATTCATAACTCTTAATCTATACATCCAAAAATCACCATTTTTGGACACAATCAATAAAACTCATCAAAATATCATTTTAAATTTTTCCATAATTTTTGAAGATCAGAAAAATTACGAAACTTAAAATCATAACAACCCTTAAAATCCAATACTATCTCTTACTATCCCTTACCTCAAAAGAGCAGTACTTCTGACTGGATATCGGATATGATGCTGAAGAAAACTTGCACTGATGAATAGCAACTCACCAAGTATCTAAAAACTCACAAAATATGCTTCATAATATAGAGAGAGAAAGCTTATGTTTCTGGTGTGATTTTCAATTCTAACTTAGCCCTCTATTTATAGGAAAATTTTGGTAGGTTTGACCTGCAACCTGATGGCTTTACCTGCTACTATTCCCACCCATCACATTTGAAATATAATTCAGCACATTTCTTCACCAACCACAAGTGGGGCCCACCAATTCTAGAATTTTCCACCAAAAATGATTTATAAACTGATTTTCGAATCAGCCACCTCTTAAAATTCATAACAAATCATACGTTCATTTTTAACGGTTCAAAATTTGTGGACATATACTCAACTTATATATGTATAACCAAAAATTACCACGATCCAACGGTCGGATTAAAAATTATAACCCCCGCAAAATATCTCAAAAATCCTGATTTTTAATACCTCCATTCCGACAAAAATACTGATAAAAACCTCAACATTAACTCCTTCATTTTTAACCACAAAAATATATCCCTCATTTATATCCACATAATATAAATATTTCCTTATCATATGAATCAATAATTAATTATTCACAAATAATATTACAGAATCACATTTATGACAACCAGGCCGTTCCCAGGAAAGAGGGGGCTTTCCAATAAGAATTTCTCCTTACTGGCGCGCAATTAGATGACCAAACCTCTCCTTAGACAGAACTTTCTAGACATTGCCAATAATGTTATCTAATAATATTATTCAAATAATATGAATTATTGATCTGATAAAGGAAAATACTGTGCAGCAACAATTATTGAAATAACAATAATATAAAATATCAACGCAACAATTATTGAATCAATAAAATAAAATATTGAACAGTAACTACTGTAACAATTATTGAGTAGTGCCTTCTTACGTAAGAATCAATAATTTCAAAAATACTATGCAATACCGTGTGCTACTGTGCAATAACGCGTATTACTGTATTTTAACCACCGGATATTCCAACAGTGTTAACGGTAACAACTACGCCGTTATTTGTAAAAACTCAAATTTGTCGTTTTCTTCACCCGACAGTTATTCGTTATGGGGCCCACAAATAGCTGCGCCGTCGTACGAATATTCCCCGACAGAAAGAATATTCCACGACCAAACGAATATTCCCCGACAACAATGATTATTTTATAACCACTTGCTTATTTTGAAAAAAAATTCACATTTCACCCATAACTTTAAACTTTTATCAATTTAACCATTTACTGAATAGTAATTATAAGAAAAATTGAATACTTTTATTTCATAAAATTCGGGGTCTTACAATCTCCCCTCCTTATGAAATTTCGTCCTCGAAATTTACGTACCTGGTATTTCAAAGAGTTGAGAATACCTTCCTTTCATTTCAGATTCCATCTTCTCTGTCATCATAATTTCTCCATTGCTCATCTCCTGTATTTCAAATATCATTCTAGAATACAGCTTCAAAACAAGGGTTAATTTAACAAATTAACATATCACATAACATCCCGATATTATGACTGACCAACAAATAAGCTTAGGAAGGACACACTAGCGAAGGATTTACTCGTCTCTCCCCACCTAGTTGTATTCCCCAATCTCTGCCAGAGATCATATCCCTAAGCTCTGATACCACCTGTGACTCTGGACACCAACCTATGTCAGCACCTTACATTGATACCTATCAGTTTGCCACCGCAGAACGGCGTCCCCTACGGAGAGTCTGGCTTCGGTGCATCCCCCATCAACAGGAAGTCACCAGCGAGAGGTTCGGGGCTCTTTACTTATAGCTCTGATACCACCTGTGACAACCCCAAAATAGGTCCATTCCATCCAACCCATTCTGAGTCGTCAAATACATGGTACAAAAAACAACTACAACTTTATTGCAACAATTGTCGTGCAAAATACAACAACACATATGCTGTGAGTTTGGATACAAATATATACCAAATGTGACTCATGTTCCATCCGTGGACATCACCTCACAATGACACCTTACATAAAGGTATAGTCAAAAACTGTTTTAGAATTTAGAATCTTTGGGAAGTGCTCAAGGAAATCTTCGTACATGAGAGGCCACG
Source organism: Panax notoginseng (assembly GCA_016801055.1). Taxonomy (NCBI): domain Eukaryota; kingdom Viridiplantae; phylum Streptophyta; class Magnoliopsida; order Apiales; family Araliaceae; genus Panax; species Panax notoginseng. Next base: position 217,546,123 of record CM029014.1, on the reverse strand, counting down.
CGTCTAGGTTATGATAGATATCATATGGCCACAGAATTATCCTTGGTTGACCCAATAAACCCCAAAGAAAAATGAGAAGATTACTACCATATTCTTCCCAATGGTGAGTCTTCTCTTGACTTATCATTATCTCCACTGTCTTTAATCGTGAATTATACTTCAAACAAATACCAAGATTATATAGGTAGTGCTCATAGATATACTCAGCAAGTGGATGAGCACAACCCTGTCTTATGATGACACGAGGTTGTATGTCATTAGACATCTTGTATGATAGTGACAAAACACCCTTCCAACGTTGGGTTCGCCTCACCCTATTTTCTTCACCAAATATAACTACTAAATGATGACCACCGTTCTATTCCCTTGTTACCTCCGCTCGACCCAGCTACACTCTTATTACCTGAAAGGAATTGTGAAGCAAAAGGGTGAGCACAACTAGCTCAGCAAAGAATATCATGACTAAAGATAATTAAATTATCAATAGCCTTCATCAATAATAAATCAGAGATTTAGAACATATGGTAAATGATATAAATTTCGACCATAGTTGCAGCGGAACGAGCAATCCATTAGAAGAGTCAAATAGACTATAAAGTCTATTATCTTCTTCATATTAAAAATCCATCAACAATGTTTTATCCCTGTAACATCAATCAACAATTCTGGTCCACAATCATATGAATAACTCATAATCATAATTGTAGTTCTAAATTTCTCTTCTCATCTAGGACGAAGATAATTTTCATCACCTATCTTTACCTGAAACATCAAAGATCACGGTTACACCAAATCACATTTCCTGTTCATAATCATACTAATAACTTCATCTTTGCACTACGGCCAAAGATATTCATTTGTATCACCAGTTGGTCATGTTTATCTCAACATCTGTTCATCTTTGCACTACTGGCCAAAGATATTCAACAACATGTCATCTTTACACTACGGGCCAAAGATATTCATCAATAATTCATCTTTGCACTACAGGCCAAAGATATTCATCAATATTTCATCTTTGCACTACAGGCCAAAGATATTAATATCTCAAAGAAATATATAATCATTTCAGAATTTATATAAACAATAATTATAACCATGTTGATCAATTCACCTTTGCACTTAAGCTAAAGATATTCACTTATAAATTCAATGGTCATGATCATACCAATCAACGATTCAACTTTGCACTACTGGCCAAAGATAACCCATAGTCATGATCATACCAAAAATCTACCCATCTTTACACTCAAGTCAAAGAGAATATCATCATTAGGGTTATAAAAATGTTATATATGATAATAAAAATAATATGATCAACAACTGCATTTATTTTTAAGAGCAACAATCATAAATCAACGATAATTTGGTCAGAAAAAGAAACCAATTTTGTCGTGAATAGTAACTCGTGAATAGTAACTCATGAATAGTAACTCGTGAATAGTAACTCATAAATAGTAACTCATTAATAGTAAACTCGACACAAAAAGGTAGAAATTCCACAATAAAATACATACCAATATTTCGGTATAATGATATTGAAAGAATAATATTTCTTAAGCTTATAAACAATTTATTTTAATTGTTTATACTTTACAAAATAATGCATTTAATCATCCTAAAATGCCAAACTCATAAGATTTCATCACCAATAACCAAAAACCCTCATCAAAAATCTGCATTTACCTCATGTAGGATTCTCAAGCCATAAAATCCTATTTTCTAATTTTCTTACTTCACAAAACATATTTAATTCATTTACTCATAACTAGACTATTTTCATGAAAAATACCAAATCAATTCCGAAAATATTTCTTTTCTGAGATTTAGTATAATATAGTCCCATAGTGAACATATATTTTTTTCAGAATTTTTAAAACTCATTTACTATTTTTCATATGGCCAAAACCACCGAATATTTAGACATTTATCAAAAATTATACTTTTATCTAAAAATTCTGAAATTTACAGAGTATACTTCTATCATACACATGTACTCCCAATAAAAATTTTATCAATTTTGGAGTTAACCACAAGGAATTATAAGCGGTTACTTTTAAAATAGTCTTTTCCCGTAAAATTCATAACTCTTAATCTATACATCCAAAAATCACCATTTTTGGACACAGTCAATAAAACTCATCAAAATATCATTTCAAATTTTTCCATAATTTTTGAAGATCAGAAAAATCACGAAACTGAAAATCATAACAACCCTTAAAATCCAATACTATCCCTTACTATCCCTTACCTCAAAAGAGCAGTACTTCTGACTGGATATCGGATATGATGCTGAAGAAAACTTGCACTGATGAATAGCAACTCACCAAGTATCTAAAAACTCACAAAATATGCTTCATAATATAGAGAGAGAAAGCTTATGTTTCTGGTGTGATTTTCAATTCTAACTTAGCCCTCTATTTATAGGAAAATTTTGGTAGGTTTGACCTGCAACCTGATGGCTTTACCTGCTACTATTCCCACCCACCACATTTGAAATATAATTCAGCACATTTCTTCACCAACCACAAGTGGGGCCCACCAATTCTAGAATTTTCCACCAAAAATGATTTATAACCTGATTTCCGAATCAGCCACCTCTTAAAATTCATAACAAATCATACGTTCATTTTTAACGGTTCAAAATTTATGGACATATACTCAACTTATATATGTATAACCAAAAATTACCACGATCCAACGGTCGGATTAAAAATTATAACCCCCGTAAAATATCTCAAAAATCCTGATTTTTAATACCTCCATTCCGACAAAAATACTGATAAAAACCTCAACATTAACTCCTTCATTTTTAACCACAAAAATATATCCCTCATTTATATCCACATAAAATAAATATTTCCTTATCATATGAATCAATAATTAATTATTCACAAATAATATTACAGAATCACATTTATGACAACCAGGCCGTTCCCAGGAAAGAGGGGGCTTTCCAATAAGAATTTCTCCTTACTGGCGCGCAATTAGATAACCAAACCTCTCCTTAGACAGAACTTTCTAGACATTGACAATAATGTTATCTAATAATATTATTCAAATAATATGAATTATTGATCTGATAAAGGAAAATACTGTGCAGCAACAATTATTGAAACAACAATAATATAAAATATCAACGCAACAATTATTGAATCAATAAAATAAAATATTGAACAGTAACTACTGTAATAATTATTGAGTAGTGCCTTCTTACGTAAGAATCAATAATTTCAAAAATACTATGCAATACCGTGTGCTACTGTGCAATAACGCGTATTACTGTATTTTAACCACCGGATATTCCAACAGTGTTAACGGTAACAACTACGCCGTTATTTGTAAAAACTCAAATTTATCGTTTTCTTCACCCGACAGTTATTCGTTATGGGGCCCACAAATAGCTGTGCCGTCGTACGAATATTCCCCGAAAGAAAGAATATTCCACGACCAAACGAATATTCCCCGACAACAATGATTATTTTATAACCACTTGCTTATTTTGAAAAAAATTTCACATTTCACCCATAACTTTAAACTTTTATCAATTTAACCATTTACTGAATAGTAATTATAAGAAAAATTGAATACTTTTATTTCATAAAATTCGGGGTCTTACAGTTCTCATGTAACATGGGAAAGTCATAGCCTATGCCTCACGATAACTCAAAGAATATAAGAAGAATTATCTTACTCATGATCTAGAGTTGGCAGCAGTCGTTTTTGCGTTGAAGATTTGGAGACACTACCTGTATGGGAAGAAAGTGGAGATCTATACGGATCATAAAAGCCTCAAATACTTCTTCACCCAAAAGGAACTCAACATGCGATAACGACGTTGGCTCGAGTTGTTAAAAGATTACGACCATACCATCCAATATCAACCTGGAAAAGCGAACGTAGTAGCTAACGCATTGAGTAGAAGATCATATGCGGGTACGAGTGCAATGTTGTTAACACAAAGGCCCATTTTGTATGACTTGCAAAGAATGAAGATAGAGATGAAGGCTCCAAGTACCTACGTGATGATATCAAGCATACGAGTAGAACCGACTTTAATTGATAAAGTTAAAGCTTCTCATGCTACGGACATGGAGCTGATGCGTATGAAGAAGAAAGTGCAAGAAGGTGCTATTTCAGAAGCAAGAATCGATGAAGAAGGAATATTTCGAGTCAACTCCAGACTTTGTGTTCCTAACGACTCTGACTTGAAGCATAGAATCATGATGGAGGCACACAACACACCGTTTGCAATCCATCCTGAAAGTACCAAAATGTATCATGATATTCGACACACATTTTGGTGGAACAATATGAAGAGAGAGATCGCAGAGTTTACCTCGAGGTGTTTAACCTGTCAACGTGTAAAGGCGAAGCATCAAGTGCCAAAGGGTCCATTGCAACCACTTGAGATCCTGAAATAGAAGTGGGAATACATTACCATGGATTTTGTTACTGGTCTTCCCAAGGTATCTCAAGGCATAGATGCGATTTGGGTCATTGTTGATAGATTAACCAAGTCTGCCCATTTTTTGCCTATACGTGAGACTTATTCCCTTGAACGTCTTGCTCGTATGTACGTGAATGAGCTTGTGAGATTGCATGGCATGCCAGTATCAATAGTTTCGGATCGTGACCCAAGATTCACTTCACGATTTTGGGTTAGCTTGCAGAAAGCTATGGGCACGGATTTATAATTCAGTTCGGCATACCATCCTCAAACTGACGGACAATAAGAAAGGACTATTCAAACTCTTGAAGATCTGTTAAGACTATGTGTCCTAGATTTCAAAAGAAGTTGGGATAAGTACCTACCATTGGTAGAATTCTCCTACAACAACAGTTATCAGGCAAGTATAGGTGTGGCTCCATTCGAGGAGTTGTATGGAAGAAAATGTCGTTCTCTAGTATGTTGGGACGAGGTGGGTGAAGCAACGTTGTTGGGACCAGAATTGGTACAAATTACTACAGAGAAGATCCAAACGATTCGACAACGTATACAAACGGCACAGGATCGACAAAAGAATTACGTTGATCTTCATCGAAAGGACGTGAAATTTAATATTGGGGATCATATATTGTTACGTGTTGCACCATGGAAGGGAGTTACAAGATTTGAAAAGAGAGGAAAACTCAATCCACGATTTGTTGGTCCATTTGAGATTCTTGACCGAATAGGAAATGTGGCCTATAGACTCGTATTACCTCCAAACATGTCTCGTGTTCATAATGTTTTTCACATATCTATGCTTCGTAAATATGTTAAAGACCCGAACCACATTATTGAGTTAGAACTAGACGAGATAGCCGAAGATCTAACGTACGAGGAGGTACTTGTTAAGATCTTGGATAGGAAAGAGCATGTCCTACGCACGAAGGTTATACCACAAGTTAAGGTTTTGTGGAGAAACCATGCTATTGAATAAATGACCTGGGAGTTGGAATCAGAAATGAAAGCGAGGTATCCTCACCTTTTCGAAACACCAGGTACGTATGTCAATTTTGAGGACAAAATTTCATAAGTTGGGGAGGTTGTAAGACCCCAACTTATTATAAATAAAATCGAATTTTCTCTAATTATTATCTTGAATAATAAGGTGTTAATTTGATATAATGCTTTGGTTATGGGTAAAATGTGCAAATTTTTCAAAATAAGTAAGTGGCTATAAAATATTCATTGTTGTCGGGAAATATTCGTTTGGTCGTGGAATATTCTTTCTGTCAGGGAATATTCGTACGACGGAGCAGCCTTGTGTGGGCCCCATAACGGAAAGCGATTGGATGAAGAAAATGACAAGTATAAGTTCTTTATAAATAACGGCGTAGTTGTTACCGTTAATACTGTAGAATACTTGGTGGTTAAAACACAGTAGCACCCGGTATTGCACCAATTATTGATTCTTACGTAAGAAGGCACTACTCAATAATTGTTACAGTAATTACTGTTTAATATTTTATTTTATTGATTCAATAATTGCTACGTTGATATTTTATATTATTGTTGTTTCAATAATTATCGCTGCACAATATTTTCCATTATCAGATCAATAATTCATATTATTTGAATAATATTATTAGATAACATTATTGGCAATGTCTTGAAAGTTTTATCTAAGGAGTGGTTTGGTCATCTAATTGTGCGTCAGTAAGGAGAAATCCTTATTGGAAAGCCCCCTCTTTCCTGCGAACGGTCTGGTTGTCATAATTGTGATTCTGTAATATTATTTGTGAATAATTAATTATTGATTTATATGATAAGGAAATATTTATTTGATGTGGATATAAATGATGAATTTATTTATGTGGTTATTAATGAAGAAATTAATGTTGAAGTGTTTTATTAGTATTTTGTCGGATTAGAGGTATTAAAAGATCAAATCGGTGTTCTTAAAGCTCTACTGCGTGAGTTATAATTTTAAATTCGACCGTTGGATCGTTGTGATTTTTGGATATGTTATACATATATAAGTTGAATATATATCCACAAATTTTGAACCGTTAAAAATAAACGAATGATTTGTTATAGATTTTTAGAGGTGTTAAAAATCATCCGTTTGTGGATGTCGGATATTTTTTATTTAAAATTTGGAAAAACTTAAAGCTACAAAGTTGTAGAGAATTCGATTTCATGTGGAATGGACATAAAATTTGTATTTTTCTGATAAACGGGCTATTTTCTATGAATTATTGAAGTTTCATAAAATAAATTAATTTTTATTAATTTATGGGTGGGACCCACTTTTGGTTGGTGTTGAATACACATGGGCTGCTATTTTACTTCCATGTTGGCTGGCTTGGTTGGTGGAGGATGCGTAGAGAAAAAAAAATTTTTATTATTTTAGTTTCCTTTGGCGTTCTAGCATTTTCCTATAAATAAGCGCTTAAGTTAGAATTGAAAATCACACCAGAAATAAGTTTTCTTTCTCTCTATATTATCGAGCGTATTTTAGTTAGTATTTAGATACTTTGAGAGTTACTATTCAGTACAAGTTTCTTTCGGCTTTACATCTGATATTTCGATCAGAAGTACTGATATTTTGAGTTAAGGGATGTTATTTTCTTCTTAAATGATATTATTTTCTTCAATATCATTATGTTGAAATATTAGTTTGAACTTTTTATCAAATTTAGAACTTTTTGTATCGAGATTACTATTCACGTATACGGCACTATTCATAAATACGAAACTATTCACCAAAAAATAAAATTTTCTTTTTTTATCCAAGATGTCTATTATGGTTACTATCTTTGATTGTATCTATGTTTTGATCCTAATTTTTGAATTCTGCTTCACAATTGATTATTATGAAGTATTATTGATCTTGGGTAAACTGTTATACGAATTCCTACTATTTGTCCTTCTGTCTCACTGGATTCATTTTTTTAAAAATATTTCTCATCATCCTCAGTCTTAAATGATGATGTTACTGAATATCTTTGGTCTGTAATGCAAAGATGAATGATTAATTGATGAATATCTTTGGCCCGTAGTGCAAAGATGAACAGGTGTTGAGATGAACATGACCGACTGATAATACAAATGAATATCTTTGGCCTGTAGTGCAAAGATAAATATTTTATTCAAGATGTATATTGATTGATGTTATAGGGATAAAATATCATTGATGGGCTTGTAAATCTTAGAAGATAGTAGAATTCATTCTCTACTTGACTCTTCTAATGGTTTGTTGTTTCTGCTGTAGTTGTTAATCTAAAACTTTTTGTCTATTATATTTTATCAGATTTTTTTCTATTGAAGACTAATAATAAGTTGTTGTATATTATCTTAGTCATAATATTCTTTACTGGGCTAGTTGAGCTTACCCTTTTCCTTTTTGTTCTATTTTTCTTAGGAGGCGAGAATATAGTGGGAACTAGTCGGGGTGTGGAGTGATGTTTCTAGTCAGTTGTGTTAGCAGTCCTCACTAATTTATAAAATAGTGTTTCAATAATTGTAATGAGGACTTATTTGAGTGTGGATATTTTCTAGAAGATAATATTTATATTTAAACTCACAGTATGTGTTGTCGTATTTTGCACGACAATTGTATTATTGAAGTTGTAGTTTGCTTTCTGTACCATGTATTTGACGACTCAGAATGGGTGTTGTATACCTATTTTGGGGGCGTCACATCACATAGCACATAATAAAATGCTCGATATACGTCTCATAATAATTAAAGATACATGACATACATGCTTTTAATTCACATAGCACATATAAAGATTGAGTTCCTTACTCAATCCTCCTTATTTAACCAAAATAATATAGTCATAAATTGACTTTAACATTTCATGATTTCAACATGTATAACATATCATGCAATTTAAAACAGTTCATCAAGTCCACGTAGAAAATAAGAACCGAAAGACTTGCCTTGATCGTTGTTTACCAATAATAGATTAACTGCTTACAGTTATCTGCACTTCACATGCCCTTTAATTAGCTTGAACAATCTTTGCTAAAACCACTGAAATTGCTTGGTAATCCTTAGGTTTTCTCTCAATCTCTCTCAATTCTCTTTCAGTTCTCTGCAGCTTTTTCTTAGGCAAAATGTCAATTCACGTAAAACTAACCACACTTCGTAAATACCAACTAAAAGCAAACGCACGTCTAAAACGTACGAAATTGCCATATACCTCATTACATGTCAGTTACACTATAATAAACGTGTATCCATTATAAATATATTTTATTTATTTAATTATTTTATTATTAATCAATCAAATTTAAAAATTCAAAAGCCATAAGGCTCCGTTTGGCAAAACGCTTTAAAATTAAAGACTTAATATATTTAAGCCTTGTTTGGCAAAATAAATTAAAACTACTTTAATTTATTTTAATAACCAATTATAATATAGTTATTTATCACACTTCTAATTAATTAAGTTTTCATACTTAATTTAATTAATTCTAATAACAATTCATTGCATAATATAATAATTTATTTAATCATTATAAACTCTCTAACTTAATTATTAAATTAAATTAAATTACTATTTCAAAATAATTATTTTTCTTAACTCATTAATTATTTATTAAACAAATAAATAATCAAATCACATCAAATCAATTAAACAAATACTTATTCAACGATAAACATATCCATTAAATATTTATATAATTTAATAAATATTTAAATATTTAATTAAAAATTTGGATTGTTACATCATTCCCTCCTTACAAGGATTCTGTCCTCAGAATCACAACTCAAACCACTCATTCGTTACAATCTTCCCTACTTACAAAGATTCTGTCTCTAAAATCGAAGACACAAATTAAACAAATAACTCAGAGTAATCTTTCTTCATTTTATCTAAATATAGGTTTTATATTTCCTACTACATTCATTACTTTAACAAATTCTAGGTTTCATTTCATAACTTTCACTTGAACTCAATTATATTTTGAGTATTATAAATCTTTTAACCCATTCATTTTCTTTTTTCTAAGGATCGCTATCATCAACACTCGGGATATTACATTTTCACCCTTTCTTCTAAGAATTTCGTCCTCGAAATTTTATCTATTAATATTTATTTATTCAATCTATCAAAGTAGATTTTACGTCACTACTTCATTCATTCCTTGGGTTTTATAACCACTTCTTTTCACAAATATCTTTCTACAATTATTAACTTTTCTATTAAAAATTTCACATTATTCTTGATAACTCATCTACTTCTCACTTCAAAATCTCTTTTCTCACTTATTCAACATATTCATCATTCAGTGTCGTATTCTACGACTCACTTCTTTCTAAGGAATACTTTTCTTTTTCACTTCCATATTGCAGAATAACAAGAATCTTCCATAATTTTTCAATAATTGGGAAGTAGTATAAATAACTCAGGAATTTAAAAGATTCCAAATCATGCTGAGGGGTCACAAGACCATGAACTTTATTCTCTAGGTTTAATAGTGCTTCACCCCCTCCGGCTCTTCACACTTTAAACCCTCTTTGGCAGAATGTTTATCAATCACAAAGACTAAAAACACCCTCCACTTGTACACTAGGGGGCACGACGTAGTATTTTGTAACGACTATATGCGTTACGCTCAGTACTTAGGGTGTTAAGCCCTTCGTACTATGTATTGTGCACAAACATTTCAGCGCAAAGTGTAAACTAAGCGCAACCTCTAATAAAAGAGTTGTTCATCTCAGAATTTAGAGTGCAAGCATTGAACTGAGGGTCTAATGACCACGAACCATGTCCACAGTTATAAGTAATCTTTCAACTTTAACTTTAACAGTCATATGACTATAAGGACTCCAAGGTACTTAGGGGATCAATCCTTTGTACATATATTGTGTACAAATATTTCAGTACAAAGTATAAAACTAAGTGCAACCCCTAATAATAGGGTTGTTCATCTCATCTTTTCAACATCTGAAGCCGCACCAAAATAATTTGGTTTGGCATAACTTCTCAAGAAACTCTTGAATTTCATGCATATTTTTTAATATTTGTCTAGCTGAATCAAATAGCATAGACCTCTATAACAATTCGGACATCAACCGAAATATACATATACATATATACATATGTATTCTCATATCTTTAAGAAATCTCAAAAATCATTTTATGACGTCATGATACTGCACTGTATTTACAGTCCGTTGATGATTCCTTCATTTGGTGATTTTATCATACTACATCATACCATAGTGGGCTGACGATCCTTAGATCACATCCAACACTAAGTAATACTGCATTGATGACTCCATCATTTTTATCATCTTTGCACCAGGTTACATGATGCATTAATGATATAAAATACATTTTGATAAATTGTAAATTATTTTTGTCTAGCCGAAGCAATTAGCATAGACATACGAATAACAATATTGTTATTAAAACTCATTGGTTCCATCATTTGATCCAATATTTTTCAAGAAAATAAAAGTCTAAACATCAGCACGAAGTCAATAAATTTCGAAAGTCTAGCATAGCTAGTAGATTTAAAATACATATGCTTCCACTATCAACTCCATTTTCTATAATGGTCCATTTCTTAATAGGTCTATCTATTCCTATCATCCTCAATACTCCAATCACATTTATCTATACCCAGTTCGTCAAACTTATCACACGTTATGAGTTTAGGAACTTGCCACAATCATATGAGTTTAAGAACTTATCTTAGTCAGACCATAGGCGTCCATTCGTTGAGGGGTTCAAAAACATGTCATATAATTATGAGTCACGAACCTACCATAAGTATGAGTTTTAAGAACTCGCACTTAACCTTATAATATTCTCTAACTATACTCTACCTATCTGTTATACACATGAGAAAAGAATCAACTTCCCAACAGGCATATAGCAAATAGCACGACACAAACATTCCAATGATTATCAATGGGATAAACTGAGTGCAAGCACAAAACCCTCGCCCATACAAAGGTTTGTACAACTCAGCCATCACATGAGTCCTCAATTGTAATCCCACTTAACTCTATCTTACTCATAACTTGCTCTTTGTTCAGTACGAATTTTTCGTACCTCATTATCTATAACTCCTCATGAGTTTATCTCGTACTATATTATAGTACAATATCTTCATAGCATCAATCTATAATCATTCAAACATTACAAACCATCTTTCTTTTATAACTTAAACAGATCACGTCGTGATCTTATTCTATAATCATCTCCCTTAAAATTCTTTTCTTAACTCGTGATCGTTTTGTTTTACGATCCGCATTCTTTCCTTTTTTCATCATTTACGATATTATTCGTTATCTTGGCTATTGGAGTTAGGCAACTCCTATTTCTTATCTTTATATCTCTTCAAGATTTTTCTTTGAATCATCTTGTTTATATAACAATTCTTCCTTTAAGAATTTCTAACTTCAGTAACATTGCTCAACATTCCATTCAAGGTCTACACTTTCATCATACGTATCCATTTTCTACACTTGGTACACATCGAGTCTCTAACAGTTTCAATATGGTACGCTAAGTGGTTTCCCACAAACAACCAACAAACTAGGTTCCGAGTTGCTAGTTCGTATATACCTCCGCTCTATGAAGGAATCGTTTAGCCCAGATACCATACATCAACTATTAAAGAGTACAATTGCACCATGCTTGAATATAACTCTCTATTCTTAACTTCTTTATCATTCTCTTTTTATAAACATTGTCTATTTATTATCACCTTACATCCTTATTATTGGAGTTGGGTAACCCCACATTCATATTCCTTATAACTCTGCGAGATTCTTCTTTGAATCCTTTTTCACATGTTTTAATCCCTTCTTTAAAAATTTCTTAAATTACTTCTTATTGATCAAACTCTATTTGAGCTTATTTGTTCATTATCTTCACCTTCCTTCTCGAAGGATATAGCCTAAGGTACCCCTACCTAAGGTTTATAACCTACAGCTTTGATACCAACTGTAACGACCCAAAAATTCATACAATTTAAATCTTGACTTCGGTCGTTAACCATACATTCAACCTCTAATTTTACATCATTATTTGATATTAAAATCACTAAAAACGCGGAATATTTAAAACTTTTATACATTTTCTTCTTTATTGCCCTAGATCGCAACCTTTACACTACATCTCTTCGATTCAAATTTATATCATAAATCGTTACAACAAAATGACTATACAAAGTCTTACATCATAAATAGATATCCATATACACTGGATAGCTCAATTTACAATTCAACAACATGTTACATTCAAAATCTTACATACATTTCTCATAAAACATAAGTAATCTTCGTGAATATAGATCTCTATAACTCACTTAGCATATATCCTTACCTTAATTCCTTGACATGCAAAAGTGGTTATTTACAAGAGTGAGCTCGACAGCCCAGCAAAATCTAACAGTTTTCATGCATCACATAGCACATAATAACATGCTCGATATACATCTCATAATAATTAAAGTAACATGACATACATGCTTTTAATTCACATAGCACATATAAAGATTGAGTTCCTTACTCAATCCTCCTTATTTAACCAAAACAATGTAGTCATAAATTGACTTTAACATTTTATGATTTCAACATGTATAATATATCATGCAATTTAAAACAGTTCATCAAGTCCACGTAGAAAATAGGAATCGAAAGACTTGCCTTGATCGTTGTTTACCAATAATAGATTAACAGCTTACAGTTATCTGCACTTCATGTGCCCTTTAATTAGCTTAAACAATCTTTGCTAAAACCACTGAAATTGCTTGGTAATCCTTAGGTTTTCTCTCAATCTCTCTCAATTCTCTTTCAGTTCTCTGCCACTTTTTCTTAGGCCAAATGCCAATTCACGTAAAACTAACCACACTTCGTAAAAACCAACTAAAAGCAAACGCACGTCTAAAACGTACGAAATTGTCATATACCTCATTACATGTCAGTTACACTATAAAAAACGTGTATCCATTATAAATATATTTTATTTATTTAATTATTTTATTATTAATCAATCAAATTTAAAAATCCAAAAGCCATAAGGCTCCGTTTAGCAAAACGCTTTAAAATTAAAGACTTAATATATTTAAGCCTTGTTTGGCAAAATAAATTAAAATTACTTTAATTTATTTTAATAACCACTTATAATATAGTTATTTATCACACTTCTAATTAATTAAGTTTTCATACTTAATTTAATTAATTCTAATGACAATTCATTGCATAATATAATAATGTATTTAATCATTATAAACTCTCTAACTTAATTATTAAATTAAATTAGATTACTATTTCAAAATAATTACTTTTCTTAACTCATTAATTATTTATTAAACAAATAAATAATCAAATCACATCAAATCAATTAAACAAATACCTATTCAACGATAAACACATCCATTAAATATTTATATAATTCAATAAATATTTAAATATTTAAATAAAAATCTGGATTGTTACAGTATCAATTAATATATGTATTCGTAATATCAATATATATTATATTGTTGAATATATAAGTATACATATATATAATAAATCTCTCATTTAATGTTGGTATAAAATATACGAAAGTATTAACATTAAAGAGTTATACATCTTGGCTATTTTATCATATATTATAGAAAAAAATTACATATGGATATTATATCTAGTTATATTATTGTATTTGGTTGATCATTTCTTATTATTAGTTGATTAAGGTGAATTTTTTTGTTTATTAATTTACCATTATGCAAGAATTGAAAAAAAAGAGTGAAACTTTAAAAAAATTATTTTATGCGGATACAAATATGGATATTCGAATATTTGATATATTTATTCATATTATATTATACAAAACGGATGCAAATAATATTTGTATATGAATATTATTTATTGAATATATAGGAATACAAATATTTCATATTGCATATCCATCGAATATGGATACAAATACGGATAATAAAATTTATTTACATATACAAATATACATATATCTGGATCGAAAATATACATTTACACCCATCCATTCACATAAGAGAAAATCATATATACATATTATTAGGCGAAAAAAATAAACATAAGTATTAAATAATTAACATAAGTTGATAAAATAATTAAATATTATTAATAAAAAGAGTGTGAAATGTAATAGGACACTAACTAAACACAAAGAAAGAATCGTATAAAAATACAAGGTGATTATCGCAAAAAATAATTATGATGATAAAAACATGGATGATAGAGTTGTAAAATTGAGTGAAAGATAAAAAATTACCAAGTCAATCTTTTCTTATGTTATTCTCCAAATTTCGTAGCATATATATATATATATATATATATATATATATATATATATATATATATATATATATAACAAAATACAATACAATTGATTTTGAATTTTTCGTTCTGGACCGTTCAAAATTTAAGATAAATCCCATATAGTATCAGATTCACGGAACATAACTATATATATATATATATATATATATATATATATATATAGTTTTAGTGACGGATAACATATAGCGTCGGTAAAAATATAAACGACGGTTGTATGACCGAAACCGTAGCCTAAAAAGGGGTGAGCACGGATGAGTAAGATAAGAGGTATGCACTTGATTCTTGCTATATATATATATATATATATATATATATATATTATGTTATTTATTTTTAAGAAAATGATATACATGACCATAAAGATTCGCTTTTAGATCAGCGGTTGAACGGTGAGATGGATTGGTCGGCAATGTCGGTCCTTAAAACGACAACGTAATGTGTTTGCCGCAATCAACTCAGACTATTCCGTTATCAGAATCGCCTTACAACTGGGCAACCCCAATTATCTCCCTTTCCTTGTCGATTTCGTGTTCGAATCGGAAAGTTTAATCAATCAAATGATCTCCTAATAAAATTCCCCTTTTTTCTCAACTATATATATATATATACCGATACCATTCCCAAACCCTATCATTCTTTTTCTTGATTTTGACAGATTGAGAATTTCTCATCTTTGATCAAACCCAATTCACCAATTCGATCCATTCATTTTCTTTGGTATGCTAGAAAGATACCCTTTTACGTTAATCCTCAATTTTCTTTTCATTATTTGTGATTTGTGTGTATATTCTAATATATGTTTGTATATGTAACTTTTATTTTATTTTTTTGTTTGTGGATGTTTGAAATTTGCAGAGAGAAACCGAAGCGTGAGTCTTACGATGGCGAAGAGCACCTTTAAACAGGATTATCCATTGGGTATAATTTATGTTTTGACAACCTTTTTCTTCATTTTCTTTAATACCCATATATCTGTTGTATTATATTTTGTGCAAATTGATTTGGGTATGGATGGATTCTTGGTTTGATGATTAATTCTTGTTACTTGGAGTTTGATATGTATTGATATGGTATAAAATTATGGATTATTTGTTGATATGTTATTGAATTAGAAGATTGCGGGATTTTTATACTCTAAAAAGATTAGAATTTGTGTAAGCCCTTTGAGTATTTTAAATGAGATTTCTTCAATTAATTTATGGACCCTTTTGTTTTTGTTGTAACTTTTTAGCAATATACTATTCAAAAAATGTAATCTTTTGTTGAGTTGCACGAAATTAAATGGTTTCTTGTTTAGAATTAATTGGATATTTGGGATCAGATAGAAGGCAACAACCATTTGTTTAAAGTTTATGTAGTTAACAGCACAGATGCTTTGTTGGTGTAGTGAAAATTGCATGTTTCTTGTTTGACATTTGTATTTGGTTGCACATCCATAATATCTAACATTTTTATTTGAAAAACTTTCTAGTACTCTAGGCAATTGCTCCATGGAGTCTTTCAGTTATTCCACAGTTTTGTAGAAATAGATTTCAGTTGGCACCATGTTATACTTTTCTTCCATGGTCGTTAAATCATAAGCAAGGCCTGCAGGTATTAATCACGCCTCATGGATCATGGAGTGAAAGAGTTTCCAATACCTATGCCAGCTTGTGAATAATAGAGCCCTGCTTGTATATTTGGAGTTTGAACCTTCTAAGTATTATTTGCATCTGATTGTAAATATTTTTCTCATTCTATTTTATCCCAGTTGAATCAAGTTTTCCTTTCCTAGATCTTTCTTAGGGAGAACCATGTTTTTTCAATAATAGGTTTCCTTAGTTTATTACTTTGGCATTTTATTGTTGTATCTGATAATAGAGTACGATCTTGTGTACATCTATGTTTCATGCCTATTAATTTGTATTTGAGTGTTCATTTATATATTTCAGAAAAGAGGCAGGCAGAATCTACTCGCATCAGAGAGAAGTACCCTGATAGAATACCTGTAAGAAGATTCTGTTTGTTGTATGCATAAATATAATTGCCTGTGTTTTATTTACTGGTTTGATCAGTATCTAACATCTGAATTACCTGTGCAGGTGATTGTGGAGAAGTCTGAGAAAAGTGATATTCCTGAAATTGATAAGAAGAAGTATGTGTCATTTACCCTTCTTTACTCGCATATTTCCTATATATTAATATTAATTGTATACTTGTTTCTATTTTTATGTACACCTATTTAAGAATAATTCATTCGGTATTTAGTCTACTATATATGTATGTTAGCCATGTTCAGATCTCTACAAAAGATTTTGCCTCTCAGATTATCAGGAATAGTCTTATGACAATATTTTTTTGGCAATCATATGAGTATTTTCTTTCATTAATACTTCTTTTCTCTCTCGAACATTTGATTTGATAGATAAATTTCTTTTTTGCACTTTGTTTTGGAAAATCTTTTGGCATTCTTTCTTTCAATATTGGCTTTATAAAGTAACATTACTTGCTACTTTATATGATTACTTTTAAAGCCAGCCTTAAGATATATTATACTGGAATTTGATTTCGATTATGCCTCTGTTGGGCTTCTGGTCACAAGGGGATAACTTGTATTTGTGACAGCTGTTTAGCTGGTTGATACTGCTGGTAGGTGGAAGGTAGAGAGGTTGAAGGCTATGCTTACCAAGGGACAGGCATCTGGTTTTTTATTGAGAGACATAATGTTGTGAAAATGGACTAAATCTTTTTTCAACACTATCGTATGTTAAAGAACATTGATTTGCTTTCAGGATATGAATGTAACTACAATAATCCATTTTTAGTGACCAGCAATATATTCATTTGTGGAGAGTAGAGTCTAAGCGAGTTGGAATGCCCTCAATTTATGCATAGACATTAAGCATAGAGTAGATCAGGAATTGCCCTCTTTCTATGGATTAATATAATATATCACTGTACTTTTGAATGGTTTAATCTGAATGGTCTTGATAAAATATCCTCTCTAGTATTAGTAACAAATTTATGGATTTTCTTCATAATAACTATTTAGTAATATTGCATGTTTGAATGATGATTGGTTTGCATTCCTTTATATTCAGTTCCAAAACACTTATGAGGTAAAAGGTTTAATGTTTGGAGTGTACTTTAACAGAGACTCTTTTCTCATCATTTCATATTTTTATACTATCATCTTTCTCTCTTGTTGTATGTAGATACCTTGTCCCAGCTGATTTGAATGTTGGACAGTTTGTTTATGTTGTCCGAAAGAGGATCAAGCTTAGCGCTGAGAAGGCTATATTTATCTTTGTCAAAAACATGTTACCTCCAACAGGTGAGTTGAAATAACTCATTACTTGACTTCACTGTTTTATATTTTATTTTATGTCTTAAGCTGATTCATTATTACTTCGGTTATTACAGCTGCTTTGATGTCTGGAATATACGATGAGCACAAGGATGAAGATGGCTTCCTTTACGTTACATACAGTGGTGAGAACACATTTGGGGCCCTGGGGGTGTAGTAACATCAATATTCATAATAAAACTTGTGTAAATCCTTAGTTACCCCCATTTGAAGTTGTATAGGCTTGACCTTCTTTCCCTGCTAATTTACCATTGATTTTAACTTGATATTGTTGGGAGAACTTTAAATGTAGTGCTCAACAGATTTCATGTCGTGAATGGATTTGAATATTAATAGCTCTTCAATTCCTTTTGATGTTTTTGGTAATTTTGATAGATATGCCCCGTTTATATCACCACATCTTATGTTTTTGGTCAAAACCGGTGCTGGAAAATATGTATATTATGCTGTGTATAAATGCATGAAAGTTCTCTGAGTGATTTAGATTTTTAATGGCCAAAGCAACCCTTTAAAATTTAAGACAATTGTGGGTATGAGTTGTCTAATATCTGTATTGGAATGAGGCCACCTTAAATTAAAGGACTGAATTTTCCTAGGGTTGAACATGTGCCAACAAACGTTGAGTTACTAGCTTTTAAAACTATTGTGTGAAAACAAATTGTCTTGATGAATCTGGCTTTTCAAACAACAGTTTTGTATGAATTTGTTATATTTAATCGTCGTAAGAGCTTTCTTTTGAGCTTTTCTTCTGGTATTTGTTCTTGATCCATTTGATGCCCGTCGATGTTCCCTTCTTCAACTTTTCTGCTCCTCCAACTGCTACTGCTTTGGCTTTGCTCAATCCTGCCACTTTCTTTTTTCCGTCACTGTCTTTGTTGTCGCCTTCTTTGGTGGCGCCAATACCTCCTGCGCCCCATTGATCTGCCCAGCTTGGTGCCTCAGCTGCCATATTGTTTCCTAGATCTTACAGCTCTTCTCTAATCCCTAGAGTTTATGAATATTTCAAGCTTTGTTATTAAAGAAACATTTGACAGAGCAAGAAAATAGTTGTCATTTTCCCAAGAAGCTTGAGCCAAGACTAAGCAAAAGAAATGTGCAAAAGTGTTATTGTGGGAGAGGACATAAGGCTATAATTCTTTATGTCCAGTAACTAAAGAATATTCCCTCTCCATTCTGCATAAAAGAGTCTCATTTGATCTTTTCGTAGTAAATTTACGAAATTCAAAAAAGAGTCTCATTTGATTGTTTTGAGATTTAGAATATTACAAATTAAATAGGATTAAAGTTAATTGAGATTCTTTTTATGAAACAGAACGAATATAATACAACAAGAAGATATGAGAGTGGTTAGTATGAAGTTAACTTCGACACGCAGGCAGGAGGTGATCTCTCTCTGCATGTCAGCACTGTATTGATCGCATGACCGACTTACCATAAAGTCTTCATGGTAACCGGATCCATATGTATCTTTAAAGTCATATGAGGAACCAGAGTGGGAGTATCACATACCTTATTAGGATTGTAAAGAGATTTGGAGTTGATACTTGTTTAAGAATCCTTGAGTTAAGAGACTTGTCAAGGAA
The DNA here is from genome assembly GCA_016801055.1 of Panax notoginseng. Lineage (NCBI taxonomy): Eukaryota > Viridiplantae > Streptophyta > Magnoliopsida > Apiales > Araliaceae > Panax > Panax notoginseng. Next base: position 217,526,426 of record CM029014.1, on the reverse strand, counting down.
ATATAATGAAGGAGTTTATGGGAGAACAATTATGCTTTTAAGAAAGATGGCAATGAGTATGAGGATAGGCAGGCAGGCAGACTTTTATATCTTTGTTTATGCATTTATTTAAATGAAATTCCAACTCACTACAGGTTGCCATCTTGTTAAGCAAAGTCAATCGGACATATAGTTCGGTCATATAATCCAACTAGGGTAGTTGTATTTCAAGGAAAAATAATATGCTAATAAAGGTCAAGGGTTGTTCCACCAGAATATGCTAATAAAGGTCAAGGTTGTTCCACGGGTATAGTTCGCTTGATCCACTGAAATGATTCATTTCTATTGATATAGAGGTTAAGGATTAAAGGTTGAGGTCACCGAAGGAGAAGGCTATTTACGCTTTTACAAGAGTTATCTCTTTATAATAACAATGTTTTGAGAAATTATTAAAATATTCTTTTGTACATAATATAGAACGGAGTGTATTCAATTATGCAAAACGACGTCGCTTTTGAGGGCTAAGGTAGCCCTCACCTTTCTTTTTTGCCAACTTTAAAATTCATTTGAAGTATTGTAGAGTTTCAAAGTAAAGGTCGGATTCTACCTAGACAGGCGCCCAACTAAATCTAAGCAAAGATTAATTGAATCTGGGTGAGAATTTTGAAAATATTGCTTATGATCTACACCTACAAACAAATATGCACAAAATTCGTTACTTAGCAATGGTACTTATCATAATGATAAGTACCATTGCTAAGTATACACATCCCTTTATTCCCTGCTCTATTCAAACATTACTCTACGATTCGAATCATGAAACTTTACACGGTTACTGACAACAACCAAAGAACCTTCTTCTTGAATTACTCTTAGTCCAAGATATTTCAATTTGAACTCTATACCCATAATAGCACCTTGGAGAGTCCCCCATCGAATCACTATACTCCCCTGATTCCAGTTCATCTTCCATACCAATACAATCCATTTGCAAACGAAATTGGATGAAAGTAAACCCTAACTTGGTTTTAAACTGTGTTTTTCAGTCATCGATTAAGTATTTTTCTTCTTTTTCATCGTCAATTAGACCTTTTCCCGTCGTCGATTAGGTTTTTGTTCAACTAGGACTTTACATTTTGGGAGTAGGGGGATTTTTGCCAATTTGAGGTGATCGATCAATGGATTAAAGGAGATGTTTGTAAGAGAATTGTTTTGTTTTGCTTTAATGTAAAATAAAACATGTTTTGTCAAATTTACATTAAACAATCTACATTAATAAAATGAAGGAAAAATTATTTTTTAAATACACATCGCCTAGACATGACCCCATTAAGGGGGGGCACGTCATCAATTTCTGATTTTTCAAGTGAATTTGGACAAAAGTGAAAAAATTAATAATTTACTTAATTGACAAAATTGAAAGGTGAATCATCCAAGTAGTGAAAAAATGATAATAGTTTATAGTAAAGCCTTTCAAAAAAAAAAAAATTGGTGGGGGAGGGGGCGGGGATTTATGGAAATCCAATTCCATCCCATTGTCCATATTTGTGATGTGAACTGGTAAAAATTGAGTGCAGTCATATTTTCTAATGAAAAATGCCATCCTCTATCATCATCCAGCTAACCACAGAGCCCACCATTAATGTAGAGCTACAACTCCACAAAAGTGGTTAGTATGAAATTTATTTTGGAGTAAGTTAGTCAATTGACCAATAGAATACTGACGTGTATCAATATTATATTGGCCAATTAACCAACTTACCAAAAAAAATAATTTCATGCTAACCGGATCCACAACTCCACCATCACAACCTACAAGTTACCACAACTTAAAAATGGTAAAACCTACTACACCAATAATAGAACTATAAAAGTATTTAGTAATGAGATGAGATTGCAAATTTTCCAACACTAAAACACAGCTCATAGTGCCAAAAGTTTCCTTGGTTGCATGATTGATGCTGATCATAAAACTAGTTCAGATTGTTTATGATCCAGAAATGTGTATTTCAAACACAAACACATTGCAATAGAATTAATGAGTAGTGTTAGTGAATTTGTGTCTTAAATACAGGTTCATGATTATTTAAACAGCACGGAATATAAATTTTGAGCAATCAATTATCATAACACCTGAATTTGAGATGCAAAATTTGAAAAAAAATCTATAAATAATTCCAGTAAATTGGATAAGTAAGCCTCCTTCCCAATTTCACTTTGTTTTCCTAGTAGACTTGGATTTCTTCATTTTCCTACTCTTCTCATCAAAACTACTCCATGTGTATTCACTTGGAATAGCAAAAGGATTCGCCTGATCCTCCTGCTGCGATGTCTGTTGCTTACTCGTCGAGCATGATCTACTGCTGCTCCGCGACAACCAAGAAGACGAAGACCATGATTTGTAATTACCCTCTGTTTCCTCTTCAGAACCTCGCCCATTAACAAACTGCCCAGGGCTTGAAAATGGTGTAAAAAATTCTTCAATAGGCTGGAGCTCAACAAACTTGGTGAATGTTGTCACCACTCTCACTGTTGGAACAACAGGTATTGCAATCTGTTCCCACCAAAAACAACCATTGATATTATCACAGGTACCTCTTAAATTCAAGAAAAATGATTTATATGCCAAGATTAATTTCATGACAAATTTGAATTGCGACCAACATGGAGTAATAAGATAAAACAATAATGTGGGACTCCTATCTTATGTATCTACATACGTCGATACTTAATATCAACAAAAATTTGTAGTCATAACAGCAACACTCAAAACTCAAATACCATATTATGATACAAGATTGTTGTTGTATATGAGTCACAAATTTATATTGATAATAGATACCGAGATATGTGTATTCATGAGATAAAAGAAAGTTAGGAAGGGTCCTGCATATAATTTTTTAATTGTATGTTTTTAGTTTGATGTTAATTGCAATTCACGTGCGACATAAAATTAGTCGACATATAAATTATTTTTCATAAACGTTTTAAGAATAAGCGCATGAATTAAGAAATTTAAATAATAGTTTGTCAAATTGAATATAAAATTTCAGCATTTGCCTTTTAATGTTTATTTATAATATAAAAGAGAAACAAATCGTATCTACTTTGGTCATTAATTTTTCTTTAAAATCTAGTAATATACAAATAACATATAAATGAATAATTTTTTTCTGAAAAATATATAAATATGAATATAATGACTATAATCAAACTGTGATGGAGGTAGGTCCCATTACACTAAAATGACTGGGACACATAATTAAAAAAGAGAGACCCAATAAGATGCTTCCACATGGGCATCATCACATACCCACCCAATGACCTTTGGTTGCAGTTCATGAAAAGAAGCAAAAACAGAAAGAAACAAAATCAAAGGATCATGTATCAGGCCCTACTACGAGTTTTGAAATACCGAAAGTACCCTTACCTTTACTGGAAATGTCCCTGGAGGAAACTTCGTCGTCAGCAATTCTCTCATCCGTCTCACGGCCTTCACTTTATTTGCCAGAATGTCAAGTAACGGCAGCAACTCCTCCGTCTTTAACGGAAATTGCTCCGTTAACCAGACTGAAGGCCTTAAACTCTTCACGAACTCCTTCTCTTTCGTATGTGGCGGCGGCGCCACTACCGCCGGATACTGAGGTCTCCGCCGTTCCGGTATAATATCCACACTCTTTCTCGATACCGAAATGAATTCTCTGTCCTCAGGGACAAAGCTACTGTGCCTCCGGCGATTATTGGACACGCTGAATCGCGGATTCTCAGCTACTAAAAAGCCTTCGTCTGAATCCTCTTCAAGCTCCAATGGTAAAATCTGTTCGCTTCCGGGAACATCAACTTCGCCGGTTGCTATTTTGCGTGATCGGAAACTGAAAACAACATTTTGAATTTCGTAAACCCTAGCTTTCCACTCGCCTATACTCTCTGTTTTCTCTTGCCTCCGCCAATTCGTCCTTCCGACGAGTTCGGCCTTAGTCACATCCATTCCAGGACGGTAAACGCTCGTCTGACTACACAATGCGGCCACGTCAGAGTCGGTCAACGGAGCGCCGGCGTTCTCGAACGCGTCGAATATTTTCCGATCGTCGTGATTAAGAACCAGCAATGAACCAGGAGGAATATCGAGATCGCGATCACCATCACCGAGGAATAGAAAACTCTGGTTAGCGCGCTGGATTTTCAAGCCATCGTAACCGGCGAGAGAAGTATCCGCTCTCAAATTACCGTCTCGCTTCCAGATCTTGTAAGTATCTGACGGAGCGATTTTGCCGACGAACGGAACAATAGAGCTCTCAAAGTGAAACGATATCTCCATGTAGAAGTCTCGCATCCGGCGTAGCACAGCGACGAGCCGCGGAAGGCGGCGGCGCCACTTTGACCAGGCGGAAATGTGATGGTGCTGGACAAGGATCGAAACAATCTCGGAATATCTCCGGCAAACGGCCTCCTGTAAGGCATTCCATCCGGCAGCATTTTGGAGAGAAATGTCCGCGCCTGCGGTGGCGAGAGCGTTAGCGGCGAATGCGTCATTGAGACGGACGGCAAGGTGGAGAGGAGTTTCGCGGTACGGATTGTCACGGCGGTCGAGAACAGCGGAGATTTGTTCAGCGAGCTTCTCTTGCCTAAGCGAGTCGGACTCGGTATGAATCTGAGTCGGAGCGGCGAGTTTAGGGATGGAAGAAACGAGTTTTGACAGGGTAGCGTGATCGGCTAATGCTACAGCGTAGTGGACGAGACTGTGAGCAAAATCCTTGGGCTTTATGGTCTTTGCCGTTGCCGTCGTACTCGCCGACGACTTAGACATAGTACTGTGTTCGTGACTGTGACTTCAGTGGAGAGTTGATTTATGTTTTCGCAGCGGGTAAAATTGGAAGGTTATTGAAAAAAGTGGAGAGATACGGGGGTACTTTTGTCTTTTTGGAATTACTGTATTGGCAGTATATAAGGCAATCGACACGTCTTTTTGTAATCTGCAATTTGTGCAGGGTAAAGAGAGAGTTCGTGTGTGCGGAATTTTCTCTTTTGTCCTTTACTTTATCTTTTGTGTACTTTTTATTTTTTGGACTCATTATTTTTAATTATATTTTTTACAAAATTAATTGTAAAAAATAAAAAATAAGGTACATCTAATCATATGTATAATATAAGATTGAAAATGAAATTGAAGAATTTAATTAAAAAAATAATTTTTCTATGTTATCTGTTATTGTAAAATGTAATATCATTATCATTAATTATGTATAATTAATTTTTAAATGCATAATTAATACATGATACTAAGAATGAGAATGAATTTGAACAAAAATACTAAATTAAATATAATATAAAATATAATACTAATTGAATTAATAAGGGTATGTTCTATCGTTATTATTTATGAAGTTTTATAATGATAATGTTTAGTTGTTTAAATGTTTAAATTATTACATCAATTTTAATAGGATATACTTAAATTTCAAATATTACTTTATAATTATAAGTTGCATTGAAATAAATTATATATAAATGAATAAAATAAAATAATCAAGCTCGTTTGGTAATTGGTACCAAACAATCCATAAAGAGTCCAGTTATGTAATCTTATTAATTTAGGATGGATTATAATTGTGAATGTTATTAATATATGTGATTGATATGAATTATAAAGAGGCTCACTTATTACGTATCCTTTTAAAAATATTACTATTAATATTTATTAACGTAATTAATAATCAAAATGTGTAATATATATTTCCCGTCCATAAATAAACGAGCAAGCACTAATTTACGGGAGTGATTCATATGAAGTTAATTTTAGTCAATTGATCAATACAGTGTCGACACGCAGACGAGAAGTGATATCTCTCTCTACATGTAAAAATTATATTAGTCAATTGACCAACTTACTATGAAATTAATTTCATAGTAACTGGATCCCTAATTTACATATGTTAGAGAAAGTAATGTCAAGTGTTGTAATCATAAGCATATTTTATCTACTTATCCACCATTGGATGTCATTCGATCTGTTCACAAAGTAGACATATCGGACGGCTGATTGTAAAGGAGATGGGTCCATAGAGAGATTGAATCTCTGAAAGGGAAAGGGGAAAGAATCATCGAATTATTGTCGTTAATGGGCTGGGCAGGTCAGTATAGTGGGTCTAGTGGACCCAGCAGAATGTGGGCCATTGGCGTGAAATTTGCAGAAGATGTGTCTGGGTCAGGAAGGACCAAGTTTAAATGGATTTTAGTAGTTTCAACAGACAACTGTTTTTCTCCTACAACTTTTTCTTTATTTGTGCTTCTTCTCAAGTCTTTTTCTTTCTGGGCCGTCTTTTTAAGTATTTTCTTTTTTTTAAGACTGTTTTTAACTAAGGTTATTCTGAGCGGAAGGGGCTCTGTTCCCTTAAGCAAGAGGTCTCGATTTTTGAGTCGGTGTGGATGCAGCAAACTTTCTTAGGAGAGGTGTCCGTTTCGGTGCCCGACCGTATCTTGGAGGATTAATCATGTGCAAGCTTAAAGTGTGAGCATGGAGATATCTTGAAAATCCAAAAAAAAACTTTTAAAAAAAACATAAAGTGTGAGCATGGAGATATCTTAAAAAATCAAAAAAAAAAACTTAAAAGAGAGGAATTAATAATCCTAGAGAAAAAAAAATAAAGAAATGTAAATTTGTAGAATATCGTATATAACTTTGTTATGAAAACAATATAATAATAATAATATCGTGTTGAAAGTGATAAATAAAATATAATGACGAATTAAGAATCTGATATCACTTTATAATTTGAAATTAAAAATGTATCTCTAATTTTATAACAGATTAATTTTTTTTTTGTTAAATCTAAGAGAGGGAGTGTTGAATACTCTATTATTACATAGATGACATTCATGTAAGTTGTATATTTTAAACATGTAAAATTAAAAATTTACTTTTAGAAGCAGACTTCAATGTTGTTAACTTTTTTTTTCCCAACAAATTATATTTAAATTTCAATTCTAAGGTGGAAAGTGAACTTGAAGAAGTTTTCACATAGCATCTAACAAAATAAAAGACTAGCTTAATAGAATTAAATATAACCATGTTGATGGGAATATTCCTCAATTTACTCTTTATTTTGATGATAATAAAAAGGCTTTTTAATATTAATTTATTTTATATATATATATATATATATATATATATATATATATATATTCTAAAATGATTTTTTACTAATTAATATTAGCTCTCAAATTAACTTTGACAATTTTAATATCAAATGTTAAGAAAACTGAAATCATAAATAAACATTTTCTAATCGAAAGAAAAAATTGTTTTCACTTGAAAAATAAATTTTAATATCTATGGGAATGATCTATACCATGTATTTGCTATGGATCAAAAATTGACATACATTATCTCTATCGTTCAATATAGGAACTAACGGCCGATATTAATTTACGTAACTTGCCGTCTGCTACTAATAGTATCGGACATAGATTTTTCAATTATAGTTTCGGACATGGATTTTTCAATTCTAGTATCGGACATGGATTTTTCAATTCTAATATCAACCGTTGGTTCCTATATAGAACGATAAAGATATTGTATGTTTATTTTTGATTTATAGCAAATACATGCTATGAATCATTACCTCTATAAATATTATAAAAATATTTATTCAATCCAAAATTAAACTTGCTTTTTATTTAAGCCCAAAAATTGCTTGGACCGAACTTAAATCATTTGGGCTATCAAATTAAGTACCTAAGAAGTCCATGAAAACAAAAGTAATAAAAAAGGAATTCTTGAGATTATGAAATTAAGAAGCTTTTTGATCACCCATTTGACTCTCTAATACCCGGTAGCATAAAATTAAGAAGCTTTTTGATCACCCATTTGGCTTGTCTAAGGTCAGGAGTTTCTTCAATTTTTATGAAGGCATGCTTTCAGGTGCATCGACATTATGAATATGTACATCTACACCTGTAATTTTTTTAAAGTGCAGTTGATAACCAAACATTCATACCAAGGTAGCCAATTCAGTGTTATTAGGTTATCAATTTATTTTGAATGTGATATAGTTGGTAGCCAAACTTTCATGCAGTTGGTTGCCAAACTTTTAGACCAAGGTAACCAATTCATACTGCATGTGTGGAGGTAGATTGGTTACCTTGGTATAAAGGTATAGTTACCTTAGTATAAAAGTTTGGTTATCTTTTTTAAGAAGGTTTGGTTATCAACATTACATTACACATCACTCTCTTATCTCTCTATTTCCTATGCAGTGTTCTTATTTTCTTTTGGACATGAAATTGGGTCTCACCGGCGAAGGGAAGGTGGAAAATGACCGGCGAAGGGGAGGAGGAAGATGACGTTGCCAAACTTTAAATATTTGAATTTGAATTATTATTTTTGAATTTGAATTTATTTTTGTTGTTAGATCCAAGATATTTGAATTTGAATTATTAATTATGGCAGTTATTTCTCCTTGATTTTAGGTTTCCTTATTATTATGAATTGAATCCTATACTAATTCCCTAAATTAAGGAATCCTAATTGCACTAATATTGTAAATAAATATGAAAAGTATATTATTTTTGTAATTATTTTGTTGATGCATTAATTGTGACGGCTCCAAAATAGGCATACATCACTCATCTTGAGTCGCCAAATACATGATACAAAATTCAAATACAACTTAATAATTCAACTGTCGTGTAAAATACGACAAAACATAAACTGAGAGTTTTAATACGAATATTATCCTCTAGACAGTATTCAACTCAAATGGAGTCCTCAACATCGAATCACCCCTGCACTACGACCAATGATATTCTTTAGTATCACAACCACAAATTATCCATGCACTACGGGCCAAGGATATTCGTGTATTCATCAATGGTCATGATCATGCCATAAAATAATTCATCTTTGCACCCTTGGCCGAAGAGAATCCATGACCATAATTATACCAAAAACTGTCCATCAATGCACTACGGGCAAATGAGAACTTTTACCACATTATTTATAACATTACGGTCATGATTATACCGAATAATCCCTAGTCATAATCATACCAAGTCCATCTATGCACTACAGGCCACATATGACTTTCAACATAATATAATCATGAGGATGATGACAGTGATATAAGAATTCAATAAAACAAGTTTAAGGATAATTTTTTAAAGATTTATAATTTATTTTATCCAGAAATCAATAACGTCCAAACTGTCAACATGATACTGCTTTGTGGAGTAAAATTCAAGAATAATATTGTATCAAAAATAATTTGGACCGAAAAGTAATCAATTTTTGTCATGAATAGTACCCCGGGTGAATAGTAACCGAGTGAATAGTACCCAGTGAATAGTAACTTCAGGAATAGTAATCTCGTGAATAGTACCCCGGCATGAAAAAGTTAAAACTTATCAAGAATGTTCAGAATAATATTTTCATAAAAATATACTGGATGAAGCACAAATATCAAGGATATTCTACTAATTTCATGGAGTATAGAAGCCAAAACTTTAACAAAATGAGTATAAAATTCAAAATCTGAAACGAAATAATATTACTTACATACTAGAGAGTATGAAAGAAAATATTATTTTATACGAATACTGAACAAAATAATATCCCTTACGAATATTAAACGAAAATAATATTCCTTTCGAATATTGAACGAATATAATATTCCTTACGAATATTAAATAAAAATAATATTTCTTGCGAAAATTGAGCGAAATAATATTCATACAAATACGAAAAATAACATCCCTTCAGAATATGAAATAAATAGCACCCCTTACCTCAAAAGAATAGTACTTCTGGCTGAAATATCAGATATAACGCTGAAAGGAACTTGCACCGTATAGCAACACTCAAAGTATCAAAATACTCACAAGAATACGCTCGATAATATAGAGAGAGAAGATTTCAGTTTCTGGTGTGATTTTCAATTATAACCTAAGCACCCTATTTATAGAAAAATGCTTAGAACACCAAAGCAGAAAATTTAATAAAATAATATTATTATTTTTAAAATTCCTAAGCCCACTTTGAAATTTTGAATTCAGCATGCTTAACAACAAGTGGGGCCCACCAATCATAACAAAAACGTTTTTCATAAAAAAATAATTAAAACTTCAAAAATCAATTATTCCAGAACTTCAATAATTCATAATAAATAGCCTTTTTATCAGAAAAATTTGAATCTTATGTCCTTCCATAGGAAATTTAATTCTCTAAAACTTTGTAAATTTAAATTTTTCCAAAATCTAAACAGAAATTAAACGAAATCCACATACGGGCGATTTTATAGGCTATAATCAAATTTCAGTCAAGAAATGGGATCCACAAACATGAAAAACATATTTTAAATATTTTTAGTAACAAAAATACTCTTATTCCTCATTTATTCATATATCACACATTCATTATAAAAATATCACCATTAAAATATAATAATGTATTTAAATGAATTATTTTATCAGAAAAGATAAAATATCAATTTTTAACAATTGTCACTTTTCTAAAAATTCTTCCATTTATATCCACATAAAATAAATATTTTTTTATCATATAAATCAATAATTAATTATTCACAAATAATATTACAGAATCACAATACTGATAACCAGGCCGTTCCCAGGAAAGAGGGGACTTTTCAATAAGGATTTTTCCTTACTGGCGCGCAATTAGGTGACCAAACCTCTCATTGACAGAACTTTCTAGACATTACCAATAATGCTATCTAATAATATTATTCAAATAATATAAATTATTGATCTGATAATGGGAAATACTGTGCAGTGACAATTATTGAAACAACAATAATATAAAATATCAACGCAGTAATTATTGAACAAAAAAAATAAATTATTAAACAGTAATTACTGTAACAATTATTGAGTAGTGCCTTCTTACGTAAGCATCAATAATTGATGCAATACCGTGTGCTACTGTGTTTTAACCACCGGGTATTCCAACAGTATTAACAGTAACAACTACGCCATTATTTATAAACAACTAATACTTGTCGTTTTCTTCATCTAATCGCTTTCCGTTATAGGGCCCACACAAGGCTGTGCCGTTGCACGAATATTTCCCGATAGTAAGAATATTCCACGACCAAACGAATATTATATGACAACTTGCATACTTTGAAAAATTTATAAATACTACCCACAACTATAACATTATATCAAATTTACTCCTTAATATTCAAAAAAAATTTCGAGAAAATTAAATCTTTATTCATAAAATTCGGGGTCTCACAATCTCTCCTCCTTATGAAATTTTACCCTCGAAATTTACGTACGTACCTGGTATGCCGAACAGATGAGGATACCTCGTCAGATTCTAACTCTTGAGGTATAACCTTTGAGCTTAAAATATGTTTCTTCGTATCCAAGATTTTAACATGTACCTCTTGTGACGCCCCCAAAATTAGGTATACATCACCCATCTTGGGTCGTCAGATACAAAGTACAGAATACAAATACAACTGATTAATACATCTGTCGTGTACAATACGACAAAACATAAACTGTGAGTTTGAATACAAATATTATCTTCTAGAGAGTATTCATACTCAAAAGGAGTCCTCATTACATTTATTAACACACCATTACATAGAATAGTGAGGACTACTAACTAATACTATCATTCGGACCATCACTCCGTACCCCGACTTGTCCCAGCTACGTTCTCATTTCCTGAAGAGAACAGTGAAAGAAAGGGTGAGCTCAACTAGCCCAGTAAGAAATATTATGACTAAGATAATGCAGAATAAATTATCATTAGCCTTCAACAATGTTAAACTGATAAAATATAATAGACATCAAGTTTAACTGCAGCGGAACAAGCAATCCATTAAAAGAGTCAAGTAGAAAATAAACTCTACTATCTTTTATGATTTAAAAGGTTTTTCAACACTGTGATCGCTGAGACTCAGCTTAATAAAATAATCCACATCATCGAATCACCCCTGCACTACGGCCAAGGATATTCGTGTATTCATTAATGGTCATGATCATGCCAACAACTGTCCATCAATGCACTACGGGCCAATGAGGACTTTTACCACATCATTTGTAACATTACGGTCATGATTATACCGAATAATCCCTGGTCATAATCATACCAAGTCCATCTATGCACTACATGCCACAGATGACTTTCAACATTTTATAAACATGAGGATGATGACAATGATATAAGAATTCAATAAAACAAGTTCAAGAATTAATTTATCCAGGAATTAACAACGTCCAAATTGTCAACATGATACTGCATTGTGGAGTAAAATTCAAGAATGCTTAGAAGAATATTTTCTTGAAAAGATACTGGATGAAACGCAACTATCAAGGATATTCCACAAATTTCATGGAGTATAGAAGTCAAAACTTAACCAACTGAGTACAATAAAGAATGGAATAACAAAAGAAATCACCATGCATGCGATAGACCGCACAGACAGGTTATTCCAATAGAATAATAAATAATGGAACCAGGTCCGGCGTAAAACACACAGACAGGATATTCCAACAGAATAATAATAAAACGGAACCAGGTCCGGTGTAAAACACACAGACAGGATGTTCCAACAGAATAATAAACGGAACCAGGTCCGGTGTAAAACACACAGACAGGATGTTCCAACAGAATAATAAACGGAACCAGGTCCGGTGTAAAACACACAGACAGGATGTTCCAACAGAATAATAGAAGAATGTCACCAAGTATAGGGTAGACCGCGTATACTGGTTATTCCAACAGAATAATAACAAATGGAATAACAGAAGTTCTCTTCATGAATATAAAAGAAATAATATTCCCTACCGTTTTAAAGAAGAGCTGAAGTAAGGAAGTAGTTAAGTAGCAGAATACTCTTCTTCTCTCTCTCTATAGTTTCTCTCTATAGTTTCTCTCTCTAGAGTTCAGTGAATTCGTAAGAAATAATGAAGGAATGAGCTGCTATTTATAGAAAAATAGAATGCATAGTAACTAATCCATGAACGGTCCAGATTGATTACTTTAATCTGACGGTCCATATTTAAAGAAAAATCTTTTAAATAAAATAAATATATTCTATTTATAGAATAACTTTAATAAAGTATTTTGTTTTATATAAAAAGATGTTTCTGTTTTATTACGTTAATAATACGAATAAAACAAAACGTCATTATCGCTAAATAATTCATATTATTAACTGACAATAATAAAATCAAACTGAGTGACTTCTCACATAAGCATTAATAATCAATACCGTGTGCTACTATGCAACCACACGTATTACTGTACTTTTACTACCGAGTAGTTCAACAGTAACAATGGTAAAATTTCCGCCGTTATTTTTAATAAAATATTTTTGTCGTTTTCTCAATCCGACAATAATTCCGTTGTGGGGTCCACCAATGATTGTGTCGTTGTACGAATATTCCCTGTTAAAACGAATATTCCCCGACCAATCGAATATTATATAACAACTTGCGTACTTTGCAAAATTTATAAATATTACCCACAACTATAACATTATATCAAATTAACTCCATAATATTCAAAAATGATATTTATAAAAAAATTCATCTTTATTTATAAAAGTTGGGGTCTTACAACCTCCCCTTCTTATGAAATTTCGCCCTCGAAATTAGGGTACGTACCTGGTATGTCGAAGAGGTAAGGATACCTTGATTTCATTTCTGATTCTAACTCCCAAGTCATTTCCTCAACATCGTGGTTTCTCCACAAAACTTTGACTTGAGGTATAACCTTGGAGCGTAGAATATGTTCCTTCTTATCCAAGATTTGAACAGGAACTTCTTCATACGTCAAATCCTCCGCTATTTCGTCCGGTTCTAACTCAATAATGTGGTTCGGGTCTTCCACATATTTGCGTAACATGGATATGTGGAAAACGTTATGAACACGAGACATACTTGGCGGTAAAGCGAGTCTATAAGCCACAGTTCCTACTCGATCGAGGATTAAAAATGGACCGATGAATCGAGGATTTAGCTTTCCTCTCTTTCCAAATCTCGTAACTCCTTTCCATGGAGCAACACGTAAGAACACATGATCTCCTACATCAAATTCCACGTCCTTTCGATGAAGATCAGCATAACTCTTTTGTCGATCTTGTGAGGTTTTTATACGTTGTCGGATCGTTTGAATCTTTTCTGTAGTCATACGTACCAACTCCGGTCCCAACAACGTTGCTTCGCCCACCTCATCCCAGCATACTGGAGAACGACATTTTCTTCCATACAATGCTTCGAATGGAGCCATGCCAATACTTGCTTGATAACTGTTGTTGTAGGAAAACTCCACCAATGGTAAGAACTTGTCCCAACTTCCTTTGAAGTCAAAGACACAGAGTCTTAATAGATCTTCAAGAGTTTGAATAGTCCTCTCTGATTGTCCGTCCGTCTGAGGATGATATGCTGAACTAAATCGTAACTCCGTGCCCATAGCTTTTTGTAAACTAACCCAAAATCGTGAAGTGAATCTTGGGTCTCGATCAGAAACTATGGATACTGGCATACCATGCAGTCTTACAATCTCGTTTATGTACATACGAGCAAGACGTTCAAGTGTATAAGTTTCTCGTATCGGTAAGAAATGAGCAGACTTGGTCAATCTATCAACAATGACCCAAATCGCATCAATACCTTGAGAAACCCTAGGAAGACCGGTAACGAAATCCATGGTAATGTGCTCCCACTTCCATTCTGGAATTTCAAGTGGTTGCAATGGACCTTTTGGTACTTGATGCTCCGCTTTGACTCGTTGACAAGTTAGACACCTTGAGATAAACAACGCTATCTCTCTCTTCATATTGCTCCACCAAAATGTATGACGAAGATCATGATACATTTTGGTACTTCCAGGATGGATTGCAAACGGTGTGTTGTGCGCCTCCATCATGATTTCATACTTTAAATCAGGGTTGTTAGGAACACAAAGTCTGGAGTTGACTCGAAGTATTCCTTCTTCATCGATTCTTGCTTCCGGCATAGAACCTTCTTGCACTTTCTTCCTCATACGCATCAGCTCCAGGTCTGTAGCTTGAGCAGCTTTAACTTTATCGATTAAAGTCGGTTCTACTCGTATATTCGCCATCATCACATGGGTCCCTGGAGTCTTCAACTCTATCTCCATCCTTTGCAAGTCACACAAAATGGGCCTTTGCGTTGTTAATATTGCACTTGTACCCGCATATGATCTTCTACTCAATGCGTCAGCTACCACGTTCGCTTTTCCAGGATGGTATTGAATGGTATGATCATAATCTTTCAACAGTTCAAGCCAACGTCGTTGTCGCATGTTGAGTTCCTTTTGAGTGAAGAAATATTTGAGGCTTTTATGATCCGTAAAGATCTCCACTTTCTCCCCATACAAGTAATGCCTCCAAATTTTAAGTGCAAAGACAACAGCTGCCAACTCTAGATCATGAGTAGGATAATTCCTCTCATATTCCTTGAGTTGTCTTGATGCATAGGCTATGACTTTTCCATGTTGCATGAGAACGCATCCCAACCCTTTGCTCGAAGCATCACTGTAGATGACAAATCCCTCCGAGCCAGATGGTATTGTTAGAACAGGTGCTGAAATGAGTCTCCTCTTGAGTTCTTGAAAACTCTGCTCACATTCTTCGCTCCAACCAAACTTTGTATCTTTCCGAGTCAGCTGAGTTAATGGAGTAGCGATTCGAGAAAATCCTTCCACGAATCTCCGATAATAACCAGCTAAACCAAGAAAGCTACGTACCTCGGTCACTGATTTAGGTTGCTCCCAGCTTTGAATAGCTTCAATCTTTGCCGGGTCAACAGATATTCCACGACTTGATACTACGTGCCCAAGGAATGCTACCTCTTCCAGCCAGAACTCGCATTTCTTCAACTTGGCATAAAGCTTGTATTCACGAAGCTTTTGGAGTACCAGCCTCAAGTGTTGCTCATGATCTTCACGGCTTTTGGAATAAATAAGGATGTCATCAATAAAGACGACCACAAAGTGATCCAAATATTCCTTGAATACCCGGTTCATCATATCCATGAAGGCAGCAGGAGCATTAGTCAATCCAAAGGACATGACTAGGAATTCATAATGCCCGTACCGAGTTCTAAAAGCCGTCTTTGGAATATCCTCAGTTCTAACCTTCAGCTGATGATATCCAGAACGAAGATCGATCTTTGAAAAGAATTGTGCTCCTTGCAACTGGTCAAACAGGTCATCAATACGTGGCAATGGGTACCTATTTTTGATGGTGACATGATTCAACTCCCGATAATCAATACAAAGTCGCATACTCCCATCTTTCTTCTTCACGAACAGAACAGGAGCACCCCAAGGAGAAGTACTAGGACGAATAAAACCAATGTCTAACAATTCCTGCAGTTGGATCTTTAACTCCTGAAGTTCAATAGGAGCCATTCGATATGGGGCTTTGGAAATGGGTTTTGTACCGGGTTCAAGGTCGATACAAAATTCAATTTCACGCTCTGGGGGTAGGCCAGGAAGTTCTTCAGGGAATACGTCAGGGAATTTATTAACAATAGAAATATCATTCAAAACTGACGTATTTTTGTTTAGATCTGTGACATGAGCTAAGAAAGCTTGACATCCGTTTTTCAATAAACGAATAGCTTTATGGCTTGAGATGACAGCGATTGATTTTAATGGTTTGGTTGCTTGAATTCGCATAATAGGTCGATTAGGAATATGAAAGCTAACAACCTTACGAAAACAATCAATTTTTGCATGATGAGTAGTTAACCAATCAATCCCTAGAATCACGTCAAATGCAAGTATTTTTAATGAAATAAGATCGACAGGTAATGTGTGGGTACCAACTTGAACCAAACAAGACTTATAAACCGTGGATGTAATGAAGGTTTCTCCCAATGGAGTTTCAACTGCTAAGTCAAAGTCTAATTTCTCCGGAATCAAATTTAATCGATGAGCGCAAGTAGGAGAAATAAAAGAATGGGTTGAACCGGTATCAAATAAAGTATAGACTTCGTTAGAGTTTATGATAAGCTTACCCGTGATGACCTCATTCGGGTTCCTTGCTTCTGGGAGGTCACAACAAACGCTCTCCCTTGCACAACCGGTTTTGACTTTTCTGGGACGGCCTTTGGTGCCTCCATCCTAGCTGAATTTGTCTTCGGTAAACGACAAAATCGGGCTAAATGACCTTCTCTTCCACAATTATAACATGCTTTGGACGGCATCGCGCAGTTTGGACTGATGTGCCCCTCCCCTCCGCATTTGAAACATATGATAGGTGGTCGTTCTCCTTCCTTAACGACAGGTGCTGGTGCTGACGTCTTTCCATCATTGTTGAATCTCCTCTTCTTGAAATGTCCATTCTTATTGTTTTGGCCCTGATTACCACCGAAGTGGTTACCATTTCTGGCCTGTTGATTCCCTCCACGCTTGTTGTCACCGCTTCGATGACTGCTCTCACTGGTATTATCATTTTGCCGGCTGCTCTCTTTTGGTTGCGTTATCTCGTTATCGCGCTCCACCAACTGAGCCCTATTTACAACATCTGAATACAAACACAGTTTATGAGAAACAAGATGTTGACGTATCTCCGGCTTCAAACCTCTTAAAAACATCCGCGTCATTCTTTCTTCATTATCCACCAGGTGGGACGCAAACCGGGATAACTCCGCAAATTTTGCCTCGTACTGCGACACGGTCATATTATTCTGCTCCAATTTGATGAACTCCACCTCCTTCATGTGACGAATACTCTCGGGAAAGTATTTGTCGTTAAACAGCTCTTGGAACTTCTCCCAAGACATCTTCAGTGCGGCAGGTTGAGTACGCTTTATCGATTCCCACCAGTAATCTGCCTCTCCTCGCAACATAAAGGCGGCAAAGGGAACCTTTTGCTCCTCGGAGCAACCCAAGACATCAAATATCTTGGTGATCTGCTTTATCCATGTTTCAGCTACAAGTGGTTTGGGTTCTCCCTTAAACTCCGGTGGTCCCAGCTCCTTAAACTGTTTAGCGGTGACCGCCTGAGAGTTTCCAGTATTTCCACCTACGTTGTGGACAGGAGCCGCTTTCACCTGTTGTTGCATGAATTGCATAAAGCCTCTGAACATTTGATCATTCATCATTTGGTCAGTGTTGTTGTTTGCATGAGGATTGACACCTTCCTGATGCACATTATCCTGATTATTGATATGTGGTGAATCAACAGTCGTCTGTGCTCCATTGCTATTCTCAACATTCTCAGATGCCATTTTCAGATACTGCCACAAAATAAAAATTAATTGATATGTCATATATTATCCTTATATTATGACCGACCAATTAAATACCATGCAAATAAACTTAGGTATGTCATACTAGCGAAGGAATTCCCCGTCTCTCCCCTCCTAGTTCTATTCTCACATCTTAGCCAGGGATCATATCCCTAAGCTCTGATACCAACTGTGACGCCCCCAAAATTAGGTATACATCACCCATCTTGGGTCGTCAGATACATAGTACAGAATACAAATACAACTTATTAATACAACTGTCGTGTACAATACGACAAAACATAAACTGTGAGTTTGAATACAAATATTATCTTCTAGAGAGTATTCATACTCAAAAGGAGTCCTCATTACATTTATTAACACACCATTACATAGAATAGTGAGGACTACTAACTAATACTATCATTCGGACCATCACTCCGTACCCCGACTTGTCCCAGCTACGTTCTCATTTCCTGAAGAGAACAGTGAAAGAAAGGGTGAGCTCAACTAGCCCAGTAAGAAATATTATGACTAAGATAATGCAGAATAAATTATCATTAGCCTTCAACAATGTTAAACTGATAAAATATAATAGACATCAAGTTTAACTGCAGCGGAACAAGCAATCCATTAAAAGAGTCAAGTAGAAAATAAACTCTACTATCTTTTATGATTTAAAAGGTTTTTCAACACTGTGATCGCTGAGACTCAGCTTAATAAAATAATCCACATCATCGAATCACCCCTGCACTACGGCCAAGGATATTCGTGTATTCATTAATGGTCATGATCATGCCAACAACTGTCCATCAATGCACTACGGGCCAATGAGGACTTTTACCACATCATTTGTAACATTACGGTCATGATTATACCGAATAATCCCTGGTCATAATCATACCAAGTCCATCTATGCACTACATGCCACAGATGACTTTCAACATTTTATAAACATGAGGATGATGACAATGATATAAGAATTCAATAAAACAAGTTCAAGAATTAATTTATCCAGGAATTAACAACGTCCAAATTGTCAACATGATACTGCATTGTGGAGTAAAATTCAAGAATGCTTAGAAGAATATTTTCTTGAAAAGATACTGGATGAAACGCAACTATCAAGGATATTCCACAAATTTCATGGAGTATAGAAGTCAAAACTTAACCAACTGAGTACAATAAAGAATGGAATAACAAAAGAAATCACCATGCATGCGATAGACCGCACAGACAGGTTATTCCAATAGAATAATAAATAATGGAACCAGGTCCGGCGTAAAAACACAGACAGGATATTCCAACAGAATAATAATAAAACGGAACCAGGTCCGGTGTAAAACACACAGACAGGATGTTCCAACAGAATAATAAACGGAACCAGGTCCGGTGTAAAACACACAGACAGGATGTTCCAACAGAATAATAAACGGAACCAGGTCCGGTGTAAAACACACAGACAGGATGTTCCAACAGAATAATAGAAGAATGTCACCAAGTATAGGGTAGACCGCGTATACTGGTTATTCCAACAGAATAATAACAAATGGAATAACAGAAGTTCTCTTCATGAATATAAAAGAAATAATATTCCCTACCGTTTTAAAGAAGAGCTGAAGTAAGGAAGTAGTTAAGTAGCAGAATACTCTTCTTCTCTCTCTCTATAGTTTCTCTCTATAGTTTCTCTCTCTAGAGTTCAGTGAATTCGTAAGAAATAATGAAGGAATGAGCTGCTATTTATAGAAAAATAGAATGCATAGTAACTAATCCATGAACGGTCCAGATTGATTACTTTAATCTGACGGTCCATATTTAAAGAAAAATCTTTTAAATAAAATAAAATATATTCTATTTATAGAATAACTTTAATAAAGTATTTTGTTTTATATAAAAAGATGTTTCTGTTTTATTACGTTAATAATACGAATAAAACAAAACGTCATTATCGCTAAATAATTCATATTATTAACTGACAATAATTGAATCAAACTGAGTGACTTCTCACATAAGCATTAATAATCAATACCGTGTGCTACTATGCAACCACACGTATTACTGTACTTTTACTACCGAGTAGTTCAACAGCAACAATGGTAAAATTTCCGCCGTTATTTTTAATAAAATATTTTTGTCGTTTTCTCAATCCGACAATAATTCCGTTGTGGGGTCCACCAATGATTGTGTCGTTGTACGAATATTCCCTGTTAAAACGAATATTCCCCGACCAATCGAATATTATATAACAACTTGCGTACTTTGCAAAATTTATAAATATTACCCACAACTATAACATTATATCAAATTAACTCCATAATATTCAAAAATGATATTTATAAAAAAAATTATCTTTATTTATAAAAGTTGGGGTCTTACACCTCTTCATACGTTAAATCTTCCATTATCTCGTCCGGTTCTAATTCAATAATGTGGCTCGGGTCGTCCACATATTTACGTAACATCGATACGAAAAAAAATGTTATGAACACGCAACATACTTGATGTAAGACCCCAACTTTTATAAATAAAGATAAATTTTCTATAAATATCATTTTTGAATATTATGGAGTTAATTTGATATAATGTTATAGTTGTGGGTAATATTTATAAATTTTGCAAAGTACGCAAGTTGTTATATAATATTCGATTGGTCGGAGAATATTCGTTTTAACAGGGAATATTCGTACAACGGCACAATCATTGGTGGATCCCACAACAGAATTATTGTCGGATTGAGAAAACGACAAAAATATTTTATTAAAAATAACGGCGGAAGTTTTACCATTGTTACTGTTGAACTACTTGGTAGTAAAAGTACAGTAATACGTGTGGTTGCATAGTAGCACACGGTATTGATTATTAATGCTTATGTGAGACCTGTTTGACCAGTTGCAAGGAGCACAATTCTTTTCAAAGATCGATCTTCGTTCTGGATATCATCAGCTGAAGGTTAGAATTGAGGATATTCCAAAGACGGCTTTTAGAACTCGGTACGGGAATTATGAATTCCTAGTCATGCCCTTTGGATTGACTAATGCTCCTGCTGCCTTCATGGATATGATGAACCGGGTATTCAAGGAATATTTGGAACACTTTGTGGTCGTCTTTATTGATGACATCCTTATTTATTCCAAAAGCCGTGAAGATCATGAACAACACTTGAGGCTGGTACTCCAAAAGTTTCGTGAATACAAGCTTTATGCCAAGTTGAAGAAATGAGAGTTCTGGCTGGAGGAGGTAGCATTCCTTGGGCACGTAGTATCAAGTCGTGGAATATCGGTTGACCCGGCAAAGATTGAAGCTATTCAAAGCTGGGAGCAACCTAAATCAGTGACCGAAGTACGTAGCTTTCTTGGTTTAGCTGGTTATTATCGGAGATTCGTGGAAGGATTTTCTCGAATCGCTACTCCATTAACTCAGCTGACTCGAAAAGATACAAAGTTCGGTTGGAGCGAAGAATGTGAGCAGAGTTTTCAAGAACTCAAGAGGAGACTCATTTCAGCACCTGTTCTAACAATACCATCTGGCTCGGAGGGATTTGTCATCTACAGTGATGCTTCGAGCAAAGGGTTGGGATGCGTTCTCATACAACATAGAAAAGTTATAGCCTATGCATCAAGACAACTCAAGGAATATGAGAGGAATTATCCTACTCATGATCTAGAGTTGGCAGCTGTTGTCTTTGCACTTAAAATTTAGAGGCATTACTTGTATGGGGAGAAGGTGGAGATCTTTACGGATCATAAAAGCCTCAAATATTTCTTCACTCAAAAGGAACTCAACATGCGACAACGACGTTGGCTTGAACTGTTGAAAGATTATGATCATACCATTCAATACCATCCTGGAAAAGCGAACGTGGTAGCTGACGCATTGAGTAGAAGATCATATGCAAGTACGAGTGCAATATTGTCAACACAAAGGCCCATTTTGTGTGGCTTGCAAAGGATGGAGATTGAGTTAAAGACTCCAGGGACCCATGTGATGATGGTGAATATACGAGTAGAACCAACTTTAATCGATACAGTTAAAGCTGCTCAAGCTACAGACCTGGAGCTGATGCGTATGAGGAAGAAAGTGCAAGAAGGTTCTATGCCGGAAGCAAGAATCGATGAAGAAGGAATACTTCGAGTCAACTCCAGACTTTGTGTTCCTAACAACCCTGATTTAAAGTATGAAATCATGATGGAGGCGCACAACACACCGTTTACAATCCATCCTGGAAGTACCAAAATGTATCATGATCTTCGTCATACATTTTGGTGGAGCAATATGAAGAGAGAGATAGCGTTGTTTATCTCAAGGTGTCTAACTTGTCAACAAGTCAAAGCGGAGCATCAAGTACCAAAAGGACCATTGCAACCACTTGAAATTTCAGAATGGAAGTGGGAGCACATTACCATGGATTTCGTTACCGGTCTTCCTAGGGGTTCTCAAGGTATTGATGCGATTTGGGTCATTGTTGATAGATTGACCAAGTCTGCTCATTTCTTACCGATACGAGAAACTTATACACTTGAACGTCTTGCTCGTATGTACATAAACGAGATTGTAAGACTGCACGGTACGCCAGTATCCATAGTTTCTGATCGAGACCCATGATTCACTTCACAATTTTGGGTTAGTTTACAAAAAGCTATGGGCACAGATTTACGATTTAGTTTGGCATATCATCCTCAGACGGACGGACAATCAGAGAGGACTATTCAAACTCTATAAGATTTATTAAGACTCTGTGTCTTTAACTTCAAGGAAAGTTGGGACAAGTTCTTACCATTGGTGGAGTTTTCTTACAACAACAGTTATCAAGCAAGTATTGGCATGGCTCCATTCGAAGCATTGTATGGAAGAAAATGTCGTTCTCCAGTATGCTGGGATGAGGTGGGTGAAGCAACGTTGTTGGGACCGGAGTTGGTACGTATGACTACAAAAAAGATTCAAACGATCCGACAACGTATAAAAACCTCACAAGATCAACAAAAGAGTTATGTTGATCTTCATCGAAAGGATGTGGAATTTGATATAGGAGACCATGTGTTCTTACGTGTTGCTCCATGGAAAGGAGTTACGAGATTTGGAAAAAGAGAAAAGCTCAATCCTCGATTCATCGGTCCATTTTTAATCCTTGATCGAGTCGGAACTGTGGCTTATAGACTCGCTTTACCGCCAAGTATGTCTCGTGTTCATAACATTTTTCACATATCCATGTTACGAAAATATGTGGAAGACCCGAACCACATTATTGAGTTAGAACCGGACGAAATAGCGGAGGATTTGACGTATGAAGAAGTTCCTGTTCAAATCTTAGATAAGAAGGAACATATTCTACGCTCCAAGGTTATACCTCAAGTCAAAGTTTTGTGGAGAAATCACGATGTTGAGGAAATGACTTGAGAGTTAGAATCTGAAATAAAATCAAGGTATCCTTACCTCTTCGACATACCAGGTACGTACCCTAATTTCGAGGGCAAAATTTCATAAGAAGGGGAGGTTGTAAGACCCCAACTTTTATAAATAAAGATACATTTTCTATAAATATCATTTTTAAATATTATGGAGTTAATTTGATATAATGTTATAGTTGTGGGTAATATTTATAAATTTTGCAAAGTACGCAAGTTGTTATATAATATTCGATTGGTCGGGGAATATTCGTTTTAACAGGGAATATTCGTACAACGACACAATCATTGGTGGACCCCACAACGGAATTATTGTCAGATTGAGAAAATGACAAAAATATTTTATTAAAAATAACGGCGGAAGTTTTACCATTGTTACTGTTGAACTACTCGGTAGTAAAAGTACAATAATACGTGTGGTTACATAGTAGCACACGGTATTGATTATTAATGCTTATGTGAGAAGTCACTCAGTTTGATTCAATTATTGTCAGTTAATAATATGAATTATTTAGCGATAATGACGTTTTGTTTTATTCGTATTATTAACGTAATAAAACAGAAACATCTTTTTATATAAAACAGAATACTTTATTAAAGTTATTCTATAAATAGAATATATTATATTTTATTTAAAAGATTTTTCTTTAAATATGGACCGTCAGATTAAAGTAATCAATCTGGACCGTTCATGGATTAGTTACTATGCATTCTATTTTTCTATAAATAGCAGCTCATTCCTTCATTATTTCTTACGAATTCACTGAACTTTAGAGAGAGAAACTATAGAGAGAAACTATAGAGAGAGAGAAGAAGAGTATTCTGCTACTTAACTACTTCCTTATTTCAGCTCTTCTTTAAAACGGTAAGGGGTGTTATTCTTTCTTATTCATGAAGAGAACTGTTTTTATTCCATTTCTTATTATTCTGTTGAAATAACCTATATACGCGGTCTACCCTATACTTGGTGACATTCTTCTATTATTCTGTTGGAACATCCTGTCTGTGTGTTTTACACCGGACCTGGTTCCGTTTTTATTATTATTTTGTTGGAACATCCTGTCTGTGTATTTTACACCGGACCTGGTTCCGTTTTTATTATTATTCTGTTGGAACATCCTGTCTGTGTATTTTATACCAGACCTGGTTCCATTATTTATTATTCTGTCGGAATATCCTGCCTGTGCGTTTACGCCGGACCTGGTTCCATTATTTATTATTCTGTCGGAATATCCTGTCTGTGCGTTTACGCCGGACCTGGTTCCATTATTTATTATTCTGTTGGAATAACCTGTCTGTGCGGTCTATCGCATGCCGAGTGATTTCTTTTGTTATTCCATTCTTTACTATACTCAGTTGGTTAAGTTTTAACTTCTATACTCCATGAAATTAGTGGAATATCATTGATAATTGCGGTTCATCCAGTATCTTTTCAAGAAAATATTCTTCTAAGCATTCTTGAATTTTACTCCACAAAGCAGTATCATGTTGACAATTTGGACGTTGTTAATTCTTGGATAAATTAATTCTTGAACTTGTTTTATTGAATTCTTATATCATTGTCATCATCCTCATGTTTATAAAATGTTAAAAGTCATCTGTGGCCTGTAGTGCATAGATGGACTTGGTATGATTATGACCAGGAATTATTCGGTATAATCATGACCGTAATGTTACAAATGATGTGGTAAAAGTCCTCATTGGCCCGTAGTGCGTTGATGGACAGTTGTTGGCATGATCATGACCATTAATGAATATACGAATATCCTTGGCCGTAGTGCAGGGGTGATTCGATGATGTGGATTATTTTATTAAGCTGAGTCCCAGCGATAACAGTGTTGAAAAAACTTTTAAATCATAAAAGATAGTAGAGTTTATTTTCTACTTGACTCTTTTAATGGATTGCTTGTTCCGCTGCAGTTAAACTTGATGTCTATTATATTTTATCAGTTTAACATTGTTGAAGGCTAATGATAATTTATTCTGCATTATCTTAGTCATAATATTTCTTACTGGTCTAGTTGAGCTCACCCTTTCTTTCACTGTTCTCTTCAGGAAATGAGAACGTAGCTGGGGCAAGTCGGGGAACGGAGTGATGGTCCGAATGATAGTATTAGTTAGTAGTCCTCACTATTCTATGTAATGGTGTGTTAATAAATGTAACGAGGACTCCTTTTGTGTATGAATACTCTCTAGAAGATAATATTTGTATTCAAACTCACAGTTTATGTTTTGTCGTATTGTACACGACAGTTGTATTAGTAAGTTGTATTTGTATTTTGTACTATGTATCTGACAACCCAAGATGGGTGATGTATACCTAATTTTGGGGGCACTTGACGGTAAAACGAGTCTATAAACCACAGTTCCTACTCGATCGAGGATTTTAAATGGGCCAATTAAATCGAGGGTTGAGATTTTCTTTATTCAGCAGCTCTTGCTTCAAAAATAACGCCCTCTTGAACCTTCTTCTTCATATTCATTAGCTCTGAGTCTGTAGCCTAAGCGGCTTTAACTTTATCGATTAAAGTTGGTTCTAATCGTATATTTAACATCATCATGTGGGTCTCTAGAGTAAGTCATACGAAATAGGTCTTTGTGTTAACAACGTTACACTCGTAACTGCATATGATCTTCTACTCAACGCGTCAGCTACCACGTTCGCTCTTCTACGATGATATTGAATGGTATGGTCGTAATCTTCAACAGCTTGAGCCAACGTCTTTGGCGCATGTTACGTTCGTTTTGGATGAAGAAATATTTGAGGGTTTTAGAAATGAGTTTTGTACTGGGGTCAAATTTAAACGTTGAGCGCAAGTAGGAGAAATAAAAGAATGGGTAGAACCGATATCGAATAAGGTATAAACTTCGCAAGAGTTTATGATTAATTTACCCGTGATAGCTTCGTTCGGGTTCCTCAACAAACGCTCTCACTTAAACTACCGACTTTGACTTATCTGAGACATCCTTTGGCGTCACCATCCCAGCTGGACTTGACTTCACTACACGACAAAATCGAGCTAAGTGACCTTCTCTTCCGCAATTGAAACACGTTTTGGGTTGCTGCGTACAGTTTGGACGGATGTGTCCCTCCTGTCCGCATTTGAAACATACGACCGGTGGTCGTTCTTCTTCCTTGGAAACGGGTGTCGCTGTCTTTCCATCATTATTGAACCTTCTCTTCTTGAAGTTGTTCTCACTTAGTTCACCTTTCCTATTATCTTGACCAGGATTACCACCGAAGTGGTTTATATTAATGGCATGTTGATTCCTTCCACGTTTGTTATCACTGCTTCGATGACTGCTACCATTGGTATTATCGATTTGTCGGCTGCTCTCTCTTGGTTGGGTTGACTCGTTATCGCGCTCCAATAACTGAGCTCTATTTACAACATCTGAATACAAACATAGTTTGTGAGAAATTAGGTATTGCCGTATCTCGGGTTTCAAACCTCTTAGAAACATCCGCGTCATTCTCTCTTCCTTAATCTCAACATTCTCGGATGTCATTTTCAAATACTACCACAAAACTAGGGTTAATTGACATACCACATATTATCCCTATACTCTGACCGACCAATTAAATACCAATTAAACTTAGGTAGGTCATACTAGCGAAGGAATTTCCCGTCTCTCCCCTCCTAGTTCTTGTCTCACATCTCAACCAGAGATCATATCCCTAAGCTTTGATACCAACTGTGACGCCCCCAAAATAGGTATACATCACCCATCTTGAGTCGCCAAATACATGGTACAAAATTCAAATACAACTTAATAATACAACTGTCGTGTAAAATACGATAAAATATAAACTGAGAGTTTTAATACGAATATTGTCCTCTAGACAGTATTCAACTCAAATGGAGTCCTCAATACATTTATTATCACACTAGCTATTTCATAGAATAGTGAGGACTACTAATGCTATCATTTGGACCGTCACTCCGTTCCCCGACTAGTCCCGGCTACGTTCTCATTTCCTGAAGAGAACGATGAAAGCAAAAGGGTGAGCTCAACTAGCTCAGTAAGAAATATTATGACTAAGATAATGCAGAATAATTTATCGTTAGCCTTCAACGGTGTTAAACTGATAAAATATAACAAACATCAAGTTTAACTGCAGCGGAACAAACAATCCATTAGAAGAGTCAAGTAGAGCATTAAATCTATTATCTTCTATGATTTAAAAAGGTTTTTCATCACTTTTATCATTGAGACTCAGCTTAATAAATAATTCACATCATCGAATCACCCCTGCACTACGACCAATGATATTCTTTAGTATCACAACCACAAATTATCCATGCACTACGGGCCAAGAATATTCGTGTATTCATCAATGGTCATGATCATGCCATAAAATAATTCATCTTTGCACCCTTGGCCGAAGAGAATCCATGGCCATAATCATACCAAAAACTGTCCATCAATGCACTACGGGCCAATGAGGACTTTTACCACATTATTTATAACATTACGGTCATGATTATACCGAATAATTCCTAGTCATAATCATACCAAGTCCATCTATGCACTACAGGCCACATTTGACTTTCAACATAATATAATCATGAGGATGATGACAGTGATATAAGAATTCAATAAAACAAGTTCAAGGATAAATTTTTAAAGATTTATAATTTAATTTATCCAGAAATCAATAACGTCCAAACTGTTAACATGATACTGCTTTGTGGAGTAAAATTCAAGAATAATATTGTATCAAAAATGATTTGGACCGAAAAGTAATCAATTTTTGTCATGAATAGTACCCCGGGTGAATAGTAACCGAGTGAATAGTACCCAGTGAATAGTTACTTCAGGAATAGTAACCCCGTGAATAGTACCCCGACATGAAAAAGTTAAAACTTATCAAGAATGCCCAGAATAATATTTTCATAAAAAGATACTGGATGAAGCGCAAATATCAAAGATATTCTACTAATTTCATGGAGTATAGAAGTCAAAACTTTAACAAAACGAGTATAGAATTCGAAATATGAAATGAAATAATATTACTTATATACTACAGAGTATGAAAGAAAATATTATTTTATACGAATACTGAACAAAATAATATCACTTACGAATATTAAACGAAAATAATATTCCTTTCGAATATTAAACGAATATAATATTCCTTACGAATATTAAATAAAAATAATATTTCTTGCGAATATTGAACGAAATAATATTCATACGAATACGAAAAAGAACATCTCTTCAGAATATGAAATAAATTATACCCCTTACCTCAAAAGAATAGTACTTCTGGCTGAAATATCAGATATAACGCTGAAAGGAACTTGCACCGTGTAGCAACACTCAAAGTATCAAATTACTCACAAGAATACGCTCGATAATATAGAGAGAGAAGATTTCAGTTTCTGATGTGATTTTCAATTCTAATATAAGCACCCTATTTATAGGAAAATGCTTAGAACACCAAAGTAGAAAATTTAATAAAATAATAATATTATTTTTAAAATTCCTACGCCCACTATGAAATTCTGAATTCAGTATGCTTAACAACAAGTGGGGCCCACCAATCATAACAAAAACGTTTTTCATAAAAAAAATAATTAAAACTTCAAAAATTAATTATTCCGGAACTTCAATAATTCATAATAAATAGCCCTTTTATCTGAAAAATTTGAATCTTATGTTCTTTCATAGGAAATTCAATTATCTACAACTTTGTAAGTTTAAGTTTTTCCAAATTCTAAACAAAAATTGACCGAAATCTACATACGGACGATTTTATAGGCTATAATCAAATTTCAGTCAAGAAATGGGATCCACAAACATGAAAAAATGTTTTAAATATTTTTAATAACAAAAATACTCTTCCTCCTCATTTATTCATATATCACACATTTATTGTAAAAATATCACCATTAAAATATAATAATATATTTAAATGAATTATTTTATCAAAAAAGATAAAATATCAATTTTCAATAATTATCACTTTTCTAAAAATTCCTCCATTTATATCCAGATAAAATAAATATTTTCCTTATCATATAAATTAATAATTAATTATTCACAAATAATATTACAGAATCACAATATTGATAACCATGCCGTTCCCAGGAAAGAGGGGATTTTCCAATAAGGATTTCTCTTTACTGGCGCGCAATTAGGTGACCAAACCTCTCCTTGACAGAACTTTCTAGACATTGCCAATAATGCTATCTAATAATATTATTCAAATAATATGAATTATTGATCTGATAATGGGAAATACTGTACAGTGACAATTATTGAAACAACAATAATATAAAATATCAACGCAACAATTATTGAATAAATAAAATAAAATATTGAACAGTAATTACTGTAACAATTATTGAGTAGTGCCTTTTTACTTAAGCATCAATAATTGGTACAATACCGTGTGCTACTGTGTTTAACCACCGGGTATTCCAACAGTATTAACGGTAACAACTACACCGTTATTTATAAACAACGTATACTTGTCGTTTTCTTCATCCAATCGCTTTCCGTTATGGGACCCACACAAGGTTGTGCCGTCGTACGAATATTCCCCGATAGTAAGAATATTTCACGACCAAACGAATATTATATGACAACTTGCATACTTTACAAAATTTATAAATATTACCCACAACTATAACATTATATCAAATTTACTCCTTAATATTCAAAATTTTTTTCGAGAAAATTAAATCTTTATTTATAAAATTCGGGGTCTCACATTAATAGTGTAATTACTTACTAAATATTGTATATTATTGTAAAGAACCCTTTTCTAAACTCCCCATCTTATTTCTATATCTATAAATACCAAACAAGTTTTCTCTTGCAAACTAACCAAGTCGAAACATAATTTTTTTTGCTTGCTCTCAATTTCAATACTCATTTTAATTTGGTTTATTTTTGATATACACATTGATACAAATATATAAGTATATCATACATGTATATTGGTATTGATACTTTTTAAATATTGAGATTAATAGATCTTGAAAAAGAATACTCGACGAATATATATATATATATATATATATATATATATATATATATATATATATATATATATATATATATATATATATATGGTTATATGTATATACACATTTATGTATTATACAGTCGAGCTATGACGACGAGTTTTTTGGGCTATGACGACGGTTCACCCGTTGCCGTAGCCCAGAATAGTTATGGCGACTGGTGAAACCGTCGCTATAGCCCAAAAATCCGTCGCCATAACCGACTGTGTAATACACAGTTGTGCACTTATATTTTTTCCATATATATATATATATATATATATATATATATATTAAGTATTCTAGGGTTCTACTGATTTTTTTTTTAAATCACTCATTCTTGATCGCTATATAATGCTTTGGTTTAAATTCAAGTTTAAGCATTATAATTTAATATTCTATTTGACTTGAATATCAAAAAAAGAATTCAAGTATGCAAATAAAGCCACTTAAAGCATATATATTATCTGTATATATCTTGTTATTTATAAGGTACGTACTGGTGATTATAGATTAATTTCTCTCCCAACCTTCCTTAATTAATTAATTAAAGATATTCGGATGTGTTCTCCATCCAATAAATAAATATATCCGGATGTGTCCTAAATTGGTGTTCTACACAAGCAAGCTCAAGCCGATTCTAAATTGATTTTTACCTAACATACAATTATATATATATATATATATATATATATATATATATATATATATATATAGAGAGAGAGAGAGAGAGAGAGAGAGGCGGATCAGGTACGGACTCTAGGACCGGACCAAAATTCGGACCTTTTTTTTTTGCTTCTTTTTTTAAAACAACTAAATTTTTTTTAAATATTTTATGGAACTGGAATTTTTATATAATATAGTGTTTTGGATGTGATTTAGATACGTATAATAAAAAATGGCTGTACAGTCTGTGCAGACTGTACATATATTTTTTGATATAAGTATCCAAATCACGCCCAAAATATTGTATTATGGAAAAATTTCAGTTCCATAAAATATTAATTTTTTTAGTTGTTTAAAAAAAAAGCAAAAATAAAAATAAAAATCAGGGTCTGGATTTGATCAGGTCCGGGAGTCCGGACCTGATCCGTGTTGTGTATATATATATATATATTGTGACAACCCCAAAATAGGTCCATTCCATCCAACCCATTCTGAGTCGCCAAATACATGGTACAGAAAACAACTACAACTTTATTACAACAATTGTCGTGCAAAATACAACAACATATATGCTGTAAGTTTGGATACAAATATATACCAACTGTGACTCTCATCCCAACCTTGGATGGCACATCACAATGACACCTTACATAAAGGTATAGTCAAAAACTGTTTTAGAAATTAGAATCTTTGGGAAGTGCTCAAGAAAACCTTCGTACATGGGAGGCCATGCTTCTAGGTTATAATAGATATCATATGGCCATAGAATTATCCTTGGTTGACCCAATAGACCCCAAAGAAAAACGAGAAGATTATTATCATATTCTTTCCAATGGTGAGTCTTCTCTTGACTTATCATTATCTCCACTGTCTCTAATTGAGAATTATACTTCAAACAAACACCAAGATTATATAGATAGTGCTCGTAAATATACTCAGCAAGTGGATGAGCACAACCTGTCTTATGATGATACGAGGTTGTATGTCATTAGACATCTTGTATGATAGTGGCAAAACACCCTTCCAACGTTGGGTTCGACTCACCTTATTTTTTTCACCAAATATAACTACTAAATGATGACCACCGTTCTATTCCCTTGTTACCCCCGCTCGACCCAGCTACACTCTTATTACCTGAAAGGAATTGTGAAATAAAAGGGTGAGCACAACTAGCCCAGTAAAGAATATCATGACTAAAGATAAATAAATTATCAATAGTCTTCAACAGTATTAAATCAGAGATTTAGAACATATGGTAGATGATAAAAAATTTCAACCATAGTTGCAGCGGAACGAGCAATCCATTAGAAGAGTCAAATAGACTACAAAGTCTATTATCTTCTCCATGTTAAAAATCCACCAACAATATTTTATCATCTGTAACATCAATCAACAATTCTGGTCCACAATTATATGAATAACTCATAATCATAATTGTAGTTCTAAATTTTTCTTCGCACCCAGGACGAAGAATATTTTCATCACCTGTCTTTACCTGAAAAATCAAAGATCATGGTTATACCAAATCACAGTTCCTGATCATAATCATGCTAATAAATCCATCTTTGCACTACGACCAAGGATATTCATCAACAAACCATCTTTGCACTACAGGCCAAAGATATTCATCAATAATTTATCTTTGCACTACAGGCGAAAGATATTCCTCAACAGTTCATATTTGCACTATAGGCCAAATATATTCATATCTCAAAGAAATATATAATCATTTCAGAATTTATATAAACAATAATTATAACCATGTTAATCAATTCATCTTTACACTTAAGCTAAAGATATTCAATTATAAATTCAATGGTCATGATCATACCAGTTAATAATTCATCTCTGCACTACAGGCCAAAGATATTCCTCAGTCACGATCATACCAATAATTTACCCATCTTTACACTCAAGTGAAAGAGAAATTCAACATCAAGGTTATAAAAATATTATATATAAAAATAATATGATCAACAACTGTATTTATTTTCAAGAGCAACAATCATAAATCAACGATAATTTGGTCAGAAAAAGAAACTAATTTTTGTCATGAATAGTACCCGTGAATAGTAACTCGTGAATAGTAACTCATGAATAGTAACCCCGATACAAAAAGGTAGAAATTCCCCAATAAAATATATACCAATATTTTGGTATAATGATATTGAAAGAATAACATTACTTAAATTTATAAACAATTTATTTTAATTATTTACACTTTACTAAATAATGCATTTTAATCATCCTAAAATGCCAAACTCATAAGATTTCATTACCAATAACCAAAAATCCTCATCAAAAATCTGCATATACCTCATATAGGATTCTCAAGCCATAAAATCCTATTTTCTAATTTTCTTACTTCATAAAATATATTTAATTCATTTACTCATAACTAGACCATTTTCATGAAAAATACCAAATCAGTTCCAAAAATATTTCTTTTCTGGGATTTAGCATAATATAGTCCCATAGTGAACATATATTTTTCTCAGAATTTTTAAAACTCATTTACTATTTTTCATATGGCCAAAACAGCCGAATATTTAGAAATTTATCAAAAATTGTACTTCTATCTAAAAATTCTGAAATTCACAGAGTACACTAATATTATATAGATATACTTCCAATAAAAATTTTATTAATTTTAGAGTTAACCACAAGGAGTAATAAGCGGTTACTTTTAAAACAGTCTTTTCCTGTAAAATTCATAACTCTTAATCTATACATCCAAAAATCACTATTTTTGGACACAATCAATAAAACTCATCAAAATATCATTTCAAATTTTTCTAGAATTTTCTGAAGGTCAGAAGAATTACGAACTGAAAAACATAATAACCCTTAAAATCTCTTACAATCCCTTACTATCCCTTACCTCAAAAGTGCAATATTTTTGACTGGAATGCAAAGCCGAAGGAAACTTGCACTGAATAGCAACTCTCAAAGTATCTAAATACTCACAAAATATGCTTCATAATATAGAGAGAGAAAGAGAGAAAGCTTATGTTTCTGGTGTGATTTTCAATTCTAACTTAGCCCTCTATTTACAGAAAAATGTTAGCACGCCGAAGCAGACTTAACCTGTAACCTGATGGCTTTACCTGCTACTATTCCTACCCACCACATTTGAATAAAAATTTCAGCACATTTCTTCACCAACCAAGAGTGGGGCCCACCAATTCTAGAATTTTCTATCAAAATGATTAACTCCAAAAATTCAACAATTTCTAAACCAGTCATCTCGTAAAATTCATAACAAATCATACGTTCATTTTTAACGGTTCAAAATTTGTGGACATATACTCAACTTATATATGTATAACATATCCAAATATTACCACAATCCAACGGTCGGATTAAAAATTATAACCCTCGCAAAATATCTTAAAAATCCTAATTTGATTTTTAATACCTCCGTTCCGACAAAAATACAGATAAAATACCTCAACATTAACTCTTTCATTTTTAACCACAAAAATATATCCCTCATTTATATCCACATAAAATAAATATTTCCTTATCATATGAATCAATAATTAATTATTCATAAATTATATTACAGAATCACATTTATGACAACCAGGCCGTTCCCAGGAAAGAGGGGGCTTTCTAATAAGAATTTCTTCTTACTGGCGCGCAATTAGGTGACCAAACCTCTCCTTAGACAGAACTTTCTAGACATTACCAATAATGTCATCTAATGTTATTCAAATAATATGAATTATTGATCTGATAAAGGAAAATACTGTGCAGCAACAATTATTGAAACAACAATAATATAAAATATCAACGCAGCAATTATTGAATCAATAAAATAAAATATTGAACAATAACTACTGTAACAATTATTGAGTAGTGTCTTCTTACGTAAGAATCAATAATTGGTGCAATACCGTGTGCTACTGTACAATAACGCGTATTACTGTATTTTAACCACCGGGTATTTCAACAGTATTAACGGTAACAACTACGCCGTTATTTGTAAAAACTCAAATTTATCATTTTCTTCACCCGACAGTTATTCTGTTATGGGGCCCACAAATGGCTGCGCCGTCGTACGAATATTCTCCGACAGAAAGAATATTCCACGACCAAACGAATATTCCCCGACAACAATGAATATTTTATAACCACTTGTGTATTTTGAAAAAAAATTCATATATCACCCTTAACTTTAACATTTATCAATTTAACCATTTACTGAATAGTAATTATAAGAAAAATTGAATACTTTTATTTCATAAAATTCGGGGTCTTACAATCTCCCCTCCTTATGAAATTTCGTCCCCGAAATTTACGTACCTGATAATTCAAAGAGTTGAGAATACATTGCTTTCATTTCAGATTCCATCTTCCCTGTCATCATGATTTCTCCTTTGCTCATCTCCTGTATTTCAGATATCATTCTAAAATACAGCTTCAAAACAAGGGTTAATTGAACAAATTAACATATCACATAATATCCTGATATTATGACTGACCAACAAATAAGCTTAGGTAGGACACACTAGCGAAGGATTTACTCATCTCTCCCCTCCTAGTTATATTCTCTGATCTCCGCCAAAGATCATATCCCTAAGCTCTGATACCAACTGTGACCCTCATGGTGCTTCAACCACAGCACCTCACAATGGTACCTATCAGTTTGCCACCGCAGAACGGCGTCCCCTACGGAGAGTCTGGCTTCGGTGCATCCCCCATAAACAGGAAGTCACCAGCGAGAGGCTCAGGGCTCTTTACTTATGGCTCTGATACCAACTGTGACAACCCCAAAATAGGTCCATTCCATCCAACCCATTCTGAGTCGCCAAATAAATGGTACAGAAAATAACTACAACTTTATTACAACAATTGTCGTGCAAAATACAACAACATATATGCTGTAAGTTTGGATACAAATATATACCAACTGTGACTCTCATCCCAACCTTGGATGGCACACCACAATGACACCTTACATAAAGGTATAGTCAAAAACTGTTTTAGAAATTAGAATCTTTGGGAAGTGCTCAAGAAAACCTTCGTACATGGGAGGCCATGCTTCTAGGTTATAATAGATATCATATGGCCACAGAATTATCCTTGGTTGACCCAATAGACCCCAAAGAAAAACGAGAAGATTACTATCATATTCTTCCCAATGGTGAGTCTTCTCTTGACTTATCATTATCTCCACTGTCTCTAATTGAGAATTATACTTCAAACAAACACCAAGATTATATAGATAGTGCTCGTAAATATACTCAGCAAGTGGATGAGCACAACCTGTCTTATGATGATACGAGGTTGTATGTCATTAGACATCTTGTATGATAGTGGCAAAACACCCTTCCAACGTTGGGTTCGACTCACCTTATTTTTTTCACCAAATATAACTACTAAATGATGACCACCGTTCTATTCCCTTGTTACCCCCGCTCGACCCAGCTACACTCTTATTACCTGAAAGGAATTGTGAAATAAAAGGGTGAGCACAACTAGCCCAGTAAAGAATATCATGACTAAAGATAAATAAATTATCAATAGTCTTCAACAGTATTAAATCAGAGATTTAGAACATATGGTAGATGATAAAAAATTTCAACCATAGTTGCAGCGGAACGAGCAATCCATTAGAAGAGTCAAATAGACTACAAAGTCTATTATCTTCTCCATGTTAAAAATCCACCAACAATATTTTATCATCTGTAACATCAATCAACAATTCTGGTCCACAATTATATGAATAACTCATAATCATAATTGTAGTTCTAAATTTTTCTTCGCACCCAGGACGAAGAATATTTTCATCACCTGTCTTTACCTGAAAAATCAAAGATCATGGTTATACCAAATCACAGTTCCTGTTCATAATCATGCTAATAAATCCATCTTTGCACTACGACCAAGGATATTCATCAACAAACCATCTTTGCACTACAGGCCAAAGATATTCATCAATAATTTATCTTTGCACTACAGGCGAAAGATATTCCTCAACAGTTCATATTTGCACTATAGGCCAAATATATTCATATCTCAAAGAAATATATAATCATTTCAGAATTTATATAAACAATAATTATAACCATGTTAATCAATTAATCTTTACACTTAAGCTAAAGATATTCAATTATAAATTTAATGGTCATGATCATACCAGTTAACAATTCATCTCTGCACTACAGGCCAAAGATATTCCTCAGTCACGATCATACCAATAATTTACCCATCTTTACACTCAAGTGAAAGAGAAATTCAACATCAAGGTTATAAAAATATTATATATAAAAATAATATGATCAATAACTGTATTTATTTTCAAGAGCAACAATCATAAATCAACGATAATTTGGTCAGAAAAAGAAACTAATTTTTGTCATGAATAGTACCCGTGAATAGTAACTCGTGAATAGTAACTCATGAATAGTAACCCCGACACAAAAAGGTAGAAATTCTCTAATAAAATACATACCAATATTTTGGTATAATGATATTGAAAGAATAACATTACTTAAATTTATAAACAATTTATTTTAATTATTTACACTTTACTAAATAATGCATTTTAATCATCCTAAAATGCCAAACTCATAAGATTTCATTATCAATAACCAAAAATCCTCATCAAAAATCTGCATATACCTCATATAGGATTCTCAAGCCATAAAATCCTATTTTCTAATTTTCTTACTTCATAAAACATATTTAATTCATTTACTCATAACTAGACCATTTTCATGAAAAATACCAAATCAGTTCCAAAAATATTTCTTTTCTGAAATTTAGCATAATATAGTCCCATAGTGAACATATATTTTTCTCAGAATTTTTAAAACTCATTTACTATTTTTCA
The DNA here is from genome assembly GCA_016801055.1 of Panax notoginseng. Taxonomy (NCBI): domain Eukaryota; kingdom Viridiplantae; phylum Streptophyta; class Magnoliopsida; order Apiales; family Araliaceae; genus Panax; species Panax notoginseng. The sequence continues at coordinate 217,488,285 of CM029014.1, read as the reverse complement.
TATGACCAAAATAGCCGAATATTTAGACATTTATCAAAAATTGTACTTCTATCTAAAAATTCTGAAATTCACAGAGTACACTGATATTATATAGATATACGTCTAATTAAAATTTTATCAATTTTGGAGTTAACCACAAGGAGTTATAAGCGGTTACTTTTAAAACAGTCTTTTCCCGTAAAATTCATAACTCTTAATCTATTCATCTAAAAATCACCATTTTTGGACACAATCAATAAAACTCATCAAAATATCATTTCAAATTTTTCCAGAATTTTCTGAAGGTCAGAAGAATTACGAACTGAAAAACATAATAACCCTTAAAATCTCTTACAATCCCTTACTATCCCTTACCTCAAAAGTGCAGTATTTCTGACTGGAATGCAAAGTCGAAGGAAACTTGCACTGAATAGTAACTCTCAAAGTATCTAAATACTCACAAAATATGCTTCATAATATAGAGAGAGAAAGAGAGAAAGCTTATGTTTCTGGTGTGATTTTCAATTCTAACTTAGCCCTCTATTTACAAGAAAATGTTAGCACGCCGAAGCAGACTTAACCTGTAACCTGATGGCTTTACCTGCTACTATTCCCACCCACCACATTTGAATAAAAATCTCAGCACATTTCTTCACCAACCAAGAGTGGGGCCCACCAATTCTAGAATTTTCTACCAAAATGATTAACTCCAAAAATTCAACAATTTTTGAACCAGTCATCTTGTAAAATTCATAACAAATCATACGTTCATTTTTAACGGTTCAAAAATTATTCAATACCCCCGTTCCGACAAAAATACAGATAAAATACCTCAACATTAACTCTTTCATTTTTAACCACAAAAATATATTCCTCATTTATATCCACATAAAATAAATATTTCCTTATCATATGAATCAATAATTAATTATTCACAAATAATATTACAGAATCACATTTATGACAACCAGACCGTTCCCAGGAAAGAGGGGGCTTTCTAATAAGAATTTCTTCTTACTGGCGCGCAATTAGGTGACCAAACCTCTCTTTAGACAGAACTTTCTAGACATTACCAATAATGTCATCTAATGTTATTCAAATAATATGAATTATTGATCTGATAAAGGAAAATACTGTGCAGCAACAATTATTGAAACAACAATAATATAAAATATCAACGCAGCAATTATTGAATCAATAAAATAAAATATTGAACAATAACTACTGTAACAATTATTGAGTAGTGTCTTCTTACGTAAGAATCAATAATTGGTGCAATACCGTGTGCTACTGTACAATAACGCGTATTACTGTATTTTAACCACCGGGTATTTCAACAGTATTAACGGTAACAACTACGCCGTTATTTGTAAAAACTCAAATTTATCATTTTCTTCACCCGACAGTTATTCTGTTATGGGGCCCACAAATGGCTGCGCCGTCGTACGAATATTCTCCGACAGAAAGAATATTCCACGACCAAACGAATATTCCCCGACAACAATGAATATTTTATAACCACTTGTGTATTTTGAAAAAAAATTCATATATCACCCTTAACTTTAACATTTATCAATTTAACCATTTACTGAATAGTAATTATAAGAAAAATTGAATACTTTTATTTCATAAAATTCGGGGTCTTACAATCTCCCCTCCTTATGAAATTTCGTCCCCGAAATTTACGTACCTGATAATTCAAAGAGTTGAGAATACATTGCTTTCATTTCAGATTCCATCTTCCCTGTCATCATGATTTCTCCTTTGCTCATCTCCTGTATTTCAGATATCATTCTAAAATACAGCTTCAAAACAAGGGTTAATTGAACAAATTAACATATCACATAATATCCTGATATTATGACTGACCAACAAATAAGCTTAGGTAGGACACACTAGCGAATGGATTTACTCATCTCTCCCCTCCTAGTTATATTCTCTGATCTCCGCCAGAGATCATATCCCTAAGCTCTGATACCAACTGTGACCCTCATGGTGCTTCAACCACAGCACCTCACAATGATACCTATCAGTTTGCCACCGCAGAACGGCGTCCCCTACGGAGAGTCTGGCTTCGGTGCATCCCCCATAAACAGGAAGTCACCAGCGAGAGGCTCGGGGCTCTTTACTTATGGCTCTGATACCAACTGTGACAACCCCAAAATAGGTCCATTCCATCCAACCCATTCTGAGTCGCCAAATAAATGGTACAGAAAATAACTACAACTTTATTACAACAATTGTCGTGCAAAATACAACAACATATATGCTGTAAGTTTGGATACAAATATATACCAACTGTGACTCTCATCCCAACCTTGGATGGCACACCACAATGACACCTTACATAAAGGTATAGTCAAAAACTGTTTTAGAAATTAGAATCTTTGGGAAGTGCTCAAGAAAACCTTCGTACATGGGAGGCCATGCTTCTAGGTTATAATAGATATCATATGGCCACAGAATTATCCTTGGTTGACCCAATAGACCCCAAAGAAAAACGAGAAGATTACTATCATATTCTTCCCAATGGTGAGTCTTCTCTTGACTTATCATTATCTCCACTGTCTCTAATTGAGAATTATACTTCAAACAAACACCAAGATTATATAGATAGTGCTCGTAAATATACTCAGCAAGTGGATGAGCACAACCTGTCTTATGATGATACGAGGTTGTATGTCATTAGACATCTTGTATGATAGTGGCAAAACACCCTTCCAACGTTGGGTTCGACTCACCTTATTTTTTTCACCAAATATAACTACTAAATGATGACCACCGTTCTATTCCCTTGTTACCCCCGCTCGACCCAGCTACACTCTTATTACCTGAAAGGAATTGTGAAATAAAAGGGTGAGCACAACTAGCCCAGTAAAGAATATCATGACTAAAGATAAATAAATTATCAATAGTCTTCAACAGTATTAAATCAGAGATTTAGAACATATGGTAGATGATAAAAAATTTCAACCATAGTTGCAGCGGAACGAGCAATCCATTAGAAGAGTCAAATAGACTACAAAGTCTATTATCTTCTCCATGTTAAAAATCCACCAACAATATTTTATCCCTGTAACATCAATCAACAATTCTGGTCCACAATTATATGAATAACTCATAATCATAATTGTAGTTCTAAATTTTTCTTCGCACCCAGGACGAAGAATATTTTCATCACCTGTCTTTACCTGAAAAATCAAAGATCATGGTTATACCAAATCACAGTTCCTGTTCATAATCATGCTAATAAATCCATCTTTGCACTACGACCAAAGATATTCATCAACAAACCATCTTTGCACTACAGGCCAAAGATATTCATCAATAATTTATCTTTGCACTACAGGCCAAAGATATTTCTCAACAGTTCATATTTGCACTACAGGCCAAATATATTCAAATCTCAAAGAAATATATAATCATTTCAGAATTTATATAAACAATAATTATAACCATGTTAATCAATTCATCTTTACACTTAAGCTAAAGATATTCAATTATAAATTCAATGGTCATGATCATACCAGACGAGATAGCTGAAGATTTAACGTACGAGGAGGTACCTGTTAAGATCTTGGATAGGAAAGAGCATGTCCTACGCACGAAGGTTATACCACAAGTTAAGGTTTTGTGGAGAAACCATGCTATTGAAGAAATGACCTGGGAGTTGGAATCAGAAATGAAAGCGAGGTATCCTCACCTTTTTGAAACATCAGGTACGTACGTCAATTTCGAGGACGAAATTTCATAAGGAAGGGAGGTTGTAAGACCCCAACTTATTAATGAATAAAATCAAATTTTCTCTAAATATTATTGTGAATAATAAGGGGTTAATTTGATATAATACTTTGGTTATGGGTGAAATGTGCAAATTTTGCAAAATAAGCAAGTGGTTATAAAATATTTATTTTTGGTCGGTGAATATTCGGTTGGTCGTGGAATATTCTTGCTGTCGGGGAATATTCGTACGACGACGCAGCCTTGTGTGGGCCCCATAACGGAAAGCGATTGGATGAAGAAAACGACAAGTATAAGTTGTTACCGTTAATACTGTTGGAATACCCGGTGGTTAAAATACAGTAGCACACGGTATTGCACCAATTATTGATTCTTACGTAAGAAGGCACTACTCAATAATTGTTACAGTAGTTATTATTCAATATTTTATTTTATTGATTCAATAATTGCTGCGTTGATATTTTATATTATTGTTGTTTCAATAATTGTTGCTGCACAGTATTTTCATTTATCAGATCAATAATTCATATTATTTGAATAATATTATTAGATAACATTATTGGCAATGTCTAGAAAGTTCTGTCTAAGGAGAGGTTTGGTCATCTAATTGCGCGCCAGTAAGGAGAAATCCTTATTGGAAAGCCCCCTCTTTCCTGGGAACGGCCTGGTTGTCATAAATGTGATTCTGTAATATTATTTGTGAATAATTAATTATTGATTCATATGATAAGGAAATATTTATTTTATGTGGATATAAATGAGGGATATATTTTTGTGGTTAAAAATGAAGGAGTTAATGTTGAGGTTTTTATCAGTATTTTTGTCGGAATGGAGGTATTAAAAATCAGGGTTTTTGAGATAGTTTGCGGGGGTTATAATTTTTAATCCGACCGTTGGATCGTGGTAATTTTTGGATATGTTATACATATATAAGTTGAGTATATGTCCACAAATTTTGAACCGTTAAAAATGAACGTATGATTTATTACGAATTTTACAAGATGACTGGTTCAGAAATTGTTGAATTTTCGGAGTTTATCATTTTGGTGGAAAATTCTAGAATTGGTGGGCCCCACTTGTGGTTGGTGAAGAAATGTGCTGAATTATATTTCAAATGTGGTGGGTGGGAATAGTAGCAGGTAAAGCCATCAGGTTGCAGGTCAAACCTACCAAAATTTTCCTATAAATAGAGGGCTAAGTTAGAATTGAAAATCACACCAGAAACAAGTTTTCTCTCTTTCTCTCTCTAGATTATTGAGTGTATTTTGTGAGTATTTAGATACTTTGAGAGTTTCTATTCATCAGAGCAAGTTTCTTTCAGCCTTATACCGGTATTCCGACCAGAAGTACTGATATTTTGAGGTAAGGGATATTATTTTCTTCTTAATGATATTATTTTCTTCAATATCATTATGCTGAAATATTGATATGAGTTTTTATCAAATTTGGAACTTTTTGTGTCGGGGTTACTATTCACGTATACGGCACTATTCACGTATACGGCACTATTCACGAATACGGCACTATTCACCGAAAAATAAAATTTTCCCTTTTTGTCCAAGATGTCTATTATGGTTACTATCTTTGATTGTATCCATGTTTTGATCTTTATTTTTGAATTCTGCTTCACAATTGATTATTATGAAGTATTATTGATCTTGGATAAACTGTTATACGAATCCCTACTATTTGTCCTTCTGTCTCATTGGATTCGTTCTCTTTAAGATATTTTTCATCATCCTCAGTCCTAAATGATGATATTAATGAATATCTTTGGCCTGTAGTGCAAAGATGTATAATTACTTGATGAATATCTTTGGCCTGTAGTGCAAAGATGAACAGGTGTTGAGATGAACATGACCGACTGATGATACAAATGAATATCTTTGGCCTGTAGTGCAAAGATGAATATTTGGTTAAAGATGATTATTAATTGATGTTACAGGGATAAAATATTGATGATGGACTTTTAAATCTTAGAAGATAGTAGAATTCTTTCTCTACTTGACTCTTCTAATGGTTTGCTGTTTCCGCTGCAGTTGTTGATCTAAAACTTGTTGTCGATTATATTTTATCAGATTTTTCCCTGTTGAAGACTAACGATAATTTGTTGTATATTATCTTAGTCATAATATTCTTTACTGGGCTAGTTGAGCTCACCCTTTTCCTTTTTGTTCCATTTTTCTTCTCAGGAGGTGAGAACATAGCAGGATCTAGTCGGGGTATGGAGTGATGGTTCTAGAAAGATGTATTAGCAGTCCTCACTATTTCTGTAAAATAGTGTTTGAATAATTGTAATGAGGATTTATTTGAGTGTGGATATTGTCTAGAAGACAATATTTGTATTTAAACTCACAGTATGTGTTGTCGTATTTTGCACGACAATTGTATTATTGAAGTTGTAGTTTGCTTTCTGTACCATGTATTTGGCGACTCAGAATGGGTGTTGTATACCTATTCTGGGGGCGTCACAGTTGGTATAGCTCTATGATGTTGTTGATGGATTAGGGGGATGATACCTGAGCTGAGATGTGAGACATCAGAGCTTAGGGATATGATCTGAGATGTGAGACAAGAACTAGGAGGGGAGAGACGGGGAATTCCTTCACTAGTATGACTTGACTAAGTTTATTTGGTGTTTATTTGGTCGGTCAGAGTATAGGGATAATATATGACATGACTATTAACCCTTGTTTTATGGCAGTATTTAAGAATGGCAGCTGAGAACGTTAATAATGGAGTAAATCAGACCGTGGAGACACCTTTGATCACTACCCAGGGGAACGTGCAACAGGAAGGCAATATTCCTCCTGTAAACAACGTTACCGAGCAAACGATGAATGATGGAATGTTTAGGAGCTTTTTGCAGTTCATGCAAAATCAGACGAGGGAGACTCGTGTGCAGAATACGGGTGGAAATGATAACAACGCGCGGTTTGTCACAGCTAAGCAGTTCAAAGAATTGGGACCACCAGAATTTAAGGGAAAGCCGGATCCGATCATGGCGGAAACGTGGGTCAAGCAAATTACCAAGATATTTGATGTCTTGGGATGCACGGAGGAACAGAAGGTTCCATTCGCCACATTTATGTTCCGCGGTGAGGCAGACTACTGGTGGGAGTCTGTGAAGCGTACCCAGCCTGACGCACTCAACATGTCCTGGGAAACATTTCAAAAACTGTTCAATGACAAGTACTTTCCTGAAAGTATTCGTCATATGAAGGAGGTTGAGTTTATTAGACTGGAACAAAACAACATGACGGTGTCCCAGTACGAGGCGAAGTTTGCAGAGTTATCCAGGTTTGCACCTCATTTGGTCGAAAATGAGGAACGAATGACAAGGATGTTTCTGAGAGGTCTAAAACCCGAGATTCGGCAATATCTTATCTCTCATAAATTTTCTTTATATTCAGATGTTGTAAACAGGGCTCAATTATTAGAGCGAGATAATGAGTATGTGCAACCGAGGGACCACAACCAGGGTCATACCGGTGGCGGCAGTCATCGAAGCAATGAAAACCAGCAGGGAGGAAAACATTCGGACAAAAGCGGTAACCACTCTGGTGGTAATCGTGGTCGTGATAATAGAAGGAGCGAGTCGGGAGGAGATTTCAAGAAGAGAAGGTACAACAATGATAACGTGAAGACGTCAGCACAAACATCAACTGTTTCTAGGGGAGGAGAACGACCACCGGTCGTATGTTACAAATGTGGGAAAGAGGGACATATCAGCCCAAACTGCCCACAACAATCCAAGGTATGTTATAACTGTGGAAAGGAAGGTCATATAGCTCGAGAGTGTTCTGTAGCAAAACCAAGTTCAGCGGGGATGGTGACTCCAAAAGTTATCCCGGATAAGTCGAAATCAGCGGTTCCTGGAAGGGCGTTTGTCGTGACTGGCCAAAACGCGAGAAACCCGAACGAGGTGATCACGGGTAAGCTAATCTTGAATTCTTGCGAAGTTTATACTTTACTAGATACCGGTTCTACCCATTCTTTTATCTCTCCTGCTTGTGCTCAACGTTTAAACTTGACTCCGGAGAAATTGGACTTTAACTTATCTGTTGAAACTCCGTTGGGTGAAACCTTCGTTACATCTACAGTTTATAAATCTTGCATGATCCAAGTTGGCACTATCACATTACCTGTTGATCTTATCTCTTTAAAGATACTTGCTTTTGATGTGATTTTAGGAATTGATTGGTTAACCACTCATCATGCTAAAATTGATTGTTTTCGTAAGGTTGTTAGTTTTCATATTCCTAACCAACCTGTCATACGAATTCAAACTACTAAACCACTAAAATCAGTCACTGTCATATCAAGCCACAAAGCTATTCGTTTATTGAAAAACGGATGTCAAGCTTTCTTAGCCCATGTTATGGATTTGAACAAAGACAAGTCAGATTTGAATAATATTTCTATTGTTAGAGAATTTCCCGATGTATTTCCTGAAGAACTTCCCGGTCTACCCCCGGAACGAGAAATTGAATTCTTTATTGACCTTGAACCCGGTACAAAGCCCATTTCTAAAACCCCATATCGAATGGCTCCTATTGAACTTCAGGAGTTAAAAGTCCAACTACAGGAGTTGTTGGACATCGGTTTTATTCGTCCTAGTACGTCTCCTTGGGGTGCTCCTGTTTTATTCGTAAAGAAGAAAGACGGGAGTATGCGACTTTGTATTGACTATCGAGAATTGAACCATGTCACCATCAAGAATAGGTATCCGCTACCTCGCATTGATGACCTGTTTGACCAGTTGCAAGGAGCACAATTCTTTTCAAAGATCGATCTTCGTTCTGGATATCATCAGCTGAAGATTAAAACTGAGGATATTCCAAAGACTGCCTTCAGAACTCGGTACGGGCATTATGAATTCTTAGTAATGTCTTTTGGATTGACTAATGCTCCTGCTGCCTTCATGGATATGATGAACCGTGTATTCAAAGAATATTTGGATCAGTTCGTTGTTGTCTTTATTGATGACATCCTCATCTATTCCAAAAGCCGTGAAGATCATGAGCGCCATTTGAAGCTGGTACTGCAAAGGCTTCGTGAAAACAAGCTATATGCCAAACTGAAGAAATGCGAGTTCTGGCTTGAGGAAGTAGCATTCCTTGGGCACGTGGTGTCAAAACATGGAGTATCTGTCGACCCGGCGAAGATTGAAGCCATACAAAGTTGGGAGCAACCGAAGTCGGTAACCGAAGTACGTAGCTTTCTGGGCTTAGCTGGTTATTATCGGAGATTTGTGGAAGGATTTTCTCGAATCGCTACTCCGTTAACTCAGCTGACTCGGAAAGATACAAAATTCGTATGGAGTGAGGAATGCGAGAAGAGTTTCCAAGAACTCAAGAGGAGACTCATTTCGGCACCTGTTCTGACAATACCATCTGGTTCGGATGGATTTGTTATCTACAGCGATGCTTCAGGCAAAGGGTTAGGATGTGTTCTCATGCAACATGGGAAAGTCATAGCCTATGCCTCACGACAACTCAAAGAATATGAGAGGAATTATCCTACTCATGATTTGGAGTTGGCAGCAGTCGTTTTTGCGTTGAAGATCTGGAGACACTACCTGTATGGGGAGAAAGTGGAGATCTATACAGATCATAAAAGCCTCAAATATTTCTTCACCCAAAAGGAACTCAACATGCGGCAGCGACGTTGGCTCGAGCTGTTGAAAGATTACGATCATACCATCCAATATCATCCTGGAAAAGCAAACGTAGTAGCTGACGCATTGAGTAGAAGATCATATGCGGGTACGAGTGCAATGTTGTTAACACAAAGGCCCATTTTGTATGACTTGCAAAGGATGGAGATAGAGATGAAGGCTCCAAGTACCCACATGATGATATCAAATATACGAGTAGAACCGACTTTAATCGATAAAGTTAAAGCTGCTCAAGCTACGGACATGGAGCTGATGCGTATGAAGAAGAAAGTGCAAGAAGGTGCTATTCCAGAAGCAAGAATCGATGAAGAAGGAATACTTCGAGTCAACTCCAGACTTTGTGTTCCTAACGATTTTGACTTGAAGCATAGAATAATGATGGAGGCACACAACACACCGTTTGCAATCCATCCTGGGAGTACCAAAATGTATCACGATCTTCGACATACATTTTGGTGGAGCAATATGAAAAGAGAGATCGCGGAGTTTATCTCGAGATGTTTAACTTGTCAACGTGTAAAAGCGGAGCATCAAGTACCAAAGGGTCCATTGCAACCACTTGAGATTCCGAAATGGAAGTGGGAACACATTACTATGGATTTTGTTACAGGTCTTCCCAAGGTTTCTCAAGGCATAGATGCGATTTGGGTTATTGTTGATAGATTAACCAAGTCCGCTCATTTCTTGCCGATACGTGAGACTTATTCCCTTGAACGTCTTGCTAGTATGTACGTGAACGAGATTGTGAGATTGCATGGCATGCCAGTATCCATAGTTTCGGATCGTGACCCAAGATTCACTTCACGATTTTGGGTTAGCTTGCAGAAAGCTATGGGCACGGATTTACGATTCAGTTCAGCATACCATCCTCAAACGGACGGACAATCAGAGAGGACTATTCAAACTCTTGAAGATCTATTAAGACTTTGTGTCCTAGATCTCAAAGGGAGTTGGGATAAGTACCTACCATTGGTGGAATTCTCCTACAACAACAGTTATCAGGCGAGCATAGGTGTGGCTCCATTTGAGGCGTTGTATGGAAGAAAATGTCGTTCTCCAGTATGCTGGGACGAGGTGGGTGAAGCAACATTGTTGGGACCAGAATTGGTACGCATTACTACAGAGAAGATCCAAACGATTCGACAACGTATACAAACGGCACAGGATCGACAAAAGAGTTATGCGGATCTTCATCGGAAGGACGTGGAATTTAATATTGGGGATCATGTATTGTTACGTGTTGCACCATGGAAGGGAGTTACAAGATTTGGGAAGAGAGGAAAGCTCAATCCAAGATTTGTTGGTCCATTTGAGATTCTTGAGCGAATAGGAAATGTGGCATATAGACTCGCATTACCTCCAAGCATGTCTCGTGTTCATAATGTTTTTCACATATCTATGCTTCGTAAATATGTTAAAGACCCGAACCACATTATTGAGTTAGAACCAGACGAGATAGCTGAAGATTTAACGTACGAGGAGGTACCTGTTAAGATCTTGGATAGGAAAGAGCATGTCCTACGCACGAAGGTTATACCACAAGTTAAGGTTTTGTGGAGAAACCATGCTATTGAAGAAATGACCTGGGAGTTGGAATCAGAAATGAAAGCGAGGTATCCTCACCTTTTTGAAACATCAGGTACGTACGTCAATTTCGAGGACGAAATTTCATAAGGAGGGGAGGTTGTAAGACCCCAACTTATTAATGAATAAAATCAAATTTTCTCTAAATATTATTGTGAATAATAAGGGGTTAATTTGATATAATACTTTGGTTATGGGTGAAATGTGCAAATTTTGCAAAATAAGCAAGTGGTTATAAAATATTTATTTTTGGTCGGTGAATATTCGGTTGGTCGTGGAATATTCTTGCTGTCGGGGAATATTCGTACGACGACGCAGCCTTGTGTGGGCCCCATAACGGAAAGCGATTGGATGAAGAAAACGACAAGTATAAGTTGTTGTTACCGTTAATACTGTTGGAATACCCGGTGGTTAAAATACAGTAGCACACGGTATTGCACCAATTATTGATTCTTACGTAAGAAGGCACTACTCAATAATTGTTACAGTAGTTATTATTCAATATTTTATTTTATTGATTCAATAATTGCTGCGTTGATATTTTATATTATTGTTGTTTCAATAATTGTTGCTGCACAGTATTTTCATTTATCAGATCAATAATTCATATTATTTGAATAATATTATTAGATAACATTATTGGCAATGTCTAGAAAGTTCTGTCTAAGGAGAGGTTTGGTCATCTAATTGCGCGCCAGTAAGGAGAAATCCTTATTGGAAAGCCCCCTCTTTCCTGGGAACGGCCTGGTTGTCATAAATGTGATTCTGTAATATTATTTGTGAATAATTAATTATTGATTCATATGATAAGGAAATATTTATTTTATGTGGATATAAATGAGGGATATATTTTTGTGGTTAAAAATGAAGGAGTTAATGTTGAGGTTTTTGTCAGTATTTTTGTCGGAATGGAGGTATTAAAAATCAGGGTTTTTGAGATAGTTTGCGGGGGTTATAATTTTTAATCCGACCGTTGGATCGTGGTAATTTTTGGATATGTTATACATATATAAGTTGAGTATATGTCCACAAATTTTGAACCGTTAAAAATGAACGTATGATTTATTACGAATTTTACAAGATGACTGGTTCAGAAATTGTTGAATTTTCGGAGTTTATCATTTTGGTGGAAAATTCTAGAATTGGTGGGCCCCACTTGTGGTTGGTGAAGAAATGTGCTGAATTATATTTCAAATGTGGTGGGTGGGAATAGTAGCAGGTAAAGCCATCAGGTTGCAGGTCAAACCTACCAAAATTTTCCTATAAATAGAGGGCTAAGTTAGAATTGAAAATCACACCAGAAACAAGTTTTCTCTCTTTCTCTCTCTAGATTATTGAGTGTATTTTGTGAGTATTTAGATACTTTGAGAGTTTCTATTCATCAGAGCAAGTTTCTTTCAGCCTTATACCGGTATTCCGACCAGAAGTACTGATATTTTGAGGTAAGGGATATTATTTTCTTCTTAATGATATTATTTTCTTCAATATCATTATGCTGAAATATTGATATGAGTTTTTATCAAATTTGGAACTTTTTGTGTCGGGGTTACTATTCACGTATACGGCACTATTCACGTATACGGCACTATTCACGAATACGGCACTATTCACCGAAAAATAAAATTTTTCCTTTTTGTCCAAGATGTCTATTATGGTTACTATCTTTGATTGTATCCATGTTTTGATCTTTATTTTTGAATTCTGCTTCACAATTGATTATTATGAAGTATTATTGATCTTGGATAAACTGTTATACGAATCCCTACTATTTGTCCTTCTGTCTCACTGGATTCGTTCTCTTTAAGATATTTTTCATCATCCTCAGTCCTAAATGATGATATTAATGAATATCTTTGGCCTGTAGTGCAAAGATGTATAATTACTTGATGAATATCTTTGGCCTGTAGTGCAAAGATGAACAGGTGTTGAGATGAACATGACCGACTGATGATACAAATGAATATCTTTGGCCTGTAGTGCAAAGATGAATATTTGGTTAAAGATGATTATTAATTGATGTTACAGGGATAAAATATTGATGATGGACTTTTAAATCTTAGAAGATAGTAGAATTCTTTCTCTACTTGACTCTTCTAATGGTTTGCTGTTTCCGCTGCAGTTGTTGATCTAAAACTTGTTGTCGATTATATTTTATCAGATTTTTCCCTGTTGAAGACTAACGATAATTTGTTGTATATTATCTTAGTCATAATATTCTTTACTGGGCTAGTTGAGCTCACCCTTTTCCTTTTTGTTCCATTTTTCTTCTCAGGAGGTGAGAACATAGCAGGATCTAGTCGGGGTATGGAGTGATGGTTCTAGAAAGATGTATTAGCAGTCCTCACTATTTCTGTAAAATAGTGTTTGAATAATTGTAATGAGGATTTATTTGAGTGTGGATATTGTCTAGAAGACAATATTTGTATTTAAACTCACAGTATGTGTTGTCGTATTTTGCACGACAATTGTATTATTGAAGTTGTAGTTTGCTTTCTGTACCATGTATTTGGCGACTCAGAATGGGTGTTGTATACCTATTCTGGGGGCGTCACAATATATATATATATATATATATATATATATATATATTTGATATATTTTATAATTAAGGGCTAAATAGCACTTCTGTCCCTCCAAGTTACCACTCAATGTTAAAGTTGTCCCTAAAGTTTATTTTTCGTCAGTTAGGTCTTCAAAGTGGCATTTTTTACATTTTCGTTCCTCTTACCCGATTTGACCTCAACCCAACTAATTTTGACCCAACTCGACCCAAATTGACCCAACCCCAATTTTTAATATTTTAAAATAATGATTATATTAAATATTTTAAAATAAAATATTATTTTTAAAATAATAATTACTTTTAATATTTTAAAAAAGTATTATTTTTAAAACAATAATTATATTTAATATTTTAAAATAAATAATTTTTTAAAAATAATTTGAAAATAATAATTATTTTTAATATTTTAAAATAAATATTATGTTTAATATTATAATTATTTTTTATATTTAGAATAAAATATTATTTTTAAAATAATAATATTTTTTATATTTAAAATAAAATATTATTTTGAAAAAGTTATAAAAATAATTATTATTTTAAGGAAAAAATATTAGAAATTTTATTTTTTCAAAAATGAGTAAAGTTTTATAAAATATATATTCAAAAAAATTAAATAAGAAAATAAAATTTTTTTAAAAAAAAATTATTTTTTTTCTCATTTTTTATGTAAAACTTTTTTTTCATAAGGAAAAAAAATATCTTTACCATTATTGTATGTATTTTTAATATTCGAATTTTTAAAAACAAATAATAAAAATAGAAATTAAAATACAAAAAAAAAGTAAAGATAAATAAAAAAATAGATTCAATTTTTTTTAAAAAAATAAAAAATTTAAAAATAATTGGAAAATGAGTAAAGTCTTATAAAATATATATTCAAAAAAAGTAAACTTTATTTTCATAAAATAAAAATAATTTTTTTTAAAGATGTGTAAATTTTTATAAAAATAATTAAGATTTAAATGATCTATAACATCTATTTGCTATGGATCAAAAAATGGCATATAGCATCTTAACCTTCCATTCTAAAAATAAAAGGCTGGGATTAAAAAATATATTACATCGTCCGCTAGCAATTCTAGCGGACACGGTAATAAACAATTTTAGACAAATTTGTCCCCACTCAGGCCATTAAAACACGTAATTGAAATATTTTTTTATATGTCCGCCAGTTATTCTAGCGGACTTGCGCCAAATCTGCTGTTAACCCAAAAGCAAAAGTATGGAAACCTTTAAACCCAAAGATACAAATACAAAACCAAGTCACACAAAGAAAGTACAAATCCACAAATCCAAAATCTTACAAATCCAAGCTGTTTTTCTGTGCAAAACTGGGAATGATTTATTCAAGCTTTTAATTTGTTCTAGCTACCAAATATTGTACTTTCAATCTCCTCTTCTTGTAAAACCCTGGCATCTCCTTGTCCATATAGTCCAAGTCCTTAAACATGAGTCGTTTCCCCTAAAGAAATCCAGAACATCACAAACACAGAATTTTATCGAACATTTTAGACTTGACAAACACTTATAGATGGTTAAGTCCAGAATTTCCTTCCTTATAACTCCATATAACCTGCATCAAATCCTCCTTAGCGATATACAACTCACTCCCAACCGATTCTCAACCAAACAACACAACAATTATATAAATTTTAACATAGATTAACTAATCTGTTATGAACATAACAAAAACTCACGCCTTACCTCATAATTTACTTGAATTTGATGATGTTTTTACTTTAGAAATTCAGCATTCTCTTACTATTGGTGCTCTAGACTTCTTCTCAAATCAATTTTCTACTTCAATTTTTTGCCCCAACAGTTAGCCATTGCCGAAATAGGAGAGTTTGGTGAACTTTTGAGGTTTTATAGAATTTACTACATAGAGAGATGAGGAAAAGTGGAACGGGTAGGCTAAAGAATAAGAGTCGGCAGGGAAACCAGTTCTTTGCTTTCTTCCTTTTAAGTTTCCAGCCAGCGGCTCATAATGTATTAACAACTCATACCTGCTTTATCTTAGTGTCCATCTAATACTTCAAAGTGATGCCACCTCCTGCTTTAGTCCATTATGACTCAGCACTAACCACTTATTCATGCGTCCGCTACTAATTCTAGCGGAGCATTCAATGTATTTTTAATGGCTTGAGTGGGGACAAATTTGTCTAAAATTATTTATTACCGCGTCCGCTAGAAGTACTAGCGGACGGTGTAATATACTTTTCAATCTCAGCCCTTTATTTTTAGAATGGAAGGTTAAGATGCTATATGCTATTTTTTAATCCATAGCAAATAGATGTTATGGATCATTCCCCATATATATATATATATATATATATATATATATATATATATATATATATATATATATATGGCATGCAGAAGAAGATGAAAGCGCGAGTAGTCCTTTTCTTTATCATCCTTCATCCCGTCTTCATTAAGTTACGGTGTCCCAGTTGATTTGAAGCGCAAATGAAAGCAAGCAAGCAAGCTCGCTCCTGCTCCTGCATATATATTATTATTATAGAAAATTCTACGCCGACCGGCGTTTTCCGACCGGGGTAGTGACCGGCCGGAAATTTTTTTTTTTTTTTTTTTTTGCTTTTGACTACAAAATAATTAATGTGATTTATTAGAACTGAAATTTTAGAAAATGCAGTGATTTAGGCGTCCGTTTGGATACACGTAACAAACAGGGTTATACAGACTAAATCACTGCATTTTCTAAAAATTTTAGTTCTAATAAATCACATTAATTATTTTGTAGTCAAAAGCAAAAAAAAAAAAAAAAAAAAAAAATTTCGGCCAGTCACTACCCCGGTCGGAAAACGCCGATCGACGTAGAATTACTCTATTATTATAAACGAGGAACTGATGTCACATTTTGATCTGTCTCATCTCATCTCTTAATGTCATGCTATATATTGTGGTCAAGTGTGTAATGTAATTACTTATTTATAATTAATTTTTAAATTAATAAATATTACCTGACACCAATCAAACAAGAAGAGATACAACAAATTTGAATTTTATGTCATGGCATTCACATGATAGCACTTATCTCTCAGGATATACTTTAATAGCACTCCAAATAGTATACTCAACGAACCAAATAAAAATTCATAACCCTCACTCAAATAACTATGAAAACTGATGAACAAATGAACTTTGTAATGCTTGAAAGCTTGTGAATGAATGATTTGAATGGGCTAGCCCCCCTGTCTATTTATAGGAGGGGTTTGTGACCCTTCAGATAGGGTATTAATCCTTGAAAAGGCATGTCATGACATCTTTTGGTCAAAACGACATAGTTTTGATCCTTTGCAGAATGAGCGCGTCCATTCGGGCTACAATACGATGTTGTTTTAGTTTGATCAGAATATAAACGACGTAGTTTAAGGCTTAACAAAAAAGGTGAGTCTGTTCAAGCAAAAATGACGTAGTTTTGCAGCGCCTGTTCAGGCTGATAACCTTTCTCAAAACGACACAATATTGATAATAAATAATATTTATCAAAACGACACATTTTTGATAGGATAAAAGTCTTGGTGAATTTTTTACGCATATTAAGAAGAGGAATAAAATGACAAAATTGCCCATAATAATATCTCATTAATCATTTCTAATGTAGGTGAGAGATTGACTTTCTAGCTTTTCAATTCAAAATATTTTCAACACATAACTAATTATACTTATTAAATATGGAGAGAGAATTAGAATAAAAAAATATGAGATATTTAATGTTAAGGGTATAATAGGAAAAATTGTGTAAAAGTTTGGTTATTAAAGGAAATTAGACATTTAACACGTGACTACCCAAAATAGTAACAATGACTTTTATCCTGGGACGGAGGGAGTAAATTAAAATTTAAAAAATTATATATAAGAACCTAGTCCCACGAGCCTCAAGCTCGCACCAAGTCAATCGGCGATGCGTAGGTTCAAACCAAGCCTTGGTCCTTTCCCTTCCACAAAAGTGGGGTGCCCCTTGGGGCCCAAACCCAAGAGCAAATTTCTAGTATATAAACTCAATAATTCTTTAGTTGTTAACCGATGTGGGACTTGGCTTCTCACATGTATTTATTATCATTTGTCAGTTCAAATGGTGATCTTTGGAAGTGAATATCTCATTCATTACTCAATGAATTTGAGCTTCCAAATAATTAATTTAATCTACTCATGGAATAAAACACATTAATATGTGGATTCACTTTAAATAATTAATTAAACTCAGTTTAATTTTGACTCAAATTCTAACAATAGCTATTAATAAAACCTACAAAGGATAAGAAACAAATAAATAAATAAAATCTTAATTTTCTATTGAAATTCATATTAACATGAATAAGTTTGTGTCCTATTACAAAATTTGATTAATTAGTGTTGAAGAGTGACCATACGTACCTCAAGGAGGAATAGAAAGTTTTAAAGTTGGTTTATGTCTTCTGTTTTCTGTGCAAAGAAAGAATTATATTATATATGTACATATATTATATATGTATATGCACATGCATGAAGAGAGAGAATTAATTAAAGACACCGACCTACCTATCTTTTCCTTAAAGTGATTTTGCATAAACATCTTCAAGTCCAATTCCATCATCCCTTGTTCCGCGTAAGCCCAATTATCATCCAGTGCGATTCCCTTTAAATTTGGCGCGCTAAAAATACCGGAAGAAAATGTCTTCATATTGGGACATTCCTTTACACGTATGAAATCCAACAGCGGAAATTCGAAATGAATGTTCCTTATAAGGGAAAAAGCTTTGAGGTTGTTATTAAACAGATGCAGTTTGTTGAGGCTTCTGAACACCATATTATTATTATCCTCTTTCTGCTGTTGTTGCACTGCTACTCTCGTCTCTGATTCATATTCTCCGTTAATAATTTCCTCCAATGCATCGCAAGATCCGACTGAAAGTTCTTCCAGGTTATCAAGAGTTGAAGCAACAGAAACCATTAAGAGAGTTTTCAAAATTGGGCAGAATGAAATTTCCAAAATCCTCAGGTTATGCAGTGTAACAGACCACCCAAAATTACATATTATTCCTTTGAAGGAACACAAATCACAAAGCATGAGACGATTAAGGTTGGAGAATATTAGCATCAGCGGATAATCACGTTGCTGCTTCCAGCTTTCCCACTTAGAGTTATCAATTAAGTGGGCAAAGTCTTTACATCCTTCAACTTCTATTTGTTTAAGCTGGAAAGTCGTCTCACCATCATCAAAAGGAAGGAGGCTAGGAAAAATGTCTTTCAACCCCTTGCAGAAATCCATAGTCAATGCATTAATTGTTCTCTTGTACAACTTGTGAACAATCTTTTGCAACACATGGACCGATTTGCCAGAAAAACACAAATAATTTGGAGCAATAAAAGGCCTAAAATAAGTATTCGGGCCGATGGAAACACTAAAAGTTTCAATGTGGTCAGGTAAAATTTCTTCATAAGGTGGAGAAGGTTCTTGAAAGTCTGTGATGGAAATGGTTAGAACTTTTAGACATTTCATGCATTTTAAGGAAGATATGAACTCTGGTGAGATCTTGGTACCAAATAAGTATAACTCTTCCGTCTTTGAAAAAGAAGATGATGATGATGATGATGATATTTCAAAAATGGGCAAGTCTAGGTTTGGCATATCCTTGCCTAACATAAGAGGATCAAGCGAAGTAACACGACAATCACTAATATTCAAGAACCTGAGCTCAGTCAATTGACTTACCCCTTTTAACTCCATATGGAAAATGCAATTCTGTAAGCTCAGAACTTCAAGAGTCTTTATCTCTCCAAGAAAGGAAGTGTCAAAAAATTGATTCCCATCTAGAATTAATGTCGTAAGGCATTTCAGGTCACACACTTGTTGTACGGAGAGGTGAATTTTTTCATCATGAGATCTTCTTGTGATGTACGTCGTCATATCTAAAACTCTAAGGGCTTCCATCCCTTTAAATAACCGAGTAGTATGAAGATTTCTTCCGATTGGATTCCATTGCAAAAGCATAATTTGGAGATTTGTGCATTCAAAAATAGGATGAGGTCCTTCAATCCCTGTCATCATTAGTGACGCACCTGTGTAATTATTTACTTGCTGTTCCATATTTGGCCAATTCCTCAATGGAACACCAGCTCTCACAAGGTACTTACCAGATCCAATGGATAGTGCGACATCCCGTACAACATCATGCATTTTGGTGCACCCTTCCTCACTACTTGCTAATAGCAGTGAAGCTTCTTGAAGGTATTTGATCCTTGACTTTGTTAACCTTCTAGCTTCTTGTACTGTAGAAATATTTCTGAAAATTCTCAACCCAAAACCATATAGTATCAAATCATCAATGGAAATGTTAAAATCCTCAGGAAACAAGGAACAAAGCAAGAAGAAGCGTTTAGCGTCCTCTTGCTTTAATTTATCATAACTCAGGTTAAAACAATTTACCGAAGAATCATCGACGCCTGGGATTTTCATTAATGACGCCGACCTTTTAAGCTCTTGGGCTGCCATTTCCGATTCATTGAGGTCTTCGCCACTCACTGCACACGCCACTGTAACAAATGCTAGGGGTAAGCCTCTGCATTTTTTTATTATCTCATCTGCAATTTTATTCAATTTGGGATCAATAACATCAGCAGCATACTTCTGAAACAAATCCCAAGATTCTTTATCAGACAAACAATTAAGAGGAACCATTTTGAATTTCTGCCTAATTTGACTGCCCAGTATCCTCCGTACATTTGCATTCCGCGTTGTAATTATGACTTTGCAACCCGTGTGTTGATCACCAAATGGAATGCCCACAACTCCAAAATCAAGTCCACCCCAAACGTCGTCCAAGATAATGAGAATCTTTTTAACATCCTTAAGTGCATCAAATAATCGGCTTGCTCTTCCTTGCACAGTTTCCTCGTTCAATTTCACACCTAACATGTCTGCCAATTGACCTTGAATATTTCTCTCGTCGGGGTTTTGAGATATTACAACCATCACTGTTTTATCAAAAAGCATCTCTTTCGTAACATTCTTCTGAACTTCCTTAACCAAAGTTGTTTTCCCCACACCCCCCATTCCATGTATCCCAATGAAATTGATGTTCTCATTCTTCAGGGATTCCATAACCTCGGACATGACATTTTCCATAGTCTTACATATCATAGTGTTGCTGGAGCTCATTAATAATTGTTCTGATGGAGGTACTGGGATGGATATGATCTTGATTTCACCATCTTTCTTCTGCAGCTCTATCACCTTCATTGTTTTTTGCCTAGCTTCTTTTCCTAGACGATAATGCATGATCAAGTTCGGGAACCACCCTCTAAAACACTTCTTCTCCACCTTTTCTTCGTCTTCTATAGACTTAGAAGCCTCTTTCACAACCCCATCAACTTTATCTACCCAACTTTGGACCTCAGCTCCAATGATTTCTCCATTTCTATCTTTATACTCAATATATTTCATCTGGTCATCTTTCATGGTTTCTAAGCTTTCAAGTTTCATTTTGAGATCCGTAATGTATGAGTTATAATAAATGAAATAACCAAATTGACGTCCAATTGGCTCCACCGAGCCCTCTCCAATCTTAGCAGCACAAGAAATCAAAATATCCATAGTCTTTTTTTCTAACAATAAATCTGTAAAGTAAAAAAGAAGAAGAAGAATAAGAAACTAACAACTAGCAATACAATACTACCAAGATATCAAGGTAACCAAACTTTTTATCATCATGAAATATACTTTTATTTTTGGTATTTTAATTAAGATAAAGTCAACAACTAAATTTACTACCTGATGTATTTTATTTGTGCATAAACTATGAATGAATGTAAAACTTATTTTTTCTAATAAACAAAAGATGTTTTATATGAGACCTAAATATAAATTACTATAATGAACTTTTAAAGTTTTTTAATTTTAGGTATTTTTACTTTTAAAAACAAGTAATGAAAATTTTAGTATTTTTCACTTTAGTTCAATCATAGATGTCACCTCAAAAATGAGATAAATCAATTTTTGGTGCATGTATTGGGACTCGACTTACAAGTTGGTATCCCATTTGAAAAAAGCAACAAATTGGTGCATGTATTTACAATCTGGTGCTTGTACTAAAAGTGGAAGGAAATCTCCTAGTTATTGCACATGAATCACGTGAGGATGACCATTGATCAGCTTTAGTTCCCCTTAATTTGCCTCTTTCTTCCTCACTTTCGACCTCTGATGATCCTAAATACAAATGTCATTATCCATGCCGAATCTATTAGCCTAATAAGACTTTTTCGTCATGTTCGTTAGTCTAATTTAACGATTTTACATAAATATTCAAGTACAATCACCAGTTTATAAATTTTTTATTTTCAGTTGGGATACAAACTTATAAGTCGGGTCCTAGTACATGCACCAAAAGTTGATTTATCCCCTTAAAAAATTAATGATATGACACATACACATACCAATTAATTAAGTATTTATGTAATGTTCTAGTTTCACATCGAAATATTTGAGAAAAAATTATCTTTATATAGCGAATTAAGTTACTAACAATAATACCTTCAGTCATGACCTTTTGGATGAGCTTGTGGTAAACTAAGATGACCTAAGAAGATATTATTATGTTAGTAGTTTAGGCCCTGTTTGGATGAATTTGATTTGATTCAGACTTAGGATTTGATCTAAGATTTATTTCGAACTCGTGATTTGACTAGGGTTATTTCACATGGTATCAGAGCCGATTCTCGAAAGCTTGGGATGGGTCATCCGATTAGTTTGGTGATATTATCCCACATGAGAGAGGTCCGAAGGTTCTTAAGGTATCTCATTGGAAATGCAAGATACGTTTTGGGAAGAAACGAAAGCTGAGTCCTAGGTTTATAGGACCTTTTGAAGTATTAAGAAGGGTATGAGAGGTATCTTATGTAGTAGCATTACCTCCGGAACTGGAACATATTCATAATGTGTTTCATGTGTCAGTAACTAGATTATAAGCACGTAATAGAGTATGAAATTATTCAAGTTGAAAAAGACTTGATATATGAAGAAATTCTAATTCAAATTATTGATAGAAAGAGCAAGTCTTAAGAAGCAAGGTAATACCTTCAGTAAATGTAATTTGGAGGAACCACAATGCCGAAGAAGCAACATGGGAGCTCAAAGATAAAATGAAGAAGAGTTATCCCCATTTATTTGATTAACTTGTATCGAGATTCTAGGGACAAAATCCTTATTAGGGGGGAAAATGTAACGACCAAGAAAATCGTACTAGAATGTAAATAAGTTTTATTTGATTATATTGAATAAAATGAGATTATATGGATTTATTTTGTGTTATGTGTTTCAAGGTTGATTCTATGACCTAAAATGTGTTTGAATGTTAGGGTGTACGAATCCGAGATCGTAGGGAATAAAATTTTTTCGAGAAAAAGACGTAAAAATACTATTCACCCAAAAACGCTGTTGCGTATTTTTGATTTTTCGAAGAACGCATAAACGTTAGAATTTTAAGGAAAGATGGAATGTCAAATAAAATTTGAGAACAAAAAATGTATTTTTTGGACTGTGTATTGAATTTAAAAAAAAAGACAAGTATAATATGAATTATTATACAGGAAGAATACGAGTATAATACGAAGAATAATACGACGTATAATATGAAAATTATACGAAGTATGATATGCACATAATATGAAAACTATACGGTGTAATACAGAAAGTCAAAGTCAACAAAAATCAACATGGACTATTAGGCTATTGGGCTTTGACTTTGAGAAGCCCAATGGGAAGTGTTAGGAGACCCAATGACAAATTAAATCGAGGCCCAAATGAAAGTTAATTCAAGTTCAAAGAATGACCCAAATTGAATTCGAACTAAGCCCAAACCAAGATCCAACAAAGATGGGTTATCCATGTGTCATGGGTGGGGTAAAGTAGGTTGGGGAAACCCATGTGGGGCCCCATAACCACCACATATCCTGCCAAAGCTTCCGATGGAAGCTTGACAAAAGATCTTGCAAGTGAGGAGGTGCCATTAAAATGAAATTTGGTCCAAAACTCAAGTATCATTATTTTGATCAAACCATGGTTAATTGATGATGGTTAAGGAGGGGATGGTTAGTAAGGTTTGTAAACTTAAGGGTGTTGACCATACAAGACCCTATGTTAAGTGACCAACTCATAAGCTAATGGAAAGTTGTTCAAAAGACCAAAGTACCCTAAGTCTTATATATTCTATATATACAAACCTTTGTCTTCATTTCTGTTCCTTACAAAATCATCTAACACATTCAAGAGCAAGACTTATATTATTGAGAGAGAAGTGAGAGAAAAATTAAAGAATCAAGGAGAAGGAAGTGCTAATTAATTCACCAACCAACCAATAACACAAGAGGTAATAAATCATAACATTAAATCTTCATCTTTTTCAAGTTGTAGATATGTTAGGAAGTGCTTTGTTGGTGGTTGTTGAATGATTCATTCAGATCATATGTATTCCGATGAAATAAGGAAGAATTAGTGGACTTAAAATGTTAATGAACGCATGATAAGTGAAATCGTAATCGTTAATAACGATCTAAATGAAGAACATATAAAAATCTTAGAGCTTATTATTGACAGAAAAATTTAAAACCATCGTATAAATGTTAATATTAGACATGTATAAGATGGGGAAATGATACCTTGGGAATGAAGTAAAAATATGCTATAACAAAGTTATGACAAAAATTTTAGTACAAGACGTTAACTGTTGAAATCGTAGTTTGTTATGATTTTCGGACAAATATGTAATGTTAGGTAATGAAACTTAGAAATTAGGGTTTCATAAAATTGTTGAAAAACATGAAAAATGTGAGTCATAGACTCGAGAACAAACTCATTCAGGTAGCGGATGAGTAAGTTACGGACGAACGAATGATAAACGTTAAAAACGTAAAATGAACTACGAAAGAAATTTGAGCATGTTAAAAGGCTTGTTAACGGGTTTAGAAAATTATTCTGTCAGGGGGAAATTGTAGTATTTAATGTAAGCAAGAATTTAGCTCAAGAACGGATTCATTCCGAGTTGGAATGATGAAGTTATGAGTTAACAAAGTTAACGGTTTAATCATGTGAAACACTTAGAAAAATTTTCAAGGAAATGGGTTTGACGCCGTAGCGCCGGATAAGCTTAGAAACCAGGCGCTGCAACGCCAGTTTGGAAGGGATGTACTGTAATTGGGCGCCGCATCGTCGGTAATGAACTACATCCGTGTAAGACCCCAACTTTTATAAATAAAGAAGAATTTTCTATAAATATCATTTTTGAATATTATGGAGTTAATTTGATATAATGTTATAGTTGTGGGGAATATTTATAAATTTTGCAAAGTACGCAAGTTGTTATATAATATTCGATTGGTCGGGGAATATTCGTTTTAACAGGGAATATTCGTACAACGGCACAATCATTGGTGGACCCCACAACGGAATTATTGTCGGATTGAGAAAATGACAAAAATATTTTATTAAAAATAACGGCGGAAGTTTTACCATTGATACTGTTGAACTACTCGGTAGTAAAAGTACAGTAATACGTGTGGTTGCATAGTAGCACACGGTATTGATTATTAATGCTTATGTGGGAAGTCACTCAGTTTGATTCAATTATTGTCAGTTAATAATATGAATTATTTAGCGATAATGACGTTTTGTTTTATTCGTATTATTAACGTAATAAAACAGAAACATCTTTTTATATAAAACAAAATACTTTATTAAAGTTATTCTATAAATAGAATATATTATATTTAAAAGATTTTTCTTTAAATATGGACCGTCAGATTAAAGTAATCAATCTGGACCGTTCATGGATTAGTTACTATGCATTCTATTTTTCTATAAATAGCAGCTCATTCCTTCATTATTTCTTACAAATTCACTGAACTCTAGAGAGAGAAACTATAGAGAGAGAGAAGAAGAGTATTCTACTACTTAACTACTTCCTTATTTTAGCTCTTCTTTAAAACGGTAAGGGGTGTTATTCTTTCTTATTCATGAAGAGAACTGTTGTTATTCCATTTCTTATTATTCTGTTGGAATAACCTGTATACGCGGTCTACCCTATACTTGGTGACATTCTTCTATTATTCTGTTGGAACATCCTGTCTGTGTATTTTACACCGGACCTGGTTCCGTTTTTATTATTATTCTGTTGGAACATCCTGTCTGTGTGTTTTACACCGGACCTGGTTCCGTCTTGTTATTATTCTGTTGGAACATCCTGTCTGTGTGTTTTACACCGGACCTGGTTCCATTATTTATTATTCTGTCGAAATATCCTGTCTGTGCGTCTACGTCGGACCTGGTTCCATTATTTATTATTCTGTTGGAATAACCTGTCTGTGCGGTCTATCGCATGCCGGGTGATTTCTTTTGTTATTCCATTTTTTATTATACTCAGTTGGTTAAGTTTTGACTTCTATACTCCATGAAATTAGTGGAATATCTTTGATAATTACGGTTCATCCAGTATCTTTTCATGAAAATATTCTTCTAAGTATTCTTGAAGTTTACTCCACAAAGCAGTATCATGTTGACAATTTGGACGTTGTTAATTCTTAGATAAATTAATTCTTGAACTTGTTTTATTGAATTCTTATATCATTGTCATCATCCTCATGTTTATAAAATGTTGAAAGTCATCTGTGGCCTGTAGTGCATAGATTGACTTGGTATGATTATGACAAGGGATTATTCGGTATAATCATGATCGTAATGTTACAAATGATGTGGTAAAAGTCCTCATTGGCCCGTAGTGCATTGATGGACAGTTGTTGGCATGATCATGACCATTAATGAATACACGAATATCCTTGGCCGTAGTGCAGGGGTGATTCGATGATGTGAATTATTTTATTAAGCTGAGTCCCAGCGATCACAATGTTGAAAAACCTTTTAAATCATAAAAGATAGTAGAGTTTATTTTCTACATGACTCTTTTAATGGATTGCTTGTTCCGCTGCAGTTAAACTTGATGTCTATTATATTTTATCAGTTTAACATTGTTGAAGGCTAATGATAATTTATTCTGCATTATCTTAGTCATAATATTTCTTACTGGGCTAATTGAGCTCACCCTTTCTTTCACTGTTCTCTTCAGAAAATGAGAACGTAGCTGGGGCAAGTCGGGGAACGGAGTGATGGTCCGCATGATAGTATTAGTTAGTAGTCCTCACTATTCTATGTAATAGTGTGTTAATAAATGTAATGAGGACTCCTTTTGAGTATGAATACTCTCTAGAAGATAATATTTGTATTCAAACTCACAGTTTATGTTTTGTCGTATTGTACACGACAGTTGTATTAGTAAGTTGTATTTGTATTCTATACTATGTATCTGACGACCCAAGATGGGTGATGTATACCTAATTTTGGGGGCGTCACAGTTGGTATCAGAGCTTTGGGATATGATCCCTGGCTAAGATGTGAGAATAGAACTAGGAGGGGAGAGACAGGGAATTCCTTCGCTAGTATGACCTACCTAAGTTTATTTGCATGGTATTTAATTGGTCGGTCATAATATAAGGATAATATATGACATATCAATTAACTTTTATTTTGTGACAGTATCTGAAAATGGCATCTGAGAATGTTGAGAATAGCAATGGAGCACAGGCGACTGTTGATTCACCACATATCAATAATCAGGATAATGTGCATCAGGAAGGTGACAATCCTCATGCAAACAACAACACTGACCAGATGATGAATGATGAAATGTTCAGAAACTTTATGCAGTTCGTGCAACAGCAGGCGAGAGCGGCTCCTGTCCAAAATATAGGTGGAAACACTGAAAACTCTCGGACGGTCACCGTTAAACAGTTCAAGGAGTTGAGACCACCAGAGTTTAAGGGAGAGCTAAAACCACTTATAGCGGAAACATGGATAAAGCAGATTGCCAAGATATTTGATGTCTTGGGATGCTCCGAGGAGCAAAAAGTTCCCTTTGCCGCCTTTATGTTGCGAGGAGAGGTAGATTACTGGTGGGAATCGATTAAGCGTACTCAACCTGCCGCACTAAAGATGTCTTGGGAGAAGTTCCTGTCAAGCTTTCTTAGCTCATGTCACGGATCTAAACAAAAATACGTCAGTTTTGAATGATATTTCTATTGTTAATAAATTCCTTGACGTATTCCCTGAAGAACTTCCTGGCCTACCCCTAGAGCGTGAAATTAAATTTTGTATCGACCTTGAACCTGGTACAAAACCCATTTCCAAAGCCCCATATCGAATGGCTCCTATTGAACTTCAGGAGTTAAAGATCCAACTGCAGGAATTGTTAGACATTGGCTTTATTCGTCCTAGTACTTCTCCTTGGGGTGCTCCTGTGCTATTCGTGAAGAAGAAAGATGGAAGTATGCGACTTTGTATTGATTATCGGGAGTCGAATCATGTCACCATCAAAAACAGGTACCCATTGCCACGTATTGATGACCTGTTTGACCAGTTGCAAGGAGCACAATTCTTTTCAAAGATCGATCTTCGTTCTGGATATCATCAGCTGAAGGTTAGAACTGAGAATATTCCAAAGACGGCTTTCAGAACTCGGTACGGGCATTATGAATTCCTAGTCATGTCCTTTGGATTGATTAATGCTCCTGCTGCCTTCATGGATATGATAAACCGGGTATTCAAAGAATATTTGGATCACTTTGTGGTCGTCTTTATTGATGACATCCTTATTTATTCCAAAAGCCGTGAAGATCATGAGCAACACTTGAGGCTGGTACTCCAAAAGCTTCGTGAATACAAGCTTTATGCCAAGTTGAAGAAATGCGAGTTCTGGCTGGAGGAGGTAGCATTCCTTGGGCACGTAGTATCAAGTCGTGGAATATCGGTTGACCCGACAAAGATTGAAGCTATTCAAAGTTGGGAGCAACCTAAATCAGTGACCGAAGTACGTAGCTTTCTTGGTTTAGCTGGTTATTATCGGAGATTCGTGGAAGGATTTTCTCGAATCGCTACTCCATTAACTCAGCTGACTCGGAAAGATACAAAGTTCGGTTGGAGCGAAGAATGTGAACAGAGTTTTCAAGAACTCAAGAGGAGACTCATTTCAGCACCTGTTCTAACAATACCATCTGGCTCGGAGGGATTTGTCATCTACAGTGATGCTTCGAGCAAAGGGTTGGGATGCGTTCTCATGCAACATGGAAAAGTCATAGCCTATGCATCAAGACAACTCAAGGAATATGAGAGGAATTATCCTACTCATGATCTAGAGTTGGCAGCTGCTATCTTTGCTCTTAAAATTTGGAGGCATTACTTGTATTGGGAGAAGGCGGAGATCTTTACGGATCATAAAAGCCTCAAATATTTCTTCACTCAAAAGGAACTCAACATGCGACAACGACGTTGGCTTGAACTGTTGAAAGATTATGATCATACCATTCAATACCATCCTGGAAAAGCGAACGTGGTAGCTAACGCATTGAGTAGAAGATCATATGCAAGTACGAGTGCAATATTGTCAACACAAAGGCCCATTTTGTGTGACTTGCAAAGGATGGAGATTGAGTTAAAGACTCCAGGGACCCATGTGATGATAGCGAATATACGAGTAGAACCAACTTTAATCGATTAAGTTAAAGTTGCTCAAGCTACAGACCTGGAGCTGATGCGTATGAGGAAAAAAGTGCAAGAAGGTGCTACGCCGGAAGCAAGAATCGATGAAGAAGGAATACTTCGAGTCAACTCCAGACTTTGTGTTCCTAACAACCCTGATTTAAAGTATGAAATCATGATGGAAGCGCACAACACACCGTTTGCAATCCATCCTAGAAGTACCAAAATGTATCATGATCTTCGTCATACATTTTGATGGAGCAATATGAAGAGAGAGATAGTGTAACGACCCCAAAACAGGTCCATTCCACCCAACCCATTCTGAGTCGTCAAATACATGGTACAGAAAACAACTACAACTTTATTACAACAATTGTCGTGCAAAATACAACAACACATATGCTGTGAGTTTGGATACAAATATATACCAAATGTGACTCATGTTCCAACCGTGGACATCACCTCACAATGACACCTTACATAAAGGTATAGTCAAAACTGTTTTAGAAATTAGAATCTTTGGAAAGTGCTCAAGAAAACCTTCGTACATGGGAGGCCACGCGTCTAAGTTATGATAGATATCATATGGCCACAGAATTATCCTTGGTTGACCCAATAGACCCCAAAGAAAAATGAGAAGATTACTATCATATTCTTCCCAATGGTGAGTCTTCTCTTGACTTATCATTATCTCCACTGTCTCTAATTGAGAATTATACTTCAAACAAATACCAAGATTATATAGGTAGTGCCCATAGATATACTCAGCAAGTGGATGAGCACAACCCTGTCCTATGATGACACGAGGTTGTATGTCATTAGACATCTTGTATGATAGTGACAAAACACCCTTCCAACGTTGGGTTCACCTCACCCTATTTTCTTCACCAAATATAACTACTAAATGATAACCACCGTTCTATTCCCTTGTTACCCCCGCTCGACCCAGCTACACTCTTATTACCTGAAAGGAATTATGAACAGAAGGGTGAGCACAACTAGCCCAGTAAAGAATATCATGACTAAAGATAATTAAATTATCAATAGCCTTCATCAATAATAAATCAGAGATTTAGAACATATGGTAAATGATAAAAATTTCAACCATAGTTACAGCGGAACATGCAATCCATTAGAAGAGTCAAATAGACTATAAAGTCTATTATCTTCTCCATGTTAAAAATCCACCAACAATGTTTTATCCCTGTAACATCAATCAACAGTTCTGGTCCACAATCATATAAATAACTCATAATCATAATTATGATTCTAAATTCCTCTTCTCATCCAGGACAAAGATAATTTTCATCACTTGTCTTTACCTGAAACATCAAAGATCATGGTTATACCAAATCACAATTCTTGTTCATAATCATACTAATAATTTCATCTTTGTACTACGGGCCAAAGATATTCGTCAACAGTTTATCTTTGCACTACTGGCCAAAGATATTCAACAACAGTTCATCTTTGCACTACGGGCCAAAGATATTCATCAACAATTCATCTTTGCACTACAGGCCAAAGATATTCATCAATATTTCATCTTTGCACTACAGGCCAAAGATATTAATATCTCAAAGAAATATATAATCATTTCAGAATTTATATAAACAATAATTATAACCATGTTGATCAATTCACCTTTGCACTTAAGCTAAAGATATTCACTTATAAATTCAATGGTCATGATCATACCAGTCACAATTCAACTTTGCACTACAGGCCAAAGAGAACCCTAGTCATGATCATACCAATAATCTACCCATCTTTACACTCTAGAGAAAGAGAATTTCAACATCAGGGTTATAAAAATGTTATATATGATAATAAAATAATATGATCAACATATAGTTTTAATCTCAAGAGTAATATTCGTAACTCATGAATAGTAAATCGTGAATAGTAACTCATGAATAGTAACCCCGACACAAAAGATAGAAATTCCACAATAAAATACATACCAATATTTTGGTATAATGATATTGAAAGAATAACATTACTTAAATTTATAAACAATTTATTTTAATTGTTTACACTTTACTAATTAATGCATTTAATCATCATAAAATGCCAACTCTTACAATTTCATCATCAATAACCAAAACCCTCATCAAAAATCTGCATATACCTCATATAGGATTCTCAAGCCATAAAATCCTATTTTTCCAATTTTCTTTCTTCACAAAACATATTTAATTCATTTACTCATAACTAGACTATTTTCATGAAAAATACCAAATCAGTTCCAAAAATATTTCTTTTCTGGGATTTAGCATAATATAGTCCCATATTGAACATATATTTTTCTCAGAATTTTTAAAAGTCATTTACTATTTTTCATATGGCCAAAATAGCCGAATATTTAGACATTTATCAAAAATTGTACTTTTGTCTAAAAATTCTGAAATTTACAGAGTATACTTCTATCATATACATGTACTCCCAATAAAAATTTCATCAATTTTGGAGTTAACCACAAGGAATTATAAGCTGTTACTTTTAAAATAGTCTTTTCTCATAAAATTCATAACTCTCAATCTATACATCCAAAAATCACCATTTTTGGACACAATCAAGAAAACTCATCAAAATATCATTTTAAATTTTTCCAGAATTTTTGAAGATCAGAAAAATTACGAAACTGAAAATCATAACAACCCTTAAAATCCCTTAATATCCCTTACTATCCCTTACTATCCCTTACCTCAAAAGAGCAGTACTTCTGACTGGATATCGGATATGATGCTGAAGAAAACTTGCACTGATGAATAGCAACTCACCAAGTATCTAAAAACTCACAAAATATGCTTCATAATATAGAGAGAGAAAGAGAGAAAGCTTATGTTTCTGGTGTGATTTTCAATTCTAACTTAGCCCTCTATTTATAGGAAAATTTTGGTAGGTTTGACCTGCAACCTGATGGCTTTACCTGCTACTATTCTCACCCACCACATTTGAAATATAATTCAGCACATTTCTTCACCAACCAAAAGTGGAGCCCACCAATTCTAGAATTTTCCACCAAAATGATAAACTCCGAAAATTCAACAATTTCTGAACCAGTCATCCGTAAAATTCATAATAAATCATATGTTCATTTTTAACGGTTCAAAATTTGTGGGCATATACTCAACTTATATATGTATAACATATCCAAAAATTACCACGATCCAACGGTCGGATTAAAAATTATAACCCCCGCAAAATATCTCAAAAACCCTGATTTTTAATACCTCCATTCCGACAAAAATACGGATAAAAACCTCAACATTAACTCCTTCATTTTTAACCACAAAAATATATCCCTCGTTTATATCCACATAAAATAAATATTTCCTTATCATATGAATCAATAATTAATTATTCATAAATAATATTATAGAATCACATTTATGACAACCAGGCCGTTCCCAGGAAAGAGGGGGCTTTCCAATAAGGATTTCTCCTTACTAGCGCGCAATTAGATGACCAAACCTCTCCTTAGACAGAACTTTCTAGACATTGCCAATAATGTTATCTAATAATATTATTCAAATAATATGAATTATTGATCTGATAATAGAAAATACTGTGCAACAACAATTATTGAAACAATAATAATATAAAATATCAACGCAGTAATTATTGAATCAATAAAGTAAAATATTGAACAGTAATTACTGTAACAATTATTGAGTAGTGCCTTCTTACGTAAGAATCAATAATTTTAAAAAATACTATACAATACCGTGTGCTACTGTGCAATAACGCGTATTACTGTATTTTAACCACCGGGTATTCCAACAGTGTTAACGGTAACAACTACGCCGTTATTTGTAAAAACTCAAATTTGTCGTTTTCCTTCACCCGACAGTTATTCGTTATGGGGCCCACAAATAGCTGCGCCGTCGTACGAATATTCTCCGACAGAAAGAATATTCCACGACCAAACGAATATTCCTCGACAACAATGATTATTTTATAACCACTTGTGTATTTTGAAAAAAATCATGTATCACCCTTAACTTTAACATTTATCAATTTAACCATTTACTGCATAGTAATTATAAGAAAAATTGAATACTTATATTTCATAAAATTCGGGGTCTTACAGATAGCGCTGTTTATCTCAAGGTGTTTAACTTGTCAACGAGTCAAAGCGGAGCATCAAGTACCAAAAGGTCCATTGCAACCACTTGAAATTCTAGAATGGAAGTGGGAGCACATTACCATGGAT
The DNA here is from genome assembly GCA_016801055.1 of Panax notoginseng. Taxonomy (NCBI): domain Eukaryota; kingdom Viridiplantae; phylum Streptophyta; class Magnoliopsida; order Apiales; family Araliaceae; genus Panax; species Panax notoginseng. The sequence continues at coordinate 217,454,933 of CM029014.1, read as the reverse complement.
TTCGTTACCGGTCTTCCTAAGGTTTCTCAAGGTATAGATGCGATTTGGGTCATTATTGATAGATTGACCAAGTCTGCACATTTCTTACCGATACGAAAAACTTATACACTTGAACGTCTTGCTCGTATGTACATAAACGAGATTGTAAGACTGCATGGTATGCCAATATCCATAGTTTCTGATCGAGACCCAAGATTCACTTCACGATTTTGGGTTAATTTACAAAAAGCTATGGGCACAGATTTACGATTTAGTTCGGCATATCATCCTCAGACAGACGGACAATCAGAGAGGACTATTCAAACTCTAGAAGATTTATTAAGACTCTGTGTCTTTGACTTCAAGGGAAGTTGGGACAAGTTCTTACCATTGGTGGAGTTTTTCTACAACAACAGTTATCAAGCAAGTATTGACATGGTTCCATTTGAAGCATTGTATGGAAGAAAATGTCGTTCTCCAGTATGCTGGGATGAGGTGGGTGAAGCAACGTTGTTGGGACCGGAGTTGGTACGTATGACTACAGAAAAGATTCAAACGATCCGACAACGTATAAAAACCTCACAAGATCGACAAAAGAGTTATGTTAATCTTCATCGAAAGGACGTGGAATTTGATATAGGAGATCATGTGTTCGTACGTGTTGCTCCATGGAAAGGAGTTACGAGATTTGGAAAGAGAGGAAAGCTCAATCCTCGATTCATCGGTCCATTTTTAATCCTCGATCGAGTAGGAACTGTGGCTTATAGACTCGCTTTACCGCCAAGTATGTCTCGTGTTCATAACGTTTTTCACATATTCATGTTACGCAAATATGTGGAAGACCCGAACCACATTATTGAGTTAGAACCGGACGAAATAGCGGAGGATTTGACGTATGAAGAAGTTCCTGTTCAAATCTTGGATAAGAACGAACATATTCTACGCTCCAAGGTTATACCTCAAGTCAAAGTTTTGTGGAGAAACAACGATATTGAGGAAATGACTTGGGAGTTAGAATCTGAAATGAAATCAAGGTATCCTTACCTCTTCGACATACCAGGTACGTACCCTAATTTCGAGAGCGAAATTTCATAAGAAGGGGAGGTTGTAAGACCCCAACTTTTATAAATAAAGATGAATTTTCTATAAATATTATTTTTAAATATTATAGAGTTAATTTGATATAATGTTATAGTTGTGGGTAATATTTATAAATTTTGCAAAGTACGCAAGTTGTTATATAATATTCGATTGGTCGGGGAATATTCGTTTTAACAGGGAATATTCGTACAACGGCACAATCATTGGTGGACCCCACAACGGAATTATTGTCGGATTGAGAAAACGACAAAAATATTTTATTAAAAATAACGGCGAAAGTTTTACCATTGATACTGTTGAACTACTCGGTAGTAAAAGTACAGTAATACGTGTGGTTGCATAGTAGCACACGGTATTGATTATTAATGCTTATGTGAGAAGTCACTCAGTTTGATTCAATTATTGTCAGTTAATAATATGAATTATTTAGCGATAATGACGTTTTGTTTTATTCGTATTATTAATGTAATAAAACAGAAACATCTTTTTATATAAAACAAAATACTTTATTAAAGTTATTCTATAAATAGAATATATTATATTTTATTTAAAAGATTTTTCTTTAAATATGGACCGTCAGATTAAAGTAATCAATCTGGACCGTTCATGGATTAGTTACTATGCATTCTATTTTTCTATAAATAGCAGCTCATTCCTTCATTATTTCTTACGAATTCACTGAACTCTAGAGAGAGAAACTATAGAGAGAAACTATAGAGAGAGAGAAGAAGAGTATTCTGCTACTTAACTACTTCCTTATTTCAGCTCTTCTTTAAAACGGTAAGGGGTGTTATTCTTTCTTACTCATGAAGAGAACTGTTGTTATTCCATTTCTTATTATTCTGTTGGAATAACATGTATACGCGGTCTACCCTATACTTGGTGACATTCTTCTATTATTCTGTTGGAACATCCTATCTGTGTGTTTTACACCGGACCTGGTTCCGTTTTTATTATTATTCTGTTGGAACATCCTGTCTGTGTATTTTACACCGGACCTGGTTCCGTTTTTATAATTATTCTGTTGGAACATCCTGTCTGTGTGTTAAACCGGACCTGGTTCTGTTTTTATTATTATTCTGTTGGAACATCCTGTCTGTGTGTTTTACACCGGACCTGGTTCCATCTTGTTATTATTCTGTTGGAACATCCTGTCTGTGTATTTTGCACCGGACCTGGTTCCATTATTTATTATTCTGTCGGAATATCCCGTCTGTGCGTTTACGCCGGACCTGGTTCCATTATTTATTATTCTGTTGGAATAACCTGTCTGTGCAGTCTATCGCATGCCGTGTGATTTCTTTTGTTATTCCATTCTTTATTATACTCAGTTGGTTAAGTTTTGACTTCTATATTTTATGAAATTAGTGGAATATCCTTGATAATTACGGTTCATCCAGTATCTTCTCATGAAAATATTCTTCTAAGTATTATTGAATTTTACTCCACAAAGCAGTATCATGTTGACAATTTGGACGTTGTTAATTCTTGGATAAATTAATTCTTGAACTTGTTTTATTGAATTCTTATATCATTGTCATCATCCTCATGTTTATAAAATGTTCAAAGTCATCTGTGGTATGTAGTGCATAGATGGACTTGGTATGATTATGATCAGGGATTATTCGGTATAATCATGACCGTAATGTTACAATTGATGTGGTAAAAGTCATCATTGGCCCGTAGTGCATTGATGGACAGTTGTTGGCATGATCACGACCATTAATGAATACACGAATATCCTTGGCCGTAGTGCAGGGGTGATTCGATGATGTGGATTATTTTATTAAGATGAGTCCCAACGATCACAATGTTGAAAAACCTTTTCAATCATAAAAGATAATAGAGTTTATTTTCTACTTGACTCTTTTAATGGATTGCTTGTTCCGCTGCAGTTAAACTTGATGTCTATTATATTTTATCAGTTTAACATTGTTGAAGGCTAATGATAATTTATTCTGCATTATCTTAGTCATAATATTTCTTACTGGGCTAGTTGAGCTCACCCTTTCTTTCACTATTCTCTTCAGGAAATGAGAACATAGCTGGGGCAAGTCGGGGAACGGAGTGATGGTTTGAATGATAGTATTAGTTAGTAGTCCTCACTATTCTATGTAATAATGTGTTAATAAATGTAATGAGGACTCCTTTTGAGTATGAATACTCTCTAGAAGATAATATTTGTATTCAAACTCATAATTTATGTTTTGTCGTATTGTACACGATAGTTGTATTAGTAAGTTGTATTTGTATTCTGTACTATGTATCTGACGACCCAAGATGGGTGATGTATACCTAATTTTGGGGGCGTCACAAGTTGTGGCTTAATTCTGGGGACTCAAACTCCCGATTTTTTCATACTTCTACTTCTACCGGTCGGAAAAACAATACGAGTTTGGAGCTCAAGGATGATAGTGGTCGCTGGTTACGTTGGGATAATGGGTTGCCAAACCTACTCCTCTCTTATTTTCAGGGGATTTTCACATCTCAAGGAGGGCAAACTCAGGCTGTAACGGAGTGCATTACTTCTTATATTTCTGATCAGCAGAACAATTTTCTTATTACTCCCTTTTTGAAGGATGATGTCAAGGAAGCTCTATTCTCTATGCATCCCGATAAAGTGCCGGGGACGGATGGTATGAACCCCGCTTTCTATCAGCGTTCTTGGGATATTATGGACGATTTTGTGACTGCCGCTTGTTTCTCCTTCCTTTAGCAAGGGGTATTTCCAGAGGGATTCAATGAAACTTATATTGTGCTAATTCTTAAGAAGTCAAAGCCTGTGCTGGTTACTGATCTTAGGCCAATTTCTCTGTGCAATGTTATTTATAAGATAGTTGCCAAAATGCTCGCGAATCGCCTCAAACATGTGATAGATTCTATTATCTCTGAGCAGCAAAGTGCGTTCATTCCGGGAAGGCTGATTACTGACAACATTATGATCGCTTATAAGGTAATTCACTATCTAAAGAGGAAAAAGCAAGGGAACTCAGGATTCTCTGCTCTGAAGATTGATATGAGTAAAGCCTATGATAGACTTGAATGGGACTACTTGAATAAAATCATGGTTCGAATGGGTTTTCCTTTGGTTTGGATTCGGTGGATTATGTTGTGTGTTTCCACTGTGAAATATTCTATAGTTCATAATGGCTATGAGTTGGATCCTATCATTCCTTCGAGAGGCTTGCGGCAAGGATGCCCTCTCTCGCCGTATTTATTTATCCTCTGTGCCGAGGGTTTTGCTGCCTTGCTTCGTCGTTATGAGAGTCGTGGGCTAATCCACGGCTGTAAAGTCTCTCAAGGTGCTCCGGTTGTGTCCCACCTATTTTTTACAGACGACAGTTATTTATTTTTCAGGGCGACTACCTCGAAATGTCAGTATATAAAGGAATGCATCCAGTTATATGAATCTGCCTCGGGTTAGCAGATAAATTTTTAGAAATCCTCTATTCTTTTCAGTGTTAATACACCTGTGACTGTTCAAAATGTTGTTAGCGGCATTCTTCATGTTCAGGTTACCTCTGATCATGGGAAGTACCTTGGCTTGCCATCTTATGTGGGTAAGAATAAGAAGCAGACACTATTTTTTGTCAAGGATCGTATGTGGAGTTGTCTGTCCGGCTGGAAGATAAAATTACTTTCCAAAGTAGGTAAGGAGGTTCTTATAAAGAGTGTGGCTCAGGCTCTTCCTACTTTTGTTATGAGTGTCTTCTTATTGCCGAAGGACCTTTGCTCGGTGTTGGAATGCTCAATGACTCGATTTTGGTGGGATTTGGGCTATAATCAATCCAAAGGGATTCATTGGGTTAGTTGGAAGAAATTATGCGCTCGGAAAGAGCATGGGGACTTAGGTTTCAAGAGCCTTTATGACTTCAACTTGGACATACTTGGTAAAAGCGGATGGCATTTGGTGCTCGTCCATCTTCACTGGTTGCGAGGATTTTTAAGGCCAGGTATTACCCTTCTTCTTCCTTCTTCTGTGCTCAGAAAGGCAATAATCCCAGCTTTATCTGGTCTAGTATCATGGCTGCCAAACCTCTTTTAAAGCAAGGTGCCAGATGGCGTGTTGGCAATGAGAAAAACATTAATATTTGGACGGAGCCATGGCTGCCCGACTATGATAATCCTTGGTTATCTTCTTCCCTTGTTCCAGGGATGAAGCTTGCTTCTGTGAACAATCTCATGTTCCCTGATGCGCTTTCTTGGGACACTGATTTAGTAAGGGATTTGTTTGATGCTCGTGACTCTTCGTTGATTTTTAATATTTTCTTGAGCAGTAGGTGCCAGGAGGATCGTCTGTATTGGAGGTTTGAAAGAAATGGGTTGTATTCGGTGAAGAGCGCTTATGATTTCTTGACCTCTGACCTAAGTACTCTTTACCCTCGTCATGATTCTTCAACTTGGAAGAAGCTCTGGGCGATTCGTATCCCTCCGAAAGTAAAACACACTCTCTGGCGTTTGTGTAATGGCAGTCTACCTACCAAAGATAATCTTCTAAAGAAAAGAGTCGTTGTGGATGGTGCTTGTCCCGTGTGTAATTCTGCGACAGAATCCAGTCATCATGTGTTTATCTCCTGCCCTTTTGCGAAAGAATGTTGGAGGCTGTCAAATGTGCGTTTTGTTCCCCCACGTAACCAAGACTTGTTTGGGTGGTTCTCTAGTTTGTTGGTTAGTGGTTCACATGAGGAGATTAAGCTAGCTTGTATGATTATTTGGTGTATTTGGCGGAATCGAAACGAGGTGTTATGGAATAATCAGGTCCAGAAGCCAGCTAGTTTGCTAAATCTTATGAGCTCTTATCTTTTCCAATGGACTGTCGCTCAAGGAAAGCTTGTAAATGGCAATACTTCCATATCTGAAGATGGCCATATTTGTTGGTCTAGGCCAGGAACAGGTTGTTGACGGTGCCGTTTTTAATAAGGAGGCAAAGCTTGGTTATGGTTGGGTGATTAGAGACTGTGTTGGTTCCTTGGTTGCTGCTGGGTGTGGCTCTTTTGCGGGTCATTTGGATCCTGAAATGGCGAAAGCAATCAGCTGCAGAGAGGCCCTTAGCTGGTTAAAGACTAGTCAAGCAGCGAAAGTAATCCTTGAATCAGATGCTTTCAATCTTGTTCAAGCTATTCGGGGATCTGATTCCTTTTCGAGTCCTTTAGGTTTTGTTATTGATGATTGTAAGCAACTCCTCCTTGAAATTGAGGATTGTTGTATTTATTTTGTTAGGCAGTCAGCGAACGGTGTCGCACATTCCTTAGCTCGTGCGTTGGGTTCTATGTCTGGTAGCCATGTTTGGAAAGGTTCTCCACCTCCTTTTATTTGTAATGCTTTGATGTTGGATAATCAATAATAGTACTCCATACATTGTCAAAAAAAAAAGTACAAATTATTATCCTAAACCCACACTTTGTCGCAATATATAGTAAAACTTTAATTTTATTATTGGATAAAGACTTAATTATAGATTATTATCCTAAATTCTTTTTTTCCTATTTCAAGAATGTCTTTTCAATTTATACAATCGATGTATAGAATTTTTAACTTTTTTTCATTTAGTTATTTATCATCTTTTATTTTTGCCAGAAAATAGAAAATAATTTAAACAAGTACAACTATTATTTAAATGCATGGTTAAACGCTACATAACTCTTATAAAAAGAGAAAGAAAAACTTAACCTTATATTGTCTCCTTCAAAATAGGTGAACGCTATTTCTTTGCGAGATACAACCCTTAATGACTTTATCGTTAAGACATAAACTCAAATCTTAACTATTAAGAGATGCCTCTTAATAATTTATTTAAAATTTATGGATAAAAATAGCCTCAATAAATATTGTACTACTTCAATTTTAAATTTTAAGATCATTCAAATAAAATTTTTAAATAGCTTAGAGGGTTAAAATGGTAAAATGGTGTCATTCAGATGTTGTACACTTTTTAGTTATCAAACAGTTTTTTAGATTCAGATGTTATTTCATTCAGACGATCTAATTTATTAAGATGTATTAACCATTCATATCTTAATTACTTAATTTTATCAAACACCACCTAAGTTGAGTAATTAGAGATGTTATTTTAGTATTGTTCATATATAGAGTAACAAACGAAATCAAAAATTCAGGTTTACCTTTGATTCTTTGAATAATTAAGCAAAATAGAATAATTCAAATTAACAAGTAGAGATTTATGTTTTTGTTTGTGAAAAGCGATATGAGAAAAATAAAAGTAACGTTCTGTAGAAAAAGATATAAAACTCTAAAAAACGTTTAAGCGCTTATTAAGCGAAATCGAATATGTTAACACTAAAAAATCTCTTTATTTGAGATGGTAAGAGGCTTAAATTTTTTGCTTTTACTTTCGTGGATCTACATAAAAACTTTTTAAAGTCTATTGCTAACTTTAAAAAGTATCGTGCATTGTATTATTGCATATGTGGATAAATATTAATCGTAATTTTTTTAAAGAGGTGTATAATAAGTTGGGCTTTCTTATAATCTTATCAAATCTCATGTATGTATTGATATGTTTTCAATTATAATTGGACAAATATTTGTCGCAATATATAGAAAACTCTAATTTTATTATTGGACAAAGACTCAAGTATACAAATTATTATCCTAAACTCACACTTTGTTGCAATATATAGCAAAACTTTAATTTTATTATTGGATAAAAACTTAATTATAGATTATTATCCTAAATTTTTTATTTTTTTTATATTTCAAGAATGTCTTTTTAATTTATACAATCTTTTAACTTTTTTTTTTAATTTTAATTCACACTCTGAATTACTAGTTGCACACCTAATTATAAATAAGTCACTAATTTGTCCCTAGCTAATAAATGAGGTCACAATTTAGTTATTTATCATCTTTTATTTTTGCCATAAAATAAAAAATAATTTAAAGAAGTACAACCATTATTTCAATGCATGGTTAAACGGTACATAACTCTTATAAAAAGAGAAAGACAAACTTAACCTTACACTGTCTCCTTCGAAAATATAAAATTTTAAAAGAAAATTAGCCAAAAAAAAAATTCATCCAATTTTTGTATAATAATACTAAGTAAATTATTATTCATCCACACTCATTCGTTGGTTCAATTATTTAGTATTACTATTGAATAACTTTTTTTTTGTCTATTTTCCTTTGAAGGCATGAACATTTTATATTTTATAGGAAAACAATTATGAAGTTAAGTTTGTCTTTATCATTTGATAAATATTTTGTAATGTTTAATTATTTTACATAATGGTTATACTTGTTCAAATTATTTTTTATTTTGTGGTTATTATGTGTAATAGGATAAAAAAATTAAATATGATAAATAAGTGAATTGAGGTCTCATTTAGTAAGAATAAATTGGTCACTTATATTAAGTTGTGTAATTAGTAACCTAAAATATGCATATATCACCATCCTAATTTAATTGAACATGTCAGATCAGAAATTAAAATGTGGGACTTACACATGGCAATTAGGTGTTTATGTTGAAAAATATATAAATATTTAGCAAATTCATAGGGTAAAACAGTAAATAGCTAAAATAATTTATTAAAACCATTTTTAAAAAATCAATAAATCCATCTCCTCCTTCAAAGTTCAGACCCAACTCATCAAACCATCCAAACCCAAACCCTATCTTACAGCTGCCCACCACCATCACTTCCACCAGCAAGCTTCCTCTGCCTCCCTTCCGCCCACCACCACCACCACCACCACCTCCCAGATTCTCTCTCCCTCCCTCCCTCCCTTCTTCATACTTTGAACCTTAAGTTGAATTTTGTGAAAAATATTTATTCTTATCCACTTCATTTTGTGAGTCTAATCGGAACCACCAATTTGGTGGATTTGTTTTTTCATCTTTAAAAAAAAAATTGTACTACCAATTTGGTGGAATTTTTGGCTCCTTTAATTCCTCATTTTGTACCTTTATTTGATATTTTTTGTTTGGAGTTTTCTTTTAATTTTAATACGTAACGCTAATACATTAATACCCTTTTGACTCAATAAAATAATTTTAAATAATTGCAAAATATGTCTTTTAACACACTAGTTTGATATTCTATGCGAGACACGGGCTAGTTTATATTTTTTTTCCACAAATATTTGATAATTTCTTATTGACATATATTTATTTTTTACATTGACATAATATTTATATAATGTTGAAGATAATTTGAATCAGCATATAATTTTTAGTATTTCAAAGACAAACTTTCCATATTCTTCATTCATAATTAAAAAAAAAATTAATTACGATTAATTGCAATTATTAATTATAGTATTAAATGTAATACTGATCGTTCGAGTTAACTCATTATAATCGATGCGTTAACTCGAATAGTCATGAGATATGATTGTTGGTCGTGCTTTTATGTATAAGATATAGATAAATTGAAACAATCTGGGCCAATCCCAAAGTCTAGAACAAATCTTGGGTCAAATCTCAAGTTCAAATCGAATTAAATCATCTAAATAGCTATTGTTAATAACTTAATTATTTATATACAAACAAATTTTTTTCATATCTTTCGATGTGAACATAAGTGTTTCATAAACACTTAATTAATTGAGATGTGTACATGTCATATCATTAGTTTCTGACCTGACATCTATGATTGAACTAAAGTGAAAAACACTAAAATTTTCATTCTTTAAAAGTTTAAAAACTTTAAAAGTTCAGAATATAAATTTATATTTAGATCTCATATAAAACATCTTTTGTTTATAATGAAAATTAAGCTTTGCGTTCATTCATAGTTTGTGCATAAATATAAAATACATCATGTAGTAAATTTAGATGTTGACTTGACCTTAATTAGAATACCAAAACTAAAAGTATATTTCATGATGATAAAAAGTTTAGCGGCCTTGATATCTTCATAGTAGAAATATATATACAAGAAATAGGACTATTTTCGACGGAAATAAGGTCGACTGAATGGATTCACTCAGAATTAATGTATTGCCGACGGAATATTCAGTTATTCATAAATCCCTCGAGAATAGTACAAAATCGACTGAATTCAGTCGATCTTATACCATACTTGTGGTGCGAAAGTTTCCCTCCAGCGCCAATAATATCCTCGACAGAAGAGCTATTAATATCGACTGATTGTTCGTCGAGGATACCTTATTGTCGACAGAACCAACCTGACGGATTTCCGTCGAAAATCGTCCTTAAAACCTAATCACTAACAGTCGCGAGCCTCACTTCTGCTGCTCCCATTTTTTTCCTTTTCTCTCTCTGCTCTACTGCTGCGTACATGCTATCTCCCTCCTCCCACTGGTCGTCCCGTCCCTCTCCTCGCCGGCAGCCCCATCTTCAGCCAAGCCTCCGGCCTCACCTTCGGCTCCCTCTGCTGCTCTCTCTCTCTAGTCCCTCTCTGCTCCTTCTCTCTCAATTTAAGGTTAGTTTTATCAATTAATTTTAAATTTAGAACCTTAAATTTTCAGATATGTATATGGTTATGCATAAATTTGGGAATACGTACTTAGAACCCTAAATTTTCTGTTTAAATGTTGTTGAAGGTGTTGAAATATTGTTGATAGTGTTGAAATATTCTGTTGAAATGTTGTTGAACCCTAAATTTCCTTTGCAGTGTTGTTGAAATTGGGATTTTCTGTGATAGTTTGCTAAATTTGGTTTGGTATGAAACTGATTTTGAGACTGAGATGTTGCTCAGTGTTTACTGATATTGGTTTACTGTATTGGTGTTTAATTTGTGCCCAGCCAATTATAATGTCCATAATCAGTAGTGTGTGTAATTTGTTATCTGATATTGAGGAGTTATAATGCAGTGTGATAAACTTAATTTGCAGTGTTCTGATTTCTGCCTTTTCCAGCATTGTGAATTTTAATTTGTGAATCAATTGAAGACTTCCCTTATTTTGGTGTTAAGTATTAATTCCGACGGTATTTTCGACTGAATTTCTGTGGAATTTATAGATTGTAATAAATAAATATTTAATTAACTATATAAAAGACAATTAGGACTTAGTTTGCCTCTAAAACTAAGTAGTAATACTAGAAAAATTAAATAAATTAATAAATTAATAAAAAAAAAATACTATGAGATTTAAATAACTTTAATAAATTATATAATATAATATAATATAATATATTATAATATAATATAATAAACTTTAAAATAAAATAAGTTTAATAACATAAAATAAATTTAATAAAATATAATAAATTTACTTTATTATTTAATACAATATAATTAAAAATAAAATAAATTTAATTTAATTTAATTTACTTTAATACAATAAATTAAATTTACTTTATTATTTAATATAATATTATAAAAAATAAAATAAATAAATAAATAAATAAATTTAATTTAATTTAACTAAATTAAATTAAATTAAAGTAAAACATATATCGTAAAATAAAATAAAATAAAATAATACAAAATAAATAAAAGTATAATAATAAATTAATTTTAAAATAAATAAAATAAATTTAATAATAAACTAGAATATATTAAAATTAATTAATTTAAATAATATAATAAATTAAATTAAAATAAAATATAGTAAAATAAAATAAAATACAATAATCATCTTAAACTAAGTAGCATTTGCTTAGTTTTCCATTACATAAAAAATATCTTGAATTAAATAAAATCGAAGCTAATAAATTAAGTAAACATAAATTAAAATAACATAATATATTTGAAATAAATTTACATAACATAAAATAATAAACTAAGTAAAATTTGCTTAGTTTTCTACAATTAAAAGTTACTGAATAATAAGTTGTCTACATATTCAATAAATAAAACTTAGAAACCCGTTTGACAAGTAGGATTGAATGTTGAACAGTATTGTGACGCCCCCAAAACAGGTATACATCACCCATTCTAGGTCGTCAATAAAATGGTACAGAAATAACTACAACTTTATTAATATAACACAAAAACTGTGAGTTTAAAAATACAAATATTGTCATCTAGACAATATCCATACTCAAATAAGTCATCATTATAATTATTGATATACTATTTTACAAAATAGTGATGACTACTAAAACAACTTCTAGAACCATCATTCCACACCCCGACTAGTACTCGCTACATTCTCGCCTCCTGAGAAGAAAAATAGAACAAAAAGGAAAAGGGTGAGCTCAACTAGCCCAGTAAATAATATTATGACTAAGATAATATAAAACAAATTATCGTTAGTCTTCAACAGAGAAAAATTTAATAGAATACAATAGACAACAAGTTTTAATTCAATATTCGCAGCGGAAATAATAATTCATTAGAAGAGTTAAATAGAGAATAAAGTCTACTATCTTCTATATATGAATTTAAAAGTCCATCGTCAACATTTTATTCCTATAACATCAATTAACATATATCTGGAATCAAATATTCATCTTTGCACTATAGGCCAAAGATATTCACCAGTTGATCATGTTCATCTAAACACCTGTTCATCTTTGCACTACGGGCCAAAGATATTCATTAGAAATTATTAATCTTTGCACTACAGGCCAAAGATATTCAATTATATCATCATTTAGGACTGAGGATGATGAAAAATATTTTAAAGAAAACGAATCCAGTGAAACAAAATAATAAATATTAAGGATTCGTATTTCAGTTTATCCATGTCCAAAAATACCTCATAAATAATTATAGTGGAGTGAAATTCAAGAATGATCAAAATATAGATACAATCAAAGCTAGTATCCATAATAGATATTTTGGACAAAAAGAAGAAAATTTTATTTTTCGGTGAATAGTGCCGTATTCGTGAATAGTGCCGTATACGTGAATAGTGTCGTATACGTGAATAGTAACTCCGACACAAAAAATTCTAAATTTGATAAAAAGTTCAGATCAATACCTTGGCATAATGATATTGAAAAAAAATAATATCATTTAAGAAGAAATAACATCCCTTACCTCGTAAAGATAGTACTTCTAGTTGAAACACCGGATATAGACTATGACTTGAACTTGCACCGTATAGCAACACTCAAAGTATTAAAATACTCACAAGAATACGCTCACTAATATAGAGAGAGAAAGAGAGAGAAGATTTCAGTTTCTGGTGTGATTTTCAATTCTAACCTAAGCACCCTATTTATAAGAAAATGCTTAGAACACCAAATCAGAAAATTTAATAAAATAATAATATTTCTTAAAAATATTCAAGCCCACCTAAGAAATCTGATTTCAGATCATTTATAACACATGTGAGCCACTCAATTGCAACAAAAAACGTTTTTCTTACAAAAAAAATTTAAAACTCCAAAAATCAATTATTTCAGAACTTTGGAACTTCAATAATTCATAACAAATAGCTCTTTTATCAGAAAATTTGAATCTCGTGACTTTCTATAGGAAATTCCATTCTCTACAACTTTGCAGAAGAAAGTTTTTCCAAATTCCAAATAAAAATTGACCGAAATCCATAAACGGACGATTTTACAGGTTATAATCAAATTTCAATCAAGAATCGGGGTCTACCGACACACAAAATATGTGTTAATCATTTAATGCCACAAAAATACTCTTCCTCCTCATATACTCATATATCTCACATTCATTGTAAAAATATTTAAATAATATATTTAAATGAATTATTTTATGAGAAAAAGATAAAATATTAATTTTCAACAATTGTCGCATTAAAAATTTTCTCCATCTATATCCACATAAAATTAATATTTTCCTCATCATATAAATTAATAATTAATTATTCATAAATAATATTATAGGATCACATTACTGACAACCAGGCAGTTCCCAGGAAAGAGGGGGCTTTCCAATAAAGATTTCTCCTTACTGGCGCGCAATTAGGTGACCAAACCTCTCCTTAGATAGAACTTTCTAGACATTACCAATAATGTTATCTAATAATATTATTCAGATAATATAAATTATTGCTCCGATAATAAAAAATACTGTGTAGTGACAATTATTGAAACAACAGTATCAATTATTGAATCAATAAAATAAAATACTGAACAGTAATTACTGTAACAATTATTGAGTAGTGCCTTCTTACGTAAGAATCAATAATTGGTGTAATACCGTGTGCTACAGTGCAACCATGCGTATTACTGTGTTTTAACCACTGGGTATTTCAACAGTATTAACGGTAACAACTACGCCGTTATTTATAAACAACTTATACTTGTCGTTTTCTTCATCCAATCGCTTTCCGTTATGGGGCCCACAAAAGACTGCGCCGTCGTACGAATATTCCCCAACAGGAAGAATATTCCACGACCAAACGAATATTCCCCGACAACAATGTATATTTTATAACCACTTGCTTATTTTGTAAAATTTGCACATTTTACCCATAACTAACCACATTAATCAAATCAACCCTTACTATTTCAAAATAATAAATAGAGAAAATTAAATTTCATTTATTAATAATTTGGGGTCTTACAACCTCCTCTCATGAAATTTCATCCTCGAAATTGACGTACGTACCTGGTGTTTCGAAAGATGAGGATACCTCGCTTTCATTTTCGTTTCCAACTCCCAGGTCATTTCCTCAATAGCATGGTTTCTCTACAAAACTTTAACTTGTGGTATGACCTTCGTGCGTAGGACATGCTCTTTCCTATCCAAAATCTTGACAGGTACCTCCTCGTACGTTAATTCTTCGGCTATCTCGTCCGGTTCTAACTTAATAACGTGGTTCGGGTCTTTCACATATTTACGAAGCACAGATATATGAAAAATATTATGAACACAAGACATACTTGGAGGTAACGCGAGTCTATATGCCACATTTCCTACTCGGTCAAGAATTTGAAATGGACCAATAAATCGTGGATTGAGCTTTCTTCTCTTCCCAAATCTTGCAACTCCTTTCCATGGAGCCACACACAACAATACATGATCCCAATGTCAAATTTCACGTCCTTTCGATGAAGATCCGCATAACTCTTTTGTCGATCTTGTGCCGTTTATATACGTTGGCGAATCATTTGGATCTTCTCTGTAGTCATACGTACCAACTCTGGTCCCAACAACGTTGCTTCTCCCACCTCATCCCAACATACTGGAGAGCGACACTTTCGTCCATACAATGCTTCAAATGGAGCCACACCTATACTTGCCTGATAACTGTTGTTGTAGGAGAATTCCACCAATGGTAGGTACTTATCCCAACTTCCTTTGAAATCTAGGACACAAAGTCTTAATAGATCTTCAAGAGTTTGAATAGTCCTATCTGATTGCCCGTCCGTTTGAGGATGGTATGCCGAACTGAACCGTAAATCCGTGCCCATAGCTTTTTGCAAGCTAACCCAAAATCTTGAAGTGAATCTTGGGTCACGATCCGAAACTATGGATACTGACATGCCATGCAATCTCACAATCTCATCTACGTACATACGAGCAAGACGTTCAAGGGAATAAGTCTCCCGTATCGGCAAGAAATGAGCAAACTTGGTTAGTCTATCAACAATAACCCAAATAGCATTTATGCCTTGAGAAACCGTGGGAAGACCCGTAACGAAATCCATGGTAATGTGTTCCCACTTTCATTTCAGAATTTCAAGTGGTTGCAACGAACCCTTAGGTACTTGATGCTCCGCCTTTACACGTTGACAAGTTAAACACCTCGAAATAAACTTTGCAATCTCTCTCTTCATATTGTTCCACCAAAATGTATGTCGAAGATCACGATATATTTTGGTACTTCCAGGATGGATTGCAAATGATATATTGTGTGCCTCCATCATGATCTTGTACTTCAAATCAGAATCGTTAGGAACACAAAGTCTGGAGTGGACTCGAAGTATTCCTTCTTCATTGATTCTTGCTTCTGAAATGGCACCTTCTTGTACTTTCTTCTTCATACGCATCAACTCCGGGTCGGTGGCTTGAGCAACTTTAACTTCATCGATTAAAGTTGGTTCTATGCGTATACTTGACATTGTAAGACCCCAACTTTTATAAATAAAGATGAATTTTCTATAAATATCATTTTTGAATATTATGGAGTTAATTTGATATAATGTTATAGTTGTGGGTAATATTTATAAAGTTGGCAAAGTACGCAAGTTGTTATATAATATTCGATTGGTCGGGGAATATTCGTTTTAACAGGGAATATTCGTACAACGGCACAATCATTGGTGGACCCCACAACGGAATTATTGTCGGATTGAGAAAACGACAAAAATATTTTATTAAAAATAACGGCGGAAGTTTTACCATTGATACTGTTGAACTACTCGGTAGTAAAAGTACAGTAATACGTGTGGTTGCATAGTAGCACACGGTATTGATTATTAATGCTTATGTGAGAAGTCACTCAGTTTGATTCAATTATTGTCAGTTAATAATATGAATTATTTAGCGATAATGACGTTTTGTTTTATTCGTATTATTAACGTAATAAAACAGAAACATCTTTTTATATAAAACAGAATACTTTATTAAAGTTATTCTATAAATAGAATATATTATATTTAAAAGATTTTTCTTTAAATATGGACCGACAGATTAAAGTAATCAATCTGGACCGTTCATGGATTAGTTACTATGCATTCTATTTTTCTATAAATAGCAGCTCATTCCTTCATTATTTCTTACAAATTCACTGAACTCTAGAGAGAGAAACTATAGAGAGAGAGAGAAGAAGAGTATTCTGCTACTTAACTACTTCCTTATTTCAGCTCTTCTTTAAAACGGTAAGGGGTGTTATTCTTTCTTATTCATGAAGAGAACTGTTGTTATTTCATTATTTATTATTCTGTTGGAATAACCTGTATAGGCGGTCTACCCTATACTTGGTGACATTCTTCTGTTATTCTGTTGGAACATCCTGTCTGTGTGTTTTACACCGGACCTGGTTCCGTTTTTATTATTATTCTGTTGGAACATCCTGTCTGTGTGTTTTATACCAGACCTGGTTTCGTTTTTATTATTATTCTGTTGGAACATCCTGTCTGTGTGTTTTACACCAGACCTGGTTCCGTCTTGTTATTATTCTGTTGAAACATCCTGTCTGTGTGTTTTATACCGGACCTGGTTCCATTATTTATTATTCTGTCGGAATATCCTATCTGTGCGTTTACGCCGGACCTGGTTCCATTATTTATTATTCTGTTGGAATAACCTGTCTGTGCGGTCTATCGCATGCCGGGTGATTTTTTTTGTTATTCCATTCTTTACTATACTCAGTTGGTTAAGTTTTAACTTCTATACTCCATGAAATTAGTGGAATATCCTTGATAATTGCGGTTCATCCAGTATCTTTTCATGAAAATATTCTTCTAAGCATTCTTAAATTTTTCTCCACAAAGCAGTATCATGTTGACAATTTGGACGTTGTTAATTCTTGGATAAATTAATTCTTGAACTTGTTTTATTGAATTCTTATATCATTGTCATCATCCTCATGTTTATAAAATGTTAAAAGTCATCTGTGGCCTGTAGTGCATAGATGGACTTGGTATGATTATGACCAGGGATTATTCGGTATAATCATGACCGTAATGTTACAAATGATGTGGTAAAAGTCCTCATTGGCCCATAGTGCGTTGATGAACAGTTGTTGGCATGATCATGACCATTAATGAATACAAGAATATCCTTGGCTGTAGTGCAGGGATGATTCGATGATGTGAATTATTTTATTAAGCTGAGTCCCAACGATTACAGTGTTGAAAAACCTTTTAAATCATAAAAGATAGTAGAGTTTATTTTCTACTTGACTCTTTTAATGGATTGCTTGTTCCGCTGCAGTTAAACTTGGTGTCTATTATATTTTATCAGTTTAACATTGTTGAAGGCTAATGATAATTTATTCTGCATTATCTTAGTCATAATATTTCTTACTGGGCTAGTTGAGCTCACCCTTTCTTTCACTGTTCTCTTCAAGAAATGAGAACGTAGCTGGGGCAAGTCGGGGAACGGAGTGATGGTCCGAATGATAGTATTAGTTAGTAGTCCTCACTATTCTATGTAATAGTATGTTAATAAATGTAATGAGGACTCCTTTTGAGTATGAATACTCTCTAGAAGATAATATTTGTATTCAAACTCACAGTTTATGTTTTGTCGTATTGTACATGACAGTTGTATTAGTAAGTTATATTTGTATTCTGTACTATGTATCTGACGACCCAAGATGGGTGATGTATACCTAATTTTGGGGGCGTCACAGTTGGTATCAGAGCTTAGGGATATGATCTCTGGCTAAGATGTGAGAATAGAACTAGGAGGGGAGAGACGGGAAATTCCTTCGCTAGTATGACCTACCTAAGTTTATTTGCATGGTATTTAATTGGTCGGTCATAATATAAGGATAATATATGACATATCAATTAACTTTTATTTTGTGACAATATCTAAAAATGGCATCTGAGAATGTTGAGAATAGCAATGGAGCACAGGCGACTGTTGATTCATCACATATCAATAATCAGGATAATGTGCATCAGGAAGGTGACAATCCTCATGCAAACAACAACACTGACCAGATGATGAATGATGGAATGTTCAGAAACTTTATGCAGTTCATGCAACAGCAGGCGAGAGCGGCTCTTGTCCAAAATATATGTGGAAACACTGAAAACTCTCGGACGGTCACCGCTAAACAGTTCAAGGAGCTGGGACCACCAGAGTTTAAGGGAGAGCCAAAACCACTTATAGCGAAAACATGGATAAAGCAGATTACCAAGATATTTGATGTCTTGGGATGCTCCGAGGAGCAAAAGGTTCCCTTTGCCGCCTTTATGTTGCGAGGAGAGGCAGATTACTGGTGAGAATCGATTAAGCGTACTCAACCTGCCGCACTGAAGATGTCTTGGGAGAAGTTCCAAGAGCTGTTCAATGACAAATACTTTCCCGAAAGTGTTCGTCACATGAAAGAGGTGGAGTTCATCAAATTGGAGCAGACTAATATGACCGTGTCGCAGTATGAGGCTAAATTTGCTGAGTTGTCCCAGTTTGCGTCCCACTTGGTGGATAATGAAGAGCGAATGATGCGAATGTTTTTGCGAGGTTTGAAACCTGAGATACGTCAACATCTTATTTCTCATAAACTGTGTTTGTATTCAGATGTTGTGAATAGGGCTCAGTTAGTAGAGCGCGATAACGAGTCAATGCAACCAAAAGAGAGCAGTCGGCAAAATGATAATACCAGTGAGAGCAGTCATCAAAGCGGTGACAACAAGCGTGGAGGGAATCAACAGGCCAGAAATGGTAACCACTTCGGTGGTAATCAGGGCCAAAACAATAAGAATGGTCATTTCAAGAAGTGAAGATTCAACAACGATGGAAAGACGTCAGCACCAGCACCCGTTGTTAAGGAAGGAGAACGACCACCTATCATATGTTTCAAATGTGGAGGGGAGGGGCACATCAGTCCAAACTGCGCGATGCCGTCTAAAGTATGTTATAATTGTGGAAGAGAAGGTCATTTAGCTCGATTTTGTTGTTTACCAAAAACAAGTTCAGCCAAGATGGAGACACCAAAGGCCGTCCCAGAAAGTCAAAACCGGTAGTGCAAGGGAGAGCGTTTGTTGTGACCTCCCAGAAAGCAAGGAACCCGAATGAGGTCATCACGGGTAAGCTTATCATAAACTCTAACGAAGTCTATACTTTATTTGATACCGGTTCTACCCATTCTTTTACTTTTCCTACTTGCACTCATCGATTAAATTTGACTCCAGAGAAATTAGACTTTGATTTATCTGTTGAAACTCCATTGGGAGAAACCTTCATTACATCCACGGTTTATAAGTCTTGTTTGGTTCAAGTTGGAACCCACACATTACCTGTCGATCTGATTTCATTAAAAATACTTGCATTTGACGTGATTCTAGGGATTGATTGGTTAACTACTCATCATGAAAAATTGATTGTTTTCGTAAGGTTGTTAGCTTTCATATTCCTAATCGACCTATTATGCGAATTCAAGCAACCAAACCATTAAAATCAATCGCTGTCATCTCAAGCAATAAAGCTATTCGTTTATTGAAAAATGGATGTCAAGCTTTCTTAGCTCATGTCACGGATCTAAACAAAAATACGTCAGTTTTGAATGATATTTCTATTGTTAATAAATTCCCTGACGTATTCCCTGAAGAACTTCCTGGCCTACCCCCAGAGCGTGAAATTGAATTTTGTATCGACCTTGAACCCGGTATAAAACCCATTTCCAAAGTCCCATATCGAATGGCTCCTATTGAACTTCAGGAGTTAAAGATCCAACTGCAGGAATTGTTAGACATTGGCTTTATTCGTCCTAGTACTTCTCCTTGAGGTGCTCCTGTGCTATTCGTGAAGAAGAAAGATGGAAGTATGCGACTTTGTATTGATTATCGGGAGTTGAATCATGTCACCATCAAAAACAAGTACCCATTGCCACGTATTGATGACCTGTTTGACCAGTTGCAAGGAGCACAATTCTTTTCAAAGATCGATCTTCGTTCTGGATATCATCAGCTGAAGGTTAGAACTAAGGATATTCCAAAGACGGCTTTCAGAACTCGGTACGGGCATTATGAATTCCTAGTCATGTCCTTTGGATTGACTAATGCTCATGCTGCCTTCATGGATATGATGAACCGGGTATTCAAGGAATATTTGGATCACTTTGTGGTCGTCTTTATTGATGACATCCTTATTTATTCCAAAAACCGTGAAGATCATGAGCAACACTTGAGGCTGGTACTCCAAAAGCTTCGTGAATATAAGCTTTATGCCAAGTTGAAGAAATCGAGTTCTGGTTGGAGGAGGTAGCATTCCTTGGGCACGTAGTATCAAGTCGTGGAATATCGGTTGACCCGGCAAAGATTGAAGCTATTCAAAGCTGGGAGCAACCTAAATCAGTGACCGAAGTACGTAGCTTTCTTGGTTTAGCTGGTTATTATCGGAGATTCGTGGAAGGATTTTCTCGAATCGCTACTCCATTAACTCAGCTGACTCGGAAAGATACAAAGTTCGGTTGAAGCAAAGAATGTGAGAAGAGTTTTCAAGAACTCAAGAGGAGACTCATTTCAGCACCTGTTCCAATAATACCATCTGGCTCGGAGGGATTTGTCATCTACAGTGATGCTTCGAGCAAAGGGTTGGGATGCGTTCTCATGCAACATGGAAAAGTCATAGCCTATGCATCAAGACAACTCAAGGAATATGAGAGGAATTATCCTACTCATGATCTAGAGTTGGCAGCTATTGTCTCTGCACTTAAAATTTAGAGGCATTACTTGTATGGGGAGAAGGTGGAGATCTTTACGGATCATAAAAGCCTCAAATATTTCTTCACTCAAAAGGAACTCAACATGCGACAACGACGTTGGCTTGAACTGTTAAAAGATTATGATTTACCATTCAATACCATCCTGGAAAAGCGAACGTGGTAGCTAACGCATTGAGTAGAAGATCATATGCAAGTACGAGTGCGATATTGTCAACACAAATGCCCATTTTGTGTGACTTGCAAAGGATGGGGATAGAGTTAAAGACTCCAGGGACCCATGTGATGATGACGAATATACGAATAGAATCAACTTTAATCGATAAAGTTAAAGTTGCTCAAGCTACAGACCTGGAGCTGATGCGTATGAGGAAGAAAGTGCAAGAAGGTGCTATGCCGGAAGCAAGAATCGATGAAGAAGGAATACTTCGAGTCAACTCCAGACTTTGTGTTCCTAACAACCCTGATTTAAAGTATGAAATCATGATGGAGGCGCACAACACACCGTTTGCAATCCATCCTAGAAGTACCAAAATGTATCATGATCTTCGTCATACATTTTGGTGGAGCAATATGAAGAGAGAGATATCGCTGTTTATCTCGAGGTGTTTAACTTGTCAACGAGTCAAAGCGGAGCATCAAGCACCAAAAGGTCCATTGCAACCACTTGAAATTCTAAAATGGAAGTGGGAGCACATTACCATGGATTTCGTTACCGGTCTTCCTAGGGCTTCTCAAGGTATTGATGCGATTTGGGTCATTGTTGATAGATTGACCAAGTCTGCTCATTTCTTACCGATACGAGAAACTTATACACTTGAACGTCTTGCTCGTATGTACATAAACGAGATTGTAAGACTGCATGGTATGCCAGTATCCATAGTTTCTGATCGAGACCCAAGATTCACTTCACGATTTTGGGTTAGTTTACAAAAAGCTATGGGCACAGATTTACGATTTAGTTCGGCATATCATCCTCAGACGGACGGACAATCAGAGAGGACTTTTCAAACTCTAGAAGATTTATTAAGACTCTGTGTCCTTGACTTCAAGGGAAGTTGGGACAAGTTCTTACCATTGGTGGAGTTTTCCTACAACAACAGTTATCAAGCAAGTATTGACATGGCTCCATTCGAAGCATTGTATGGAAGAAAATGTCGTTCTCCAGTATGTTGGGATGAGGTGGGTGAAGCAACGTTGTTGGGACCGGAGTTGGTACGTATGACTACAGAAAAGATTCAAACGATACGACAACGTATAAAAACCTCACAAGATCGACAAAAGAGTTATGCTGATCTTCATCGAAAGGACGTGGAATTTGATGTAGGAGATCATGTGTTCTTATGTGTTGGTCCATGGAAAGGAGTTACGAGATTTGGAAAGAGAGGAAAGCTCAATCCTCGATTCATCGGTCCATTTTTAATCCTCGATCGAGTAGGAACTGTGGCTTATAGACTCGCTTTACCGCCAAGTATGTCTCGTGTTCATAACGTTTTTCACATATCCATGTTACGCAAATATGTGGAAGACCCGAACCGCATTATTGAGTTAGAACCGGACGAAATAGCAGAGGATTTGACGTATGAAGAAGTTCCTGTTCAAATCTTGGATAAGAAGGAACATATTCTACGCTCCAATGTTATACCTCAAGTCAAAGTTTTGTGGAGAAACCACGATGTTGAGGAAATGACTTGGGAGTTAGAATCTGAAATGAAATCAAGGTATCCTTACCTTTTCGACATACCAGGTACGTACCCTAATTTCGAGGGTAAAATTTCATAAGAAGGGGAGATTGTAAGACCCCAACTTTTATAAATAAAGATGAATTTTCTATAAATATCATTTTTGAATATTATGGAGTTAATTTGATATAATGTTATAGTTGTGGGTAATATTTATAAATTTTGCAAAGTACGCAAGTTGTTATATAATATTCGATTGGTCGGGGAATATTCGTTTTAACAGGAAATATTCGTACAATGGCACAATCATTGGTGGACCCTACAACGGAATTATTGTCGGATTGAGAAAGCGACAAAAATATTTTATTAAAAATAACGGCGGAAGTTTTACCATTGATACTGTTGAACTACTCGGTAGTAAAAGTACAGTAATACGTGTGGTTGCATAGTAGCACACGGTATTGATTATTAATGCTTATGTGAGAAGTCACTCAGTTTGATTCAATTATTGTCAGTTAATAATATGAATTATTAACCGATAATGACGTTTTGTTTTATTCGTATTATTAACGTAATAAAACAGAAACATCTTTTTATATAAAACAGAATACTTTATTAAAGTTATTCTATAAATAGAATATATTATATTTAAAAGATTTTTCTTTAAATATGGACCGTCAGATTAAAGTAATCAATCTGGACCGTTCATGGATTAGTTACTATGCATTCTATTTTCCTATAAATAGCAGCTCATTCCTTCATTATTTTTTACGAATTCACTGAACTCTAGAGAGAGAAACTATAGAGAGAAACTATAGAGAGAGAGAGAGAAGAAGAGTATTCTGCTACTTAACTACTTTCTTATTTCAGCTCTTCTTTAAAACGGTAAGGGGTGTTATTCTTTCTTATTCATGAAGAGAACTGTTGTTATTTCATTATTTATTATTCTGTTGGAATAACCTGTATACGCGGTCTACCCTATACTTGGTGACATCCTTCTGCTATTCTGTTGGAACATCTTGTCTGTGTGTTTTACACCGGACCTGGTTCCATTTTTATTATTATTCTGTTGGAACATCCTGTCTGTGTGTTTTACACTGGATCTAGTTCCGTTTTTATTATTATTCTGTTGGAACATCCTGTCTGTGTGTTTTACACCGGATCTGGTTCCGTCTTGTTATTATTCTGTTGGAACATCCTGTCTGTGTGTTTTACACCGGACCTGGTTCTATTATTTATTATTCTGTCAGAATATCCTGTCTGTGCGTTTACACCGGACCTGGTTCCATTATTTATTATTCTGATGGAATAACCTGTCTGTGCGGTCTATCGCATGCCGGGTGATTTTTTTTGTTATTCCATTCTTTACTATACTCAGTTGGTTAAGTTTTAACTTCTATACTCCATGAAATTAGTGGAATATCCTTGATAATTGCGGTTCATCCATTATCTTTTCATGAAAATATTCTTCTAAGCATTCTTAAATTTTACTCCACAAAGCAGTATCATGTTGACAATTTGGACGTTGTTAATTCTTGGATAAATTAATTCTTGAACTTGTTTTATTGAATTCTTATATCATTGTCATCATCCTCATGTTTATAAAATGTTAAAAGTCATCTGTGGCCTGTAGTGCATATATGGACTTGGTATGATTATGACCAGGGATTATTCGGTATAATCATGACCGTAATGTTACAAATAATGTGGTAAAAGTCCTAATTGGCCCGTAGTGCGTTGATGGACAGTTGTTGGCATGATCATGACCATTAATAAATACACGAATATCCTTGGCCGTAGTGCAGGGGTGATTCGATGATGTGAATTATTTTATTAAGCTGAGTCCCAGCGATCACAGTTTTGAAAAACCTTTTAAATCATAAAAGATACTAGAGTTTATTTTCTACTTGACTCTTTTAATGGATTGCTTGTTCCACTGCAGTTAAACTTGATGTCTATTATATTTTATCAGTTTAACATTGTTGAAGGCTAATGATAATTTATTCTGCATTATCTTAGTCATAATATTTCTTATTGGCTAGTTGAGCTCACCCTTTCTTTCACTGTTCTCTTCAGGAAATGAGAACGTAGCTGGGGCAAGTCGGGGAACGGAGTGATGGTCCGAATGATAGTATTAGTTAGTAGTCCTCACTATTCTATGTAACAGTGTGTTAATAAATGTAATGAGGACTCCTTTTGAGTATGAATACTCTCTAGAAGATAATATTTGTATTCAAACTCACAGTTTATGTTTTGTCATATTGTACACTATAGTTGTATTAGTAAGTTGTATTTATATTCTGTATTATGTATCTGACGACCCAAGATGGGTGATGTATACCTAATTTTGGGGGCATCACAGACATCATCGCACTCATTCCTGCATATGATCTTCTACTCAATGTGTCAGCTACCACGTTTGCTTTTCCAAGATGGCATTGAATAGTGTGGTCGTAATCTTTCAACAGCTCGAGCCAACGTCGTTGCCGCATGTTGAGTTCTTTTTGAGTGAAGAAATATTTGAGGCTTTTATGGTCTGAATATATCTCCACTTTCTCCCCATATAGATAGTGCCTCCAGATCTTTAGCACGAAAACGACTGCTGCCAACTCTAGATCATGAGCAGGATAATTCCTCTCATATTCTTTAAGTTGTCGCGAGGCATAGGCTATAACTTTCCCACGTTGCATGAGAACACATCCTAACCCTTTGCCTGAAGCATCACTATAGATAACAAATCCATCCGAACCAGATAGTATTGTCAGAACAGGTGCCGAAATGAGTCTCCTTTTGAGCTCTTGGAAACTCTTCTCACATTCCTCGCTCCATACGAATTTTATATCCTTCCGAGTCAGCTGAGTTAACGGGGTAGCGATTCGAGAAAACTCTTCCACGAATCTCCGATAATAACTAGCTAAGCCCAGAAAGCTACGTACTTCGGTCACCGATTTCGGTTGCTCCCAACTTTGTATTGCTTCAATCTTCGCCGGGTCAATAGATACTCCATATTTTGACACCACGTGCCCTAGGAATGCTACTTCCTCAAGTCAGAACTCGTATTTCTTTAACTTAGCATATAGCTTATTTTCACGCAGCCTTTGGAGTACCAGCTTCAAATGGTGCGCATGACCTTCACGACTTTTGGAATATATAAGGATGTCATCAATAAAGACAACAACGAACTGATCCAAATATTCCTTTAATACTCGATTTATCATATCCATGAAAGCCACAGGAGCATTAGTCAATCCAAAAGACATGACTAAGAATTCATAATGCCCGTACCGAGTTCTAAAGGCAGTCTTTAGAATATCCTCAGTTCTAATTTTTAGTTGATGATATCCAGAACGAAGATCAATTTTTGAAAAGAATTGTGCTCCTTGTAACTGGTCAAATAGATCATCAATACGAGGTAGCGGATACCTATTCTTGATAGTGACATGGTTTAATTCCCGGTAGTCGATACAAAGTCGCATACTCCTGTCTTTCTTCTTTACGAATAAAACAGGAGCACCCCAAGGAGATGTACTAGGACGAATGAAACCGATGTCCAACAACTCCTGTAGTTGGACCTTTAACTCCTGAAGTTTAATAGGAGCCATTCGATATGGGATTTTAGAAATGAGCTTTGTACCAGGTTCAAGATCAATAAAGAATTCAACTTCACGTTCTGGGGGTAGACCGGGAAGTTCTTCAAGAAATACGTCATGAAAGTCAATAACAACAGGAATATTATTCAAGTCTGACGTATCTTTATTCAAATCCATAACATGAGCTAAGAAAGCTTGACATTCGTTTTTCAATAAACGAATAGGTTTATGACTTGATATGACAGCGATTGATTTTAGTGGCTTAGTTGCTTGAATTCGTACAACAGGTTGGTTAGGAATATGAAAACTAACAACCTTACGAAAACAATCAATTTTAGCATGATGAGTAGTTAACCAATCAATCCCTAAAATCACATCAAAAGCAAGTATCTTTAAAGAGATAAGGTTAACAGGTAAGGTGATGGTGCCAACTTGGATCAAACAAGATTTATAAACAGTGGATGTGATGAAAGTTTCTCCTAACGGAGTCTCCACAGATAAATCAAAGTCTAATTTCTCCGGAGTCAAGTTTAAACATTGAGCACAAGCAGGAGAAATATTTGAATGGGTAGCACTGGTATCTAGTAAGGTATAAACTTCGCATGAATTTATGATTAGCTTACCCGTGATCACCTCGTTTGAGTTCCTCGCATGTTGACCAGTCACGAAAAATGCTCTTCCAGGAACCGTTGACTTTGAATTTTTTGGGACAGCCTTTTGAGTCACCGTCCCCGCTGAACTTAGTTTCGTTACAGTACAATCTCGAGCAATATGTCCTTCCTTTCCATAATTATAGCATACCTTGAACTGTTGTGGGCAGTTTGGGCTGATATGTTCCTCTTTTCCACATTTATAGCATACGACTGGTGGTCGTTCTCCTCCCTTAGAACCAGTTGCTGCTGGTGCTGACGTCTTCACATTGTCATTGCTGAATCTCCTCTTTTTAAAATCTCCCCCCGACTCGCTTCTTCTATTCTCATGGCCATGATTACCACCAGAGTGGTTGTCGCTCTTATCCGTATTCTTCTTTCTCCGCTGGTTATTGTTGTTCTGATGACTGCTGTCACCGGTATGGTCCTGGTTGTGGTCCCTTAGTTGACCATACTCGTTATCTCGCTCTAATAATTGAGCCCTGTTGACAACATCTGAATAGAGAGAAAATTTATGAGAAATGAGATATTGACGTATGCCGGGTTTCAAACCTCTCAGAAACATCCGCGTCATACGTTCCTCATTCTCCACCAAATGAGGTGCAAACCTAGATAACTCTGCAAACTTCGCCTCATACTGGGACACCGTCATGTTGTTTTGTTCCAATCTAATAAACTCTACCTCCTTCATATGACGAACACTTTCAGGAAAGTATTTGTCATTGAACAGTTTCTGAAATGTCTCCCTAGACATGCTGAGTGCGGCTGGATGGGTACGCTTCACAGATTCCCACCAGTAATCTGCCTCATTACTGAACATAAAAGTGGCGAATGGAACTTTCTGTTCCTCCGTGCATCCCAAGACATCGAATATCTTGGTAATTTTCTTAACCCATGTCTTCGCCTTAATCGGATCTAGCTTTCCCCAGAAATCTGGTGGTCCTAACTCTTTGAACTACTTGGCTGTGACCAGCTGTGCGTTGCCATTGTTTCTTCTTATATTTTGAACATGAATCTCCTTCATCTGGTTTTGCATGAATCGCAAAAAGCTTCTAAACATCTCATCGTTCATCGTCTGCTCAGTGGTGTTGTTCACAGGAGGAACATTGCCAGCCTGTTGCACGTTCTCCTCGTTGGTGAGTACAGGCGTCTCCATGGTCTCATTTACTCCACTGTTAACATTCTCAGTCGACATTCTCAAATACTGCCATAAAACAAGGGTTAATTTAATAAATTAACATATCACATAATATCCCTATATTATGACCGACCAACAAATAAGCTTAGGTAGGACACATTAGCGAAGGATTTACTCGTCTCTCCCCTCCTAGTTCTATTCCTCGATCTCCGCCAGAGATCATATCCCTAAGCTCTGATACCAACTGTGACGCCCCCAAAACAGGTATACATCACCCATTCTAGGTCGTCAATAACAAGGTACAGAAACAACTACAACTTTATTAATACAACATAAAAATAATGAGTTTAAAAATACAAATATTGTCATCTAGACAATATCCACACTCAAATAAGTCCTCATTACAATTATTGATACACTATTTTACAAAATAGTAAGGACTACTAAAACAACTTCTAGAATCATTATTCCACACCCCGACTAGTACTCGCTACATTCTCGCCTCCTGAGAAGAAAAATGGAACAAAAAGAAAAAGCCAACTAGCCCAGTAAAGAATATTATGACTAAGATAATATAAAATAAATTATCGTTAGTCTTCAACAGGGAAAAATCTAATAGAATACAATAGACAACAAGTTTTAATTCATTAGAAGAGTTAATTGAGAATAAAGTCTACTATCTTCTATATATGAATTTAAAAGTCCATCGTCAACATTTTATCCCTGTAACATCAATTAACATATATCTGGAATCAAATATTCATCTTTGCACTATAGGCCAAAGATATTCACCAGTTGATCATGTTCATCTAAACACCTGTTCATCTTTGCACTACGGGCCAAAGATATTCATTAGAAATTATTAATCTTTGCACTACAGGCCAAAGATATTCAATTATATCATCATTTAGGACTGAGGATGATGAAAAATATTTTAAAGAAAACGAATCCAGTGAAACAAAATAATAAATATTAAGGATTCGTATTTCAGTTTATCCATGTCCAAAAATACCTCATAAATAATTATAGTGGAGTGAAATTCAAGAATGATCAAAATATATATACAATCAAAGCTAGTATCCATAATAGATATTTTGGACAAAAAGAAGAAAATTTTATTTTTCGGTGAATAGTGCCGTATTCGTGAATAGTGCCGTATACGTGAATAGTGTCGTATACGTGAATAGTAACTCCGACACAAAAAATTCTAAATTTGATAAAAAGTTCAGATCAATACCTTGGCATAATGATATTGAAAAAAAATAATATCATTTAAGAAGAAATAACATCCCTTACCTCGTAAAGATAGTACTTCTAGTTGAAACACCGGATATAGACTATGACTTGAACTTGCACCGTATAGCAACACTCAAAGTATTAAAATACTCACAAGAATACGCTCACTAATATAGAGCGAGAAAGAGAGAGAAAGAGAGAGAAGATTTCAGTTTCTGGTGTGATTTTTAATTCTAACCTAAGCACCCTATTTATAAGAAAATGCTTAGAACACCAAAGTAGAAAATTTAATAAAATAATAATATTTCTTAAAAATATTCAAGCCCGCCTAAGAAATCTGATTTCAAATCATTTATAACACATGTGAGGCACTCAATTACAACAAAAAATGTTTTTCTTACAAAAAAATATTTTAAACTCCAAAAATCAATTATTTCGGAACTTCGGAACTTCAATAATTCATAACAAATAGCCCTTTTATCAGCAAATTCGAATCTCGCGATTTTTTATAGGAAATTCTATTCTCTACAACTTTACAGAAAAAAGTTTTTTCAAATTCCAAACAGAAATTGACCGAAATCCATAAATGGGCGATTTTATAAGCTATAATCAAATTTTGGTTAAGAATTGGGGTCAACCGACACACAAAACATGTGTTAATCATTTAATGCCACAAAAATACTCTTCCTCCTCATATACTCATATATCCCACATTCATTATAAAAATATCACAATCAATATATTATTAAAATAATATATTTAAATGAATTATTTTATCAAAAAAAGATAAAATATTAATTTTCAACAATTGTCACATTAAAAATTTTCTCCATCTATATCCATATAAAATTAATATTTTTCTCATCATATAAATCAATAATTAATTATTCACAAATAATATTACAGAATCACATTACTGACAACTAGGCAGTTCCCAGAAAAGAGGGGGGCTTTTCAATAAGGATTTTTCCTTACTGGCGCACAATTAGGTGACCAAAACTCTCCTTAGACAGAACTTTCTAGACATTACCAATAATGTTATCTAATAATATTATTCAGATAATATGAATTATTGCTCCGATAATAGAAAATACTGTGTAGTGACAATTATTGAAACAACAGTAGCAATTATTGAATCAATAAAATAAAATACTGAACAGTAATTAATGTAACAATTATTGAGTAGTGCATTCTTACGTAAGAATCAATAATTGGTGCAATACCGTGTGCTACTGTGTAACCACGCGTATTACTGTGTTTTAACCACCGGGTATTTCAACAGTATTAACGGTAACAACTACGCCGTTATTTATAAACAACTTATACTTGTCGTTTTCTTCATCCAATCGCTTTCCGTTATGGGGCTCACAAAAGACTGCACCGTCGTACGAATATTCCCCGACAGGAAGAATATTCCACGACCAAACGAATATTCCCCGACAATAATGAATATTTTATAACCACTTGCTTATTTAAAATATTTACGCATTTTACCCATAACTAACCACATTAATCAAATAAACCCTTATTATTTCAAAATAATAAATAGAGGAAATCAAATTTCATTTATTAATAATTTGGGATCTTACAAGTAGTCTCTATAGAATTCAAATAATAATTCTCATAAACTAAGTACGGACAGACTTAGTTTATCATTGGTAAAATAAACTAAGTAGCATTTGCTTAGTTTGCCACAATTTTCAATAAACTCAATAATACTCTCCTTTTAATCTTCAATACACTCAATAATAAAGCAAGATACTTTGGAACATAGAAACCCGTTTGACATTCACTCAGTAGGAGTGAATGTCAAATAGTCCCCAGTTTGGGACTGTTACTAGATGTTATGTCTCTCACTTAGGTCGGTGCCAATTAAGAGAGTGTGTGTTTATAATATTTTGAGGACTTTTTAGCTGGTGTCTCTACATGTTCTTCGAGTGCATACTTAGACTAAGTTGTCTTGGTCTATTTTGTGTACTTGAAGACCATGAGGAGGTGCTACTGAAAATTTCTTAAAATATTATAAACACGCACCTTCTGAATGACTTAATGTGAGGAGACGTATCCAGGAACGGGAGAGAAGCCTAACCCCTGTAGAGCGGAGATATATACTAGGAAAACTAAATACATGCATGTACCACATTCATGATTATTCTTGATCTAATTGGGTATTTTCTTCAATTAAAGATGTCAGCCGACCGAAGTTGGATGTACCGTAGGATTAAGATTGATGGGAGGGGATTAGTTGATGCGTACCGTGAAGGGGTGTCCAATTTTATGAACAAAGCAATAGAACATGTTGATTATCCGAACGGAAAGATGAGATACCCGTGTTTTAAGTGTAAGAACATGATATGGAAGACTGGCGATGAAGTTAAATTTGACTTATATTCACGTGGGTTTATGGATGGGTATTCGGTATGGATTCATCACGGGGAATCAGTTGAGTTTAAAGAACGGACAGATAGTACTGTAGACCAATCCTTTCACAGGGATTCGCAATCAGATAACTATGACGTCGTGCAGATGTTGGTTGATGCGTATGGCCCTACCAATATTGACTGGGCTAAAAACGAGCATGCGTCAAGCAGTGATCAGCAAAAGCCAAATGATTCAGCAGCTGCTTTCTATAAGTTTCTATCTAAATCGGGTGTTCCATTGTATCCTGGAAATGACAAGCACACCAGGCTTTCTGCAGTTACGAAGCTTTTACATTTCAAGAATGAGCATGACTGCAGTGAGAGAGGATTCAATGATTTGCTTGATATTCTCAACGAGTTCTTACCTAGGGATAATACGCTGCCCGTGAATTACTATGAGGTGAAGAAGATGGTTAAAGGGTTGAATATCGGGTATGAGAAGATCGATGCTTGTGAGAAGGATTACATGTTATATTATGGGGAGGACAAAGATAAGGTTCAGTGTGATATCTGCAACTGGCCAAGGTACATGATCACAAAACATAGGGGGGGGGGAAGGAGAAACATGTTCCAAAGAAGATTTTATGGTATTTTCCTCTTGCGCCGAGGTTGCAGCGGCTATTCATGTCTGCGTCGAGGATCCAGTTGATGTCGGCTCGTCTGTGTAGGTTTCAACTAACATATATCACTTATGTTCAATTAGAATGATATTATTATGTGATTAATAAATTAAAATGTTCTTAATAAATTTTGTATTCTAGTATTATGGATCATGTCGCTAAGGCGACCGTACACGCCATCTGCCTGGTGTTAGAGTTTATGCCCTAGAGGCCAATTATTTGATATAATTGCTTAACATTTTGATATTATATTTGATTGAATAAATGAATGATTTTATTATGGTTTTATTTACTGTGTTATATAAATGTTAACATAATAAAAATCCTTAGAATAGTGATACAAATTATATTGTTTCAAGTATGTGACTTGAACATGAGATTATATAATTACAATTAGTATCATTGTTCTTAAATGTCCCTAGTCGAGTATCATTGTTGATGGGACAACAATGATGCATTAAGACTAGTTTGTGGATTGACTGATGACCAAATCTCATTGGTCATAAATATATGAGATATTAAGTCAATGCATAGGTACATGTTAGAGAACGATGTACTGAACAGACCCACCATGAGAATTCTATGTGGAGCACTATGCGAAGTGTCATTAGCAATTCTCATAGTGATAATGATGTAATGGTCCTCCGACCTGAAATCACTATATTTCTACACGAAAATTTATGTACTTTGATATCATCAAATGTCACCTTTAATAGGGTGGACTATAAATGTGATTATTGGGTACATCATGAAT
Organism: Panax notoginseng; assembly: GCA_016801055.1. Taxonomy (NCBI): domain Eukaryota; kingdom Viridiplantae; phylum Streptophyta; class Magnoliopsida; order Apiales; family Araliaceae; genus Panax; species Panax notoginseng. The sequence continues at coordinate 217,421,567 of CM029014.1, read as the reverse complement.
CGTGTGAGGAATATGAGTGATCTAGATGGAATTTAACCCTCCTATTTATTAGGGGTGATATCCATAGGCCTCTTGATTGAGTAGGACTATAAAATGCATGGTCATGCTCAAATAGTAATTTGTTTCATATAGTCTACTCATTGATCAAGAAAAACTCAGATTAAATTATGAAGAGTATGACACATTCCATGACTCGAGTTTAATCTAGGATATTAAGGTTAAAAGGATTAAATTACATTGAAACATTGGTCACGAAAAGGTTGCATCGAATCATCGATCTTATTATTACTTGGGTAGCAGTGATGCATTACTAGATGCCGGTCACTGTTTATAATTTTATAATATGATTTTAAAATTATTGCCAATGTAATAATAACCTATAGAGTCACACACATAGAACGTAATTTAAAAAGAAATTAATTTAAATTGTAAGGATTTAAATATATCAATATGATTAATAGTATTTTAAATCACGAATTTAAATTAAAAAGGATAATTTGTATATATGTATATTAATTAAGTAAGACTTAATTAAGATATATATATATATATATATATATATATATATATATATATATATATATATATAAATTCGGATTTTAATAATATTAGGTTTTGATTAATTCCTCCTAACTGCTATATATATATATGATATATATCAGTCATTTTGGGATTACGTCAAAATACAAAACCCTAGCCGCTCTTAGAGAGAGACTAGAGAAAACAGTTTCAAAAATCCTCATCCTTGGTGGCTAGTACCGCGGTTCCTTCTTCTGCAGATCGTAGGACGATTAGCGAAGCGTTCGTGTGGATATCGTAGATACGCAGTTCGTTTGGATTGCATTGGAGATTCAATCGCATCAATTCCAGTTTCTTAATCGGTATAATTTCTAACCACTGAATTAATTGTTTTTCGCATGGATCCTGTTTAGGGTTTCGAAATTGCTTTAAATTGTCCTATTTCTGCTGTGCGTTTCTGTGTCGAAACCCTACACCTGGCGCATCTCCCTACTGGTTGTATGCGATTTAGCCAGTACGCGCGCTACGATGTCGGCTTCATGGTGACAGTGTTGCGGGAGTTTTACGTAAGTCGAATTAAATATATTAAATCAAGGTCCATGTTATTTATGAATTACATATTGTTCAAATAATTAATTATACGTATGTTATGTCTGTTTGATAGAGATACTACAGATACGAGGCCGACATCACTAAGGCGGATGGTGACGCCGTTATCATTGCCCACATCTCGAAGAATTATGCCAGCTGGCTGTACGAGATGCGACAGAGGGCAGTCCGGGCGGTAGAAGAATCATTCGGGACTACTTTGTGAGAGCATCAGCCGCCAGTAATATCAGATGCAGCATGGGCTACGATGTGTGTGTACTAGGATGATGCCGCGTTCAAGACCAAGTCGGAGTAGATGAAGAAGAATCGTGGCAAGCTGCGAGTTATACATACTTCTGGCTCGCAGTCATTTTAAGAGGTTAAGTCGGTATGTATTTCCCTTTAGTTTAGTTTAATATTAAACTGTAATTATAGTAAATTAAGGTGATATTATTTACTGTATATGATTTAGGCCATGCGGAGTAGCTTAGGCCGACCTCCTACTATGATCGAGTTCTGGGATAGAGTCCATACGCCGAAGGCTCTACTTCGGGGTCGACGATATCTCCATCAACACTAGCTATACGGGTAATACATTTACTATAATAAATATTATTTAAGATAATTTTACGTAATTTATATGATGATACCAAGATAACTCACTTGTATATCAAATTACAGGAGTGGTTTGAGAAGCTCCGCAGCCAACGTATAACGTAGTTGCAGGCTGCAAAGGGCGACGCTGAGACGTTAGATTCCACCGTCCCTCTGCCCGAGATTAGTTTATCTCAGGACGAGGAGACGACTCTTTGGGTCGCGTCTCAGGATACTCCCACTAGTACTACCGGCCGGTATCGAGTGCTGGGGTTACCGAGGATACCAACCTATACACTTCTAGAAGGTATAATATCTTAGTTTATTTCTTGTTTATGAATAAAGTAAACTTATAATATTATTCATGTTATATTTATTTTTGTAGGCTCTAGCTAGCTTCTGCGTCTGACAGCCCCCGTGGGACCATCACATACGGGCGCTTGCTTAGACGATGCTTTATTCCAGTGTGTTATGGTTGTGGTGTCGGAGAGGTTTGAGACTGATCCATTGTTCCATCGTCAAGACCCATCAAGCCGTTCTCGCCTCCATCAGCTTACGCAGGACATTGCAGCTGGTGCCACCGCCGAGAGTACGGGTATCCCTCCGGAGCAGTGGGCCGCGATACGCGACGAGATTGTTCGGATGGTGGTTACCTTAGTCGAGGACGCGTTTGGGCCGATGTTGAGTTAGCGCTCTACTGCTTAGGTATATTATTCATTTTAAATTTAAATATATATTCTGTATGTTATTTAATTTTCATTTAGTTATCTTTAACTGAATCATATATATGGAATAATGAGTTACATTATATTGTATCAACAGGGTGACCAGCAGACTAACGAGCGGGATGACGATGATGGCAATTTTCATACTCCAGAGCAGCGTTGACGCCCGCCCGATGACCCTCCTCACATCGGGGGCTCTACTAGCTTTACTCAGTTTACATTATTTTTGACTTAGTTTACATTCTGAGTTACATTATTTTTGATGTATTGTAGTTTAAACCTTGTCATTACTTTGGTTTTGTTGCGGTTTGACATTTATTTTAATTTAGCTTAATGAGATGTTTGATATAGTTTAGTTTAGATTAATGGGATGTTTTTGACCTTTTTACTTCTCATTTAGTTGGTTTTTGACATATTGTCGGCCTTGGTAATTATAATTCATGTTATTGGCCATATTGTTAGCTTGTGTATGTGTATATGATGTTGGGAATACAGGCACAGGTACAAGATGTGGGTTAAATCCCTGGATATTGCAAAAATAAATAAAATATTAAAAAAAATACTATTCTCGACGGAATAGTATTATTCTCGACGGACGTCCATCGAAAATAAGTCCTTATCATTTTGGTCATGTGCCACGTGTCACATATAGTCTCGATGGAAACAGTGGTAAACTCAACGGAATTTCGTCGACTTTAAGGGATTTAGGAATTTTGACAGGCTGCCACGTGGCATGCTTATCATCGACCGAATATCCTTGACAGACTAGTTTCTGTCGTAAATATATTAACCCCGACTGAATATTCGATCGAAGATAATTTCGTCGAGGGTAAGTATCCCCGATCGAAATGTCGATGGACTTAATTTTGACCTGCTTATATACGACCGAATTTTCGACTAAATATTCCGTCGGAAATAAGGTTAATCTCGACAGAATATCCTTATAACCGACGGAATATTCCGTCGAAAATAACCTTTTCTGTTGTAGTGTGTGTGTGTGTGAATATATATATATATATATATATATATATATATATATATATATATATATATATATAAACTAAAAATACTAGTAAATATATATCTCCATATCACAAGTGGAAAAACAATTTTAATAGGCTTAAAATTGAATGCTTTTTTTAGTTACAGAAATTAAAGTGATTTTTTTTGTTATTTAATACACCTTACAGTTGAAACTGATTTTTTTTTTGGTTCTACAAAATTATATTGTAAATTTTTAAATTTGTTAATGCCAAGTTTTGTCGGCGCGTTCAATCACCAAATCCATGCTATTAACCTGCACAATAACAGATCACACACGAAGCTTGACGGCTCGTGCCGCCGGGAGATAGCTCCGGTGTGAGAATGAGTACAGGCCGTTCACAAGGTTTAACAATGGAGGCTTTAGTGTTTAGTGCTCAAAGATGTATTACCTCTTTAACTGTAGTCAAGCCTTGTATTTATGGCCATTCTCACTTCCTTAGAATCCCTTTTTGAGTCGGATTATGACCCCTAAATATGGTAGTTACCTATATTTGGGTCCAACACAATCTCCTTAAAAGGTGTAAGTAGAATCCAATTCAAATACTATCTTTGGAGTTACCTTATTCGAATATGATTAGGGCTAAAGTCCTTAACCATATAAACTTCTTATAACTCCAGACTTTGCACATAGGCCGTCCAACTGCACAGGCCCAATCCAACCGAACATATATATACTGGTCTGGGCTTCGGTCCCAGGGACTTGAAGGCCCGACCCCGATCATCATGATCAAAATAGGACTCCGGCCCAAAGGGCTCGGATATCCAATCTCGAACACCTTCAACACCCAGCATGGCTTCGGCCCAATGGGCCCAATCTCCTCGGTTCCAGCCCAGGCCTTCAGCCCACCTTAAGATCGGTAAAATACTCCCGAACATTGCCCCCCCAGTCTCTGGTTATAAAAATGTTTATAATTAGAGACTTGAAAGGACAAGCGCTTGAATAGCCACGCCAGGAAATGATGAGCTGTCTCGGGAACTCAAACGGTTCCTTTTCGTTTTTGGAGCTGGTGCACGTTTCCCAGAACTGGGCTCCACTCATCATAAATAGCCGCCCTGGAGATCCGTGTCAATCACGCTATATAAACCCCTATCCACCCAACACTGACACCTTTTCGAACCTTTCATCATTTCAAATTCCTCTCTTAAAATTTCTGGCGAAGGCGATTTCCGGCGAGCTTCTTTCTTCTGCATTTCAAGTTTTTCATCTTGTTGTTACCTCTTCAGATCTCTCCTTAGTTCATCATCCTTCTCCAATGGCTAATTCTAGCATCCCTCCTCCCACTGAAATAATTCCATCCTCAGTTACTACCGGCGACCTGATTCCAGTCGAACTTCCGGTAGCTCCTTCGGATATCTCCCCTGACAACGTCGAAGCCAAAATTCAAAACTCTTACTTTTCTGAGACCGGCTTCTCACACATCAACACCCAATCAACTGTCCTCCCATCTCAAATATCAGACATCCGTACTCTGTTCAACATACCGAAGGACTACAAGCTTCGGGTACCTAGTCCGGAGGAGAGAATGTTCTGGAGACCCGAAGGCAAATGGGTTGTCGTTCCCCTATATGACCTGAAGTATGGGGTTCGATTTCCACTTCATGAGTTTATATCTTCTTTTCTTTGCTTTGTGGGGGTCGGGTTCGCACAACATATGCCAAACTCATATATCCACCTGATCTCCTTCGTCGCTTTGTGCCAGGAGCTAGGTATTACTCCTGGCCTTGACTTTTTCTTCGCCTTATTCACCGTCGGAAGGTCGAAGGAACCTAGCGTTCAGCAATTAAATAAACAACCCAACCGACCCGTCCTTATCAAAACTCCCTCAAGCAACAAAGGCTGGCATCCACAATGGATCTTTGTAAAAAGGACTGACCTTAAACTCCTCCCCAAATGGGCCCATCCCGAAGATCCCATCGCCAAAGTAAATTCCCCAAGGACGGGGCTGGTGCATTCAAGGAGTTCTACAAAAAGTTGATCAAGACCGAATGGAGTCTAAAGGCTTTGTCTAACAAAGCCTGGTTGTACAAACACGGATGTAAGTATCTTATCCCGAACATCTTCATACAACCAACCTCTCTTGTCATACTTTCGTAACCATTTCTCTTATTTGTTTCCTTTGTGCATTGACGATCTTCAAACCCCAAGGGGCCGCTGAGTCCTTGGCTCCTCTTCCCATCACCATCGAGCCGACCCGTCTTCCAATAACTGATGAGACGGTCGAGGAGGAGACCATCCAAATTGAAGACCTCTCAACTGGTTCTGTTTCGGGTCTAGCCCCCCTAGATAACACCATCGAGCCTACTAACAAGAACGCTCTGAACATGAACCGATCGGAGAAGATGGCTCTGCTGAAAAAGAGTAAGAAGAAGCCGTCTACCAAAGGCCCTTCCCAACCATCTGCTTCTATCGTTCTGAAGCCAACTCCTCTACGTCCACCATCAGTCACCAATATCGAGGATTTGGAGGAAACCGAGGGAGTTCCTCTCGAACCTCGAACTAAGAAGCCACAGTTGGACGAAGGTCCCGAACTTCAAGTCATGGAGGCCGATCCTCCCCCTACGTCCAAAGCAAGCTCTTCCCAAGGAACGCCGACTATATATTGGCCGAAGAGCCCTTCGGAGGTGTTCCCTTTCAACCTGTTTGAGCACTTCAAACTTCCCGATGATGACGAACGGTTCAAGGCATACTCCTCGAAAAAGTACTTAGTGGCCTACATCAGGGCTCAGTGTTAGGTAATTCCAAAATCGTTGAACCTCTTCTTTTATGCTTATGTTGTGTTGTTCATGGTTGATGTGTTGTTTTTGGTGTAGGCCAACGCCATCATCGCTCGAGCCATTCCACCTCTGGCCCGTACTACGAAGAAAGAGGCTCAACTGAGGTCGGATGTGGCGCTTCTCGAAGCTGAGTTGCGAGGTCGGGACTTGGATTTGAAGAAAGAGAAGGATTTTTATGCCGACACTCGAAATAAAGTGACCAAGGCTGAACGTCAGACCGCTGAGCTTAGGGAACAATATGCCTTTCTGCAGTAGGAGTTCGTCGGTCTTGAAGTTCATGCCAAGAAGATCATCCAGGAGAACGATGTCTTGTCCGAAGACGTCAAAGATCGGGAGAAGGCCATTGATGCTATCACGGAGAAGCACTACTAGAAAATCAGCCTATAGTGACGGTCACCGACCGGCGCTATAGGCCAAAAGGCCATCGATAAAAGTTTTAGCGACGTTCGCCGACCGTCGCCATAGTCGGTAAAGCCTATAGCGACGGTCTTTTGGCCTATAGCGACGGTCACCGACCCTAGCTATAGGTCATGGCAAAATCGTGTATTTGCTCTTTACTAACGGTCGCTGAGAGTTATTGCTACGGTCATGACTGTAGCTATAGATGTCTATAGCGACGCTCGGTGACTGTCGCTATAGGGATGTGTTTTATAGAATACTATAGCTACGGTCGATGACTGTCGCTATAGCCTTTTTATATTTAAAAAATAATAATTAATAATGCACATTTATTCAACAAACACAAATACAATATAAAATAAAATATAAAAAATATTATATACATCACTTAAAATCATTCACACTACAACATTACAATATAAGAAGAGATATTTTACAACATTACAATCATTCACAATACAAATGTTCCATCAACCTTCCTTCATATTTCTTCTCAGTATGACCACTGCAGCCTTTTAGCAAACAGCTTCCTGCAGCAGTTCCATCGCCAAAATCGATTGGAGAAGCCTCCTTTCTCATGACATCCTTTGATAAAAATTTACTGTTGAAATCCACTGCAACATCACATCACGATGATTCACTTTGGCCTGGCAATGAAATGCAACACAAAGAATTGCTCATGTTATCATGAATAATAGTGGGAGATGTGATCTCTTGCTCACTCACTTTGATGGAACTGGGCACTACATTTTCATTTTCTGCATTAGTACGCAGATGCTTCTTGTTGTTATCCTTACTTTTCCCTCTGATCATTCCATTTCTCTTCAAAAAATATTCCAACATCATCAAATTGACAAATAGTGAAAAATTATATGAATTAATAGAATATTAGAAATATAAGGCCAAGAGGGCTTTTGTTCATTTTCAGTCAAAAACTCATTCAATCTACGTATGAAATTGAAAAAAGTTCATACTAATTACATGCCTTCTCTATATGAGCCACCTAGATAGGGCTAATTATTTTAAAGTTTCATATAATATCATAGGGTAAACATATAACAACACCTTGATATGGCTACCCTTTTTGGGGAATCTATTTCTATGCCCATACTGGCAGCCAGGAGGCTCTGCCTTATGACTCTTCTCAGGCGTCGATGCAGGCACTGGTGCAGATGCAGGTGAACTTGAGAAAGATCTCACTTGGAGTTATGAAAGAATTCAACCCCTCCTTTACATGGAATATCCATCCGGATGATACAACATTACATATATCCTGCACAAGAATACAACAAATATAATCCATTTAAATTTCCAAGGCCACATACAAAAAGGCTTTGCTTCATGAAACAAGGAGAAAAGTTACCAATGTTGTTTTGATGCAGCATGTCAAGTTGGTTCTGTGACCAATTAGGGGGTGGGTTGGGGGAAGAAAAGTTGAGGTCACAAAAAACTGCTATACGGAAGTAGTAACATCAGTTATATATTATTTTGTACAAGAAAACTAAATATAAGGCAATCAACCAATAGTTTTAAAAGTAACCTCAAGGTGAACCATTTGAACACAACACCCCCCCTCCCCCCTCCCCCCTCCCCCCCCTAAAAAAACACTTGCTCTGGCATTAACAAAATCAGCTCTAGCAATGCAACCAACCCAAAAAAAACACATCTTCAGAAATCTCTCATAATTACCCTCACTTTCTATGAGAGAAATGTATCACAGCACACGTGTAAACGCTGTTATAGACAATTGACCTTGATTTCTGAAATCTAGCAGACAGACGCTCACCATTATCGCATTTTTTTAGCGCAAGAATTGCATATGAACGATATAAATGGAAAGAGAATAAGGAAAAAAAAAGATATAACATTGGACAGTTGGATGAGTGTGTATTCGCTTATTGCCAAATTGCCTAAAATCTGAAAGTAGTATGCACACAAGCCAATTATGTTTGATGATAAAGCATATACTTTGTAACAATTTTATTCATTTATTAATAAAAAGTATTAATTTATTAAAGGCTTTTAATTATCTACATGATGCTGTTTTATAATATGTGATAAACCCATAGTTTTAAGCAATGCTTTAGAATAATAATGATGATCATTCTAATGAGATCTAAATTCTTAGAAAGCTTAAAACTAAAATGGTTCCCAATCGTTGGATTACTAAATTGGGGATTAGTAAATCCGGATAGATTGGTACATACGTTGCTTGCTCATTGGATGAGGATGATTGATCTCATGATCATTTGTGTGGAGACACTAAAGCAAGTATGTAGGTGCTTATTAGATAATAAGTTCACTGAACGTGACTCGCTAAGGAATACCTAATAGAGTTTTACTTGTCTGTCAATAGAAATTCCTGTAGTGATAGTAGTACAAGTGATCCTTGGACTTGAGATCATCATAGTATCTTATGTATGATGAGTTATACTTTGACTTATTCCTTAAGACCCTTAGGGTATATCAAAGGGTATGCTTGGGTATAATAAGTTGTACATGGAGATAATATATGATCAATAAAGAATCTACCACTTCTAAAAAAAGAAGATAAATGTCCTATGTAATTCTATAAATGACAACCCAGTAGTCCTTGGCCAAGGTAGAATAAAATTAGAAAGGAGTTTCTAATTTACATTATTTGGAGTTGTGCATTTAAGAGTCGAAATACATATAATTAAATAAAATAAGACCTGACAGTAATTTCATGTCTTATATTTAATTGGGATATTGTATGGTGGAAGAATTGAATTGTACGATAACTATTTACTCAAATGTTCTTTTATGATTAATGTTGAAATCTATATTATCTAAAAAGTCGTTGATCGCTAGGGAGGCTTATCCCTATTGTAGAAAAAATATTATTTATTTAAATAAATTAATTATTTAATTTATTTATTTAAATAAGATTAGAATTGTTCTAATTGATTTATTCACAACCAGTTTAATATGGAGAACCTAAAGGGTCACACCATAAAAGGAAGAATAATTATTTAAGAAGTTAATGGCATAATCGTAATAATATGTTAAGTTTATTTAATTTAATCTATAGTGATAGAATAAATTAAATAGCTTAATATTTATTATTTAATATTTTAGAAATATTAAATATAAATTAATAAGATGAGTCTTATTAATATTATTACAATTATTATTATTTTAATTTCTAAAAGAGTTTAGGAATTAATTTAAATTATTTTAATTTCTAAAAGAGTTTAGGAATTAATTTAATATAAGTACTCTCATTTATTCCTAATAGGATTAGGAGAGAAAATTAGTTAAATGAGTTTAATTAATTATCCCTAATAAGATTAGGGTGTCCATTTAATTAAAAGATTTTAATTAAATAAATAATACCTTATTTTTAATTAAATAGGGTTACCTGATATCTTTATAAGGTGAGTCTTATATCAGATATCTATATACGTAATTTCAATAGTTGGAGAGTACGCTCTTTTCTATAGAGATAGAAAAACTAGGGTTTAGTCAACCACCCTTCTTCTTGAATATTTCTTCTTCCTTGGTGGATCACCTCTAGAGGCCAAACACTTGGGTGACTAACGTTGATCAAATGAAGGAACCAAACCCGGTGGATTAAAGTTGAACACGAAAAAGGATTGGAGGTGAACTTGTACCTGAGGAAGCTCGAATCTTCAAGGGTATGATTCTGGTTCTTTCTTTTTCGTTTAATTAATAATTGTGCATAAAGGATGATCCGGATATATGGTTTGTAAAATTTTAAACTCTGATTTTTACACGTTTTCGCTTATTTATTGCAATTTGATTGCGTTCATGAATATTACAAACCTAACAGTGGTATCAGAGCCAAACCTTTATGCGAATTATTAATTATTTTAATTTGATATGTATATTGATATGTGTTTATAACAATTTAATTGGACATAATTTGTTGTATAAAATTTATTTAAAAAAAAATAAAATAGTCGTAATAATTTTTTCGAAAATATGTTGGAAATTTGCGAAGTCTGTATTAATTTCCGAAAGTCTATAGATTGCAAACCTTTTTTTTTCGGCTGTCTTCATCCATGATGTCACGTGAACCAAGCCTGAAACATGAATCATGAGTCACGTGGAGTTATTGTAAAGGATCAGGATCATGTATTGTTAACATATATATATATATATATATATATATATATATATATATATATATATATATATATCTTAATTATTTTATTATTAAAATAAAAGTTTATTTTAATTTTAAAATTAAATTTTATGCTAACTAATTAGAGTTGGAATTAGATTCCATGATAACTAATTGGAGTTGAAATTGAATTTCATGTTTCCTTAAATAAAAGTGTTTATTTAGATATGAAATAAGATTTCATATTATTCAAAATAAAAGAGTTTATTTATGAATAGGAAAGAGAATCCTAATTTCCTTAAATAAAGGAGTTTATTTAGATATGAAATAAGATTTCATATTATTCAAAATAAAAGAGTTTATTTTTGAATAGGAAAGAGAATCCGTATTTCCTTAAATAAAGGAGTTTATTTAGATATGAAATAAGATTTCATATTATTCAAAATAAAAGAGTTTATTTGTGAATAAGAAAGAGAATTCGTGTTTCCTTTACTAAAGGAGTTTTTTTTTACTTGGAATTGGATTCCATAATTAATTAAAATAAAGGAGTTTATTTTGATTAAAAATTTTGATTAAAATAAAATAGTTTATTTTATTCAAAATTGGATAAATTAAAATAAAATAGTTTTATTTTGATTTAAATTTGAATTAAAATAAAGAAGTTTATTTTGATTCAAAATTAGATTTTATACTAACTAAATTTACCCATTAAATGATATCAATATATATATTGAATGTTTATTATTCATGAGATGAATATTATTTATTAATGCATATGGTGATATGTATGATAATAAATGGGATTGATTATGGACTATTGACTAATGTACTTGGATTTTATTTTAGTTGGATGCATGAATGTATGTGTTTTATTAAATGGGGTTTGCGTACCTCGTCTTCTCTAATTTTTTTCTTAATATAAATTCTATCTCCCTCCTATGTACTTCCCCTTGACTGCTGATCAAGGTTTCTATTTATTTTAAATAGTTATGTAATAGGAATTGTTAGAATTAATTTTGAAGAATTGGAGATCAAGGATCAAGGAGCGCTATGAAGACTCGTTTGTAATGAAGCCCGGGTTTAAATGTAATAGTTATATTTAAATATTAATTCTTGCACCCCTAGGGTTTGACTTTTTGGTTCACTTGGTGGCTCTAGTGAACCAAACTAGAATAAAAGTCCATAATCAATCCAGATAGAATATAGTATTCTATATGTGCATGCTTATATATATATATATATATATATATATATATATATATATATATATATATATATATATATATGCAAACATACTTCGCATGTTAATTAATATGATGCGTATTTTATATATATATGTGCATGCGCGCTAAAGAAGATGAGACAAATTAATAACAAACCCCTCAAATATTTTATATTAAGTTGTAACGTTCAAAGATATTTAGAATATCGAACGTCGCCTTCTAGCATGATATAAACAATAGAGTATTGAATATTTAATATGAGTTTATTGTGCACACACAAGGTAAGTATTAAATATTTAAGATGTTGTTTTTATTACATATGATGTTTATAAGGAATTGAACATTACTGCTTTGTTGTGCACACACAAGGGCTGTAGTTTTCTCTTCACTTATATGGAAATGCTGGGTCTGACTTAACTTAAATCATTTTAGTTCGGATGTGCACACACTTGGTCATTATAATTTAAGAGGTAAAATACAAGGAGTTAAATAGTTGATGTAATTGACAAGAGTTGTCTACCTATTTATTTATATATAGTTTGTTGTGCACACACAAGGCTATATATATTTGAAATGGAATCTTTATTCTCACTAGCATATCTTTAATTAGATATTGCCGAACTATATATATTGAGGGTAATATAGTTTGAAGAAAATAGTGGGAGATACCAATTTAAAACAAGACCTAATTTATTTTGGTAATTAATAAAAGAATGTATGCTAAAATATTGTTAATTACAAATTCATTTACAGAATTTTACAATGTCTAAATTACTATCACTGCGAAGCATATTAGATGCTATTTAACCGGACCGAATTAAACGGAATGGTTAAGGAATTTGAGAATAGTTCTCATGGCTGAAAAGCTATCTTATGTCCTTAATACGCCTATCCTTGCAATGGTTGCAGACAATGCCTTTGAGGAAGAGATTGTTACTTTTAGAAAGTGGCAAGATGATGCACAGTTGGCTCAATGCATCATGCTCGCATCCATGAGTAACGAGCTTCAGCGTCAGCATGAAACTATAGATGCTCTTACTATATTCCTGCACATCAAGTAGTTGATGGTGAGAAAAGTAGGACTGATAGATATCATATATCTAAGGAGTTCTTCCGATCTAGAATGACCGATGACACTACAGTACAGATAAAAGTCCTTAATATAATCAATTTGATTGATCAATTAGAACAACAGGTTTTGTCATGGATGGAGAGTTGAGCCAAGATTTGATCTTGCACTCACTCCCGAACTCCTTTCACAATTATTGTGAATTTTTCATATGAATAAGCTAGATATCAGCCTCGCTGATTTGCTTAACATGTTGAAAAATGTTGAGAGTCACTTTCCAACCAAGAAAGACCGAGTTTTACTGGTAGGGGCCAAAGGATCTTCTGAAAAGAACGATTCTAAAAAGGTAAATAAAAAGACAAAAATAAAGGATAATAAGAACAAAACTGATATGGATAGCAAATGAGTTTGCTTCCACTGCAATAAGCCTAGACACTAGAAAGAAACTGTGAGAAGCATCTTGCAGAGCTAACAAAAAGAAGCTTAGTGAAGTTTCGGTTACAATTATAATTTTGTTCATGATTTGAAATAAAAAAAAATTTAAGTCAAGGATCTACTTGGGTATTGGATACCGACTTTGGTTATCATAAGTATAGATTTATGAAGGGACCAAGCAGAAGTAGAAAGCTAAACAAAGATAAGTAATCCTATGTGTGGGAAATGAAGCAAAGGTTGCTGCATTAGCCATAGAAACTTATAGTTTAGCATTGCCTACGGGCAAATCTATTAAGTCAATAAGTTGTTATTGTATTCCAGTTCTTGTTAGAAATATTAATTCCATTTTATTGTTGGACAATGAAATCTTTGGTATTATAATTAAGAACAATTGTTGTTCTATTTATAATAATAATATTTTTTTATAGAACTGGAATATTACTTAATGGATTTTGTATACTTGACTTACGTGAAAATAATTTTACAAATTGAACAAACTAGTATAAGAAAAGGAGATGATCATTTAAATAGTTGAATGTATGTATTTGCTGAAATACAAGTGCGAATTATTTGAAAGGTTCAAAGAATTCAGAAGTGAAATAAATTGGCAAAGTATTAAGATTCTTTGATTAGATCAAGGAATAAATATTTGTGCAATAAGTTTCTAGATCATCTCAAATGGTTTTCTCATAATGGACGCCTCCTGATACGCAATAATTGATTGATGTATCTGAAAGGAAAAATTATACCTTATTGGATATGATACGGTCCATAATGATTTTACCGATATTCCAGTATCCTTCTAGGATAATGTCCTAGAAATGGCTGCATATCTACGAAAAGGTAACCTCAAAATCCGGCCCCAAGACTCCATAAAAGTTATGGACAGGGAGGATTCCTAATCTTAAGTATGTTAAGATAAGGGGTTGTCCAACTTATGTGAAAAGGTTTCAAAAGGATAAGTTTGGGACAAGATTTGACACGTACAGATTTATGGGACATCCTAAAGTAAGTTTAGGGTATATGTTCTATAATCCTACTTAGCAAAAGGTGTTTGTTGCGAAACACGCTGCCTTCTAAGATAAAAGTATTTATCATTGAAGGGGCTAGTGGGAGGATTATAGATCTTGAAGAGTCCAAGATCCACAAAACACTATAAGTCAAATAAGAGGAACCTGTAGATGGACGTATTGTACCACAACCAAATTATAAATCTGGAATAGTACCGAAGATACCTGGGAGGTATGGATTCATCATGGATGATGATGATGAGGTACACATCATAGAATTTGATGATCCAGTTAGATACGATGAGGTAGGAGTTGTAGACACTCAGAGAAATGGATTGAAGCAAGCTTCTTAAAAATGGAACATTCGTTTAGATGAAACAAATCAAAAGAGTTTGATTTTATCACAAATAAGAATGAACCGAGTGTGTACAAAAGGGTTAGTGGGAGGGCCGTGACATTCCTAATATTATATGTTGATATACTATGGATAAGGAATAACATGCTAATGCTACAATCAGTAAAGTTACAGTTGTCTAAACATTCTTCCATGAATAATTTGGGAAAAGTATCGTAATTGGGGATACAAATCTATATAGATAGATTTAAGAGGATGCTCGACTTAACCCAAGGAATGTATATTCATTTGATGCTAAAGTCGTTTAGCATGGAAAACTCCAAGAGATGTCTCATGTTGATGAGACATGGAGTGTATCTCTCTTAATAGTCCCCAAAGACTCATAAAAGAGAGATCGCATGAGTAACTTTCATGTATGTAATGAAATATACGAGACCTGATGTTGATCGGTCATATTCTGGAGAAGATCACTGTAAGACAGTGAAAATATCTTAAAGTACTTAACCGGTACTAAGACAGACCAAGACGACAGAAAATCCACTTTAAGGTAAAGCGTTACCTTGAACGATGGTGCAGTGAATTGGAAAGGTTCCAAACAGCAAAGAGTTGCTGGTTTAGTGATAAAGACAAAGTATATAGCTATAAATGAAGCTACAAGTTGATTGTTTGGATTAAAAGTTCATTACAGAACTAGGAATAGTTCCTAAGTCTCATCTTGGATCTAAACATGTGTTGTGGCACTTTCATTTGATTAATGGAATCATTGAAAGATGGGAAATCACTATAGAGATAGTGGACTCTCAAGAACAACATTACATATCAATTAACTAAAGCTTATCCAACAACAGGATAATCGTCACTTAAAGAAGAAGGGTATGAGATACCATGACGATTGGCTTTAGTGCAAGTGGGAGATTGAAAGTAGTATGCACACAAGCCAATCATGTTTGATGATAAAGCATATACTTTGTAACAATCTTATTCATTTATTAATAAAAAATATTAATTTATTAAAGGCTTTTAATTATCTACATGATGCTGTTTTATAATATGTGATAAACCCGTAGTTTTAAGCAATGCTTTTAGAATAATGATGATGATCATTCTAATGAGATCTAAATTCTTAGAAAGCTTAAAACTAAAATGGTTCCCAATCGTTGGATTACTAAATTGGGGATTAGTAAATCCGGATAGATTGGTACATACGTTGCTTGCTCATTGGATGAGGATGATTGATCTCATGATCATTTGTGTGGAGACACTAAAGCAAGTATGTAGGTGCTTATTAGATAATAAGTTCACTGAACGTGGCTCGCTAAAGAATACCTAATAGAGTTTTACTTGCCTGTCAATAGAAATTCCTGTAGTGATAGTAGTACAAGTGATCCTTGGACTTGAGATCATCATAGTATCTTGTGTATGATGAGTTATACTTTGACTTATTCCTTAAGACCCTTAGGGTATATCAAAGGGTATGATTGGGTATAATAAGTTGTATATGGAGATAATGTATAATCAATAAAGAATCTACCACTTCTAGTAAAAAAAGAGAAATGTCCTATGTGATTCGATAAATGACAACCCAGTAGTCCTTGGCCAAGGCAGAATAAAATTAGAAAGGAGTTTCTAATTTACATTATTTGGAGTTGTGCATTTAAGAGTCGAAATACATATAATTAAAAAAAATAAGACTTGACAGTAATTCCATGTCTTATATTTAATTGGGACATTGTATGGTGGAAGGATTGAATTGTACGATAACTATTTACTCAAAGGTTCTTTTATGATTAATGTTGAAATCTATATTATCTGGAAAGTCGGTGATCGCTAGGGAGGCTTATCCCTATTGTAGAATAAATATTATTTATTTAAATAAATTAATTATTTAATTTATTTATTTAAATAAGATTAGAATTGTTCTAATTGATTTATTCACAACCGGTTTAATATGGAAAACCTAAAGGGTCACACCATAAAAGGAAGAATAATTATTTAAGAAGTTAATGACATAATCGTAATAATATGTTAAGTATATTTAATTTAATTTATGGTGATAGAATAAATTAAATAGCTTAATATTTATTATTTAATATTTTAGAAATATTAAATATAAATTAATAAGATGAGTCTTATTAATATTATTACAATTATTATTATTTTAATTTCTAAAAGAGTTTAGGAATTAATTTAATATAAGTACTCTCATTTATTCCTAATAGGATTAGGAGAGAAAATTAGTTAAAGGAGTTTAATTAATTATCCCTAATAAGATTAGGGAGCCCATTTAATTAAAAGATTTTAATTAAATAAATAATACCTTATTTTTAATTAAATAGGGTTACCTGATATCTTTATAAGGTGGGTCTTATATCAGATATCTATATACGTAATTCTAATAGTTGGAGAGTACGCTCTTTTCTATAGAGATAGAAAAACTAGGGTTTAGCCAACCACCCTTCTTCTTGAATATTTCTTCTTCCTTGGTGGATCACCTCTAGAGGCCAAACACTTGGGTGGCTAACGTTGATCAAATGAAGGAACCAAACCCGGTGGATTAAAGTTGAACGCGAAAAAGGATTGGAGGTGAACTTGTACCTGAGGAAGCTCGAATCTTCAAGGGTATGATTCTTGTTCTTTCTTTTTCGTTTAATTAATAATTGTGCATAAAGGATGATCCGGGTATATGATTTGTAAAATTTTAAACTCTAATTTTTACACGTTTCCACTTTTTTAATGCAATTTGATTGCGTTCATGAATATTATAAACCTAACAAAATCGCTCTGATTATAAGAGATGATGCAGTACGTCATGAAGTCTGCATCCTTCTTGATTTTTTTGTTATTTTTTTCCCAGGTGGTGTCTTGCCCATGTGCACTAGGCCTTGCCACACCAACAGCAATCCTTGTTGGCACCTCTCTTGGTATGTCATCAACCTTGTTTCCTTTTTTTATTTTTTTTTCCTGATTGGCTGTAAGATGACTGCTTTTCGCTGACCATAAGCAACCCTCCATATGCATGTTAATGATGTTGTTATCTGATGCCAAGTCTTTCTTGCAACTACCAATGGACAGTACAAAACAAGTAGCACCTTCACTACTACGCTTTTTCCAATTTAATGGTCCCTTATGTAATATCATAGCAAAAGAATTGTGTTTTCATATTATTCTCGCAGTATATTTCCATTAAGAACATCCTACAGTTAGTGCAGATCACACGTTTAGCAGCCAATCAACTACACCTTGTTTAGCAAGGCATGTAAATACATAAAGTACTTAACAATACTAAACATAAACAAAATTGACCTGTAGTACTTATTCAAGATTTTTTTTTAATTGGGGTCTGAAGCACACTCGTGAATTCTCAGATATCCCCATTTTCTTGTTACAATGTCGTTCATGACATTCTTACATTACATTAAATCTGCTGACTAAATGGTTTGGGATTTTAAAATTAAGTGTGGGCACTTTGTACAATAATATCGAGGTGGTGCTCTGCACCTAGCTCAATCTTCTTGACTGTCACTCTATTGATAGTTGATGCAATCTAAACTGGGGTTTGAGCAAACATTACAGCTCTACTTATGTAAGACACCTTACAAATACTATATTTCTAGGAAGCTATGATTTCACTTTTGTTGCATTAATAATAAGCAGGAGCAAAGCAGGGACTTTTAATTAGAGGAGGTGATGTTTTGGAACGCTTGGCAGCCATAGATGTAGTCACTGTAGACAAGGTATCAACAACTTCTCTTTTCTTCTTTTTTTTCCTTTTTCCTTTTTTTTTTAAAAAAAATTGTATTCAAGTGCTTGACAACGATGTTAACAACTGTGAGACATTTTCATTAAGATATAACAATTCTATCCCAATATATAACATTTTCATTTTCATGTTAACAACTGTATAACATTTTCATTTTTAAAAGTAATCAAAAACTTTATATTGACAAAGCCCAATATAGATATTATAAACTTTTTTTAATAGGCATCAAGATAGATATGTATATATCAAAATGATGTACCTCAACAAGCTTATAAAACTTGTAAGGCCCCATCTCCAACAATAGCCCTTTGTTTCTAAAAATCAAACAAGAAGATGCACAACATTCAACAGATGGAACAATAATGAAAATAAATCACAATTCTTTCTGATATGAACACTGAACACATATAAATTATATAAACATATGAGAGAAAATGGGTTTAAGAAAGAATTTAAACCTTTCTGTTTTCAGCAGCTGCAGCCTGTGCATTAGCTAGTAATTGGGCACAGAAACTCCTGAAAAAGAACATAAAATGAAACATCAATACAAGTAAAACAAAATCCAAGGACGATTCATATAGATGAAGATCCAAAAGGACTCAAAAACCAAGATTAGAATCATCTAAAAAAATCAATAACCCGATAATAGAAAGACAAGAAAAAGAGTATATAAAAAGAACCCAGAACGTAAAATAAACCAACAGGCCATATTTGATACCTCTATTTTGTTGA
This sequence comes from Panax notoginseng, assembly GCA_016801055.1. NCBI lineage: Eukaryota > Viridiplantae > Streptophyta > Magnoliopsida > Apiales > Araliaceae > Panax > Panax notoginseng. The sequence goes on along the minus strand of CM029014.1, from coordinate 217,402,231 downwards.
ACAACGGGTCTTGAAGCCATTACAAAACCTTCAATTAAAATTTTGTTGTGAAATGTTGATGAGGCATTTAGATTCCTTCCTAGAATGTATTAAATACATATGATTTGCACATACACAAATCGAATAACCAAGAGCCGATATTTAAACATACAAAAAATTATATGCTAAAAATAAATATGGCATACATCAGAGAATATATCACATTGCTATATTGATGAATGAACGCATGAAATGTAGATTTATATAACACAGAGAGATGTCAAAATTATTTAAATAAACAGGAAATTTATAGAGCTATCCAGTTTTTCTTGTTCCATTGCTTCACCATGGTTGTACAGCTTTCCTTGATCTCATATTTTATCCGACGATATATAGGATTATAGGACCACACCCATGTAAAACACGAAGGAAAAAGTAGTGCAACTCACTAAGGAAAAAGTAGTGCAACTCACCAAGGAAAAAGTAGTGAAACTCAAATCTCTTACTCTGTCCACATCTAAGGTCAACAATTTGTGAACCCCAAATGTCAAATTTGGGGATACAGTATGTTCTTCTACTATCTAGTCATTCATATTGAAATTATATGCATCAGCTGAATAGGGTTATGAAAATATAAAATTTTACGAACCCAATAGAAGTTGAAGCTTAAAATGGATGAATATTTGTTGCTTATAGAAAAAGATGAGTTAATAAGAAAGATTACTCACAAACTAAATGGTGATTCCTTAACGATCTGCCGTCGTGCCCACCACCGTTGCCGCAAACGTCTTCTTCTACTTCCCGTCTGAATTTTTGGGTTTGCCAGTGGAGCCCTAGCCGTGTGGGGCTTTGTGATTTCAGTGCCCTAGATGAGCAGTGCTAGCTTTGACTGAGATTTGCGAGGAAGATTTGGCTACGAAATTTGGTGATGAAGAAAGGGAAGAAGAAATTTGGCGATAAAGAAAGGGCAAGATTTTAGATCTAGAGATGAAAAAAAGGAAGATGAAATTTGGCGAGAAAGAAAGGGTAAGATTTTGGAAACGAGAAAAATAGGAGATGAGAGAGAGAACGTAGACCAAAAATGGACTTTACATCAAAAAATGGACTTTACACCGAACAGATTACTCAAAAACATACCCTATACCTACGGCCAAGCGGTGACCCTCACTATTGGGTTATTTTTCAGCTATTTTAGCTAGGGTCGAGGCGGGACCGTCAGTATATAACCCTATAGCTACGTTTTCGCACTGACCGTCTGTATAGCTCGTCGTTGTAGCCTGAAATTCTTGTAGTGAAGTTTTTCGAGATGAACGGCAATATGATGTACCTGATTCTGGAAAACAACACTATGAAAGCAGAATGTGCCGAAGTCAAGTAGCGTACCATCAAAGAATACGAAGAATCTCCTGCTTTTACCGAGAAGATCATGGCTCAGTTTTTCGACGGCTATGAAGCTTATCGGGAAAAGGCTCGGGCTAAGATGGAAGCAGCTGGACTTGATGTCTCCGTCCTTGATTCTTCGGATGAAGAATCAAAAGCTTAAGATGATGGACCTCAAGAATAGTTTCTTCTAGGTTTTGTAATTGTTTTTCTTTCCTTTGTTTGTAACCTGCCCGATCAGTTACGCCTGCGATTTTTTACCGATCAATTAAGTTGTTTCTAACTATCTGATCAGTTTATATTCGAAGCTTGTCTGATCGAAGTTATAAAACTTTTGTGTATAAATGAAATATAAGGAATTTTATTTCTGATCAGTTATACTTGTGACTTTTACCAATCAGTTATATTGTTTCCAATGTTCTGTTCAGTTTATACCCAAAGTTTGTCTAATCGTATCTGTAAAAGCTTATGAATTTAGATGAAGTATAAAATTTTTCCGAAGAGAAATTCTCATTTATTTCATTGATAAATAGCATAAATTACATAGGTAAAGGAAAGAATAGCATAGCTTTTACTGGTAATATTTTCTAAGCCTTCCAGCATGCCATGCATTCTTTGCCGCCGAACCATCCATCACTCGAAGCCGGTAAGTCCCGGGCTTCGGTATCTCCACTACTTCATAAGGTCCCTCCCAGTTAGGCATTAGCTTGCCAGTGTTCTGGGGGGTCGATGCCTTTGACTCCCGATGCACCAAATCTCCAGCCTCGAACCTTCTTTGTTTGACTTTTTGATTATAGTGTCGGGCCGTGCGCTTCTGATAAATAGCTAGTCTTACGAAAGCTGACTCTCGAACTTTCTCCAAGAGGTCTAAGTTTAGGCGTAGGCCGTCCTCGTTGTACAAATCTTTATATTGACTGACCCGAAGTGTAGGGGATCCAATCTCAATAGGTATGAGTGCATCGGTCCCAAAGGCCAATCTAAACGGTGAATCTCCCATTGTTGTTCTGGGTGTAGTCCGATAGGCCCACAAAACACTAAGTAACTCTTCTGGCCAGCGGCCCTTCAACCCATCTAACCTCCTTTTGATCCCGTTAAGTAAGGATTGGTTGGTGACTTCTACATGCCCGTTTGACTGAGGGTACGCTACCGAAGTTTTTCTGTGTTGAATTCCCAATTCCTTCAGAAAACTTTCAAACTTCAAACCTACAAATTGTCTGCCATTGTCCGAGACCAACGCCATCGGGATACCAAACCAATAGACAACCTCTTCTTTAAAAAATTTGAGACATTCATGTTCGGTGATCTTTTGTAGAGGTTTGGCTTTGACCCATTTGTTCATGTAGTCGATGGCTACGATCACAAAACTCACCTGTCCCTTGGCCTTCGGTAAAGGCCCCAAGATGTCGATTCCCTATATAGCAAATGGGATTGGGGATAAGATCGAATATAGCTCTTCAAGAGATTGATGTGGAATGGCACTGTTCAGCTGACACTTGGGACATTTTTTGACAAAGTCTTTTGCTTCCTGATAGATGGTTGGCTAGTAATATCCCTGCATCTAAATCTTGTGTGTCAGTGACTTCGCTTCTATGTGATCCCCACAAATACTTTCGTGCTCTTCCTAAAGTGTGTAATTTGCCTCTGATGGTGTCAAGCACTTGAGCAATGGAGAACTAAAAGCTCTTCGATATAGATCTTCGTTAATGAGAAGGAAGTTTGAGCTCCGGTGCTTGATCTTTCTTGCTAAGATGCGATCCAAAGGTAGAACCCCATCAGCCAGGTAAGAGATGTATGGCGTAAGCCAGCAGTCGAGCCGATCCATACATAGTACCTCCACCTTCGGAACACTCGGTTGTTCCAACACCTCTAGATATACCGAACCGCTGAATGAACTTGCTTCGGTGGTTGCCAATTGGGCCAAAGCATCTGCCACTGTATTGTCGGACCGATCAACTCCCTAACAACCGAGCGAAGTGAAGTACGCCAGTTTATCTTTTACCTCGGCCAAGTATCTCGTCATTCTTGCCCCCTGAGCTTCATACTCCCCTGATATCTGTTTAACGACCAACTAGGAATCACTATAGATAACTAATTTTTGCACCTCTAGGCTTCGGGCCAATCGCAGTCCAGCTAAGATGGCCTCATACTCTGCTTCATTATTGGTGGCTTTGAACTGGAACCGGATGGCCTATTGAACTTTGAACCCTTCGGGACTCGTCAGTACGACCCCTGCACCGTTGACGTCTAAAGTTTATGAGCCATCGACATAAAACGTCCATACAGTCTGCACATGCTGTGTTTTAGTGACCAATCCCACATCTGGTTCTATAAACGAACATTCCACGACAAAATCCGCCAATGCATGTTCTTTGATTGCTGTCTAGGGAAGATATTCCAAAGCAAACTGTGTCAATTCCATTGCCCATGCAACAAGCCGTCCTGAGACCTATGGTCGGTGAAGTACTTTCTTCAGCGGCTGATCCGTGTATACCACCACCAACTGCCCTTGGAAATATTGCCGAAGTTTTTTGCTTACGATGATTGAGGCGTAGGCAAATTTTTCCAGGTTTGGGTATCGGGTTTCTACATCTCGAAGGACATGGCTGACGTAATATACCGGGAACTGATTTCCCCCTTTATCTCGAACCAATGCCGCTCCCACTGCCATCGAGCTTGCAGCCAAGTATAAATACAAAGGTTCCAAAGGGATCGGCTTCATCAACATTGGTTCCGAAGATAAGTATTTTTTGATCCCTTGGAACGCATCTTCGCACTCCGAAGTCCATTGAAAACTTTTCTCATTTTTAGGCCCTTTCAAGGTGTCAAAGAATGGTAGGCATCTCTCGGCTGACTTTGAGACAAACCTTCGAAGGGCCGCGATCCGACCTGTCAATCTCTGAACATCTTTATACGACTTAGGGGATTTAATATCCAGGACCACCTGAATCTTCTCTGGATTGGCTTCGATTCCCCTTTTGCTGACCAAATATCCTAAGAACTTTCCTGATCCCAATCCGAACGTGCACTTGGTCGGGTTCAACCTCAGCTTGCGTCTCCTAACTGTTTCAAAGCAATTTTCTAGATCCTCAAGATGGTTACGGACTGACATGCTTTTGACAATCACGTCATCCATATAGAGTTTCATGCTTCTTCCTAACTTCTTTGTGAACACGAAGTTCATCATTCGCTGATACGTCGCCCCAACATTCAACAGCCCGAAGGTCATCTTCCGATTTGCGTAAATCACCCGATGTGTGATGAAACTGGTCTTCGGGATATCTTTCTTATTCATTAAAATCTGATGGTACCTTGAAAAGGCATCCATGAAGCTCAGCATGCCATATCCCGAAGTGGCGTCGATCAACTGATCTATGTTGGGCAAAGGATAGAAGTCTTTCGGACACGCATTGTTCAAGTCCATATAGTCGATGCATAACCTCCACTTCCCGTTCTGTTTTTGGACTAAAACCACATTAGCCAACCACTCCGGGTAATTGATCTCGAAGATGAATTCTGCCTCCAGGAGTTTGGCAATCTCCTCATCTATGATCTTCTGTCTCTTCTTCATTTCTGTATAATTGGTTTTCTATTCGGGTCCACATGTAATCTATACATGGCCACCAATTCACTTACCCCAGGCATGTCGCTAGGCTCCCATGCAAAGATGTCGGCATATACTCGAAGCAGATCTATCAGTCCTGTCCGAAATGGTTCTGTCAATTCCGACCCGATCTTTATCATCTTTTTTGTATTTCCCAGGACCAACTCTACATCCTCTATTTCTTCGACCGGCAGAACAAGCGGTTCTGTACTACTATCAATGAATGGTTCTATTTCAATAGCCATTGTCTGTTTCTTCTTACTGACCCCGACCCCTGAAGAAATTAAACTGTTCCGATAACACCTTCGGGCAATGTCTAAATCACCTTTTACCTCTCTGATCCTATTCGGTGTTGGAAATTTGATTTTAAAATAGGGTATGGAAGTCACTGCTTGTAAGGCTGCCAGGGTCGGTCGTTCGAGAATCGCATTGTATGCCGAATCCACCTGGACCACGAAAAATCTGACCATTATCTCGACCTGATTGGGTATTGTGCCGAACTTGACTGGCAACTCAATGGTGCCCGACATGTATACCGGATCTCCACTGAACCCGTACAAAGGTCCTTCTCCACCTAACTCCATCTTCTTTCCCTCTAAGTCCATTCTTTGATAGGCGTGAGTGTACAATATGTCGACAGAGGATCCATTGTCTATCATCATTCGTTTCATGTCTATGGTCCCGACCTGAGCTGTTATCACCAACGCTCCGTCATGTGGTTCTATGAGGTTTGTAGGATAGTCTTCGTCAGAGAAAGAGATAGATGTTCCCGGATAGGCCCGATCCTTTCTCGATATTGAACCCGTAATCGAAAACACTACCTCGAGATGCCCACTTCTCTTCTTCTTGGTTACTCGCCCCACAGAACCGCCTGAGATCACATCAATCACGCCTCAGGCTGGCGGATTCTGTTGAGGCTGTACATCCCGATCTGGTGCTCTGCTTTCCTCTCTTGGTGCCACCACATTATCCCGACCCGCTACATACTGAACCAACTGGCCGTTTTGAACATTCTTCTCTATCATGTCCATCAAGTCGTTGCACGTCTCTGTGGAATGTCCGGAACTATGGTGGTAATCACAAAATTTGTCCTGACCTCTCTTCCCGGGCTTCGTACGTTTTGAGCAAGGATCATAAAAGGACTTATTTCTTATCTCTTTTAGTATTTTTGCCCGATCCATGTTGAGAGGGGTGTACACTTTGCTGACGTTTCGGTTCGGAAGGGGGGGTCGGTTACTTCCAGATCCCCCGCCATTATAGTTTTTCTTCCCAGGATTATCTGCCCTCCACTGTTATTGTCCGAACGCTGATAACTCTATTTTTCCCGATCTTTTGACTTCTCGTAAGACTGGGAGTGTGGCTTGAAATTACCCATGGCTTCTTCTATCGCAATAAACCCTTCAGCCCGATGGAAGGCTTCGGTCAAATCTGCAGGAGTAGACCTGGCAAACTGGCGGGCCTGGCCAACGGCGGGCTGGGCTGAAAAGGCCCGGGTTTTGGCGGGCTACATTTATTAGGCCCGTGACCCGGGTTGGTCGGGCCGGGCCGGCCCGCGGGCTTTTTCCTCTTTTTTTTTTATAAAATCTTGATACACCAAAAATAGTAATAATAATAAATATTAAAAATAATAAAATAATTTATAATAAACAATAATTTTATTTACTTAAATTAACTACATATCTCAATCAATTAAAATTTTAATAGTATTATAATTTTAGATATTATTCTAAAGGCATGATTTGAGATAATGATTGACTTACTTTTCAAATAAGTAGGGGGAATGCATAATTAAGTGATAATAATTGATTTACTTTCTAAATGTACTACAATAAGTAGGGCCGTAGGGGGATTGCATAATTAAGGAATAAAATTATCTATATTATTGTGTACAGATTTTGGACTTGAAATCTAAAAAATTAGTGGTTGATTCGGATCATATATTGCTAGTAATTCAAAGTATATAATCAAATTTGATTCTTTAAAATTAATATAATTTATTTAACTTTTAAAAATAATAAATTCTGTAATTAATACTAATATATAGATAATTTTAAATTTTTATAATTATATTATCTAACTTAAACTAATAATTGTTAGTTTAATAGTTTTATACTTTGAAATTATTAACTACATATCTCAATCAATTAAAATTTTAATAGTATTATAAATTAGTATTATTAATTAATTACCTACATTAACTACATATCTTAATTATAATTTTTAATTATAGTTAAAATATATTAAAGATTGCATTAAAAATAAATAGTTGTTGTAGCTTAGTTGGTTTGAACTCTTATTTATTTACTTACAAGTCTTGTGTTCAAGTCTCACAACCCACAAGTAGTAACATTTTATTTAAAAAAAAAGTTCACGGGCCACTTGGGCGGGCCGAGCCTCCACGGGCAGGGCAAAAAAGGCCCGGGTTTTGGCGGGCTAGAAAACTACTGCCCAAAGCCCGGTTTTTGGCGGGCGGGCCGGCCCGGCCTTTCCAGGTCTATGCAAGAGGGTTGATCACCAGGTCTTTCATTAGCTTTTTCGACCTCTTGATGTCCAGACCCGTTGTGAAAAATCCCAAGGCTTGCGGGAAATTTAACTCCGCTACCGAACCCACTACTTCTCGAAACCTCTTCACGTACTGTCCGAGATTTTCATCCGAACGTTGTCTCACTTTCATGAGGGATGCAGTTATTTTACCCCGTCTTCTGTTACTCCCAAACCGAGTATGAAACTTCTCCCGAAGGTCGTTCCACAAACCGATCGATCTGACTGCCAAAGTTCCCATCCATTCCCGGGCACTCTTCTTCAACGTCGTGGCGAACATATGGTACTTGGCAGCATCCGAATGCCCGTAGTAAGACATCAGACGATCTTATCCATCCGAATGATCGTAAGGATCTCCTAGCCCATCATACGTATCCATTGGAGGCATTTTCTTCTTTGGGTCGGCCGTGACTTGATTAATGTCTGGCGAGAAGGGTGATCCTGGGTAGCTCGAAGAGGTTTCCATCGGGCTTTTGGCCGCTAATAGCTTTTCCAACTCTGCGACCCTTCTAGCGAGGGGATCGGTCCCCACTCTTCGGGGGGATGTCTTATGTCTATCCCTCTCGTAATCGGGGGACGCGATCCTCCTCCTTTGCCCTGATCTTCCTCGGTGCACAGATTTTTAGTCTACTGATCTACTCCTCCTTCGGCTCCTGCCTTCTCGAGAGCGACTCCTGGGTCGGCTCCTTTCTTTTTTGGCCTCGTCCCGGCGAGATGACCGGGATCGGCTCCGATGTCTATGTCTCTTCGAAGAGGCTTCCTGTTCCCCGGCCATTTTGGCCATCTGTGCTTCGAACTGCTCCTGTTGAAGCCGTAATGCCGTCATGGCATCTTTATTCTGCTCCATCTTCTTCTGCAGAATGAATTCTCATTGGTCTCGACTATCTTCACCTCGGTCTCTTCCTGAACCTCCAGGTGCCCGAGAGTGGTTTTCATCGGCGTGACTAGCCTGATTGGGCGTATGTTGGCTGTCATGGAAGAGTTTACGCTGGAGGGAAGGGGTCGGTTCCTCCTGACAACCCTGAATTCTGGAACCCAGTCTATCTTTCACCGACCCCCTCACCTGGGTGGTCTGGTGGGTCTTCTCCTTCTCCTGGTTAGAAGCACTGGTATCCTTGCTAACCATAACTTTCTACCGGAGAAGTTAATTGTGATTGTAAAAAGCACTAACCCTCCTTCTAGCGCCAATGTTAACGCCAAGTTTCGCCGGCGCGTTCAATCACCAAATTCACGCTATTAATCTGCACAATAATAGATCACACACGAAGCTTGATGGCTTGTGCCGCCCGGGGATAGCTCCGGTGTGAGAATGAGTACAGGCCGTTCACAAGGTTTAACAATGGAGGCTTTAGTGTTTAGTGCTCAAAGATGTATTACCTCTTTAACTGTAGTCAAGCTTTGTATTTATAGCCATTCTCACTTCCTTAGAATCCCTCTACGAGTCGGATTAGGACCCCTAAATATGGTAGTTACCTATATTTGGGTCTAACACAATCTCTTTAAAAGGTGTAAGTAGAATCCAATTCAAATACTACATTTGGAGTTACCTTATTCGAATATGATTAGGGCTAGAGTCCTTAACCATATAAATTCCTTATAACTCCAGACTCTGCACATGGGTCATCCAACTGCACAGGCCCAATCCAACCGAACATATATATACTGGTCTGGGCTTCGGCCCCAGGGACTCAAAGGCCCGACCCCGATTATCACAATCAAAATAGGACTCCGGCCCAGAGAGCTCGGATATCCAATCTCGAACACCTTTAACACCCGGCATGGCTTCGGCCCAATGGGCCCAATCTCCTCGGTTCCAGCCCAGGCCTTCATCCCACCTTAAGATCGGTAAAATATTCCCGAACAAAATTTATTGGGATGTTTTACCTTGAAACTCACAAATTAATTCTAAATCAATCTGATATCAATATGGAGTTATGAGAAATTCACAGTTCCTTTCATCTAGTATGTGCATCTTTGTTGTTTTACATCGAATTCAATTATTGCTTCTGCTTTTGATCGACAGACCTTCGAATTCTATTAATTCATTGATATAATTCCAAAATTGTTACATTCATTACAAGTTAATTGCCCACACTAAACGGGTATGCAAGGTATGTATATATATAAAACACCAATAAAGGAATTTTTTATTTGATAGATATATGATATGGGTTAAATTTTCACTTGCATCAAACATTCATTCTTGTTATGTATTGTACTGCTTGCAATTAGTTTCTTCTTTTTGTTTTTATTTTTTCTTTATAGGTTTAAATTATTTTAGAAAAGAAGACTATGGAAATTTCGAATGAAATATATTGAGGTAAAAAAAGGAATGGAGAAATCATTGGAGCTGAGGTCCAAAGTTGGTTAGATAAAGTTGATGGGGTTGTGAAAGAGGTTTCCAAGTTTATAGGAGACAAAGAAAAGGCGGAGAAAAAGAAGTGTTTTAGAGGGTGGTTCCCCGATTTGATCACGCGTTATCGTCTAGGAAAAGAAGCTAAGCAAAAAACAATGAAGATGATAAGGCTGAAGAAAGATGGTGAATCCATGATCATATCCATCCCAGCACCTCCATCAGGACAAATATTAATGAGCTCTAGTAACACTATGATATGTAAGACTATGGAAAATGTCATGTTCGAGGTTATGGAATCCCTGAAGGATGAGAACATCAATTTCATTGGGATACATGGAATGGGGGGTGTAGGGAACACAACTTTGGTTAAGGAAGTTCAGAAGAATGTTACGAAAGAGAAGCTTTTTGGTAAAACTGCGATGGTTGTAATATCTCAAAACCCCGACGAGAGAAATATTCAAGGTCAATTGGCAGACATGTTAAGTGTGAAATTGAACGAGGAAACTGTGCAAGGAAGAGCAAGCCGATTATTTGATGCACTTAAGGATGTTAAAAAGATCCTCATTATCTTGGACGACGTTTGGGGTGGACTTGATTTTGGAGTTGTGGGCATTCCATTTGGTGATCAACACACGGGTTGCAAAGTCATAATTACAACGCGGAATGCAAATGTATGGAGGATACTGGGCAGTCAAATTAGGCAGAAATTCAAAATGGTTCCTCTTAATTGTTTGTCTGATAAAGAATCTTGGGATTTATTTCAGAAGTATGTTGCTGATGTTATTGATCCCAAATTGAATAAAATTACGGATGAGATAATAAAAAATTGCAGAGGCTTACCCCTAGCGCTTGTTATAGTGGCGTGTGCAGTGAGTGGCGAAGACCGCAATGAATCGGAAATGGCAGCCCAAGAGCTTAAAAGGTCGGCGTCATTAATGAAAATCCCAGGCGTCGATGATTCTTCGGTAAATTGTTTTAACCTGAGTTATGATAAATTAAAGCAAGAGGACGCTAAACGCTTCTTCTTGCTTTGTTCCTTGTTTCCTGAGGATTTTAACATTTCCATTGATGATTTGATACTATATGGTTTTGGGTTGAGAATTTTCAGAAATATTTCTACAGTACAAGAAGCTAGAAGGTTAACAAAGTCAAGGATCAAATACCTTCAAGAAGCTTCACTGCTATTAGCAAGTAGTGAGGAAGGGTGCACCAAAATGCATGATGTTGTACGGGATGTCGCACTATCCATTGGATCTGGTAAGTACCTTGTAAGAGCTGGTGTTCCATTGAGGAATTGGCCAAATATGGTCCAACAAGTAAATAATTACACAGGTGCGTCACTAATGATGACAGGGATTAAAGAACCTCATCTTGTTTTTGAATGCACAAATCTCCAGATTATGCTTTTGCAATGGAATCCAGTCGGAAGAAATCTTCATACTACTCGGTTATTTAAAGGGATGGAAGCCCTTAGAGTTTTAGATATGAAGACGTACTATGCCTTAACAGGACGTGACACTTTTCACCTCTCCGTACAACAAGTATGTGACCTGAACCTTACGATATTAATTCTAGATGGGAATCAATTTTTTGACACTTCCTTTCTTGGAGAAATAAAGACTCTTGTAGTTCTGAGCTTAAAGGATTGCATTTTCCATATGGAGTTAAAAGGGGTAAGTCAATTGACTGAGCTCAGGTTCTTGGATATTAGTGGTTGCCATGTTACTTTACTTGATCCTCCTATGTCAGGCAAGGATAGGCCACACCTAGACTTGCTCAGCTTTGAAATATCATCATCATCATCTTCTTCTTTTTCAAAGATGGAAAAGTTATATTTATTTGGTACCAAGATCTCACCATAGTTCATATCTTGCTTAAAATGCATGTCATGTCTAAAATTTCTAACCATTTCCATCACATACTTTCAAGAACCTCGTCTACCTGATGAAATTTTTTTACCTGATCACGTTGAAACTTTTACTGTTTCCATCGTCACGATTACTTATTTTAGGTCTTCTATTGCTCCAAATTCTTTGTATTTTTCTTGCAAATCGGTCGATGTGATGCAAAAGATAGTTCACAAGTTGTACAAGAGAACAATTAATGTATTGAGTATGTTTATGTGCAAGGGGTTGAAAGACATTATTCCTAGCCTCCTTCCTTTTGATGATGGTGAGACGACTTTACAGCTTAAACAAATAGAAGTTTGTGATTGTGACAACTTTGCCTACTTAATTGATAACTCAGTGTGAAAGCTGGAAGCAGTAACCTGATCCGCTGCTAATATTGTAAGACCCCAAGTTTTATGAATAAAGATTAATTTTTCTCGAAATATATTTTTGAATATTATAGTGTGGATCTGATATAATGTTATAATTGTGAGTAATATTTACAAATTTTGCAAAGTAAGCAAGTGGTTTTAAAATATTCGATTGGCCGGAAAATATTCGTTTTAACAAGGAATAGTCGTATGACGACACAATCATTAGTGGACCCCACAACGGAAGTATTGTCGTAATTAGAAAACGAAAAAAAATATCTTTTTATAAAAATAACGGCGAAAGTTTTACCGTTAAACTGTTGAACTACCCGGTAGTAAAAGTACAGTAATACGCGTGGTTGCATAGTAGCACACGGTATTGATTATTGATGCTTACGTGAGAAGTCACTCAGTTATACTCAATTATTGCTACAGTAATTGCTGCATAATATCTCTCATATTATTGATTCAATTATTGTAACAGTATCAACTGCATAATATTTATTATTATTAAATCAACAATTGAGACGACAAAAGTTATTCATATTATTATTTGCAATATTGACGATGTCTAGAAAGTTCTGTCGAGGAGAGGTTTGGTTACCTAATTGCGTGCCAATAGGGAAAAATCTTTATCGGAAAGGCCCCTATTTCTTGGGAATGATCTGGTTGTTAAATATTGTGGGTTATAATATTAATGATGAATAAGTTCGAGTTGATTAAAGATGAAATTAATAATTCCATTGTATTGAAATTATTTGTGTTAGTGGAAATTGACATTTATTTCGATAATAATTGATTTCTGGAGGTTATATTGACTAATCGGATAATTAATCGGATAACTGAGTAATTAATTGCTATTAGTTCACATGCATATAACTATTTGCTCATATGAATGGAACTATTGATTCACATGAATTACTATTAGGGGAGGTGGTGCAAGATTGATAATACTTGCATGACTAAATTAAAAATAGAGGTATAGATGAAGGAACTATACTGTAATTATTTTTTTCACATGTATAGAGCTATTTGTTCACATGTGTATACTATTTATTCACATGATGTACTATTAGGGGAGCTGGTACAAGTTTGATAATACTTGCAGGACTAAATTAAAAATAAAGAAAAAGATGAAGGTATTATACTGTAAAATTTCGAGTCCCAAAACGTGCAATTATCGAAACTATATTTTCCTATAAATAGAAGCTTATTCTTCTTTCATTCTCACCAATTCACTAAGACTCACAAGAGTAAATATAAAGAGAGAAGCTATAGAGAGAAAGAAGAAGAGAAGTCTGCTATTTCACTATTCCAGTATCCAGTTTTCTTCTGAGGTAAGGGATATTATTTTTGTTCAGTATTCATAAGGAATAATATTTTCTTCCATACTCTGTAGTATGTGAGCAATATTATTTCGTCTCGTATTCCTGATTATACCCTCAATTTGTTAAAGTATTGTTGCTATACTCCGTGAAATTAGTAGAATATCCTTGAAATTTGCGCTTCATCTAGTATTGTTTCACAAGGATATTTTCTGCACATTCTTGTTAAATTTTAAGTTATTCATGCCGGAGTACTGTCCATGAGTACTATTCATTTATACGGTAGTATTCACAAAGTACTATTCACGAGGTATTATTCACAAAGTACTATTTACGGGTACTATTCACGAAGTACTATTCACGAGTACTATTCATAAAGTACTATTCACTCAGGTACTATTCACCCAGAGTACTATTCATGATAAAAATTAATTTCTTTTCGGTTGAAATTATTTTTGATACAATATTATTCTTGAATTTTACTCCACAAAGTAGTATCATGTTGACAATTTGGACATTATTTAATTCTGGATAAATTAAATTATAAATCTTTAAAATTTATCCTTTACTTTCATTTAATTGAATTCTTATATCATTGTCATCATTCTCATGCTTATATTGTGATGAAAGTCATCTTTGGCTTACGTGCATAGATGGATTGTTGATTGGTATGATTATGACCAGGAATCATTCAGTATAATCATGACCCGTAATGTTACAAATGATGTGATAAAAGTCCTCAGTGGCCCGTAGTGCATTGATGGACAGTTGTTGGTATGATTATGACCAGAGATTATTCGGTATGATCATAACCATTGGCGAAAACACGAATATCCTTGGCCCGTATTGCCTGGATAATTCGTGGTTGTGATACTATTTATTGAGCTGAGTCTCAGCGATAAAATTGATGATAAACTCTTAAATCATAGAAGATAGTGGATATCATGCTCTACTTAACTCTTCTAATGGATTGCTTGTTCCGCCGAAGTTAAACTTGATGTTTATTGTATTTTATCAGTTTAACACTGTTGAAGGCTAACGATAATTTATTCTGCATTATCTTAGTCATAATATTTCTTACTGGGCTAATTGAGCTCACCCTTTTGCTTTCATTATTCTCTTCAGGAAATGAGAACGTAGCCGGGACTAGTCGGGGAACGGAGTGATGGTCCGAGATGGTCGCTATAGTAGTCCTTACTATTTTATAAAATAATGTGATAATAATTGTAATGATGACTCCTTTTTGAGTTTGAATAATGTCTTTTAGACAATATTCGTGTAAAAATTCTCAGCTATGTTTTGTTGTATTTGATTTATGTACCATGTATTTGGCGACTCAAAATGGGTGATGCATACCTATTTTGGGGGCGTCACAAATATTCTCCAACCTTATCATCTTCTGCTTTTGCGCTTGAATTCCTTCAAAGGAATAATATCTAATTTTGGGTGGTCTGTTGCACTGCATAACCTGAGGACTTTGGACATTTCATTTTGCCCAGTTTTGAAATTTGTCTTAAAGCCTTCTGTTGTTGCAACTCTTCATCACCTAGAAGAACTTTCAGTCGAATCTTGCTTTGCATTGGAGGAAATTGTTCAAAGTGAAAACGGAGAATTAGAATCAGCAGTGCAACAACAGCAGGATAATAAGATGGTGTTCAGAAGCCTCAAAGAACTACATCTGCTTCGTAGCGACAACCTCAAAGATTGTTCCCTTATAAGTAGAACTGACAATATAGTTAGTTAACTGTTGGGTCAAACTATATTAACTGGAACCAAATGGGTTGGTAAACCATTTTTATTTATTCAGGTTGGTTTTGGACCCATATTTTTTTAAAAAATATAGTTTTGAACTGTTAATTATTTTCAACCCATATTCTATTCAATCACACTCCTCCTCCGGGCGAAAAATAATATTATAAGCAAATATGAAATAAATAATACACCTTACAACTGTTGAACAAAAATAATATTCCTTACGAATATTGAACGAAGATAATATTCCTTACGAATATTAAACAAAGATAATATTTCTTGCGAATATTGAACGAAATAAAATTTCTTACGAATACGAAAAATAATATCGTAAGCGAATATGAAATAAATAATACCCCTTACCTAAAAAAAAAAGAGCAATTTTGACTGGTATAACGGATATATTCTTGAAGAAAACTTTCACTATTTTTTACACTCAAAGTTTCCTTAAACTCTAAAGAAATACGTTCAATATTATAGAAGAAGAATTCTCTAATTCGGGTGTGAATTTCAATTCTAAACTGAGCATCCTATTTATAAGAGAATGACTGGGCACTATTTGGATGCACAATAACGGAAAAGTCACGGGCGACGTTTGGCCGAATTTTTTGAAAAATTTTAATTTTACTATGCTGCACTATACAATAAAATATTCTAATAAAACGAAAACTTTTAAATAAAATATATTACATAACATATAACATATGCCTAATTAACTCACGGCATACACCCCCGTGATTTCCACCCGATCCCCCGTACCCCCACCCCCCACCTTTTTAATTATCATATATATATATATATATATATATATATATATATATATATATATATCATACACATAACTTACACTATTTTGAAAAATGAGTAAGTGGGGGTCCAATTAATAAGCAAAATTTATAACAAATACTTCATAAAAATCCACTCAATATTTTTAACAACATTTATTCATCATTATTATAACTCGCAATATTAACAACCAGATCGTTCCTAGGAAAGAGGGGGCTTTTCGATAAGGATTTCTCCCTATTGACGCGCAATTAGATTACCAAACCCCTTTTCTCGACAAAACTTTCTAGACATTGTTAATTATGCAATTACTAACATGAGATACTATGCAGCTATTACTGTAACAATAATTGAACAAAACTGAGTGACTTCTCACGTAAGCATCAATAATCAATATCGTGTGTTACTATGCAACCACGCGTATTATTGTATTTTTATCACCTAGTATTTCAACTGGTAACGGTAAAACTTTCGCCGTTATTTTCATAAAAAGTTATTTATGTCGTTTTCTCACTCCAACAGTAATTTTGTTTTGGGGTCCACCAATGATTGTGCCGTCGTACGAATATTCTCCGACAAAAAGAATATTTCCCGACCAATCGAATATTTTATAACAACTTGCATACTTTACAAATTTTATAAATATTACCCACAACTATAACATTATATCAAATCCACACCTTAATATTCAAAAAAATCTTTCAAGAAAATTAATCTTTATTCATAAAATTTGGGTTCTTACAACCTCCGATTCATATGAAATTTCATCCTCGAAATTGGTGTACGTACCTGGAATGTCGAACAGGTTAGGATATCTTGTTTTCATTTTAGATTCTAACTCTTGAGGTATAACCTTTGAGCGTAGAATATAATCTTTCTTATCCAAGATTTTAACAGGTATCACCTCATACGTTAAATCTTCTGTTATCTCGTCTAGTTCTAATTCAATAATGTGATTCGGGTCGTCCACATATTTACGTAATATCGATACGTGAAAAATGTTATGAACACGCGACATACTTGGCGGTAAAGCGAGTCTATAGGCTACAGTTCCTACTCGATCAAGGATTTCAAATAGACCAATAAAATCGAGGGTTGAGATCTCCTCTCTTCGTCGATTATTGCTTCTAGAATAACACCTTCTCGAACCTTCTTCTTCATATTCATCAGCTCTGGCTATGTATCTTGAGCAACTTTAACTTTATCGATTAAAGTCGGTTCTAATCGTATATTCGTTATCTTCACGTAGGTTCTTGGAGTCTTTAACACTATCTCTATCCTTTGTAAATCGTATAAATGGATCTTTGTGTTAACACGTCGCACTCGTAACCGCATACGATCTTCTACTCAACGCGTCAGCTACCACGTTCGCTTTTCTACGATGGTATTGAATGGTATTATCGTAATCTTTCAACAGCTCGATCCAACGTCTTCGGCGTATGTTACGTTCGTTTTGGGTGAAAAAATATTTGAGGGTTTTGTATTCGGTTCAAGGTCAATACAAAATTCGATTTCACGCTCTGGGGGTAGGCTAGGAAGTTCTTCGGGGAATACGTCAGGAAATTTATTAACAATAGAAATATCATTCAAAATTGTGACTCTCATCCAAGACTTGGATAGCACCTCACATTGATACCTATCAATTTACCACCGTTATTCACGGCGTCCCCTATGGAAAGTCTGGCTTCGGTGCATTCCAAACAAGGAAGTCACCAACGAAAGGTTTGGGGCTCTTTATTTATGGGTTGATATGACAGTGATTGACTTTAGTGGTTTAGTTGCTTGAATTCGCATAAGAGGTTGCTTAGGAATATGAAAGCTAACAACCTTACGAAAATAATCAATTTTAGTATGATGAGTAGTTAACCAGTCGATTCCTAAAATCACATCAAATGCAAGTATTTTCAAAGAGATGAGATTGACAGGTAACGTGAGGGTATCGATTCGAATCAAACAAGATTTATAAACGGTGGATGTAATGAAGGTTTCTCCCAACAAAGTTTCAACCGTTAAGTCAAAGTCTAATTTCTCCGGAGTTAAATTTAAACGTTGAGCGAAAGTAGGTGAAATTAAAAAAAGTGGGTAGAACCGGTATCGAATAAGGTATAGACTTCGCAAGAGTTTATGATTAACTTACCCGTGATAACTTCGTTCAGGTTCCTCGACAACGCTCTCACTTAAACTACCGGCTTTGGCTTGTCTGGGACATCCTTTGGTGTCACTATCCAAGCTGGACTTGACTTCACTACACGACAAAATCAAGCTAGGTGACCTTCTCTTTCGCAACTGAAACACGCTTTGGGTTGTTGCATACAAATTGGACGGATATGTCCCTCCTGTCCGTATTTGAAATATATGACCGGTGGTCATTCTTCTTCCTTCGAAAAGGGTGCTGATGCTACTGTCTTTCTATCATTATGGAACCTTCTTTTCTTGAAATTTTCACTTCTATTATCTTGGTCATGATTACCACCGAAGTGGTTACCATTCTTGGCAAGATAATTTCCCCCACGATGGTTATCATTGTTCCAATGGTCGTTGCCACCGGTATGATTATTATCGTGTTGTTGGTCGTTACCTTTTGGTTGAGCTGACTCATTATCACGCTCCACTAACTGAGCCATATTCACAACATCTGAATATAAACAAAGTTTGTGAGAAATGAAGTATTGACGTATTTCGTGTTTCAAACCTCTTAAAAACATTCGCGTCATATGCTCCTCATTATCTACCAAATGAGATGCAAATCGGAACAACTCGCCAAACTTAGCATCGTACTGCGATACGGTCATATTTTTTTGCTCCAGCTTGATGAATTCTACCTCCTTCATGTGACGAATACTTTCAGGAAAGTACTTGTCGTTGAATAATTCTTAGAACTTCTCCCAAGACATCTTTAGTGCGGCAGGCTGAGTACGTTTTACATATTCCCACCAATAATCTACCTCTCCTCGCAACATAAAGGTGGCGAAGAGAACATTTTGCTCCTCGGAACATCCCAAGACATCAAATATCTTGGTGATGTGCTTAATCCACGTTTGTACCTTAAGTGGTTCTGGTTTTCCCAAAAACTCTGGCGGTCCCAGCTCCTTGAACTACTTGGCGGTGACCAGCCGTGAGTTGCTAGTGACTCCACCTGCATTATGAACAGGAGTCTCTCTCGTTTAGTGTTGCATGAATTCTAAAAAACTCCTAAAGTACCATCGTTCGTCATTTGGTCAGTGTTGTTGTTTACAAGAGGATTATTGCCTTCCTGATGCACATTATCCAGGTTATTGATCGTTAGTGACTCAACAGTCTCATGTGTTCCATTACTTATCTCAAAAAATTTAGATGCCATTTTCAAATACTATCACAAAACAAGGGTTAATTGATATGTCACATATTATCCCTATACTCTGACCGACCACTTCAATAACAATTAAGCTTAGGTAGGTCATACTAGCGAATGAATTACCCGTCTCTCCCCTCCTAGTTCTAGTCTTAAATCTCAGCCAGGGATCATATCCCTAAGCTTTGATACCAACTGTGACGCACCCAAAATAGGTATATATCACCCATCTTGGGTCGCCAAATACATGGTACATAACTCAAATACAAACTTAATTTATACAACTGTTAAGTGTCGTGTAGAATACGACAAAATATAAGCTGTGAGCTTTAATACAAATATTGTCTCCTAGACAATATCCAAACTCAAATTCAATCTCATTAAAATTATTATCACACTATTTCACAGAATAGTGAGGACTACTAAAACAACCATCTGGACCATCAATCCATTCCCCGACTAGTCCCAGCTATATTCTCATTTCCTGAAGAGAACAGTGAAAGAAAAGGGTGAGCTCAACTAGCCCAGTAAGAAATATTATGACTAAGATAATGTAGAATAAATTATTCTTAGCCTTCAACAGTATAACAACTGATAGAATACAATAGACAACAAGTTATAGATCAACAACTGCAGCGGAATAAGCAATCCATTAGAAGAGTCAAGTAGAGCATGATATTTACTATCTTTTATGACTTAAAAGTTTATCATCAATTTTATCGCTGAGACTCAGCTTAATAAATAATACACATCACTGAATTATCCATGCACTACGGGCCAAGGATATTAATTAGTATCACGACCACGAATTATCCATGCACTGCGGGCCAATGATATTCGTGTTTTCACCAATGGTTATAACATGCCAAACAATAATTCATCATTACACCCTTGGCCGAGGAGAACGCATGGTCATGATCATACCAATAACTTTCGCTGAGACTCGGCTCAATAAATAATTCACATCACTTGTAACATTACAGGTTATGATTATACCGAATAATCCTTGGTCATAATCATACCAATCAACAGTCCATCTATGCACTACGGGTCAAAGATGACTTTCATAACAATATAAGCATGAGGATGATAACAATGATATAAGCATTCAATTAAATGAAAGCAAATGATAAATTTTTAAAGATTTATAATTTAATTTATCCAGAATTCAATAATGTCCAAATTGTCAACATGATACTGCTTTGTGGAGTAAAATTCAAGAATAATATTGTATCAAAAATAATTTGGACCTAAAAGAAATCAATTTATATCATGAATAGTACCCCGGGTGAATAGTACCTGAGTGAATAGTACCCCATGAATAGTACTTCGTGAATAGTACCCCATGAATAGTACTTCGGCATAAAATGATTAAACTTTATCAAGAATTTTCAAAATAATATTTTCGTTAAAAGATAATAGATGAAGCGCAAATTTTAGGGATATTCTACTAATTTCACAGAGTATAGAAGCAATACTTTAACAAAATGAGTGTAGAATTCGGAAATCTAAAATAAAATAATATTACTTACATACTACAGAGTCTGGAAGAAAATATTATTTCTTACGAATATTGAACAAAAATAATATTCCTACAAATATTGAACGAAGATAATATTTCTTACGAATATTGAACGAAAATAATATTCCTTACAAATATTGAACGAAATAAAATTCCTTACTAATACGAAAAATAATATCGTAAACGAATATGAAATAAATAATACCCCTTACAACTGTTGAACGAAAATAATATTCCTTATGAATATTGAACGAAGATAATATTCCTTATGAATATTAAACGAAGATAATATTTCTTGCGAATATTGAACGAAATAAAATTTCTTACGAATACGAAAAATAATATCGTAAGCGAATATGAAATAAATAATACCTCTTACAACTGTTGAACGAAAATAATATTCCTTACGAATATTAAACGAAGATAATATTCATTACGAATATTAAACGAAGAGAATATTTCTTGCGAATATTGAACGAAATAAAATTTCTTATGAATACGAAAAATAATACCGTAAGCGAATATGAAATAAATAATATCCCTTACGTCAAAAAGAGAGCAATTCCGACTGGTATAGCAGATATATTCTTGAAGAAAATTTTCACTATTTTCTACACTCAAAGCTTCCTTAAACTCTTAAAAAATACGTTCAATATTATAGAAGAAGAATTATCTGATTCTGGTGTGATTTTTAATTCTAAACTGAGCATCCAATTTATAGGAGAATGGCTTGGCATTATTTGGATGCACAGTAAAGGAAAAGTCAAGGGCGATTATCATACACATAACACACAATATTTTGAAAAATGAGTAAGTGGGGGTCCAAATAATAAGTAAAATTTACAACAAATACTTCATAAAAATTTCCTCAATATTTTTAACAACATTTATTAATCATTATTATAACTTGCAATATTAACAACTAGATCGTTCCCAGGAAAGAGGGGGCTTTCCGATAAGAATTTCTCCCTATTGGCGTGTAATTAGATTACCAAACCCTTTTTCTCAACAGAACTTTCTAGACATTGTTAATTATGCAATTAATAATATGAATAACTTGTCATCTCAATTATTGATTTAATAATATAAAATATTGTAATAATAATTGAATTAATAACGTGAGATACTATGCAACTATTACTGTAACAATAATTGAACAAAACTGTGTGACTTCTCACGTAAGCATCAATAATCAATACCGTGTGCTACTATGCAACCACGCGTATTACTGTTCTTTTATCATCGGGTATTTCAACAGTTAACGGTAAAACTTTCGCCGTTATTTTCATAAAAAGTTATTTCTATCGTTTTCTCACTCCAACAGTAATTTTGTTGTGGGGTCCACCAATGATTGTGCCATCGTACGAATATTCTCCGACAAAAAAAATATTTTATAACAACTTGCATACTTTGTAAAATTTATAAATATTATCCACAACTATAACATTATATCAAATCCACACCTTAATATTCAATAAAATATTTCGAGAAAATTAATCTTTATTCATAAAATTTGGGGTCTTACATTGATCATGTATTTGTCCATATAATTTACATTCTTAAACTTCAAACAAAGGCATCTTATCTTGTTCAAACCATTCATACATTTCGGGTGACTATACGCATGCATAATCCAGAAACATTTGGCAACCAGTTCTAAATTCAGCTATAGAACGTATATGGGCACTTGACTTTTGTCGTCTCATCCAATTACAGTCCGAATAGAAATCCATGATACTATGATACCTATTTTGACAAGAATAAATGTAATAAATTGTGTCATCTTTAGGTATAATTATTTTATGCATGTGTTTCTGTTTGTAAATAGGCATGTCATATATATTTAGATAAATTGTAACTTTCCTAAAACCATTTTATTTGACTCCATTGTGCCTTGTCAAAAAGAAACTGATTACAATTAAATGTTCTCTAAAATAGTATATTTAAGATGACTTTTAGTTGTAGTTGTATGAGAAACTCATGAACATCATTGATTTATCTGAAATCTAGATTCTAGATTGTTAATTACAGGGCCAAAGGTTCTCTTACTAATACTTTTTCACTCAAATCAGGAAAATGAAAAGAGGGGGGAAATTTGCTACTATTTGATGTGTTCTTGAGTTATCAATTTCAACTACTCGTTGTGGGAGTGGCCAAGACCCTCATTATGCTTTTGTTCAGCGAAAATGAAATGGGATTTCATTGAGGGCAGGCATCCAAGACATGAAAACTATCATGAAGCCCCCATGAGAAACTGAATTAATTTTCTCCTTTGCTCCATTTCTTATTGAACCTTATGTGCTCCACAAACACAATTACCAATTTAATTAGAAGCACTATTTAGGATTTAAGTAATGGCCATGTCATTCACTTGATCATAGTGTGCTTAAATAATGGGAGAATGATCAACAGGCTTAGTAAAACTTCTATTTACTATTACCAATTTTTTCTTTGCAGATAAAGCTATCTGCATAGACCCCATTCAGGATGAGGAAATATTGTACTATTCATCAACTTTTCATAACATTCCTAGCTTTATTTTTAAAGAGAGAGTTCTTACCCTTGTACATTTACTTTTGGTTTAAATATTTATTTTTTGGGGATTTTTTTTCTATCTTCTCAACTGGGGACAAAAAGTAGCAAATCTGCCAAATCATCTTCCTGATTCTTGCATCACCAACTCAAGGCAAAGGGAAAAGGAACATATATGTGCTAACATAAAATTTCAGCAGATAACCAAATAGGTAGAGAATCGATTAAAAGCAATCACATAAATTCCTTTGCTAGGAGTTCTTAACTGACTACTTCCAATTCTGAATTCAATTTAAAGTATTCTACCAAACAGAGCAGAAAAACATCTGGAACTTTTAAAAGCTTGATTATTCATAAAAACAATGTAATATTAACAATAAGACATTAGAAATAATGTAAATAGATTTTTTGCATTTTATAATATTAACAAAAATCCAAAGCTTCAAAATGTATGAGATATTCATGAGAGGTAATTGAAATGGAAAAACTGATACATGTATACAGACCGGTGGCATGGGATGATTGGAATCATCGGCGTCGCTCCTTCTTTTCCTTCTTTTCTTTTTCTTTCCACTTTTTTTGCCCGACTGTCTGGCTACTGATAGAGATTAAAAGGATCAGCAACCTCTTTCTGCGACCGCATGCAGTCACTATTTTTATCGACGTGGATGTATTAGCGACCGATGTTCGGTCGCTGTTAGTAAACGGTCGCAATAAGTCTCCCCGCAAACATTTGTGCCAAATTTACGATGATAAAATTGTAATAGCAACCGATCAGCAACCGCCATGCGGTCGCTAATTCCAATAGTGACTAATTTTAAGTGTGGTCGCTAATAGCAGTCGTTATTACTAGAAGTATCTAATACAATAAAATATCCCATCGGCGACCAGATTTATCTGCTGCCGCCGTATTCGGTCGCTAATTATGGTACTAGCGACCGCCGCCCAAATTCGTCGCCAGTTTTCGTAGCGACCGCAATACAGTCGTTGAACAGTCGCTAATATATTTTTCGTCGCCTTAAATTTGGCGCTGACGTTTCGGTGGGAGAATTATTTCGATTGATTCATAATAGCGACCATTATTGGTCGCTAAAAATTCCACATTAATTAAAAATAGTGACTGGAGTCAGTCGCTGATTCTTTTAAATCTATCAGCAAACGATCATTCCAGGCAGAACGAAAAAGAAAAGGAGAAGAAATAGCAGAACAGGCCGAAAAGAATGGGAAGAGGAAGAGGAAGAGGAAGAGGAAGAGGGAAAGGGAGAGGGAGAAAAACCGATCGTCCTTCCTCCACTATCTTCCTGGTAAAACCCCTCTCGTAGTCTCTCTATCTATCTATGTATGTACAAGTGTGTGTGTGTGTGTGTGTGTGTGTATATATATATATATATATATATATATATATATATATATATATATATACACACATGTGTGTGTGTATTTGTCATATATATATGACACATATCTCGATTGCCATTGTAAATTCTATATGTGTATATCGATGTTTTATTTTCAATTGGATTTAGGGCTAAGAATTAGTAGAGCTTTAATTTGTTAACTCTATTATTGTGTATGCAAATATTTGGTACTATCATTTAGAATGATGTTTGTATATCCACTGTCATTTTGAACCGATAGAACTTCAATTTGTATCTCGATTGCCCTTGTAAATCGTGTATGTGTATCCACTGTGTATACAAATATTGGGTATATTATATAACATAAAATAAATTAAAATAATATAAGATAAGATAATACGTTTTCTTAAATTAAACTTAAATTAATTAAAATAATATAATGTTTATTATTATATAATATAATAAAAAATATAATAAACTAAACTAAAACACATAATACAGTCTAATATAATATAATAATGCTTTAAAAAATTAAAAAAATAAAAATAAATTACATTAATTTACTTAATTTTTCCCTACTAAAATCAACTAAGTAGCGTTTACTTAGTTTTCACTACTAAATTTGCATCAACTAAGTAGTATTTACTTAGTTAATATTACTTAGTTTCTCAATACTAAGATAAATTAAGTAGTATTTATTTAGTTTTACACTACTAAATAAAATAAAATAATATCTCATAACATAACATGACATAACATTAAATGAAATAAATTAATTAAGTTAATTACATTCCTTAAAATAATTAATTTAAATAATATCATATAATATAATACAAAATAAATAAATAAATTTAAAAAATAGAATGACAATGAATTAAATAAAATAAATAAAAGAGATAACATACTCTATCAATAACTCAACTGCAACATACTTAAGACCGACTTTTTTCGAATATTTTGTAACCAAATATCAATATTTTCTTGACAAATAATTTATCTCACAATCTCTATCATGAAAGTATAATATGAATATGCGATCAACCTAATCAGTCTTGAATTTGACTCCACAAAGTAGTATCTCCGAAATATATGCAACAAATTGGAGAAAGATGAAAGTTTGCACTTACTGAAAGATAACTTGTTATAATTAGATGAAAACTTCATGTTATAATGTAAATCAAATACCTTCATCATCGCCCATGAGTAATTTAATGACTACTGGGAGAAGAGTCAAGTACTGCCTTGTATGCAGGATTCGACATAGTAGTTGCAGCTAATACTCCAACTGGTTCCTCGGCAGCAAAAAAAGTGTGATTCGTAGTTCCTGTTTGTGTCACATACTCGAATTGAATAATTGAATTACTGCAGACATTCCTCACTATTGCATCATAACATATGACAACATCCTGAAAGAGGGCCATTAATTATGCTATTGAACAAAGTTTCAAGTTCAGTAACCCTCTAGATGAACGAACGATCATTTCTCTATTAGGAATGAATCATCGCCTTATATGGGTCCAATCCATGAAATAGGAAGCTTCTCACTACTCTGAATTCCTCGGATGGGTAGTTCTTAGAGAAGATGTACTTTTCCTGAAAAAGAGAAGCAATGTCAACTGCAAAACCCCTTCTAACAAGAAGAACCACTTTGTCCAGGAATTCAAGAGAAAGTACAGTATGGTGAACCACTTATTGGGATTTGTTGAATTTCTTGCAACTCTCCTTTTGTCTCTCATATTTCCTAATAAGTCTGCTTTTACAGGAAATTAATTTAAAAGTTCTTTGTTGATTAATTATTTGATCGATCAATGATACCTTGGGTACAATCTCTACTGCACATTTAGTACATGCAGGCCTTGCGTCAAATAAGACTATGAGTAAAAAATGTCTCAGTAGGCAATCTTTCACTTTATGGCAGTTGATTTTGCAAATTAGGAGTAATTAGCTGAAAGACTTGGGACTTTAAAACCGAGGATGTTTCCTGATTTCATGGAGAGGTGGACCACAACTAGCTTACACTTCTCAAGGAGTATTAGGGACAAAATTTATCGACGACGACCGACTATCAAGATCGTAATCTTCTTCTTTCACTTGGCGGGCATTTGCAGTCTCTGAGTCCTGAAGAGTTAGCTTATGAAGTGGCGAGAGTAGCACAACAGCAGGATGATGATGTCGAGGTAATCTTGTCATTGTTTAGCTTTATGTTTAGTTTTGCATGTTTAGTTTAGAATAATTTATATTTAATTTCTACTTTAGACATGACACTTAAGAAAGTATGATGAAGAAACCAAGTCAGTTTACCAGACAAAAAGTAAATAAATCCATCAGCTAAACTCAATTGTATGACAACCAATTTGTATATGTATGTTAAAACTATACTTGTTTCATTAAACTGTGATCCATAGGGTTACAGTTTCCTAATTTATCTTCATTACAAACTTTATTCTTCTTGGATGACTTGCTTACTCTTTACAAGGCTTGCCTCGTTTTTATTCTTTTGTTATAGCCTCATCTAAAGTTATTATTGATACTATGAAGACAGTTGTATCATGTCCTCTTCTCTTGTTCTACATTTATATTATTCTTTTTTTACCGAATGAATGTACGAAATTTATATTGTACGTTATGACATTTAATTTGTATATAAATTTTAGTCGGACGATATTTGTTTATGTTTATACGTGCGTGGATATTTATATATATTGTATTAGTTTTTAATTAATATATATATATATATATATATATATATATAGAGAGAGAGAGAGAGAGTTGTATGGATGTTGGTGTATATATAGATACTGTTGTGTGTTGGGATATAAAGTAGGTACAACAGGTACAGTTTCTTTTGGAAAATCCACCAAATAGCCCAAAAAAAATTAAAATTAGAAATAAGCGACCGTTTTCGGTCGCTAATTATTATCAGCGACCGCTGATGACCCCGGTAATTTGTTAGCAACCGCGACGGTCGATAATGTTGGTCGTAGACACGTGGGCCACGTCACCACTACGATCTGACTCACAGTGACTCAGCTTAGCGACGAAGTCGAATGTTAATAGGCGGTCGCGGACGTTTTGGTCACTAAAAATGGTCGTTGGTGTGCCGACTGCGACCAGATTATATGCGACCACGTGACCACTATTAACAATCCCAGTCGGTCACTGATATATATTTGCTACCGTGTGCGATCGCTGATAAGCGGTCGTCGATAAGCTTTTTTCTTGTAGTATAGCGACCGAAAAATGTGGTTGCGCGCAAATACTCTTGGTCGTTGATGGACCATTATTTTGTAGTGAATGTATACTGTGAACCAGCTAAATCATTTATGTTATGTGTGATTATACAACTCATTTATTTTGTTATAATTTGTTAAACAAGTCCAGAATTACAAAAAGGCCAAAAATAATTATAAAGATAAATAATCTACTCAACCCCTTTTTTAGATTATTTATAGCCCTATCACATGCAACAAAAAATCTTATATTTTGACAAAGAACCTTATGCACATGTTAAATTTCTTTGTGACAATATTAATTCTCTAAAATATATTTCATACACTCAATAGAAATTAGAAAGACTCCATTTCAAGTTTTTAAAATTAATTTTAAAACTCTTAAAATCGAAAATTAACACCCCCTAAATTTGTGTCTTAAGGTTTTGAATCTAATTTAAGTGTTTTTGTTGTATTGTACATGAATTTAATATTTTAAACCCTACTACATGCATGATAGCATAGAATGGAGTAATTAATAGTGAAGGTATTTTGGTCCAATAATAAATTAGTCTCACAATTGAGTTTCAGTTGATGCGGATTCAAATAAAATCCTCCTCCTATATGCCTCCCTATATTGAGGATTGTGTGAATTAAAGAGTTTATTTTAAAAGCATAATAAAGTTGAATTGTTCTTTTCGGAAGACTCGCTTGGATAATGAGGTGTGCGTAGTCTTGTATAAAAAATCAGATGATCCAAGAAATGGTAATACACTACTATATGCTTGAGCAACATGTAATCCATTCTGAATTGGTCTAAACCCTAAATAATAGAATAACCGTGTGGAACAGTATTTGACAATGACTTTCTGATCATGACGAGGCATCTTTGATCTTTTTGGAACAACCATAAGTCCGTCACCACGTGGTTCATACATTGTTGTCCAAGTGGCTCATAACTTCATTAAATAATATATATATATATATATATATATATATATATATATATAAACAATCAGTTTCATTATTTCACATACCCTGCTCACCGTCTTTAGTGACGGACCGGGCGACGGTTTGGTCCGTCGTTATAGAACAGATAAACGGTTTATATGTTATAGCGACAGTTCGATGCGTTGCTAAAAACTAAGACGACCGTTCTCTGATATACGTGACGGATCGAACCGTCGATCGGTCCGTCACTAAAAATTGTGAGCAAAGTATGTTAAATAAAAGAGTATACACATTTGATCCTCTCCGTATATAAAAGATTTTAGCAGCCTTTTATGTTATACAAAAAGAGTCCAAAATATATCAATATTCAGCTATGTTTGATGTTTCTAGGAAATGAAATGTGAGATGCTTGGTCATCAAGGATGTTTGACTTTTGGGCTTTGATATGGTCATAGTATGCATGCTTATTAATTAGGTGGTGTGCCTATATATAGCCTATAGGATGGGGAATGGAACTAACACAAGACCAAAGTCGAGTACTACTAGTATTATTACTATCACATAAATCTTGATATATATTCATGGCTTTGTTTTCTAGTTTCCTTGGTTGCTTTTCAGATACTGGGCGAGTTGCTGCCCAAGGAGATGATCATATTGTTACTGCTAGCAATACCACAAGAACAAGCTCCAAACTGAAACCATCACATGATATTGATGCAGGAGCCAAGTCAAGAACTGTCCCAATTCCAGTTTCTTACTTCCCTATTGGATCCAGATTCTCTCACTTATGAGAAAAACCTAGCTCTCTTAATTTGCTCCACTCACTTTAAGGGCTACGGATTAGTACTGATCTTACTTGTAAAAAATATATTACTACGCATTGTTTTACGTGTTTCAATTAATATATTATTAATTATTTTGACTCTTTGAAGTAATTCTGATACCGACCGAGGGCACCTATTATTTTGAAGTTTTATTGTTATTCAAGTGTTTTTGTTGGCGTTTGTAAGATATATTGGCTCATTGGCCATTGCGGAACAGAGGTTTTGTACCAGGGACTGAAATTTCAGTGAGTCTGGGTCAGTTTTTTAAAAATAATTATTTGAAGGGGTGTTAAATGAAATTGTTATGTTTGGTTTAAAAAGTAAAAATTATTAAAATACTCAAACAAACTACTCCCAATTCCCACTACTACATTACTCCACAAAATAATTTTAAAAACAATCCCATTATCTCAAAACAAGACCAACAACTCCATTATCCCAGTTAAAACAAGGGATACTGACGGAATGAAGAGAACTCCATCAAATAGAACTCCATCAAATAAAAGCTCTTCAAGTATGTGTTCTATTCTATTTTTATTTTCTTTAAATTTTTGTAATTTATTTTGTAATGTTACTTGTTAATGGTTTAATTGAGAAAAAAGAACATAATAAATTAAAAGGGGAACATAAATTTTAAAAAACTAAAAACGAAAAAGAGTAAAAAGAGATCCAAACAAATTTATAATCTGCATAGTAAATTAATGTTTAATGTTGATACTGTTTTGATATTGTTTCAGTTTTTGAGCAAAATTCAACCCCAATAAAACCTGTAGAACGGTACATGTCGACGTCAGAATTTTTATTTGTCCCTTTTCAGTTCTCATCTTTTGGTGTTCTCATGTTAAGTGAGATTTGTTTAAAAAAAAATTGTGAAAAGGTCCGATATGTATATGTAAGACCCCAACTTTTTTATAAATAAAATCAAATTTTCTCTAATTATTATTTTGAATAATAATGTGTTAATTTGATATAATGATGTGATTATGGGTGAAATGTGTAAATTTTGTAAAATAAGCAAGTGGTTATAAAATATTCATTGTTGTTGAGGAATATTCATTTGGTCGTGGAATATTCTTGCTGTCGGGGAATATTCGTACGATGGCGCAGCCATTTGTGGGTTCCATAACAGAAAACGGTCGGATGAAAAAAATGACAAGTTTGAGTTTTTATAAATAACGGCATAGTTGTTACCGTTAACACTATTGGAATACCCGCTGGTTAAAATATAGTAATACGCGTGGTTGCACAGTAGCACACGGTATTGCACAGTATTGATGAATTATTGATCCTTACGTAAAAAGGCACTACTCAATAATTGTTACAGTAATTACTGTTCAATATGTTATTTTATTGATTCAATAATTGCTACGTTGATATTTTATATTATTGTTATTTTAATAATTGTCACTGCACAGTATTTTCTATTATCAGATCAATAATTCATATTATTTGAATAATACTATTAGATAGCATTATTGGTAATGTCTAAGAAAGTTCTGTCTAAGGAGAGGTTTGGTCACCTAATTGCACGCCAATAAGGAGAAATCTTTATTGGAAAGCCCTTTTTTCTTGGGAATGACCTGGTTGTCATAATTGTAATTCTGTAATATTATTTGTGAATAATTAATTATTGATTTATATGATAAGGAAATATTTATTTTATATGGATATAAATGATGGATATATTTATTTTTGTAGATATAAATGAAAGAATTAATGCTGAAGTATTTTATCAGTATTTTGTCGGAATAGAGGTATTTCTTCACTCAAAAGGAACTCAACATGCGGCAACTACGTTGGCTTGAGTTGTTGAAAGATTATGATCATACCATTCAATACCATCCTGAAAAAGCGAACGTAGTAGCTGACGCATTGAGTAGAAGATCATATGCGGGTACGAGTGCGATATTGTCAACGCAAAGGTCCATTTTATATGACTTACAAAGGATGGAGATAGAGTTAAAGACTCTAGGGACCCATGTGATGATGGCGAATATACGAGTAAAACCGACTTTAATCGATAAAGTTAAAGCTGCTCAAACTACAGACCTGGAGCTGATGCGCATGAAGAAGAAAGTGCAAGAAGGTGCTATTCCGGAAGCAAGAATAGATGAAGAAGGAATACTTCGAGTCAACTCCAGACTTTGTGTTCCTAATAATTTTGACTTGAAGTATAAAATCATGATGGAGGCGCACAACACGCCGTTTGCAATCCATCCTGGGAGTACCAAGATGTATCGTGATCTTCGACATACATTTTGGTGGAGCAATATGAAGAGAGAGATAGCGGGGTTTATCTCAAGGTGTCTAACTTGTCAACGAGTCAAGGCGGAGCATCAAGTGTCAAAAGGTCCATTGCAACCACTTGAAATTCCAGAATAGAAGTGGGAGCACATTACCATAGATTTTGTTACTGGTCTTCCCAAGGTTTCTCAAGGCATAGATGCGATTTGGGTCATTATTGATAGATTGACCAGGTCTGCTCATTTCTTACCCATACGAGAAACTTATACACTTGAATGTCTTAATAGTATGTACATAAACGAGATTGTAAGACTGCATGGTATGCCAGTATTCATAGTTTCTGATCGAGACCCAAGATTCACTTTAAGATTTTGGGTTAGTTTGCAAAAAGCTATGGGCACGGATTTACGATTTAGTTCGGTATATCATCCCCAAACGGACGGGCAATCAGAGAGGACTATTAAAACTTTTAAGGATTTATTAAGACTCTGTGTCCTTGACTTTAAAGGAAGTTGGGACAAGTTCTTACCATTAGTGGAGTTTTTCTACAACAACAGTTATCAAGCAACTATTGGCATGACTCTATTTGAGGTGTTGTATGGAAGAAAATGTCGTTCTCCAGTATGCTGGGATGAGGTGGGTGAAGCGTTGTTGGGACTGGATTTGGTACGTATGACTACGGAAAAGATTCAAACGATCCGACAACGTATAAAAACCTCACAAGATCGACAAAAGAGTTATACTGATCTTCATCGAAAAGACATGAAATTCAATATTGGAGATCATGTGTTGTTACGTGTTGCTGCATGGAAAGGAGTTACGAGATTTAAAAAGAGAGAAAAGCTCAATCCTCTATTCATTGGCCCATTTTTAATCCTCGATCGAGTAGGAACTGTGGCCTATAGACTCTCCTTACCGCTAAGTATGTCTCGTGTTCATAATATTTTTCACATATCTATGTTACGTAAATATATGAAAGACCCGAACCACATTATTGAATTAAAACCAGACGAGATAGAGAAAGATTTAACGTATGAAGAGTTACCTGTTAAAATCTTGGATAAGAAGGATCATATTCTACGCTCCAAGATTATACCTCAAGTCAAAGTTTTGTGGAAGAAATGACCTGGGAGTTAGAATATAAGATGAAGTCAAGATATCCTCACCTCTTCGATATACCATGTACGTACCCTAATTTTAAAGACGAAATTTCATAAGAAGGGGAGGTTGTAAGACCTCAACTTTTATGAATAAAGAATGATTTTCTCGAAATATATTTTTTTGAATATTATGGTGTGGATTTGATATAATGTTATAGTTGTGGGTAATATTTACAAATTTTTCAAAGTAAGCAAGTGGTTATATAATATTCGATTGGTCGTGGAATATTCATTTTAATAGGGAATATTCGTACGACGGCACAATCATTGGTGGACCCCACAATGGAAGTATTATCGTAGTTAAAAAACGACATAATTATATTTTTATAAAAATAACGGCGGAAGTTTTACCGTTAAACTGTTGAACTACCCGGTAGTAAAAGTACAGTAATACGCGTGGTTGCATAGTAGCACACCGTATTGATTATTGATGCTTACGTGAGAAGTCACTCAGCTATATTCAATTATTGCTACAGTAATTGTTGCATCATATCTCTCATATTATTGATTCAATTATTGTCACAGTATCATCTGCATAATACGTTATATTATTAAATCAATAATTGAGACGACAAAGTTATTCATATTATTATTTACAATATTGACAATGCCTGAAAAGTTCTGTCAAGGAGAGATTTGGTCACCTAATTGCACGCCAATAAGGAGAAATCCTTATCGAAAAGCCCCCTCTTTCCGGGGAATGATCTGGTTGTTAAATATTGTGAGTTATGATATTAATGATGAATAAGTTCGTGTTGATTAAAGATGAAATTGATGGTTCCATTGTGTGGAATTTATTAGTGTTAGTGAAAATCGATATTTATTTCTATAATAATTGATGTCTAGAGGTTATATTGACCAATCGGGTAATTAACCGAATAAATGAGCAATTAATTGCTATTAATTCACATGCTTATAACTATATGTTCACATATGTGTACTACTGATTCACATGATTTACTATTAGGAGAGTTGATGCAAGATTGATAATACTGGCATGACTAAATTAAAAATAGAAGTAAAGATGAAGGTACTATACTGTAATTAGTTTTTTCACATGATTATACTATTAAGTCACATGAATGAACTATTAAGTCACATGTTAATTCACATGATTTACTATTAAGGGAGGTGGTGCAAGTTTGATAATACTTGCAGGACTAAATTAAAAATGAAGAAAAAGAGGGAGGTATTATATTGTAATATTTTGAGCCCCAAAATGTGCAATTATTGAAACTATATTTTCCTATAAATAGAAGCTCATTCTTCCTTCATTTCTCACCAATTCACTAAGTCTCACAAGAGCAATTATTATAGAGAGAAATTATAGAGAGAAAGAAGAAGAGAAGTCTGCTACCTCACTATTCCAATGTCCAGTTTTCTTCTAAGGGTATTATTTCTTTCGTATTCATGAAGAGAGTTATTTTCTTTCAATACTCGTAAGGGTTGTTATTCCATTCTTTATTATTCTGTTGGAATAACCTGTCTGTGCGGTCTATCACATGCCTGGTAAATTCTGTTGTTATTCCATTTTTTATTATTATGTTGGAATATTCTGTCTGTGCGGATTACGCATGACCTGATTTCATTATTTATTATTCTGTTGGAATATTCTGTCTGTGCGAATTACGCATAACCTGGTTCCATTCTTTATTATTCTGTTAGAATATCCTATCTGTGTGGGTTACGCATGACCTAGTTCTATTCTTTATCATTCTGTGGGAATAACCATTTTGTGCGGATTACGCACGCCTGGTGAATTCTTCTATTATTCCATTCTTTATTATTATGTTGGAATAACCTGTCTATATGGATTACCACATGCATGGTGAATGATCCTTCGTATTCATTCCTTATTAAATTGTGGAAATGATCTGTCTACGTGGATTACCGCATGACGGGCAAAAATCTATTTGCGGTTTCATATATTCTATTATACTCAGTTGGTTAAAGTTTTAGCTTCTATACTCCATGAAATTAGTAGAATATCCTTGATATTTGCGCTTCATCTAGTATCTTTTCATGAAAATATTCTTCTGAGCATTCTTAAATTTTACTCCACAAAGCAGTATCATGTTGACAATTTGGACGTTATTGATTTCAGGATAAATTAACTTATAAATCTTTAAAATTTATTCTTGAACTTGTTTTATTGAATTATTATGTCATTATCATCATCCTCATGCTTATATTGTGATGAAAGTCATCTTTAGCTTACGTGCATAGATGGACTTGGTATGATTATGACCAGGGTTCATTCGATATAATCATGACCTGTAATGTTATAAATGATGTGGTAAAAGTCCTCAGTGGCCTGTAGTGCATTGATGGATAGTTTTTGGTATGATTATGACGAGGGATTATTCGGTATAGTCATGACCATTGATGATTTAATAAATATCCTTGGCCCGTAGTGCAGGGATGATTCGATGATGTGGTTTATTTATTAAGCTGAGTCTCAGCGATAAAAATTGATGAAAACATTTTAAATTATAGAAGATAATAGATATTATGCTCTACTTGACTCTTCTAATGGATTGCTTATTCCGCTGCAGTTAAACTTGTTGTCTATTATATTCTATCAGTTTAACATTGTTGAAGGCTAATGATAATTTATTCTGCATTATCTTAGTCATAATATTTCTTACTGGGCTAGTTGAGCTCACCCTTTCTTTCACTGTTCTCTTCAAGAAATGAGAACGTAGCCGGGACTAGTCGAAGAACGAAGTGACGGTCCAGATGATAGCATTAGTAGTCCTCACTATTCTGTTAAATAGTGTGACAATAAATGTAATGAGGACTCCATTGAGTGTGGATATTGTCTAGATGACAATATTCTTATTAAAACTCTTAGATTATGTTTTGTCGTATTTTACACGACTGTTGTATAATTAAGTTGTATTTGAATTTTGTACTATGTATTTGGCGACTCAAGATGGGTGATGTATACCTATTTTGGGGGCGTTACACCCTCTTTCCTGGGAACGACCTGGTTGTTAAATATTTTGAGTTATAATATTAATGATTAATAAGTTCGTGTTGATTAAAGATGAAATTGATAGTTCCATTGTGTTATTATTAGTGTTAGTGGAAATCGACATTTATTTCGATATTAATTGATGTCTGGAAGTTATACTGACCAATCGGGTAATTAATCGGACAAATGAGCAATTAATTGTTATTAATTCACATGATTATAACTATTTGTTCACATGTGTGTACTATTGATTCACATTCTTGTACTATTAGGGGAGGTGGTGCAAAATTGATAATACTTGCATGACTAAGTTAAAAATAGAGGTATAGATGGAGGTACTATACTATAATTCGTATTTTCGCATGTCTAAAACTATTGATTCACATGATTTACTATTAGGAGAGGTGGTGCAAGTTTGATAATACTTGCAGGACTAAATTAAAAATAAAGGAAAAGAGGAAGGTATTATACTGTAATATTTCGAGCCCCAAAACGTATAATTATTAAAACTATATTTTTCTATAAATAGAAGCTCATTCCTTCATTATTTTTCACCAATTCACTAAAGCTATAGAGCAATTATTATAGAGAAAAATTATGGAGAGAAATGAGAAGAGAAGTCTGCTACCTCACTATTCCAGTTTTCTTATAAGGTAAGGGGTATTATTTCTTTCGTATTCATGAAAAGAGTTATTGTTATTCCATTCCTTATTATTCTGTTGGAATAACCTGTATACGCGGACTACCGTATACATGGTGAAATTCTTCTGTTATTCCATTCTTTATTATTCTGTAGGAATAACCTGTCTGTGCGGATTACGCATGACATGGTTCCATTCTTTATTATTCTATTGGAATATCCTGTATGTGCGTATTACGCATGACCTGGTTCCATTCTTTATTATTCTGTTAGAATATCCTGTCTGTGCGGATTACGCATAACCTGGTTCCGTTATTTATTATTCTGTTGGAATAACATGTGTGCGGTCTATCGCATGCCTGATGAATTCTTCTATTATTCCATTCTTTATTATTCTGTTGGAATAACCTGTCTACGCGGACTACCGCATGCACGGTGAATTCTTCTGTTATTTCATTCTTTATTATTCTATTGGAAAAACCTGTCTATGTGGATTACCGCATGCATGGTGAATGATCCTTCGTATTCATTCCTTATTAAATTGTGGAAATGATCTGTCTACGTGGATTACCGCATGGCGGACGAAAATCCATTTGCAATTTCGTAATTTTTCTGATCCTCAAATATTTTGAAAAAATTTAAAATGATAATTTGATGAGTTTTCTAGATTGTGTCCAAAAATGGCGATTTTTGAATGTATAGATTATGACTTATGAATTTTATAGGAAAAGACTATTTTAAAAGTAAATCCTTATAACTCCTTGTGGTTAACTCCAAAATTTATGAAATTTTTATTGTGAGTACATATATATAACAGGAGTATACCCTGAAAATTTTGGAATTTTTGGACAAAAGTACAGTTTATGATAAATGTCTAAATATTCGGCAGTTTTTGTCATATGAAAAATAGTAAATGAATTTTAAAAATTTTGAGAAAAATATATGTTCAATATGGGACTATATTCTACTAAATTCCAAAAAAAAAACATTTTGGTACTGATTTGTTATTTTTCATGAAAATGGTTTAGTTACGAATATATGTGAAGTTAAAAAATTTGTCAATAGGATTTTATGGCTTGGAAATCCTATATAAGGTATATGCAGATTTTTGATAAGGGATTTGATCATTGGTGATTAAATCTTATGAGTGTGGCATTTTTGAATGATTAAATGCATTATTTGGTAAAGTGTAAACAATTAAAATAAATTATTTATAAGTTTAAGAAATGATTAAAATATTGTTATAATATTAATGATATTAGATTATGGGATTATTAAGTGATTGATAATATTTGGATATTTTAAACTCTGGATAAATTTAGAGTCTTTAATATTTATCCTTGATTTTGTTTGATTAATGCTTATATTATTGTCATCATCCTCAATCTTATATTATGGTGAAAGTCATCTTTGGCTTACGTGCAAAGATGAACTGTTGATTATTGATTTTATAGTTGTATATCTTTGGCTTACGTGCAAAGATGAACTATTGATTGATGAGTATCTTTGGCTTATGCATATAGATGAACTGTTTATTGGTATGATTATGACCACGGATCATTCGGTATAATAATGACCCGTAATGTTATAGATGATGTGGTAAAAATCCTCATTGGCTCGTAGTGCATTGATGGACAGTTATTGGTATGATTATAACCAGGGATTATTCGGTATAATCATGACCATTGATGATTACATGAATATCATTGGCCGTAGTATAGGGATGATTCAATGATGTGAATTATTTATTAATCTGAGTCTCAGCGATAAAATATTGATTATACACTTTTAATTTGTAGAAGATAGTAGATATCATGCTCTACTTGACTCTTCTAAAATACAATTGTATGTCTTTGGCCTGTATGCAAAGATGAATTGTTAATGAATATTTTTGGCCGTAGTGCAAAGATGAATTTATTAGTATGATTATGAGCAGGAATTACGATTTGGTATAACCATGATTTTAATGTTTCAGGTGAAGATGGGTGATGAAAATTATCTTCGTCTTGGGTGCGAAAAGGAATTTAGAATCACAATTATGATTACGAGTTATTCATATGATTGTGGACAGAAATTGTTGATTGATGTTACAGGGATAAAACATTATTGGTGGACTTTTAACATGGAGAAGATAATAGACCTGATGGTCTATTTGACTCTTCTAATGGTTTGCTCGTTCCACTGCAACTATGGTTAAAAAGTTTTATCATCTACCATATATTCTAAATCTCTGATTTAGTACTGATGAAGGCTATTGATAATGTAAATTATCTTTATTCATGATATTCTTTACTGGGCTAGTTGTGCTCAACCTTTTTGCTTCACAATTCCTTTCAGGTAATAAGAGTGTTGCCGGGTCGAGCGG
This sequence comes from Panax notoginseng, assembly GCA_016801055.1. NCBI lineage: Eukaryota > Viridiplantae > Streptophyta > Magnoliopsida > Apiales > Araliaceae > Panax > Panax notoginseng. The sequence continues at coordinate 217,363,138 of CM029014.1, read as the reverse complement.
GGATAACAGGGGAATAGAACGGTGGTCTATAGTTGTTGAGGTTCTCCCTAAATAGTATGAAAATAATTTTGTTGAGAACTTTAGATAAGTGTGTCGTATTGTATACGTCATTTGATATTTAATTTTGGTGAACTGAATAGGGTGAGGTGAACCCAACTTTGGAAGGGTATTTTGCCACTATCATACAAGATGTCTAATGACATACAATCTCGTGTTATCATAAGACAGGGTTGTGCACATCCACTTGCTGAGTATATCTATGAGCACTACCTATATGATCTTGGAGTTTATTTGAAATATAATTTTCACTTGGAGACAACGGAGATAATTATATGTCAAGAGAAAACTCACCATTGGAAAGAAGATGATAGTAATCTTCTTATTTTTCTTTGGGGACTTTTGGGTCAACCAAGGATAATTCTGTGGACATATGATATCCATCATAACCTAGACGTATGGCCTCCCATGTACGAAGGTTTCCTTGAGTATTTTTCAAAAATTTTAATTTCTAAAACAATTATTGATTGTACCTTTATGTAAGGTACCATTGTAAGGTCTTGTGGTCAAGGCACCACGAGAGTTATATATATTTGTATTAAAACTCACAGCTTATCTGTTGTCGTACTCTGCACGACAGCTCAACAGTTGTATAAATGAAGTTTATATTTGATTTTTATAGTGCGATATCTGGCAACTCAGAATGGGTCGTGTGGACCTATTTTGGGGGCGTCACAGTTTACGTGCAAGGGGTTGAAAGACATTATTCCTAGCCTCATTCCTTTTGATGATGGTGAGACGACTTTATAGCTTAAACAAATAGAAGTTTGTGATTGTGACAACTTTGCCTACTTAATTGACAACTCTAAGTGGGAAAGCTGGAAGCAGCAACGTGGTCCGCTGCTAATATTCTCCAACCTTATCATCTTCTACTTTTGCGCTTGAATTCCTTCAAAGGAATAATATCTAATCTTGGGTGGTCTGTTGCACTGCATAACCTGAGGACTTTGGACATTTCATTTTTCCAAGTTTTGAAATTTATCTTAAAGCCTTCTTTTGTTGCAACTCTTCATCACCTAGAAGAACTTTCAGTCGAATCTTGTGTTGCATTGGAGGAAATTGTTCAAAGTGAAAACGGAGAATTAGAATCAGTAGTGCAACAACAGCAGGATAATAAGATGGTGTTCAGAAGCCTCAAAGAACTACATCTGCTTCGTAGCGGCAACCTCAAAGCTTTTTCCCTTATAAGTAGAACTTGCAATATAGTTAGTTAACTGTTGGGTCAAACTATATTAATTGAAACCAAATGGATTGGTTAACCATTTTTATTTATTCAGGTTGGTTAAAGTTTGGACCCATATTTTTTTTAAAAAAAATATAGTTCTGAACCAGTTAATCATTTTTCAACCCATATTCCATTCAATCACACTCCTCCTCTGGGATGCCCCAACTACTACTACTACTACCGTACTAAATTCAAATTATAAAATTCATTTAATTAAATACTCAATTTTATTCAATCACATTTCTCTTCCGGACTGCCCCAACTAACCCGATATTTCCTTCTTTTTCCATACCAAGACGCTGCCCGAACTGCCCTATACCTCTGCTGGGAAATTACGGGCAGCATCCTCTCTCTCTCTCTCTCTCTCAGTATAATTGCATTTGGTATAATCAAGATTATCAGACATTATTTGATCAAGAAATTGTAGATCCTATTAATGATCCTATATAGTAATTCCTATGTAAGTACAGTAATGTGCCAAAATGTCACTAACATATTTTATTGAACCTAGGAGGAATGTAATTGATATATATAGTAGAATTAATATTCATATTTGTATTTATATATATATATATATATATATATATATATATATATATATATATATATATACTTGCCAATATAATTGAGCGAGCCCAGAAACCTCTGCAGTTGGGTTTTATGGGTAATTTTATCTGGGAATCTGTCGGCGAATTGAATAGCTCTATCAATTGGCCGTATGAGTCCGCGATATATAATTAATCCAAGAAACCAAACTTAGAATAACTCTGAATAAAGGAATTGAATAGCTCTGATACCATTTTGGGGCGGAAGCAAGTAAACTTAGAATTAGTAGAATTAGAGTAGAATTAGAGGTGCAAATAATATAACAATTTAATTACTAAAACATATAATTTTATTGATTGGAAATAAAATTGTTTACAAATGTACAAACTGATTACAAATTACAAATTGAATTAACTTGACTTACTCAAAACATTAAGAAATGGAGAATAGTAGAAAGAGGGGCTAAGAAAAGCTTAACAGCGGTAGAGGCTAAAGATTCATCTGAGAAGGATCTCAGAGTCTTTCGAAGTCTGCCTCAATAACTAAGTTCAGTTTCCTTTTATAGAATAAGGAAAGAACTATTACAAATTTACTATTACAAAATAAATGATTACAGACAAAAGTTACTATTCATGAACAGTGCTGACTTTTTTACTATTCATTGACGCGTCTGGCAACTTTTGACAAAGTGGCCATAACTTTTGACTTGAGAGATGCTTTCGGTGGAAAGGAGATGCTTTCGGTGGAAAAGACGAATCTGCTTTCGGCTGAGGGCATCTTTTGACTGGCTGCAGGGAGCAGATGCATGTGACTGAGAAGAAATGTCAGGCAAATGGGTCCTGAGCATCCTGTAGATTGATGGTGCCATAAGGGTCATCATCTTCTTCATACTGACTGAGGGAAGCTGATGAAGAACCGGTAGAGGCTTCTTCATGTAATTCATCAATTCTTTTATTTAATGTCTGGGCAATTAATTTTAACTCTTTTCCGGAACAATCTTTAAAATCAGAAATGCTACGGGAACAAGACGAACCAGTGGGACTGACTCTGGACTCTTTTGATTTTTTACTGACACTTGATTCTTTTGATTTTTGACTAGAAGGTTCTGCTGTAGAGACTGGGAGAACCTTGAGAGGAGAAGCAGGAAATTCTAACTGAACTTGACCTACAATCCTATTGACGTCAAATTTATCCCACCATTTAACAAACCATTGGCGAGTGACTAGGGGAAAAGGATCTGCCGACGGAGATGTAGGGAAAGCATTGTGACTGATTTCACTGGTGGGGTTTTGAATGCTGTATTCCCATCGGAGAATCCAGGGAATCTTATATTTACTTACAAACTGAAGAAAGACTGGGACACCTTCATATGCTGAATCTAATTTTTTGTGATTGCAAAAATGATTGAGTTGAACTTTCAGGGGATCGGGAAGAAGGTCATAGGTAGAACCAAATCTCGACCACCAATGGGAAAACCAATATGGGAAATGGCTTTTGAACTTATGGTCAAATTGAACAAACCAAGAATGACTGTGTGACTCATTTTGATGGAGGAAAACTTTATACCAAGCTTCCATATAATCATAATAACAAAAAGAGTTATCTTGATTTGAAAGCTGCATAAGATCAGAGGGATGTTTTCCCCATTCGGACATCTGAATAAACTGTTTAATATAGAACGAATGGTAAAGAACTTTGGCTTTATCATTGTTGGCATAAATAGGTTTAATAAAAATTGACTCTGTTTCGACAAGAATGTCCTTATAATACACAAGGGATTTATAAGGAGCAAGAGGCATGAAATGCCAACCAGAAGGGAAAAATTGGGAGGTCAATTTTACTAGGTCATTTCTGGATTTCATGTGAGGCTCAATATGAAATAAGAGATTGGTCCATCTAAGCATGTACTCAGAGGGAGGATTACTGGGATTTGGGCTAGAGGCTTTGGACTGAAAAGGGTCAACTGGAATTAGGTTACTAGCTAAGGCTGAACTATAGGGTTTGGGCATCGTCCCAAGGACAGTGAACTTATTGCTGGTTTGGTAAATTGGGTTAACTGGATGAGGAACCAAAGCTCCTCTTGGCTAATTACTTGGGCCAGTAGGGCGACCCGGACCACGAGAGGTTGATGCACCGCGGATACTCATGAAGGATGCACGGTACCTGTGTTAATAAATTCCCGAGTGAGAAAATCAGGAATAGAATTGTTACTGCCTTTAATGTATTCAATATCGAAATCAAAGATACTCAAAAGGGCTTGCCATCTAGCAAAGGAGTGTTTAGAAGCTATGTTTTCAACATCTTTTTCTAACACATATTTTGCAGATTTGCAGTCAATTCGAACTAAAAATTTTTGATTTAATAAATCAATTTGAAATTTATTAATACATAATACAAGAGAAAGTATTTCTTTTTTAATAGTACTGTAATTTAACTGTGTATTATTCCATGCACCGGAACGAAAACGGACGATTTGTTCTGGGGAATCTGGAGTTAACTTTTGCTTGAGAATACCTCCGAAACCAATATCTGAGGCGTCAGTTTTAACAATCTTAAATGCAGAATCATTTGAAATACCAAGACAGGGCAATGTCTTGACGTATTTTTTGACTTGTTGGACGACAGAAGTATGAATGTCAGTCCATGGGGAAGGATTATCTTGCAAACGCTGAAAAAGAGGTTTGCAAATTTTTCGGAGGTTTTTATAGAACTTGCCAATATAATTGAGCGAGCCCAAAAACCTCTGCAGTTGGGTTTTATGGGTAATTTTATCTGGGAATCTGTCGGCGAATTGAATAGCTCTATCAATTGGCCGTATGAGTCCGCGATATATAATTAATCCAAGAAACCGAACTTTAGCTTGAAACAAGCTGCATTTGGAAAGTGAAAGAACAAGTCCATTGTCTTTGACCGTTTTAAAGAACGATTTCAAATGTTTGACATGTTCTTCAATGGAATAGGAAAAAATGAGAATATCGTCAATATACACAATAATAAAATGACTGAAAGGGTTCAAAATGTCATTGAGGATATTCTGGAATTCACTTGGAGCATTTTTTAAGCCAAATGCTTGGACATTCCATTCATAATGACCAAATGGGGTGGTGAATGCAGTTTTATATCTGTCTTCTGGGTGAATAACAATTTGCCAGAAACCAGATTTGAGATCAAATTTACTAAAGATGGTGGCATTACTCAACCGGTTAATGAGGTCATCCTTATTAGGTAGGGGGTACCTAATCCATTCTAGGACTTTGTTTAACGGCTTGTAATTGATTACTAACCTGGGAACACCTCTTTCCTTTTCTGCTTAATTGTTAACATAAAAGGCGGGACATGACCAAGGGGATTTACTAGGTCTAATCAATTTTTTACTAAGGAGATCATTAATTTCCTTTTTGCATAACTCCATTTGTTCGTGATTCATTTGAATAGGCCTAGCCTTAGTAGGAATCAAATGTTCTTTGAATTCCTTAGCGTAAGGGAGCCTTACAACATGTTTTTTCCGATACCAAAAGGCATTAGGAGAATCAGAACAAAAGTTGTCCTTTAAATAAGTTTTTAACTCTTCAATTTTTTCAAGAACATCTTTATTTTGAAGTTGTTCTTCAATTCTTTTGTATTTAATTTCTTCTTTTAAGAAATTTAAATGGGTGGATTTACAATTTAATAAATTTAATGATTTAGAAATGGACTCCTCTTGAATAAATTTTAAATCTCTTTCTTTTGGTTTAATAAGAAATTTAAATGTTATTCTTTTACCTAAATGTTTACAGCTTAATCCTTCATTACTGGTAGTAAATGGATACAATAAATATATAAATGGTAACCCTAAAATGATTTTATCAGTAAGATTACGAATTAAAACAAATGATGTTTTAAAACACATATTATCTTGACAGATATGCACTTTAGGTAATTTATATTTTATTTCCATCTGACTACCATTAGCTGAATTTAATTTTTCATTAGTCTTTTTATAGTATTTGGTTGGAATAAGACCTTCCTGGATACAATTTAAATCCGCACCAGTATCAACTAAGGTGGGAAATTTTATTGAAAAGGTTTTATCAACAACCAAATTAATGGAGATATACCATTTTTGAATGGTAATATCTTTAACTCTTTTAAGAGAAAGACCTTGAACGAATAGATCTGATTCTTCTTTGATTCCTGAAGATTCTGGCTCATCGTGATCTTCATCACTAGAGGAGGAATCATGAACTTGAAGATCAGATTTCTGACTCTATAAGTCTTTTCTTAAATTAGAAACTTCTATTTTTAAATTAGAGATTTTTTTTTGAGTTTATTAACTTCTTGATTTAATTCTAGAAGGGTAACTTCTTTAACTGGGGTTTTAAATCGTTCTAGAGTTTTATTAAGGCTGAATATTGGTTTATCTTTAGCTTTAAAAATCTTATCTTTAACTCTAGTATCTTTGGTTAATAAATCTTTTAATTGCTTAGTATATTGAACTTTAAGTTCAGGGTCAGAAATTTTACTAATTAAGTCAATTAACAAAGAGCTTTCTTCATCCTCTTTGGTAATAACACTTAATCTTTTAGTGCAACAATTTTCATTACAGTTATTAGCACAAATAGTGACTTCTTCTTCGTTAATATCAGATTCATTGTTGCTGGTACTACTTTTAGAAGAATAGGGGATGTCAGATCTTTCATCATTATCAGCATTGTTTTCTATTATCATTAACTCTAATAATTGTTCTGTATCTTCATTAGAGATATTTAACTGAGATAATTTTTGTTTTACTTTACATTCATTTTTGTAATGGCCTTATTGCCCACAATTGTGGCAAACAATATTACTCTTATCATATTTTTTAGGCCTTTTATTATATTTTTTATTAACTGGTTTGGGTTTATTATAGTAATCATTTTGATTGTTATTATCTTTTTTATGAAAATGTTTACGTTTGTGACGTTTATGTGTTTTAGGATGATCAATATGTCTGTGTTTATGCTTTCTTCTAGAGGGAGCAATTGGAGGCAGACCATATTGTTCACAAAATGTTCCTAATTCATATTTTGCTTTTTTCTTATCTTTACTAGCTTGTTTAGCTAATTTAAAATCAATGCACATTTTTAATCCTATTTTTTGAATATAACTGATTATGTCGCCATAAGTGAGATTATCATAATCAATATATCCTAAATTTTTACTCAACTCTTCTCTAACTTTATGAGCGAACAATGAAGGCAAACCATTTACAAACTTTTCTTTCCAGAAAGGCTTGTTGCTATCATTTCGCAGCATAACTCTAGAAGTAAACACATCCTTGTACCACCTGAAGTCACTAAGAGTGGGACAAGTGAGATTACTGAGTTGATCGTGAATTCTTTCTGTTATGTTACTAGGGGTTCCTACAAAATATTTTATTATGGTAAAAATTAAAGTATTTACTCCATCTGGCGGACCAACACCAACATCTTCATCAAAGATGGGGTTGCCGTCATCGTCTAACTAGATAGCATGAATAATGGATAGTCTAGTATCTTCCGTGAGATGTCTCTCCCACCAAGATCTGAGAATACCCGTGAATCCGCTAGCTATTAATTCAACGATTTCTGGTTGTGATAGATTGTTGAACTTAGTGATATAGCTATTTGCTACCATAGACATGTGATTTAATTTGTTTAAAATTTCTTGTTCACTAAGACCATCAATGTTCCATTCATAAATTTTATTGGCAGAAACCGAGAATTGTTTATCTAGGTTTCTCTCTTCGAATTGCAGATCCAGAGGAGTAGGTCTAGAATGCCAATTCCTAGTTAAACTAGTGTTTTTGACTGTTAACTTGTTCAATTGGTCATTTAAATCTGGGTTTAAAGTAGAATTAGAATAGTCAGTTTGACTACCACTTTCAACTTCAGTTTCAACTTGATCCAAAGTAGAGACAGTACCACTTGGACTAGCTTCAGTTTTTAGTTTTTTGAATAACTTGTCAATAGATTTAATTAAGTTGCTATCTTCATTAGGTAATCCTAATTTACTTCTATTTTCAGGTAAGTTAGTCAAAGGACGTTCAATTTTTGCATCAGGCCGTTTTATACTTGTTTCTTCAAATTTTTCTTCAATTCTATCAAGTTGTCTTCCAACAGTTGCTAGATATTGATTACTAAAATTTAATTGTTCAATAATTTTTTTATCATCTTTATTGCCATCAGAAATTTTAAAGGGACTGGCAACAACAGATGTATTTTTAACTGGGATAAGGATCGTTTCTAGCGGGGGATGACTAGAACAGATTTTAGACTTATCTTCTTTTACCCATTGACTTTTTGTTATAACATTACACTTACTTTGGTATTGATCATACCAGTCATAAAAGGTAATGTTTATTTTTTCATTTTTTATGAATCGTTTCCATCTATTAACAATTTTATCTCGCTCCTTTTCTGTTGGATGATTTGAACAAAATAAATGTCTTTTATCTTTATTATTTTTGGAATTAAAATCTTTTACAAGATTATCCTAATCAAGAATAAAATTTTTTTTAATGACTCTTAATTGATTGTTAATCGAAATTTCAAAATCAGACTGAGTGGGAAGTTCAGAAGGAGTAGGAGAGGAAGAACTCTCTTCTTCTACTAAATCCTTTTGAGTATAACATGGGTGACTAACTTGACCTTGATTTAAAATAACTTTTAATTTAAGATCTCTTAAAGAAGGGTTAATAAGAATTTCAGTGTCTCTTCTTGAAGATGCTATTGTACTAGCAGAGTCTTCAATAATAATCGGTCTTCTACTGCGTTCAAAACTTATTTTTACGGTTCCATCTGAAAATTGTCTAATATTTTCAAGGTTTATTAGATTGTTAACTACAGGTTGTTCAGGTATTTCACTAGGTAGAATCCATTGACTAGGGAGAGTAATATCTTTCCAGAGAATGGTTCTCGGGATCTGAATATTAGCATCACTAGTTGAACTTTGAATTAAGACAGTTTGATCTTTCGGACTTTTATTGAGAGCATGAACGTTTAGGTTAGTTTTCATGGTCTTATAATAAATCCGGTAAATCAAAGCTATCGGCTGAGAACCCTCAATCATTTGAGTAATTTCTCCAGCAGTTTTAATATTTAATGTTAAGGCTTTTAATAAATTTTTATCACTTAGGCTCAATGTGAAATCAGGAAAGCAATTGAAATGGATAGGTCCATTATGCAGACTAGATTCCATTGCGCCGATCATGCTAGGATAATAATTCAAGAATCGGGCATCTCGAAGGCAGAGATAAATACTTGAATTAATTCCTTTAATGTTTAATGGTTTAACAGCCACTTGAACTAATCCAATGTGAATAAAATTATAACCTTTCTTTTTATGTTTTTTAATGACTTCGGGATCCAAAAGACTATAATTTTTGTATTCTTTGTTAATGGCATAAACCTTTTCAACAGTTTTGACATTATAATCTGTTTTAAAATTGTCCAAAAATGTTGACAGATAAATTTCCTTAGGGGAGACCCTAGGTATATTCCAATTGTGCAAGGCTTGACTAATGTTTTCATAACTGTTAATTTCCTGGTTTACTATGTCTGGAACAGGAGGCAAAGTCGACCGGTTACTAGTTGAGGAGTTAGATCTAAACAATCTATTCATTTTTACCAAGTTCAAAATAAATTTTTATTCATTATTCTTCTATTCATACCCTATTACCTTAAGCAGACTCATACCTATGTTCAAAAACCAACACTGCTCACCCAAGAGACTTACAAGGTTTGACAAGAACAAGGTGGACTACAGTAAATCAGGTGACTTCTGAATAAGAATAAAAGAGAAATTTTGAAAACGGTTGCAGATGAACAGTTGTAAATATCTAGTAAAAGAATAACATTTAAATTTCTTATTAAACCAAAAGAAAGAGATTTAAAATTTATTCAAGAGGAGTCCATTTCTAAATCATTAAATTTATTAAATTTTAAATCCACACATTTAAATTTCTTAAAAGAAGAAATTAAATACAAAAGAATTGAAGAACAACTTCAAAATAAAGATGTTCTTGAAAAAATTGAAGAGTTAAAAACTTATTTAAAGGACAACCTTTGTTCTGATTCTCCTAATGCCTTTTGGTATCGAAAAAAACATGTTGTAAGGCTCCCTTACGCTAAGGAATTCAAAGAACATTTGATTCCTACTAAGGTCAGGCCTATTCAAATGAATCACGAACAAATGGAGTTATGCAAAAAGGAAATTAATGATCTCCTTAGTAAAAAATTGATTAGACCTAGTAAATCCCCTTGGTCATGTCCTGCCTTTTATGTTAACAATGAAGCAGAAAAGGAAAGAGGTGTTCCCAGGTTAGTAATCAATTATAAGCCGTTAAACAAAGTCCTAGAATGGATTAGGTACCCCCTACCTAATAAGGATGACCTCATTAACCGGTTGAGTAATGCCACCATCTTTAGTAAATTTGATCTCAAATCTGGTTTATGGAAAATTGCTATTCACCCAGAAGACAGATATAAAACTGCATTCACCACTCCATTTGGTCATTATGAATGGAATGTCCAAGCATTTGGCTTAAAAAATGCTCCAAGTGAATTCCAGAATATCCTCAATGACATTTTGAACCCTTTCAGTCATTTTATTGTTGTGTATATTGACGATATTCTCATTTTTGCCAATTCCATTGAACCCCTAGTAACATAATAGAAAGAATTCACGATCAACTCAGTAATCTCACTTGTCCCACTCTTAGTGACTTCAGGTGGTATAAGGATGTGTTTACCTCTAGAGTTATGCTGCGAAATGATAGCAACAAGCCTTTCTGGAAAGAAAAGTTTGTAAATGGTTTGCCTTCATTGTTCGCTCATAAAGTTAGAGAAGAGTTGAGTAAAAATTTAGGATATATTGATTATGATAATCTCACTTATGGCGACATAATCAGTTATATTCAAAAAATAGGATTAAAAATGTGCATTGATTTTAAATTAGCTAAACAAGCTAGTAAAGATAAGAAAAAAGCAAAATATGAATTAAGAACATTTTGTGAACAATATGGTCTGCCTCCAATTGCTCCCTCTAGAAGAAAGCATAAACACAGACATATTGATCATCCTAAAACACATAAACGTCACAAACGTAAACATTTTCATAAAAAAGATAATAACAATCAAAATGATTACTTTAATAAACCCAAACCAGTTAATAAAAAATATAATAAAAGGCCTAAAAAATATGATAAGAGTAATATTGTTTGCCACAATTGTGGGCAAAAAGGCCACTACAAAAATGAATGTAAAGTAAAACAAAAATTATCTCAGTTAAATATCTCTAATGAAGATACAGAACAATTATTAGAGTTAATGAGAATAGAAAACAATGCTGATAATGATGAAAGATCTGACATCCCCTATTCTTCTAAAAGCAGTACCAGCAACAATGAATCTGATAGTAACGAAGAAGAAGTCACTATTTGTGCTAATAACTGTAATGAAAATTGTTGCACTAAAAGATTAAGTGTTATTACCAAAGAGGATGAAGAAAGCTCTTTGTTAATTGACTTAATTAGTAAAATTTCTGACCCTGAACTTAAAGTTCAATATACTAAGCAATTAAAAGATTTATTAACTAAAGATACTAGAGTTAAAGACAAGATTTTTAAAGCTAAAGATAAACCAATATTCAGCCTTAATAAAACTCTAGAACGATTTAAAACCCCAGTTAAAGAAGTTACCCTTCCAGAATTAAATCAAGAAGTTAATAAACTCAAAAAAGAAATCTCTAATTTAAAAATAGAAGTTTCTAATTTAAGAAAAGACTTAGAGAGTCAAAAATCTGATCTTCAAGTTCATGATTCCTCCTCTAATGATGAAGATCACGATGAGCCATAATCTTCAGGAATCAAAGAAGAATCAGATCTATTCGTTCAAGGTCTTTCTCTTAAAAGAGTTAAAGATATTACCATTCAAAAATGGTATATCTCCATTAATTTAGTTGTTGATAAAACCTTTTCAATAAAATTTTCCGCCTTAGTTGATACTAGTGCGGATTTAAATTGTATCCAGGAAGGTCTTATTCCAACCAAATACTATAAAACGAATAATGAAAAATTAAATTCAGCTAATGGTAGTCAGATGGAAATAAATTCAGACATGTTCTTTAATGGAATTGAAAAAAATGAGAATATCGTCAATATATATATATATATATATATATATATATATATATATATATATATATATATATATATTTGTGGACCTTTGTATTCATGCTTGCTAGGTTTGAATATGTCATATGAATGGGTCTTCAAAATCGCATCACAATAATATTAATCACATACTACAGAGTATGGAAGAAAATATTATTTCTTACGAATATTGAACAAAAATAATATCCCTTACGACTGTTGGATGAAAATAATATTCCTACGAATATTGAACGAAGATAATATCCCTTAGGAATATTGAACGAAAATAATATTTCTTACGAATATTGAACGAAATTAAATTCCTTACGATTACTAAAAATAATATCGTAAGCGAATATGAAATAAATAATACCCCTTACAACTGTTGAACGAAAATAATATTCCTTATAAATATTGAACGAAGATAATATTCCTTACGAATATTAAACGAAGATAATATTTCTTGCAAATATTAAACGAAATAAAATTTCTTACGAATACGAAAAATAATATTGTAAGCAAATATGAAATAAATAATACCCCTTACAACTGTTGAACGAAAATAATATTCCTTACGAATATTGAATGAAGATAATATTTCTTACGAATATTAAACAAAGATAATATTTCTTACGAATATTGAACGAAATAAAATTTCTTACGAATACAAAAAATAATATCGTAAGCGAATATGAAATAAATAATACCCCTTACCTCAAAAAGAGAGCAATTCCGACAGGTGTAGCGGATATATTCTAAAAGAAAACTTTCACTATTTTCTACACTCAAAACTTCCTTAAACTCTAAAGAAATACGCTCAATATTATAGAAGAAGAATTCTCTTATTCTGGTATGATTTTTAATTCTAAACTGAGCATCCTATTTTTATAGGAGAATGGTTGGGCACTATTTGGATGCACAATAAAGGAAAAGTCACGGGTGACGTTCGGCCTAATTTTCTGAAAAATTTTGATTTTACTATGCTGCAATATGCAATAAAATATTCTAATAAAATAAAAAATTTTAATTAAAATATATTATATATTATATAACATATGCCTAATTAACTCACGGGATACACCCCCCCTGATTTCCACCCGACCCCCCCCCCACCTTTAATCATATATATATATATATATATATATATATATATATATATATATATATATATATATATATATACACACACATAAAACACATGGGGGTTCAACTAATAAACAAAATTTATAACAAATACTTCATAAAAATCCATTCAATATTTTTAACAACATTTATTCATCATTATTATAACTCGCAATATTAACAACCAGATCGTTCCCAGGAAAGAGGAGGCTTTTCGATAAGGATTTCTCCCTATTGGCGCGCAATAAGATTACCAAACCCCTTTCCTCGACAGAACTTTCTAGACATTGTTAATTATGCAATTAATAATATGAATAACTTGTCATCTCAATTATTGATTTAATAATATAAAATATTATAACAATAATTGAATTAATAACATGAGATACGATGCAATAATTATTGTAGCAATAATTAAACAAAACTGAGTAACTTTTCACGTACGCATCAATAATCAATATCGTGTGTTACTATGCAATCACGCATATTACTGTACTTTTATCATCGGATATTTCAACAGTTAACGGTAAAACTTTCGTCATTATTTTCATAAAAAGTTATTTATGTCGTTTTTTCACTCCGACAGTAATTTCATTTTGGAGTCCACCAATGATTGTGTCGTCGTACGAATATTTTTCGACAAAAAGAATATTCCTCGACCAATCGAATATTTTATAACAACTTGCATACTTTGTAAAATTTATAAATATTACCCACAACTATAACATTATATCAAATCCACACCTTAATATTCAAAAAAATCTTTCGAGAAAATTAATCTTTATTCATAAAATTTGGGTTCTTACAACCTCCCATTCTTATGAAATTTTGTCTTCGAAATTGGTGTACGTACCTGAAATGTCGAACATGTGAGGATATCTTATTTTCATTTCAGATTCTAACTCTTGAGGTATAACCTTTGAGCGTAGAATATGATCCTTCTTATCTAATATTTTAATAGGCATCACCTCATACGTTAAATCTTCTGCTATCTCGTCTAGTTCTAATTCAATAACGTGGTTCGGGTCGTCCACATATTTACGTAACATCGATACGTGAAAAACTTTATGAATACGCGACATACTTGGAGGTAAAGCTAGTCTATAGGCCACAGTTCTTACTCGATCAAGGATTTCAAATAGACCAATAAAATCGAGGGTTGAGATTTCCTCTCTTCGTCGATTCTTGCTTCTAGAATAACGCCTTCTTGAACCTTCTTTTTCATATTCATCTGCTCCGGGTATGTAGCTTGAGCAACTTTAACTTAATCGATTAAAGTCAGTCCTAATCGTATATTCACTATCTTCACGTAGGTTCTTGGAGTCTTTCACTCTATCTCTATCCTTTGTAAATCGTACAAATGGGTCTTTATGTTAACACGTCGCACTCGTAACCGTATACGATCTTCTACTCAACGCGTCAGCTACCACGTTCGCTTTTTCACGATGGTATTGAATGATATTATCATAATCTTTCAACAGCTCGAGCCAACGTCTTCGGCACATGTTACGTTTATTTTGGGTGAAAAAATATTTGAGGGTTTTGTATCCGGTTCAAGGTCAATACAAAATTCAATTTCACGCTCTGGGGTAGGCTAGGAAGTTCTTCGGGGATACATCAGGAAATTTATTAACAATAGAAATATCATTCAAAACTGTGACTCTCATCCAAGACTTGGATAGCACCTCACATTGATACCTATCAATTTTCCATCGTTATTCACGGCGTCCCCTACGGAAAGTCTGGCTTCGGTGCATTTCACACAAGGAAGTCACCAGCGAAAGGTTTGGGGCTCTTTATTTATGGGTTGATATGACAGTGATTGACTTTAGTGGTTTGGTTGCTTGAATTCTCATAACAGGTTGGTTAGGAATATGAAAGCTAACAACCTTACGAAAACAATCAATTTTAGTATGATGAGTAGTTAACCAGTCGATTCCTAAAATCACATCAAATGCAAGTATTTTCAAAGAGATGAGATTAACAGGTAACGTGAGGGTATCGATTCGAATCAAACAAGATTTATAAACGGTATATGTAATGAAGGTTTCTCCTAACAGAGTTTCAACCGATAAGTCGAAGTCTAATTTCTCCGGAGTTAAATTTAAACGTTGAGCGCAAGTAGGTGAAATAAAAAAAGTGGGTTGAACCGGTATCGAATAAGGTATAGACTTCGCAAGAGTTTATGATTAACTTACCCGTGATAACTTCGTTCGAGTTCCTCAACAACGCTCTCACTTAAACTACCAGCTTTGACTTGTCTGGGACATCCTTTGGTGTCACTATCCCAGCTGGACTTGACTTCACTACACGACAAAATCGAGCTAGGTGACCTTCTCTTCCGCAATTGAAACACACTTTGGGTTGCTGCGTACAGTTTGAACGGATATGTCACTCCTATCCGCATTTAAAATATATGACCGGTGGTCGTTCTTCTTCCTTTGAAACGGGTGCTGATGCTGCTGTCTTTCCATCATTATGGAACATTCTCTTCTTGAAATTTTCACTTCTATTATCTTGGTCATGATTACCACCGAAGTGGTTACCATTCTTGGCATGATAATTTTCCCCACGATGTTAATCATTGTTCCGATGGTCGTTGCCACTGGTATGATTATTATCGTGTTGTTGGTCGTTACCTTTTGGTTGAGCTGACTCATTATTGCGCTCCACTAACTGAGCCCTATTCACAACATCTGAATATAAACAAAGTTTGTGAGAAATGAGGTATTAACGCATTTCGTGTTTCAAAGCTCTTAAAAATATTCGCGTCATACGCTCCTCATTATCTACCAAATGAGATGCAAACCGGGACAACTCAGCAAACTTAGCCTCGTACTGCGATACGGTCATATTGTCTTGCTCCAGCTTGATAAATTTTACCTCCTTCATGTGACGAATACTTTCAGGAAAGTACTTATCGTTGAATAATTCTTGAAACTTCTCCCAAGACATCTTTAGTGCGGCAGGCTGAGTACGTTTTATAGATTTCCACCAATAATCTGCCTCTTCTCGCAAAATAAAGGTGGCGAAGGGAACCTTTTGCTCCTCGGAGCATCCCAAGACATCAAATATCATGGTGATCTGCCTAATCCACATTTCTACCTTAAGTGGTTCTGGCTTTCCCAAAAACTCTGGCGGTTCCAGCTCCTTGAACTGCTTGGCGGTGACCAGCCGTGAGTTACCAGTGACTCCACCTGCATTATGAACAGGAGTCTCTCTCGTTTGGTGTTGTATGAATTTTAAAAAACTCCTAAACGTATCATCGTTCGTCATTTGGTCGGTGTTGTTATTTACAGGAGGATTATTGCCTTCCTGATGCACATTATCCTGGTTATTGATCATTGGTGACTCAACGATCTCATGTGCTCCATTACTTATCTCAAAATTTTTAGATGCCATTTTTAAATACTATCACAAAATAAGGGTTAATTGATATGCCACATATTATCCCTATATTCTAACCGACCAATTAAATAACAATTAAGCTTAGGTAGGTCATACTAGCGAAGGAATTACCCGTCTCTCCCTTCCTAGTTCTAATCTCAAATCTCAGCCAGGGATCATATATATACGCTTTGATACCAATTGTTACGCCTCCAAAATAGGTATACATCACCCATCTTGGGTCGCCAAATACATGGTACAGAACTCAAATACAAACTTAATTTATACAACTGTTAAGTGTCGTGCAGAATACGACAAAATATAAGCTGTGAGTTTTAATACAAATATTGTCTCCTAGACAATATCCAAACTCAAATTCAATCTCATTAAAATTATTATCACACTATTTCATAGAATAGTGAGGACTACTAAAACAACCATCTGGACCGTCAATCCATTCCCCGACTAGTCCCAGCTATATTCTCATTTCCTGAAGATAACAGTGAAAGAAAAGGGTGAGCTCAACTAGCCCAGTAAGAAATATTATGACTAAGACAATACAAAATAAATTATCATTAGCCTTCAACAGTATAACAACTAATAGAATACAATATATAACAAGTTATAGATCAACAACTGCAGCGGTATAAGCAATCCATTAGAAGAGTCAAGTAGAGCATGATATTTACTATCTTCTATGATTTAAAAGTTTATCATCAATTTTATTGCTGAGACTCAGCTTAATAAATAATCCACATCACTGAATTATCCATGCACTACGCCCCAAGGATATTCATTAGTATCATGACCACGAATTATCCATGCACTACGGGTCAAGGATAATCGTGTTTTCACCATGGTCATGAACATGCCAAACAACAATTCATCTTTGCACCCTTGGCCGAAGAGAACGCATGGTCATGATCATACCAACAACTGTCGCTGAGACTCAGCTCAATAAATAATCCACATAACTTGTAACATTACAGGTCATGATTATATCGAATAATTCTTGGTCATAATCATATCAATCAACAGTCCATCTATGCACTACGGGCCAAAGATAACTTTCATAACAATATAAACATGAGGATGATGACAATGATATAAGCATTCAATTAAATGAAAGCAAAGGATAAATTTTTAAAGATTTATAATTTAATTTATCCAGAATTCAATAGTATCCAAATTGTCAACATGATACTACTTTGTAGAGTAAAATTTAAGAATAATATTGTATCAAAAATGATTTGGACCGAAAAGAAATTAATTTTTATCATGAATAGTACCCAGGTGAATAGTACCTGAGTGAATAGCACCTCGTGAATAGTACTCTGACATAAAAAAGATTAAACTTTATCAAGGATGTTCAGAATAATATTTTCGTGAAAAGATACTAGATGAAGCGCAAATTTCAGGGATATTCTACTAATTTCACGGAGTATAGAAGCAATACTTTAACAAAATGAGTGTAGAATTTAGAATCTGAAACGAAATAATATTACTTACATGCTATAGAGTTTAGAAGAAAATATTATTTCTTACGAATATTGAACAAAAATAATATTTCTACGAATATTGAACGAAGATAATATTCCTTACGAATATTGAACGAAGATAATATTCCTTACGAATATTGAACGAAATAAAATTCTTTACGAATACGAAAAATAATATCGTAAGCAAATATGGAATAAATAATACCCATTACAACTGTTGAACAAAAATAATATTCCTTACGAATATTGAACGAAGATAATATTTCTTACGAATATTAAAGGAAAATAATATTTCTAGCGAATATTGAACGAAATAAAATTTCTTACGAATATGAAAAATAATATCGTAAGCGAATATGAAATAAATAATACCCCTTACAACTGTTGAATGAAAATAATATTCCTTACGAATATTGAATGAATATAATATTTCTTACGAATATTCAACGAAGATACTTTCTTGTGAATATTGAACGAAATAAAATTTCTTATGAATATGAAAAATAATATCGTAAGCGAATATGAAATAAATAATATCCCTTATCTCAAAAAGAGAGCAATTTCGACTGGTATAGCGAATATATTCTTGAAGAAAACTTTCACTGTTTTCTACACTCAAAGCTTCCTTAAACTCTAAAAAAATAATCTCAATATTATAGAAGAAGAATTATCTGATTCTAGTGTGATTTTCAATTCTAAATTGAGCATCCTACTTATAGGAGAATGGCTTGGCACTATTTGAATGCACAGTAAAGGAAAAGTCACGGGCGACGTTCGGGCGAATTTTCTGAAAAAATTTAATTTTACTATGTTGCACTATGCAATAAAATATTCTAAAAAATGAAAACTTTTAAATAAAATATTATATATATATATATATATATATATACATATATCATCATACACATAACACACACTATTTTGAAAAATGAATAAGTGGGGGTCCAAATAATAAGTAAAATTTACAACAAATACTTCATAAAAATTCTCTCAATATTTTTAACAATATTTATTCATCATTATTATAACTCGCAATATTAGCAAGCAGATCGTTCCCAGGAAAGAGGGGGCTTTCCGATAAGGATTTCTCCCTATTAGCGCACAATTAGATTACCAAACCCCTTTCCTCGACAGAACTTTCTAGACATTATTAATTATGCAAATAATAATATAAATAACTTGTCATCTCAATTATTGATTTAATAATATACAATATTGTAATAATAATTGAATTAATAAAGTGAGATACTATACAGCAATTACTGTAACAATAATTGAACAAAACTGAGTGACTTCTCACGTAAATATCAATAATCAATATCGTGTGCTACTATGCAACTACGCGTATTACTATACTTTTATCACCAGGTATTTTAACAGTTAACGATAAAACTTTCGCCGGTATTTTCATAAAAAGTTATTTCTGTTGTTTTCTCACTCCGACAGTAATTTCGCTGTGGTGTCCACCAATAATTGTGCCGTCATACGAATATTCCCCGATAAAAAGAATATTTTACAATAACTTGCATACTTTGCAAAATTTATAAATATTACCCACAACTATAACATTATATCAAATCCACACCTTAATATTCAAAAAATTATTTCGAGAAAATTAATTTTTATTCATAAAATTTGGGGTCTTACGTACATTGATCGCGTCTTTATCCATATAATTTACATTCTTAAACTTCAAACAAAGGCATCTTATCTTATTCAAAACATTCACACATTTCGGGTGACTATACGCAAAATCCAAAAACATTTGGCAACCAGTTCTAAATTCAGTTATAGAACGTATCTGGGCACTTGATTTTTGTCGTCTCATCCAATTACAGTCTGAATAGAAATCCATAATACTACGATACCTATTTTGACAAGAATAAATGTATTAAATTGTGTCATCTTAAGGTATAATTATTGTATGCATGTGTTTCTGTTTGTAAACAGGCATGTCATATATATTTAGATAAATTGTAACTTTCCTAAAACCATTTTATTTGACTCCATTGTGCCTTGCAGGAGTCGAAAAGAAACCGGTTACAATTAAATGTTCACTACAATAGTATATTTAAGATGACTTTTAGTTGTAGTTGTATGAGAAACTCATGAACATCATTGATTTATCTAAAATCTAGATTCTAGATTGTTAATTACAAGGCTAAAGGTTCTCTTACTAATACTTTTTCGCTCAAATCAGGAAAATGAAAAGAGGGGGGAAATTTGCTACTATTTGATGTGTTCTTGAGTTATCAATTTCAACTACTCGTTGTGGGAGTGGCCAAGACCCTCATTATGCTTTTGTTCAGCGAAAATGAAATGGGATTTCATTGAGGGCAGGCATCCAAGACATGAAAACTATCATGAAGCCCCCATGAGAAACTGAATTAATTTTCTCCTTTGCTCCATTTCTTATTGAACCTTATGTGCTCCACAAACACAATTACCAATTTAATTAGAAGCACTATTTAGGATTTAAGTAATGGCCATGTCATTCACTTGATCATAGTGTGCTTAAATAATGGGAGAATGATCAACAGGCTTAGCAAAACTTCTATTTACTATTACCAATTTTTTCTTTGCAGATAAAGCTATCTGCATAGACCCCATTCAGGCTTAGGAAATATTGTACTATTCATCAACTTTTCATAACATTCCTAGCTTTATTTTTAAAGAGAGAGTTCTTACCCTTGTACATTTACTTTTGGTTTAAATATTTATTTTTTGGGGATTTTTTTTCTATCTTCTCAACTGGGGACAAAAAGTAGCAAATCTGCCAAATCATCTTCCTGATTCTTGCATCACCAACTCAAGGCAAAGGGAAAAGGAACATATATGTGCTAACATAAAATTTCAGCAGATAACCAAATAGGTAGAGAATCGATTAAAAGCAATCACATAAATTCCTTTGTTAGGAGTTCTTAACTGACTACTTCCAATTCTGAATTCAATTTAAAGTATTCTACCAAACAGAGCAGAAAAACATCTGGAACTTTTAAAAGCTTGATTACTCATAAAAACAATGTAATATTAACAATAAGACATTAGAAATAATGTAATAGATTTTTTGCATTTTATAATATTAACAAAAATCCAAAGCTTCAAAATGTATGAGATATTCATGAGAGGTAATTGAAATGGAAAAACTGATACATGTATACAGACCGGTGGCGTGGGATGATTGGAATCATCGGCGTCGCTCCCTCTTTTCCTTCTTTTCTTTTTCTTTCCTCTTCTTCTGCCCGACTGTCTGGCTACTGATAGAGATTAAAAGGATCAGCAACCTCTTTCTGCGACCGCATGCAGTCACTGTTTTTATCGACGTGGATGTATTAGCGACCGATGTTTGGTCGCTGTTAGTAAACGGTCGCAATAAGTCTCCCCACAAACATTTGTGCCAAATTTACGACGATAAAATTATAATAGCAACCGATCAGCAACTGCCATGCGGTCGCTAATTCCAATAGTGACTAATTTTAAGTGTGGTCGCTAATAGCAGTCGTTATTACTAGAAGTATCTAATACAATAAAATATCCCATCGGCGACCAGATATATCTGCTGCCGCCGTATTCGGTCGCTAATTATGGTACTAGCGACCACCGCCCAAATTCATCGCCAGTTTTCGTAGCAACCGCAATACAGTCGTTGAACAGTCGCTAATATATTTTTCGTCGCCTTAAATTTGGCGCTGACGTTTCGGTAGGAGAATTATTTCGATTGATTCATAATAGCGACCATTATTGGTCGCTAAAAATTCCACATCAATTAAAAATAGTGACTGGAGTCAGTCGCTGATTCTTTTAAATCTATCAGCAAACGATCATTCCAGGCAGAACGAAAAAGAAAAGGAGAAGAAATAGCAGAACAGGCCGAAAAGAACGGGAAGAGGAAGAGGGAGAGGGAGAGGGAGAAGAACCGATCGTCCTTCCTCCACTATCTTCCTGGTAAAACCCTTCTCGTAGTCTCTCTATCTATCTATGTATGTACAAGTGTGTGTGTGTGTGTGTGTGTGTATATATATATACACACACACACATGTGTGTGTGTGTGTTTGTCATATACATATATGACACATATCTCGATTGCCATTGTAAATTCTATATGTGTATATCAATTTTTTATTTTCAATTGGATTTAGGGCTAAGAATTAGTAGAGCTTTAATTTGTTAACTCTATTATTGTGTATGCAAATATTTGGTACTATCATTTAGAATGATGTTTGTATATCCACTGTCATTTTGAACTGATAGAACTTCAATTTGTATCTCGATTGCCCTTGTAAATTGTGTATGTGTATCTACTGTGTATACAAATATTGGGTATATTATATAACATAAAATAAATTAAAATAATATAAGATAAGATAATACGTTTTCTTAAATTAATTAAAATAATATAATGTTTTTTATTATATAATATAATAAAAAAAATATACTAAACTAATCTAAAACACATAATACAGTCTAATATAATATAATAATGCTTTAAAAAATTAAAAAAATAAAAATAAATTACATTAGTTTACTTAATTTTTCCCTACTAAAATCAACTAAGTAGCATTTACTTAGTTTTCACTACTAAATTTACATCAACTAAGTAGTATTTACTTAGTTAATATTACTTAGTTTCTCAATACTAAGATAAATTAAGTAGTATTTATTTAGTTTTACACTACTAAATAAAATAATATCTCATAACATAACATGACATAACATAAAATGAAATAAATTAATTAACTTAATTACATTCCTTAAAATAATTAATTTAAATAATATCATATAATATAATACAAAATAAATAAATAAATTTAAAAAATAGAATGACAATGAATTAAATAAAATAAATAAAAGAGATAACATACTCTACTTAAGACCGACTTTTTTCGAATATTTTGTAACCAAATATCAATATTTTCTTGACAAATAATTTATCTCACAATCTCTATCATGAAAGTATAATATGAATATGCGATCAACCTAATCAGTCTTGAATTTGACTCCACAAAGTAGTATCTCCGAAATATATGCAACAAATTGGAGAAAGATGAAAGTTTGCACTTACTGAAAGATAACTTGTTATAATTAGATGAAAACTTCATGTTATAATGTAAATCAAATACCTTCATCATCGCCCATGAGTAATTTAATGACTACTGGGAGAAGAGTCAAGGACTGCCTTGTATGCAGGATTCGACATAGTAGTTGCAGCTAATACTCCAATTGGTTCCTCGGCAGCAAAAAAAGTATGATTCGTAGTTCCTGTTTGTGTCACATACTCGAATTGAATAATTGAATTACTGCAGACATTCCTCACTATTGCATCATAACATATAACAACATCCCGAAAGAGGGCCATTAATTAAGCTATTGAACAAAGTTCCAAGTTCAGTAACCCTCTAGATGAACGAACGATCATTTCTCTATTAGGAATGAATCATCGCCTTATATGGGTCCAATCCATGAAATAGGCAGCTTCTCACTACTCTAAATTCCTCGGATGGGTAGTTCTTAGAGAAGATGTACTTTTCCTGAAAAAGAGAAGCAATGTCAACTGCAAAACCCCTTCTAACAAGAAGAAACACTTTGTTTATGAATTCAAGAAAAAGTACAGTATGGTGAACCACTTATTGGGATTTGTTGAATTTCTTGCAACTCTCCTTTTGTCTCTCATATTTCCCAATAAGTCTGCTTTTACAGGAAATTAATTTAAAAGTTCTTTGTTGATTAATTATTTGATTGATCAATGATACCTTGGGTACAATCTCTACTGCACATTTAGTACATGCAGGCCTTGAGTCAAATAAGACTATGAGTAAAAAATGTCTCTGTTGGCAATCTTTCACTCTATGGCAGTTGATTTTGCAAAATAGGAGTAATTAGCTGAAAGACTTGGGACTTTAAAATCGAGGATGTTTCCTGATTTCATGGAGAGGTGGACCACAACTAGCTTACACTTCTCAAGGAGTATTAGGGACAAAATTTATCGACGACGATCGACTATCAAGATCGTAATCTTCTTCTTTCACTTGGCGGGCATTTGCAGTCTCTGAGTCCTGAAGAGTTAGCTTATACAGTGGCGAGAGCAGCACAACAGCAGGATGATGATGTCGAGGTAATCTTGTCATTGTTTAGCTTTATGTTTAGTTTTGCATGTTTAGTTTAGAATAATTTATATTTAATTTCTACTTTAGACATGACACTTAAGAAAGTATGATGAAGAAACCAAGTCAGTTTTACCAGACAAAAAGTAAATAAATCCATCAGCTAAACTCAATTGTATGACAACCAATTTGTATATGTATGTTAAAACTATACTTGTTTCATTAAACTGTGATCCATAGGGTTACATTTTCCTAATTTATCTTCATTACAAACTTTATTCTTCTTGGATGACTTGCTTACTCTTTACAAGGCTTGCCTCGTTTTTATTCTTTTGTTATAGCCTCATCTAAAGTTATTATTGATACTATGAAGACAGTTGTATCATGTCCTCTTCTCTTGTTCTACATTTATATTATTCTTTTTTTACCGAATGAATGTACGAAATTTATATTGTACGTTATGACATTTAATTTGTATATAAATTTTAGTCGGACGATATTTGTTTATGTTTATACGTGCGTGGATGTTTATATATATTGTGTTAGTTTTTAATTTATATATATATATATATATATATATGGATGGAGTTGTATGGATGTTGGTGTATATATAGATACTGTTGTGTGTTGGGATATAAAGTAGGTACAACAGGTACAGTTTCTTTTGGAAAATCCACCAAATAGCCCAAAAAAAATTAAAATTAGAAATAAGCGACCGTTTTCGGTCTCTAATTATTATCAGCGACCGCTGATGACCCCAGTAATTTGTTAGCAACCGCGACGGTCGATAATGTTGGGCGTAGACACGTGGGCCACGTCACCACTACGATCTGACTCACAGTGACTCAGCTTAGCGACGAAGTCGAATGTTAATATGCGGTCGCGGACGTTTTGGTCACTAAAAATGGTCGTTGGTGTGCAGACTGCGACCAGATTATATGCGACCACGTGACCACTATCAACAATCCCAGTCGGTCACTGATATATATTTGCTACCGTAAGCGATCACTGATAAGCGGTCGTCGATAAACCTTTTTCTTGTAGTATAGCGACCGAAAAATGTGGTTGCGCGCAAATACTCTTGGTCGTTGATGGACCATTATTTTGTAGTGAATGTATACTGTGAACCAGCTAAATCATTTATGTTATGTGTGATTATACAACTCCTTTATTTTGTTATAATTTGTTAAACAAGTCCAGAATTACAAAAAAGGCCAAAAAAAATTATAAAGATAAATAATCTACTCAACCCCTTTTTTAGATTATTTATAGCCCTATCACATGCAACAAAAAATCTTATATATTGACAAAGAACCTTATGCACATGTTACATTTCTTTGTGACAATATTAATTCTCTAAAATATATTCCATACACTCAATAGAAATTAGAAAGACTCCATTTCAAGTTTTTAAAATTAATTTTAAAACTCTTAAAATCGAAAATTAACACCCCCTAAATTTGTGTCTTAAGGTTTTGAATCTAATTTAAGTGTTTTTGTTGTATTGTACATGAATTTAATATTTTAAACCCTACAACATGCATGATAGCATAGAATGGAGTAATTAATAGTGAAGGTATTTTGGTCCAATAATAAATTATTCTCACAATTGAGTTTCAGTTGATGCGGATTCAAATAAAATCCTCCTCCTATATGCCTCCCTATATTGAGGATTGTGTGAATTAAAGAGTTTATTTTAAAAGCATAATAAAGTTGAATTGTTCTTTTCGGAAGACTCGCTTGGATAATGAGGTGTGCGTAGTCTTGTATAAAAAATCAGATGATCCAAGAAATGGTAATACACTACTATATGCTTGAGCAACATGTAATCCATTCTGAATTGGTCTAAACCCTAAATAATAGAATAACCGTGTGGAACAGTATTTGACAATGACTTTCTGATCATGACGAGGCATCTTTGATCTTTTTGGAACAACCATAAGTCCGTCACCACGTGGTTCATACATTGTTGTCCAAGTGGCTCATAACTTCATTAAATAATATATATATATATATATATATATATATATATATATATATATAAACAATCAGTTTCATTATTTCACATACCCTGCTCACCGTCTTTAGTGACGGACCGGGCGACGGTTTGGTCCGTCGTTATAGAACAGATAAACGGTTTATATGTTATAGCGACAGTTCGATGCGTTGCTAAAAACTAAGACGACCGTTCTCTGATATACGTGACGGATCGAACCGTCGATCGGTCCGTCACTAAAAATTGTGAGCAAAGTATGTTAAATAAAAGAGTATACACATTTGATCCTCTCCGTATATAAAAGATTTTAGCAGCCTTTTATGTTATACAAAAAGAGTCCAAAATATATCAATATTCAGCTATGTTTGATGTTTCTAGGAAATGAAATGTGAGATGCTTGGTCATCAAGGATGTTTGACTTTTGGGCTTTGATATGGTCATAGTATGCATGCTTATTAATTAGGTGGTGTGCCTATATATAGCCTATAGGATGGGGAATGGAACTAACACAAAACCAAAGTCGAGTACTACTAGTATTATTACTATCACATAAATCTTGATATATATTCATGGCTTTGTTTTCTAGTTTCCTTGGTTGCTTTTCAGATACTGGGCGAGTTGCTGCCCAAGGAGATGATCATATTGTTACTGCTAGCAATACCACAAGAACAAGCTCCAAACTGAAACCATCACATGATATTGATGCAGGAGCCAAGTCAAGAACTGTCCGAATTCCAGTTTCTTACTTCCCTATTGGATCCAGATTCTCTCACTTATGAGAAAAACCTAGCTCTCTTAATTTGCTCCACTCACTTTAAGGGCTACGGATTAGTACTGATCTTACTTGTAAAAAATATATTACTACGCATTGTTTTACGTGTTTCAATTAATATATTATTAATTATTTTGACTTTTTGAAGTAATTCTGATACCGACCGAGGGCACCTATTATTTTGAAGTTTTATTGTTATTCAAGTGTTTTTGTTGGCGTTTGTAAGATATATTGGCTCATTGGCCATTGCGGAACAGAGGTTTTGTACCAGGGACTGAAATTATTAAAATACTCAAACAAACTACTTCCAATTCCCACTACTCCATTACTCCACAAAATAATTTTAAAAACAATCTCATTATCTCAAAACAAGACCAACAACTCCATTATCCCAGTTAAAACAAGGGATACTGACGGAATGAAGAGAACTCCATCAAATAAAAGTTCTTCAAGTATGTGTTTTATTCTATTTTTACTTTCTTTAAATTTTTGTAATTTATTTTGTAATGTTACTTGTTAAT
Source organism: Panax notoginseng (assembly GCA_016801055.1). Lineage (NCBI taxonomy): Eukaryota > Viridiplantae > Streptophyta > Magnoliopsida > Apiales > Araliaceae > Panax > Panax notoginseng. The sequence goes on along the minus strand of CM029014.1, from coordinate 217,335,762 downwards.
GGTTTAATTGAGAAAAAAGAACATAATAAATTAAAAGGGGAACATAAATTTTTAAAAAAAAAAACTAAAAACGAAAAGGAGTAAAAAGAGATCCAAACAAATTTATAATCTGCATAGTAAATTAATGTTTAATGTTGATATTGTTTTGATTTTTATATTTGTTGTTTTCATTTGGTTATACATTAGTTATTAATAATATACAACAGTGGATATTGCTTCAGTTTTTGAGCAAAATTCAACCCCAATAAAACCTGTAGAACGGTACATATCGACGTCAGAATTTTTATTTGTCCCTTTTCAGTTCTCATCTTTTGGTGTTCTCATGTTAAGTGAGATTTGTTTTAAAAAAAAGTTGTGAAAAGGTCCGATATGTATATTTAAGACCCCAACTTTTTTATAAATAAAATCAAATTTTCTCTAATTATTATTTTGAATAATAATGTGTTAATTTGATATAATGTTGTGGTTATGGGTGAAATGTGCAAATTTTGTAAAATAAGCAAGTGGTTATAAAATATTCATTGTTGTTGAGGAATATTCATTTGGTCGTGGAATATTCTTGCTGTCGGGGAATATTAGTACGATGGCGCAACCATTTGTGGGGCTTCATAACAGAAAACGGTCGGATGAAGAAAACGACAAGTTTGAGTTTTATAAATAACGGCATAGTTGTTACCGTTAACACTATTAGAATACCCGCTGGTTAATATACAGTAATACGCGTGGTTGCACAGTAGCACACGGTATTGCACAGTATTGATAAATTATTGATCCTTACGTAAGAAGACACTACTTAATAATTGTTACAATAATTACTGTTCAATATGTTATTTTATTGATTCAATAATTGCTACGTTGATATTTTATATTATTGTTGTTTCAATAATTGTCATTGCACAGTATTTTCTATTATCAGATCAATAATTCATATTATTTGAATAATATTATTAGATAGCATTATTGGTAATGTCTAAGAAAGTTCTGTCTAAGGAGAGGTTTGGTCACCTAATTGCACGCCAATAAGGAGAAATTATTATTGGAAAGCCCATTTTTTCTTGGGAATGACCTGGTTGTCATAATTATAATTCTGTAATATTATTTGTGAATAATTAATTATTGATTTATATGATAAGGAAATATTTATTTTATGTGGATATAAATGATGGATATATTTATTTTTGTAGATATAAATGAAAGAATTAATACTGAAGTATTTTATCAGTATTTTGTCGGAATAGAGGTATTTCTTCACTCAAAAGGAACTCAACATGCAGCAACGACGTTGGCTTGAGCTGTTGAAAGATTATGATCATACCATTCAATACCATCCTGGAAAAGCGAACGTAGTAGCTGACGCATTGAGTAGAAGATCATATGCTGGTACGAGTGCGATATTGTCAACGCAAAGGTCCATTTTATATGACTTACAAAGGATGGAGATAGAGTTAAAGACTCTAGGGACCCATGTGATGATGGCGAATATACGAGTAAAACCGACTTTAATCGATAAAGTTAAAGCTGCTCAAACTACAGACCTGGAGCTGATGCGCATGAAGAAGAAAGTGCAAGAAGGTGCTATTTCGGAAGCAAAAATAGATGAAGAAGGAATACTTCGAGTCAACTCCAGACTTTGTGTTCCTAACAATTTTGACTTGAAGTATAAAATCATGATGGAGGCGCACAACACACCGTTTGCAATCCATCCAGTGAGTACCAAGATGTATCGTGATCTTCGACATACATTTTGGTGGAGCAGTATGAAGAGAGAGATAGCGGGGTTTATCTCAAGGTGTCTAACTTGTCAACGAGTCAAGGCGGAGCATCAAGTGTCAAAAGGTCCATTGCAACCACTTGAAATTCCAGAATAGAAGTGGGAGCACATTACCATGGATTTTGTTACTGGTCTTCCCAAGGTTTCTCAAGGCATAGATGCGATTTGGGTCATTGTTGATAGATTGACCAGGTCTGCTCATTTCTTACCGATACGAGAAACTTATACACTTGAACGTCTTGATAGTATGTACATAAACGAGATTGTAAGACTGCATGGTATGCCAGTATTCATAGTTTCTAATCGAGACCCAAGATTCACTTCAAGATTTTGGGTTAGTTTGCAAAAAGCTATGGGCACGGATTTACGATTTAATTCGGTATATCATCCCCAAATGGACGGGCAATCAGAGAGGACTATTCAAACTTTTGAGGATTTATTAAGACTCTGTGTCCTTGACTTTAAATAAAGTTGGGACAAGTTCTTACCATTAGTAGAGTTTTCCTACAACACCAGTTATCAAGCAAGTATTGGCATGGCTCCATTTGAGGTGTTGTATGGAAGAAAATATCGTTCTCCAGTATGCTGGGATGAGGTGGGTGAAGCATTGTTGGGACTGGATTTGGTACGTATGACTACGAAAAAGATTCAAACGATCCGACAACATATAAAAACCTCACAAGATCGACAAAAGAGTTATACTGATCTTCATCGAAAGGACGTGAAATTCAATATTGGAGATCATGTGTTGTTACGTGTTGCTGCATGGAAAGGAGTTACGAGATTTAAAAAGAAAGGAAAGCTCAATCCTCTATTCATTGGCCCATTTTTAATCCTCGATCGAGTAGGAACTGTGGCCTATAGACTCTCCTTACCGCCAAGTATGTCTCGTGTTCATAATGTTTTTTACATATCTATGTTACGTAAATATATGAAAGACCCGAACCACATTATTGAATTAGAACCAGACGAGATAGAGAAAGATTTAACGTGTGAAGAGTTACCTGTTAAAATCTTGGATAAGAAGGATCATATTCTACGCTCCAAGATTATACCTCAAGTCAAAGTTTTGTGAAAGAAATGACCTGGGAGTTAGAATCTGAGATGAAGTCAAGATATCCTCACGTCTTCGATATAACATGTACGTACCCTAATTTTAAAGACGAAATTTCATAAGAAGGGGAGGTTGTAAGACCTCAACTTTTATGAATAAAGAATGATTTTCTCAAAATATATTTTTTTGAATATTATGGTGTGGATTTGATATAATGTTATAGTTGTGGGTAAAATTTACAAATTTTTCAAAGTAAGCAAGTGGTTATATAATATTCGATTGGTCGTGGAATATTCATTTTAACAGGGAATATTCGTACGACGGCACAATCATTGGTGGACCCCATAACGGAAGTATTATCGTAGTTAGAAAACGACATAATTATCTTTTTATAAAAATAACGGCGGAAGTTTTACCGTTAAACTGTTGAACTACCCGATAGTAAAAGTACAATAATACGCGTGGTTGCATAGTAGCACACCGTATTAATTATTGACGCTTACGTGAGAAGTCACTCAGTTATATTCAATTATTGCTACAGTAATTGATGCATCATATCTCTCATATTATTGATTCAATTATTGTCACAGTATCATCTGCATAATACGTTATATTATTAAATCAATAATTGAGACGACAAAGTTATTCATATTATTATTTACAATATTGACAATGTCTAAAAAGTTCTGTCAATGAGAGATTTGGTCACCTAATTGCGCGTCAATAAGGAGAAATCCTTATCGAAAAGCCCCCTCTTTCCGAGAAATGATCTGGTTGTTAAATATTTTGAGTTATGATATTAATGATGAATAAGTTCGTGTTGATTAAAGATGAAATTGATGGTTCCATTGTGTGGGATTTATTAGTGTTAGTGAAAATCGACATTTATTTTGATAATAATTGATGTCTAGAGGTTATATTAACCAATCGGGTAATTAACCGAATAAATGAGGAATTAATTGCCATTAATTCACATGCTTATAACTATATGTTCACATGTGTGTACTATTGATTCACATGATTTACTATTAGGGGAGTTGATGCAAGATTAATAATACTTGCATGACTAAATTAAAAATAGAAGTATAGATGAAGGTACTATACTGTAATTAGTTTTTTCACATGATTATACTATTAAGTCACATGAATGAACTATTAAGTCACATGTTAATTCACATGATTTACTATTAAGGGAGGTGGTGCAAGTTTGATAATACTTGCAGGACTAAATTAAAAATGAAGAAAAAGAGGGAGGTATTATATTGTAATATTTTGAGCCCCAAAATGTGCAATTATTGAAACTATATTTTCCTATAAATAGAAGCTCATTCTTCCTTCATTTCTCACCAATTCACTAAGTCTCAAAAGAGCAATTATTATAGAGAGAAATTATAGAGAGAAAGAAAAAGAGAAGTCTGCTACCTCACTATTCCAATGTCCAGTTTTCTTCTAAGGGTATTATTTCTTTCGTATTCATGAAGAGAGTTATTTTCTTTCAATACTCGTAAGGGTTGTTATTCCATTCTTTATTATTCTGTTGGAATAACTTGTCTGTGCGGTCTATCGCATGCCTGGTGAATTCTATTGTTATTCCATTCTTTATTATTATGTTAGAATATCCTGTCTGTGCGGATTACGCATGACCTGATTCCATTCTTTTTTATTCTATTGGAATATTCTGTCTGTGCAAATTACGCATAACCTGGTTCCATTCATTATTATTCTGTTAGAATATCCTATCTGTGTGGGTTACGCATGACCTGGTTCTATTCTTTATCATTCTGTGGGAATAACCATTCTGTGCGAATTACGCACGCCTGGTGAATTCTTCTGTTATTCCATTCTTTATTATTATGTTGGAATAACCTGTCTATGTAGATTACCGCATGCATGGTGAATGATCCTTCGTATTCATTCCTTATTAAATTGTGGAAATGATCTGTCTACGTGGATTACCGCATGGCGGGCAAAAATCTATTTGCGGTTTCATATATTCTATTATACTCAGTTGGTTAAAGTTTTAGCTTCTATACTCCATGAAATTAGTAGAATATCCTTGATATTTGCGCTTCATCTAGTATCTTTTCATGGAAATATTCTTCTGAGCATTCTTAAATTTTACTCCACAAAGCAGTATCATGTTGACAATTTGGACGTTATTGATTTCAGGATAAATTAACTTATAAATCTTTAAAATTTATTCTTGAACTTGTTTTATTGAATTATTATGTCATTGTCATCATCCTCATGCTTATATTATGATGAAAGTTATCTTTGGCTTACGTGCATAGATGAACTTGGTATGATTATGACCAGGGTTCATTCGGTATAATCATGACCTGTAATGTTATAAATGATGTGGTAAAAGTCCTCAGTGGCCTGTAGTGCATTGATGGACAGTTTTTGGTATGATTATGACGAGGGATTATTCGGTATAGTCATGACCATTGATGATTTAATAAATATCATTGGCCCGTAGTGCAGGAATGATTCGATGATGTGGTTTATTTATTAAGCTGTATCTCAGCGATAAAAATTGATGAAAACATTTTAAATTATAGAAGATAATATATATTATGCTCTACTTGACTCTTCTAATGGATTGCTTATTCCACTGCAGTTAAACTTGTTGTCTATTATATTCTATCAGTTTAACATTGTTGAAGGCTAATCATAATTTATTCTGCATTATCTTAGTCATAATATTTCTTACTGGGCTAGTTGAGCTCACCCTTTCTTTCACTGTTCTCTTCAGGAAATGAGAACGTAGCCGGGACTAGTCGAAGAACGAAGTGACGGTCCAGATGATAGCATTAGTAGTCCTCACTATTCTGTTAAATAGTATGACAATAAATGTAATGAGGACTCCATTGAGTGTGGATATTGTCTAGATGACAATATTCTTATTAAAACTCTTAGATTATGTTTTGTCGTATTTTACACGACTGTTGTATAATTAAGTTGTATTTGAATTTTGTACTATGTATTTAGCGACTCAAGATGGGTGATGTATACCTATTTTGGGGGCGTTACACCCTCTTTTCTGGGAACGACTTGGTTGTTAAATATTTTGAGTTATAATATTAATGATGAATAAGTTCGTGTTGATTAAAGATGAAATTGATAGTTCCATTGTGTTATTATTAGTGTTAGTGGAAATCGACATTTATTTCGATATTAATTGATGTCTGGAAGTTATACTGACCAATCGGGTAATTAATCGGACAAATGAGCAATTAATTGCTATTAATTCACATGATTATAACTATGTGTTCACATGTGTGTACTATTGATTCACATTCTTGTACTATTAGGGGAGGTGGAACAAGATTGATAATACTTACATGACTAAATTAAAAATAGAGGTATAGATGGAGGTACTATACTGTAATTCGTATTTTCACATGTCTAGAACTATTGATTCACATGATTTACTATTAGGGGAGGTGGTGCAAGTTTGATAATACTTGCAGGACTAAATTAAAAATAAAGGAAAAGAGAAAGGTATTATACTGTAATATTTCGAGCCCCAAAACGTGTAATTATTAAAACTATATTTTCCTATAAATAGAAGCTCATTCCTTCATTATTTTTCACCAATTCACTAAAGCTATAGATTAATTATTATAGAGAAAAATTATAGAGAGAAATGAGAAGAGAAGTCTGCTACCTCACTATTCCAGTTTTCTTATAAGGTAAGGGGTATTATTTCTTTCGTATTCATGAAAAGAGTTATTGTTATTCCATTCCTTATTATTCTGTTGGAATAACCTGTATACGCGGACTACCATATACATGGTGAAATTCTTCTGTTATTCCATTCTTTATTATTCTGTTGGAATAACCTGTCTATGCGGATTACGCATGACATGGTTCCATTCTTTATTATTCTGTTGGAATATCCTGTATGTGCGTATTACGCATGACCTGGTTCCATTCTTTATTATTCTGTTAGAATATCCTGTCTGTGCGGATTACGCATGACCTGGTTCTGTTATTTATTATTCTGTTGGAATAACATGTATGTACGGTCTATCGCATGCCTGATGAATTCTTCTGTTATTCCATTCTTTATTATTCTGTTGGAATAACATGTCTACGTGGACTACCGCATGCATGGTGAATTCTTCTGTTATTTCATTCTTTATTATTCTGTTGGAAAAACCTCTCTATGTGGATTACCGCATGCATGGTGAATGATCCTTCGTATTCATTCCTTATTAAATTGTGGAAATGATCTGTCTACGTGGATTACCGCATGGCGGGCGAAAATCCATTTGCAATTTCGTAATTTTTCTGATCCTCAAAAATTTTGAAAAAATTTAAAATAATAATTTGATGAGTTTTCTAGATTGTGTCCAAAAATGGCGATTTTTGAATGTATAGATTAGGAGTTATGAATTTTATAGGAAAAGACTATTTTAAAAGTAAATCCTTATAACTCCTTGTGGTTAACTCCAAAATTTATGAAATTTTTATTGGGAGTACATATATATAACAGAAGTATACCCTGTAAATTTTGGAATTTTTGGACAAAAGTACAGTTTATGATAAATGTCTAAATATTTGGCAGTTTTTGTCATATGAAAAATAGTAAATGAATTTTAAAAATTTCGAGAAAAATATATGCTTAATATGGGACTATATTCTACTAAATCCCAGAAAAGAAAACATTTTGGTACTGATTTGTTATTTTTCATGAAAATAGTTTAGTTACGAATATATGTGAAGTTAAAAAATTTGTCAATAGGATTTTATGGCTTGGAAATCCTATATAAGGTATATGCAGATTTTTGATAAGGGATTTGATCATTGGTGATTAAATCTTATGAGTATGGCATTTTTGAATGATTAAATGTATTATTTGGTAAAGTGTAAACAATTAAAATAAATTATTTATAAGTTTAAGAAATGATTAAAATATTGTTATAATATTAATGATATTAGATTATGGGATTATTAAGTGATTGATAATATTTGGATATTTTAAACTCTGGATAAATTTAAAATCTTTAATATTTATCCTTGATTTTGTTTGATTAATGATTATATTATTGTCATCATCCTCAATCTTATATTATGGTGAAAGTCATCTTTGGCTTACGTGCAAAGATGGACTGTTGATTATTGATTTTACAATTGTATATCTTTGGCTTACGTGCAAAGATGAACTATTGATTGATGAGTATCTTTGGCTTATGCATATAGATGAACTGTTTATTGGTATGATTATGACCAGGGATCATTCGGTATAATCATGACCCGTAATGTTATAGATGATGTGGTAAAAGTCCTCATTGGCTCGTAGTGCATTGATGGACAGTTATTGGTATGATTATAACCAGGGATTATTCGGTATAATCATGACCATTGATGATTACATGAATATCCTTGGCCGTAGTACAGGGATGATTCAAATGATGTGAATTATTTATTAAGCTGAGTCTCAGCGATAAAATATTGATTATACACTTTTAATTTGTAGAAGATAGTAGATATCATGCTCTACTTGACTCTTCTAAAATACAGTTGTATGTCTTTGGCCTGTATGCAAAGTTGAATTGTTAATGAATATTTTTGGCCGTAGTACAAAGATGAATTTATTAATATGATTATGAGCAGGAATTGCGATTTGGTATAACCATGATTTTAATGTTTCAGGTGAAAATGGGTGATGAAAATTATCTTCGTCTTGGGTGCGAAAAGGAATTTAGAATCACAATTATGATTACGAGTTATTTATATGATTGTGGACAGGAATTGTTGATTGATGTTACAGGGATAAAACATTATTGGTGGACTTTTAACATGGAGAAGATAATAGACCTGATGGTCTATTTGACTCTTCTAATGGTTTGCTCGTTCCACTGCAACTATGGTTAAAAAGTTTTATCATCTACCATATATTCTAAATCTCTGATTTATTACTGATGAAGGCTATAGATGATGTAAATTATCTTTAGTCGTGATATTCTTTACTGGGCTAGTTGTGCTCAACCTTTTTGCTTCACAATTCCTTTCAGGTAATAAGAGTGTTGCCGGGTCGAGCGGGGATAATAGGGGAATAGAACGGTGGTCTATAGTTGTTGAGGTTCTCCCTAAATAGTATGGAAATAATTTTGTTGAGAACTTTAGATAAGTGTGTCGTATTGTATACGTAATTTGATATTTAATTTTGGTGAACCGAATAGGGTGAGGTGAACCCAACTTTGGAAGGGTATTTTGCCACTATCATACAAGATGTCTAATGACATACAATCTCGTGTTATCATAAGACAGGGTTGTGCACATCCACTTGCTGAGTATATCTACGAGCACTACCTATATGATCTTGGAGTTTATTTGAAATATAATTTTCACTGGGAGACAACGGAGATAATTATATGTCAAGAGAAAACTCACCATTGGAAAGAAGATGATAGTAATCTTCTTGTTTTTCTTTGGGGACTTTTGGGTCAACCAAGGATAATTCTGTGGACATATGATAACTATCATAACCTAGATGTATGGCCTCCCATGTACGAAGGTTTCCTTGAGTATTTTCTAAAAATTTTAATTTCTAAAACAATTAGTGACTGTACCTTTATGTAAGGTACCATTGTAAGGTCTTGTGGTCAAGGCACCACGAGAGTTATATATATTTGTATTAAAACTCACAGCTTATCTGTTGTCGTACTCTGCACGACATCTCAACAGTTGTATAAATGAAGTTTATATTTGATTTTTATAGTGCGATATCTGGCAACTCAGAATGGGTCGTGTGGACCTATTTTGGGGGCGTCACAGTTTACGTGCAAGGGGTTGAAAGACATTATTCCTAGCCTCATTCGTTTTGATGATGGTGAGACGACTTTATAGCTTAAACAAATAGAAGTTTGTGATTGTGACAACTTTGCCTACTTAATTGACAACTCTAAGTGGGAAAGCTGGAAGCAGCAATGTGAACCGCTGCTAATATTCTCCAACCTTATCATCTTCTACTTTTGCGCTTGAATTCCTTCAAAGGAATAATATCTAATCTTGGGTGGTCTGTTGCACTACATAACCTGAGGACTTTGGACATTTCATTTTGCCAAGTTTTGAAATTTATCTTAAAGCCTTCTTTTGTTGCAACTCTTCATCACCTAGAAGAACTTTCAGTCGAATCTTGTGTTGCATTGGAGGAAATTGTTCAAAGTGAAAACGGAGAATTAGAATCAGCAGTGCAACAACAGCAGGATAATAAGATGGTGTTCAGAAGCCTCAAAGAACTACATCTGTTTCATAGCGGCAACCTTAAAGCTTTTTCCCTTATAAGTAGAACTTGCAATATAGTTAGTTAACTGTTGGGTCAAACTATATTAACTGGAACCAAATGGATTGGTTAACCATTTTTATTTATTCAGGTTGGTTAAAGTTTGGACCCATATTTTTTAAAAAAAAAAATATAGTTCTGAACCGGTTAATCATTTTTCAACCCATATTCCATTCAATCACACTCCTCCTCTGGGATGCCCCAACTACTACTACTACCGTACTAAATTCAAATTATAAAATTCATTTAATTAAATACTCAATTTTATTCAATCACATTTCTCTTCCGGACTGCCCCAACTAACCCGATATTTCCTTCTTTTCCATATCAAGACGCTGCCCGAACTGCCCTACACCTCTGCTGGGAAATTACGGGCAGCATCCTCTCTCTCTCTCTCAGTATAATTGCATTTGGTATAATCAAGATTATCAGACATTATTTGATCAAGAAATTGTAGATCCTATTAATGATCCTATATAGTAATTCCTATGTAAGTTCAGTAATGTGCCAAAATGTCACTAACATATTTTATTGAACCTAGGAGGAGTGTAATTGACATATATAGTAGAATTAATATTCATATTTGTATATATATATATATATACAGAAATGATCAAGTAAGGGATCCCTTACTTTCTTAAAATGAGGAACTTTTTTTTTTGTTTTTTTTTTTGCTTTTTTTTTTAAACAACTAAAAAAAAGTTTAATATTTTATGGAACTAAAATTTTTCTATAATACAATGTTTTGGGCGTGTTTTGAATACCTATACCAAAAAGTGGTGGTACAGTCTGCCCAGACTGTACATACATGTTTTGTTATACGTACCCAAATCACACCCAAAATACTGTATTATGAAAAAATTTCAGTTCCATAAAATATTAAAAAAAATTAATTGTTTTAAAAAAAAGCAAAAAAAAATCCCTCATTTTAAGAAAGTAAGGGATCCCTTACCTGATCCTAACCATACATATATATATATATATATATATATATATATATATATATATATATATATATATATATATATATATATATATATATATATATATTTGTGGACCTATATATTCATGCTTGCTAGGTTTGAATATGTCATATGAATGGGTCTTCAAAATCGCATCACAATAATATTAATCACATACTACAGAGTATGGAAGAAAATATTATTTCTTACGAATATTGAACAAAAATAATATCTCTTACGACTGTTGGACGAAAATAATATTCCTACGAATATTGAACGAAGATAATATTCCTTAGGAATATTGAACGAAAATAATATTTCTTACGAATATTGAACGAAATTAAATTCCATACGAAAAATAATATCGTAAGCGAATATGAAATAAATAATACCCCTTACAACTGTTGAACGAAAACACACTATTTTAAAAAATGAGTAAGTGGGGGTTCAACTAATAAACAAAATTTATAACAAATACTTCATAAAAATCCATTCAATAATTTTAACAACATTTATTCATCATTATTATAACTCGCAATATTAACAACCAGATCGTTCCTAGGAAAGAGGAGGCTTTCCGATAAAGATTTCTCCCTATTGGCGCGCAATTAGATTACCAAACCCCTTTCCTCGACAGAACTTTCTAGACATTGTTAATTATATAATTAATAATATGAATAACTTGTCATCTCAATTATTGATTTAATAATATAAAATATTATAACAATAATTGAATTAATAACATGAGATACGATGCAGCAATTATTGTAGCAATAATTGAATAAAATTGAGTGACTTCTCACATAAGCATCAATAATCAATATCGTGTGCTACTATGCAATCACGCATATTACTGTACTTTTATCATCGGATATTTCAACAGTTAACGGTAAAACTTTCGTCATTATTTTCATAAAAAGTTATTTCTGTCGTTTTTTCACTCCGACAGTAATTTCGTTTTGGAGTCCACCAATGATTGTGTCGTCGTACGTATATTCCCCGACAAAAAGAATATTCTCCGACCAATCGAATATTTTATAACAACTTGCATACTTTGTAAAATTTATAAATATTACCCACAACTATAACATTATATCAAATCCACACCTTAATATTCAAAAAAATCTTTTGAGAAAATTAATCTTTATTCATAAAATTTGGGTTCTTACAATCTCCCATTCTTATGAAATTTCATCCTCGAAATTGGTGTACGTACCTAAAATGTCGAACAGGTGAGGATATCTTATTTTCATTTCAGATTCTAACTCTTGAGATATAACCTTTGAGCGTAGAATATGATCCTTCTTATCCAAGATTTTAATAGGTATCACCTCATACGTTAAATCTTCTGCTATCTCGTCTAGTTCTAATTCAATAACGTGGTTCGGGTCGTCCACATATTTACGTAACATCAATACGTGAAAAACTTTATGAATACGCGACATACTTAGAGGTAAAGCTAGTCTATAGGCCACAGTTCCTACTCGATCAAGGATTTCAAATAGACCAATAAAATCGAGGGTTGAGATTTTCTCTCTTCGTCGATTCTTGCTTCTAGAATAACGCCTTCTTGAACCTTCTTTTTCATATTCATCTGCTCCGGGTATGTAGCTTGAGCAACTTTAACTTTATCGATTAAAGTCAGTCCTAATCGTATATTCACTATCTTCACGTAGGTTCTTGGAGTCTTTAACTCTATCTCTATCATTTGTAAATCGTACAAATGGGTCTTTATGTTAACACGTCGCACTCGTAACCGTATACGATCTTCTACTCAACGTGTCGGCTATAACGTTCACTTTTTCATGATGGTATTGAATGGTATTATCATAATCTTTCAACAGCTCGAGCCAACGTCTTCGGCACATGTTACGTTTGTTTTGGGTGAAAAAATATTTGAGGGTTTTGTATCCGGTTCAAGGTCAATACAAAATTCGATTTCACGCTCTGGGGGTAGGCTAGGAAGTTCTTCGGAGATACGTCAGGAAATTTATTAACAATAGAAATATCATTCAAAACTGTGACTGTAACAACCCCAAAATAGGTCCATTCCATCCAACCTATTCTGAGTCGCCAAATACATGGTACAGAAAACAACTACAACTTTATTACAACAATTGTCGTGCAAAATACAACAATACATACGCTGTGAGTTTGGATACAAATATATACCAAATGTGACTCATGTTCCAACCGTGGACATCACCTCACAATAACACCTTACATAAAGGTATAGTCAAAAACTGTTTTAGAAATTAGAATCTTTGGGAAGTGCTCAAGGAAACCTTCGTACATGGGAGGCCACGCGTCTAGATTATGATAGATATCATATGGCCACAGAATTATCCTTGGTTGACCCAATAGACCCCAAAGAAAAACGAGAAGATTACTATCATATTCTTCCCAATGGTGAGTCTTCTCTTGACTTATCATTATCTCCACTGTCTCTAATTGAGAATTATACTTCAAACAAACACCAAGATTATATAGGTAGTGCCCATAGATATACTCAGCAAGTAGATGAGCACAACCCTGTCTTATGATGACACGAGGTTGTATGTCATTAGACATCTTGTATGATAGTGGAAAAACATCCTTCCAACGTTGGGTTCGTCTCACCCTATTTGATTCACCAAATATAACTACTAAATAATGACCACCGTTCTATTCCCCTGTTACCCCCGCTCGACCCAGCTACACTCTTATTACCTGAAAGGAATTGTGAAACAGAAGGGTGAGCACAACTAGCCCAGTAAAGAATATCATGACTAAAGATAAATAAATTATCAATAGTCTTCATCGATAATAAATCAGAGATTTAGAACATATGGTAAATGATAAAAATTTCAACCATAGTTGCAGCGGAACGAGCAATCCATTAGAAGAGTCAAATAGACTATAAAGTCTATTATCTTCTCCATATTAAAAATCCACCAACAATATTTTATCCATGTAACATCACTCAACAGTTCCTTTCTACAATCATATGAATAACTCATAATCATAATTGTGACTATAAATTTTTCTTCGCACCCAGGACGAAGAATATTTTCATCACCTGTCTTTACCTGAAACATCAAAGATCATGGTTATACCAAATCACAGTTCATGTTTATAATCATACTAACAAATCCATCTTTGCACTACGGGCCAAAGATATTCATCAACAAACCATCTTTGCACTACGGGCCAAAGATATTCAACAACAGTTCATCTTTGCACTACAGGCCAAAGATATTCATCAACAGGCCATCTTTGCACTACATGCCAAAGATATTCATCAACAATTCATATTTGCACTACAGGCCAAATATATTCATATCTCAAAGAAATATATAATCATTTCAGAATTTATATAAACAATAATTATAACCATGTTGATCAATTCACCTTTGCACTTAAGCTAAAGATATTCACTTATAAATTCAATGGTCATGATCATACCAGTCACAATTCAACTTTGCACTACAGGCCAAAGAGAACCCTAGTCATGATCATACCAATAATCTACCCATCTTTACACTCTAGTGAAAGAGAATTTCAATATCAGGGTTATAAAAATGTTATATATGATAATAAAATCAATATAATCAATACATAGTTTTAATCTCAAGAGTAATATTCATAACTCAACTATAATTTGGTTAGAAAAAGAAACCAATTTTTATCGTGAATAGTAACTCGTGAATAGTAACTCGACACAAAAAATAGAAATTCCACAATAAAATCCATACCAATATTTTGGTATAATGATATTGAAAGAATAACATTACTTAAATTTATAAACAATTTATTTTAATTGTTTACACTTTACTAATTAATGCATTTAATCATCATAAAATGCCAACTCTTACAATTTCATCATCAATAACCAAAACCCTCATCAAAAATCTGCATATACCTCATATAGGATTCTCAAGCCATAAAATCCTATTTTCCAATTTTCTTTCTTCACAAAATATATTTAATTCATTTACTCATAACTAGACCATTTTCATGAAAAATACCAAATCAGTTCCAAAAATATTTCTTTTCTGGGATTTAGCTTAATATAGTTCCATAGTGAACATATATTTTTCTCAGAATTTTTAAAAGTCATTTACTATTTTTCATATGGCCAAAATAGCCGAATATTTAGACATTTATCAAAAATTGTACTTTTGTCTAAAAATTCTGAAATTTACAGAGTATACTTCTATCATATACATGTACTCCCAATAAAAATTTCATCAATTTTGGAGTTAACCACAAGGAATTATAAGCTGTTACTTTTAAAATAGTCTTTTCTCATAAAATTCATAACTCTCAATCTATACATCCAAAAATCACCATTTTTGGACACAATCAAGAAAACTCATCAAAATATCATTTCAAATTTTTCCAGAATTTTTAAAGATCAGAAAAATTACGAAACTTAAAATCATAACAACCCTTAAAATCCCTTAATATCTCTTACTATCCCTTACTATCCCTTACCTCAAAAGAGCAGTACTTCTGACTGGATATCGGATATGATGCTGAAGGAAACTTGCACTGATGAATAGCAACTCACCAAGTATCTAACAACTCACAAAATATGCTTCATAATATAGAGAGAGAAAGAGAGAAAGCTTATGTTTCTGGTGTGATTTTCAATTCTAACTTAGCCCTCTATTTATAGGAAAATTTTAGTAGGTTTGACCTGCAACCTGATGGCTTTACCTGCTACTATTCCCACCCACCACATTTGAAATATAATTCAGCACATTTCTTCACCAACCACAAGTGGGGCCCACCAATTCTAGAATTTTCTATTAAAATGATAAACTCCAAAAATTCAACAATTTCTGGAATAGTCAATTTGTAAAATTCATAATAAATCATACGTTCATTTTTAACGGTTCAAAATTTGTGGGCATATACTCAACTTATATATGTATAACATATCCAAAAATTACCACGATCCAACGGTCGGATTAAAAATTATAACCCCCGCAAAATATCTCAAAAACTCTGATTTTTAATACCTCCATTCCGACAAAAATACTGATAAAAACCTTAACATTAACTCCTTTATTTTTAACCACAAAAATATATTCCTCATTTATATCCACATAAAATAAATATTTCCTTATCATATGAATCAATAATTTATTCACAAATAATATTACAGAATCACATTTATGACAACCAGGTCGTTCCCAGGAAAGAGGGGGCTTTCCAATAAGGATTTCTCCTTACTGGCGCGCAATTAGATGACCAAACCTCTCCTTAGACAGAACTTTCTAGATATTGCCAATAATGCTATCTAATAATACTATTCAAATAATATGAATTATTGATCTGATAATGAGAAATACTGTGCAGCAACAATTATTGAACAACAAAATTTCAACGTAGCAATTATTGAATCAATAAAATAAAATATTGAACAGTAATTACTGTAACAATTATTGAGTATTGCCTTCTTACGTAAGAATCAATAATTTCAAAAATACTGTGCAATACCGTGTGCTACTGTGCAATAACGCGTATTACTGTATTTTAACCACCGAGTATTCCAACAGTGTTAACGGTAACAACTACGCCGTTAATTATAAAAACTCAATTTTTGTCGTTATCTACATCCGACCGTTTTCCGTTATGGGGCCCACAAACAGTTATGCCGTCGTACGAATATTCTCCGACAGAAACAATATTCCACGACCAAACGAATATTCCCCGACAACAATGATTATTTTATAACCACTTGCTTATTTTGAAAAAAAAATCATATTTCACTCATAACTTTAAACTTTTATCAATTTAACCATTTACTGAATAGTAATTATAAGAAAAATTGAATACTTTTATTTCATAAAATTCGGGGTCTTACAATCTCCCCTCCTTATGAAATTTCGTCCTCGAAATTTACGTACCTGGTATTTCAAAGATTTGAGAATACCTTCCTTTCATTTCAGATTTCATCTTCTCTGTCATCATAATTTCTCCATTGCTCATCTTCTGTATTTCAAATATCATTCTAGAATACAGCTTCAAAACAAGGGTTAATTTAACAAATTAACATATCACATAACATCCCGATATTATGACTGACTAACAAATAAGCTTAGGTAGGACACACTAGCGAAGGATTTACTCATCTCTCTCCTCCTAGTTGTATTCTCCGATCTCCGCCAGAGATCATATCCCTAAGCTCTGATACCAAATGTAACAACCCCAAAATAGGTCCATTCCATCCAACCTATTCTGAGTCGCCAAATACATGGTACAGAAAACAACTACAACTTTATTACAACAATTGTCGTGCAAAATACAACAACACATACGCTGTGAGTTTGGATACAAATATATACCAAATGTGACTCATGTTCCAACCGTGGACATCACCTCACAATAACACCTTACATAAAGGTATAGTCAAAAACTGTTTTAGAAATTAGAATATTTGGGAAGTGCTCAAGGAAACCTTCGTACATGGGAGGCCACGCGTCTAGATTATGATAGATATCATATGGCCACAGAATTATCCTTGGTTGACCCAATAGACCCCAAAGAAAAACGAGAAGATTACTATCATATTCTTCCCAATGGTGAGTCTTCTCTTGACTTATCATTATCTCCACTGTCTCTAATTGAGAATTATACTTCAAACAAACACCAAGATTATATAGGTAGTGCCCATAGATATACTCAGCAAGTGGATGAGCACAACCCTGTCTTATGATGACACGAGGTTGTATGTCATTAGACATCTTGTATGATAGTGGAAAAACATCCTTCCAACGTTGGGTTCGTCTCACCCTATTTGATTCACCAAATATAACTACTAAATAATGACCACCGTTCTATTCCCCTGTTACCCCCGCTCGACCCAGCTACACTCTTATTACCTGAAAGGAATTGTGAAGCAGAAGGGTGAGCACAACTAGCCCAGTAAAGAATATCATGACTAAAGATAAATAAATTATCAATAGTCTTCATCAATAATAAATCAGAGATTTAGAACATATGGTAAATGATAAAAATTTCAACCATAGTTGCAGCGGAACGAGCAATCCATTAGAAGAGTCAAATAGACTATAAAGTCTATTATCTTCTCCATGTTAAAAATCCACCAACAATATTTTATCCATGTAACATCACTCAACAGTTCCTTTCCACAATCATATGAATAACTCATAATCATAATTGTGACTATAAATTTTTCTTCGCACCCAGGACGAAGAATATTTTCATCACCTGTCTTTACCTGAAACATCAAAGATCATGGTTATACCAAATCACAGTTCCTGTTTATAATCATACTAACAAATCCATCTTTGCACTACGGGCCAAAGATATTCATCAACAAACCATCTTTGCACTACGGGCCAAAGATATTCAACAACAGTTCATCTTTGCACTACAGGCCAAAGATATTCATCAACAGACCATCTTTGCACTACATGCCAAAGATATTCATCAACAATTCATATTTGCACTACAGGCCAAATATATTCATATCTCAAAGAAATATATAATCATTTCAGAATTTATATAAACAATAATTATAACCATGTTGATCAATTCACCTTTGCACTTAAGCTAAAGATATTCACTTATAAATTCAATGGTCATGATCATACCAGTCACAATTCAACTTTGCACTACAGGCCAAAGAGAACCCTAGTCATGATCATACCAATAATCTACCCATCTTTACACTCTAGTGAAAGAGAATTTCAACATCAGGGTTATAAAAATGTTATATATGATAATAAAATCAATATAATCAATACATAGTTTTAATCTCAAGAGTAATATTCATAACTCAACTATAATTTGGTTAGAAAAAGAAACCAATTTTTATCGTGAATAGTAACTCGTGAATAGTAACTCGACACAAAAATAAAAATTCCACAATAAAATCCATACCAATATTTTGGTATAATGATATTGAAAGAATAACATTACTTAAATTTATAAACAATTTATTTTAATTGTTTACACTTTACTAATTAATGCATTTAATCATCATAAAATGCCAACTCTTACAATTTCATCATCAATAACCAAAACCCTCATCAAAAATCTGCATATACCTCATATAGGATTCTCAAGCCATAAAATCCTATTTTCCAATTTTCTTTCTTCACAAAATATATTTAATTCATTTACTCATAACTAGACCATTTTCATGAAAAATACCAAATCAGTTCCAAAAATATTTCTTTTCTGAGATTTAGCTTAATATAGTTCCATAGTGAACATATATTTTTCTCAGAATTTTTAAAAGTCATTTACTATTTTTCATATGGCCAAAATAGCCGAATATTTAGACATTTATCAAAAATTGTACTTTTGTCTAAAAATTCTGAAATTTACAGAGTATACTTCTATCATATACATGTACTCCCAATAAAAATTTCATCAATTTTGGAGTTAACCACAAGGAATTATAAGCTGTTACTTTTAAAATAGTCTTTTCTCATAAAATTCATAACTCTCAATCTATACATCCAAAAATCACCATTTTTGGACACAATCAAGAAAACTCATCAAAATATCATTTCAAATTTTTCCAGAATTTTTAAAGATCAGAAAAATTACAAAACTTAAAATCATAACAACCCTTAAAATCCCTTAATATCCCTTACTATCCCTTACTATCCCTTACCTCAAAAGAGCAGTACTTCTGACTGGATATCGGATATGATGCTGAAGGAAACTTGCACTGATGAATAGCAACTCACCAAGTATCTAAAAACTCACAAAATATGCTTCATAATATAGAGAGAGAAAGAGAGAAAGCTTATGTTTCTGGTGTGATTTTCAATTCTAACTTAGCCCTCTATTTATAGGAAAATTTTGGTAGGTTTGACCTGCAACCTGATGGCTTTACCTGCTACTATTCCCACCCACCACATTTGAAATATAATTCAGCACATTTCTTCACCAACCACAAGTGGGGCCCACCAATTCTAGAATTTTCTATTAAAATGATAAACTCCAA
The DNA here is from genome assembly GCA_016801055.1 of Panax notoginseng. Classification (NCBI taxonomy): domain Eukaryota; kingdom Viridiplantae; phylum Streptophyta; class Magnoliopsida; order Apiales; family Araliaceae; genus Panax; species Panax notoginseng. Next base: position 217,315,707 of record CM029014.1, on the reverse strand, counting down.
AAATTCAACAATTTCTGGAATAGTCATCTTGTAAAATTCATAATAAATCATACGTTCATTTTTAACGGTTCAAAATTTGTGGGCATATACTCAACTTATATATGTATAACATATCCAAAAATTACCACGATCCAACGGTCGGATTAAAAATTATAACCCCCGCAAAATATCTCAAAAACCCTGATTTTTAATACCTCCATTCCGACAAAAATACTGATAAAAACCTTAACATTAACTCCTTTATTTTTAACCACAAAAATATATTCCTCATTTATATCCACATAAAATAAATATTTTCTTATCATATGAATCAATAATTTATTCACAAATAATATTACAGAATCACATTTATGACAACCAGATCGTTCCCAGGAAAGAGGGGGCTTTCCAATAAGGATTTCTCCTTACTGGCGCGCAATTAGATGACCAAACCTCTCCTTAGACAGAACTTTCTAGACATTGCCAATAATGCTATCTAATAATACTATTCAAATAATATGAATTATTGATCTGATAATGGGAAATACTGTGCAGCAACAATTATTGAACAACAAAATTTCAACGTAGCAATTATTGAATCAATAAAATAAAATATTGAACAGTAATTACTGTAACAATTATTGAGTATTGCCTTCTTACGTAAGAATCAATAATTTCAAAAATACTGTGCAATACCGTGTGCTACTGTGCAATAACGCGTATTACTGTATTTTAACCACCAAGTATTCCAATAGTGTTAACGGTAACAACTACGCCGTTAATTATAAAAACTCAATTTTTGTCGTTATCTACATCCGACCGTTTTCCGTTATGGGGCCCACAAACAGTTATGCCGTCGTACGAATATTCTCCGACAGAAACAATATTCCACGACCAAACGAATATTCCCCGACAACAATGATTATTTTATAACCACTTGCTTATTTTGAAAAAAAAATCATATTTCACTCATAACTTTAAACTTTTATCAATTTAACCATTTACTGAATAGTAATTATAAGAAAAATTGAATACTTTTATTTCATAAAATTCGGGGTCTTACAGTGACTCTCATCCAAGACTTGGATAGCACCTCACATTGATACCTATCAATTTTCCACCATTATTCACGGTGTCCCCTACAGAAAGTCTGGCTTCGGTGCATTCCACACAAAGAAGTCACCAGCGAAAGGTTTGGGGCTCTTTATTTATGGGTTGATATGACAGTGATTGACTTTAGTGGTTTGGTTGCTTGAATTCTCATAACAGGTTGGTTAGGAATATGAAAGCTAACAACCTTACGAAAACAATCAATTTTAGTATGATGAGTAGTTAACCAGTCGATTCCTAAAATCACATCAAATGCAAGTATTTTCAAAGAGATGAGATTGACAGGTAACGTGAGGGTATCGATTCGAATCAAACAAGATTTATAAACGGTATATGTAATGAAGGTTTCTCCTAACAGAGATTCAACCGATAAGTCGAAATCTAATTTCTCCGGAGTTAAATTTAAACGTTGAGCGAAAGTAGGTGAAATAAAAAAAAAGTGGGTTGAACCAGTATCGAATAAGGTATAGACTTCGCAAAAGTTTATGATTAACTTACCTATGATAACTTCGTTTGGGTTCCTCAACAACGCTCTCACTTAAACTACCGGCTTTGACTTGTCTGGAACATCCTTTGGTGTCACTATCCCAGCTGGACTTGACTTCACTACACGACAAAATCGAGCTAGGTGACCTTCTCTTCCGCAATTGAAACACGCTTTGGGTTGCTGCGTACTCCTGTCCGCATTTGAAATATATGACCGGTGGTCGTTCTTCTTCCTTTGAAATGGGTGCTGATGCTGTTGTCTTTCCATCATAATGGAACATTCTCTTCTTGAAATTTTCACTTCTATTATCTTGGCCATTATTACCACCGAAGTGGTTACCATTCTTGGCATGATAATTTTCCCCACGATGTTAATCATTGTTTCGATGGTCGTTGTCACCGATATGATTATTATCGTGTTGTTGGTCGTTACCTTTTGGTTGAGCTGACTCATTATTGCGCTCCACTAACTGAGCCCTATTCACAACATCTGAATATAAACAAAGTTTGTGAGAAATGAGGTATTAACGCATTTCGTGTTTCAAAGCTCTTAAAAATATTCGCGTCATACGCTCCTCATTATCTACCAAATCAGATGCAAACCGGGACAACTCGGCAAACTTAGCCTCTTACTGCGATACGGTCATATTGTCTTGCTCCAACTTGATGAATTTTACCTCCTTCATGTGACGAATACTTTCAGGAAAGTACTTATCGTTGAAAAATTCTTGAAACTTCTCCCAAGACATCTTTAGTGCGGCAGGCTGAGTACGTTTTACAGATTCCCACCAATAATCTGCCTCTTCTCGCAACATAAAGGTGGCGAAGGGAACCTTTTGCTCCTCGGAGCATCTCAAGACATCAAATATCTTGGTGATCTGTTTAATCCACGTTTCTACCTTAAGTGGTTCTGGCTTTCCCAAAAACTCTGGCAGTCCCAGCTCCTTGAACTGCTTGGCTGTGACCAGCCGTGAGTTACCAGTGACTCCACCTGCATTATGAACAGGAGTCTCTCTCGTTTGGTGTTGTATGAATTCTAAAAAACTCCTAAACGTACCATCGTTCGTCATTTGGTCGGTGTTGTTGTTTACAGGAGGATTATTGCCTTCCTGATGCACATTATCCTGGTTATTGATCATTGGTGACTCAACGATCTCATGTGCTCCATTACTTATCTCAAAATTTTTAGATGTCATTTTTAAATACTATCACAAAATAAGGGTTAATTGATATGCCACATATTATCCCTATATTCTAACCGACCAATTAAATAACAATTAAGCTTAGGTAGGTCATACTAGCGAAGGAATTACCCGTCTCTCCCTTCCTAGTTCTAATCTCAAATCTCAGCCAGGGATCATATATATACGCTTTGATACCAACTGTGACGCCTCCAAAATAGGTATACATCACCCATCTTGGGTCGCCAAATACATGGTACAGAACTCAAATACAAACTTAATTTATACAACTGTTAAGTGTCGTGCAGAATACGACAAAATATAAGCTGTGAGTTTTAATACAAATATTGTCTCCTAGACAATATCCAAACTCAAATTTAATCTCATTAAAATTATTATCACACTATTTCATAGAATAGTGAGGACTACTAAAACAACCATCTGGACCGTCAATCCATTCCCCGACTAGTCCCAGCTATATTCTCATTTCCTGAAGATAACAGTGAAAGAAAAGGGTGAGCTCAACTAGCCCAGTAAGAAATATTATTACTAAGACAATGTAGAATAAATTATCATTAGCCTTCAACAGTATAATAACTAATAGAATACAATATATAACAAGTTATAGATCAACAACTGCAGTGGTATAAGCAATCCATTAGAAGAGTCAAGTAGAGCATGATATTTACTATCTTCTATGATTTAAAAGTTTATCATTAATTTTATTGCTGAGACTCAGCTTAATAAATAATCCACATCACTGAATTATCCATGCACTACGCCCCAAGGATATTCATTAGTATCATGACCACGAATTATCCATGCACTACGGGTCAAGGATAATCGTGTTTTCACCAATGGTCATGAGCATGCCAAACAACAATTCATCTTTGCACCCTTGGCCGAAGAGAACGCATGGTCATGATCATACCAACAACTGTCGCTGAGATTCAGCTCAATAAATAATCCACATAACTTGTAACATTACAGGTCATGATTATACTGAATAATCCTTGGTCATAATCATACCAATCAACAGTCCATCTATGCACTACGGGCCAAAGATGACTTTCATAACAATATAAACATGAGGATGATGACAATGATATAAGCATTCAATTAAATGAAAGCAAAGGATAAATTTTTAAAGATTTATAATTTAATTTATCCAAAATTCAATAGTATCCAAATTGTCAACATGATACTACTTTGTAGAGTAAAATTTAAGAATAATATTGTATCAAAAATGATTTGGACCAAAAAGAAATTAATTTTTATCATGAATAGTACCCAGGTGAATAGTACCTGAGTGAATAGTATTTCGTGAATAGTACTCCGGCATAAAAAGATTAAACTTTATCAAGGATGTTCAGAATAATATTTTCGTGAAAAGATAGTTGATGAAGCGTAAATTTCAGGGATATTCTACTAATTTCACGGAGTATAGAAGCAATACTTTAACAAAATGAGTGTAGAATTTAGAATCTGAAACGAAATAATATTACTTACATACTATAGAGTTTGGAAGAAAATATTATTTTTTACGAATATTGAACAAAAATAATATTTCTACAAATATTGAACGAAGATAATATTCCTTACGAATATTGAACGAAGATAATATTCCTTACGAATATTGAACGAAATAAAATTCCTTACGAATACGAAAAATAATATCGTAAGCGAATATGAAATAAATAATACCCATTACAACTGTTGAACAAAAATAATATTCCTTACGAATATTGAACGAAGATAATATTTCTTACGAATATTAAAAGAAGATAATATTTCTTGCGAATATTGAACGAAATAAAATTTCTTACGAATACAAAAAATAATATCGTAAGCGAATATGAAATAAATAATACCCCTTACAACTGTTGAATGAAAATAATATTCCTTACGAATATTGAACGGAGATAATATTTCTTACGAATATTCAACGAAGATACTTTCTTGCGAATATTGAACGAAATAAAATTTCTTATGAATACGAAAAATAATATCGTAAGCGAATATGAAATAAATAATATCTCTTACCTCAAAAAGAGAGCAATTTCGACTGGTATAGCGGATATATTCTTAAAAAAAACTTTCACTATTTTCTACACTCAAAGCTTCCTTAAACTCTAAAAAAATACGCTCAATATTATAGAAGAAGAATTATCTGATTCTAGTGTGATTTTCAATTCTAAATTGAGCATCCTACTTATAGGAGAATGGCTTGGCACTATTTGGATGCACAGTAAAGGAAAAGTCACGGGCGACGTTCGGCCGAATTTTCTGAAAAAATTTAATTTTACTATGCTGCACTATGCAATAAAATATTCTAACAAAACGAAAACTTTTAAATAAAATATTATATATATATATATATATATATATATATATATATATATATATAACTCACGGGATACACCCCCGTGATTTCCACCCGATATATATATATATATATATAACATATGCCTAATTAACTCACGGGATACACCCCCGTGATTTCCACCCGATATATATAAATATATATATATATATCATCATACACATAACACACACTATTTTGAAAAATGAATAAGTGGGGGTCCAAATAATAAGTAAAATTTGCAACAAATATTTCATAAAAATTCTCTCAATATTTTTAACAATATTTATTCATCATTATTATAACTCGCAATATTAGCAACCAGATCGTTCCCAGGAAAGAGGGGGCTTTCCGATAAGGATTTCTCCCTATTAGCGCGTAATTAGATTACCAAACCCCTTTCCTCGACAGATCTTTCTAGACATTATTAATTATGCAAATAATAATATGAATAACTTGTCATCTCAATTATTGATTTAATAATATACAATATTGTAACAATAATTGAATTAATAACGTGAGATACTATACAGCAATTACTGTAACAATAATTGAACAAAACTGAGTGACTTCTCACGTAAACATCAATAATCAATATCGTGTGCTACTATGCAACTACGCGTATTACTGTACTTTTATCACCGGGTATTTTAACAGTTAACGGTAAAACTTTCGCCGGTATTTTCATAAAAAGTTATTTCTGTTGTTTTCTCACTCCGACAGTAATTTCGTTGTGAGGTCCACCAATGATTGTGCCGTCGTACGAATATTCCCCGACAAAAAGAATATTTTATAATAACTTGCATACTTTGCAAAATTTATAAATATTACCCACAACTATAACATTATATCAAATCCACACCTTAATATTCAAAAAATTATTTCGAGAAAATTAATCTTTATTCATAAAATTTGGGGTCTTACGTACATTGATCGCGTCTTTGTCCATATAATTTATATTCTTAAACTTCAAACAAAGGCATCTTATCTTATTCAAACCATTCACACATTTCGGGTGACTATACGCAAAATCCAAAAACATTTGGCAACCATTTCTAAATTCAGCTATAGAACGTATCTGGGCACTTGATTTTTGTCGTCTCGTCCAATTACAGTCTGAATAGAAATCCATAATACTACGATACCTATTTTAACAAGAATAAATGTATTAGATTGTGTCATCTTAAGGTATAATTATTGTATGCATATGTTTCTGTTTGTAAACAGGCATTTCATATATATTTAGATAAATTATAACTTTCCTAAAACCATTTTATTTGACTCCATTGTGCCTTGCAGGAGTCGAAAAGAAACCGGTTACAATTAAATGTTCACTACAATAGTATATTTAAGATGACTTTTAGTTGTAGTTGTATGAGAAACTCATGAACATCATTGATTTATCTGAAATCTAGATTCAAGATTGTTAATTACAAGGCCAAAGGTTCTCTTACTAATACTTTTTCGCTCAAATCAAGAAAATAAAAAATGTGGGGAAATTTGCTACTATTTGATGTGTTTTGAGTTATAAATTTCCACTAATTGTTGTGGGAGTGGCAAAGACCCTCATTATGCTTTTGTTCAGCGAAAATGAAATGGGATTTCATTGAGGGCAGGCATCCAAGACATGAAAACTATCATGAAGCCCCAATGAGAAACTGAATTAATTTTCTCCTTTGCTCCATTTCTTATTGAACCTTATGTGCTCCACAAACACAATTACCAATTTAATTAGAAGCACTATTTAGGATTCAAGTAATGGCCATGTCATTCACTTGATCATAGTGTGCTTAAATAGTGGGAGAATGATCAACAGGTTTAGTAAAACTTCTATTTACTATTACCAATTTATTCTTTGCAGATAAAGCTATCTGCATAGACCCCATTCAGGCTTAGGAAATATTGTACTATTCATCTACTTTTCATAACATTCCTAGCTTTATTTTTAAAGAGAGAGTTCTTAACCTTGTACATTTACTTTTGGTTTAAATATTTATTTTTTGGGGATTTTTTTTCTATCTTCTCAACTGGGGACAAAAAGTAGCAAATCTGCCAAATCATCTTCCTGATTCTTGCATCACCAACTCAAGGCAAAGGGAAAAGGAACATATATGTGCTAACATAAAATTTCAGCAGATAACCAAATAGGTAGAGAATCGATTAAAAGCAATCACATAAATTCCTTTGTTAGGAGTTCTTAACTGATTACTTCCAATTCTGAATTCAATTTCAAGTATTCTACCAAACAGAGCAGAAAAACATCTGGAACTTTTAAAAGCTTGATTATTCATAAAAATAATGTAATATTAACAATAAGACATTAGAAATAATGTAATAGATTTTTTGCATTTTATAATATTAACAAAAATCCAAAGCTTCAAAATGTATGAGATATTTATGAGAAGTAATTGAAATGGAAAAACTGATACATGTATGCAGACCGGTGGCGTGGGATGATCGGCGTCGCTCCCTCTTTTTCTTCTTTTCTTTTTCTTTCCTCTTCTTCTGCCCGACTGTCTGGCTACTGATAGAGATTAAAAGGACCAGCAACCTCTTTCTACGACCGCATGCAGTCACTATTTTTATCGACGTGGATGTATTAGCGACTAATGTTCGGTCGCTGTTAGTAAACGGTCGCAATAAGTCTCCCCGCAAACATTTGTGCCAAATTTACGGCGATAAAATTATAATAGCAACCGATCAGCAATTGCCATGCGGTCGCTAATTCCAATAGTGACTAATTTTAAGTGTGGTCGCTAATAGCAGTCGTTATTACTAGAAGTAACTACTACAAGAAAATATCCCATCGGCGACCAGATTTATCTGCTGTCGCCGTATTCGGTCGCTAATTATGGTACTAGTGACCGTTATTAGCGACCGCCGCCCAAATTCGTTGCTAGTTTTCGTAGCGACCTCAATACAGTCGTTGAACAGTCGCTAATATATTTTTCATCACCTTAAATTTGGCGCTGACATTTCGGTGGGAGAATTATTTCGATTGATTCATAATAGCGACCATTATTGGTCGCTAAAAATTCCACATCAATTAAAAATAGCGACTGGAGTCAGTCGCTGATTAAATCTATCAGCAAACGATCATTCCAGGCAGAACGAAAAAGAAAAGGAAAATAAATAGCAGAACAGGCCGAAAAGAAGGGGAAGAGGAAGAGGGAGAAGAACCGATCGTCCTCCCTCCACTATCTTCCTGGTAAACCCCTCTCTTAGTCTCTCTATCTCTCTATGTATGTACAAGTGTGTGTGTGTGTGTGTGTGTGTGTATATATATATATATATATATATATATATATATATATATATATATATATATATATATATATATATACGTGTGTGTGTGTGTGTGTGTTTGTCATATATATATGACACATATCTCGATTGCCATTGTAAATTCTATATGTGTATATCAATTTTTTATTTTCAATTGGATTTAGGGCTAAGAATTAGTAGAGCTTTAATTTGTTAACTCTATTACTGTGTATGTAAATATTTGGCACTATCATTTAGAATTATGTTTGTATATCCACTGTCATTTTGAACTGATAGAACTTCAATTTGAATCTCGATTGCCCTTGTAAATTGTGTATGTGTATCAACTGTGTATACAAATATTGGGTATATTATATAACATAAAATAAATTAAAATAATATAATATAAGATAATGCGTTTTCTTAAATTAAACATAAATTAATTAAAATAATATAATGTTTATTATTATATAATATAATAAAAAAATATAATAAACTAAACTAAAACACATAATACAGTCTAATATAATATAATAATGCTTAAAAAAATTAAAAAAATAAAAATAAATTACATTGGTTTACTTAATTTTCCCCTACTAAAATCAACTAAGTAGCGTTTACTTAGTTTTCACAACTAAATTTACATCAACTAAATAGTATTTACTTAGTTAATATTTATTAGTTTCTCAATACTAAGATAAATTAAGTAGTATTTATTTTGTTTTACACTACTAAATAAAATAAAATAATATCTCATAACATAACATGACATAACATAAAATGAAATAAATTAATTACTTAATTACATTCCTTAAAATAATTAATTTAAATAATATCATATAATATAATACAAAATAAATAAATAAATTTAAAAAATAGAATGACAATGAATTAATTAAAATAAATAAAAGAGATAACATACTCTATCAATAACTCAACTGCAACATACTTAAGACCGAATTTTTTCAAATATTTTGTAACCAAATATCAGTATTTTCTTGACAAATAATTTATCTCACAATCTCTATCATGAAAGTATAATATGAATATGCGATCAACCTAATCAGTCTTGAATTTGACTCCACAAAGTAGTATCTCCAAAATATATGCAACAAATTGGAGAAAGATGAAAGTTTGCACTTACTGAAAGATAACTTGTTATAATTAGATGAAAACTTCACGTTATATTGTAAATCAAATACCTTCATCATCGCCCATGAGTAATTTAATGACTACTGGGAGAAGAGTCAAGAATTGCCTTGTATGCAGGATTCGACATAGCAGTTACAGCTAATACTCCAACTAGTTCCTCGGCAGCAAAAAAAGTATGATTCGTAGTTCCTGTTTGTGTCACATACTCGAATTGAATAATTGAATTACTGCAGATATTCCTCACTATTGCATCATAACATATGACAACATCCCGAAGGAGGGCCATTAATTAAGCTATTGAACAAAGTTCCAATTAAGTTCAGTAACCCTCTAGATGAACAAACGATCATTTCTCTATTAGGAATGAATCATCGCCTTATATGGGTCCAATACATGAAATAGACAACTTCTCACTACTCTAAATTCCTCGGATGGGTAGTTCTCAGAGAAGATGTACTTTTCCTGAAAAAGAGAAGCAATGTCAACTACAGAACCCCTTCTAACAAGAGGAACCACTTTGTTCAGGAATTCTAGAGAAAGTACAGTATGGTGAACCACTTATTGGGATTTGTTGAATTTCTTGCAACTCTCCTTTTCTCTCTCATATTTCCTAATAAGTTTGCTTTTACAGGAAATTAATTCAAAAGTTCTTTGTTGATTAATTATTTGATCGATCAATGATACCTTGGGTACAATCTCTACTGCACATTTAGTACATGAAGACCTTGAGTCAAATAAGACTATGAGTAAAAAATGTCTCAGTTGGCAATCTTTCACTCTATGGCAGTTGATTTTACAAAATAGGAGTAATTAGCTGAAAGACTTGGGACTTTAAAACCGAGGATGTTTCCTGATTTTATGGAGAGGTGGACCACAACTAGCTTACACTTCTCAAGAAGTATTAGGGACAAAATTTATCGACGACGACCGACTATCAAGATCGTAATCTTCTTCTTTCACTTGGCGGGCATTTGCAGTCTCTGAGTCCTGAAGAGTTAGCTTATGCAGTGGCGAGAGCAGCACAACAGCAAGATGATGATGTCGAGGTAATCTCGTCATTGTTTAGCTTTATGTTTAGTTTTGCATGTTTAGTTTAGAATAATTTATATTTAATTTCTACTTTAGACATGACACTTAAGAAAGTATGATGAAGAAACCAAGTCAGTTTTACCAGACAAAAATTAAATAAATCCATCAGCTAAACTCAATTGTATGACAACCAATTTGTATATGTATGTTAAAACTATACTTGTTTCATTAAACTATGATCCATAGGGTTACATTTTCCTAATTTATCTTCATTACAAACTTTATTCTTCTTGGATGACTTGCTTACTCTTTACAAGGCTTGCCTCGTTTTTATTCTTTTGTTATAGCATCATCTAAAGTTATTATTGATACTATGATGACAGTTGTATCATGTCCTCTTCTCTTGCTCTACATTTGTATTATTCTTTTTTTACCGAATGAATGTACGAAATTTATATTGTACGTTATGACATTTAATTTGTATATAAATTTTAGTCGGACGATATTTGTTTATGTTTATACGTGCGTGGATGTTTATATATATTGTGTTAGTTTTTAATTAATATAGGCTTAAATATGATTTAATACCCTAAACTATAGGTCATATTCCACTTCGGTGATCCACTTTTCAATTTTGTCAATTAGGTGATTGAACTATCAATTTTTTTCGATTTCATTCAATTGGGCCTGTCACATCAAAAATTACTGACGTGGCATCCTAATAGGCAGTAGGAGTGCTTATGTGTAAAAACATTATATATTTTGAATGAGATCAAAGGACAAAAAGGTAAAATAACAAATAAAATAACTAAAAATTACACAAATAATATAAATTAGTTGTATAATTATTTATTTATAGTTATATAAATAATATAAATTATTATATAAATAATATAATAATTATTTTTATTAAAAAAACTGCGTTTTATTAATTTTTTTATTAAAAAAAATTATGTTTAATATTAATGTTAATAAAAATAAAAATAAAAATATTAATGATAATAAAAATAAAAATAAAATGCAGTTTTTTTGTAATAAAAAAAGGCTATTTTTTTGTAATAATAAAAAAAATACTGTTTTTTTTAATTAAAAAAAACGCAGTTGGTTTTTTTTAACAAAAATAATTATTAAAAATAATAAAAATAAAAACACAGTTGCTTTATTTTTTTAAAAAAAACGCAGTTGGTTGTTTTTTTTAAATAAATAATTATTAATTTTTTTATTAAAAAAATTATACTTTTATTTTTATTTTTATTATCATTAATATTTTTATTTTTATTATTATTAATATTAAACACAATTTTTTTTAATAAAAAAATAAAAAAAAAGTTTTTTAATAAAAATAATTATTTTTAATAAAAATAATTATACAACTAATTTATATTATTTGTATAATTTTTAGTTGTTTTATTTGTTATTTTACTTTTTTGTCATTTGATCTCATTAAAAATATATAATGTTTTTACACACAACCACTCCTGCTGCCTATTAGGATGCCACGTCAGCAATTTCTGACGTGGCAGACCCAATTAAATGAAATAAAAAAAAATTGATAGTTCAATCACCTAATTGACAAAATTGAAAGGTGGATCACCGAAGTGGAATATGACCTATAGTTTAGGGTAGTAAATCATATTTAAGCCATTAATATATATATATATATATATATATATATATATATATATATATATATATGGATGTAGTTGTATGGATATTGGTGTATATATAGATATTGTTGTGTGTTGGGATATAAAGTAGGTACAACAGGTACAGTTTCTTTTGGAAAATCCACCAAATAGCCCAAAAGGAGTAAAAAGAGATCCAAACAAACTTATAATCTGCATAGTAAATTAATGTTTAATGTTGATACTATTTTGATTTTTATATTTGTTGTTTTCATTTGGCTATACATTAGTTATTAATAATATACAACGGTGGATATTGTTCCAGTTTTTGAGCAAAATCCAACCCAAATGAAACCTGTAGAATGGTACATTAGTAACTTACATTAAGCGTGATATTTCTGCAATTATTAAAAATGAGGTTTTCATGATGCAACAATTTCAAGCAATGATTCCTCGAAATATGTTATTGTAAATAATATTTGGAGATTATTTAGTTTTGTAATTCATGTTATTAATTTTTATTATTATTAAAGAATTTTTTTTCCGAATTTGACCCCACTAAACTCCGCGGCTAGATCCGCCCCTGTTTTGTATGTTGGCATTTTATTCGATTTTTTCATGTGGTGTAATTTTAATTGATTGTTACACATTTTCTATGTGGAGATTTTTAATTTTCGGAATATTAACATAATGTTTTTCAACAATAAATTTTAATGGAAACATTTTATTACCAGAAAATATTACAACCAAATGTGTCCTTTGCAAAACGAATTTTTGCTCGAGTCCAACGTAGGTGCCAATTCTAATTTGAAAATTTTCACCCAAAAAATCATACGCATGTTTGCGTAATCTAATTAGGTTTCGGGTCCCTCGTATGACAAAACAAAAAAATACCATTGTTTACACTTTTTTTAGGGAATTGGTATATATTTTTACAAGTGAAAATGTTCTTTCCACAAATGAGTAAGAAGAGCTTCTCAAATTATTATTTTCAAGGTTCTCATATCTGGATCGATCATCGAACCAGAAAAAGTATCGGGTGGATGGGTCACTGGTCCAACCAGTGGTCGAACCGTTATCGACTCAGTGACATCATTAATACATAAAAATATATATTATTAGTAGTTAATAAAATTTTAAAAAATCTCAGTTTTTATAAACTAAAACATAATAAGGTTGAGTTACAATATTACTAAAAGTGATTAATTTTAATATTAAAAAAAAATTGGTACAAAAAAAACCCGGATCACTGGGTCAATAATAGGTTTTTGTTCAAATCGGACCGAAATGCCAACCAATTCCGATATTTAACAGTCGAATCGGCAGTTCCGATCTGATTTTTAAAATCATGATTATTTTTATTTGTAAAAATATCAATCTGCGTCAAAGTGCCCTTATAAATTGGTAAAACAAAAATCAAATTGTAATCTAATTTCGTAGAGAAAAGGATATCTGGTCTTGTTTGATCATTGAGCTGAATATAATTATTCGGGTTAAATTCAATACACATGGCCATATCACGTATTTATAGCCCATACAACATCAGCCCAAATTCATATTAATCGAATCCCATTTTAGCGGTCCAATAGCATATTGTGATTTTTCGTAAAAACCGCACTCCTTACGATTGCAGTTGCAATTGTGATTTTGGTACAGAATCCGCACCCCTTAAGGAATCGCACTAATTTAGAGTTTTAATTCTTTAATATTTTTGTATATGTTTTAGAGTTTTTAAATTCTATTTAAGTATGATTGTAAATTTAATTTTGAAATTTAATTTAGATATTATTTGTAGTAACTAGGGATGAAGTTAGAAATTTTTTTCTAGGGGGTGAGAAATAATACTATAAGATCATGACTAATTCTATGAGGTTTGGGGCATCATCTTTGGTCCAAAATTTGTAGAAAATTTTATACTTATTGGTTAAAGTAAGATTTTTTTTTTTGAATAATGTATATCCACCCTTTATATTATATAGTACGTACACAAAGTGGAGTGAAGAGAAATCGCAAAATTTAATACTCAATAATGTTAATCAAAAAATGAGGAGTGATAAATTTATGAATTTGTTATATTTTAAATTAACTTGAATCAATAAAAATAACTTATATTTGGAATAAAAGTACATTTGTATAATTTTTGAAAAAAGTATCCGTGTGTATTCTATTTATTTTTTATAAATCTTGAGGGTCTAAAGTATAAATGTCAAAATTTTATAGACTTAAAATAATTTTGAAAATCCCAGGGTAGCCCAAGCCCTCTAGGCCCTATACTCCCTTTGTCCCTAGTACTAGAATGTTAGTAATGTTTGAGATTTATTTGAAATTTGAAAAGTATAATATGTTTATTATTATTTTTTAATTAATTTTCGACCCGAAACTACACCATTTGGAATCGCACCACACTAATCTAAGCAATTTTATGTTGCAGTTGTTTATTTAAACAACTGCATCAAAGCGATTTCATGTGCAGTTTTTGTTCGAAACTACGTACATCAAACCGCACAATACTCACCCTTACACTATAATATCAGGGATTGTTTACACTATTTTCTTAGGAAATTTGTATATATTTTTCCACAAGTGAAAATGAATTTCCACAATGAGAGGTAGCTTTGGAAATTATTCTTTTTATTTATAAAAATATTAATTGGCATCAAAGTGCCCTTATAAATTGGTAAAATAAAATTCAAATTATACTCTTATCTCGTAGAGAAAAGTAGAGCCGTAAATGGGTATATTCGAATACAGTGATATCCGTATCCGAAAAAAATATTTTTTACGTATTTGTATCCGATATTCGACGAATTTCTTAATGTACCATTCGAATTTGATATTCAAAAACTATTCGAATTCGAATAATATTTGTTTCCGAATAACTATCCGAATTCATTAGCATAATTAATTAAAATTAGTAAATAAATATTTTAAAAATTAAAAATTACTATTATGATATTAATAGAACATAACACAATCATCAACCATATGATTAAATTATAAAATTCTGAAGAGAAAAAAATTAATCACTCTCTTTAATAAATATCTTTATGGAAGATATTAAAAATATTATAATTTTATAATAAGACCCATTCAGAATTATGATACAACATATTTAATTCGATAAATATATTGGCAGACAGATGTTAACGAATACAAATATACATGTATTCATATTCATATTCGTTTATTTACGAATATCTCTAATCGAATACGAATAATATCTGTTTAAATCGAATATGAATAATATCCGCTTTAAACGAATATTTAGAATATGAATACGAACGAATATCTTATTTTTTGATTACCATTTATAACCCTAAAGAAAACTTAATTGATCTAAATCCAAACATTTGGCCAGCGCCTCAATTCAATCCAAGAATGTACCATTATCCACCCCCATCGCATCTCAATTCCCAAGAGGCTAATGATAAAATATCTCAATAATATAAAGTGTATTTATCATTTACTAAAAAAATATGACTAATGATATTCTCAATACAAAAATAATATTGTAAAACTAATAAGCGAAATTTAATATATTAGTACACAAATACAATTGTAAAATTTTGTAAATATAACAATATCTATATCTATATATATACTAAATCACAGTACATGATACAATATATTGACATCTGTCATTCTAAAAACTCAACACCTGTCCATCCTAATTAATGCTCCTAAATATCATTTACCAAAATACCCTTCACAACAGTGCCTCTCTTAAATAACAACTGCAATCCTATCTCTAACTTTGGCGTTCAAATTCGTTCAAATAACAACTGGAATCCTATCATATCCTATCTTCAACTTTGGCGTTCAAATAACAATTGGAATCTTATCTTCAACTTTGGCGTTCAAACGACGAAGAATAATTAGCCCCAAATGATGAATTGGAAGAAGCATACCACGACAAGAATTAGCGCTTTGTTTAGAATTTCATCAACAACAAGACGAAACAGAAGAAAGGGGAAAATCTTTCTGTTGAGTCACGAATTTAGTCGAAAGGTTGCTGTTCGAAAAATCTTTTTTCAAGCAAGTTTTCCTTCATCTGCTTAATTATGTTTTTTGTGAAGTTATTAGATCATTATTGTTGTAGATCTGCTGTATTTCATGTTTTTGTCAGATGAAGTAATCAGTTAGTTATGTGTTTAAGGATTTAAATCCAATTATGATCTCAAAGCATGGTTGACAGTGACTGCCCCTGCGTTCTCTGAGAATTACACTGAAGTAGTTCTTGTTGTATTGTCATTTTGTGAATATCTTGCACCGTAAGTGTTTTGTTTCATGTTATTTTTATTTCCTATGTTTTTGTTTTTTTATACAGATGACATTCGATTAGCTCAAATCTTGGGGTTCGGGTAATAATTGGGTCATAGGCCAGTTGTAGGGTCTAACAGAATAATCTGTCCATAATCCATGCATGTCTAAGGTGTCAGGGATACACTGAACTTTGGATATAGTGAAAGAATTTAATGGATAATGTAACTATTCCAGCCTGCAGGAATGTTAAAGAATTGGTAATGCATTGAGAGAGATTTTTGTCACAAGAGTTGGATGATAATCCAGTTGTTCTATCCTTCGTGCCACTGTGTTTTAGTTATAGATTCAATCCCAAATTAAGACTCCAATATTTCTTTCAGGAAGTCATAAATGAGAGTCCATTATCCAAATCAATCTCATTTTTAGTTATGTAATTTTGAATTATTGCTTATTTTTTTCGAGTAAATATGATATAGTAAATTCGACCAGAAGAAACTTGTACATGCATGTCTTGAACACGATGACAACCCTGTTTTTAATCTGGTTATTAATTATCTGAGTTTTGCATTATCATTTAGGTTTCCTCATTTGTCAAAACTCGATGTTTCCATTGAGGTTGTTCCTACTGCTGCTGCCGTTGCTGCCACTGCTGCATCTCTCATGTCAGATGGTGGAGGAACGATCTTGTAGTTGACTTGGAAAATAGGTAAGATGTTGAAAAATACCCCAAGAAAAAGAAATGTGGTTCTGATTTTAAAGTTACTATAGTGCATGTTTTACTGCTTGAAGGCTCTGAAAGAAATATAATTTCTTGACTTGATGTCGTTGAAATAGTGTGTAGGTTCCTTTATTAGGTTGGATTTAATTGCTCATTTGTTGTCTTGCCGAAAAATTTATTATGAAATGGTTTTTGGATGGGTAAAATTTTGGATTTGCTTTAAACATTATTGTGTGCTCTATAGGAAGAACTTATGATGAAAATGATCTCCCCAATTCCAATATTTGTAGGAAATTTTTATTCATGTTTGTTTAATAACTAGAATGGTTTCTCTCTGTCTCTTTTTTGTTCGTTTTGGGTGGTGGGGGATGGGGGATGGGGGATGGGGGAGTGAATAACGTTTCTAAGTTCAGGTTTCTTTCACTGTTCCTCCTTTCTCAGTTCTTCATTTTTTTGTGGATTTATGTAGTTGTATAATATGATTCAAGTGAAATGGTAGCATTAATTGATTCAAAGTTATAACCTTCAGCTATATAGAAGCTTGATAGGTCCGGAATGATGGTGTGATGCCCTCAAAATAGGTTCATTCCACCCAACCCATTCTGAGTCGCCAAACACATGGTACAGAAAACAACTACAACTTTATTATTACAATTGTCGTGCAAAATACGACAACACATATACTGTGAGTTTAAATACAAATATTGTCTTCTAGACAATATCCACACCCAAATTAGTCCTCATTATAATTATTGATACACTATTTTATAAAATAGTGAGGACTACTAAGACAACTATCTTGAACCATCATTCCATACCCCGACTAGTACCCGCTACATTCTCGCCTCTTGAGAAGAAAAATAGAACCAAAAGGAAAAGGGTGAGCTCAACTGGCCCAGTAAAGAATATTATGACTAAGATAATATATAACAAATTATCGTTAGTCCTCAACAGGGAAAAATCTGATAGAATACAATAGATAACAAGTTTTAGATCAACAACTACAGCGGAAACAACAATTCATTAGAAGAGTTAAGTAGAGAATCGAATCTACTATCATCTATGAATTTAAAAGTCTATCATCGATATTTTATTCCTGTAACATCAATCAATATACATCTTGAATCAAACAGTCATCTTTGCACTACAGGCCAAAGATATTCATCAATCGGTCATGTTCATCTCAATACCCGTTCATCTTTGCACTACGGGCCAAAGATATTCATCAAGAAATCATTCATCTTTTCACTACAGGCCAACGATATTCAGTAATATCATCATTTAGGACTGAGGATGATGAAAAATATATTTTACAAAAAAACGAATCCAGTGAGACAAAAAGAATAAATAGTAAGGATTCGTACTTCGGTTTATCCGTGTTCAAAAATACTCCATAATAAACTATTGTGGAGCAAAATTCAAAAATGAAGATTAAAACATAGATCCAATCAAAGATAGGAACCATAACAGACAATCTTGGACACAGAAAAGAAAATTTAATTTTTATGTGAATAGTGTCGTATTTGTGAATAGTGTCGTATACGTGAATAGTGCCGTATACGTGAATACTAATCCCGACACTAAAAGGTAGAAATTCCACAAGAAAAATCATCATACTTCGTGAATAGTGACTCGTGAATAGTAATTTGTGAATAGTAACTCATGAATAGTAACTCGTGAATAGTAACTCATGAATAGTAATCCCGACATGAAAAGTGTGACACCCCCAAATCCGGGTACTTCAATTTCACGGGATTTGGTATTCACTGTACAAATATCATCTATCTATCTACCCATAATAAATGCAAATCATGCAATAGATAGAAATAAACATCCTCCCCTTATGGGGTTACAACATCCGAATAAAATACAATCTCAGGTTAAACTAACCTTAAACATCTGTGCGGAAATATAAACAAATAAGTCTTAAGTAACATCAATTCTAATTATCATTACATAACCACATAAATAAACAATCTTCATTACTTTCTAAGCTTGCCCTTGCCTTTACTAGTGGAAGGTCCGTCTGCTCTTTCGTTCTTAACTGCAACTTTATTATTACGCAAGAGTGAGCACGATTGCCCACAAGTATAACAATATAATAATGAAATAATAACATGTGAATAAATCAAAGACTTCTGAAATAAAAGGTCAACTTTTGAATCAAGAATGAATAACAAGAATCAAAAGATTTCTGATGGTCATAAGACCTTGAACTATGTCTTAGGTTACCAAGGGTTATACTTGAAACATTTAACAGTCATAAGACTATGGACCTTTCTACTCGTACTTAGGGGGATCAGCCCTTAGTACCATACTGTGCACAATATCTTAACGCTAACGCATAAGTAAATCCCTTTACAGGGTTGTTCATCTCAGTTTGACATTCGAGTCTGCACCAAAGGAAGTTTGGTTTGGATAATTCAATAAGGGTTCTGAAATTTAGAACGTTCATCAACTATGGACTAGTCGAATCAATAAGCTTCACTAGTCTAACAAGGTTCAACAATAATGATATTCAATTTGAATAATAATCTCAAGAAGTATACAATAGAACAATTATTGTATAACAAATTCATACTTTGAAAGGATAATAAATCTTTAATATAATAATTCGAACTTGAATAATAGTAATGAGAATTTACTCAAGGTAAATAATAAACTTGAATAATGATAACAAGTAGGGGTAGGAAACTTGCCTCGTGCGTAGGCTAAACGATTACTACTTCCGTTCACCACAAATCCTACACACATACCATATGTATTCACGACATTCATTAGTTACATTTTCACTTAATTATTTAATATAAACTCCACTTTATTTAATAAATTATTACCCTTCTAATTTAATTACTTAATTAAATTAGAATATTTTCATTCTCTTACTATTATTACACTCGAATAAATTATTTCATAATAATTTATATCGAATATTTATTTTATTCCATAAATATCTCAATTAAAATATTTAATTTATTTTATAAATATTTTAATAATAATTTTCATCAAATATTTTTTTTATTCCATAATATCTCAATTAAAATATTTAATTTCTTTTATAAATATTTTAATAATAATTTTCATCGAATATTTATTTTATTCCATAAATATCTCAATTAAAATATTTAATTTATTTTATAAATATTTTAATAATAATTTTCATCAAATATTTATTTTATTCCATAATATCTCAATTAAAATATTTAATTATTTTATAAATATTTTAATAATAATTTTCATCGAATATTTATTTTTATTTTTATTTTATTTATTTATTTATTTATTTATTTTTATTTTTTTTTGATCGCCGGGGCGGGGTAATGTAGTTTGGTAACGCCCGCCGGGGGCGGGGTTACTCAGGCTCATTTTCTGCAGTTTCTGCAGTTCTGCAGTTCGCGAACATTACAAGGCCAAATTAGGCCAAAAATCAATCACAACTAAAATTATACGTGAATATGGCCATAACTTCCAATTAATTATTTTTACACGAATTTAGACTTACCCAATCATTGTAATACTTATATAATCATTACTTAACCCATCTCGCATAATTTTTAACAAGTTACAACACATAATTTGTAAAATCAACACATTTACTTTCACTGTTCTTGATGTTCGTGAAAGTTTTGAACATAAAACATAATTTCAACACTACGGATTCGTTATAACACCAAATTCATCCATTCAAATTTCGTTTTGTTCGTTTTATCATGCATAATCACATATAAGTGGAAATTTTGTAGAAAAAATTATGGTTGACATATTAAAATTACGTATAAAGGTCATAAGGCCAAAACCCAAACTCTGTAAATTTTGAAATAACAAGTCATCGTATTATGAAACTTATGATATGAAATCATATACAATATATATTAAACATGCTACTATGACATAAATCACGTATATAACCACATAGTCAATACAATTTCCAACCATAGAGAATTTTACAGAAATTGGAAAGCCATATTCATGAAACTTAAACAACGTAAAATAGAAATTAGGTTTGAAGAGATTACCCAAAGCGTAGTGTAGATTTTAATAAGAGGTGAATTCTTTCTCAAGAATTATCAATTTCTCTTTGACTTCTCAATTCTCTAATTCTCTCCCTCTCTGTTTTGCCAGACTTAGAAATAATAATGAATGAAAAAGAATACATAATAAAGTAACTGAGTTTTTATGCGCAGAGTTGAGGTCAGTTACTCTATACGTGGTTTAACTGCCCTTAACTCCTCTTAAGGCCTCATTTGGCTAGCCTTAAAGGCTTATAACCATTTAATTTAATAAAACCTTTTATTATATAGTTTAAATCATGTCACACCCATACACAATAATTCAAATATCTTATTTAATTTAAATTAAATTAAATATAATAATTTATCATAAATTCACATAATCACATAATTACTTTTCTCATTAATTAATTACATTAAATTATTAAATCTTTAATTAATTATTAAATTAATTAAAATAATATTATGCTTATTAAATATTCCTTTTTAATTCAATAAGCTCACATAAATACATACTTTGAATAATAAATATTCTCCACATTAATTTAATAAATATAACACATATAATTAAATTAATTTACCACAATTGCATCAAATAATTATTTAATCCAATAATTAAATCATCAAAAAATATTTATTTAATTCAATAAATATTAAAATTAATTTATAAAAATCTCGTTCGTCACATCTTTCCCCCTTTAAAAGGATTCTGTCCCCAGAATCACGACTCAATAAATTCGACCCATTACAAAAAGACAAGAATTTCATGAGAAAAATCTTACCAATATTTCGGCATAATGATATTGAAAGAATAATATCATTTATAAAAGAAAATAACATCCCTTACCTCGAAAAGACAGTACTTCTGACTGGAATACTGGACATAGTACTGAAGGGAACTTGCACCGTATAACAACACTCAAAGTATCAAAATACTCACAAGAATACGCGCACTAATATAGAGAGAGAAAACTTTAGTTTCTGGTGTAATTTTCAATTCTAACCTAAGCACCCTATTTATAGAAAAATATTTAGAACACCAAAATAGAAAATTTAATAAAATATTAATATATTTATAAAATTTTCCTTAGCCCACCTTGACCATCTGAATTCAGCCACCAAATAATGACAAAAACCAAAAAAACATTTTTGTAATTAAAAATAATTAAAACTTTCAAAAACTAATTATTTCGGAACTACGGGACTTCAATAATTCGTAATAAATAGTCTTTTTATCAGAAAAATTCAAACAACATGTCTTATTTATAGGAAATTTCATTATTTACAACTTTGCAGAAGAAAGTTTTTTCAAATTCCAAACAAAAATTGACCGAAATCCACAAACAAGCGATTTTATAAGCTATAATCAAATTTCAGTCAAGAAAATGGGGTCCACCGATACACAAAATATGTGTCAATCATTTAATGTAACAAAAATACTCTTTCTCCTCATTTATTCATATATCCTATATTCATTGTAAAAATATCACCATTATTATATTATTATAATATAATAATATATTTAAATAAATTTTTATCAAAAAAAAATAAAATATTAATTTTCAACAATTGTCACATTAAAAATTTTCTCCATCTATATCCACATAAAATTAATATTTTCCTCATCATATAAATCAATAATTAATTATTCACAAATAATATTACAGAATCACAATACTGACAACCAGGCAGTTCCAAGGAAAGAGGGGGCTTTCCAATAAGGATCTCTCCTTACTGGCGCGCAATTAGGTGACCAAACCTCTCCTTAGACAGAACTTTCTAGACATTGCCAATAATGTTATCTAATAATATTATTCAGATAATATAAATTATTGCTCTGATAATAGAAAATACTGTGTAGTGACAATTATTGAAATAACAGTAATATAAAATATCAACGCAACAATTATTGAATCAATAAAATAAAATACTGAACAGTAATTACTGTAACAATTATTGAGTAGTGCCTTCTTACGTAAGAATCAATAATTGGTGCAATACCGTGTGCTACAGTGTTTTAACCACCGAGTATTTCAACAGTATTAACGGTAACAACTACGCCGTTATTTATAAACAATTTATACTTGTCGTTTTTTTCATCCAATCGCTTTCTGTTATGGGGCCCACAAAAGGCTGCGCCGTCGTACGAATATTCCCCGACAGCAAGAATATTTCACGACTAAACGAATATTTCTCGACAAAAATGAATATTTTATAACCACTTGCTTATTTAAAAATATTTGCGCATTTTACCCATAACAAACCACATTAATCAAATCAACCCCTTACTATTTCAAAATAATAAATAGAGAAATTCAATTTCATTTATAAAAAGTTGGGGTCTTACAACCTCTCCTCCTTATGAAATTTCGTCCTCGAAATTGACGTACATACTTGGTGTTTCGAAAAGGTGAGGATACCTCGCTTTTATTTCTGTTTCAAACTCCCAGGTCATTTCTTCAATAGCATGGTTCCTCCACAAAACCTTAACTTGCGGTATGACCTTTGTGCGTAGGACATGCTCCTTCCTATCCAAGATCTTGACAGGTACCTCTTCGTACGTTAAATCTTCGGCTATTTCGTCTGGTTCTAACTCAATAACGTGGTTCGGGTCATCCACATAATTTTGTAACTTCGATACGTGAAAAACGTTATGAACCCGCGACATACTTGGCGGTAAAACGAGTCTATAGGCCACATTTCCTACTCGGTCAAGAATCTGAAATGGACCAATAAATCGTGGATTGAGCTTTCCTCTCTTTCTGAATCTTGTAACTCCCTTCCATGGAGCAACACGTAACAATACATGATCCCCAATATCAAATTCCACGTCCTTTCGATGAAGATCCGCACAACTCTTTTGTCGATCTTGTGTCGTTTGTATACGTTGTCGAATCATTTGGATCTTTTCTGTAGTCATACGTACCAACTCGGGTCCCAACAATGTTGCTTCACCCACCTCATCCCAACATATTGGAGAGCGACACTTTCGTCCATACAATGCTTCGAATGGAGCCACACCTATACTTGCCTGATAACTGTTGTTGTAGGAGAATTCTACCAATGATAAATACTTATCCCAACTCCCTTTGAAATCTAAAATACAGAGTCTTAATAGATCTTCAAGAGTTTGAATAGTCCTCTCTGATTGTCCGTCCGTTTGAGGATGGTATGCCGAACTGAATCGTAAATCTGTGCCCATAGCTTTTTGCAAGCTAACCCAAAATCGTGAAGTGAATCTTGGGTCACGATTCGAAACTATGGATACTGGCATGCCATACAATCTCACAATCTCATTTACTTACATACGAGCAAGACGTTCAAGGGAATAAGTCTCCCGTATCGGCAAGAAATGAGCAGACTTAGTTAATCTATCGACAGTAACCCAAATAGCATTTATGCCTTGAGAAACCGTGGGAAGACCTGTAACGAAATCCATGGTAATGTGTTTCCACTTCCATTTCGAAATCTCAAGTGGTTGCAATGGACCTTTAGGCACTTAATGCTCAGCCTTTACACGTTGACAAGTTAAACACCACGAGATAAACTTCGCAATCTCTCTCTTCATATTGTTCCACCAAAATGTATGTCGAAGATCACGATACATTTTGGTACTTCCAGGGTAAATTGCAAACGGTGTGTTGTGTGCCTCCATCATGATTCTACATTTCAAGTCAGAATCGTTAGGAACACAAAGTCTGGAGTTAACTCAAAGTATTCCTTCTTCATCGATTCTTGCTTCTGGGATAATACCTTCTTGTACTTTCTTCTTCATACGCATCAGCTCTGGGTCTGTGGCTTGAGCAACCTTAACTTTATCGATTAAAGTTAGTTCTATGCATATATTTGACATCATCGCATGGTTCCCCAGAGTCTTGAATTCTATCTTCATCTTTTATAAATCACCCAAAATGGGCCTTTGTGTTAACAACATCGCACTAGTTCCTACATATGATCTTCTACTTAATGCGTCAGCTACCACGTTCGCTTTTCCAGGATGGTATTGAATGGTATGGTCGTAATCTTTCAACAGCTCGAGCCAACGTCGTTGCCGCATGTTGAGTTCTTGGAAGCTCTTCTTACATTCCTCGGTCCGTTCTAATTTTGTATCTTTTCGAGTCAGCTGAGTTAATGGAGTAGCGATTCGATAAAATCCTTTCACGAGTCTACGATAATAATCATCTAAGCCTAGAAATCAACGTATTTTGATTATTGACTTAGGTTGCTCTCAACTGTGACTCATATCCCAATCTTGGATAGCACGATACAATGAAACTTATCAGTTTACCATCGCACGAATATAGCGTCCCCTACGGAGAGTCTGACTTTGGTGCATTCCACAAAGGAAGTCACCAGATAGAGGTTAGGGTACCAACTCCTGTAGTTAGGTTTTTAACTCCTGAAGTTCAATAGGAGTTATTCAATATGAGATTTTAGAAATGAATTTTATACCGGGTTCAAAGTCAATACAAATTCAATATCACGCTATGGGGGTAGGCCAGGAAATTCTTCAGGAAATACGTCAAAAAATTTACTAACAACAAAAATATCATTCAAATCTGACGTATTTTTGTTCAAGTCCATGACATGGGCTAAGAAAACTTGACATCCGTTTTTCAATAAACGAATGACTTTATAGCTTGATATGAAAGTGTTTGACTTCAATGGTTTGGTTACTTGAATTCGAATAACAGGTTGCTTAGGAATATGAAAACTAACAACCTTACGAAAGCAATCAATTTTGGAAGGATGAGTAGTTAACCAATCAATCCCTAAAATCACATCAAAAGCAAGTATCTTTAAAGAGATAAGATCAACAAGTAATGTGATGGTGCTAACTTGGATCAAACAAGATTTAAAAACAATGGATGTAACGAAAGTTTCTCCTAACGGAATTTCAACAATTAAGTCAAAGTCTAATTTCTCCGGAGTCAAGTTTAAACGTTGAGCACAAGTAGGAGAGACAAATGAATGGGTAGAACCGGTATCTAATAAAGTATAGACTTCACAAGAATTTATAATTAACTAATACGTGATACCTCCGTTCGGGTTCCTCGCGTTTTGGGCAGTCACGACAAACGCCTTTCCAAGAACCGCTGACTTTGACTTGTCTGTATCTTCCTCTGGTATCACCGTCCCAACTGAACTTAACTTTGCTATAGAGTACATTCCACCCTTCATTACTTCGTCGCATTCCTGATCCATGATTTGGATCATTATTCTCCGATCCATATCGAATTGGGGTTGACCGCTCTTCACAGGGTAATTTCGAACTCGATGTTGGATTCTCCAAATTGTTGTCCAAAAATTGAAATCCATTTCATCTATTTTGGCCTTATTGGATCGAACATCTTTTTCTACAATATCAACGCGTCGTGCATCTTTTACCCATGCATCCTCCATTCTCATTCGTTCGGTTGCTTCTTCTTTCATCAGAACTTTGATCATAGCATTTTCAGATTCTAGCTCTAATATCTTATACTCTGCTAAAGACTTCTGTTCGAGCATCGCACATCGGGTAACACAATTTTGAATTGTTACATCTCTTTGTTCCACGACCGCCTGCCGTTCTTCAGCCTGCTCTTCTAACTCATGAATACGATTTTGTAATTCTAAATTTCGATCATAAAATTCTTCTAATAAATTCTCCACAGGTTCCTCTTCTTCATCTTCTTCCTCACTCTCAGCTGCTACCTCTGCGACTATCTCGGGTGCAACTATTAATTCTTAACTCACCACATGGATATCTCTAATTCCTTCTTCGCCTAACATCACATTATCCTGGTTGGTGATTAGAAGTGTCTCCACGATCTCATTCACTCCATTGTTAACATTTTCAGCTGCCATTATTAAATACTGTCACAAAACAAGGGTTAATTAAAGAAATTAACATATCACATAATATCCATATACTCTGACCAACCAACAAATAAGCTTAGGTAGGACACACTAGTGAAGGATTTACTCGTCTCTCCCCTCCTAGTTCTATTCCCCGATCTCCGCCAGAGATCATATCCCTAAGCTCTGATATCAACTGTGACGCCCCCAAAATAGGTTCATTCCACCCAACCCATTCTAAGTCGCCAAATACATGGTACAAAAAATAACTACAACTTTATTATTACAATTATCATGCAAAATACGACAACACATATACTGTGAGTTTAAATATAAATATTATCTTCTAGACAATATTCACACTCAAATAAGTCCTCATTACAATTATTGATACACTATTTTACAAAATAGTGAGGACTACTAAGACAACTATCTTGAACCATCATTCCATACCCCGACTAGTACCCGCTACATTCTCGCCTCATGAGAAGAAAAATAGAACAAAAAGGAAAATGGTGAGCTCAACTAGCCCAGTAAAGAATATTATGACTAAGATAATATAGAACAAATTATCGTTAGTCCTCAATAGGGAAAAATCTGATAGAATACAATAGACAACAAGTTTTAGAACAACAACTACAGCGAAAATAACAATTCATTAGAAGAGTTAAGTAGAGAATCAAATCTATTATTATCTATAAATTTAAAAGTCCATCATCGATATTTTATCTCTGTAACATCAATCAATATACATCTTGAATCAAATAGTCATCTTTGCACTACAGGCCAAAGATATTCATCAGTCAGTCATATTCATCTCAACACCTGTTCATCTTTGCACTACGGGCCAAAAATATTCATCTTTGCACTACAGGCCAAAGATATTCAGTAATATCATTATTTAGGACTGAGGATGATGAAAAATATATTTTACAAAAAATCGAATCCAGTGAGACAAAAAGAATAAATAGTAAGGATTCGTACTTCGGTTTATCCATATTCAAAAATACTCCATAATAAACTATTGCGGAGCAGAATTCAAAAATGAAGATTAAAACATAGATCCAATCAAAGATAGGAACTATAACAGACAATCTTGGACACAAAAAAAAATTTAATTTTTCTGTGAATAGTGCCGTATTTGTGAATAGTACCGTATACGTGAATAGTGCCGCATACGTGAATAGTAATTTCAACACTAAAAGGTAGAAATTTCACAAGAAAAATTATCATACTCCGTGAATAGTAACTTGTGAATAGTAACTCATGAATAGTAACTCGTGAATAGTAACTCATAAATTGTAACCCCGACATGAAAAGACAAGAATTTCACGAGAAAAATCTTACCAATATTTCGACATAATGATATTGAAAGAATAATATCATTTATAAAAGAAAATAACATCACTTACCTCGAAAAGACAGTACTTCTGACTGAAATACTAGATATAGTGCTGAAGGGAACTTGCACAGTATAACAACACTCAAAGTATCAAAATACTCACAAGAATACGCTCACTAATATAGAGAGAGAAAACTTTAGTTTCTGGTGTGATTTTCAATTCTAACCTAAGCACCCTATTTATAGAAAAATGCTTAGAACACCAAAGTAGAAAATTTAATAAAATATTAATATATTTAAAAAAATTTCCTTAGCCCACCTTGACCATCTGAATTCAGCCACCAAATAATGACAAAAACTAAAAAAATGTTTTTGTAATTAAAAATAATTAAAACTAATTATTTCGGAACTACGGAACTTCAATAATTCGTAATAAATAGTCTTTTTATCAGAAAAATTCAAACCACATGTCTTTTTTATATGAAATTTCATTATCTACAACTTTGCAGAAGCAAGTTTTTTCAAATTCCAAACAGAAATTGACCGAAATCCACAAACGGACGATTTTACAAGCTATAATCAAATTTCAGTCAAGAAATGGGGTCCACCGACACACAAAACATGTGATAATCATTTAATGTAATAAAAATATTCTTTCTCTTCATTTATTTATATATCCCATATTCATTGTAAAAATATCACCATTATTATATTATTATAATATAATAATATATTTAAATGAATTTTTATCAGAAAAAAATAAAATATTAATTTTCAACAATTGCCACATTAAAAATTTTCTCCATCTATATCCACATAAAATTAATATTTTCCTCATCATATAAATTAATAATTAATTATTTATAAATAATATTACAAAATCAAAATACTGATAACTAGGCAGTTCCCAGGAAAGAGGGGGCTTTCCAATAAGGATATCTCCTTACTGGCGCGTAATTCGGTGACCAAACCTCTCCTTAGACAGAACTTTCTAGACATTATCAATAATGTTATCTAATAATATTATTCAGATAATATGAATTATTGCTCCGATAATGAAAAATACCGTGTAGGGATAATTATTGAAACAACAGTAATATAAAATATCAATGTAACAATTATTGAATCAATAAAATAAAATACTGAACAGTAATTACTGTGATAATTATTGAGTAGTGCCTTCTTATGTAAGAATCAATAATTGGTGTAATATCATGTGCTATTGTGTTTTAACCACCGAGTATTTTAATAGTATTAACGGTAACAACTACGCCGTTATTTATAAACAATTTATACTTGTCGTTTTCTTTATCCAATCGCTTTCCATTATGGGACCCACAAAAGGTTGCGCCGTCGTACGAATATTCTCCGACAACAAGAATATTCCACGACCAAACGAATAATCCCCGATAAAAATAAATATTTTATAACCACTTGCTTATTTAAAAATATTTGCGCATTTTACCCATAACTAACCACATTAATCAAATCAACTTTTTACTATTTCAAAATAATAAATAGAAAAATTCAATTTTATTTATAAAAAGTTGTGGTCTTACAGATGGTGTATATATTTTGAGAAAAGTACAAGAACCTGCTCAATTTATTCTGGTGAGCATTGAAAGTATTATGCACACAAGTCAATCATGTTTGATGATAAAGCATATACTTTGTAACAATCTTATTCATTTATTAATAAAAAGTATTAATTTATTAAAGGCTTTTAATTATCTACATGATGCTGCTTTATAATATGTGATAAACCCATAGTTTGAAGCAATACTTTTAGAATAATGATGATGATCATTCTAATGAGATCTAAATTCTTAGAAAGCTTAAAACTAAAATAGTTCTCAATCGTTGGATTACTAAATTGGGGATTAGTGAATCCGGATAGATTGGTATATACGTTGCTTACTCATTAGATGAGGATGATTGATCTCATGATCATTTGTGTGGAGACACTAAAGCAAGTATGTAGGTGCTTATTAGAGAATAAGTTCACTAAACGTGGCTCGCTAAGGAATATCTAATGGAGTTTTACTTGTCTGTCAATAGAAATTCCTGTAATGATAGTAGTACAAGTGATCCTTGGACTTGACATCATCATAGTATCTTGTGTATGATGAGTTATACTTTGACTTATTCCTTAAGACCCTTAGGGTATATCAAAGGGTATGCTTGGGTATAATAAGTTGTACATAGAGATAATGTATGATTAATAAAGAATCTACCACTTCTATTAAAAGAAGAAAAATATCCTATGTGATTCGATAAATGACAACCCAGTAGTCCTTGGTCAAGGCAGAATAAAATTAGAAAGGAGTTTCTAATTTACATTATTTGGAGTTGTGCATTTAAGGATCAAAATATATATAATTAAATAAATAAGTCTTGACAGTAATTCTATATCTTATATTTAATTGGGATATTGTATGATGGAAGGATTGAATTGTACGGTAACTATTTACTCAAAGGTTCTTTTATGATTAATGTTGAAATCTATATTATCTGGAAAGTCGTTGA
This sequence comes from Panax notoginseng, assembly GCA_016801055.1. Taxonomy (NCBI): domain Eukaryota; kingdom Viridiplantae; phylum Streptophyta; class Magnoliopsida; order Apiales; family Araliaceae; genus Panax; species Panax notoginseng. Next base: position 217,284,822 of record CM029014.1, on the reverse strand, counting down.
TCGCTATGGAGGTTTATCCCTATTGTAGAATAAATATTATTTATTTAAATAAATTAATAGTTTAATTTATTTATTTAAATAAGATTAAAATTGTTCTAATTAATTTATTCACAACCGATTTAATATGGAGAACCTAAAGGGTCACACCATAAAAGGAAGAATAATTATTTAAGAAGCAAATAACATAATCGTAATAATAAGTTAAGTATATTTAATTTAATCTATGGTGATAGAATAAATTATATAACTTAATATTTATTATTTAATATTTTGGAAATATTAAATATAAATTAATAAGAGGAGTCTTATTATTATTATTATTATTACTATTATTATTTTTAATTTCTAAAGGAGTTTAGGAATTAATTAATAAAAATACTCTCATATATCGTAATAAGATTAGGAGCCTAACTAATTAAAGGAATTTAGTTAATTAAAATAAAGCTCAATTTCTTAATTGTTAAGGAGGGTTGCATACATCTATAAATAAGAGGAGTCTTATTTTGGGTGTAGAGTTGTTGTTGACTTTTTCACAATAGACGCAATTACAAGAGTTGGAGAATACATTCTTTTTCTATAGAGATAAAAAACTAGAGTTTATCCAACCACCCTTCTTCTTGAATATTTCTTCTTCCTTGGTAGATCATCTCTAGAGGCCAAATACTTGGGTGGCTAACGTTGATCAAAGGAAGGAACCAAAGCCGGTGGATTCAAGTTGAACGCGAAAGAAATTTGGAGGTGAACTTGTACTTGAGGAAGCTCGGATCTTCAAGAGTATGATTCTTGTTCTTTATCTTTTCGTTTAATTAATAATTGTGCATAAAGGATGATCCGGGTATATGCTTTGTAAAATTTAAAACTCTGATTTTTACACGTTTTCGCTTATTTGTGCAATTTGATTGCGTTCATGAATATTACAAACTTAACAGTGGTATTAGAGCCAAACCTTTATGCGAATTATTAATTATTTTAATTTGATATGTATATTGATATGTGTTCAGAACAATTTAATTGGGCATAATTTGTTGTATAAAATTTATTTGATAATAAAAAAAACGTGAATTCGCTGATATCTTAATCACGTGCAAAAGGATTCTGATTCTATATATATATAATTACGGTTAATATATATATATATATATATATATATATATATATATATATATATATATATATGTTTTAGTACTGTGATGGTTGTGATCATTATATAATTTAAATTACGTTATATATATATCCGCGTATATTATCCTGTTTTCCTGTTGCTTCACAAAACGTAATCATGAAATGGATTACAGGATACCTTTTGCAATATATATAGGTTAGTAATATATATTGATTACTTGTTAACATGCAGGATTAGTAATCATATATTGATTAGTAATATTATATTTATAATAACCGTACGAATATATATATATATATATATATATATATATATATATATATATATATATGTATATATATATATATATATTATAATAATTTTATTATTAAAATAAAAGTTTATTTTAATCTTAAAATAAAAAGTTTTATTTTAATTTTAAAATTAGATTTCATACTAACTAATTAGAGTTGGAATTGGATTACATGATAACTAATTGGAGTTGAAATAGGATTCCATGTTTCCTTAAATAAAGGAGTTTATTTAGATATGAAATAAGATTTCATATTATTCAAAATAAAAGAGTTTATTTGTGAATAGGAAAGAGAATCCTAATTTCCTTAAATAAAGGACTTTATTTAGATATGAAATAAGATTTCATATTATTCAAAATAAAGGAGTTTATTTGTGAATAGGAAAGGTGTAAGACCCCAACTTATTATAAATGAAATTAAATTTTCTCTATTTATTATTTTAAAATAGTAAGGGTTGATTTGATTAATGTGATTAGTTATGGGTATAAATGCGCAAATATTTTTAAATAAGTAAGTGATTATAAAATATTCATTGTTGTCGGAAAATATTCGTTTGATTATGAAATATTTTTACTGTCGGGAAATATTCGTACGACGGCGCAGCCTTGTGTGGGTCCCATAACGGAAAGCGATTGGATGAAGAAAACGACAAGTATAAGTTGTTTATAAATAACGGCGTAGTTGTTACCATTAATACTGTTGGAATACCCGGTGGTTAAAACACAGTAATATGCGTTGTTGCACAGTAGCACACGGTATTGCACCAATTATTGATGTTTACGTAAGAAGGTACTACTCAATAATTATTACAGTAATTATTGTTCAGTATTTTATTGATACAATAATTGTTGCATTGATATTTTATATTACTGTTGCTTCAATAATTGTCACTACACAGTATTTTTCATTATCGGAGCAATAATTCATATTATCTGAATAATATTATTAGATAATATTATTGGTAATGTCTAGAAAGTTCTGTCTAAGGAGAGATTTGGTCACCTAATTGCGCGCCAGTAAGGAGAGATCCTTATTGGAAAACCCCCTCTTTCCTGGGAACTGCCTGGTTGTCAGTATTGTGATTCTGTAATATTATTTGTGAATAATTAATTATTGATTTATATGATAAGAAAAATATTCATTTTATGTGGATATAGATGGAAAAATTTTTTAATGTGACAATTGTTGAAAATTAATATTTTATTTTTTTTCTGCTAAAAATTCATTTAAATATATTATTATATTATAATAATATAATAATGGTGATATTTTTATAATGAATGTGGGATATATGAGTATATGAGGAGGAACAGTATTTTTATTACTAAAAATATTTAAAACATATTTTTCATGTTTGTGGACCCCATTTGGTGACTGAAATTTGATTATAACTTGTAAAATAGTCCGTTTGTGGATTTTGGTCAATTTTTGTTTGGAATTTAGAAAAACTTTCTTCTGCAAAGTTGTAGATAATGAAATGTCCTATAAAAAAGACATGTGGTTCGAATTTTTCTGATAAAAGGGCTATTTATTATGAATTATTGAAGTTCCGATGTTCCGAAATAATTAATTTTTGGAAGTTTTAATTATTTATATCAACAAAAACGTTTTTAACAAGTTGGTGGGCTCATTTTGTTGTTAAACATGTGGGATTCCAGCATTCAAAGGTTGGCGTAGGAATTTATATATAATATATTAATATTATATTAAATTTTCTACTTTGGTGTTCTAAGTATTTTTCTATAAATAGGGTGCTTAGGTTAGAGTTGAAAATCACACCAGAAACTATAATCTTTCTCTCTCTATATTATCGAGCGTATTCTTGTGAGTATTTTAAGACTTTGAGTGTTAAATTTCTACCTTTTAGTGTCGGAGTTACTATTCACGTATACGTCACTATTCATAAATACGACACTATTCACAAAAAAATTAAATTTTTTTTTCTGTGTCTAAGATTGTCTGTTATGGTTCCTATCTTTGATTGGATCTATATTTTGATCTTTATTTTTGAATTCTACTCCACAATAGTTTATTATGGAGTATTTTTGAATATAGATAAACCGAAGTACGAACCTTTACTATTTGTTCTTTTATCTCACTGGATTCATTTTCTTTAAAATATATTTTTCATCATCCTCAGTCCTAAATGATGATATTACTTAATATCTTTGGCCTGTAGTGCAAAGATGAATAATTTTCTGATGAATATCTTTGGCCCGTAGTGCAAAGATGAACAGGTGTTTAGATGAACATGACCAACTGGTGATACAAATGAATATCTTTGACCTGTAGTGCAAAGATAAATATTGATTCAAGATGTATATTGATTGATATTACAGGGATAAAATGTTGTTGCTGGACTTTTAAATTTTAGAAGATAGTAAAATTTATTCTCTACTTAACTCTTCTAATGGATTGTTGTTTCCGCTGTAGTTGTTGATCTAAAATTTGTTGTCTATTATATTCTATTAGATTTTTTCCTGTTGAAGACTAACATTAATTTATTCTATATTATCTTAGTCATAATATTATTTACTGGGCTAGTTGAGCTCACCCTTTTCTTTTTTGTTTCATTTTTTTTCTCATGAGGCAAGAATGTAGCGAGTATTAGTCGGGGTATGGAATGAAGGTTCTAGAAAGTCATTTTAGTAGTCCTCACCATTTTTTATAAAATAATGTATCAATAATTGTAATGAGGACTTATTTGGGTGTGGATATTGTCTAGATGATAATATTTGTATTTAAACTCACAGTTTTTATGTTGTATTAATAAAGTTGTAATTGTTTCTGTTCCATGTATTTTGACGACTCAGAATGGGTGTTGTATACCTATTTTGGGGGCGTCACAGTTGGTATCAGAGCTTAGGGATATGGTCTCTGGCGGAGATCGGGGAATAGAACTAGGAGGGGAGAGACGAGTAAATCCTTCGCTAGTATGTCCTACCTAAGCTTATTTGTTGGTTGGTCAGAGTATAGGGTTATTATGTTGCTTGTCAATTTCTTTAATTAACCCTTGTTTTATGGCAGTATTTGAGAATGTCGACTGAGAATATTGACAGTGGAGTAAATGAGATTGTGGAGACACCTTTACTCACCAACGAGGAGAAAGTACAACAGGCTGGCAATGTTCCTCTTGTAAACAACACCACTGAGCAGATGATGAACGATGGAATGTTTAGAAGCTTTTTGCAGTTCATGCAAAATCAGATGAGGGAGACTCGTGTTCAAAATACAGGAGGAAATGATAGCAATTCACGGTTGGTCACAGCCAAGAAGTTCAAGGAGTTGGGACCACCAGAATTCTTGGGAAAGCCGGATACGATTAAGGCGGAGACATGGGTCAAGCAAATTACCAAGATATTCGATGTCTTCGAATGTACGGAGGACAGAAGGTTCCATTCGCCACCTTTATGTTCCGTAATGAGACAGATTACTGGTGAGAATCTGTGAAGCGTACCCATCCAGCCGCACTCAGCATGTCTTGGGAGACGTTTCAGAAACTGTTCAATGACAAGTACTTTCTTGAAAGTATTTGTCATATGAAGGAAGTGGAGTTTATTAGACTGAAACAAAACAACATTACGGTATCCCAGTACGAGGCGAAGTTTGCAGAGTTATCCAGGTTTGCACCTCATTTGGTGGAGAATGAGGAACGTATGACGTGGATGTTTCTAAGAGGTTTGAAACCCGGCATACGTCAATATCTCATTTCTCATAAATTTTCTCTCTATTCAGATGTTGTCAACATGGCTCAATTATTAGAGTGAGATAACGAGTACGGTCAACTGAGGGACCACAACCAGGATCATACCGGTGACAGCAGTCATCAGAACAACGATAACCAGCGGAGAAAGAAAAATACGGACAAAAGCGAAAACCACTCTGGTGGTAATCATGGCCATGAGAATAGAAGAAGCGAGTCGAGAGGAGATTCAATAATGACAATACGAAGACGTCAGCACCAGCAGCAACTGGTTACAAGGGAGGAGAACGACCACCGGTCATATGCTATAAGTGCGGAAAAGAAGGACATATCAGCCCAAACTGCCCACAACAGTTTAAGGTATCTTATAATTGTGGAAAGGAAGGACATATCGCTCGAGATTGCACTGTAGCGAAACCAAGTCCAGCGAGGATGGTGACTCAAAAGGCTGTCCCAGAAAAGTCAAAGTTAACGGTTCCTAGAAGAGCGTTTGTCGTGACTGGTCAACATGCGAGGAACCCAAACGAGGTGATCACGGGTAAGCTAATCATAAATTCATGCGAAGTTTATACCTTACTAGATACCGGTGGTACCCATTCATTTATTTCTCCTGCTTGTGCTCAACGTTTAAACTTGACTCTGGAGAAATTAGACTTTGATTTATCTGTTGAAACTCCGTTAGGAGAAACTTTCATCACATCCACTGTTTATAAATCTTGTTTAATCCAAGTTGGCACCATCACATTACCTGTTGATCTTATCTCTTTAAAGATACTTGCTTTTGATGTGATTTTAGGGATTGATTGGTTAACAACTCATCATGCCAAAATTGATTGCTTTCGTAAGGTTGTTAGTTTTTATATTCCTAAGCAACATGTTATTCGAATTTAAGCAACCAAACCATTGAAGGCAAACACTTTCATATCAAGCCATAAAGTCATTCGTTTATTGAAAAATGGATGTCAAGTTTTCTTAACCCATGTTATCGACTTGAACAAAAATACGTCAGATTTGAATGATATTTCTATTGTTAGTAAATTTCCTGATGTATTTCCTGAAGGATTTCTTGGCTTACTCCCAAAGTGTGATATTGAATTTTGTATCGACTTTGAACCCGGTACAAAACCCATTTCTAAAATCTCATATCGAATGGCTCCTATTGAACTTCAGGAGTTAAAAATTCAACTATAGAATTTGGTAGCCGAGCCTCTATCTGGTAACTTTCTTTGTGGAATACACCGAAGCCAGACTCTCCGTAGGGGACGCCATATTTGTGTGATAGGTACCATTATGACGTGCTATCCAAGATTGGGATATGATGTGTCGCCCCCAAAATTAGGTATACATCACCCATCTTGGGTCGTCAGATACATAGTAGAGAATACAAATACAACTTACTAATACAACTGTCGTGTACAATATGACAAAACATAAACTGCGAGTTTGAATACAAATATTATCTTCTAGAGAGTATTCATACTCAAAAGGAGTCCTCATTACATTTATTAACACACTATTACATAGAATAGTGAGGACTACTAACTAATACTATCATTCGAACCATCACTCCGTTCCCCGACTTGCCCCAGCTACGTTCTCATTTCCTGAAGAGAACAGTGAAAGAAAGGGTGAGCTCAACTAGCCCAGTAAGAAATATTATGACTAAGATAATGCAGAATAAATTATCATTAGCCTTCAACAATGTTAAACTGATAAAATATAATAGACGTCAAGTTTAACTGCAGCGGAACAAGCAATCCATTAAAAGAGTCAAGTAGAAAATAAACTCTACTATCTTTTATGATTTAAAAGGTTTTTCAACACTGTGATCGCTGGGACTCAGCTTAATAAAATAATCCACATTATCGAATCACCCCTGCACTACGGCCAAGGATAATCGTGTATTCATTAATGGTCATGATCATGCCAACAACTGTCCATCAACGCACTACGGGCCAATGAGGACTTTTACCACATTATTTGTAACATTACGGTCATGATTATACTGAATAATCCCTGGTCATAATCATACCAAGTCCATCTATGCACTACAGGCCACAGATGACTTTCAACATTTTATAAACATGAGGATGATGACAATGATATAAGAATTTAATAAAACTAGTTCAAGAATTAATTTATCCAAGAATTAACAACGTCCAAATTGTCAACATGATACTGCTTTGTGGAGTAAAATTCCAGAATTCTTAGAAAAATATTTTCATGAAAAGATACTGGATGAAACGCAATTATCAAGGATATTCCACAAATTTCATGGAGTATAGAAGTCAAAACTTAACCAACTGAGTATAATAAAGAATGGAATAACAAAAGAAATCACCATACATGCGATTGACCGCACAGACAGGTTATTCCAACAGAATAATAAATAATGGAACCAGGTCCGGCGTAAACGCACAGACAGGATATTCCGACAGAATAATAAATAATGGAACCAAGTCCGGTGTAAAACACACAGACAGGATATTCCAACAGAATAATAACAAGACGGAACCAGGTCCGGTGTAAAACACACAGACAGGATGTTCCAACAGAATAATAATAAAAACGAAACCAGGTTCGGTGTAAAACACACAGACAGTGTGACGCCCCCAAAATTAGGTATTTATCACCCATCTTGGGTCGTCAGATACATGGTACAAAATATAAATACAAACTTAATTATACAAATGTCGTGTAACATACGACAATACATAAACTGAGAGTTCTAATAGGAATATTGTCATCTAGACAATATCCATACTCAAGGAGTCCTCATTACATTTATTGTCACACTATTTAACAGAATAGTGAGGACTACTAATGCTATCTTCTAGACCATCACTCCTTTCCCTGACTCGTCCCAGCTATATTCTCATTTCCTGAAGAGAACATTGAAAGAAAAGGTGAGCTCAACTAGCCCAGTAAGAAATATTATGACTAAGATAATGAAGAATAAATTATCAATAGTTTTCAACAATGTTAAACTGATAAAATACAATAGACATCAAATTTAACTGCAGCGGAATAAGCAATCCATTAGAAGAGTCAAGTAGAGAATAAAACCTACTATCTTCTATGATTTAAAAATATTTTTATCAACTTTTATTACTGAGACTCAGCTTAATAAATAAACCACATCTTCTAATCATCCTTGTATTACGGGCCAAGGATATTCATTAAATCATCAATGATCATGACTATACCGAAAAATCCCTGGTCATAATCATATCACAAACTGTCTATCAATGCATTACAAGCCACTGAGGACTTTTACCACACCACTTATAACATCACAGTTCATGATTATACCGAATGATCCCTGGTCATAATCATACTAAGTCCATCTATGCACGTAAGCCAAAGATGACTTTTAACATAAAATAAACATGAGGATGATGACAATGTTATAGGAATTCAATTAAACAAGTTCAAGAATTAGTTTATCCAGGAACTAATAATATCCAAATTGTCAACATGATACTTCTTTGTAAAGTAACAGTCAAGAATGCTCAGAAGAATATTTTCATCAAAAGATACTGGGTGAAGCGTAAATATCAAGGATATTCCACTAATTTCATGGAGTATAGAAATCAAAACTTTAACCAAATGAGTATAATAAAGAATATATGAAACTGCAAATGGATTTTCACCAGCCATGCGGTAATTCACGTATACAGATCATTTCCACAATTTAATAAGGAATGAATATAAAGGATCATTCACCATACATGTGGCAATCCACATAGACAGGTTATTCTAACAGAATAATAAAGAATGGAATAACAGAAGGATTCACCATGCACGCGATAGAGACCGCACAGACAGGTTATTCCCAACAGAATAATAAATGCGGAATAATAAATATGGAACCAGGTCAGGTGAAATTCACACCGACAGGATATTCCGACAGAATAATAAATGCGGAATAATAAATGATGGAACCAGGTCAGGTGAAATTCACACCGACAGGATATTCCGACAGAATCGTAAAGAACGGAATAATAAAATAATTTCACCAAGTATGCGGTACTTCGCATAAACAGGTTATTCCAACATAATAATAAAGAATGGAATAACAGAAGAAGATCACCAAGTATTGGGTAAACCGCATATACAGGTCATTCCACCAAGTATAGGGTAAACCACGCATACAGGTTATTCCAACAGAATAATAAAGAATGGAATAACATAAGTTCTCTTCATGAATAAGAAAGAATAACACCCCTTACCGTTTTAAAGAAGAACTGAAATAAAGAAGTAGTTAAGTGGCAGAATACTCTTCTTCTTTCTCTCTATAGTTTCTCTCTCTCTAGAGTTCAGTGAATTCGTAAGAAAATAATGAAGGAATGAGCTTCTATTTATAGGAAAATGGAATGCATAGTAACTAATCCATGAACGGTCCAGATTGATTTACTTTAATCTGACGGTCCATATTTAAAGAAAAATCTTTTAAATAAAATATAATATATTCTATTTATAGAATAACTTTAATAAAATATTCTGTTTTATATAAAAAGATGTTTCTGCTTTATTACGTTAATAATACGAATACAACAAAACTTCATTGTCGCTAAATAATTCATATTATTAATTGACAATAATTGAATCAAACTGAGTGACTTCTCACATAAGCATCAATACCATGTGCTACTATGCAACCACACGTATTACTGTACTTTTACTACCGAGTAGTTCAACAGTATCAACGGTAAAACTTCCGCCGTTATTTTTAATAAAATATTTTGGTCGTTTTCTCAATCTGACAATAATTCCGTTGTGGGGTCCACCAATGATTGTACCGTCGTACGAATATTTCCCGTAAATAGTAACTCGTGAATAGTACTTCGACACAAAAAGTGTCCCAAATACTCGAGTGAACAATACTAGAGTGAATAGTAATTTGGGTGAATAGTAACCCGTGAATAGTAACTCGTGAATAGTAACTCTTGAATAGTAACTCCGACACAAAAAGTGTCTCCAATACTCGAGTGAATAATACTAGAGTGAATAGTAATTTAGATGAATAGTAACTCGTGAATAGTAACTCGTGAATAGTAACTCCGACACAAAAAGTGTCCTAAATACTCGAGTGAACAATACTAGAGTGAATAGTAATTTGGGTGAATAGTAATCTGTGAATAGTAATTCGTAAATAGTAACTCATAAATAGTACTCCGACACAAAAAGTGTCCCAAATACTCGAGTGAACGATACTAGAGTGAATAGTAATTTGGGTGAATAGTAACCCGTGAATAGTAACTCGTGAATAGTGACCATGTATTTTATGACAACTTGTTTACTTTAAAAAAAAATTCACATATCACCCTTAACTTTAACCTTTTATCAATTTAACCATTTACCAAAATAGAAAAATTGAATACTTTTATTTCATAAAATTCGGGGTCTCACAATCTCCCTTCCTTATGGAATTTCGCCTTCGAAATTAACGTACGTACCTGATATTCGAAGAGATGAGAATACCTTACTTTCTTTTCGGATTGTACCTTTCCGGATAATTCCGTTCTATCATGATTTTTTCATTTCTCATCTCCTGTATTTCGAATATCATTCTAGAATATACCTTCAAAATAAAGGTTAATCGACATAACACAATTTATCCACTTATTAAGTAAACAATTTCATCTTAGGTAAGTCACACCCTAGCGAAGTATATTACTCGTCTTCTAGACTAATATCTCCGTCAGTGACCATATCCCTGTAACATCAATCAACAATTTCTGTCCACAATCATATGAATAACTCATAATCATAATTGTGATTCTGAATTACTTTTCGCACCCAGGAAGAAGAAAATTTACATCACCTATCTTCACCTGAAACATCAAAAATCATGGTTATACCAAATCACAATTCCTGCTCATAATCATACTAATAAATTCATCTTTGCACTACGGCTAAAGATTTACAACTGTATAACCAATAATCAACAGTTAATCTTCGCACTACATGCCAATGATATACAACTGTAAAATCAATAATGCTGAGACTCAGCTTAATAGTATCACGACCACGAATTATCCATGCACTACGTGCCAAAGATAATCGTGTTTTCAATTACGGTCATGATTATGCCAAACAATCCCTGGTCATAATCATACCAAGTCCATCTATGCACGTAAGCCACAGATGACTTTTACCACATCTATGAATTAATATTTCATTGCTGAGACTCAGCTCAATAATTAATCCACATCATCGAATCATCCCTGCACTCCGGCTAAGGATATTCTTTAGTATCACAACCATGAATTATGCATGCACTACGGCTAAAGATAATCGTGTTTTCATCAACGGTCCTGATCATGCCATAAAATAATTAGTCTTTGCACTACGGCCAAAGAGAATCCATAGCCACAATCATACCAAAAACTGTCCATCAATGCATTACGGGCCAATGAGGACTTTTCCACATCATTTGTAACATTACGGTCATGATTATACCGAATAATCCCTGGTCATAATCATACCAAGTCCATCTGTGCACTACAGGCCACAGATGACTTTCAACAAAATATAAACATGAGAATGAGGTATTGACGTATATAGGGTTTCAAACCTCTTAGAAACTTTCGCGTCATTCGCTCCTCATTATCGACCAAATAGGATGCAAACCGGGATAACTCCGCAAACTTAACCTCGTACTGCGATATGATCATATTATTTTGCTCCGATGCTTATCTCAATATTGTTAGATGTCATTTTCAAACACTGCCACAAAACAAGGGTTAATTAACATATCACATATTATCCCTATACTCTGATCGACCAATTAAATACCAAATAAACTTAGGTAGGAAATACTAGCGAAGGAATTTCCCGTCTCTCCCCTCCTAGTTCTTATCTTACATCTCAGCCAGGGATCATATCCCTAAGCTCTGATACCAACTGTGACGCCCCCAAAATTAGGTATTTATCACCCATCTTGGGTCGTCAGATACATGGTACAAAATATAAATACAAACTTAATTATACAAATGTCGTGTAACATACGACAATACATAAACTGAGAGTTCTAATAGGAATATTGTCATCTAGACAATATCCATACTCAAGGAGTCCTCATTACATTTATTGTCACACTATTTAATAGAATGGTGAGGACTACTAATGCTATCTTCTGGACCATCACTCCTTTCCCTGACTCGTCCCAGCTATATTCTCATTTTCTGAAGAGAACATTGAAAGAAAGGGTGAGCTCAACTAGCCCAGTAAGAAATATTATGACTAAGATAATGAAGAATAAATTATCAATAGTCTTCAACAATGTTAAACTGATAAAATACAATAGACATCAAGTTTAACTGCAGCGGAATAAGCAATCCATTAGAAGAGTCAAGTAGAGAATAAAACCTACTATCTTCTATGATTTAAAAATATTTTCATCAACTTTTATCACTGAGACTCAGCTTAATAAATAAACCACATCTTCTAATCATCCTTGTATTACGGGCCAAGGATATTCATTAAATCATCAATGATCATGACTATACCGAAAAATCCCTGGTCATAATCATACCACAAACTGTCTATCAATGCATTACAAGCCACTGAGGACTTTTACCACACCACTTATAACATCACAGTTCATGATTATACCGAATGATCCCTGGTCATAATCATACTAAGTCCATCTATGCACGTAAGCCAAAGATGACTTTTAACATAAAATAAACATGAGGATGATGACAATGTTATAGGAATTCAATTAAACAAGTTCAAGAATTAGTTTATCCAGGAACTAATAATATCCAAATTGTCAACATGATACTTCTTTGTAAAGTAACAGTCAAGAATGCTCAGAAGAATATTTTCATGAAAAGATACTGGATGAAGCGCAAATATCAAGGATATTCCACTAATTTCATGGAGTATAGAAATCAAAACTTTAACCAAATGAGTATAATAAAGAATATATGAAACTGCAAATGGATTTTCACCAGCCATGCGGTAATCCACGTATACAGATCATTTCCACAATTTAATAAGGAATGAATATAAAGGATCATTCACCATACATGTGGCAATCCACATAGACAGGTTATTCTAACAGAATAATAAAGAATGGAATAACAGAAGGATTCACCATGCACGCGATAGAGACCGCACAGACAGGTTATTCCCAACAGAATAATAAATGCGGAATAATAAATATGGAACCAGGTCAGGTGAAATTCACACCGACAGGATATTCCGTCAGAATAATAAATGCGGAATAATAAATGATGGAACCAGGTCAGGTGAAATTCACACCGACAGGATATTCCGACAGAATCGTAAAGAACGGAATAATAAAAGAATTTCACCAAGTATGCGGTACTTCGCATAAACAGGTTATTCCAACATAATAATAAAGAATGGAATAACAGAAGAAGATCACCAAGTATTGGGTAAACCGCATATACAGGTCATTCCACCAAGTATACGGTAAACCACGCATACAGGTTATTCCAACAGAATAATAAAGAATGGAATAACATAAGTTCTCTTCATGAATAAGAAAGAATAACACCCCTTACCGTTTTAAAGAAGAACTAAAATAAAGAAGTAGTTAAGTGGCAGAATACTTTTCTTCTTTCTCTCTATAGTTTCTCTCTCTAGAGTTCAGTGAATTCGTAAGAAAATAATGAAGGAATGAGCTTCTATTTATAGGAAAATGGAATGCATAGTAACTAATCCATGAACGGTCCAGATTGATTTACTTTAATCTGACGGTTCATATTTAAAGAAAAATCTTTTAAATAAAATATAATATATTCTATTTGTAGAATAACTTTAATAAAGTATTCTGTTTTATATAAAAAGATGTTTCTGCTTTATTACGTTAATAATACGAATAAAACAAAACTTCATTGTCGCTAAATAATTCATATTATTAATTGACAATAATTGAATCAAACTGAGTGACTTCTCACATAAGCATCAATACCATGTGCTACTATGCAACCACACGTATTACTGTACTTTTACTACCGAGTAGTTCAACAGTATCAACGGTAAAACTTTCGCCGTTATTTTTAATAAAATATTTTGGTCGTTTTCTCAATCTGACAATAATTTCGTTGTGGGGTCCACCAATGATTGTACCGTCGTACGAATATTTCCCATAAATAGTAACTCGTGAATAGTATTTTGACACAAAAAGTGTCCCAAATACTCGAGTAAACAATACTAGAGTGAATAGTAATTTGGGTGAATAGTAACCCGTGAATAGTAACTCGTGAATAGTAACTCTTGAATAGTAACTCCGACACAAAAAGTGTCTCAAATACTCGAGTGAATAATACTAGAGTGAATAGTAATTTAGATGAATAGTAACCCGTGAATAGTAACTCGTGAATAGTAATTCTGACACAAAAAGTGTCCTAAATAATCGAGTGAACAATACTAGAGTGAATAGTAATTTGGGTGAATAGTAATCTGCGAATAGTAATTCGTGAATAGTAACTCATAAATAGTACTCTGACACAAAAAGTGTCCCAAATACTCGAGTAAACGATACTAGAGTGAATAGTAATTTGGGTGAATAGTAACCCGTGAATAGTAACTCGTGAATAGTGACCATGTATTTTATGACAACTTGTTTACTTTAAAAAAAAATTCATATATCACCCTTAACTTTAACCTTTTATCAATTTAACCATTTACCAAAATAGAAAATTTGAATACTTTTATTTCATAAAATTCGGGGTCTCACAGACAGGATGTTCCAACAGAATAATAATAAAAACGGAACCAGGTCCGGTGTAAAACACACAGACATGATGTTCCAACAGAATAATAGAAGAATGTCACCAAGTATAGGGTAGACCGCGTATACAGGTTATTCCAACAGAATAATAAGAAATAGAATAATAACAGTTCTTTCATGAATAAGAAAGAATAGCACCCCTTACCGTTTTAAAGAAGAGCTGAAGTAAGGAAGTAGTTAAGTAGCAGAATACTCTTCTTCTCTCTCTCTATAGTTTCTCTCTATAGCTTCTCTCTCTAGAGTTCAGTGAATTCGTAAGAAATAATGAAGGAATGAGCGGCTATTTATAGAAAAATAGAATGCATAGTAACTAATCCATAAACGGTCGAGATTGATTACTTTAATCTGACGGTCCATATTTAAAGAAAAATCTTTTAAATAAAATATAATATATTCTATTTATAGAATAACTTTAATAAAGTATTCTGTTTTATATAAAAAGATGTTTCTGTTTTATTACGTTAATAATACGAATAAAATAAAACGTCATTATCGCTAAATAATTCATATTATTAACTGACAATAATTGAATCAAACTGAGTGACTTCTCACATAAGCATTAATAATCAATACCGTGTGCTACTATGCAACCACACGTATTACTGTACTTTTACTACCGAGTAGTTTAACAGTATCAATGGTAAAACTTCCGCCGTTATTTTTAATAAAATATTTTTGTCGTTTTCTCAATTCGACAATAATTCTGTTGTGGGGTCCACCAATGATTGTGCCGTTGTACGAATATTCCCTGTTAAAACGAATATTTCCCGACCAATCGAATATTATATAACAACTTGCGTACTTTACAAAATTTATAAATATTATCCACAACCATAACATTATATCAAATTAACTCCATAATATTCAAAAATGATATTTATAGAAAATTCATCTTTATTTATAAAAGTTGGGGTCTTACAACCTCCCCTTCTTATGAAATTTTGCCCTCGAAATTAGGGTACGTACCTGGTATGTTGAAGAGGTAAGGATACCTTGATTTCATTTCAGATTCTAACTCCTAAGTCATTTCCTCAACATCGTGGTTTCTCCACAAAACTTTGACTTGAGGTATAACCTTGGAGCGTAGAATATGTTCCTTCTTATCCAAGATTTGAACAGGAACTTCTTCATACGTCAAATCCTCCGCTATTTCGTCCGGTTCTAACTCAATAATGTGGTTCGGGTCTTCCACATATTTACGTAATATGAATATGTGAAAAACGTTATGAACACGAGACATACTTGGCGGTAAAGCGAGTCTATAAGCCACAGTTCCTACTCAATCGAGGATTAAAAATGGACCAATGAATCGAGGATTGAGCTTTCCTCTTTTTCTAAATCTCGTAACTCCTTTCCATGGAGCAACACGTAAGAACACATGATCTCCTATATCAAATTCCACGTCCTTTCGATGAAGATCAACATAACTCTTTTGTCGATCTTGTGAGGTTTTTATACGTTGTCGGAACGTTTGAATCTTTTCTGTAGTCATACGTATCAACTCCGGTTCCAACAACGTTGCTTCACCCACCTCATCCCAGCATACTAGAGAACGACATTTTCTTCCATACAATGCTTTGAATGGAGCCATGCCAATACTTGCTTGATATCTGTTGTTGTAGGAAAACTCCACCAATGGTAAAAACTTGTCCCAACTTCCCTTGAAGCCAAAGACACAGAGTCTTAATAAATCTTCTAGAGTTTGAATAGTCCTCTCTGATTGTCTGTCCGTCTGAAGATGATATGCCGAACTAAATCGTAAATCTGTGCCCATAGTTTTTTGTAAACTAACCCAAAATCGTGAAGTGAATCTTGGGTCTCGATCAGAAACTATGGATACTGGCATACCATGCAGTCTTACAATATCGTTTATGTACATACGAGCAAGACGTTCAAGTGTATAAGTTTCTCGTATCGATAAGAAATGACCAGACTTGGTCAATCTATCAACAATGACCCAAATCGCATCTATACCTTGAGAAACCTTAGGAAGACCGGTAACGAAATCTATGGTAATATGCTCCCACTTCCATTCTGGAATTTCAAATGGTTGCAATGGACCTTTTGGTACTTGATGCTCCGCTTTGACTCGTTGATAAGTTAGACACCTTGAGATAAACAACGCTATCTCTCTCTTCATATTGCTCCACCAAAATGTATGACGAAGATCATGATACATTTTGGTACTTCCAGGATGGATTGTAAACGGTGTGTTGTGCGCCTCCATCATGATTTCATACTTTAAATCAGGGGTGTTAGGAACACAAAGTCTGGAGTTGACTCGAAGTATTCCTTCTTCATCGATTCTTGCTTCCGGCATAGCACCTTCTTGCACTTTCTTCCTCATACGCATCAGCTCCAGGTCTGTAGCTTGAGCAGCTTTAACTTTATCGATTAAAGTCGGTTCTACTCGTATATTCGCCATCATCACATGGGTCCCTGGAGTCTTTAACTCTATCTCCATCCTTTGCAAGTCACACAAAATGGGCCTTTGTGTTGACAATATTGCACTCGTACTTGTATATGATTTTCTACTCAATGCGTCAGCTACCACGTTCGCTTTTCCAGGATGGTATTGAATGGTATGATCATAATCTTTCAACAGTTCAAGCCAACGTCGTTGTCGCATGTTGAGTTCCTTTTGAGTGAAGAAATATTTGAGGCTTTTATGATCCGTAAAGATCTCCACCTTCTCCCCATACAAGTAATGCCTCGAAATTTTAAGTGCAAAGACAATAGCTGCCAACTCTAGATCATGAGTAGGATAATTCCTCTCATATTCCTTGAGTTGTCTTGATGCATAGGCTATGACTTTTCCATGTTGCATGAGAACGCATCCCAACCCTTTGCTCGAAGCATCACTGTAGATGACAAATCCCTCCGAGCCAGATGGTATTGTTAGAACAGGTGCTGAAATGAATCTTCTCTTGAGTTCTTGAAAACTTTGCTCACATTCTTCGCTCCAACCGAACTTTGTATCTTTCCGAGTCAGCTGAATTAATGGAGTAGCGATTCGAGAAAATCCTTCCACGAATCTCCGATAATAACCAGCTAAACCAAGAAAGCTACGTACTTCGGTCACTGATTTAGGTTGCTCCCATCTTTGAATAGCTTCGATCTTTGCCGGGTCAACCGATATTCCACGACTTGATACTACGTGCCCAAGGAATGCTACCTCCTCCAGCCAGAACTCGCATTTCTTCAACTTTACATAAAACTTGTATTCACGAAGCTTTTAGAGTACCAGCCTCAAGTGTTGCTCATGATCTTCACGGCTTTTGGAATAAATAAGGATGTCATCAATAAAGACGACCACAAAGTGATCCAAATATTCCTTGAATACCCGGTTCATCATATCCATGAAGGCAGCAGGAGCATTAGTCAATCCAAAGGACATGACTAGGAATTCATAATGCCCGTACCGAGTTCTAAAAGCCGTCTTTGGAATATCCTCAGTTCTAACCTTCAGCTGATGATATCCAGAACGAAGATCGATCTTTGAAAAGAATTGTGCTCCTTGCAACTGGTCAAACAGGTCATCAATACGTGGCAATAGGTACCTATTTTTGATGGTGACATGATTCAACTCCCGATAATCAATACAAAGTCGCATACTTCCATCTTTCTTCTTTACGAATAGCACAATAGCACCCCAAGGAGAAGTACTAGGATGAATAAAGCCAATGTCTAACAATTCCTGCAGTTGGATCTTTAACTCCTGAAGTTCAATAGGAGCCATTCGATATGAGGCTTTGAAAATGGGTTTTGTACCGGGTTCAAGGTCGATACAAAATTCAATTTCACACTCTGGGGGTAGGCCAGGAAGTTCTTCAGGGAATACGTCAGGGAATTTATTAACAATAGAAATATCATTCAAAACTGACGTATTTTTATTTAGATCCGTGACATGAGCTAAGAAAGCTTGACATCCGTTTTTCAATAAACAAATAGCTTTATGGCTTGAGATGACAGCGATTGATTTTAATGTTTTGGTTGCTTGAATTCGCATAATAGGTCGATTAGGAATATGAAAGCTAACAACCTTACGAAAACAATCAATTTTTGCATGATGAGTAGTTAACCAATCAATCCCTAGAATCACGTCAAATGCAAGTATTTTTAATGAAATCAGATCGACAAGTAATGTGTGGGTACTAACTTGAACCAAACAAGACTTATAAACCGTGGATGTAATGAAGGTTTCTCCCAATGGAGTTTCAACAGATAAATCAAAGTCTAATTTCTCCGGAGTCAAATTTAATCGATGAGCGCAAGTAGGAGAAATAAAAGAATGGGTAGAACCGGTATCAAATAAAGTATAGACTTCGTTAGAGTTTATGATAAGCTTACCCGTGATGACCTCATTCGGGTTCCTTGCTTTCTGGGAGGTCACAACAAACGCTCTCCCGTGCACTACCGGTTTTGACTTTTCTGGGACGGCCTTTGGTGTCTCCATCTTGGCTGAACTTATTTTTGGTAAATGACAAAATCGAGCTAAATGACCTTCTCTTCCACAATTATAACATGCTTTAGACGGCATCGCGCAGTTTGGACTGATGTGTCCCTCCCCTCCGCATTTGAAACATATGATAGGTGGTCGTTCTCCTTCCTTAACAACGGGCGCTGGTGCTGACGTCTTTCCATCATTGTTGAATCTCCTCTTCTTAAAATGACCATTCTTATTGTTTTGGCCCTGATTACCACCGAAGTGGTTACCATTTCTGGCCTGCTGATTCCCTCCACGCTTGTTATCATTTTGCCGACTGCTCTCTTTTGGTTGCGTTGACTCGTTATCGTGCTCCACTAACTGAGCCCTATTCACAACATCTGGATACAAACACAGTTTATGAGAAATAAGATGTTGACGTATCTCAGGTTTCAAACCTCGCAAAAACATTCGCGTCATTCGCTCTTCATTATCCACCAAGTGGGACGCAAACCGGGACAACTCAGTAAATTTAGCCTCATACTGTGACACAGTCATATTATTCTGCTCCAATTTGATGAACTCCACCTCCTTCATGTGACGAACACTTTCGAGAAAGTATTTGTCATTGAATAGCTCTTGGAACTTCTCCCAAGACATCTTCAGTGCGGCAGGTTGAGTACGTTTAATCGATTCCCACCAGTAATCTGCCTCTCCTCGCAACATAAAGGCAGCAAAGGAAACCTTTTGCTCCTCGGAGCATCCCAAGACATCAAATATCTTGGTAATCTACTTTATCCATGTTTCCGCTATAAGTGGTTTTGGCTCTCCCTTAAACTCTGGTGGTCCCAGCTCCTTGAACTGTTTAGCGGTGACCGTCCGAGAGTTTTCAGTGTTTCCACCTATATTTTGGACAGGAGCCGCTCTCGCCTGCTGTTGCATGAACTGCATTAAGTTTCTGAACATCCCATCATTCATCATCTGGTCAGTGTTGTTGTTTACATGAGGATTGTCACCTTCCTGATGCACATTATCCTGATTATTGATATGTGGTGAATCAACAGTCGCTTGTGCTCCATTGCTATTCTCAACATTCTCAGATGCCATTTTCAGATACTGCCACAAAATAAAAGTTATTTGATATGTCATATATTATCCTTATATTATGACCGACCAATTAAATACCATGCAAATAAACTTAGGTAGGTCATACTAGCGAAGGAATTCCCCGTCTCTCCCCTCCTAGTTCTATTCTCACATTTTAGCCAGGGATCATATCCCTAAGCTCTGATACCAACTGTGATGCACCAAAATTAGGTATACATCACCCATCTTGGGTCGTCAGATACATAGTAGAGAATATAAATACAACTTACTAATACAACTGTCATGTACAATACGACAAAATATAAACTGCGAGTTTGAATACAAATATTATCTTCTAGAGAGTATTCATACTCAAAAGGAGTCCTCATTACATTTATTAACACACTATTACATAGAATAGTGAGAACTACTAACTAATACTATCATTCGAACCATCACTCCGTTCCCCGACTTGCCCCAGCTACGTTCTCATTTTCTGAAGAGAACAGTGAAAGAAAGGGTGAGCTCAACTAGCCAAGTAAGAAATATTATGACTAAGATAATGCAGAATAAATTATCATTAGCCTTCAACAATGTTAAACTGATAAAATATAATAGACATCAAGTTTAACTGCAGCGGAACAAGCAATCCATTAAAAGAGTCAAGTAGAAAATAAACTCTACTATCTTTTATGATTTAAAAGGTTTTTCAACACTGTGATCGCTGGGACTCAGCTTAATAAAATAATCCACATCATCGAATCACCCCTGCACTACGGCCAAGGATATTCGTGTATTCATTAATGGTCATGATCATGCCAACAACTGTCCATCAACGCACTACGGGCCAATGAGGACTTTTACCACATCATTTGTAACATTACGGTCATGATTATACCGAATAATCCCTGGTCATAATCATACCAAGTCCATCTATGCACTACAGGCCACAGATGACTTTCAACATTTTATAAACATGAGGATGATGACAATGATATAAGAATTCAATAAAACAAGTTCAAGAATTAATTTATCCAAGAATTAACAACATCCAAATTGTCAATTTGATACTGCTTTGTGGAGTAAAATTCCAGAATGCTTAGAAATATATTTTCATGAAAAGATACTGGATGAAACGCAATTATCAAAGGATATTCCATAAATTTTATGCAGTATAGAAGTCAAAACTTAACCAACTGAGTATAATAAAGAATGGAATAACAAAAGAAATCACCATGCATGCGATAGACCGCACAGACAGGTTATTCCAACAGAATAATAAATAATGGAATCAGGTCCGGCGTAAACGCACAAACAGGATATTCCGACAGAATAATAAATAATGGAACCAGGTCCGATGTAAAACACACAGACAGGATATTCCAACAGAATAATAACAAGACGGAACCAGGTCTGGTGTAAAACACACAGACAGGATGTTCCAACAGAATAATAATAAAAACGGAACCAGGTCCGGTGTAAAACACACAGACAGGATGTTCCAACAGAATAATAATAAAAACGGAACCAGGTCCGGTGTAAAACACACAGACATGATGTTCCAACAGAATAATAGAAGAATGTCACCAAGTATAGGGTAGACCGCGTATACAAGTTATTCCAACAGAATAATAAGAAATGGAATAACAACAGTTCTCTTCATGAATAAGAAAGAATAACACCCCTTACCGTTTTAAAGAAGAGCTGAAGTAAGGAAGTAGTTAAGTAGCAGAATACTCTTCTTATCTCTCTCTATAGTTTCTCTCTATAGCTTCTCTCTCTAGAGTTCAGCGAATTCGTAAGAAATAATGAAGGAATGAGCTGCTATTTATAGAAAAATAGAATGCATAGTAACTAATCCATGAACGGCCGAGATTGATTACTTTAATCTGACGGTCCATATTTAAAGAAAAATCTTTTAAATAAAATATAATATATACTATTTATAGAATAACTTTAATAAAGTATTATATTTTATATAAAAAGATATTTTTGTTTTATTACGTTAATAATACGAATAAAACAAAACGTCATTATCGCTAAATAATTCATATTATTAACTGACAATAATTGAATCAAACTGAGTGACTTCTCACATAAGCATTAATAATCAATACCGTGTGCTACTATGCAACCACACGTATTACTGTACTTTTACTACCGAGTAGTTTAACAGTATCAATGGTAAAACTTCCGCCGTTATTTTTAATAAAATATTTTTGTCGTTTTCTCAATCCGACAATAATTCTGTTGTGGGGTCCACCAATGATTGTGCCGTTGTACGAATATTCCTTGTTAAAAAGAATATTCCCCGACCAATCGAATATTATATAACAACTTGCGTACTTTGCAAAATTTATAAATATTACCCACAACTATAACATTATATCAAATTAACTCCATAATATTCAAAAATAATATTTATAGAAAATTTATCTTTATTTATAAAAGTTGGGGTCTTACATATGAGTCATAGTTGAGAGCAGCCTAAGTCAGTAATCGAAATACGTAGCTTTCTAGGCTTAGCTGGTTACTATCGGAGATTCGTGAAAGAATTTTCTCGAATCGCTACTCCATTAACTCAGCTGACTCGTAAGGATACAAAATTTGAATGGAGTGAGGAATATAAGAAGAGCTTCCAAGAACTCAAGAGGAGTCTCATTTCGACATCTGTTCTGACCATACCATCTTGGAAAAGCGAACGTGGTAGCTGACGTGTTTAGTAGAAGATCGTATGCGGTTACGAGTGCGACGTTATTAACACAAAGACCCATTTCGTACGACTTACAAAAGATGTAGATAGAGTTAAAGACTCTAGGAACCCACGTGATGATATACGAGTAGAATCGACTTTAATCGATAAAGTTAAAGCTGTTCAAGCCACAGACCCGGAGCTGATGCGTATGAAGAAGAGAGTACAAGAAGGTGTTATCCCAGAAGCAAGAATCGATGAAGAAGGAATACTTCAAGTCAACTCCAGACTTTGTGTTCCTAACGACTCTGATTTGAAATACAAGATCATGATGAAGGCACACAATACACCGTTTGCAATCCATCCTGAAAGTACCAAAATGTATCATGATCTTCGACATACATTTTGATGGAACAATATGAAGAAAGAGATCGCGACGTTTATGTCGAGGTGTTTAACTTGTCAACGTGTTAAGGCGGAGCATTAAGTGCCAAAGGGTCCATTGCAACCACTTGAGATTCTGAAATGGAAGTGGGAACACGTTACCATGGATTTCGTTACGGGTCTTCTCAAGGTTTCTCAAGGCGTAGATACGATTTGGATTATTGTATATAGATTAACTAAGTCCGCTCATTTCTTGCCGATACGGGAAACTTATTCCCTTGAACGTCTTGCTCGTATGTACGTAAATGAGATTGAAAGGTTACATGGCATGCCAGTATCCATAGTTTCAGATCATGACCCAAGATTCACTGCACGATTTTGGGTTGGCTTGCAAAAACCTATGGGCACGGATTTAGAATTCAGTTCGACATACCATCCTCAAACGGACGGACAATCAGAGAGGACTATTCAAACTCTTGAAGATCTATTAAGACTCTATGTCTTAGACTTCAAAGGGAGTTGGGATAAGTATTTACCATTGGTGGAGTTCTCTTAGAACAACAGTTATCAGGCAAGTATAGGTGTGGCTCCATTTGAAGCATTATATGGACGAAAGTGTCGCTCTCTAATATGTTGGGATGAGGTGGGTGAAGCAACATTGTTGGGACCCGAGTTGGTACGTATGACTACGAAAAAGATCCAAATAATTCGACAACGTATACAAACGGCATAGGATCGACAAAAGAGTTATGCGGATCTTCATCGAAAGGACGTGGAATTTAGTATTGGGGATCATGTATTGTTGCGTGTGGCTCCATGGAAAGGAGTTACAAGATTTGGGAAGAGAGAAAAGCTCAATCCACTATTTATTGGTCCATTTCAGATTCTTGACCGAGTAATAAATGTGGCCTATAGACTCGCGTTACCTCTAAGTATGTCTCGTGTTCATAATGTTTTTCATATATCTGTGCTACGTAAATATGTGAAAGACCCAAACCACGTTATTGAGTTAGAACCGGACGAGATAGCCGAAGACTTAACGTATGAAGAGGTACCTGTCAAGATCTTGGATAGGAAAGACCATGTCCTATGCACAAAGGTCATACCACAAGTCAAAGTTTTGTGGAGGAACCATGCTATAGAGGAAATGACCTGGGAGTTAGAAACAGAAATGAAAGTGAGGTATCCTCACCTTTTCGAAACACCAGGTACGTACGTCAATTTCGAGGACGAAATTTCATAAGGAGAGGAGGTTGTAAGACTCCAACTTATTATAAATGAAATAAGTGGGCACAAATGCGCAAATATTTTTAAATAAGTAAGTGGTTATAAAATATTTATTGTTGTCGGAGAATATTCGTTTGGTCGTCGAATATTCTTACTGTCGGAAAATATTCGTACGACGGCGCAGCCTTGTGTGGACCCCATAACGGAAAGCGATTGGATGAAGAAAACGACAAGTATAAGTTGTTTATAAATAACGGCGTAGTTGTTACCGTTAATACTGTTGAAATACCCGGTGGTTAAAACACAGTAATACGCGTTGTTGCACAGTAGCACACGATATTGCACCAATTATTGATTCTTACGTAAGAAGGCACTACTCAATAATTGTTACAGTAATTATTGTTCAGTATTTTATTGATTCAATAATTGTTGCGTTGATATTTTATATTACTGTTGTTTCAATAATTGTCACTACACAATATTTTCTATTATCGGAGTAATAATTCATATTATCTGAATAATATTATTAGATAATATTATTGGTAATGTCTAAAAAGTTCTGTCTAAGAAGAGGTTTGGTCACCTAATTGCGCGCCATTAAGGAGATATCCTTATTGGAAAGCCCCCTCTTTTCTGGAAACTGCCTGGTTATCAGTATTGTGATTCTGTAATATTATTTGTGAATAATTAATTATTAATTTATATGATAAGAAAAATATTTATTTTATGTGGATATAGATGGAGAAAATTTTTAATGTGACAATTGTTGAAAATTAATATTTTATTTTTTTCTGATAAAAATTTATTTAAATATATTATTATATTATAATAATATAATAATGGTGATATTTTTATAATGAATGTGGGATATATGAGTATATGAGGAGGAAGAGTATTGTTGCTACTAAAAATATTTAAAACATGTTTTTCATGTTTGTGGATCCCATTTGTTGACTGAAATTTGATTATAGCCTGTAAAATCGC
Source organism: Panax notoginseng (assembly GCA_016801055.1). Taxonomy (NCBI): domain Eukaryota; kingdom Viridiplantae; phylum Streptophyta; class Magnoliopsida; order Apiales; family Araliaceae; genus Panax; species Panax notoginseng. The sequence continues at coordinate 217,259,132 of CM029014.1, read as the reverse complement.
CCGTTTGTGAATTTCAGTTAATTTTTGTTTGGAATTTAGAAAAACTTTCTTCTGCAAAGTTGTAGATAATGAAATTTCCTACAAAAAAGACATGTGGTTCGAATTTTTCTGATAAAAGGGCTATTTATTATGAATTATTGAAATTCTGAGGTTCCGAAATAATTGATTTTTGAAAGTTTTAATTATTTATATCAACAAAAACGTTTTTAACAAGTTGGTGGGCTCATTTTGTTGTTAAACATGTGGGATTCCAGCATTCAAAGGTTGGCGTAGGAATTTATATATAATATATTAATATTATATTAAATTTTCTGCTTTGGTATTCTAAGCATTTTCCTATAAATAGGGTGCTTAGGTTAGAATTGAAAATCACACCAGAAACTGAAATCTTTCTCTCTCTATATTATCGAGCGTATTCTTGTGAGTATTTTAAGACTTTGAGTGTTGTTATACGGTGCAAGTTCCCTTCAGCACTATATCCAGTTTTCCAGTCAGAAGTACTGTCTTTCTGAGGTAAGAGATGTTATTTTTTTATAAATGATATTATTTCTTTCAATATCATTATACCGGAATATTGGTAAGATTTTTCTTGTGAAATTCTTATCTTTTCATATCGGAGTTACTATTCATGAGTTACTATTTACGAATTACTATTCACGAGTTACTATTCACGAGTTACTATTCATGAGTACTATTCACGAAGTATGATGATCTTTCTTGTGAAATTTTTACCTTTTAGTGTCGGAGTTAATATTCACGTATACGTCACTATTCACATATACGGCACTATTCACAAATTCGACACTATTCACAGAAAAATTAAATTTTTTTTGTGTCCAAGATTGTCTGTTATGGTTCCTATCTTTGATTGGACCTATATTTTGATCTTCATTTTTGAATTCTGCTCCACAATAGTTTATTATGGAGCATTTTTGAACATGGATAAACCGAAGTACGAATCTTTACTATTTGTTCTTTTGTCTCACTGGATTCGTTTTCTTTAAAATATATTTTTCATCATCCTCAGTCCTAAATGATGATATTACTGAATATCTTTGGCCTGTAGTGCAAAGATGAATAATTTTCTGATGAATATCTTTGGCCCGTAGTGCAAAGATGAACAGGTATTTAGATGAACATGACCAACTGGTGATACAAATGAATATCTTTGGCTTGTAGTGCAAAGATGAATATTGATTCAAGATGTATATTGATTGATGTTACAGGGATAAAATATTGTTGATGGACTTTTAATCTTAGAAGATAGTAGAATTTATTCTCTACTTAACTCTTCTAATAGATTGTTGTTTCTATTGCAGTTGTTGATTTAAAATTTGTTGTCCATTATATTCTATTAGATTTTTCCCTGTTGAAGACTAACGATAATTTATTCTATATTATCTTAGTCATAATATTATTTACTGGGCTAGTTGAACTCACTCTTTTCCTTTTTGTTCTATTTTTCTTCTCAGGAGGCGAGAATGTAGCGAGTACTAGTCGGGGTATGGAATGAAGGTTCTAGAAAGTCGTTTTAGTAGTCCTCACCATTTTTATAAAATAATGTATCAATAATTATAATAAGGACTTATTTGGGTGTGGATATTATCTTGATGACAATATTTGTATTTAAACTCACAGTTTTTATGTTGTATTAATAAAGTTATAGTTGTTTCTGTACCATGTATTTTAACAACTCAGAATGGGTGTTGTATACCTATTTTGGGGGCGTCACAAAAGGGAATATGTGTTTCCTTTAATAAAGGAGTTTTTTTTACTTGGAATTGGATTTCATAATTAATTAAAATAAAGAAGTTTATTTTGATTAATGATTTTGATTAAAATAAAATAGTTTATTTTATTCAAAATTAGATAAATTAAAATAAAAGATGTTTATTTTGATTTAAATTTGGATTAAAATAAAGGAGTTTATTTTTGATTCAAAATTAGATTTTATACTAACTAAATTTGCCAATTAAATGATATCAATATATATATTGAATGTTTATTATTCATGAGATGAATATTATTTATTGATGCATATGGTGATGTGTATGATAATAAATGGGATTGATTATGGACTATTGACCAATGTGATTGAATTTTATTTTAGTTGGATGCATGAATGTATGGATTTTATTAAATGGGGCCTGCGTACCTCGTCTTCTCTAAATTTTTCTTATTGTAAATTCTAACTCCCTCCTATGTACTTTCCCTTGACTGCTGATCAAGTTTTCTATTTATTTTAAATAGTTTGTAATAGGAATAGTTAGAATTAATTTTGAAGAATTGGAGATCAAGGAGCAATGAGCGTTTGAAGACCCGTTTGTAATGAAACCCGTGTTTAAATGTAATAGTTATATTTAAATTTAATTCTTGTAACCCCTAGGTTTGACCTTTTGGTTCACTTGGTGGCTCTAATGAACCAAACTAGAATAAAAGTTCATAATCAATCCAAGTAGAATATAGTATTCTATGTGTGCATGCTTATATTATATTATATATATATATATATATATATATATATTATGCAAACATGCTTCGCATATTAATTAATATGACGCATATTTTATATATATATATATATATGTGTGTGTGTGTGTGTGTGTGTGTGTGTGTGTGTGCATGCGCGCTAAATAAGATGAGACAAATTAATAACAAACCCCTCAAATATTTTATATTAAGTCCTAAGCGTTCAAAGATATTTGGAATATCGAACGTCGCCTTCTAGCATGATAAAAAATAATAGAGTATCAATTAATTATTATAAGTTTGTTGTGTCACCACGAGCTTATCTTAATTCTTTGAGATATTAATTTTATCACATTTGATGCTTATAAAGAAAATTGAACAATATTATTTTGTTGTGTCACCACAAGGACAATATTTTTCTTTTTTGAATATATGGAGTGCTAGGTTGGACTTAACTTAAATTATTTTAGTTCGGATATGCACACACTTGACCATTATGATTTAAGAGACATAATACAAGGAGTTGCATAGTTGATATAATTGATAAGAGTTGTCTACCTATTTATTTATATATAGTTTGTTGTGTCACCACAAGGCTATATACATTTGAAATGAGATCCTTAATCTCACTAGCAAATCTTTAATTCGATTTTGCCGAACTATATAAGTGAGAGTAATATAGTTTGAAGAAAATAGTGGGAGATACTAATTTAAAACAAGACCTAATTTATTTTGGTAATTAATAAAAGAATGTATGCTAAAATATTGTTTATTACAAATTTATTTACATAATTTTACAACGTCTAAATTACTATCACTGCGAAGCATATTAGATGCTATTTAATTGAACCGAATTAAACGAATTGGTTAAGGAATTTGAGAATAGTTCTCATGGCTGAAAAGCTATCTTATGTCCTTAATACGTCTATCCCTGCAATGGTTGTAGGCAATGCCTCTGAGGAGAAAATTGCTACTTTTAAAAAGTGGCAAGATGATGCACAGTTGGCTCAATGTATCATGCTCGCATCCATGAGTAACGAGCTTCAGCGTCAGCATGAAACTATGAATGTTCTTACTATATTCCTGCACATCAAGTAGTTGATGGTGAGAAAAGTAAGACTGATAGATAGCAGATATCTAAGGAGCTCTTTCGATCTAAAATGACCAATGATACTACAGTACAGATAAAAATCCTTAACATAATCAATTTGATTGATCAATTAGGACAACGGGTTTTGTCATGAATGGAGAGTTGAGCCAAGATTTGATCTTGCACTCACTCCCGGACTCCTTTCATAATTGTTGTGAATTTTTCATATGAACAAGCTAGATATCAGCCTCGCTGATTTGCTTAACATGTTGAAAAATGTTAAGAGCCACTTTCCAACCAAGAAAGACCATGTATTACTGGTAGGGGCCAAATGATCTTCTGAAAAGAAGAATGATTCAAAGAAGGTAAACAGAAAGGCAAAAACAAAGAATAATAAGAACAAAATTGATACGAATAGCAAATGAGTTTGCTTCCACTGCAATAAGCCTGGACACTAGAAAGGAAACTACAAGAAGCATCTTGTAGAGGCTAACCAAAAGAAGCTTAGTGAAGTTTCGGTTACAAATATAAATTTGTTCATGATTGAAATAAATTTTTCTTTAAGTCAAAGTTCTACTTGGGTATTGGATACCGGCATTGGTTATCATAAATATAGATTTATGAAGAGACCAAGTAAAAGTAGAAAGCTAAATAAAGGATAAGTAATCATATGTCTGGTAAATGAAGCAAAGGTTGCTGCATTAGCCATAGGAACTTATAGTTTAGCAATCCCTACGGGCAAATCTATTAAGTCAATAAGTTGTTATTGTATTTCAGTACTTGTTGGAAACATTATTTTTATTTTATTGTTGGACAATGAAATCTTTGGTATTATATTTAAGAACAATTGTTGTTTTATTTATAATAATAATAATATTTTGTATAGAACTGGAATATTACTTAATGAATTTTGTATACTTAACTTACGTAAAAAAAAATTGAATATTGAATAAATTAGTATAAGAAAAGGAGATGATCATTCAAAGAGTTGAATGTTTGTATTTGATGAAATATAAGTATGAATTATTTGAAAGGTTCAAAGAATTCAGAAGTGTAACAAATTGACAAAGTATTAAGATTCTTTTATTAGATCAAGGAATAAATACTTGTGCAATAAGTTTCTAGATCATCTTAAATGGTTTTCTCATAATGGACGCCTCCTGATACGCAATAATTGAATGATGTATCTGAATAGAAAAATCGTACCTTATTGGACATGGTGCTATCCATAATAATTTTACCAACATTCTAGTATCCTTCTGGGGTCATGTCCTAGAAATGGATTCATATCTACGAAAAAGGTAACCTCAAAATTCGGCCCCAAGACTCCATAAAAGTTATGGACAGGGAGGATTCTTAATCTTAAGTATGTTAAGATAAAGGTTGTCCAACTTATGTGAAAAGGTTTCAAAAGGATAAGCTTAGGACAAAATTTGACAAGTAGAGATTTGTGGGACATCCTAAAGTAAGTTTAGGGTATATGTTCTATAATCCTACTTAGCAAAAGGTGTTTGTTGCGAAACACGCTACCTTCTAAGATAAAGATGTTTATCATTGAAGGGGCTAGTGGGAGGATAATAAATCTTAAAGAGTTTAAGAACCACAAAATACTATAAATCAAATAAGAGGAACATGTAGATAGACCTATTGTACCACAACCGAATCGTAAATCTGGAATAGTACCGAAGATACCTAGGAGGCATGGATTCATCATAGATGATGATGATGATGATGATGAGGTACACATCATAGAAGATGATGAACTAGTTATATACGATGAGCTAATAGTTGTAGACACTCAGAGAAATGAATTAAAGTAAGTTTCTCAAAAATGGAACATTCGTTTTGGTGAAATAATCAAAAGAGTTTGATTTTATCAAAAATAAGAATGAACCTAGTGTGTACAAAAGGTTCAGTGGGAGCGTCGTGACATTCCTAGTTTTATATGTTGATATACTACGGATAAGGAATGACATACTAATGCTACAATCGATAAAGATAAAGTTATCTAAACATTCCTCCATGAATGATTTGGGAAGAGTATCGTAATTGGGGATAAAAATCTATATAGATAGATTTAAAAGGATGCTCGACTTAACCCAAGAAACGTATATTCATTTGATGCTAAAGTCGTTTAACATGACAAACTCCACGGGATGTCTCATATTGATGAGCTCTGTAGTGTATCTCTCTTAATAGTTCACATAGACTCATAAAAGAGAGATCGCATGAGTAACTATCATGTATGCAATGAAATGTACGAGACCTGATGTTGATCAGTTATATTCTGGAGAAGTTCACTCTGAGTCAGTGAAAAACATCTTAAAGTACTTAACCGACACTAAGGATGTGATCATATTCATGGTGATTCTAAATTAAAACTAGAGGGCTTAACAGACCCAAGTTTTTCAGACAAACTAAGACGACAGAAAATCCACTTTAAGGTAAAGCGTTACCTTGAACAGTGGTGCAGTGAATTAGAAAGGTTCCAAACAGTAAAGAGTTGCTAGTTTAGTGACAAAGACAAAGTATATAGCTATAAATGACTCTGCAAGTTGATTGTTTGGATGAAAAGTTCATTACAGAACTAGGAATAGTTCCTAAGTCTCATCTTGGATCTAAACATGTGTTGTGGTACTTTTATTTGATTATAGAAATTATTGAAAGATGGAAAATCACTATAGAGATAGTGGACTCTCAAGAACAACATTACATATCCGTTAACTAAAGCTTATCCAACAGCAGGATAATCGTCACTTAGAAAAGAAGGGTATGAGATACCATGGCGATTGACTTTAGTGCAAGTGGGAGATTAAAAGTATTATGCACACAAGCCAATTATGTTTGATGATAAAGCATATACTTTATAACAATCTTATTCATTTATTAATAAAAAGTATTAATTTATTAAAGGCTTTTAATTATCTACATGATGCTGCTTTATAATAGGTGATAAACCCATAATTTTAAGCAATGCTTTTAGAATAATGATGATGATCATTCTAATGAGATCTAAATTTTTAGAAAGCTTAAAACTAAAATAGTTCTCAATCGTTGGATTACTAAATTGGGGATTAGTGAATCCGAATAGATTGGTACATACGTTGCTTGCTCATTGGATGAGGATGATTGATCTCATGATCATTTGTGTGGAGATACTAAAGCAAGTATGTAGGTGTTTATTAGAGAATAAGTTCACTGAACGTGGCTCGCTAAGGAATACCTAATGGAGTTTTACTTGCCTGTCAATAGGAATTCCTGTAGTGATAGTAGTACAAGTGATCCTTGGACTTGACATCATCATAGTATCTTGTGTATGATTAGTTATACTTTGACTTATTCCTTAAGACCCTTAGGGTATATCAAAGGGTATGCTTGGGTATAATAAGTTGTACATGGAGATAATGTATGATCAATAAAGAATCTACCACTTCTAATAAAATAAGAGAAATATCCTATGTGATTCGATAAATAACAATCCAGTAGTCCTTGGCCAAGGCAGAATGAAATTAAAAAGGAGTTTCTAATTTATATTATTTGGAGTTGTGAATTTAAGGATCGAAATACATATAATTAAATAAATAAGACTTGACAGTAATTCCATGTCTTATATTTAATTGGAACATTGTATGGTGGAAGGATTGAATTGTATGGTAACTATTTACTCAAAGGTTCTTTTATGATTAATGTTGAAATTTATATTATCTAGAAAGTCGTTGATTGCTAGGGAGGCTTATCCCTATTGTAGAATAAATATTATTTATTTAAATAAATTAATCGTTTAATTTATTTATTTAAATAAGATTAGAATTGTTCTAATTGATTTATTCACAACCGGTTTAATATGGAGAACCTAAAGGGTCAAACCATAAAAGGAAGAATAATTATTTAAGAAGCAAATGGCATAATCGTAATAATAAGTTAAGTATATTTAATTTAATCTATGGTGATAGAATAAATTAAATAACTTAATATTTATTATTTAATATTTTAAAAATATTAAATATAAATTAATAAGATGAGTCTTATTATTATTATTACTATTATTAATTTTAATTTCTAAAAGAGTTTAGGAATTAATTAATAAAAGTACTCTCATATATCCTAATAAGATTAGGAGCCTAATTAATTAAAGAAATTTAATTAATTAAAATAAATCCCAATTCCTTAATTGTTAAGGAGGGTTGCATACATCTATAAATAAGAGGAGTCTTATTTTGGGTGTAGAGTTGTTGTTGACTTTTTCACAACAGACGTAATTTGAAGAGTTGGAGAGTACGTTCTTTTTCTATAGAGATAGAAAACTAGGGTTTAGCCAACCACCCTTCTTCTTGAATATTTCTTCTTCCTTGGTGGATCACCTCTAGAGGCCAAACACTTGGGTGGCTAACGTTGATCAAAGGAAAGAACCAAACCCGGTGGATTCAAGTGAAACGCGAAAGGGATTTGGAGGTGAACTTGTACCTGAGGAAGCTCGGATCTTCAGGGTATGATTCTTGTTCTTTATCTTTTTGTTTAATTAATAATTGTGCATAAAGGATGATCCGGGTATATGGTTTGTAAAATTTAAAACTCTGATTTTTACACGTTTTTGCTTATTTGTGCAATTTATTCTGGTGAGCATTTCCTCTGTCATTTAATAAATCTCTATTGGAAATCTATTTTTTGAACTTTCAACTCTATCTATATCCTTTTTATTGTCTGTTTTAGATCGTCCTTATTTTTGTCTAGTGGAACCAGATATTTTCGAGTAATTGTATGGCATTGAGAAGAAAAAGTTCAACATAGAGGCTTGCAGATCCATACATTAATTCTATCTGAGCTTTTTTAAGTTTAGTTTTCGATCATGTTTTAGACAACATTATTACAAATGTATTTAATCTCATAGATTGATAAAAAGTTTAAGCTTTGAAAATTCAACTCCTTTTCAATTATATGCCTATAATTTTGTGCCTTACGGAATACTAAGATGTGCTTAATTTAATGTAATAAGTTGGGCCGTCCTTGCTCATGCTTGCAATTGATGTTTAGATACGATCAAAGTTGTTTATGGTTCTCAATCAAAAGAGTTGAACAATTTTAATCATGCTATAAGGAGCAAAACTGCTGAGTCATGATTAACTTGTCTTGGTCAACTCCAAAGTGATTTCTGAAGGTCAATTAGGCTATTATTTTCTCTCTAACGATGGTGTCTTGAGATTGTATTGCATGCATGAGAATGAGAGCTGATATATTTGACAAAAATTAGCATGTTTTAATCCAGTTTACAAATAATGTGGATATAATGCTTACTTTTGCCTATTTTAATACAGATCAGAGGTTGAAAAGGTTCCACAGCGTCAAACACAGATGGAGAATAAAGGAATTGTTGTCTTTCTTGCATGCATATTTTTTGAAATTTTATCTCTTTTGAGGCTATTCGTAGATATGTTATTCAGTTTTTATAGAACAGATAATTCTAGGAATTTTTTTTGGGAGAGGTCTTCCTGGGGGTTTCTACTGTTGAGCAGTTGTGTTATAATTTTAATCGTTTCATTATAATTATGCCAAAGTGTCAAATTTTCTAGAATATGATCATATATATTTTCGTTGCATACACTTATTGTTGGCTTATCAAGTTCTATTTTTAGATGGTATTATCTAATAAATATATGCCCTTTTCATCAGATTACTCTTAACAGTTAACCATATGATGTGCTTCACTATTTTATGAACTCTATCGCAGCTGGTTCAAACTGGCTATAGGGTTATAGCTACCTGGAGATCGCTTAAAGATCATTGACAGGTGAGACCACAATAAAGTTAGTAATAGACCTTGAAGGAATTGATGATGACTATGATTGCTATTCTTTTCTCTCTAATGATGGTGATTGTATTGCATGCATGAGAATGAGAGTTGATATATTTGACAAAAATTAGCATGTTTTAATCCAGTTTACAAATAATATGGATATAATGCTTACTTTTGCCTATTTCAATGCAGATCAGAGATTGAAAAGGTTCCACAGCGTCAAACACAGATGAAGAATAAAGGAATTGTTGTATTTCTTGTATGCATATTTTTTGGAATTTTATCTCTTTTGAGGCTATTCGTAGATACGTTATTAAGTTTTTACAGAACAGATAATTCTAGGAAATTGTTTTGGTAGAGGTTTTCCTGGGGGTTTCTACTGTTGAGCAGTTGTGTTATAATTTTTATCGTTTCAAAGTGTCAAATTTTCTAGAATATGATCATATATATTTTCGTTGCATACACTTATTGTTGGCTTATCAAGTTCCATTTTTAGATGGTATTATCTAATAAATATATGCCCTTTTCATCAGATAGCTCTTAACTGTTAACCATATGATGTGCTTCACTATTTTATGAACTCTGTAGCAGCTGGTTCAAACTGGCTATAGGGTTATGGCTACCTGGAGGCCGCTTAAAGATCATTGACAGGTGAGAGCACAATAAAGTTAGCAATAGACCTTGAAGGAATTGATGATGACTATACTTGCTTGTGAGTTATTAACTGTTAATAAGAATCATCATTTGAACATAGTCCTGTTACACTGTAACAGGAAGAAGAACATTTTCAAGTTGGCATAAGGAGAATACATAATTTTTGAGAAAATTGAAAATGTATATACTAAGTGCAAGTTTGTTGCACAGTGTTTTGTATATGGTAAGAATTGAGGTTTGAAAACCCCTGCTTTCTTTCCCTGTGCATACAGGTGTGCTAAAGACTGATTATTCAATTGTTTTGTTGGCAGGTGATAGCCTGAACTCCTCTTTGGTTGTTGTGATCTCAGTAGATCTGGATGTGTTTAAAGCTTGTGTTGCTGTTGAATGCCTTGAGGTAAACTCAGCTTAAACCTCACAAACTTAAAGTTGTTAACTTCACAAACTTAAAGTTGTTAAAGCACATCGACTCTTTTAACCATCTTGACATGATTTTTGCCTGATCTGCGGATGCAGTCTGAAAATTTAGAACAACTGAGCAATGACCCCAGAGCAAAGGCTGCTGTCTTGGCTGATATGGACACAGTTGGAAGAGAAGCTCAGGTACTCTTATTTCTCTGATAGATTTTTTTTTGCAATTATGCTTTCAAATTATTGTTTTACCCCCAACAAATGACATAATACACTGCAGCTGAGAGGCTTTGAATTTGCTAAAGCTGTGACTTTGGTGCTTGAACCTTTTACTTTGGAGAATGGTCTACTCACACCAACATTTAAGGTGAGTGTCAGAGTTTTGTAAGACCTGAGAGCCATATATAATATGTTTCGGTTTAATCAAAAATAACAAGTTTTCACTCTTGTGTGCCTTTTCTTCTAGATCAAGAGACCTCATGCGAAGGCGTACTTTGCCAAAGCAATAGTAGACATGTATGCAGAGGTTGCGACCTCTGATCCCTCTACCCAGAAACTGTTGTAATATACAAAGGACAAGAAGAGAATACTAAATTGAAGACGAGATTTAATTTCCCACAACTCAAGCCAGTCTTTTACTAGGAAGAGAACTGGTAATGTGAACTTGACAGGATTCTAGCAGTCCTAGGCCTTTGTCGTAAAAAAAACCAATAAATTCATGTTAAATCTTTGGTACTTTTATATGATTCGTTGTATATAAATTGTTATACTGTATGTTGTAAAGAAATTGCCATTGATTTTTAGGAGGAGTATTAACAAAATAAAGCACTACACTAGAGAAGTTGCACAATTTATCTGTGTATGTAGTAAGGTATTGTTTTTAATTAGAGTATGGCAACCACTAGTAAATGGTATCTATTCAAGTGAGAGTGGCTTAAATTTGAATTGTAACATCATGTAATGTTGCAACAGTTGATTTTAATGTGCCATTTTTGCTTTGGTAGGTAATCATTATTTGCAGTTCATTCTTTTATTCAGCGTACTTTTATAAATTATAATCTCAGTATCATCAAAATGTTCAAGGTGAAAAGGCTCTCTGCAGAAGAGGCACAATTTTGGGGAGCCTCGAACTCAATGTAAAACAAATTCTTATATTTTATTTATAGAATTTGAATTCTTCATCTAGCTTAGCTGGTGATTTCTTTTATACTAATATACTGAAATTCTAATTCATCTACAAAAGATATAAAATTGTCCTTTTGTCACTATTTCTCTTTCAGTACATGAAATTATATTGTTCCTCCCATTGATATATGTACATTTTCCCTCTCTATTGGATATTTAGAAAGCTTCACGACACAAAATTTTAATATAAAAACATTTTAGCCTTACCCAACCGAGGAGGGATCTGATTACTCAATATATTGGGGTAAAGATGTGGAGATTAAGTTAGGCCCAGGCTGTGACGACCCCAAAATAGGTCCATTCCATCCAACCTATTCTGAGTCGCCAAATACATGGTACAGAAAACAACTACAACTTTATTACAACAATTGTCGTGCAAAATACAACAACACATATGCTGTGAGTTTAGATACAAATATATACCAAATGTAACTCTTGTTTTAACCGTGGACATCACCTCACAATGACACCTTACATAAAGGTATAGTCAAAAACTGTTTTAGAAATTAGAATATTTGGAAAGTGCTCAAGGAAACCTTCGTACATGGGAGGCCATGCGTCTAGGTTATGATAGATATCATATGGCCATGCGTCTAGGTTGACCCAATAGACCCCAAAGAAAAACGAGAAGATTACTATCATATTCTTCCCAATGGTGAGTCTTCTCTTGACATATCATTATCTCTACTGTCTCTAATAGAGAATTATACTTCAAACAAACACCAAGATTATATAGGTAGTGCTCGTATATATACTCAGCAAGTGGATGAGCACATCCCTGTCTTATGATGACACGAGGTTGTATGTCGTTAGACATCTTGTATGATAGTGGCAAAACACCCTTCCAACGTTGGGTACACCTTACCCTATTGGATTCACCAAATAAAACTACTAAATAAACTTTTCTATACTGCTTCGGGAGAACATCCACAGCTAGACACCACCGTTCTATTTTTCCGTTACCCTCGCTCGACCCAGCAACACTCTTATTACCTGAAAGGAATTGTGAAGCAAAAGGGTGAGCACAACTAGCTCAGTAAAGAATATCATGACTAAAGATAATTAAATTATCAATAGCCTTCATCAATAATAAATCAGAGATTTAGAACATATGGTAAATGATAAAAATTTCAACCATAGTTGCAGCAGAACGAGCAATCCATTAGAAGAGTCAAATAGATTATAAAGTCTATTATCTTCTCCATGTTAAAAATCCACCAACAATATTTTATCCCTGTAACATCAATCAACAATTCTGGTCCACAATCATATGAATAACTCATAATCATAACTGTAGTTCTAAATTCATCTTCTCATCCGGGACGAAGATAATTTTCATCACCTGAAACATCAAAGATCATGGTTACACCAAATCACATTTCCTGTTCATAATCATGTTAATAACTTCATCTTTGCACTACGGCCAAAGATATTCATTTTTATCACCAGTTGGTCATGTTTATCTCAATATCTGTTCATCTTTGCACTACTAGCCAAAGATATTCAACAACATGTCATCTTTGCACTACGGGCCTAAGATATTCATCAACAATTTATCTTTGCACTACAGGCCAAAGATATTCATCAATATTTCATCTTTGCACTACAGGCCAAAGATATTCCTCAACAGTTCATATTTGTACTACGGCCTAATATATTCATCAACAGTTCATATTTGCACTACAGGCCAAATATATTAATATCTCAAAGAAATATATAATCATTTATATAAACAATAATTATAACCATGTTGATCATTTCACCTTTGCACTTAAGCTGAAGATATTCAATTATAAATTCAATGGTCATGATCGTACTAGTCAATAATTCAACTTTGCACTACTGGCAAAGAGAACCCAAAGTCATGATCATACCAATAATCTACCCATCTTTACACTCAAGTGAAAGAGAATTTCAACATCAGGATTATAAAAATGTTATATATGATAATAAAAATAATATGATCAACATATAAATTTAATCGCAAGAGTAATATTCATAAATCAACTATAATTTGGTTAGAAAAAGGAAACCAATTTTATCGTGAATAGTAACTCGTGAATAGTAACTCGTGAATAGTAACTCATGAAAAGTAACCCCGACACAAAAAGGTAGAAATTCTACAATAAAATCCATACCAATATTTCGATATAATGATATTGAAAGAATAATATTTCTTAAGCTTATAAACAATTTATTTTAATTGTTTACACTTTCCTAAATAATGCATTTAATCATTCTAAAATGCCAAACTCATAAGATTTCATCACCAATAACCAAAAATCCTCATAAAAAATCTGCATATACCTCATATAGGATTCTCAAGCCATAAAATTCTATTTTTTTAATTTTCTTACTTCACAAAACATATTTAATTCATTTACTCATAACTAGACCATTTTCATGAAAAATACCAAATCAGTTCTAAAAATATTTCTTTTCTGGGATTTAGCATAATATAGTCCCATAGTGAACATATAGTTTTCTCAGAATTTTTAAAACTCATTTACTATTTTTCATATGGCCAAAACAGCCGAATATTTAGACATTTATCATAAATTGTACTTTTATCTAAAAATTCTGAAATTCACAGAGTATACTCCTATCATATACATGTACTCCCAATAAAAATTTTATCAATTTTGGAGTTAACCACAAGGAGTTATAAGCGGTTACTTTTAAAATAGTCTTTCCCCGTATAATTCATAACTCTTAATCTATACATCCAAAAATCACCATTTTTGGACACAATCAATAAAACTCATCAAAATATCATTTTAAATTTTTCCAGAATTTTCTAAAGGTCAGAAAAATTACAAAACTGAAAAACATAACAACCCTTAAAATCTCTTACTATCCCTTACCTCAAAAGAGCAGTACTTCTGATCTGTATAAGGCTGAAAGAAACTTGCACTGATGAATAGAAACTAACAGAGTATCTAAATACTCACAAAATACACTCAATAATATATAGAGAGAAAGAGAGAAAATTTATGAATTCTGGTGTGATTTTCAATTCTAAGTTAGCCCTCTATTTATAGGAAAATGTTAGCACGCCGAATCAGACTTAACCTGTAACATGATGGCTTTACCTGCTACTATTCCCACCCACCACATTTGAATAAAAATCTCAGCATATTTTTTCACCAACCAAGAGTGGGACCCACCAATTCTAGAATTTTCTACCAAAATGATTAACTCCGAAAATTCAACAATTTCTGAACCAGTCATCTCGTAAAATTCATAAGAAATCATACGTTCAATTTTAACGGTTCAAAATTTGTGGATATATACTCAACTTATATATGTATAACATATCCAAATATTACCACGATCCAACGATCGGATTAAAAATTATAACCCTCGCAAAATATCTTGAAAAACCTAATTTAATTTTCAATACCTCCGTTCCGACAAAAATACAGATAAAACACCTCAACATTAACTCCTTCATTTTTAACCACAAAAATATATCCCTCATTTATATCCACATAAAATAAATATTTCCTTATCATATGAATCAATAATTAATTATTCACAAATAATATTACAGAATCACATTTATGACAACCAGGCCGTTCCCAGGAAAGAGGGGGCTTTCCAATAAGAATTTTTCCTTACTGGCGCGCAATTAGGTGACCAAACCTCTCCTTAGACAGAACTTTCTAGACATTATCAATAATGTTATCTAATAATATTATTCAAATAATATAAATTATTGATCTGATAATGGAAAATACTGTGCAGTGACAATTATTGAACAATAATAATATAAAATATCAACGTAGCAATTATTGAATCAATAAAATAAAATATTGAACAGTAATTACTGTAACAATTATTGAGTAGTGCCTTCTTACGTAAGAATCAATAATTTCAAAAATACTATGCAATACCGTGTGCTACTGTGCAATAACGCGTATTACTGTATTTTAACCACCGGGTATTCTAACAGTGTTAACGGTAACAACTACGCCGTTATTTGTAAAAACTCAAATTTGTCGTTTTCTTTACCCGACAGTTATTCTGTTATGGTGCCCACAAATGGCTGCGCCGTCGTACGAATATTTTTCGACAGAAAGAATATTCCACGACCAAACGAATATTCCCCGACAACAATGAATATTTTATAACCACTTGTGTATTTTGAAAAAAAAATTCATATATCACCCTTAACTTTAACATTTATCAATTTAACCATTTACTGAATAGTAATTATAAGAAAAATTGAATACTTTTATTTCATAAAATTCGGGGTCTTACAATTTTCCCTCCTTATGAAATTTCGTCCCCGAAATTTACGTACCTGGTATTTCGAAGAGTTGAGAATACCTTGCTTCCATTTCAGATTCTATCTCTCAGATCATCATGATTTCTCCATTGCTCATCTCCCATGATAACTTCATTTGGGTTTCTCATTTGTTGGGAAGTCATGACAACCGCCATCCCTCGAACTACTCGACTTTGACTTGTCTGGAGCAGCATTTGGCGTCATCATTACCGTTGGAATATACTTTTCTATAGGACATATTCCTCCCTCAACTGCCTCTTCGTACTCCTCATTCATGATCTGAATAATCAATCTTCGATCCATATCGATTTCAGGTTGACCGCTATGTACAGGGTAATTCAAAACTCGATGTTGGGTTCTCCCAATTACTTTCCAAAAAGAGAAATTCATATCATTTATTTTAGCCTTCTTAGATCGAACATCTCTTTCCACAATATACACGTGTCGAGCGGCTTTTGCCCATGCATCACTTATTCTCACTCGTTCAGTTTTTTCTTCTTTCAGCTCAGATTCTATTTTTATCATCTTATAGTCTGCCAAAGAATGCTTCTGTTCAAGCATCACATATTGGGTAACACAAGCTTGAATTGTTGCATCCTTTTGTTCCACGACCGCCTGTCGTTCTTCTGCCTGCTCTTCTAACTCATGAATACGATTTTAAAATTCTACATTTTGATCATATAATACCTCTAATAAACTCTCCTCAGGTACTTCTTCTTCCTCTTCTTCCTCAGTCTCAGTTGTTACCTCTATGACTATCTCGGGTGCAACTATCAATTCTTCACTCACCACATGGATATCTCTAATTCCTTCTTCGTCTGACATCACATTATCACGGTTAGTGATTAGAGGTATCCCTACAGTCTCATTCACTCCATTGTTAGCATTCTCAGCTGCCATTCTCAAATACTGCCATAAAATAAGGGTTAATTAAACAAATTAACATATCACATAATATCCCAATATTATGACTGACCAACAAATAAGCTTAGGTAGGACACACTAGCGAAGGATTTACTCATCTCTCCCCTCCTAGTTGTATTCCCCGATCTTCGCCAGAGATCATATCCCTAAGCTCTGATACCAAATGTGACGACCCCAAAATATGTCCATTCCATCCAACCTATTCTGAGTCGCCAAATACATGGTACAGAAAACAACTATAACTTTATTACAACAATTGTCGTGCAAAATACAACAACACATATGCTGTGAGTTTGGATACAAATATATACCAAATGTAACTCTTGTTCTAACCGTGGACATCACCTCACAATGACACCTTACAAAAAGGTATAGTCAAAAACTGTTTTAGAAATTAGAATCTTTGGAAAGTGCTCAAGGAAACCTTCGTACATGGGAGGCCATGCGTCTAGGTTATGATAGATATCATATGGCCATGCGTCTAGGTTGACCCAATAGACCCAAAAGAAAAACGAGAAGATTACTATCATATTCTTCCCAATGGTGAGTCTTCTCTTGACATATCATTATCTCTACTGTCTCTAATTGAGAATTATACTTCAAACAAACACCAAGATTATATAGGTAGTGCTCGTATATATACTCAGCAAGTGGATGAGCACATCCCTGTCTTATGATGACACGAGGTTGTATGTCGTTAGACATCTTGTATGATAGTGGCAAAACACCCTTCCAACGTTGGGTACACCTTACCCTATTGGATTCACCAAATAAAACTACTAAATAAACTTTTCTATACTGCTTCGGGAGAACATCCACATCTAGAGACCACCGTTCTATTTCTCCGTTACCCTCGCTCGACCCAGCTACACTCTTATTACCTGAAAGGAATTGTGAAGCAAAAGGGTGAGCACAACTAGCTCAGTAAAGAATATCATGACTAAAGATAATTAAATTATCAATAGCCTTCATCAATAATAAATCAGAGATTTAGAACATATGGTAAATGATAAAAATTTCAACCATAGTTGCTGCGGAACGAGCAATCCATTAGAATAGTCAAATAGACTATAAAGTCTATTATCTTCTCCATGTTAAAAATCCACCAACAATATTTTATCCCTGTAACATCAATCAACAATTCTGGTCCACAATCATATGAATAACTCATAATCATAACTGTAGTTCTAAATTCCTCTTCTCATCCAAGACGAAGATAATTTTCATCTTCTGAAACATCAAAGATCATGGTTACACCAAATCACATTTCCTGTTCATAATCGTGCTAATAACTTCAGCTTTGCACTACGGCCAAAGATATTCATTTTTATCACCAGTTGGTCATGTTTATCTCAACATCTGTTCATCTTTGCACTACTGGCCAAAGATATTCAACAACATGTCATCTTTGCACTACGGGCCAAAGATATTCATCAACAATTCATCTTTGCACTACAGGCCAAAGATATTCATCAATATTTCATCTTTGCACTACAGGCCAAAGATATTCCTCAACAGTTCATATTTGCACTACAGGCCAAATATATTAATATCTCAAAGAAATATATAATCATTTATATAAACAATAATTATAACCATGTTGATCATTTCAACTTTGCACTTAAGCTGAAGATATTCAATTATAAATTCAATGGTCATGATCATATTAATCAAAAATTCAACTTTGCACTACTGGCCAAAGAGAACCCAAAGTCATGATCATACCAATAATCTACCCATCTTTACACTCAAGTGAAAGAGAATTTCAACATCAGGATTATAAAAATGTTATATATGATAATAAAAACAATATGATCAACATATAAATTTAATCGCAAGAGTAATATTCATAAATCAACTATAATTTGGTTAGAAAAAGGAAACCAATTTTATCGTGAATAGTAACTCGTGAATAGTAACTCATGAATAGTAACCCCGACACAAAAAAGGTAGAAATTCTACAATAAAACCAATACCAATATTTTGGTATAATGATATTGAAAGAATAATATTTCTTAAGCTTATAAACAATTTATTTTAATTGTTTACATTTTACTAAATAATGCATTTAATCATTCTAAAATGCCAAACTCATAAGATTTCATCACCAATAACCAAAAATCCTCATAAAAAATCTGCATATACCTCATATAGGATTCTCAAGCCATAAAATCCTATTTTTTAATTTTCTTACTTCACAAAACATATTTAATTCATTTACTCATAACTAGACCATTTTCATGAAAAATACCAAATCAGTTCCAAAAATATTTCTTTTCTGAAATTTAGCATAATATAGTCCCATAGTGAACATATAGTTTTTTCAGAATTTTTAAAACTCATTTACTATTTTTCATATGGCCAAAACAGCCGAATATTTAGACATTTATCATAAATTGTACTTTTATCTAAAAATTTTGAAATTCACAGAGTATACTCCTATCATATACATGTACTCCCAATAAAAATTTCATCAATTTTGGAGTTAACCACAAGGAGTTATAAGCGGTTACTTTTAAAATAGTCTTTCCCCGTATAATTCATAACTCTTAATCTATACATCCAAAAATCACCATTTTTGGACACAATCAATAAAATTCATCAAAATATCATTTCAAATTTTTCCAGAATTTTCTAAAGGTCAGAAAAATTATGAAACTGAAAAACATAACAACCCTTAAAATCTCTTACTATCCCTTACCTCAAAAAAGCAGTACTTCTGATCTGTATAAGGCTGAAGGAAACTTGCACTGATGAATAGAAACTAACAGAGTATCTAAATACTCACAAAATACACTCAATAATATAGTGAGAGAAAGAGAGAAAACTTATGAATTCTGGTGTGATTTTCAATTCTAAGTTAGCCCTCTATTTATAGGAAAATATTAGCACGCCGAATCAGACTTAACCTGTAACCTGATGGCTTTAACTGCTACTATTCCCACCCACCACATTTGAATAAAAATCTCAGCATATTTCTTCACCAACCAAGAGTGGGACCCACCAATTCTAGAATTTTCTACCAAAATGATTAACTCCGAAAATTCAACAATTTCTGAACCAGTCATCTCGCAAAATTCATAACAAATCATACGTTCAATTTTAACGGTTCAAAATTTGTGGATATATACTCAACTTATATATGTATAACATATCCAAATATTACCACGATCCAACGATCGGATTAAAAATTATAACTCTCGCAAAATATCTTAAAAACCCTAATTTAATTTTCAATACCTCCGTTCCGACAAAAATACAGATAAAACACCTCAACATTAACTCCTTCATTTTTAACCACAAAAATATATCCCTCATTTATATCCACATAAAATAAATTTTTCCTTATCATATGAATCAATAATTAATTATTCTCAAATAATATTACAGAATCACATTTATGACAACCAGGCCGTTCCCAGGAAAGAGGGGGCTTTCCAATAAGAATTTCAACTTACTGGCACGCAATTAGGTGACCAAACCTCTCCTTAGACAGAACTTTCTAGACATTGCCAATAATGTTATCTAATAATATTATTCAAATAATAAGAATTATTGATCTGATAATGGAAAATACTGTGTAGTGACAATTATTGAAACAACAGTAATATAAAATATCAACGCAGCAATTATTGAATCAATAAAATAAAATACTGAACAGTAATTACTGTAACCATTATTGAGTAGTGCCTTCTTACGTAAGAATCAATAATTTCAAAATACTATGCAATACTGTGTGCTACTATGCAATAACGCGTATTACTGTATTTTAACCACCGGGTATTCTAACAGTGTTATCGGTAACAACTACGCCGTTATTTGTAAAAACTCAAATTTGTCGTTTTCTTCACCCGACAGTTATTCTGTTATGGGGCCCACAAATGGCTGCGCCGTCATACGAATATTTTTCGACAGAAAGAATATTCTACGACCAAACGAATATTCTCCGACAACAATAAATATTTTATAACCGCTTGTGTATTTTGAAAAAAAAAATTTATATATCACCCTTAACGTTAACATTTATCAATTTAATCATTTACTGAATAGTAATTATAAGAAAAATTGAATACTTTTATTTCATAAAATTCGGGGTCTTACAATCTCCCCTCCTTATGAAATTTCGTCCCCGAAATTTACATAACTGGTATTTCGAAGAGTTGAGAATACCTTGCTTCCATTTCAGATTCTATCTCTCAGATCATCATGATTTCTCCATTGCTCATCTCCCATGATAACTTCATTTGGGTTCCTCATTTGTTGGGAAGTCATGACAACCGTCATCCCTCGAACTACTCAGCTTTGACTTGTCTGGAGCAGCATTTGGCGTCATCATTACCGTTGGAATATACTTTTCTATAGGACATATTCCTCCCTCAACTGCCTCTTCGTACTCCTCATTCATGATCTGAACAATCAATCTTCGATCCATATCGAATTCAGGTTGACCGCTATGTACAGGGTAATTCAAAACTCGATGTTGGGTTCTCCCAATTACTTTTCAAAAAGAGAAATTCATATCATCTATTTTAGCCTTCTTAGATCGAACATCTCTTTCCACAATATCCACGTGTCGAGCGGCTTTTGCCCATGCATCACTTATTCTCACTCGTTCAGTTTTTTCTTCTTTCAGCTCAGATTCCATTTTTATCATCTTATACTCTGCCAAAGAATGCTTCTGTTCAAGCATCACATATCGGGTAACACAAGCTTGAATTGTTGCATCCTTTTGTTCCACGACCGCCTGTCGTTCTTCTGCCTGCTCTTCTAACTCATGAATACGATTTTAAAATTCTACATTTTGATCATATAATACCTCTAATAAACTCTCCTCAGGTACTTCTTCTTCCTCTTCTTCCTCAGTCTCAGTTGTTACCTCTGTGACTATCTCGGGTGCAACTATCAATTCTTCACTCACCACATGGATATCTCTAATTCCTTCTTCGTCTGACATCACATTATCACGGTTAGTGATTAGAGGTATCCCTACAGTCTCATTCACTCCATTGTTAGCATTCTCAGCTGCCATTCTCAAATACTGCCATAAAACAAGGGTTAATTAAACAAATTAACATATCACATAATATCCCAATATTATGACTAACCAACAAATAAGCTTAGGTAGGACACACTAGCGAAGGATTTACTCATCTCTCTCCTGCTTGTTGTATTCCCCGATCTTCGCCAGAGATCATATCCCTAAGCTCTGATACCAAATGTGACGACCCCAAAATATGTCCATTCCATCCAACCTATTCTGAGTCGCCAAATACATGGTACAGAAAACAACTACAACTTTATTACAATAATTATCGTGCAAAATACAACAACACATATGCTGTGAGTTTGGATACAAATATATACCAAATGTAACTCTTGTTCTAACCGTGGACATCACCTCACAATGACACCTTACAAAAAGGTATAGTCAAAAACTGTTTTAGAAATTAGAATCTTTGGAAAGTGCTCAAGGAAACCTTCGTACATGGGAGGCCATGCGTCTAGGTTATGATAGATATCATATGGCCATGCGTCTAGGTTGACCCAATAGACCCCAAAGAAAAACGAGAAGATTACTATCATATTCTTCCCAATGGTGAGTCTTCTCTTGACATATCATTATCTCTACTGTCTCTAATTGAGAATTATACTTCAAACAAACACCAAGATTATATAGGTAGTGCTCGTATATATACTCAGCAAGTGGATGAGCACATCCCTGTCTTATGATGACACGAGGTTGTATGTCGTTAGACATCTTGTATGATAGTGGCAAAACACCCTTCCAACGTTGGGTACACCTTACCCTATTGGATTCACCAAATAAAACTACTAAATAAACTTTTCTATACTACTTCGGGAGAACATCCACAGCTAGAGACCACCGTTCTATTTCTCCGTTACCCTCGCTCGACCCAGCTACACTCTTATTACCTGAAAGGAATTGTGAAGCAAAAGGGTGAGCACAACTAGCTCAGTAAAGAATATCATGACTAAAGATAATTAAATTATCAATAGCATTCATCAATAATAAATCAGAGATTTAGAACATATGGTAAATGATAAAAATTTCAACCATAGTTGCAGCGGAACGAGCAATCCATTAGAAGAGTCAAATAGACTATAAAGTCTATTATCTTCTTTATGTTAAAAATCCACCAACAATATTTTATCCCTGTAACATCAATCAACAATTCTGGTCCACAATCATATGAATAACTCATAATCATAACTGTAGTTCTAAATTCCTCTTCTCATCCAGGACGCAGATAATTTTCATCACCTGAAACATCAAAGATCATGGTTACACCAAATAACATTTCCTGTTCATAATCATGCTAATAACTTCATCTTTGCACTACGGCCAAAGATATTCATTTTTATCACCAGTTGGTCATGTTTATCTCAACATCTGTTCATCTTTGCACTACTGGCCAAAGATATTCAACAACATGTCATCTTTGCACTACGGGCCAAAGATATTCATCAACAATTCATCTTTGCACTACAGGCCAAAGATATTCATCAATATTTCATCTTTGCACTACAGGCCAAAGATATTCCTCAACAGTTCATATTTGCACTACGGCCAAATATATTCATCAACAGTTCATATTTGCACTACAGGCCAAATATATTAATATCTCAAAGAAATATTTAATCATTTATATAAACAATAATTATAACCATGTTGATCATTTCACCTTTGCACTTAAGCTGAAGATATTCAATTATAAATTCAATGGTCGTGATCATACTAGTCAATAATTCAACTTTGCACTACTGGCCAAAGAGAACTCAAAGTCATGATCATACCAATAATCTACCCATCTTTACACTCAAGTGAAAGAGAATTTCAACATCAGGGTTATAAAAATGTTATATATGATAATAAAAATAATATGATCAACATATAGATTTAATCTCAAGAGTAATATTCATAAATCAACTATAATTTGGTTAGAAAAAGGAAACCAATTTTATCGTGAATAGTAACTCGTGAATAGTAACTCATGAATAGTAACTCGTGAATAGTAACTCATGAATAGTAACCCCGACACAAAAAAGGTAGAAATTCCACAATAAAATTTATACAAATATTTTGGTATAATGATATTGAAAGAATAATATTTCTTAAGCTTATAAACAATTTATTTTAATTATTTACACTTTACTAAATAATGTATTTAATCATTCTAAAATGCCAAACTCATAAGATTTCATCACCAATAACCAAAAATCCTCATAAAAAATCTGTATATACCTCATATAGGATTCTCAAGCCATAAAATCCTATTTTTTAATTTTCTTACTTCACAAAACATATTTAATTTATTTATTCATAACTAGACTATTTTTATGAAAAATACCAAATCAGATCCAAAAATATTTCTTTTCTGGAATTTAGCATAATATAGTCCCATAGTGAACATATAGTTTTCTCAGAATTTTAAAAACTCATTTACTATTTTTCATATGGCCAAAACAGTCGAATATTTAGACATTTATCATAAATTGTACTTTTATCTAAAAATTCTGAAATTCACAGAGTATACTCCTATCATATACATGTACTCCCAATAAAAATTTCATCAATTTTGGAGTTAACCACAAGGAGTTATAAGCGGTTACTTTTAAAATAGTCGTTCCCCGTATAATTCATAACTCTTAACCTATACATCCAAAAATCACCATTTTTGGACACAATCAATAAAATTCATCAAAATATCATTTCAAATTTTTCCAGAATTTTCTAAAGGTCAGAAAAATTACAAAACTGAAAAACAT
This sequence comes from Panax notoginseng, assembly GCA_016801055.1. Taxonomy (NCBI): domain Eukaryota; kingdom Viridiplantae; phylum Streptophyta; class Magnoliopsida; order Apiales; family Araliaceae; genus Panax; species Panax notoginseng. The sequence continues at coordinate 217,234,529 of CM029014.1, read as the reverse complement.
AACAACCCTTAAAATCTCTTACTATCCCTTACCTCAAAAGAGCAGTACTTCTGATCTGTGTAAGGCTGAAAGAAACTTACACTGATGAATAGAAACTAACAGAGTATCTAAATACTCACAAAATACACTCAATAATATAGAGAGAGAAAGAGAGAAAACTTATGAATTCTGGTGTGATTTTCAATTCTAAGTTAGCCCTTTATTTATAGGAAAATGTTAGCACGCCGAATCAGACTTAACCTGTAACCTGATGGCTTTACCTGCTACTATTTCCACCCACCACATTTGAATAAAAATCTCAGCATATTTTTTCACCAACCAAGAGTGGGACCCACCAATTCTAGAATTTTCTACCAAAATGATTAACTCCGAAAATTCAACAATTTCTGAACCAATCATCTCGTAAAATTTATAACAAATCATACGTTCAATTTTTACGGTTCAAAATTTGTGGATATATACTCAACTTATATATGTATAACATATCCAAATATTACCACGATCCAACGATCGGATTAAAAATTATAACCCTCGCAAAATATCTAAAAAACCCTAATTTGATTTTCAATACCTCAACATTAACTCCTTCATTTTTAACCACAAAAATATATCCCTCATTTATATCCACATAAAATAAATATTTCCTTATCATATGAATCAATAATTAATTATTCACAAATAATATTACAGAATCACATTTATGACAACCAGGCCGTTCCTAGGAAAGAAGGGGGCTTTTCAATAAAAATTTCTCCTTACTGGCGCGCAATTAGGTGACCAAACCTCTCCTTAGACAGAACTTTCTAGACATTGCCAATAATGTTATCTAATAATATTATTCAAATAATATAAATTATTGATCTGATAATATAAAATACTGTGCAGTGACAATTATTGAACAATAATAATATAAAATTTTAACGTAGCAATTATTGAATCAATAAAATAAAATATTGAACAGTAATTACTGTAACAATTATTGAGTAGTGCCTTCTTACGTAAGAATCAATAATTTCAAAAATACTATGCAATATCGTGTGCTACTGTGGAATAAAGCATATTACTGTATTTTAACCACCGGGTATTCTAACAGTGTTAACGGTAACAACTACGCCGTCATTTATAAAAACTCAAATTTGTCGTTTTCTTCATCCGACAGTTATTCTGTTATGGGGCCCACAAATGGTTGTGCCGTCGTACGAATATTTTTCAACAGAAAGAATATTCTACGACCAAACGAATATTTCCCGACAACAATGAATATTTTATAACCACTTGTGTATTTTGAAAAAAAAAATTCATATATCACCCTTAACTTTAACATTTATCAATTTAACCATTTACTGAATAGTAATTATAAGAAAAATTGAATACTTTTATTTCATAAAATTCGGGGTCTTACAATCTCCCCTCCTTATGGAATTTCTTCCCCAAAATTTACGTACCTGGTATTTCGAAGAGTTGAGAATACCTTGCTTCCATTTCAGATTCTATCTCTCAGATCATCATGATTTCTCCATTGCTCATCTCCCATGATAACTTCATTTGGGTTCCTCATTTGTTGGGAAGTCATGACAACCGCCATCCCTCGAACTACTCGGTTTTGACTTGTCTGGAGCAGCATTTGGCGTCATCATTACGATTGGAATATACTTTTCTATATGACATATTCCTCCCTCAACTGCCTCTTCGTACTCTTCATTCATGTTCTGAATAATCAATCTTCGATCCATATCGAATTCAGGTTGACCGCTATGTACAGGGTAATTCAAAACTCGATGTTGGGTTCTCCCAATTACTTTTCAAAAAGAGAAATTCATATCATTTATTTTAGCCTTCTTAGATCGAACATCTCTTTCCACAATATTCACGTGTCGAGCGGCTTTTGCCCATGCATCACTTATTCTCACTCGTTCAGTTTTTTCTTCTTTCAGCTCAGATTCTATTTTTATCATCTTATAGTCTGCCAAAGAATGCTTCTGTTCAAGCATCACATATTGGGTAACACAAGCTTGAATTGTTGCATCCTTTTGTTCCACGACCGCCTGTCGTTCTTCTGCCTGCTCTTCTAACTCATGAATACGATTTTAAAATTCTACATTTTGATCATATAATACCTCTAATAAACTCTCCTCAGGTACTTCTTCTTCCTCTTCTTCCTCAGTCTCAGTTGTTACCTCTGTGACTATCTCGGGTGCAACTATCAATTCTTCACTCACCACATGGATATCTCTAATTCCTTCTTCGTCTGACATCACATTATCACGGTTAGTGATTAGAGGTATCCCTACAGTCTCATTCACTCCATTGTTAGCATTCTCAGCTGCCATTCTCAAATACTGCCATAAAATAAGGGTTAATTAAACAAATTAACATATCACATAATATCCCAATATTATGACTGACCAACAAATAAGCTTAGGTAGGACACACTAGCGAAGGATTTACTCATCTCTCCCCTCCTAGTTGTATTCCCCGATCTTCGCCAGAGATCATATCCCTAAGCTCTGATACCAAATGTGACGACCCCAAAATATGTCCATTCCATCCAACCTATTCTGAGTCGTCAAATACATGGTACAGAAAACAACTATAACTTTATTACAACAATTGTCGTGCAAAATACAACAACACATATGCTGTGAGTTTGGATACAAATATATACCAAATGTAACTCTTGTTCTAACCGTGGACATCACCTCACAATGACACCTTACAAAAAGGTATAGTCAAAAACTGTTTTAGAAATTAGAATCTTTGGAAAGTGCTCAAGGAAACCTTCGTACATGGGAGGCCATGCGTCTAGGTTATGATAGATATCATATGGCCATGCGTCTAGGTTGACCCAATAGACCCCAAAGAAAAACGAGAAGATTACTATCATATTCTTCCCAATGGTGAGTCTTCTCTTGACATATCATTATCTCTACTGTCTCTAATTGAGAATTATACTTCAAACAAACACCAAGATTATATAGGTAGTGCTCGTATATATACTCAGCAAGTGGATGAGCACATCCCTGTCTTATGATGACACGAGGTTGTATGTCGTTAGACATCTTGTATGATAGTGGCAAAACACCCTTCCAACGTTGGGTACACCTTACCCTATTGGATTCACCAAATAAAACTACTAAATAAACTTTTCTATACTGCTTCGGGAGAACATCCACATCTAGAGATCACCGTTCTATTTCTTCGTTACCCTCGCTCGACCCAGCTACACTCTTATTACCTGAAAGGAATTGTGAAGCAAAAGGGTGAGCACAACTAGCTCAGTAAAGAATATCATGACTAAAGATAATTAAATTATCAATAGCCTTCATCAATAATAAATCAGAGATTTAGAACATATGGTAAATGATAAAAATTTCAACCATAGTTGCAGCGGAACGAGCAATCCATTAGAAGAGTCAAATAGACTATAAAGTCTATTATCTTCTCCATGTTAAAAATCTACCAACAATATTTTATCCCTGTAACATCAATCAACAATTCTGGTCCACAATCATATGAATAACTCATAATCATAACTGTAGTTCTAAATTCCTCTTCTCATCCAGGACGAAGATAATTTTCATCACCTGAAACATCAAAGATCATGGTTACACCAAATCACATTTCCTGTTCATAATCGTGCTAATAACTTCAGCTTTGCACTACGGCCAAAGATATTCATTTTTATCACCAGTTGGTCATGTTTATCTCAACATCTGTTCATCTTTGCACTACTGGCCAAAGATATTCAACAACATGTCATCTTTGCACTACGGGCCAAAGATATTCATCAACAATTCATCTTTGTACTACAGGCTAAAGATATTCATCAATATTTCATCTTTGCACTACAGGCCAAAGATATTCCTCAACAGTTCATATTTGCACTACGGCCAAATATATTCATCAACAGTTCATATTTGCACTACATGCCAAATATATTAATATCTCAAAGAAATATATAATCATTTATATAAACAATAATTATAACCATGTTGATCATTTCACCTTTGCACTTAAGCTGAAGATATTCAATTATAAATTCAATGGTCATGATCGTACTAGTCAATAATTCAACTTTGCACTACTGGCAAAGAGAACCCAAAGTCATGATCATACCAATAATCTACCCATCTTTACACTCAAGTGAAAGAGAATTTCAACATCAGTGTTATAAAAATGTTATATATGATAATAAAAACAATATGATCAACATATAGATTTAATCTCAAGAGTAATATTCATAAATCAACTATAATTTGGTTAGAAAAAGGAAACCAATTTTATCGTGAATAGTAACTCGTGAATAGTAACTCATGAATAATAACTCGTAAATAGTAACTCATGAATCGTAACTCGTGAATAGTAACTCATGAATAGTAACCCCGACACAAAAAAGGTAGAAATTCCACAATAAAATTTATACCAATATTTTGGTATAATGATATTGAAAGAATAATATTTCTTAAGCTTATAAACAATTTATTTTAATTATTTACACTTTACTAAATAATGTATTTAATCATTCTAAAATGCCAAACTCATAAGATTTCATCACCAATAACCAAAAATTCTCATAAAAAATCTGCATATACCTCATATAGGATTCTCAAGCCATAAAATCCTACTTTTTAATTTTCTTACTTCACAAAACATATTTAATTCATTTACTCATAACTAGACCATTTTCATGAAAAATACCAAATCAGTTCTAAAAATATTTCTTTTCTGGGATTTAGCATAATATAGTCTCATAGTTAACATATAGTTTTCTCAGAATTTTTAAAACTCATTTACTATTTTTCATATGGCCAAAACAGCCGAATATTTAGACATTTATCATAAATTATACTTTTATCTAAAAATTCTGAAATTCACAGAGTATACTACTATCATATACATGTACTCTCAATAAAAATTTCATCAATTTTAGAGTTAACCAGAAGGAGTTATAAGCGGTTACTTTTAAAATAGTCTTTCCCCGTAAAATTCATAACTGTTAATCTATACATCCAAAAATCACCATTTTTGGACACAATCAATAAAACTCATCAAAATATCATTTCAAATTTTTCCAGAATTTTCTAAAGGTCAGAAAAATTACAAAACTGAAAAACATAACAACCCTTAAAATCTCTTACTATCCCTTACCTCAAAAGAGCAGTACTTCTGATCTGTATAAGGCTGAAAGAAACTTGCACTGATGAATAGAAACTAACAGAGTATCTAAATACTCACAAAATATACTCAATAATATAGAGAGAGAAAGAGAGAAAATTTATGAATTCTGGTGTGATTTTCAATTCTAAGTTAGCCCTCTATTTATAGGAAAATGTTAGCACGCCGAATCAGACTTAACCTGTAACATGATGGCTTTACCTGCTACTATTCCCACCCACCACATTTGAATAAAAATCTCAGCATATTTTTTCACCAACCAAGAGTGGGACCCACCAATTCTAGAATTTTCTACCAAAATGATTAACTCCGAAAATTCAACAATTTCTGAACCAGTCATCTCGTAAAATTCATAAGAAATCATACGTTCAATTTTAACGGTTCAAAATTTGTGGATATATACTCAACTTATATATGTATAACGTATCCAAATATTACCACGATCCAACGATCGGATTAAAAATTATAACCCTCGCAAAATATCTTGAAAACCCTAATTTAATTTTCAATACCTCCGTTCCGATAAAAATACAGATAAAACACCTCAACATTAACTCCTTCATTTTTAACCACAAAAATATATCCCTCATTTATATCCACATAAAATAAATATTTCTTTATCATATGAATCAATAATTAATTATTCACAAATAATATTACAGAATCACATTTATGACAACCAGGCCGTTCCCAGGAAAGAGGGGGCTTTCCAATAAGAATTTTTCCTTACTGGCGCGCAATTAGGTGACCAAACCTCTCCTTAGACAGAACTTTCTAGACATTACCAATAATGTTATCTAATAATATTATTCAAATAATATAAATTATTGATCTGATAATGGAAAATACTGTGCAGTGACAATTATTGAACAACAATAATATAAAATTTCAATGTAGCAATTATTGAATCAATAAAATAAAATATTGAACAGTAATTACTGTAACAATTATTGAGTAGTGCCTTCTTACGTAAGAATCACTAATTTTAAAAATACTATGCAATACCGTGTGCTACTGTGCAATAATGCGTATTACTGTATTTTAACCACCGGGTATTCTAACAGTGTTAACGGTAACAACTACGCCGTTATTTGTAAAAATTCAAATTTGTCGTTTTCTTCACCCGACAGTTATTCTGTTATGGGGCCCACAAATGGCTGCGCCGTCGTACGAATATTCTCCGACAGAAAGAATATTCCATGACCAAACGAATATTCTCCGACAACAATGAATATTTTATAACCACTTGTGTATTTTGAAAAAAAAAATCATATATCACCCTTAACTTTAATATTTATCAATTTAACCATTTACTGAATAGTAATTATAAGAAAAATTGAATACTTTTATTTCATAAAATTCGGGGTCTTACACAAGTTGTCGACTAATGAATTATTAAGAAAATCGTGTATGGAAAGTTTTTCTGTGAAGGTGCCGCCTTAATTTTTCAAAGAAGGTATATGCTTTTGCTAGATGAACTAATTATGCAACTCTGAAAAGTGTTACCTGTCATTTTTATCGGTGTGGTTTTGGTTTCCGCTTAGATTGGTGTGGTTTTGGTTTTCACTTAGATTTTTTTCCCATTGTAGAGTTGGCAAGGATAATACTAATTAAGGTTGTTATTTTTTGTTTTTTGGTAGCACCTTTGTGGGAAAAATTCTGTATTTTTGTTCTTAAATTTTACCCCCACACTTGTAAATGAAGATAGAGTATGACATTGTTTTCAATTATTATAGTTGAGTTTTCATACACTTAGCCCCATGCAAGTTGAATTCTTTTAGAAAGTCCTATTACTATAATTTTGTTTTCCATTTTGTGTTGTTATAGATTTATAGGAAATAGAGTGTAAATATATAAAAGTTAAGTAGTTCTTAGTCTTTCATTATTAATTATGTCATGGAATGGAATGCTACATACAATTTAATCTCCATCTGGAAATATTACTTTTTAGTCATAAAAATATTACTTTTTGCGATGCACAAGTGACATAAATTTTTAATTTTATCGCTAAAAAATATTAGTAGGGATCCTGATCAGTGAAATTGTCTTGGTGAATGATACAAATGATAAAATGAAGCGGGCTTTAAAGCCCTGAGATTATTATTTGGTACCCAGAACTAGGAATTATTAGCTCAAAGGTTTAGAACATTGTGCCAACAAAAAACTTTTAGAGTTTTTCTATTGTACAAATATGTGCCTAAGCATAAAGAATGGCCCAAAGATGTTACTAACAGTCGATGCAGAGTGTTTGACATGGTATTTGTAAATGTAATTGTTATTTTTAGAAGATAAAATTAGTTTTTATAAATTTTAGCTCACATAAATGTAAGTTTAATTTATTATTATCACAAGATAAAATTGGTATTTTAAAATTTTTAGCTCACATAAATGTAAGTTCAATTTATTATTCATCTGAAAATATACTTATAAAAATACTAAATTTAACTGTGAAAATATCATTTTTTTTACAAATTAAAAGGTCAGTAGGTTTATTTATATGTTACATAATTTGACGGTTTAGTTAAATATGACATAATTTTGACTTTATGTTTAAAAGGAAAATTGATACTCGATGACAAAAGGACAATTTTATATCTTTTGCATATGATGTGGAGACTTAACTTTCTGGTATTTTTTTGCTGCATTGTCCTTAACAACATTTATGCGCTATACTACTTATGCCCCATGCACATTCTTTTCACACTCAGAATCAATAGTCACATACTTAGAGCGTAATATACAAATCGGCAATAGTCACATACTTATAGTGTAATGCACAAATCGGTAAACTCTCAACACTATCCCCTACAATATATATTCATTTGTTTTTCTGTGTAAAATTTGATCATCGCACAACAATTTATCATCTTTTTATTATATTTTAATTTATTAATTGTACGTATATATTTATTATTAAAAAATTAAATAATCGTGTCGTAACGCGCAGATTTGTATCTAGTTATGTTTCTAAACGTAAAAATATTATTTTTATTCTGACTATATCAACAACCAAAAAATATAACTACGTCTTAATTATTTTTCATTTAATATGTCCAATTATACATACTACTAGTAGAGATACACACATACATGTACGTGTACACAGAGGAATTCAATCCGGTCCTCTGTCTCCCTCCCCGCCGTCTCTGTCCCTCATTGCTAAGACTTCTCTCCCATTTTTCTCTTCTAAACCTCTCTTTCCCTCCTTTGGTAAAAACGTGTCTCCAACATTCTGCTCACCTACCTCCGTTTTTCTCTCTTGAAATTCAACACCATATTCAAATCTCTCTCATTAAACAATGTGCCAATTGGGTTCTCCAAAATTCTCCAGAAAATCATAAAAGGTTCTGACTCTGTCATGACTCTGGGTTTATATGACTTTTCACATTTGGAAAGTGTTGGGTATGTGTAATAAAACATGTCTTTAAAATCTGTACCAATCTGGGTTTGTACCATTCACTCCCATTCTCAATTGGGTATTTCAGATTTGGTTCATAAACGATCTGGGTTTCCTTTGAATTTGAGGGTTGATTTTGGTAGACACAGAAAAAGGGAGTGTTTTGCTTTGTTGTCTCAAAGGAAAAAAAGACCAGTTGAAGATGAGAAGCCTGTGTTGGGTTCTTCTGCTGGAATTGATCAGACCCAGATCACTGAATCAATTGGGCTTCACAAAGATTTGAACTCTCTTCCAAGTGAGTTAACTCTATACAGTTCTTGAAAGTTTATAATTGCAATTGCTTTTATATTTTATTATGCACTTATGACTAGGAAATGCTTGCTGCAATTTGGGGCCTCGTAAAAGAAATATTTTTAATTGCAGAGCTGGTAGTTTTGGCCTAATCAAAGTACCAAATATATGAGCTTGATAGTGCCTTTTGCTATTTGGTGCATTATAAAAGTTGCAATTTTTAATTGCCCAAATCATTGTCGGGCAATTGGAAACATAAAGATTGAATTTGCATACTATATTTTGAAGGACTGAAGATCAATTAAGAGAACATTTTCATTTGGGTTTTGATATGGTCGTGAGTAGGGTATTAGAGCAGGTTAATTAGTGCTTTTTCGGTGCCATTTACTACTCCGGTAATGGTGTTTGCAATACGGTGATAATCATGAACACATTTTTTAAGATTCAAGTTTTTGGGAAAGAAGGTAGAGCCACGACGCCAAGGCGGTCCCAGGACGTATAGGCAATAAGGCGCCCGCTATGACGTCTGTATGGCGACAAGTCGTTAATAAGGTGCAATTTATACATTATTTATTTTATTTCAAAAGTATATTGCACAATAAAATTTTATATAATCTAAAACTCAAAACATAATAACTAACACTATGAAAAAGTCTCCACTCTTTGCTGTTTTTAGTCATAGCTCAAGCAAAGTCATCAATTACGAAGTCATTTCCGTATCTCTCACAAGCATTACTCTCATTCAAAGGAGTAGGGTCATGGGTTGAGTTACTTGGGTAATTGAAAAAGTCTATGGGTTATGATGAGTCATGGTAAAAAATAACTTAATCACTTAAATTGAGTCCGCTACCAATGCGTGAGCCTTGGCGGCTCGGCATCCAAGGCATTTCCTTGCCCTTCTCCAACGCCAGGACGCCATGACAACTATGGGTAGAGCTTGTCTGTTTTTACAAAATTTAAAAAGAATGATGCCTTTTACTGGTTTGGAATCCTACAATTTTGAGGCAGTAATCAATTTTTATTCCTATATGAAATAATGAAAGACAATTGGGAAGTTTGTGGTTCTGAAATGTAGGATGTGGAATGCTTGTCATACAATTTAACTTATTTGAGATGGCTCCGAAAGTTTAAATCATGGTTGACAAGCATTAGTTGTATGCTGTGATGGTGTGTTATTCCAAATGTTCCATTCCTATTATAATAAATATAAAACATGATGATAATATGACTTTGTCTTTGTTCATGTACAACTTAGTGACTTTGGAACATCATAAATTACAGGGCCTTTATCTGCAACTGATCTTTCTTCTTCTCCTAATGAGGGTTTGAAGGTGCGGGTCGCATATCAGGTAATAGACTATCTTCTCCTAATTATTGGCAGCTTTAGTGTTATTCTTATGTTAATTTTTTTTAGCGCAGGGGGTTCCAGGTGCATATAGTGAAGCTGCTGCACTTAAAGCATATCCAAATTGTGAGACTGTCCCATGCGACCAGTTTGAAGCTGCATTCAAGGTCCATATTTTTATACACAACTATTGAAATGTCGTGTACAAATATACATGTTATGACCATCTTCTAAGTTATGATTTTATTTTGCAGGCAGTTGAGCTGTGGTTGGTAGAGAAAGCAGTACTCCCCATTGAGAATTCTGTGGGCGGAAGCATCCATCGTAATTATGACTTACTACTTCGTCATAGGCTGCACATAGTAGGGGAAGTGCAATTGGTTGTTAACCACTGTCTTTTAGGTTTGCCTGGGATCAGAAAGGAGGAGCTAAAACGTGTTTTAAGCCACCCCCAGGTTGAGCTATCTTTTTTTGTATATATGAATATTTCTTGTTAGTGAAGAGAATAGCGAATAATGTCCCATTTGAGTTATTCTTTGTGAAAAGGCATGACAAAATGTTTAGTTAAATGTTTTAAATGTGTTACTTTAAATGCATGTCCATCGCAGAGTCAATTTTTTTTTTTTTTACATGTCATTGAAAAAGAGTTGTCGTTAACTACTATAGGTTGCATAACGGCTATAATGGATCATGTCAGCTCTTGGCATAATGATAATCCTATTTGGGTTCAACAGATTCCTTTGCTGATTTATTTCGTGGTTTAGCATGGTTTCTTGGGATGTGTTTTCTTGGGGTCAAGGGCCTCTAGGCTGTGTTCCTGTTTGTAGGGTTCACTGAGCTATTTAATGTGCTTTTTGTATGTACTAGGATGGCATCACCTCCTGATGCCTTTTTATACAGGATTACTTATTGAAAATATGTTTAATGTTGGAAAAGTAAGTGACTAGATGATGTATAAATGTTTTAAGGAATCACTTTGACTACTTGACATTTGTATATCTGGAATAAAAGATGCGTAATTGAGTTTCATATGTATGCTATGGCCCTTATCTTTTCTTATTTTTAAATTTTATTCCTCTGCTTTGCTGATTTTCATGAAATTGCAAAAAAAATAAAATTTAAACCTCTCTTTCAGGCGCTTGAACAATGTGAGATGACATTAAACAAGTTGGGTGTTGTCAGAGTCAATGCTGATGATACTGCCGGTGCTGCTCAGGTACTTATGAAAGTCCTCATTTCCTGGTTTATTTTTGGTAAATAGTATTTAACTTTGGGACAGATTGTAGCCTCTGATGGTATAAGAGATACTGGAGCAGTTGCAAGTTCTCGAGCTGCAGAAATCTATGGGCTTGATATTCTAGCAGAAAGAATCCAGGTATCATTATGTCTATCCTCATAACATAGATCTATAAGGGTTCCGGTCTATGCCAATGTAGGCTTCTTGATGAAATATGGCTGTTTAATAGTAACAATATATATCAGACATGCACTGTTAGGCCAAGGTTAAAAAAGGGAAGTTGTTAGAATAATAAGCTTCTAGAATAGGCGCTAAGAAGTTAGAGGTGTGCAGTGTTTTTCTCTGATACAGGTTAGACATATTTCTATTAGCTAATGCGAGCTAATAGAAATGAAACATAGAGCTCACATTTTGTGATGCTACTCCCTTGAACCCCTTCCTCACCTCCCTTTTTCCTTTTTCCTTTTTCCTTTTTCCTTTTTCTTTTTTCTGCCCCTTCTTCCCCAGGTTCTGTATGCTGAAATCTCTTTCTTTCCAAATTTATCTGTCAATTCAGTTAGGATCTCTCAAGGTCCTAAAACAAACAGAGTGACACTATTCTTATGCAATAGCTATCCTGCTTGAGAGTCTGTTTTGTTTGTTTTTGAGATAATATGTCACGTTTTCACTATGGTTGGGTTGCCTCATGCCTGAAAAGTGTTCTCATTGACTATGATGTAATTTCTTTTAAGAGTCTTATGCTGAGTGCAATATTTGGTTCAAACTTTCCAACCATAGATTTCTGAATCTGCCTCATCTGACTACTATATCTAGATTTGACAGCTCGTCGATTCAGAGTGTCTAAGACTAGTTCATAAATGAAGTTTCTTTCAACATATTTGTTCTTGAAAACATGGGCGGATCCACCTCAAGGGCAGAGGGGGCAATTGACCCCATTGAATTTTCAGGGTCAATTTGTCCTCCTTTCCCCCCTCCCCCCTCCCCCCTCCCCCCTCCCCCCTCTACCCTCTATATAAAGTGTTTACCTAAAAAATTAATGAATGTCTCAAATTTGTATCCACTTTGCTCTTTCTTTTTTAGTCATCTAGCCACAACGTTAACCCATCAAAGAAAAATTCTTTAAAGCATATTGTAATTTTTCTTTTTTATAATTTCACAAATTAGTAATTGTTTGTGAATTTTTGCAATTGTTTGAAATGAGGCTATCATGATATTTTTGCAACAACGTCGACCCATAAAAAAAAATGAATCGATGAATGATTGTTTAGTAACTTAGATTATTGAACATGATATTTTTGTTGCTACTGAAAATGATGCTATCATTATGGAGTCTCGAAAAATGTTATTGTAAACAATATATGAACATTATTTAATTTCGTTATTTATTGTATTATATTTTTATTTTTTATTTAGAATTTTTTTTCAAATTTGATCCCACTGAACCAAGGGTCTGAATCCACCCTGCTTGAAAATGAAGGTTAAAAATCACTTTCTACTAGTATTATTTCAATTCTTATATTCTTCTTTGTTTCCTTTGCAACTTTCAAAACAAAATAAGTAAACTGACTTTGGAACTTGCAATCCTTCATATATAGAGATTTCAAGAAACTGTCAGATTTCTGTCCTTTCTGAAAAAGTGGCTTTCTTTAGCCAGGTGTTCAGATTGAAAGATCTGAACTAAAGCTTTGTTTTATTTCTTTCCTTTTATTCTTTTCTTTCTTGGGCCCTTGGTTGGCAGTATTGAATACCCTTCATCTGGTACAAAAACTACAGTAAAAGTGGTACTTTTTTCTCGGACAAAGGGAGTAGTACTTGCAAAAGATATTTGGAGGAAACTGAAAATTTGAATTGCACCTTATGAAGAACTCTTGATTTGAGGGGGCTACCCAAACTAAAAATATAATTAAGGAGTACACTTGTGTGGGTTAGTGTTGAATTGGAGTTTGCTATAGTAAATGCGATATAGAATACGTTTATATTAAAAAACCACTTCATTTGTAATGGTAGAAGGTTTAAAAGTTTTGCTTTTACTCTTTTAGTTCTACATAAAAACTTTTTTAAGTCGGTTGCTAACTTTATAAAGTATCGTGTATTGTATCGTTTCGTAAGAATCGTAGGATACGGTAGCATTTTTGATTCACCCTGTGATACGTACGAATTGTCATGTATCGTAAGATTCTGACAACTATGAGTTTAGTAATATGGTCAAAGACATAGCTGAAATTAATGTTAATAATAGCTTGAAGGGTAATTTAGGAAAGATTTAGTTATTAGTTTCTAGAATCAAGGCAACACATGCCATGTGAGTCAGTTAGGGGTACTTGAGTCTTTTTCTTTCTTTTATGTTGCTGAGCTAGTGTAATATTGTAATCACGCTCTTTGATATGAAATGAATTGAGAGAACTCATTTGAGTCTCCTTTATCTTCCTCAAGTTCTTCTATTTTCTCGGCCCCCATTCTTGCTTTTCTCAGTCCCATACTCTAATCTATCTCTCTTCTCAGTCCCCATTCTCTAGTTATGGTTTGATAACTGAGTTGAGCTTTCATGGAGGCTTGACATCTTCCCATTTGTATGTACTCTTGTGTGTGTGTGTGTGTATTTGTGTTTTATATGTTACTGCTGTAAAGAGAACAAATGGACTGATATCCCACCTGGTAAAGCTTGGTGTTACTCGTATTGTATCTAAAAGGTCAATTTTTTTGTAACTGTTTTATTAGTTTTTATATGCTTGTCATTTCGATTTAATATGACTAGTTATTGATTTGGATGCATTGTACAATGCAATTGTCAGGATGACTCCGATAATATTACTCGTTTTCTGATACTCGCTAGGGAACCTATAATCCCAGGAATTGATAGGCCCCATAAGGTAGACGTCTTCATGTTTTTTTTAGTTTGGTTAACTCTATTCAAGCAGGTTAATCAATTTATGTATTTATTTTCTTTCAAGACAAGCATCGTCTTCACTCTTGAGGAAGGCCCTGGGATACTATTCAAAGCCTTGGCAGTATTTTCTTTGAGAGGCATTAATTTATCGAAGGTAACTTGAATTAAATTCTGTATACTTTGTTTCTGTAGAAATGACCTAAACAATTGTCTTCTATTTCAAATTCATACTCAGATTGAGAGTCGACCTCAGAGAAAGCGGCCACTACGGGTTGTTGATGACAATAACAATGGGAGTGCCAAGTGAGTGTTCTTCTTCTCTTAGAATAGGAGTTTAAAGGTGGAAAGACATTGGTTTCAAGAAATATGTATGTTAAATGTGTTCGTACACATACACACCCATATGCTCCCTCCTTCCCACTTTACAAGACAAACTTTTGGATGCTTCTAGACACGAATTTTAAGATGTCAATCTATTTGTATGTCTTATTTTATATTTAATACAGAAAGAATTTATAAACATGTTCAACACATCTATAGTGCCTAGAAACATGTAAAAAAATACCTCGGAATTTGGGATGGAGGTAGTATTATATATGTGTATGTGTGTGTGTGTGTATAATGCTGTAAGACTAGTAAATGGGGTCCGATTGTCTGATAGATATTTTATTACGTACTATAACGATATGATAAGACCCTGAAGAAGTCGAGAAGAAAATAATTAGCTACCAAAATAAAGAAGGAAATTTAGATAGCACATTATTGAGAGCATATATTTATTCATGCATCTCATTTGCTAGGAATAAACCTAGGGCAAATCTTTTACTTTGTTATTAGGAGAGTATATTTTGTTATATGACCTCACATTGTCCATGCACGTGGTTGTTAGAGAGAGGATAAGATAAAAGCAAGTTACTGGCTCACTCTAGCATAGCTATCTATAAGTAAATATTGGGAGAAGCATGTATTTCATTTCAAGTTTAATTTATATATATATGTATATATGTGTGTGTGTGTGTGTGTGTGTGTGTATGAATTACTGAAATTGAGAGAAATTTTCTGTACCTATCTCTATCCAATTCTTCCCTATTTCTACCCTTTTTCTGCCTTTTCTTCCTTCACCAACTCTAATCTATTTCTGAAATCTAACCCAAATTCCAATCATTGTTGAATCCTTGATCATAGCATCACTTTTGTATAAATTTCTACTGTTTGATCTATTAGCTTTCTATATTTAGATTGTAAAGCTGTAATTCGTTTGGACTATAATTCTAGGTTCAAGGATGGGCATGCTGCAGCCAATTTTGCTCTCGCATTTGCAATTTATCTGTCAATTCTTCCCCCACCCCCTACCCCCTAATTAAAGGATGTATGGTTATAAGTCCAATTTGGAAAAGAATGATATTATTTGTTCGGCTTTCTACCTCTTTCCTTCAATTAGCAATAAATTGAGAATTATGAAAATCTTTCTTTTATATATTAAAATGAAAACAACTATACCAGTTAGAAATATGTTTTGAGATTGGTTGAATTGACTGAATTCTGGTGGCAGGTATTTTGACTACCTCTTTTACATTGACTTTGAAGCTTCTATGGCAGAGCCTCGTGCCCAATATGCTCTGGGACATCTACAGGTTGGTCCTTTTGATTTGTGACATGATGAGATCACAACCTTTTGTTGACATTTTGTTTGTATATGAAATTCCTTATCTAAGAGTCTGATTAGATTATTCCTAGTTTTCAGCGAACTGGCGGCTAATTTATTGATGTCATATTTTCATAATTGCTGGTCTCATTTTGCATACAACTATAACACGGTCCATCATTTATCATTCTTTTTTTGTTCTTATCAAGTTTTTTTCGAACTATAAGTTGTTTGGCAGTTTGTTAAATTTTCTTGCTTGTCCTACTCCTGCCTTTTATGTCTTCGTAATTCAGCATGTTTGTCTGCAGATTTGTATGTGTAGAACTGTGACAATAGTTAAGAAGCAAACTTTTACAATTGCTAAAACAAACTGCAGATTTTGATTTTCTTTTCCATTTGGAGTCGTGTAGTTGCAAAAATGCTTTGTTCATTTTTGATGATCTGTTACACCATAGTTTTTTTTTCTTTTTTTTTTTGGCTAAATTGTTACACCATAGCTTTGTCTAAAAGTAACGTATAATTTTATTTCAAATTGAACCCCCTCATGCAAAATTACTCACAAGACACAGTTGTGTTTTGCCCATCCATGTTGGTAAAATTTCCAGAAGTTCTTTGTTTAAATGGAAGTGTCTCCGTGATTGTTTACTCTGGAAAGAATTGTGTAGGCCCATAACTTGTGCATGTATCTGAGTTTAAGTATTTGTATCTTGTTCTTCCAGGAATTTGCAGGATTTATCCGGGTCCTTGGTTGCTATCCTATGGATGTAGTTTTATAGACAAATTATGCTCCCCTCGGGTTGGTGACCCTCAACTAGCCCGCGCGAGAAAGTTGTATGTTGTGCATACATCTCTGATCCTGTTGAACCATTTTCGGAAATAATTTCCCCAAGAAATGGTGAGAGCTTAGCGACTTAGATACATAATTCGGGCCTGATTCTTTGATTTTGTTCTTTATTCTTTTCACCTTCACTTTGATGGAGGCGTCTCTGCATGTAACGCTCTACTGCTACAATGAATAAAACTCGCAAATCTGAGTATCATTCTACATACAATTTATAACAGATGTATGCAACCTCATGGTCAATTTTTGTGATTATAGAGACCCAAAGCCCTGGGAGAATTCGAATTACTTATTAATCTTGTAAAGTAGTTGACTAGGATGTTTGATATATGTTCTTTGAGTTGCTGTTATTTAAGCGGATTAGGATCCCCTCAATTACACTTTTCTTTCAGTTTCCTCCAATACACATTTAACGACACAAATATTACATTTAGTGACACTTCTAGCGACACAATTGTTTGCGATAAATTTTGTTTTTTGGGTGACAATCTCAAATTTTAATACATTTCTTTTGTTTTTCAGAATATAAAGTGTCATTTAGAAATTTAGGCAATTATAAATTAAATTTTGATATAATTTTTTAAAATTTAAAAAGTAATAAGTTTATAATTAATAAAGTACATTTTAATTACAGGGATATTGTCAAAATAAAAATAAAAGAATAAATGTTTAAAATATTATTAATACCAAGTTAGTATGACTGTATTAGTGTCAATTGGGTCAGGTCCGAAACTTAATTGTTCAGCCCATTAAAAACTCACTTGAATTTTAATTTGGTAGCGAGCTGAGTTGAGATTGGACAAAAATTAAGTTCAAAATGATATTTGAGCCGAGTTTGGTCAATAAACCGTTTAGCCCATAATTTTAAATATATAGATTATTTATATTAATTGTTATATATTTACACCCTCAATTTATTTTATATAAAGTCATTAACTAAAATTTAAGTAGCATGTTTTTTTAAAGTTATTCATTTTTAAAATGTTTTGTCATTTTAACTAATCTAAATAATATGAAGATATATTATTACTAATGTGATTTGAATAATGAGTAATTTGTGGTTGTTTAATTTTGACTTTCTTATTTAGGCTTGCTTAAAATTGTTGATCTCATATATAAACTCGGTAAGCCCGAATCGTTGATATTTTGGAGAATTCCTTAACATGAAGTGAAATTACGATCTAATCAATATATTGGACATTAAATATACTTACGATGATCCCAACGACTCCCATATTTTGGACAGCCGCTCACTTGGTTTGCAAATTGCAGGACATTATTTACTTGGAAAGTTCTGACCCAAAAGTTCCAATTTTTTTCCACAATTCGGAAATATACATTTGAAAATTGCAAAGATTGGAAACTCAAATCACCTCTGCAATTAACCACCAACCAGCCACCAATCTGCCCTCTTCTGGTAAATGGCCATGGCCGTGGCTGCTGCTAAAACCCCCACAACAATGGAGTCACGATGGTTTCTTGAGCTTCTGAGGTGAAGATACCCGCAAATTGCAAAAACTTTACCAATCACCTCTACACCGCCTTGTTCGAGGCCGAAATTCTCACCTTTGTGGATGATGAAAAATTACCCAGAGGAAAATAAATTTCACTCGAATTGCTTAAAGCCATCGAAGAATCAAGGATTTCCATTGTTGTTCTCTCGGAAAATTATGGAGATTCCAGATGGTGCGCTCGCAAAAATCATTAAATGCAAAAAAACAAGAGGGCAATTGGTTCTTCCGGTGTTTTAGGATGTTGATCCGGCCGACGTTTCCAAACAAACGGGGAGTTTTGCGGAATTATTCAGTACGTTTCAATATTAGATATAGATCCTAACACTCCATTACAGTTGATTGAGTACCATCCTATCACCACCGCTAATACATTCTAACGTTAGGGATAAGTTTGGGAAAACAATTTTTTTCTAAAAAGTGAAACGTTTGTTTTTCAAATGTATCTCCAATTTTGAAATGGAGGAATTATTCAGTAGATGAAGAATTTTCTCATACTTCGAGTAAACTGAACTATTATTTGAATTTGGATATCAAAACGACTAGCTTAATAAACTATATTGAAACTGTATATGAGATGTATTTCTTCATGTTTCCAGGAAAATTAGAAAGATGCTTACTTGATAAATTAATACTTGTTACAGATACATGAAGTAGTTTATTACAAGCTTCGTAGAACTGAATTATCAATTTTGTATTCTTTTTTTGGTTCCATTGGTTTGATGTTGGCTTGCCATTTTCTGTTTTCAGTATTCATCTGCTCTGCATTTGAATAGATTTTCCACTCTTTGCTTGGGTTTGGGATTCGTGTCCGGCCCTCTCTTGTTAGTTGCAGCAATTTTTAGTTTGACCAATGATCATTTGATATTTTTCTGTGTTTTTTTCAATTCTTATTCTGTTCTCCTATTGATCAGTGGTGTTGTTCTCTTTTACCCCTTTGTGATCAATGAAATGCTAATCATTTCTTGGGAGCACAAAAATGAAAGTAAAAAATGAGATCTTATCAGGTATTCAGAATGTTAATGGTGTTGTGTTGTCACACCTTTTCATTTTATCTTACAATCAGATATTTGATTGCCTTTTGGCTTTTGGCTCTCTGACTCTTTGAGGTTTCCTTTGATATAATCCTTTCTCATGTTTAGATCAACGACCATACCAATTGTGATCAACGAGCAAACCATTACATTTGATTTTAGTAATTAGTAATGTGCATCCTTAAACTTATTATGCTTCCTAATAATAAATCTCATTGTACATACTAAATGATATCAGTTTACTTTTTCTCTGAATAAAATTTCCAGGCATGAGTTGAAGTTCATCAAGAAAATTGTAGAAAGGGTACATTGTGAAGTAAAGCAAACATACTTGAATGTAGCCAAGTACCCAGTTGGAATAGATTCGCGGGTTTGTGACATAAACAAATTACTAAACTTGGGATCAGAAGATGTCTGTATAATTGGGATCTATGGGGTGGGTGGTATAGGAAAAACAACCATTGCCAAAGCTGTTTACGCTAAAATGTGTCAACAATTCGAATGCAGTTGCTTTCTTGAAAATGTTTTCAAATAAAGCCAATGGTTTACTTCATTTACAAGAACTACTTCTCCCTGAACTTTTGAAGAAGAGGATTTCAAGGTTGGGAAATTCTATAGACGACATAGTTTGGTGGAAAGAAGTTTTTTGTTCTAGAAGGGTTCTCATTGTTCTTGATGATGTAGACAAGTTAATTCAAGTGAATTCATTAGTGGGGCAATACAATTGGTTTGGTTCTAGAAGTAGAATCGTCATAATGACAAGAGATGAGCATTTGCTACAAGTTAATGCACATGACATATACAATACCCCGGAATTAAACTACAATGAGTCCTTGGAGCTCTTCAGTTGGCATGCCTTCAAAACCAGCATACCATTGCAAGAGTATGTCGAGCTTTCACACAATCTAGTGACTTCTGTTGGAGGGAACCATTAGTTCTTGAGGTATTAGGCTCTTCTTTGTTTGGAAGAAGCTTAATTAAATGGAAAAGAGCTCGTGAGAAAGTACGACAAATTTCCAACAGTCAGATTAATGTAAAACTTAGACTAAGCTTTGATGCACTAGATGATGATAAACTAAAGGATATTTTCCTTGATGTCGCATGCTTTTTCATAGGAATGGACAAAGACAGTGCTATCAGTATTTTGAATGGTTATGATTGCTTTGCAGAAATTGGAATTAGTGACTTGACAAATAGATGTTTACTAACAGTGAATTGTAAAAATGAACTCGAGATGCATGATTTGATTCAGAATATGGGAAAGGAGATTATTTGCGAAAAATCCCCTCGTGAGCTTGGAAATGGCAGCCGACTATGGCTCCTTGAAGATATACAGGATGTGCTAAAAAATCACAAGGCGAGTCAAATTTTAATAATTTTGTACTACAAGGTGAGTCAAATATTAATAATTTTAATAAATTAAAGACATTATTTCCACTTTCATTAAGTTACCTTATATAGTATGCTACTCTCTGGCTCACATTTTTATTTTCACAAGTAATTGTTGTTTTTCTCTTGTTTATTCTTAGGGAACAAATGTCATTGAAGGTATCACGCTAGACCTACCCATATCAAAGGAAATAAATTTCCAAACAAAACTATTTGAAAGTATGCAGAAACTGAGATTACTTCGAATTAACAATGTGCATCTGGATGGAAGCTTTGAGCATGTATTTGAAGAGTTTAGGTGGCTTTGCTGGCATTACTGCCCCTTGAAGAATTTGCCATCCAATTTTCATCCAGAAAAACTAGTTGCCCTTGACATGCAAAATTGCAAAATCAATAGTTTATGGCACAGTATCAAGGTTAGATATTAGTTTCACCTTTGTTCTTTTTCTTGGATTTGAGCCATATGCATTGTAAGCATCTTTCTTGATTTGGTTATTCCTAGGAATACGTATAGCGAAAACCTGATGTTTTTCTTTTTGACAGTTTCTTCCAAAATTGAAGGTCCTAAATCTTAGTTACTCAGAGTCTCTGACTAAAACCCCAAACTTCATTGGAGTGCCGAGCCTTGAGAAATTATTGCTTGAAGGATGTACAAGTTTATATGATGTTCACTCATGGATTGGGCATTTACGTAGGCTAATTCACTTGAATTTAAACGATTGTAAGATCCTCAGAAAACTTCCAACCAGCATTTGCAATCTGAAGTCGCTTGAAAAACTATTCCTTGATGGCTGCTCAAATCTAGAACTATTTCCTCAACAATTGGGCAATATGAAATGCTTGATGGAGCTTCGTGCAAGTCAAACTGCAATTAAGCTGCTATCCCATTCCATTGAACTTTTGAAGAACCTTACATTTTTATGGATTAGTAATGAAAACTTACCAGCAAGATCTTGGATTTCACTCATCTTATCGGCGATATTATGGAGAAGTGTTAATACCGAAGGATTTTTGTCACCTTCAATTTCTGGTTTGTTTTCCTTGCAATGATTAGATCTCAGTTACTGCAATCTGTCCGACGAAAATATTCCACCTGAGCTCGGGTGTTTTTCCTTACTGGAAAAATTGGATTTAGCTGGAAACAGAATTAGTAGCTTACCCTCCACCCTCTGTCACCTATTTAATCTAGAATACCTTCGGATGAATAACTGTATAATCCTTCAGTCAATCCCGGAACTTCCTCCTAATCTAGTAACACTTGATGCAAGTGATTGTACTTCATTAGATAAACTACCAGATCTCTCAAAGTTGCAAAACTTGCAAGAGTTGGATCTTAGCAATTGCAGTAGATTGACCAAGATTCAAGGCTTGATAAACCTCAATTTTTTACAAACAATCCACATGGAAGGCTACAGTAATTTGACAAGCACTTTTGTTTATAGTTTGTTCGAGGTTGTCTCTCTCTCTCTCACACACACACACACACACGTTTTCTATCACTCTCTAACTCTTGTTTTTAGTTCTTTGGAATAGGGATATTCTGAACGGGCGATCAATTGTGATGTTTTCCTTACGGGGACGGAAATTCCATATTGGTTCAATCACCAACAAATAGGGTCTTCAATATCTTTTGACATGCCTTTAGATGTAGAAAATGGATTGGTAGGGGTAACTCTTTGGGTTGTTTATGTTGGATATATATATAATAAATGAATGAGAATTTTATCTAAAATAAAACCACTAGATATGATCTTTGGTTCATATCTTTTCAAATTGAAAAGGTATCTTTTCAAAGGGATGTAACCTTTCAAAGGGATATATCTTTTTAAAGGGATGTAACCTTTCAAAAGGATGTAACCTTTCAAATGGATGTATATTTTTAAAGGGGTATTTACAAACCTATAAATAGGTTCCAAATCTACCCAAAACAATCACTTCAACTTCAACTTCAATCCTTCTCAAGTTCTTAAAATCAAATTCATTCTTCATTCATTAAAAGTCATAGAGAGTATTTAAAATTTTGTTGGTTCGTAGAACTCTTCCATTGAAGTGTTTCTTGTGAGAGTTGAAAACCATTTTATCCTTGGAAGTAGACGTCCATTGTTCCATCCGTAAGCACCAATAGCGGGGACGAAATCTGCTTTAAGAGGAGACTGTCCAACAGTTGACTTGGTTTTAAAATTTTATCAATTTCATTTAGTAAGTCATTATTATAAAATTGTTTATCTTATATTTCTGTTTATATAATTAGTATATAATTACTTTTGGGATAACAGTTTATGCTAGCAAAGACTGGAATTGTAAATCTCTTTCTGCTCGTGCCTACATCAGTGACAGAAGAAATGCTGTTGAATGGACACATTCTGCTGCAAACAAAGGTACGATATCCTTTGGGGAAATCTTGTGGGTGAGCCATCTAGCACTACGTTATTTCGGACACCCAATAAAAGGAGGAGAAAGATTTGAGGTTTCCATTGCAGAAGACCAATCTGTCAAGGTGCAGGAGTGTGGTATTCATCTGGTTTATAAACGACAATGTTAATGTGCACCCGAAGAGGAGACTGCATGATGTCGATTAGGGGAAAGCAGCGTGCTGTCCAACACACTGTACCTACAGAATGCAAAACTTTGAGCAACTTGACTAGTTAAGATTCTACAATGCAGACGAGATCAGAGACCTTTCTTTCTAGACAATGCAATGGCCAGAGTCTGATATAACAGAGAAACAATGAGCTAGGCAAGTGCATTTGTTGTTCACATACCTTTAATGAACCAATTTCACTACCTTCAATTTAATACAACATGTTTTGATATCTTCTTCTTAGATCAATCATGTGTATGATGAATTTATAAGCCATTACTAACTCAGCACATTATATATTTTGGAGTTTATTTGACAGAAAAAAAGAAAGAATAGAAAACTTAAATTAGAACATGAAAGAAAAGAATATAAAAAATTTAAAAAAGAATATAAATGTTAAATAAAAACTACTTCTACAAACCCAAAAGTTGTGGAACATAATATGTAAAAGCCTAAACATAGAACGGTTTATGATAATAGGTCTACTCCCAATTTATTTTCTGACCACTCAGGGAACAATGACAATTTTAGTATCATAGAAAACCAGCATGTGCCTAATAACACAAAAACCTGATGCCTAAGCTGAGTATGTATGTCTGGGAACAGCCACTATTCTCGAAATCCTCCAAACCCAAATCTATTGAGGCTCCAAATTTAGCTGCCCCAACGTACCTTGCACATGACAAGACAGCCATCACATGATATGCTGAGCAATAGGAATCCTCGCACCCATATCATCCTTCTCTTCTAACACTACTTCGACTAATGGCATTCATGAAGGTCAAGAATTCCAACTTCCTTCTGAATACATTCAAGGCCTTATAGGGGTTGATTCCTTAAAGCAGGAGAAGCTAATCCCTATTGAAGCAAACATAAAGGACTGTATTCGTTGTTCTGAAAGGTGTTCTTCCTCTATTCAGTACCGATACAAAGTCTTATTGAACATTTTTACATTTCTTCCTCTATTCAGATATGTTCTATTTAATTTTTTTTTTAGTTTTAGAGTTTTTCTTTTTGGTTTGATTAAATGATATATTTTGTTTATTAGAAAATGTTCTATATTTAAGCCTTAATTAATTTCTTTATTTAGTATTCTTGTATTTTAATTTTTTAATATTAATTATACTAAAAATAATTAAATTATAGTAGTGTTAGTATAATTGTTTACTTTGTTTTAATTAGGAGCTAAATTTCTCTTTTTAACCTCGTCAGCAAAATTAGATGAAGTGTCAGCTCCGTTTGCATGTCTGTTAGGGACAGGGGCATAACTGAGCTTAAATTTGTAACGTTAAGTATACTTTTGAAAAAAAAAAATTTAGTTCAGGTTGAAAGTGAGACTTCGAGATAAACATCAAGGGTATTTTTGCACATTTGCCTTATATATATATATATATGAGTTCTAATACTTATTCCCGCAACTATCATCTCCATCATTGATCATAATATTTAATGATTAAGATTATAATATATTAGGGACCTGTCGTAGCGACATTAACATAACTTGCGGTGGCAATGGGATTTACTAAAAGACCCCTCAAATAATGTAATATTATTATAATTATTAATCATGAGACCCAACATGCCGCTGCAAGGTTTAATGTAATATTATGTTATTATATGTAATATTATATTGTTATGTTATTAATTCCTTAGACTTAATTACAAGCCACTACAACATGTGGCGGCAAACTTAATGTAATATTATATTATTATATTTAATATTATATTATTAATTTTTTTTATGATTATTATTATTAATTATTAATTAATAATAATAATAAAAACAACAACGAATTAATTATTTAATTTTTCTGTGGATGTGATCCAAGTGGTAATGTGAGAATGTTTTGCTTGTCTGGAATACCAACCACATCATCGCTAAAACTTCATACAAATATTCATCGCGTCATGATCAACTAACTACCTCTTTCTTATTGATGAAGAAATCCATTGGGCACTTGTTGATCAAATTACAAACTATGCTGATCAAATTTTGGAGTAACAAGTCAAACTGCTGCTGCTCATCTTGCAGAGCAATCTTGGAGTCAACTGCTGCAAACATGTTGAACTAAAATTAGTAGGAGCACACATATATATATATATATATATATATATATATATATATATATATATATATATATATGGTGTATATTTCATTTTTAATAAACTACAAAATATTGCATAAATTATAATTTACCCATTCAAAATTATAAAATCATTATCGACCTTTGAAAGTCAATTTGAAACTTTTTCAAACACAAAATTGATAAGATTCATTAAAAATTACCAACAATAAATACTATAATTAGTACTTACTCTGTTCCATAATTTCACTACACTGTCTCACTAAGAATGCCACGACCTGTCCAAGTCCAATTATCTAACTCTGCCACCATACAAGTTAGGAAATTATTACGTCCAAAGAATATTTATTTTTCGTCAAGATATGAAAGAAAATAAGAAAATAATGTAGTTAAAAAAACACACCTTCCAATTTTACATTGTCCCCGAATACTCTCCGTGTAAAATCCAAGTTCCCGTGATATAAATGCCTATCGTAGGCGAGGAAGTAGGCTCCTGTGCTCAGCTGATATTTTGGCAAGTCTCCACCAACGACTTCATCACTCTCTATCTCATCAATATTTTCAGACACATTATCTTCTATGTCACCATACACAAGATTGATACCAATCTTCTCTACCTGGATAAGCTCTCCATCAATAAATACAGTAACACTGACTTCATCCCCACCCTCCAACTGATTACCAAACTTCCAATGGCTTAACCATACAAAATCTTCACCGTCTCTATCTACTCCACTTCCAAATCCTCCTTTTCCTTGAGTTCCAAAGTATATCGGAAAGTATATCCAAGTTAGATTCTTGGTCTTGTTATGGATTTTTGTAATTGCTGAATCTACATGCCATTCCCAATTGAAATAATTTTTTCCATGAACAGCACATACGTTCAATCCTCGGATCCTCGAATTAAGTGAAGGCACAGTAAACGAGGACGATAACCTCCTATTTTCATCATTGAACCAACCAGGAACCTTGCTCGCAGGAATATACGTACTAAATATGCCAAATTCATGTAATCCCTGTATCACATGAACCATAATGTCAAAAAATAATTCCACAAAAGATGAGAAGAGAGAAGAAAGAGAAACAGAGAAAACACCTACCTGGATGGGGCACCTGATCATTCCCGAATATGGAAACCTATAATAAAGTATTACTTCAAGGTCTCCCAATGATTCTACATTTATCAGACCCAAATCGTTTATTAAATCACTATCAACGGCTCCAATAGGTTCTAACCGGAAGAATCCTTGCACTTCTGTTAGTCTTGAGTTGAAACCCACATAGCGTAACAGTTGAGGTTTTGATTTAAAGGTTATCCTTTCCAGCGACTTGATTTCACCCGCGAACAAATATCGTACACTACATGGCAGACCTATCATAGATCGTAGTCTATTACATGAACTTACAGAGAGATACTCAAGATTTGGAAGAGTTTCGATAGATTCTGGAAGGGCTTCAATCGGATTTTCGTCCAAAAGCAATTCCCTTAGCAAGGATAACTTACTCAAGTCCTTAGGAAAAGAATTTTCGAAAATATTGCAGTTTGAAAGGTTTAAATTTACTAAAGAGCGTGGTAAAGAAAGGTTGATGATTTCAGGATTTCTTTTGGGTTTAAACAACCCTGACCATGAAATGACATTCCATGGTTTGAGCTCTCTAGACGAACTTAGTGACGTGTTCATGATAGTTCCTTCATCTTGAAACTCAGCAAGATTTGAGCAACCAGACATTACAAGTTTTTCGAGAGATCCTAGCAACCGAATATTCCTTGGAAGCTTCTCAAGTTTTTTGCAACCTTCTAGATCCAGTTCAACAAGTCTGTCAAGGTTGCAAATTGATTCACAAATATCAACCAAACTCACGCAACCTTTTAGAATTAATCTCTCAAGATTGCGGAGCCCAAAAAAGTTAACTATTTTACCAAGCCTACGAGAATGACTGAGGTCAAGGATTTGAAGTGATCGAAGATCCTGGTTTGAAAACAAGTAATGGGTGGTTAATTCTAAACATATGATCAAAAGCTAGCTAAAAATTGTTAATAGGAATAGAAGATGGCATACCATAGTTCTCTCCCAAACTTGTTCCAACATGCTATAACGCAGGTCGAGAGCAACCAGATTTGACAAAGGTAAGTCTGTTGGTATATAGTACAAAGGGAATCCATGCCAAGATAACCATGCTAAATTTCCGGGAAAATGCTCATAACTTCCGGTGAATTGTACATGCTTGAGCCGGAGTAGTCTTAGACGTTTCATCCTTTCAAAGGCTTTGATTGACAGCTCTACCCCACTTGGACCTCTTAAAGCAGTATGTTCTGACGGCCTTGACAAGAAGCTAAAATACGGTTTTACTAGTGAAGTGACCTTGTTGAAACCCAATGAATTAGGATAATTAGAACTAAAGGATGACTTCACAGAGTAGTCAAGGGCAAGTCCTTCAATTGATTCTGTACCCTAAGAGACAATGAAATGAAAGAAAAAGTCAAACGAAAAAATACAAGTTATGAGCATGTGAGACCAAATAAGTATAAAATGCACATGATAAGTATTTTTCTTACCTCATTTCCTTTCATCACATTAAAAGAATCCTCATGATGCCAGAGTCTACTACGCTTTCCAGGATCCTTAGGTGATTCTTGGCGAACTATTTCTCTTCCCATCTCTTGAATCAGTTGATGCATTTCCACCTTCCCTCTGCCAGTAATTAAGAGACTTTTTTCAATGAGATTTTGCATTCCATATTCTGTAAAATAACCACACTTATCCAATATAGTAACTATATAACTTTTGTCCTCTCCGACAAAGAAACAAGCGATGTCCAGAAATAAATTTCTGTCATGCTCATCTTTCAATAAATCATAGCTGATTTTTAGTATCTTTAGGATATCAGCATTTAGAATTGCTTCCAATTTCTGTAATGCACTTTTCCATACATTTATACTTTTTCCGGTTAGAGAGCACCCCAAAACTTCAAGGGCCAATGGAAGCCCTCCACATCGTTGTACGACCCTTACTGTTTCGTCGTTGTACTCTTTCAAGGGATGGTCTTGTCTAAAAGCATGCCAACTGAAAAGCTTCAAGGATTCATTAGCATCCAATAGTTCAACCTGATGCAACTTGTGAATTTTTCGAGCCCTTAACAAACACTTGTTCCTAGATGTTATGATGATCTTACTTCCGGGATAGAAATCTTGTGTTCCAATAAGGATATCTAATTGGTTCACATCATCAACATCGTCCAGAACAATGAAAACTTTATTACAGCGT
Source organism: Panax notoginseng (assembly GCA_016801055.1). Lineage (NCBI taxonomy): Eukaryota > Viridiplantae > Streptophyta > Magnoliopsida > Apiales > Araliaceae > Panax > Panax notoginseng. The sequence continues at coordinate 217,205,846 of CM029014.1, read as the reverse complement.
ATGGCATCTTCAATCTTCACAGTTCCCTGATCGACATTGTATATCTTCTCCTTTTGTCCCTTTAGAATGTTTGAAAGAAGCTGCCTTTGTAAAGTAAGTAAATCATTTGATTGATTAATATTTGCAAGGAAGCAGCTTCTTTCAAATATGTGATGGTTTATATTATAAACAATTTTGGCAATAGTTGTCTTACCCACTCCACCCATACCAAAAATTACTAACGTGTCAATATCAACTGAACCATCATTTAGCCAGAGATTAATACTTTTGGTTCGAGGATGTAATCCGACTGGGAATTGGTGAATTTTCAAGGCTGGGCGATTTACTTTAGCAGTGACTACTTTAATAATTTCCTGGACGAACTTTGACTCGTGCCTGAAAATAGATTGAAAAACAAAAGTAGTTCAGATGAAGAAAATTACTGAATGTATACTAAATTTGTCAATGTTCTCGTGGAATTATCAAATCAAAATAGGAAATACAGGGTATTTGAAACCTTATGGAAAGGCATAGGAAATCGAAAGAGTATATTAAATTGCAAAATCTCTATCACTGGGTTAATAAATTCCGGTTTGATAAGCTTTTCTATTACAAAAAAATAAAAAATAAAAAAATCATATATGTGCTAGTTTTCATGTATTTCTTCTAAATATTTTCAGTATAATATGATCAAGTAGCCTACAAGTATAATTTAAATTAACCAACCAATTTAGCTTCCAGGTAGAGTAAGTATTATGTCAAATCATTTGAAGGACAGGTATCCCTTCTGCTACAAGAGGTGCCTGGAGAAGAATATGCTATTGAAAGAATATCCCTTCAGCTACACAATTCACTTTCAGATGCTAATTAATTGTTAACAGTAAAGCAAAGTCTAGAAGTCATTTCTTCTTGTACTACTGATGCTGTGATGTGAAGCAATTAGATTAGGGTGGTAATTTGGGATAACAAATAAAGTTCTGTTCTTCTTGTACAAAGCATTCCGAAAAGCAAAATAGTAAATGACACCGATTAATATATAAGAATATAAATATTTAGTCACTTACCCATCAGCTACGTTTTGCAAGACCATACCACTCAAGTCTGCTACTTCTTTCAATGCTGCCCTCCAACCATTTACCCTGTCCATCCGTTCCTTTTTACTTTCATCATCATCATTTTTTGCCATCAATTTCTCTTCGTACCTATCAAATGCTTCCTTGATGCTTCCTGTTTGGTACCTAACATCGGATGGTTCCACGTGATAGAAGACTGGAACAACTAGATGCCCAGACATCTTCTTGCATTCAAGTATCATCAACAGCTCATCCAGGCACCATTTGGAAGATGCATAGTCCTTCGAGAACACAATTATTGAAAGCCTCGACTGTTGAATTGCTCTATTTAACTCAGATTTGACATGTTTTCCTCGCTCTAGCCCTTCGTCATCTCTAAACGTGCGAAATCCTGCTTGCACCAAAGCTGTATAGAGGTGATCGGTGAAGGTTTTACGAGTGTCTGTGCCTCTAAAACTCAAGAACACATGATAACTACATCTAGAGGTAGAAGAGGAGGCTTCTTGGGCTCTCAAAGTTTCCATTGAATGAAGATAGCTCAGCTCTAGCAATGATATGAAGATCGATCGCTTAGAACTAACAAGGAGATGCTTAGATCTAATTAAAGTTCAGTAAACTAATTGAAGATGCTTAGATCTAATTGAAATTCAGTAAACTAATTCACTCAGATCACATGAGTGTAAAGAATATATGTCTTGGTCTTTTCCACGGAAGCTTCCGTCTCATTTTGCACGGTATAAAAACAATGCTACTTGATATCATACCAAATTCCACGGAAGCCCAAAGTTAAGTTGTCGACTGATCCATTATGGTTAGGCCTCACAAAATATGATTACGTGTTGGATTTAATTTTTAAAATATAATTATGATTCTATTTAAGAATTAAAATCATATTAATCATTTTTTATATGGATAATGTGGATTGGAACAATATAGTTATGTTTGTCATGTTTAATTTAGTAGTTAGTTTTGCATATGTTAGTTGTCATGTAGTTTTAGGTTCATTATATGTTTGCATTCATGTAGTGTAATAGTTGCATAGTATAGTAATAATGTAAATCGTTTTTATTAGTTTTTAATTTTGTTATGTTAAAATTTTTTTTGCATGAATCTAATTGTTAAATAGTACAGTTTATTTTGGCCAATGATGAGAATGGAATTAAGTGGGCAAGTACAGTATCGACTATTAGAATTTTGACGTAATTTTCTGTGGTGTATTAGATCTTTGCCTGTTTGAAACTGGTATAATCAAGGTTAGCACGTTAAAGACAACTATGTTGATTGATTAAGTTTAAATTGATACATAATGGGTTTCTTAAGGATAATTCTAGTTTGAATGAATGAAAGACATGAAGAGGCGGAGATGGCTAAATTTACACAAAAACTTAAATTTAGGGGAAAATTTTGGAATATATAAGCTTTATCTAAAAAAAATAAATAATGAATAAATACCGTAGTTAATCTTGTTTCGGGGCCTTTGTTACTTGAGCAAGTACGCCTGAGGGAGTGTCTTTACACCTAGCACCCTAAGGTCTTTATGGTCTGGGAGTCGATGGTCGAAAGCTCGCTAAGGGGTAGCACTGTTAGCCTAATGGAATAAGATATTGCACAGTCATGGTTATCTATAAAGAAAAACTATAAGACGGAAAAAGAGCAAAAAGCCCCCATAATGAAAAGTAAAGCATAAGTATCCCGGATTGGACTCTTGAACTTGGTGGATGTTTGAATTTAGTTGGATTTAGCTTGTTCGTGAATTTTGTGAGTTTACATTGTATGATGCCTTTAAAGAGATCTAATATGAGTTGTAGTTAGCATTATATCAGTTAGCATGAATGTTGAGCACACACGCACTATACTAGTAAAAACAGTTTAAGATTTGATGATTGATAGAAATTATTGATTAGTTTTGATATGTAGTATTGTCATGTTTACTTGATTTCTCTGAGGCCGATTGAACAGACTGGATTCTATCAAGACTGCTGGATTCGTAGGCATATAGACTAGTTGCATCACATTTTATTGCATTGCATTGTATAGTACTTTTGTTTTGTTTTGTGCTCGAGGACTAGCACGGGTTTAAGTTTGGGGGAGTTTGATGAGTGGGTTTTATACCTACTAATCGGCTTCTAATTCAAGCTTAAATTGTGTTAAGTCGTCATTTTTTGTGATTAGTTTTACTTGTTTAGTGTTGCTTTATGTTTAGGTATGGTGGCGTAGCATATGGGCTTAAAAGGTGGTTTCATGGCTAAAATGGGCAAGATAATGTGCAAGACCCCAACTTATTAATGAATAAAATCAAATTTTCTCTAAATATTATTGTGAATAATAAGGTGTTAATTTGATATAATACTTTAGTTATGGGTGAAATGTGCAAATTTTACAAAATAAGCAAGTGGTTATAAAATATTCATTTTGTTAGAGAATATTCGTTTGGTCGTGGAATATTCTTGCTGTCGGGGAATATTCGTACGACGGCGCAGCCTTGTATGGGCCCCATAACGGAAAGCGATTGGATGAAGAAAACGACAAGTATAAGTTGTTTATAAATAACGGCGTAATTGTTACCGTTAATACTGTTGGAATACCCGGTGGTTAAAATACAGTAACACACGGTATTGTACCAATTATTGATCCTTACGTAAGAAGGCACTACTTAATAATTGTTACAGTAATTACTGTTCAATATTTTATTTTATTGATTCAATAATTGCTACGTTGATATTTTATATTATTGTTGTTTCAATAATTGTCGCTGCACAGTATTTTCCATTATCAGATCAATAATTCATATTATTTGAATAATATTATTAGATAACATTATTAGCAATGTCTAGAAAGTTCTGTCTAAGGAGAGGTTTGGTCATTTAATTGCTCGCCAGTAAGGAGAAATCCTTATTGAAAAACCTCTTCTTTCCTAGGAACGGCCTGGTTATCATAATTGTGATTTTGTGATATTATTTGTGAATAATTAATTATTGATTTATATGATAAGAAAATATATATATTTTTTTTGTGGATATAAATGAGGGATATATTTTTGTGGTTATAAATAAAGGAATTAATGCTGAGTTGTTTTATCAGTATTTTTGTCGGAATGGAGGTATTAAAAATCAAACTAGTGTTTTTGAGTTATATTGCGTGAGTTATAATTTCTAATCCGACCGTTGGATCGTTGTGATTTTTGGATATGTTATACATATATAAGTTGAGTATATGTCCACAAATTTTGAACCGTTAAAAATGAACGTATGATTTGTCATAAATTTTAAGAGCTGACTGGTTCAGAAATTGTTGAAGTTTCAGAATTTATCATTTTGGTGGAAAATTCTAGAATTGGTGGGCCTCACTTTTGGTTGGTGAGAATGTGCTAAAATTTTTATTCAAATGTGGTGGGTGGAAATAGTAGCAGGTAAAGCCATCAGGTTGCAGGTCAAGTCTGCTTCGGCGTGGTAACATTTTCCTATAAATAGAGGGCTAAGTTAGAATTGAAAATCACACCAGAATTCATAAGTTTTCTCTCTTTCTCTCTCTATATTCTCGAGCGTTTTTTGTGAGTATTTTGATACTTTGAGAGTTGCTATTCAGCACAAGTTTCATTCTGCCTCATATACGATATTCTGATCAGAAGTACTGTTCGTTTGAGGTAAGGGATATTATTTTCTTCTTAAATGATATTATTTTCTTCAATATCATTATGCTGAAATATTGATATGAACTTTTTATCAAATTTGGAACTTTTTGTGTCGGGATTACTATTCATGTATACGGCACTATTCACGTATACGACACTATTAACGAATACGGCACTATTCACCGAAAAATAAAATTTTTTCTTTTTGTCCAAGATGTCTATTATGGTTACTATCTTTGATTGTATCCATGTTTTGATCTTTATTTTTGAATTCTCCTTTACAATTGGTTATTATGGAGTATTATTGCACTTGGATAAACTATAATACGAATCCCTAATATTTGTTCTTCTGTCTCATTGGATTCGTTTTCTTTAAGATAATTTTTCATCATCCTCAGTCCTAAATGATGATATTACTGAATATCTTTGGCCTGTAGTGCAAAGATGAATGATTAACTGATGAATATCTTTGGCCCGTAGTGCAAAGATGAACAGGTGTTGAGATGAACATGACCGACTGGTGTTACAAATGAATATCTTTGGCCTGTAGTGCAAAGATGAATATTTGATTAAAGATGATTATTGATTGATGTTACAGGGATAAAATATCGTTGATGGACTTTTAAATCTTAGAAGATAGTAGAATTCATTCTCTACTTGACTCTCTTAATGGTTTGCTATTTTCGCTGCAGTTGTTGATCTAAAACTTGTTGTCTATTATATTTTATCAGATTTTTCTCTGTTAAAGACTAATGATAAGTTGTTGTTTATTATCTTAGTCATAATATTCTTTACTGGGCTAGTTGAGCTCACCCTTTTCTTTTTTGTTCCATTTTTCTCAGGAGGCGAGAATATAGCGGGAACTAGTCGGGGTGTGGAGTGATGTTTCCAGTCAGTTGTGTTAGCAGTCCTCACTATTTTGTAAAATAATGTTTTAATAATTGTTATGAGGACTTATTTGAGTGTGGATATTGTCTAGAAGACAATATTTGTATTTAAACTCACAGTATTTATGTTGTCGTATTTGGCACGACAATTATTATAATGAAGTTGTATTTGTTTCTGTACTATATATTTGGTGACTCAGAATGGGTGATGTATACTTATTTTGGGGGCGTCACAGTTGGTATCAGAGCTTAGGGATATGGTCTCTGGCGGAGATCGGAGAATAGAACTAGGAGGGGAGAGACGAGTAAATCCTTCGCTAGTGTGTCCTACCTAAGCTTATTTGTTATTTGGTCATAATATAGGGATATTATGTGATATGTTAATTTGTTTAATTAACCCTTGTTTTATGGCAGTATTTAGGAATGGCTGCTGAGAACGTTAACAATGGAGTGTATGAGACCGTGGAAACACCTTTAGTTACCAATCAGGAGAATGTGCAACAGGCTGGCAATATTTCTCCTGTAAACAACGTTACCGAGCAAATGATGAATGATGGAATATTTAGGAGCTTTTTGCAGTTCATGCAAAATCAGACGAGGGAGACTCGTGTGCCGAATACGGGTGGAAATGATAACAACACGCGGTTTGTCACGGCCAAGCAGTTTAAAGAGTTGGGACTACCAGACTTTCAGGGAAAGCCAGATCCGATCAAGGCGAAAACGTGGGTCAAGCAAATTACTAAGATATTCGATGTCTTGGGATGCACGGAGGAACAGAAGGTTCCATTCGCCACCTTTATGTTCTGCGGTGAGGCAGACTACTGGTGGGAGTCTGTGAAGCGTACCCAGCCTGACACACTCAGCATATCCTGGGAAATATTTCAAAAACTATTTAATGACAAGTACTTTTCTGAAAGTATTCGTCATATGAAGGAGGTAGAGTTTATTAGACTGAAACAAAATAACATGACGGTGTCTCAGTACGAGGCGAAGTTTGCAGAGTTATCCAGGTTTGCACCTCATTTGGTCGAGAATGAGGAACGAATGACAAAGATGTTTCTGAGAGGTTTAAAACCCGAGATTCAGCAATATCTTATCTCTCATAAATTTTCTTTATATTCAAATGTTGTAAACATGGCTCAATTATTAGAGCGAGATAATGAGTATATTCAACCGAGGGAACACAACCAAGGTAATACCGGTGGCAGCGGTCATCGGACCAATGAAAACCAGCATGGAGAAAAATATTCGGACAAAAGCGGTAACCACTCTGGTGGAAATCGTGGCCGTGATAATAGAAGGAGCGAGTCGGGAGGAGATTTCAAAAAGAGAAGGTACAACAATGATAACGTGAAAATGTCAGCACAAACATCAACTGTTTCTAGGGGAGGAGAACGAGCACCGGTCGTTTGTTACAAATGCGGGAAAGAGTGACATATCAGCCCAAACTGTCCACAACAATCTAAGGTATGTTATAACTGTGGAAAGGAGGGTCATATAGCTCGAGAGTGTTCTGTAGCAAAACCAAGTTCAGCGGGGATGGTGACTCCAAAAGTTATCTCGGATAAGTCGAAATCAGCGGTTCCTAGAAGGGTGTTTGTCGTGACTGGCCAAAACTCGAGAAACCCGAACGAGGTGATCACGGGTAAGCTAATCTTGAATTCTTATGAAGTGTATACTTTACTAGATATCGGTTCTACCCATTCTTTTATCTCTCCTGTTTGTGCTCAACGTTTAAACTTTACTCCGGAGAAATTAGACTTTGACCTATATGTGGAAACTCCGTTAGGAGAAACTTTTATTACATCTAAAGTTTATAAATCTTGCTTAATCCAAGTTGGCACAATCACATTACCTGTTGACCTTATCTCTTTAAAGATACTTACTTTTGATGTGAGTTTAGGAATTGATTGGTTAACTACTCATCATGCCAAAATTGATTGTTTTCGTAAGGTTATTAGTTTTCATATTCCTAATCAACCTGTTATGGGAATTCAAGCAACCAAACCATTAAAATCAATCGCTGTTATATCAAGTCATAAAGCCATTCGTTTATTAAAAAATGGATGTCAAGCTTTCTTAGCCCATGTTATGGACTTGAACAAAAACACGTCAGATTTGAATAATATTGCTGTTGTTAGTGAATTTCCTGACGTATTTTCTGAAGAACTTCCTGGTCTACCCCCAGAACGTGAAGTTAAATTCTTTATTGACCTTGAACCCAGTACAAAGCCCATTTCTAAAACCCCATATCGAATGGCTCCTATTGAACTTCAGAAGTTAAAAGTCCAATTATAGGAATTGTTAGACATCGATTTCATTCGTCCTAGTACGTCTCCTTGGGGTGCTCCTATTTTATTCGTAAAGAAGAAAGATGGGAGTATGCGACTTTGTATTGACTATCGAGAATTAAACCATGTCACCATCAAAAATAGGTATCCGCTACCTCGTATTGATAACCTGTTCGACCAATTACAAGGAGCACAATTCTTTTCAAAGATCGATCTTCGTTCTGGATATCATCAGCTGAAGATTAAAACTGAGAATATTCCAAAGACTGTCTTCAGAACTCGGTACGTGCATTATGAATTTTTAGTCATGTCTTTTGGATTGACTAATGATCCTGCTGCCTTCATGGATATGATGAACCGTGTGTTTAAAGAATATTTAGATCAGTTCGTTGTTGTCTTTATTGATGACATCCTCATCTATTCCAAAAGTCGTGAAGATCATGAGCGCCATTTGAAGCTGATATTGCAAAGGCTTCGTGAATACAAGCTATATGCCAAACTGAAGAAATGCGAGTTCTGGCTTGAGGAAGTAACATTCCTTGGGCACATGGTGTCAAAACATCGAGCATCTGTCGACCCGGCGAAGATTGAAGCTATACAAAGTTGGGAGCAACCGAAGTCGGTAACCGAAGTACGTAGCTTTCTGGGCTTAGCTGGTTATTATCGGAGATTTGTGGAAGGATTTTCTCGAATCGCTACTCCGTTAACTCAGCTAACTCGAAAAGATACAAAATTCATATGGAGTGAGGAATGCGAGAAGAGTTTCCAAGTACTCAAGAGGAGACTCATTTCGGCACCTGTTATGATAATACCATCTGGTTCGGATGGATTTGTTATCTACAGCGATGCTTTAGGAAAAGGGTTAGGATGTGTTCTCATGTAACATGGGAAAGTCATAGCCTATGCCTCGCGACAACTCAAAGAATATGAGAGGAATTATCCTACTCATGATTTGGAGTTGGCAGCAGTCGTTTTTGCGTTGAAGATCTGGAGACACTACCTGTATGGGGAGAAAGTGGAGATCTATACAGATCATAAAAGCCTCAAATATTTCTTATCCCAAAAGGAATTCAACATGCGGCAACGACGTTGGCTCGAGCTGTTGAAAGATTACAATCATACCATCCAATATCATCCTGGAAAAGAGAACGTAGTAGCTGATGTATTGAGTAGAAGATCATATGCGGGTACGAGTGTAATATTGTTAATGCAAAGGCCCATTTTGTATAATTTACAAAGGATGGAGATAGAGATGAAGGCTCCAAGTACTCACATGATGATATCAAATATACGAGTAGAACCGACTTTAATCGATAAAGTTAAAGATGCTCAAGCTACGGAAATGGAGCTGATGCGTATGAAGAAGAAAGTGCAAGAAGGTGTTATTCCAGAAGCAAGAATCGATGAAGAAGGAATACTTCGAGTCAACTCCAGACTTTGTGTTCCTAACGATTTTGACTTGAAGCATAGAATCATGATGGAGGCACACAACACACCGTTTATAATTCATCCTTGGAGTACCAAAATGTATCATGATCTTCGACATACATTTTGGTGGAGCAATATGAAAAGAGAGATCGCGGAGTTTATCTCGAGGTGTTTAACTTGTCAATGTGTAAAAGTAGAGCATCAAGTACCAAAGGGTCCATTGCAACCACTTGAGATTCTGAAATGGAAGTGGGAACACATTACTATGGATTTCGTTACGGGTCTTCCCAAGGTTTCTCAAGGCTTAGATGCGATTTGGGACATTGTTGATAGATTAACCAAGTCTGCCCATTTCTTGCCTATGCGTGAGACTTATTCCCTTGAACGTCTTGTTAGTATGTACGTGAATGAGATTATAAGATTACATGGCATGCCAGTATCCATAGTTTCGAATTGTGACCCAAGATTCACTTCACAATTTTGGGTTAGCTTGCAGAAAGCTATAGGCACGGATTTACGATTCAGTTCAGCATACCATCCTCAAACGGACGGGCAATCAGAGAGGACTATTCAAACCCTTGAAGATCTATTAAGACTCTGTGTTCTAGATTTCAAAGGAAGTTGGGATAAGTACTTGCCACTGGTGGAATTCTCCTACAACAATAGTTATCAGGCAAGTATAGGTATGACTCCATTTGAAGCCTTGTATGAACGAAAGTGTCATTCTCCAATATGCTAGGACGAGGTGGGAGAAGCAACGTTGTTGGGACCAGAATTGGTACGCATAACTACAGAGAAGATCCAAACGATTCGACAACGTATACAAACGACACAGGATCGATAAAAGAGTTATGCGGATCTTCATCGAAAGGATGTAGAATTTAGTATTGGGGATCATGTATTGTTACGTGTTGCACCATGGAAAGGAGTTACAAGATTTGGGAAGAGAGGAAAGCTCAATCCACGATTTGTTGGTCCATTTAAAATTCTTGACCGAATAGGAAATATGGCATATCGACTCGCATTACCTCCAAGCATGTCTCGTGTTCATAATGTTTTTCACGTATCTGTGCTTCGTAAATATGTGAAAGACCCGAATCATATAATTGAGTTAGAACCAGACGAGATAGCTGAAGATTTAACGTACGAGGAGGTACCTGTTAAGATCTTGGATATGAAAGAGCATGTTCTACGCACGAAGGTTATACCACAAGTTAAGGTTTTATGGAGAAACCATGCTATTGAAGAAATGACCTGGGAGTTGGAATCAGAAATGAAAGCGAGGTATCCTCACCTTTTCGAAACACCAGGTACGTACGTCAATTTCGAGGATGAAATTTCATAAGGAGGGTAGGTTGTAAGACCCTAACTTATTAATGAATAAAATCAAATTTTCTCCAAATATTATTGTGAATAATAAGGTGTTAATTTGATATAATACTTTGGTTATGGATGAAATGTGCAAATTTTACAAAATAAGCAAGTGGTTATAAAATATTCATTTTGTCGGGGAATATTCGTTTGGTCGTGGAATATTCTTGCTGTTGGGGAATATTCGTACGACGGCGCAGGCTTGTGTGGGCCCCATAGCGGAAAGCGATTGGATGAAGAAAATGACAAGTATAAGTTGTTTATAAATAACGGCTTAGTTGTTACCGTTAATACTGTTGGAATACCCGGTAGTTAAAATAAGATAGCACACGGTATTGCACCAATTATTGATCCTTCTTACGTAAGAAGGCACTACTCAATAATTGTTACAGTAATTACTGTTCAATATTTTATTTTATTGATTCAATAATTGCTACGTTGATATTTTATATTATTGTTGTTTCAATAATTGTCGCTGCACAGATTTTTCATTATCAGATCAATAATTCATATTATTTGAATAATATTATTAGATAACATTATTGGCAATGTCTAGAAAGTTCTGTCTAAGGAGAGGTTTGGTCACCTAATTGCGCGCCAGTAAGGAGAAATCCTTATTGGAAAGCCCCCTCTTTCCTAGGAACGGCCTGGTTGTCATAATTGTGATTATGTGATATTATTTGTGAATAATTAATTATTGATTTATATGATAAGAAAATATTTATTTATTTTTTGTGGATATAAATGAGGGATATATTTTTGTGGTTATAAATGAAGGAATTAATGCTGAGTTGTTTTATCAGTATTTTTGTCGGAATGGAGGTATTAAAAATCAAGCTAGTGTTTTTGAGTTATATTGCGTGAGTTATAATTTTTAATCCGACCGTTGGATCGTTGTAATTTTTGGATATATTATACATACATAAGTTGAGTATATGTCCACAAATTTTGAACCGTTAAAAATGAACATATGATTTTTCATGAATTTTAAGAGATGACTGGTTCAGAAATTGTTGAAGTTTCAGAATTTATCATTTTGGTAGAAAATTCTAGAATTGGTGGGCCCCACTTTTGGTTGGTGAGAAATGTGCTGAAATTTTTATTAAAATGTGGTGGGTGGGAATAGTAGCAGGTAAAGCCATCAGGTTGCAGGTCAAGTCTGTTTCGGCGTGCTAACATTTTCCTATAAATAGAGGGCTAAGTTAGAATTAAAAATTACACCAGAATTCATAAGTTTTCTCTCTTTCTCTCTCTATATTCTCGAGCGTATTTTGTGAGTATTTTGATACTTTGAGAGTTGCTATTCAGCACAAGTTTCATTCAGCCTCATATACGATATTCTGATAAGAAGTACTGTTCGTTTGAGGTAAGGGATATTATTTTCTTCTTAAATGATATTATTTTCTTCAATATCATTATACTGAAATATTGATATGAACTTTTTATCAAATTTAGAACTTTTTGTGTCGGGATTACTATTCACGTATACGGCACTATTCACAAATATGGCACTACTCACCGAAAATTAAAATTTTTTCTTTTTGTCCAAGATGTCTATTATGATTACTATCTTTGATTGTATCCATGTTTTGATCTTTATTTTTAAATTCTCCTTTACAATTGGTTATTATGGAGTATTATTGCACTTGGATAAACTATAATACGAATCCCTAATAGTTGTCCTTCTGTCTCATTGGATTCGTTTTCTTTAAGATAATTTTTCATCATCCTCAGTCCTAAATGATGATATTACTGAATATCTTTGGCCTGTAGTGCAAAGATGAATGATTAACTGATGAATATCTTTGGCCCGTAGTGCAAAGATGAACAGGTGTTGAGATGAACATGACCGACTGGTGTTACAAATGAATATATTTGGCCTGTAGTGCAAAGATGAATATTTGATTAAAGATGGTTATTGATTGATGTTACATGGATAAAATATCGTTGATGGACTTTTAAATCTTAGAAGATAGTAGAATTCATTCTCTACTTGACTCTCCTAATGGTTTGATGTTTTCGCTGCAGTTGTTGATCTAAAACTTGTAGTCTATTATATTTTATCAGATTTTTCTCTGTTAAAGACTAATGATAAGTTGTTGTTTATTATCTTAGTCATAATATTCTTTATTGGGCTAGTTGAGCTCACCCTTTTCTTTTTTGTTCTATTTTTCTCAGGAGGCGAGAATATAGCGGGAACTAGTTGGGCTGTAGAGTGATGTTTCCAGTCAGTTGTGTTAGCAGTCCTCACTATTTTGTAAAATAGTGTTTCAATAATTGTAAAGAGGATTTATTTGAGTGTGGATATTGTCTAGAAGACAATATTTATATTTAAACTCACAGTATTTGTGTTGTCGTATTTTGCACGACAATTATTATAATGAAGTTGTATTTGTTTCTGTACCATGTATTTGGCGACTCAGAATGGGTGATGTATACCTATTTTGGGGGCGTCACATAATGAGCAAGAACTGGACTGCAGCAGAAGGCGCCCTCGCCGGGGTGGATATCATGAAGTTAAAACCCCCACCAGGGTGGGGGTACTTGATCGAAAGACAGAAGCACTGCCCACTGGGGCGGGCTATTAATGAAAGAAAACCCGTCGGGGCGGGGGTACGGGAAAAGCAAGACTTTTGTTTGAACTGTACTGTTGCAGAGGCGTGGAGGATAAAGGTTGTGTAAGACCCCAAATTTTTTAATAAAGATGATTTTTCTATAAATATCATTTTTGGATATTATGGAATGAATTTGATACAATGTTATAGTTGTGGGTAATATTTATAAATTTTATAAAGTACGCAAGTTGTTATATAATATTCGATTGGTGGGAGAATATTCTTTTTGTCAGAGAATATTCGTACGACTGCACAATCATTGGTGGACCCCACAACGGAATTATTGTCGGAATGAGAAAACGACAAAAATACTTTATGAAAATAACAACGAAAGTTTTACCGTTAACTGTTGAAACACCCGGTGTTAAAAGTGCAGTAATACGCGTGGTTGCATAGTAGTACACGGTATTGATTATTGATGCTTACGTAAGAAGTCACTCAGTTGTGTTCAATTATTGTTACAGTAATTGTTGCATAGTAAAATCTTTTTATATAAAACAGAATACTTTTTATAAAGTTTTGTTTTATTTGATTATAAATAGAATATATTATATTTTATTATGCATAGTGTTTGCATAGTGCCTGCATAGTGTTTTGCATAGTAAAATATTTTTATATAAAATAGAATACTTTTATAAAGTTATTCGTTTTATTAGATTATAAATAGAATATATTATATTTTATTTAAAAAATTTTGCTTTTAAATATAGACCGTCCGATTAAAAGTAAATCAATCTGGACCGTTCATGAATTAGTTACTATGCAGTCCATTCTTCTATAAATAGAAGTTCATTCCTTCATTATTTCTTACGAATTCACTGAAACTCTAGAGAGATAAACTATAGAGAGAAAGAAGAAAAGTATTATGCTACTTCACTACTCATATATCCAGTACTCTTCTTCTTCAGGTAAGGGGTATTATTTCTTTTGTATTCATGAAGAGAACTTCTGTTATTTCATTCTTTATTATTCTGTTGGAATAACCTGTATACGCGGACTACCCTATACTTGGTGAAATTCTTCTGTTATTCTATTCTTTATTATTATGTTGGAATAACCTGTCTATGCGAAGTACCGCATACATGGTGAAATTCTTCTAATATTCCGTTCTTTATTATTCTGTCAGAATATCATGTCTGTGCGTTTACGCCGGACTTGGTTCCATTATTTATTATTCTGTGGGAATATCCTGTCTGGTCGTTTACGCCAGACCTGGTTCCATTATTTATCATTCTGTTGGAATATCATGTCTGTGCTTTACGCATGACCTGGTTCCATTATTTATTATTCTGTTGGAATAACCTGTGTGTGCGGTCTATCGCATGCCTGATGATTTCTTTTGTTTTTTCATTCCTTATTATACTTAGTTGGTTAAAGTTTTGACTTCTATGCTCCATGAAATTAGTAGAATATCCTTGATATTTGCGCTTCGTCCAGTATCTTTTCATGGAAATATTCTTATGAGCATTCTTGAATTTTACTCTACAAAGAAGTATCATGTTGACAATTTGGACGTTATTCGTTTCTGGATAAATTAATTCTTGAATTTGTTTTATTGAATTCTTACATCATTGTCATCATCCTCATGTTTATATTATGTTGAAAGTCATCTGTGGCCTGTAGTGCATAGATGGACTTGGTATGATTATGACCAGGGATTATTTGGTATAATCATGACCGTAATGCTATAAAGGATGTGATAAAAGTCCTCATTAGCCCGTAGTGCATTGATGGACAGTTGTTAGCGTGATCTTGACCATTGATGAATACACGAATATCCTTAGCCCTTAGTGCATGGATAATTTGTGGTTGTGATACTAATGAATATCCTTGGCCGTAGTGCAGGGATGATGTGGATTATTTTTTTTGCTGAGTCTCAGCAATAAAAGTGATGAAAAACCTTTTAAATCATAAAAGATAATAGATTTTATTCTCTACTTGACTCTTTTAATGGATTGTCTGTTCCGCTGCAGTTAAACTTGATGTTTGTTATATTGTATCAGTTTAACACTGTTGAAGGCTAACGATAATTTATCCTGCATTATCTTAGTCATAATATTTCTTACTGAGCTAGTTGAGCTCACCCTTTTGCTTTCATTGTTCTCTTCAGGAAATGAGAACGTAGCGGGGACTAATCGGGAAACGGAGTGACGGTTCAGATGATAGCATTAGTAGTCCTCACTATTCTATGAAATAGTGTGATAATAAATGTATTGAGGACTTATTTTGAGTTTGAATACTGTCCAGAAGACAATGTTTGTATTAAAACTCACAGCTCATGTTGTATATTTAAGAGTGTATTTGTATTCTGTATCATATTTTTGGCGACACATAATAGGTGATGTATACCTATTTTGGGGGCATCACAGTTGGTATCAAAGCTTAGGGATATGATCCTTGGCTAAGATGTGAGATAAGAATTAGGAAGGAAGAAACAGGGAATTTATTCGCTAGTATGACCTACTTAAGTTTATTTGATATTTAATTAGTCGGTCTGAGTATGGGGAAAATATGTGACATGTTAATTAACCCTTATTTTATGACAGTATTTGAAAATGACATCTAAGAATGTTGAGAATATCAATGGAGCACAAGAGACTGTTGAGACTCCACAGATCAATAATCTGGATAATGTGCATCAAGAAGGCGACAATCCTCTGGCAAATAATAACACTGACCAAATGATGAACGATGAAATGTTCAGAGGCTTTATGCAATTCATGCAACATCAAGCAAGAGCGGCTCCTGTCCAAAATGCAGGTAGAAACACTGGCAACTCTCGGACAGTCACATCTAAACAGTTCAAGGAGCTGGGACCACCGGAGTTTATTGGAGAGCCAAAACCACTTAAGGCTGAAACGTGGATAAAACAGATCACCAAGATATTTGATGTCTTGGGATAAGCCGAGGAGCAAAAGGTTCCCTTTGTCACCTTTATGTTGCGAGGAGAGGCAGATTACTGGTGGGAATCGGTAAAGCGTACTCAACCTGCCGCACTGAAGATGTCTTGGAAGAAGTTCCAAGAACTATTTAACAACAAGTACTTTCCCAAAAGTATTCGTCACATGAAAGAGGTAAAGTTCATCAAGTTGGAGCAGAATAACATGACCGTGTCGCAGTACGAAGCCAAGTTTGCTGAGTTGTCCCGGTTTACGTCCCACTTAGTTGATAATGAGGAAAGAATGACGCGGATATTTTTAAGAGGTTTGAAGCCAGAGATACGTCAATATCTTATCTCTCATAAAACTGTGTTTGAATTCAGATGTTGTTAATAGGGCTCAGTTGTTAGAACGTGATAATGAGTCAACCCAACCAAAAGAGAGCAACCGGCAAATTGATAATACCAGTGATAACAGTCATCGAAGCGGTGACAACAAGCGTGGAGGGAATCAACATGCCAGAAATGGTAACCACTTCGGTGGTAATCATGATCAAAATAATAAGAATGAATATTTTAAGAAGAGGAGATTTAATAATGAGGGAAAGACGTCAGCATTAGCACCTGTCGTTAAGGAAGGAGAACGACCACCTATCATATGCTTCAAATGTGGAGGGGAGGGACACATCAATCCAAACTGCGCGATGCCATCCAAAGCATGTTATAATTATGGAAGAGAAGGTCACCTAGCCCGATTTTGTCGTGCACCAAAGTCAAGTCCAGCTGGGATGGAGGCATCAAAGGTCGTCCCAGAAAAGTCAAAGCCGGTAATGCAAGGGCGAGCGGTTGTCGTGACCTCCCAGAAAGCAAGAAACCTGAACGAGGTCATCACGAGTAAGCTTATCATAAACTCTAACGAAGTATATACCTTATTTGATACCGGTTATACCCATTCTTTTATTTCTCCTACTTGCGCTCAACGTTTAAATTTGACTCCGGAGAAATTAGACTTTGACTTATCTGTTGAAACTCCGTTGAGAGAAACCTTCATTACATCCACTGTTTATAAGTCTTATTTGGTTCAAATTGGTACCCTCACATTACCTGTCGATCTTATTTCATTAAAAATACTTGCATTTGACGTAATTCTAGGGATTAATTGGTTAACTATTCATCATGCAAAAATTGATTATTTTCGTAAGGTTGTTAGCTTTCATATTCCTAACCAACCTATTATGCGAATTCAAGCAACCAAACCATTAAAATCAATCACTATCATCTCAAGCCATAAAGCTATTCGTTTATTAAAAAATGGATGTCAAGCTTTCTTAGCTCATGTTACAGATCTAAACAAAAGTACGTCAGTTTTAAATGATATTTCTATTGTTAATAAATTTCCTGACGTATTCCCTGAAGAACTTCCTGGCCTACCCCCAGAGCGTAAAATTGAATTTTGTATCAACCTTGAGCCCGGTACAAAATCCATTGCCAAAGCCCCATATCGAATGACTCCAATTGAACTTTAGGAGTTAAAGACCCAACTGCAGTAATTGTTAGACATTGGCTTTATTCGTCCTAGTACTTCTCCTTGGGGTGCTCCTGTTCTATTCGTGAAGAATAAAGATGGGAGTATGCGACTTTGTATTGATTATCGGAAGTTGAATCATGTCACCATCAAAAATAGGTACCCATTGCCACGTATTGATGATCTATTTGACCAGTTGCAAGGCGCCAAATTCTTTTCAAAGATTGATCTTCGTTTCAGATATTACCAATTGAAGATTAGAACCGATAACATTCCAAAGATGGCTTTCAGAACTCGGTACGGGCATTATGAATTCCTAGTCATGTCTTTTGGATTGACTAATGCTCCTGCTGCCTTCATGGATATGATAAACCGAGTATTCAAGAAATATTTTGATCACTTTGTGGTCGTCTTTATTGATGACATTCTTATTTATTCCAAAAGTCGTGAAGATCATGAGCAACACTTGAGGTTGATACTCTAAAAGCTTTGTGAAAACAAGCTTTATGTCAAGTTGAAGAAATACAAGTTCTGGCTTAAAGAAGTAGCATTCCTTGGGTACGTGGTGTCAAGTCATGGAATATCAGTTGACCCAACAAAGATTGAAGTTATTCAAAGTTGGGAGCAACCCAAATCAGTGACCGAAGTACGTAGCTTTCTCGGCTTAGCTGGTTATTATCGGAGATTCGTGGAAGGATTTTCTCGAATCGCTACTCCATTAACTCAGCTGACTCGGAAAGATACAAAATTCAGTTGGAGCGAGAAATGTGAGAAGAGTTTTCAAGAACTCAAGAGGAGACTCATTTCAGCACCTGTTCTGACAATACCATCTGGCTCGGAGGGATTTATCATCTACAGTGATGCTTCGGGCAAAGGGTTAGGCTGTGTTCTCATGCAACATGAGAAAGTTATAGCCTATGCCTCTCGAAAACTCAAAGAATATGAGAGGAATTATCCTACTCATGATCTAGAGTTGACAGCTGTTGTCTTTGCACTTAAAATTTGGAGGCATTACTTGTATGGAGAGAAAGTGGAGATCTTTACGGATCATAAAAGCCTCAAATATTTTTTCACTCAAAAGGAACTCAACATGCGACAACGACGTTGGCTTGAACTGTTGAAAGATTATGATCATATCATTCAATACCATCCAGAAATAACGAACGTGATAGCTGACGCATTGAGTAGAAGATCATATGCGGGTACGAGTGCGATATTGTCAACACAAAGGCCCATTTTGTGTGACTTACAAATGATGGAGATAGAGTTAAAGACTCCAGGGACCCATGTGATGATGACGAATATACGAGTAGAACCGACTTTAATTGATAAAGTTAAAGCTGCTCAAACTACAGACCTGGAGCTGATGCGTATGAGGAAGAAAGTGCAAGAAGGTGCTATGCTGGAAGCACGAATCGATGAAGAAGGAATATGTAAGACCCCGAATTTTATGAAATAAAAGTATTCAATTTTTCTTATAATTACTATCCAGTAAATGGTTAAATTGATAAAAGTTAAAGTTAAGGGTGATATATGAAATTTTTTTCAAAATACGCAAGTGGTTAATTATAAAATAATCATTGTTGTCGGGGAATATTCGTTTGGTCGTGGAATATTCTTTCTGTCGGGGAATATTCGTACGACGGCGCAGCCATTTGTGGGCCCCATAACAGAATAACTGTCGGGTGAAGAAAACGACAAATTTGAGTTTTTACAAATAACGGCGTAGTTGTTACTGTTAACACTGTTGGAATACCCGGTGGTTAAAATACAGTAATACGCGTTATTGCACAGTAGCACACGGTATTGCATAGTATTTTTGAAATTATTGATTCTTACGTAAGAAGGCACTACTCAATAATTGTTACAGTAATTACTGTTCAATATTTTATTTTATTGATTCAATAATTGCTACGTTGAAATTTTGTATTATTGTTGTTCAATAATTGTTGCTGCACAGTATTTCCCATTATCAGATCAATAATTCATATTATTTGAATAGTATTATTAGATAACATTATTGGCAATGTCTAGAAAGTTCTGTCTAAGGAGAGGTTTGGTCATTTAATTGCGCGCCAGTAAGGAAAAATTCTTATTGGAAAGCCCCCTCTTTCCTGGAAACGACCTGGTTGTCATAAATGTGATTCTGTAATATTATTTGTGAATAATTAATTATTGATTCATATGGTAAGAAAATATTTATTTTATGTGGATATAAATGAGGGATATATTTTTTTGGTTAAAAAATGAAGGAGTTAATGTTGAGATTTTTATCCGTATTTTTGTCGGAATGGAGGTATTAAAAATCAGGGTTTTTGAGATATTTTGCGAGGGTTATAATTTTTAATCCGACCGTTGGATCGTGGTAATTTTTGGATATGTTATACATATATAAGTTGAGTATATGTCCACAAATTTTGAACCGTTAAAAATGAACGTATGATTTGTTATGAATTTTACGAGATGACTGGTTCAGAAATTGTTGAATTTTCGGAGTTTATCATTTTGGTGGAAAATTCTAGAATTGGTGGGCCCCACTTGTGGTTGGTGAAGAAATGTGCTGAATTATATTTCAAATGTGGTGGGTGGGAATAGTAGCAGGTAAAGCCATCAGGTTGCAGGTCAAACCTACCAAAATTTTCCTATAAATAGAGGGCTAAGTTAGAATTGAAAATCACACCAAAAACATAAGCTTTCTCTCTTTCTCTCTCTATATTATGAAGCATATTTTGTGAGTTTTTAGATACTTGGTGAGTTGCTAATCATCAGTGCAAGTTTCCTTCGGCTTTGCATTCCAGTCAGAAATACTGCACTTTTGAGGTAAGGGATAGTAAGGGATAGTAAGGGATTTTAAGGGTTGTTATATTTTTCAATTTCGTAATTTTTCTGACCTTCAAAAATTCTGAAAAAATTTGAAATGATATTTTGATGAGTTTTCTTGATTGTGTCCAAAAATAGTGATTTTTGGATGTATAGATTGAGAGTTATGAATTTTATGAGAAAAGACTATTTTAAAAGTAACAGCTTATAATTCCTTGTGGTTAACTCCAAAATTAATGAAATTTTTATTGGGAGTACATGTATATGATAGAAGTATACTCTGTAAATTTCAGAATTTTTAGACAAAAGTACAATTTTTGATAAATGTCTAAATATTCGGCTATTTTGGCCATATGAAAAATAGTAAATGACTTTTAAAAATTCTGAGAAAAATATATGTTCACTATGGGACTATATTATGCTAAATTCCAGAAAAGAAATATTTTTGGAACGGATTTGGTATTTTTCATGAAAATAGTCTAGTTATGAGTAAATGAATTAAATATGTTTTGTGAAGAAAGAAAATTGGAAAATAGAATTTTATGGCTTGAGAATCCTATATGAGGTATATGCAGATTTTTGATGAGGGTTTTGGTTATTGATGATGAAATTGTAAGAGTTGGCATTTTATGATGATTAAATGCATTAATTAGTAAAGTGTAAACAATTAAAATAAATTGTTTATAAATTTAAGTAATGTTATTCTTTCAATATCATTATACCGAAATATTGGTATGAATTTTATTGTAGAATTTCTATCTTTTGTGTCGGGGTTACTATTCATGAGTTACGAATATTACTCTTGAGATTAAAACTATATGTTGATCATATTATTTTTATCATCATATATAACATTTTTATAACCCTGATGTTAAAATTCTCTTTCACTGGAGTGTAAAGATGGGTAGATTATTGGTATGATCATGACTAGGGTTCTCTTTGGCCTGTAGTGCAAAGTTGAATTGTGACTGGTATGATCATGACCATTGAATTTATAATTGAATATCTTAAGCTTAAGTGCAAAGGTGAATTGATCAACATGGTTATAATTATTGTTTATATAAATTCTGAAATGATTATATATTTCTTTGAGATATGAATATATTTGGCCTGTAGTGCAAATATAAATTGTTGATGAATATCTTTGGCCCGTAGTGCAAAGATGGTTTGTTGATGAATATCTTTGGCCCGTAGTGCAAAGATGGATTTGTTAGTATGATTATAAACAGGAATTGTGATTTGGAATAACCATGATCTTTGATGTTTCAGGTAAAGACAGGTGATGAAAATATTCTTCGTCCTGGGTGCGAAGAAAAATTTAGAGTCACAATTATGATTATGAGTTATTCATATAATTGTGAAAAGGAACTGTTGATTAATGTTACAGGGATAAAACATTATTGGTGGACTTTTAATGTGGAGAAGATAATAGACTGTATAGTCTATTTGACTCTTCTAATGGATTGCATGTTCCGCTGCGACTATGGTTGAAATTTTTTATCATCTACCATATGTTCTAAATCTCAGATTTATTATTGATGAAGACTATTGATAATTTATTTATCTTTAGTCATGATATTCTTTACTGAGCTAGTTGTGCTCACCCTTTTGCTTCACAATTCCTTTCAGGTAATAAGAGTATAGCTGGGTCGAGCGAGGGTAACAAGGGAATAGAACGGTGGTAATCATTTAGTAGTTATATTTGGTGAAGAAAATAGGGTGAGGCGAACCCAACGTTGGAAGGGTGTTTTGTCACTATCATACAAGATGTCTAATGACACACAACCTCGTGTCATCATAGGACAGGGTTGTGCTCATCCACTTGCTGAGTATATCTACGAGCACTACCTATATAATCTTGGTGTTTGTTTGAAGTATAATTCTCAATTAGAGACAGTGGAGATAATGATAAGTCAAGAGAAGACTCACCATTGGGAAGAATATGATAGTAACTTTCTCATTTTTCTTTGGGGTCTATTGGGTAAACCAAGGATAATTCTGTGGCCATATGATATCTATCATAACCTAGACGCGTGGTCTCCCATGTACGAAGGTTTCCTTGAGCACTTCCTAAAGATTCTAGTTTCTAAAACAGTTTTTGACTGTACCTTTATGTAAGGTACCTTTGTGAGGTGCTGATACATGATGGTGTCCAATGTCACATTTGATATATATTTGTATCCAAACTCACAGTATATGTGTTGTTGTATTTTGCACGACAATTGTTGTAATAAAGTTGTAGTTGTTTTCTGTACCATGTATTTGACGACTCAGAATGGGTTGGATGAAATGGACCTATTTTGGGGTCGTTACAGAATACTTCGAGTCAACTCCATACTTTGTGTTTCTAACGACCCAGATTTAAAGTATAAAATCATGATGAAGGCGCACAACACACCGTTTGCAATCCATCCTAAGAGTACCAAAATGTATCGTGATCTTCGTCATACATTTTGGTGGAGCAATATGAAGAGATAGATAGCGCTATTTATCTCAAGGTGTCTAACTTGTCAACGAGTCAAGGTGGAGCATTAAGTACCAAAAGGTCCATTACAACCACTTGAAATTCTAGAATGAAAGTGGGAGCACATTTCCATGGATTTCGTTACTGGTCTTCCTAAGGTTTCTCAAGACATTGATGCAATTTGGGTCATTGTTGATAGATTGACCAAGCCTGCTCACTTCTTACCAATACGAGAAACTTATACACTTGAACGTCTTTCTCGTATGTACATAAACGAGATTGTAAGATTGCATGGTATACCAGTATCCATAGTTTCTGATCGAGACCTAAGATTCACTTCATGACGATTTTGGGTTAGTTTGCAGAAAGCTATGGGCACGGATTTACGGTTTAGTTCGGCATATCATCCTCAAACGAACGGGCAGTCAGAGAGGACTATTCAAACTCTTGAAGATCTATTAAGATTATGTGTCCTTGATTTCAAGGGAAGTTGGGATAAGTTCTTACCATTGGTGGAGTTTTCCTACAACAACAGCTATCAAGCAAGTATTGGCATGTCTCCATTTGAAGCGTTGTATGGAAGAAGGTGTCGTTCTCCAGTATGCTGGGATGAGGTGGGTGAAGCAACGTTGTTGGGACCGGAGTTGGTACGTATGACTATGGAAAAGATTCAAACGATTCGACAACGTATAAAAACCTCACAAGATCGACAAAAGAGTTATGCTGATCTTCATCGAAAGGACGTGGAATTCGATATTGGAGACCATGTGTTGTTACGTGTTGCTCCATGGAAAGGAGTTATGAGATTTGGAAAGAGAGGAAAGCTCAATCCTCGATTCATTAGCCCATTTTTAATCCTCGATCGAGTAGGAACTGTGGCGTATAGACTTGCTTTACCGCCAAGTATGTCACGTGTTCATAACGTTTTTTACATATCCATGTTACGTAAATATGTGGAAGATCCGAACCACATTATTGAGTTAGAACCAGACGAAATAGCGGAAGATTTGACGTATAAAGATGTTCCTGTTCAAATCTTGGATAAGAAAGAACATATTCTACGCTCCAAAGTTATACCTCAAGTCAAAGTTTTGTGGAGAAACCACGATATTGAGGAAATGACTTGGGAGTTTGAATTTGAAATGAAATCAAGATATCCTTACCTCTTCGACATACCAGGTACGTACTCTAATTTTGAGGGCGAAATTTCAAAAGAAGGGGAGGTTGTAAGACCCCAAATTTTTTAATAAAGATGATTTTTCTATAAATATTATTTTTGGATATTATGGAATGAATTTGATATAATGTTATAGTTGTGGTTAATATTTATAAATTTTACAAAGTACGCAAGTTGTTATATAATATTCGATTGGTCGGGGAATATTCTTTTTGTCGGGGAATATTCGTACGACGGCACAATCATTGGTGGACCCCACAACGGAATTATTGTCGGAATGAGAAAACGATAAAAATACTTTATGAAAATAACGGCGGAAGTTTTACCGTTAACTGTTGAAACACCTGGTATTAAAAGTACAGTAATACGCGTGATCGCATAGTAGTACATGGTATTGATTATTGATGCTTACGTAAGAAGTCACTCAGTTGTGTTCAATTATTGTTACAGTAATTGTTGCATAGTAAAATTTTTTTATATAAAACAGAATACTTTTTATAAAGTTTTGTTTTATTTGATTATAAATAAAATATATTATATTTTATTATGCATAGTGTTTGCATAGTACCTGCATAGTATTTTGCATAGTAAAATCTTTTTATATAAAACAGAATACTTTTATAAAGTTATTCGTTTTATTAGATTATAAATAGAATATATTATATTTTATTTAAAAAATTTTACTTTTAAATATAGACCGTCCGATTAAAAGTAAATCAATCTGGACCGTTCATGAATTAGTTACTATGCAGTCCATTCTTCTATAAATAGAAGTTCATTCCTTCATTATTTCTTACGAATTCACTGAAACTCTAGAGAGATAAACTATAGAGAGAAAGAAGAAAAGTATTATGCTACTTCACTACTCATATATCCAGTACTCTTCTTCTTGAGGTAAGGGGTATTATTTCTTTTGTATTCATGAAGAGAACTTCTGTTATTTCATTCTGTTAGAATAACCTGTATACGGGGACTACCCTATACTTTGTGAAATTCTTCTGTTATTTTATTCTTTATTATTATGTTGGAATAACCTGTCTATGCGAAGTACTGCATACATGGTGAAATTCTTCTAATATTCCGTTCTTTATTATTCTGTCAGAATATCATGTCTGTGCGTTTACGCCGGACTTGGTTCCATTATTTATTATTCTGTGAGAATATCCTGTCTGGTCGTTTACGCCAGACCTGGTTCCATTATTTATCATTCTGTTGGAATATCATGTCTGTGCTTTACGCATGACCTGGTTCCATTATTTATTATTCTGTTGGAATAACCTGTGTGTGCGGTCTATCGCATGCCTGATGATTTTTTTTGTTTTTTCATTCCTTATTATACTTAGTTGGTTAAAGTTTTGACTTCTATACTCCATGAAATTAGTAGAATATCCTTGATACTTGCGCTTCGTCCAATATCTTTTCATAGAAATATTCTTATGAGCAATCTTGAATTTTACTCTACAAAGAAGTATCATGTTGACAATTTGGACGTTATTCGTTCCTGGATAAATTATTTCTTGAACTTGTTTTATTGAATTCTTACATCATTGTCATTATCCTCATGTTTATATTATGTTGATAGTCATCTGTGGCCTGTAGTGCATAGATGGACTTGGTATGATTATGACCAGAGATTATTCGGTATAATCATGACCGTAATGTTATAAAGGATGTGATAAAAGTCCGCATTGGCCCGTAGTGCATTGATGGACAGTTGTTGGCATGATCATGACCATTGATGAATACACGAATATCCTTGGCTCGTAGTGCATGGATAATTTGTGGTTGTGATACTAATAAATATTCTTGGCCGTAGTGCAAGGATGATGTGGATTATTTTTTTTGCTGAGTCTCAGCGATAAAAGTGATAAAAAAACCTTTTAAATCATAAAAGATAGTAGATTTTATTCTCTACTTGACTCTTTTAATGGATTGTCTGTTCCGCTGCAGTTAAACTTGATGTTTGTTATATTGTATCAGTTTAACACTGTTGAAGGCTAACGATAATTTATTCTGCATTATCTTAGTCATAATATTTCTTACTGGGCTAGTTGAGCTCACCCTTTTGTTTTCATTGTTCTCTTCAGGAAATGAGAACGTAGCGGGGACTAGTCGGGGAACGGAGTGACGGTTCAGATGATAGCATTAGTAGTCCTCACTATTCTATAAAATAGTGTGATAATAAATGTATTGAGGACTTATTTTGAGTTTGAATACTGTCTAGAAGACAATGTTTGTATTAAAATTCACAGCTCATGTTGTATATTTAAGAGTGTATTTGTATTCTGTACCATCTTTTTGGCGACTCAGAATAGGTGATGTATACCTATTTTAGGGGCGTCATAGGTTGGCATAGTTTGGAACTGCATTGGGCGTCGAATTATGGTCAGAATACGTGTCCTGGGCTGAAGATTAACAAGAAACAAGAAAGGAGATTCAACTAACAATCAAGTAGCAACTGGAAGCCTGATTTTGAGCAAAAGCATTAAAGGAAGGATTTGAAGGTGAAATTCACCATAATTGCAGATTGAAACAAAGGAGAAGGGTGGTTCTGGATTCATTCTTTTTCTTTAATTCAGTAATTGTAATTGGGATGGTGTTTACTTTGATGAATTCAGTTTTTAATTCAATTTTGATGAACTAATTTACTTGTTAGGCTTATAACGGATCTTATGGTTGAATGATGATTATGTAGCCTTAAATTTCAGTTTAATTATCTATCTTTCAGTTTATCTATAGTGATTTGTGTTTTAATCTATGGATTGCCTGATCACCAATTCTATGTGAATTTGTATGAATTCGAGAGATGATGTATGAATCTAGACTTAGTCATTATAGCATGTCTTCTTGTATTCTGTGTTTGAATGGAATCTTGATTAATGTTACGATAGAGATATGCCTAACATCGCATGTAATCAGATAGAGAACTTGAACTTAAACCTTATTTGATTGTAATTCACATAGAGATATAGTGAATTAGTTAATTTGGGTGTTTAGCTTAATTTTATCTAATTTGTGGATTTAAGTTAATATGGTATTAGTGCATCGTGAGATGGCTAATTCTACTTGAGTGTTCTTGATTAATAAACTGGTATAGTGAATTGAACTGAATTAAGGTGTAATAATCAGAGTGATACTTAAAGTGAAGTTATAAGCCTAATTCTCCAATATTTGTTTGAATTTACAGTTTTTAAGTTTGT
This sequence comes from Panax notoginseng, assembly GCA_016801055.1. Classification (NCBI taxonomy): domain Eukaryota; kingdom Viridiplantae; phylum Streptophyta; class Magnoliopsida; order Apiales; family Araliaceae; genus Panax; species Panax notoginseng. The sequence goes on along the minus strand of CM029014.1, from coordinate 217,178,507 downwards.
TAATTACTTGGTAGTTTTAATATTTTTAGTTTTATTAGTTATTATCATTGAATTTAGTAGTTTAATAAAATTTGGATTAATATAAAGCTAGTAATTGTTAGGATTAATTTCTTACTAATTCTATGTGGGAATGATAATACTTGACTTATCATTATATTACTTGTTGACCACGTGCCCTTGCGTGTGAGCGTAATTAGAATTACACCAACACTAACTCCACGAACAATGTATGTGTGTTTATGATATATCAATGAAGGGGATCTTTTATTTATTCTGTTATGCTTGAAAAGATTCTTATGTTTTTCATTTACTAATTCATTAGCAATACAAAATAAACATGAAAAATATTTGAAAATAAAAAGGATCTATTTAACCCCCTTTCTAGATCTATTGTGTGCCTACTGGGAACTAACACTCTTCACTCAACCATTTCATCGAGCAGGTGGTGTGCATTTTCATCTGGAGCAGGGGAGCAACGATCTCAACCTTAGCTTGAAATTCCGGGGAGGGCGGGAGCAGTTGCTAAATGTTGCTCTCAAGTAGCTCCACCATTCACAATATTCATATGGTGCTAAGCTCTTTGATTGATTGATGGGTACTGCTGCTACTCCATTTTTGTTCCTTTTTCTGTCACAATGTTTTCTATTGGCATCATCATCATCAACAATACCAGATAGTTTGAGCATAGGCTCATTTCTGTCAGCCGAAAATTCGACGGTCGTTGCTGCTTCCTTGATCCGCCATTAATAAATAAATTTTTTTTTATTGATATATTTTGACCCCTCTATAAATACGTTTTGGTTCCGCCGCTGCAGAGGTGACGATTTTTTGTTGGTTTTTCTTGTTGGAGGCCCTTCTCGTGCTTATACTCTCGAATATTTTGCAATAATAGAAGAGGATTTTAAGTTTCTTACAGATCTGTTCTGGTCTAAATGGGATGGATTGCCGGCTAAGTTGATAGATAACTTTACAACAAAAAAATAAAATTGCAACAAAAGGTCGATATTCAAGAGAAGGTAAACCATGTTGGTTCGTCGCGCCAAGAGGCAAGAAGTCTCTTTCTCTTTACCAACTTAGATAAAAATAAATTGGAAACATGAGTTGTAATTTAAAATTTATTATACTGAAAGTTGAGGATAATATGGTAATTATAAAAATATTACTTATTCGAATTTCTTGGATGAAAAATTTTGGCAGGAAAAATAGTCAAGTTTTATATTCATTTCTTTTCTTTTCCGTTTATTAAAAAACTCATAAACATAGAAATTAGAAAAAAAGACTTAAATTTTCCGTTCATTTTAAAATTCAGAAACAGATTGTAAAGAGAGAGAATAAAAAAAAAATGTTTGTCTCACTAGTACCAAGTCCATCACATTAAAAATTCAATTACAAAATGTCTAAATTTTATATTTTTTTTCAAAATTTTCCAATAACACCTACACATTATTTCTCAACAAGACAAAAAATTACAACATTAAAAAGTCTAATATTCTCTCCGTTCCAAAATTAGAAAACATTCGTAAAACGATCACTTTTAACGAAAACTTTATTTCTTAAAATTGATCCTAACATTTGTTAAAAATGTAGTAGTGATTATATAGTAGTACTCAATCTACCTAGACTATAAGCAATGACACATTAAGAAATTTATGTCACTTTATATCTAAAAATATAAATGTACCACTAATTTTGGAACGGACAAAAACAAAAAAATATATCTCTTATTCCGAAACGAAGAGAGTATATTCAATTACACAAATGTACATAATCAATACTTTACATAGTTTCCATTGCAATATAAAACTAAAACCAAATATGTAAATAAAGCTACAATAAAAATGAGCCTCAAGGAAAGGGGAGGGGAGGGGAGGCACTTTTGAACTTTTGAACTAAGCCTCCAGCAACTTTTTGTGTATCCTTCAATACACATGTATTGGCAACAAATCAATAAAACCCCATAATAAGCCTTCATAAAAGAACCAATGAAAAATAAAACTTACAGCAAAACAACATTCAAGCCGCAGCACGCAGCAGGCAACAGCTAGAAACCATATAGCAATCTGCTGCTGTAAATTGGCTCTACATGCTAAGTTTATATAACACATTATTGATCATCTTGAAGTCATTATATTGGCTTCAGTTCATCAAGTTGTATATGCATACTAGAACTAGAAGAAACTCTACATGGAGTCTAACAATCCCCTTGAGATGAGCAAAATCAACAAAGTGGGCAAAAATTTTGAAATAAAGAGAATACTAGAACTTAACCATCTGGTTAAGAACAAAAATTACCATTGGAAATTAAAATTCATCCGTTCCAATTTCTGTGATTACGATGCTTGAAGATGATTTTACTTTTTCAATGTCTGGTTTGTATACGAGATGAATCCCACATTTGTCCACCCTTAGACCTCGTTCTCAGATGGAAACCTCAATTCTATCTCGGCCTTTAACTGGATATCGTATTGGTAAATGACTCGCCCATGATTGTACTCTACCTTTGTCTGGCCAGAAATCTAGGTTGGTCCATTTGGTACTATTTGTTTTGTTATTGATATCAATGATATCTAAGTCATCAAAGTCACAAAAATCAACCTTTTGATGAACAATCCAAAGAATCATCCCCAAGAATTTATCTTCCTCGATATCTAATGGCATATCAAAAGCGATCGAAGACCCAATGCTTTGATGACTAAACAAAACTGGGATTTCCATCGTCCATAAGTACATTTAGACTGCCAAGCAAGTTTAATGAATCCCTGTTGCATGGAAATCATAATATCAGAGAAAAAAAGAAAAGGAAAGAAATAGAGAGAAAAGGAGAGAAAGGGAGAGATCAACCTGAAAGAAAGTTTCATTGAATGTAGTAGCTAAGTTTCTGCAGCCTTCCATACGTGAATCACACTAATAGAATCGAGATTTTCCATACCATGAATCTCAGACAAATTGTTGCAATCCCTAAGATGCAATTCTTTCATTTCTTTTAAGTTTGATAGACTAGGGAGTTTTTTCAATGATGTACACTCGACTGCATGTAGCCTTCGTATATTAGGAGAAAGTTCTGCGAATGATACAAGGCTGCTGCAGTTATTCACAGAAAGAACTTCAAGATTGGATAATTGACTGAGGCTGGATGGTAGGCTACGAAAATTATTTTTACCTAAAAACAATACTCACAGCGAGGATAAACACCCTACAGCTTCTGGAATATCTCCATCAGACAGATTGCAATGCTTGAGGTCTAATTCTCTCAAGGAACAGAAACCAGAAAGAGAATGTGGCAAAAACTTTATGGTACTGGGAATTTGTTGTACTTTCCAAATTGGGAAGAATGGTAACCACCATTTAGTTGGTAAGTTTCCATGACTTCCACTAAGAGACAAGTCTGTGAGGTTCCTCAAAAGTCCAATCGAATTAGGTAATTGTTTGATCCCAGTTTGCTCTGCATTGAGCTTCCTTAAAAGTTCCATATTACCCAATTGCTCTGGCAATAGTTCCAGCTTTGAGCAGTAACTTTGATGTAGGAGTTCAAGTGATCTCAGATTGCAAATGCTACTAGGAAGATATCTGAGGTTCTTGCAATATCTCAAGTCCAAGACGATTAGCCTGCTTAAAAGTCCAATTGATGGGTGAATCACATATAAATTTGTACAATGAGGAAGCAACAATTTCTCAAGATTTGGAACTCCGGTGAAATCTGGAGTATTAGTCAAGGATCTAGAGCAACTGAGATTGAGGATCTTTAAGTTTGGTAGCATCTGTTTAAACCGAAAGAGTTATAAAACGAAGTTAGGAATTACAAGTGAACAACGGCGTATGTATAGTTACAAAATTGTACCAAAAGGCCATACCTTGATACCTTGCCACAATCTATTAATGTCGCTGAACTGCATGTCAATGGCAGCAAGATTTTGTGGAGAAAAATTGGCTGGTAAATATTTCAAAGGATAGTAATGCCAACCAAACCACCTTAACCCTTCAAATACATGTTCAAAGCTTCCGCTCAGATGTACATTATTTATTTGAAGCAATCTTAGTTTGTGCATCCTACAAATGTTGCGGCATTGAAATGTATCTCCCTTGACATGGGAAGGACTAGCATGATCCCTTCAATTGCTTCTGTTCCCTGAGTTTATGACAAAATATGAAAATGTATGGGAACTTAAACTATTTGAGGTCCAAAAAATGAAACATTAAGCTACACTAATAGAAAATCTCTTTTGATATTGCAGAGTAGTTTTCATACCTTGTGATATTTTAGCACATCACACACTTCTTCACAAGACCACAATCTGCTGCGTTTTCCAGGCTCCTTAGGACATTCTTCACGAATAATATTCCTTCCCATATCGCGAAGCAGATCATGCACCCTTAGCGCGTTTTTCTCACTAATAGTTAGTAGACATCTAAGCGGAGTGATTTTGGTCATCTGTCCCGTCTGCAGTATTAAACTGCGGAATACTGAAAACTAAATTGCAGACGGAAACTCTATTAATGTGTTGTAAGACTAGACTCTTTTTTACAATGTTAGCTATGGATCGGTCCCCTTTTAAAATAACTTAAAAGTTATTATTTAAAATGACTTATAAGTTAGAAGTTATATTAATTATAAGTCAAAAATTAAGTTAAAATAAAATGTGAAGGTGTTTGACTAAAATGACTTATAAATTAAAATAAGATGTAAACACTATTAAAATAAAGTTAAAACAGTCTTTATATTTGGTCAAACTTACTTATTTTTAAATGAATTATAAGTCATTTTTTAATAAGTCAGAATTTGTTACTTATCAAAAATGACTTATAAGTCACCCTAAACATTTCAGTTTTTATTCTGTTCTCCTATTGATCAGTGGTGTTGTTCTCTTTTACCCCTTTGTGATCAATGAAATGCTAATCATTTCTTGGGAGCGCAAAATTGAAAGTAAAAATTGAGATCTTATCAGGTATTCAGAATGTTAATGGTGTTGTGTTGTCACACCTTTTCATTTTATCTTACAATCAGATATTTGATTGCCTTTTGGCTTTTGGCTCTCTGACTCTTTGAGGTTTCCTTTGTTATAATCCTTTCTCATGTTTAGATCATCGACCATACCAATTGTGATCAACGAGCAAACCATTACATTTGGTTTTAGTAATTAGTAATGTGCATCCTTAAACTTATTATGCTTCCTAATAATAAATCTCATTGTACATACTAAATGATATCAATTTACTTTTTCTCTGAATAAAATTTCCAGGCATGAGTTGAAGTTCATCAAGAAAATTGTAGAAAGGGTACATTGTGAAGTAAAGCATACATACTTGAATGTAGCCAAGTACCCAGTTGGAATAGATTCGCTAATTTGTGACATAAACAAATTACTAAGCTTGGGATCAGAAGATGTCTGCATAATTGGGATCTATGGAGTGGGTGGTATAGGAAAAACAACCATCGCCAAAGTTGTTTACGCTAAAATGTGTCAACAATTCGAATGCAGTTGTTTTCTTGAAAATGTTAAAGTTGTTTCAAATAAAGCCAATGGTTTACTTCATTTACAAGAACTACTTCTCTCTGAATTTCAAGGTTGGGAAATTCTATAGGGGACATAGTTTGGAGGAAAGAAGTTTTTGTTCTAGAAGGGTTCTCATTGTTCTTGATGATGTAGACAAGTTAATTCAAGGGAATTTTCATTAGTGGGGCAATACAATTGGTTTGGTTCTAGAAGTAGAATCATCATAACGACAAGAGATGAGCATTTGCTTAAACAAGTTACTGCATATGAGATATACAATGCCCAGGAATTAAACTACAATGAGTCCTTGGAGCTCTTTAGTTGGCATGCCTTCAAAACCAGCATACCATTACAAGAGTATGTTGAGCTTTCACACAATCTAGTGACTTCTGTTGGAGGGAACCCATTAGTTCTTGAGGTATTAGGCTCTTCTTTGTTTGGAAGAAGCTTAATTAAATGGAAAAGAGCTCGTGAGAAAGTACGACAAATTTCCAACAGTCAGATTAATGTAAAACATAGACTAAGCTTTGATGCACTAGATGATGATAAATTAAAGGATATTTTCCTTGATGTCGCATGCTTTTTCATAGGAATAGACAAAGACAGTGCTATCAGTATTTTGAATGGTTATGATTGCTTTGCAGAAATTGGAATTAGTGACTTGACAAATAGATGTTTACTAACAGTGAATTGTAAAAATGAACTCGAGATGCATGATTTGATTCGGAATATGGGAAAGGAGATTATTTGCGAAAAATCCCCTCGTGAGTTTGGAAATCGCAGCCGACTATGGCTCCTTGAAGATATACAGGATGTGCTAAAAAAATCACAAGGTGAATCAAATTTTAATAATTTTGTGCTACAAGGTGAGTCAAATGTTAATAATTTTAATAAATTAAAGACATTATTTCCACTTTCATTAAGTTACCTTATATAGTATGCTACTCTCTGCCTTCACATTTTTATTTTCACAAGTAATGGTTGTTTTTTCTTGTTTATTCTTAGGGAACAGATGTCATTGAAGGTATCACGCTAGACCTACCCATATCAAAGGAAATAAATTTCCAAACAAAACTATTTGAAAGAATGCAGAAACTGAGATTACCTCAAATTAACAATGTGCATCTGGATGGAAGCTTTGAGCATGTATTTTTAGAGTTAAGGTGGCTTTGCTGGCATTACTGCCCCTTGAAGAACTTGCCATCCAATTTTCATCCAGAAAAATTGACATGCAAAATTGTAAAATTGCAAAATCAATAGTTTATGGCACAGTATCAAGGTTAGATATTAGTTTCACCTTTGTTCTTTTCCTTGGATTTGAGCCATATGCATTGTAAGTATCTTTCTTGATTTGGTTATTCCTAGGAATACGTATAGCAAAAACCTGATGTTTTTCTTTTTGACAGTTCCTTCCAAACTTGAAGGTCCTAAATCTTAATTACTCAAGAGTCTCTGACTAAAACCCCAAACTTCATTGGAGTGCCGAGCCTTGAGAAATTATTGCTTGAAGGATGTACAAGTTTATATGATGTTCACTCATCTATTGGGCATTTACGTAGGGCTAATTCACTTGAATTTGAACGATTGTAAGAGCCTCAGAAAACTTCCAAGCAACATTTGCAATCTGAAGTCGCTTGAAAAACTATTCCTTGATGGCTGCTCAAATCTAGAACTATTTCCTCAACAATTGAGTAATATGAATGCTTGATGGAGCTCCATGCAAGTCAAACAGCAATTAAGCTGCTATCCCATTCCATTGGACTTCTGAAGAACCTTACATATTTATGGATTAGTAATGAAAACTTACCAGCAAGATCTTGGATTTCACTCATCTTATCGTCGATATTACGGAGAAGTGTTAATACCGAAGGATTTTTGTCACCTTCAATTTCTGGTTTGTTTTCCTTACAATGGTTAGATCTCAGTTACTGCAATCTGTCCGACGAAAATATTCCACCTGAGCTCGGGTGTTTTTACTTACTGGAAAAATTGGATTTAGCTGGAAACAGATTCAGTAGCTTACCCTCCACCCTCTGTCACCTATCTAATCTAGAATACCTTCGGATGAATAACTGTACAATCCTTCAGTCAATCCCGAAACTTCCTCCTAATCTAGTAACACTTGATGCAAGTGATTGTACTTCATTAGATAAACTACCAGATCTCTCAAAGTTGCAAAACTTGCAAGAGTTGGATCTTAGCAATTGCAGTAGATTGACCAAGATTTAAGGCTCGATAAACCTCAATTTTTTACAAACAATCCACATGGAAGGCTGCAGTAATTTGACAAGCACTTTTGTTTATAGTTTGCTCGAGGTTGTCTCTCTCTCTCTCTCACACACACACATTTTCTATCACTCTCTGACTCTTGTTTTTAGATCTTTGGAACAGGGATATTCTGAAAGGGAGATCAATTGTGATATTTTCCCTACGGGGAGGGAAATTCCATATTGGTTCAATCACCAACAAATAGGGTCTTCAATATCTTTTGACATGCCTTTAGATGTAGAAAATGGATTGGTAGGGGTAACTCTTTGGGTTGTTTATGCTAGCAAAGACTGGAATTATAAATCTCTTTATGCTCGTGCCTACATCAGTGATAGAAGAAATGCTGTTGAATGGACACATTCTGCTGCAGACAAAGGTACGATATCCTTTGGGGAAATCTTGTGGGTGAGCAATCTAGCACTACGTTATTTCGGACACCCAATAAAAGGAGGAGAAAGATTTGAGGTTTCCATTGCAGAAGACCAATCTGTCAAGGTGCAGGAGTGTGGTATTCATCTGGTTTATAAACGAGAATGTTAATGTGCACCCGAAGAGGAGACTGCATGATGCCGATTAGGGGAAAGCAGCGTGCTGTCCAACACACTGTACCTACAGAATGCAAAACTTTGAGCCACTTGACTAGTTAAGATTCTACAATGCAGACGAGATCAGAGACCTTTCTTTCTAGACAATGCAATGGCCAGAGTCTGATATAACAGAGAAACAATGAGCTAGGCAAGTGCATTTGTTGTTCACATACCTATAATGTACCATTTTCACTTGCTTCAATTTAATACAACATGTTTTGATATCTTCTTCTTAGATCAATCATGTGTATGATGAATTTACGCCATTACTAACTCAGCACATTATATATTTCGGAGTTTATTGGACATAAAAGATAAAAATTGAAAACTTAAATTAGAACATGGAAGAAAAGAATAGAAAATTTAAAAAAATTCTTTTCTCTTGGGTGTTTTTGAGTTCCAACAAAAAGAAAAGAAAAATATCACTTTTATAAATTTACCCTTATATTAATTTTAACCATAACCATTGAACCATAAATAAAAATATGAAAGATAAATTTAATCAAATAAAAAATTTCATAATCAAATACAAATATCCAAATAAATGTTAAATAAAAACTACTACAAACCCAAAAGTAGTCGAACATAATATGTAAAAGCCTAAACATAGAATGGTTTATGACAGTCCGGATCTTAAGCTTACCCCTTATCTAACATATCTTGAATACCCCCCTTTAATGACGGACCGGGCGACGATTTGGTCCGTCACTATATATTGAACCGTCGTTTTAACTTTTAGCGACGAACAACATATAGCGACAAACCGAACCTTTAGCGACAGATCGAATCATCGCCCAGTCCATCGCTAAAGGGGGATATGCAAGGTATGTTAGATAAGGAGTAAACTTAAGATTCGGACCGTGGTTTATGATAATAGGTCTACTCCCAATTTATTTTCTGACCACTCAGGGAACAATGACAATTTTAGTATCATAGAAAACCAGCATGTGCCTAATAACACAAAAACCTGATGCCTAATAATGGTAAGCTGAGTATGCATGTCTGGGAACAGCCACTATTCTCGAAATCCTCCAAACCCAAATCTATTGAGGCTCCAAATTTAGCTGCCCCAACGTACCTTGCACACAAGACAGCCATCACATGATATGCTGAGCAATAGGAATCCTCGCACCCATATCATCCTTCTCTTCTAACACTACTTCGACTAATGGCATTCATGAAGGTCAAGAATTCCAACTTCCTTCTGAATACATTCAAGGCCTTATAGGGGTTGTCTTACTTGCTCTGAATTCCTAAGCTAATCCCTACTGAAGCAAACATAAAGGACTGTATTCGTTGTTGTGAAAGGTGTTCTTCCTCCATTCAGTACCGATACAAAGTCTTATCGAACATTTTTACATTTCTTCCTCTATTCAGATATGTTCTATTTTTTTTTATTTTGAATTTTAGAGTTTTTCTTTTTGGTTTGATTAAATGATATATTTTGTTTTATTAGAAAATGTTCTATATTTAAGCCTTAATTAATTTCTTTATTTAGCATTTTTGTATTTTAATTTTTTAATATTAATTATACTAAAAATAATTAATTTATAGTAGTGTTAGTATAATTGTTTACTTTGTTTTAATTAGAAGCTAAATTTCTCTTTTCAGCCTCGTCAGCAAAATTAGATGAGGTGTCAGCTCCGTTTGCATGTCTGTTAGGGACAGCGGCAGGGGCATAACTGAGTTTAAATTTGTAACGTTAAGTGTACTTCTGAAGGAAAAAAAAATTAGTTCAAGTTGAAAGTGGTACTTCGAGATAAATATCAAGGGTATTTTTGCACATTTGTCCTATATATATATATATATATATATATGAGTTCTAATACCTGGCAACCGGTTATTAAGGGAACTATTCCAGCAACTATCATCTCCATCATTGATCAAAATATTTAATAGTTAAGATTATAATATATTAGGGACCTATCGCTACAAGTTGTAGCGGCATTAACATCACTTGCGGTGGCAGTGAGATTTACTAAAAGGCCCCTCAAATAATGTAATATTATTATAATTATTAATCATGAGACCTAACATGCCGCTACAAGGTTTAATGTAATATTATATGTAATATTATATTGTTATGTTATTAATTCCTTAGACTTAATTCCATGCCGCTACATATTGTAGCGGCAAGCTTAATGTAATATTATATTATTATATTTAATATTATATTATTAATTTTTTTTATGATTATTAATATTAATTATTAATTAATAATAATAAAAAAAACAAGAACGAATTAATTAATTAATTTTTCTGTGGATGTGATCCAAGTGGTAATGTGAGAATGTTTTGCTTGTCTGGAATACCAACCACATAATTTATGGAACTATTATCGCGTCATGAGCAACTAACTACCTCTTTCTTATTGATGAAGAAATCCATTGGGCACTTGTTGATCAAATTACAAACTATGCTGATCAAATTTTGGAGTAACAAGTCAAACTGCTGCAAACATCTTGCAGAGCAATCTTGGAGTCCACTGCTGCAAACATGTTGAACTAAAATTAGTAGGAGCACAGACACAGACACACACACACACACATATATATGGTGTATATTTCATTTTTAATAAACTACATAATATTGCATAAATTATAATTTACCCATTCAAAATTATAAAATCATTATCGGCCTTTAAAATTATTACCTCCAAAGAATACTCTCCGTGTAAAATCATTTGAGTACTTTGTCACCCTAAGAATGACCTGTCCAAGTCCAATTACCTAACTCTGCCACCATACAAGGTAGGAAATTATTACCTCCAAAGAATATTTATTTTTCGTCAAGATATGAAAGAAAATAATTTAGTTAAAAAAACACACCTTCATATTTTACATTGTCCCCGAATACTCTCCGTGGAATATCGTCCAGGAGATATACTTGGCTACCGTGGGCGAGGAAGTAGGCTCCTGTGCTCAGCTGATATTTTGTCAAGTCTCCACCGACAACTTCATCACTCTCTATCTCATCAATATTTTCAGACACATTATCTTCTATGTCACCATACACAAGATTGATACCAATCTTCTCTACCTGTATAAGCTCTCCAATAAATACAGTAACACTGACTTCATCCCCACCCTCCAACTGATTACCAAACTTCCAATGGCTTAACCATACAAAATCTTCACCGTCTCTATCGTCTACTCGAGTTCCCAAGTACACAGGACGGTATATCCAAGTTAGATTCTTGGTCTTGTTATGGATTTTTGTAATTGTTGGATCTACATCCCGATAGGAATACTTTTTTCCATGAACAGCGCATACGTTCAATCCTCGGATCCTCGAATTAAGTGAAGGCACAGTAAACGAGGACGATAACCTCCTATTTTCATCATTGAACCAACCAGGAACCTTGCTCACAGGAATATACGTACTAAATATGCCAAATTCATGTAATCCCTGTATCACATGAACCATAATGTCAAAAAATAATTCCACAAAAGATAATAAGAGAGAAGAAAGAGAAACAGAGAAAACACCTACCTGGATGGGGCACCTGATTTCCGAATATGGAAACCTATAATAAAGTATTACTTCAAGGTCTCCCAGTGATTCTACATTGATCAGACCCAAATCGTTTATTAAATCACAATCAACGGCTCCAATAGGTTCTAACCGGAAGAATCCTTGCATTTCTCTCAGTCTTGAGCTGCCAAGCGGATAGTAAAAGTCTCTTAACAGCTGAGGTTTTGATTTAAAGGTTATTCTTTCCAGCGACGTGATATCTTCCGCGTACAAATATCGTACACTACATGGCAGACCTATCATAGATCGTAGTCTATTACATGAACTTACAGAGAGATACTCAAGATTTGGAAGAGTTTCGATAGATTCTGGAAGGGCTTCAATCGGATTTTCGTCCAAAAGCAATTCCCTTAGCAAGGATAACTGACTCAAGTCCTTAGGAAAAGAATTTTCGAAAATATTGCAGTTTGTAAGGTTTAAATTTACTAAAGAGCGTGGTAAAGAAAGGTTGATGATTTCAGGATTTCTTTTGGGTTTAAACAACCAAGACCAAAAAATGACAATCCATGGTTTGAGCTCTCTAGACGAACTTAGTGACGTGTTCATGACAGTTCCTTCATCTTGAAACTCAGCAAGATTTGAGCAACCAGAGATTACAAGTGTTTCGAGAGATCCTAGCAACCGAATATTCCTTGGAAGCTTCTCAAGTTTTTTGCAACCTTCTAGATCCAGTTCAACAAGTCTTTCAAGGTTGCAAATTGATTCACAAATATCAACCAAACTCACGCAACCTTTTAGAATTAATCTCTCAAGATTGCGGAGCCCAAAAAAGTTAACTATTTTACCAAGCCTACGAGAATGACTGAGGTCAAGGATTTGAAGTGATCGAAGATCCTGTTTTGAAAACAAGTAATGGGTGGTTAATTCTAAACATATGATCAAAAACTAGCTAAAAAATGTTAATAGGAATAGAAGATGGCATACCATAGTTCTCTCCCAAACTTGTTCCAACATGCTATAACGCAGGTCGAGAGCAACCAGATTTGACAAAGGAAAGTCTGTGGGTATATAGTACAAAGGGAATCCATGCCAAGATAACCATGCTAAATTTCCGGGAAAATGCTCATAACTTCCGGTGAATTGTACATGCTTGAGCCGGAGTAGTCTTAGACGTTTCATCCTTTCAAAGGCGTTGATTGACAGCTCTACCCCACTTGGACCTCTTAATGCAGTATGTTTTGACGGCCTTGACAAGAAGCTAAAATACGGTTTTACTAGTGAAGTGACCTTGTTGAAACCCAATGAATTAGGATAATTAGAACTAAAGGATGACTTCACAGAGTAGTCAAGGGCAAGTCCTTCAATTGATTCTGTACCCTAAGAGACAATGAAATGAAAGAAAAAGTCAAACAAAAAAATACAAGTTATGAGCATGTGAGACCAAATAAGTATAAAATGCACATGATAAGTATTTTTCTTACCTCATTTCCTTTCATCACATTAAAAGAATCCTCATGATGCCAGAGTCTACTACGTTTTCCAGGATCCTTAGGTGATTCTTGGCGAACTATTTCTCTTCCCATCTCTTGAATCAGTTGATGCATTTCCAGCTTCCCTCTGCCAGTAATTAAGAGACTTTTTTCAATGAGATTTTGCATTCCAACTTCTGTAAAATAACCACACTTATCCAATCTAGTAACTATATAACTTTCGTCCTCTCCGACAAAGAAACAGGCGATGTCCAGAAATAAATTTCTATCCTGGTCATCTTGCAATAAATCATAGCTGATTTTTAGTATCTTTAGGATATCAGCATTTAGAATTGCTTCCAATTTCTGTAATGCACTTTTCCATACATTTATACTTTTTCCGGTTAGAGAGCACCCCAAAACTTCAAGGGCCAATGGAAGCCCTCCACATCGTTGTAGGACCCTTACTGCTTTGTCGCTGTACCCTTCCAAGGGATGGTCTTGTCTAAAAGCATGCCAACTGAAAAGCTTCAAGGATTCATCATCATCCAATAGTTCAACATCATGCAACTTATGAATTTTACGAGCCCTTAACAAACACTTGTTCCTAGTTGTTATGATGATCTTACTTCCGGGATAGAAATCTTGTGTTCCGATAAGGATATCTAATTGGTTCACATCATCAACATCGTCCAGAACAATGAAAACTTTATTACAGCGTATGGCATCTTCAATCCTCACAGTACCCTCATCGACATTGTATATCTTCTCCTTTTGTCCCTTTAGAATGTTTGAAAGAAGCTGCCTTTGTAAAGTACGTAAATCATTTGACTGATTAATATTTGCAAGGAAGCAGCTTCTTTCAAATATGTGATGGTTTAAATTATAAACAATTTTGGCAATAGTTGTCTTACCCACTCCACCCATACCAAAAATTACTAACATGTCAATATCAGCTGAACCATCATTTAGCCAGAGATTAATACTTTTGGTTCGAGAATGTAATCCGACAGGGAATTGGGGAATTTTCAAGGCTGGGCGATTTACTTTAGCAGTGACTACTTTAATAATTTCCTGGATGAACTTTGACTCGTGCCTGAAAATAGATTGAAAAACAAAAGTAGTTCAGATGAAGAAAATTACTGAATGTATACTAAATTTGTCAATGTTCTCGTGGAATTATCAAATCAAAATAGGAAATACAGGGTATTAGAAACCTTATGGAAAGGCATAGGAAATTGAAAGAGTATATTAAATTGCAAAATCTCTATCACTGGGTTAATAAATTCCGGTTTGATAAGCTTTTCTATTACAAAAAAAAAATAAAAATAAAATCATATATGTGCTAGTTTTCATGTATTTCTTCTAAATATTTATAATATGATCAAGTAGCCTACAAGTATAATTTAAATTAACCAACCAATTTAGCTTCCAGGTAGAGTAAGTATTATGTCGAATCATTTGAAGGACAGGGATCCCTTCTGCTACAAGAGGTACCTGGAGAAGAATATGCTATTGAAAGAATATCCCTTCAGCTACACAATTCACTTTCAGATGCTAATTAATTGTTAACAGTAAAGCAAAGTCTAGAAGTCCTTTCTTCTTGTACTACTGATGCTATGATGTGAAGCAATTAGATTAGGGTGGTAATTTGGGATAACAAATAAAGTTCTGTTCTTCTTGTACAAAGCATTCCGAAAAGAAAAATAGTAAATGACACCGATTAATATATAAGAATATAAATATTTAGTCACTTACCCATCAGCTAGGTTTTGCAAGGCCATGCCACTCAAGTCTGCTACTTCTTTCAATGCTGCCCTCCAACCATTTACCCTGTCCATCCATTCCTTTTTACTTTCATCATCATCATCATCATCATCATTTTTTGCCATCAATTTCTCTTCGTACCTATCAAATGCTTCCTTGATGCTTCCTGTTTGGTACCTAACATCGGATGGTTCCACGTGATAGAAGACTGGAACAACTAGATGCCCAGACATCTTCTTGCATTCAAGTATCATCAACAGCTCATCCAGGCACCATTTGGCAGATGCATAGTCCTTCGAGAACACAATTATTGAAAGCCTCGACTGTTGAATTGCTCTATTTAATTCAGATTTGACATGTTTTCCTCGCTCTAGCCCTTCGTCATCTCTAAATGTGCGAAATCCTGCTTGCACCAAAGCTGTATAGAGGTGATCGGTGAAGGTTTTACGAGTGTCTGTGCCTCTAAAACTCAAGAACACATGATAACTACATCTAGAGGTAGAAGAGGAGGCTTCTTGGGCTCTCAAAGTTTCCATTGAATGAAGATAGCTCAGCTCTAGCAATGATATGAAGATCGATCGCTTAGATCTAACAAGGAGTTGCTTATATCTAAATATAAATTAAATATAAATTCTTAAAAGAAAATATCAATTCCCCTCCTCTTTTCTAGTTTTAAAATAGATTTGAAAAAAAAAAAGGAGAATGAACGAAAAATTTAAATTTTTTTTTTCGATTCCTATATTTTTGAGTTTTTTAATAAATAGAAAAAAAAAGATAGAAAATTTGGCTATTTTTTTTGTCAAAGTTTTCTGTTCAAAATTGGCCTAATTTGGACAGAAAAAAATTGATATAAGTAATATTTTTATAATTCCCATATTATCCTCAACTTTTAATATAATAAATTTTAAATTACAATTCATGTCCTCAATTTTAAATTTTCTATTCTTTTCTTTTAAAAACTCAAAAACAACTCAAAAGAAATTTCAAGTTTTCTATTATTTTCTTTTCTGTTCAAAACTCAGAAATAGAGTGTAAATATAAATGGTAAGTTCTTAAAAGCACTTAATGCACTAGGAAAATTAAATGAGAATATTGTGCAAAAATGAAATGGGAATATTGTGACTTACTGCACGTGGGCCGTTAAAATATGCATGTGAGTGTATGTGAGCAGTTTTATATGATAGTTGACTTACTGTAAAATTTTCTATACTTATGGGGATCGTATTTAAAATTGAACAATTTACCCTATAAATTCTTTCACTCAATCTCTTCTATTTTCTCCACACCCAAATACTCATCATCTGTTCTTTCAAATTATTTTATTTGTTTTTGTGTTTTAAATTTCTCAGTTGTACTAAATAAATTTCTAATAGTACTAGTTCAGATATGATGTTGATCATATTAATGTTGTATTAGATCAAAAAGATCCAACATCGTGATAATGAACAAGCAGAAAATTACCAGCAACAACTAATATATATATATATATATATATATATATATATATATATATATATATATATATATATATATGCAGGAAAGTTCAAAAGTATAATTCTTAAGTAACATAATTTCTTAAGTAACATAACTATTTAAAAGCCAAAAATGTGCCTTCCTTCCGCGTCTTTTTGAAAAAACCCAAATCGTGCCTTCCTTCTCTCCTCTCTCCTCTCTCCCCTCTCCCCTCTCCTCTCTCTAAATCGGAATCCCTAGCTTCTCTCTTCTCTCTTCTCTCTAAATGCTTCTCTCTAAATCACTGAAGATTCGCGACCGTGCCCTATTGTAACAAACAGAGCCAAATCGGAACCGTGCCCTAGCTTCTCTGTTCATTTTTCTCTCCAAATCACTGAGAATCGCGACCTATTTCGCTGTGGATGAAAGCAGGTATGTGTATGTAATAGATTTTTTTTTCTTTTTCCTTCTAATTTTTCTGTGATGATATGTTTATTGCTTGAAGTTTCGCTGTGGTTGAAGTTTATTCAACCTTGAAGGTCCTTCTAATTTTACTAGGATGCCCTGTTTTTCTAATTTTCGCCTTCAAACTAGTTTTGTACTGTTGAACAACTAGGTATGCTAAATATAGGTACTTTTTGAGATTTTATATTGTTTTGGCTTATTCTTTAATTGAGAATGATAATTTGGAGAGAGCCCATGAAGTAATGCAGTGTATGGTAAGGAATTTTGCTAAAATTGGGAGGTAAAAAGAGGCTGTTAGTATGGTTATTGATATGGGAAATCAGGAGTTAGTGTTGAAGACTTGGAATAAAGATTTAATTTCTCTAATTATTATTTTGAATAATAAGGTGTTGATTTGATATAATACTTTAGTTATGGGTGAAA
This sequence comes from Panax notoginseng, assembly GCA_016801055.1. Taxonomy (NCBI): domain Eukaryota; kingdom Viridiplantae; phylum Streptophyta; class Magnoliopsida; order Apiales; family Araliaceae; genus Panax; species Panax notoginseng. Next base: position 217,161,110 of record CM029014.1, on the reverse strand, counting down.
TGTACAAATTTTGCGAAGTAAGCAAGTTGTTATAAAATATTCGTTTGGTCAGGGAATATTCTTTTTGTCGGGAAATATCCGTACGACGGCGCAATCATTGGTGGACTACATAATGGAATAACTGTCGGATATAGAAAGTGACAGAAATAACCTTTTTATAAAAATAATAACAAGCCTTTTACAGTTAACTGTTGAAATACTCGGTGATAAAAATATAGTAATACGCGTGGTTGCACAGTAGCACACGATATTGCACAGTATTTCTGATTATTGATTCTTACATAAGAAGTCACTCAGTTTCATTCAATAATTGTCACAGTAATTGTTGCACATTATCTCATATTATTGATTCAATTATTGTCACAGTATCATATGCACAATATTTTATATTATTAAATCAATAATTGACACGACACAATTATTCATATTATTAGTTAGCATTATTAGATTTTAATATTTTTTAATATCAGTTTAATTAGTTCAGTTTTACTTAAACATTTTTTTCTTTTGTTTTATTCTTTCTTATTTCAGGTTCTTAAAACTAGTTTATGCAAACTCGGTCTAAAAACCCAGACTTACTTCCTTTTGAGGACGATATCGAGAGACGGTTTTAAAGGCTAAATAAGTGGATTAAAGAGACTAGGAAAAACTTTGAGAATTCTGAGAAAGAAGAAGTAATGGCTGTCGAAGACCAGAAAGCGTTGAGAGATTTTGCTACACCTAAGGTGACTGAGCTTCAGTCAAGTATCACTAGGTCGACAATCGCTGCGAATACTTTTGAGATTAAGCTTGGGACTATTCAGATGATTCAGAACTCGGTACAGTTTGAGGGATTAGCAAACGATGATCCGAACGAACATTTGGTCAACTTTTTGGAAATATGTGGCACCTTCAAATACAATGGGGTGTCAGATGACGCAATCAGACTTCGCTTGTTCCCATTCACACTGCAGGACAAGGCGAAGAGTTGGTTACACTCTCTACCGCTGGAATCAATTATGGGACGACCTTGCTCAGAAGTTCCTGGTTAAATTCTTTCCACCAGCCAAAACTGTGAAGATGAGAAACGAGATTACCATGTTTGAGCAACAACATGGGGAGTCTTTATTTGAGGCATAGGAACGGTACAAGGAACTACTCAGAAAGTGCCCTCATCACGGACTACCGAAATGGCTGCAGATAAGTACATTCTACAATGAATTGAGTGGGAATCTCAAGACGTGTATAGATGCAGCTTCGGGTGGAGCATTTATGGTCAAGAGTTATGAGGAGACATATGAGTTGTTAGAAATTATGGCAGCTAATAACTGTGACGCCCCAAAATAGGTATACATCACCTATTCTTAGTCGTCAAATATATAGTACAAAATACAAATAAAAACTTAATTATACAACAGTCGTGTAAAATACGACAAAACATAATATAAGAGTTTTAATACAAATATTGTCATCTAGACAGTATTGAAACTCAAAATAAGTCCTCAATATATTTATTGTCACACTATCTAACAGAATAGTGAGGACTACTAATGCTATCATCTGGACAGTCACTCCGTTCCTCGACTAGTCCCGGCTATGTTCTCATTTACTGAAGAGAACAGTGAAAGAAAGGGTGAGCTCAACTAGCCCAGTAAGAAAAATTATGACTAAGATAATGCAGAATAAATTATCGTTAGCCTTCAACAGTGTTAAACTGATACAATATAACAAACATCAAGTTTAACTGCAACGGAATAAGCAATCCATTAAAAGAGTCATGTAGAGAATAAAATCTACTATCTTTTATGATTTAAAATGTTTTTCATCACTTTTATCGCTGGGACTCAGCTTAATAAATAATCCACATCATCCCTGCACTACGGCCAATGATATTCATTAGTATCACAACCACAAATAATCCATGCACTACGGGCCAAAGATAATCGTGTTTTCATCAACGGTCTTGATCATGCCATAAAATAATTCCTCTTTGAACCCTTGGCCGAAGAGAATCCGTAGCCATAATCATACCAAAAACTGTCCATCAATGCACTACGGCCAATGAGGACTTTTTCCACATCATTTGTAACATTACGGTCATCATTATACCGATTAATCCCTGGTCATAATCATACCAAGTCCATCTATGCACTACAGGCCACAGATGACTTTCAACATAATATAAACATGAGGATGATGACAATGATATAAGAATTCAATAAAACAAGTTCAAGATGACAATAATATAAGAATTCAATAAAACAAGTTCAAGAATTAATTTATCCAGGAACCAATAATGTCCATATTGTCAACATGATACTGCTTTGTAGAGTAAAATTCAAGAATGCTCAGAAGAATATTTCCATAAAAAGATACTAGATGAAGCGCAAATATCAAAGATATTTTACTAATTTCATGGAGTATAAAAGTCAAAACTTTAACCAACTGAGTATAATAAAGAATGGAATAACAAAAGAATTTACCAAGTATGCGATAGACCGTACAGACAGGTTATTCCAACAGAAAAATAAATAATGGAACCAGGTCATGCGTAAATGCACAGACAGGATGTTCCAACAGAATAATAAAAAATAGAATTAGGTCCGACGTAAACGCACAGACAGGATATTTCGATAGAATAATAAAGAACGGAATAATAGAATAATGTCACCATGTATGCGGTACTTCGCATAAATAGGTTATTCTAACGTAATAATAAGAAATGGAATAACAGAAAAATTTCACCAAGTATAGGGTAGTCCGCGTATACAGGTTATTCCAACAGAATAATAAGTAATGGAATAACAGAAGTTCTCTTCATGAATACAAAAGAAATAATACCCCTTACGGGTACAACAAATAATATCCCTTACCTTTGAAAGAAGAGTACTGCGACTGGTAGGGCAAGGATATACTCGAAGAAAGCTTGCACTATGCTCAAAACTTTCTTAAAATCTAAAGAAATACGCTCAAGATTATAGAAGAAGAACTCTCTCTATAGTTTCTCTCTCTAGAGTTTCAGTGAATTCGTAAGAAATAATGAAGGAATGAGCTTCTATTTATAGGAGAATGGACTGCATAGTAACTAATTCATTAATGGTCCAGATTGATTTACTTTAAACGGACGGTCCAGATTTAAAGCAAAATCTTTTAAATAAAATATAATATATTCTATTTATAATTTAATAAAACGAACAACTTTATAAAAGTATTCTGTTTTATATAAAAAGATTTTACTATGCAAAATACTATGCAGGCACTATGCAACACTATGCATAATAAAATATAATATATTTTATTTATAGAATAATTTTATAAAAGTATTTTGTTTTATATAAAAAGATTTTACTATGCAAAATACTATGCATAATAGAATATAATATATTCTATTTATAGAATAACTTTATAAAAGTATTCTATTTTATATAAAAAGCTTTTTCTGTTTTATTATATTAATAATACTAATAAAACAAAACTGAGTAACTTATCACGTAAGCATCAATAATTAATACCGTGTGCTACTATGCAACCACGCGTATTACTGTACTTTTACTATCGAGTAGTTTAACAGTATTAACGGTAAAACTTCCGCCATTATTTTCATAAAAATATTTTTGTCATTTTCTCAATCCAACAATAATTTCGTTGTGGGGTCCACCAATGATTGTGCCGTCGTACGAATATTCCCTGTCAAAACTAATATTTTATGACCAATCGAATATTATATAACAACTTGCGTACTTTGCAAAATTTATAAATACTACCCACAACTATAATATTATATCAAATCTACACCATAATATTAAAAAAAATTATTTCGAGAAAATTAAATCTTATTCGTAAAATTTGGGGTTTTACAATCTTCCCTCCTTATAAAATTTCACCCTCAAAATTTACGTACGTACCTAGTATGTCGAAGAGGTAAGGATACATTGATTTCATTTCAGATTCTAACTCCCAGGTCATTTTCTCAACATCGTGGTTTCTCCACAAAACTTTGACTTGAGGTATAACCTTGGAGCATAGAATATGTTCCTTCTTATCCAAGATTTGAACAGGAACCTCTTCATACGTCAAATCTTCAGCTATTTCATCCGGTTTTAACTCAATAATGTGGTTCGGGTCTTACACATATTTACGTAACATGGATATATGAAAAACGTTATGAACAAGAGACATACTTGGCGGTAAAACGAGTCTATAAGCCACAGTTCCTACTCAATCGAGGATTTTAAATGGGCCAATTAAATCGAGGGTTGAGATTTCCTCTCTTCAGCAACTCTTGCTTTTGAAATAATACCCTCTTGAACCTTCTTCTTCACATTCATCAAATTCGGGTGTGTAGCTTGAGCGGCTTTAATTTTATCGATTAAAGTCGATTCTACTCATATAATCGTTATCTTCATGTGGGTTCGTATATTCGCACTCGTAAACGCATACGATCTTCTACTCAACACGTCAGCTATCACATTCGCTTTCCCACGATGGTATTGAATGGTACGATCGTAATCTTCAACACCTCGAGTCAACGTCTTTGGCGCATGTTACGTTTATTTTAGTTAAAGAAGTATTTGAGGGTTTAAGAAATGAGTTTTGCACTAGGGTCAATACAAAATTCGATTTTGTGAGGACCCCAAACTCGAGTACTTGAAATCCGAACTCGGTTCTTAACGATACCATTTCTATGAGCGGAATAATACTAATAATAATAACAATAATATAAAGATCAACTTAATTTACATATCATCAGCGTCTAATCCCAAGTATGTAACCTTTAAACATTCATTACAACCTATGATAGATAATATATATCATACTTGTCTTAATAATATCAAACTATTACATAACATAGTAGTTCGTTCATTCAGCAACCTTCCCTTTTCCTTTGTTCTTAGCAGAGCTCTCTAGTCGTTCGCACTTAGCTGGAAAATATTTAAATTTAAGCAAGGATGAGCATTTGAGTGCCCAACAAGCAATAATAATTATATATATATATATATATATATATATATATATAGTTGAAAGGATTTAAATATTTTCTTTGAACTATTCTTCTACAACAAGTGAATAGTTGTGAAGTATTCTGAACCAATAATAATAACATAACAACTCTCTTTCAAAGTTTTAAAACTACATAATGACTATAACTTGCCATGAACATTATTTTCATTTTCAAAAAGGTTAAACAGAAATTCATCTGTAAACCGACATAACTTACGGGCACGGGGGGTGATCAGCCCGTTATGCCCTGCATTGATCAATACTACATTACAAGAACGATAGGATCGTTCACTCTGTTCTGCCTTGGGCGCATAAATATTTTCCCGTGTAGGGATGTTCATACTTGTCTGGGTTCCAAATCAAAGGTTTTATCTTGTTCAACAATAATCTATAATTCAACATATATATAAGGGTAATTGACAAAGGTATATCAACATGTGATTAAATACAATGATTATCTAAATGGGGACACTTGTTTAACCATTTCTAGAAATTAACGAACATAATATATATATCTGAATTATCATATACTAACATGTTGATAATCAATGAGCTTATATAATATAAGGTTCATAATCTGTACAGTAATAATATAATTTAGAAACATTCTTACTCATGTCCATTGCATAAAGAAAATGCAAAGGTAAGATACTTGCTTGAAGCGCTGCTTACAGTTTGCAATTTAGTTCTTATCTCACGACCTATCATTAATAAGATCGTTCGTTCTATTAGAACAACATACTATAACACATAACACTGCTTATTGCAGTCAGCACATACCCTAATCACATTGTCACATAGATTTAACAACCATTGAATCACAAATAATCACACATCTAATCAAATTATCTAAGTTCAGATCAATTTCTGAAAGGTGTCGGTGTACCGACAACTTTATCGGGTAATTATCGAGTCTAAGACTCTATTCTGTAACTTAATATCAGTACGTATCAGTCATATTATTTTTAAATGACTTAATATAATTTTCAAACATTTATTATAATTTATCACGAAATTTCAAACATCGGAATCACATTAAAATGATTTAAATACTAATCAATTCTATTATCATTAATATTTAATAAGTATTAATCTATTAATGAAATCATTTCTAAAATATTAAAGTTATTTATAATAACTCAAAATATTTTTAAAGTATTAATATTACCCTTAAATGACTTTTAAAATATTTAAAATCATTTTTAAATAATTACCATTAATATTAAAGTATTAATGTTTCATTTATCCAAATATTAAAAGTCATTAAGCATAACTTAAAATATTTTTAATTCATTTATATCCCTTTTAAATAATTTTTAAATTAATAAAACTATTTATAAACTATTTATTTAATATAATTATTAAATAAATTTAATATCATTAGTAATAACTTAATAATCATTAATATTTAATTATTAATGAAATTATCCTTTAAATATTAAAAGTTATATTTTATAACTTAAAATATTTTTAAACACTTTATTTCCATTTAAAATAATTTTTAATATAATAAAATTATTTTTAATTAATTTATTTAATTCATTTAGTAAATAAATTAATTACCATTAATATCAATTTATTAATAAAATTTATCACAAAATATTAAAAGTCATTAAAAATAACTTAAAATATTTTCTTATATCATAATATAATTTTTAATGATTTTTCTAATATTAAAATTATTTTTAAATAATTTATTTAATATTATAATTAAATAAATTAAATACTTTTAGTATTCAAAAAATATTAAATATTTATGAAATATATTAAAAATAATTAAAAACTAATTTTCAGAATTTAAAATAATTTTTAATAATTTATTTTGTATTTTTAATAATTAAAAACTATTTTTTTCTATTTATTTAATAATTTCCGAAAAATAGTATATTATCTGTCGCTAAAGATCACCCATAGCGACAGAACCGTCGCTATAGGTGTTCTTGGTGTTCTTCATACAAACCCAGAACTTCATTGCCGGTTTACTAGGTACCACATTTGACCAAGGATAATTCTTAGCTCGTAATGTTTTTGGGAATGGTATGAGTCATATATTGTAGTACAAATGCACGACTACAAGATCCAACAATAAACATGTCCAAACAACACATAACCAGTGAGATCTAGGTCCGTGAACAAGCTGTCAGAGGCTGTTCTTCATTTCTGGGTTGCCCAGAAATGAAGAACAGTTCGAGCATGCAATTTCGGGTTTCCACTACATGTTGATCGTGTATTGTTTTTGTGATATATAAACTTCAGTGTGTAGACAACATTTAGTACAAGAGATCTATCACATATACGCACCATAACAACAACTAAATCGCCAGATATTAACCGGTCAACCCATGTCAGAAATCACGATCATACGTTTTCTGGGTTACCCAGAAAACGGAAATCGTGATCTTCCTATATGGTTTGACCGTACACTACAAGAATCATGTTATTCATTTATACGTTTTGTAAGCTTAAATATATAGCCTAAACAACAAACAACAAACTTGTTACAACAACAGAAACCAAACAACAAAAACATGAAAGATCTAGCCAGTTAAAAATCTTGTCAGATGCTGTTCTTGGCTTTCTGGGCTGCCCAGAAAAGGCCCAGTCAACGTCGGTCAACGTGGTTTGACCACTAATAACAACAAATCTAGACATCAAATGATTATTCTACCACTTGCATCTTAAAGACCATATACCAGGCTACAAATTGAAGCTTTAAAACAACACAAATAACGAACGAGCAATGATTTATAAGACCTGACATTTATTGTTAGACCTCAAAAAATTTTTTTCCCAGATTTTTGAAAAACACAAATTCGAGCTTCTAAATGTTATGGATCCAACATTTAGCAACCCAGATCGTCAAAATGAACTACAACCAATATATTTTAACAATAAAAATTAACATCTAACACAGAATCGATGGACAGAAATTATGCTAGGGTTTTATACCTTTCTTTGAAAATTTTTGATTTTGTGTTGCTGATCTGTTTATGGTGAACGTGGGGCTTTGATTTGGGACTGATATACTTGTATATTTTAGAGGTTAGAGAGAGAGAGAGAGCTTAGTTTGAGTGTTGTGAAAAATGTAAGTAACAAATGTTATTTCTCTCTCTTCCAATCTATATATAGACCAACAAGGTGCATGAATGGCTGATGTATGATGCTTTTTGCTGAGATTGTAAGTCACAAATTGTCAACATAGTTGGTATAAGTTGGTAAACAACTTCCTCAATTGTCAAAACCTATATATTAGCCAAAATAATACACTAGGGGCAAAATGGTCATTTGGTAATTCATCTAAATGGCAAAATAGAAACTTGCAAACTCTTAGGGTTTAACCCTAAGGTTTAGCACAAAATAATAATAAGATTTAGCAATTAGAGTTTGCACAAAGATAAAATCAAATAAAAATTAACTAAATCTTAGTTTCTAAAATTTTGGAATTAGGGTTTTCTAATTATGATTAATTATCTAATCACACTATACAGGAACATTAGGGTTTAATATCATATAATTATCATTAACATTGCTAAAATAGCAATTAGGGTTTACGATTTTGATAATTAGGGTTACAAATTTATAATTAGGATTTTCTAATTATCAAATTAGGCTTCTAGATATTTAGGGTTTTAAATTGCTAATTAGGTTTTCCATAATTAACAATAAAATCTAATACTTGTTAATTAAACACATTAACACAATTACCAATCAATCTCGAACTCTAATTTGAATTTCAAATTAGGGTTCTTCATTTCCAAAAATTATTTAGAGTTTCTAGATTATAATTAGAGTTTTCTAGAAATTAGGGTTTCTAGAATTTTAATTAGGGTTCACCTAATTAATACATTTAATACACGACATAAATTATGTAACACACTTATAAAATAATCTTGCACTCTAATTTGGATCTCAAATTAGGGTTTAACATTATTACTAAGGTTTGGTCATAATACACCGTAATTGACCTACCATTATCAACACGGAAATACAGTACATATTCATAGCACTGAAAAATCAAAATATAATTAATATTATATTATTATTCTCATACCTTGACAATAATCCAAAATTAGAGTTTGGATTCCATATCTGATTTATCTGTCATATTTAACCTTAATAATTAAGGTAAAATAATTAACTTAATAACCTGTACTAAAATTCATATAATAAAATAATTATTATAATTTTTCTAAAAATCACTCCATATATTATTTAAATAATATATGATTATATTTTCATGGAAAATAGTTAATAAAGTATTTCTACTATAAATTAATTATTATAGGAATATACTTTATAAAAATCAATAATTCTAAAATAAAATTATTTATAAATATTTATGTAATAAATATATTTTTATTTACCACATAAATACACATACACATTATCTTGTACAAATCCTCATCCTTAAATAAATAATAAAAAAAAAATTATACTCAAAATTTCTTATTTATTTATGTAGAAAATATCAGGTTGTTACATTCACCCTCCCTTATAAAGATTCCGTCCCCGAAATCACCATTTTAAAACCTATATATACACGGCACATAGCATACATAATCATTGCAAGTAGATCTCGATCAACTTTGATCGAACTGATCTTTAACTATTTACATAAAGCTTATCTTTTTGATTAAACGGAAAAATTAGTTTCTAAAAGAACTCAAATTTCTCCTCAAACTTTCTTTATAAAATAATTTACTATATATAGGAAATTCATGTATAAGAAAATAAAAGGCATATGAATAATACCTGGAGTTCCAGTGCCAGCTGCTGCCGTATCCTGAACTGTCATGTTGTAGACCCTCGCAGTAGATTTTGTTGGCTTGCTTGACGAAGTCAGTCCCGTGATTTCTAAAGTCCCACTGTCAGTGCCTATGTTCACACTTCCTGTCTCCACCCTCCTCTTCGGACAATCTTTCACCCTGTGCTCTGTCGATCCACATATAAAAATCCACTATTCATCCTAGGATTGGGACAGTTGGGAGAGATATGGCCCTCCTGCCCGCACTTGTAGCAAACAAATTTTCCTTTCAAACACTTCCCCGAGTGATTCTTCCCATATGTCTTACATGACACTATTTGTTTCTTAACACCTTCCTATTTCACTTGTACACTTGCAAAACTGCTCACCTTCCTCTTGCTATGTCCACTCCTGCTCCCACTATTAACTCCTACTTTTCCAACTCCTTCAGTCTTACCCTTATTCTTCCTCTCCTTATTGTAAAGGCTCATGGCCTCACTTCCCTCCTCAGCTATGATCGCTTTCTCCATGAGTGCTGCAAATGTAGGAATTTGCAACACTGCCACTTTGTTGTAGAGCCAGGGTTTCAATCCCAGCTCAAACATTCTCGCTTTCCTAGCCTCCGTATCGACTTGATGCGGGACAAACCTAGCTAACTCATTGAATTTGGCGGCATATTCAGACACCGTCATATTCTCCTGCTTCAACTCTAAAAATTTCACCTCCATTCTAGCCTGCATACTAGGGGAAAAATAATTCTCGAAAAACAAAGTTTTAAATCTATCCCATGTGACTACACCTTCTCCTGCCCTAGCCTGATTTGCTTTCCACCAAAAATTTGCTTCCCCCTTCATCATGTAGGTGGCAAAAATGGTCTTTTGCCCCTCAGCTACCCTAGCTAACACAAATGCTTTTTCGATTTCCTTAACCCAAGTTTGGGCTTCAACAGGGTCAGTTGTACCTTTGAATTCTAGTGGTCCTACAGCCTTAAAGTCTTTGAAGTTCGCTAAGCGGTTGTCCGGCTGATTTCCAGCGACTGGTATTCCCTGTTGCATAGCCTGAGCTAACATGTTTGCAAATTGCTGCATTGGATCAGCTTGATGTTGTCCCTCAACATTATTGACAAACTCTTCTGCCCTTTGGTTGCGAGTTCGACGTCTTGACGGCATTATCTGATTAAATAAAATCACAATTTAACTTACATTCTAAACCTTATCAAATAAGTTTAATATTCTAAACTTGTTTTATTTCTCAAACTTAGATTCATATTCATTCAACGAATATTTTACATAGCATAGCATATAATGCTTTAAACATCATTCATCCCTTTGTGACTACAAAAGTCGGGATTTACAAACTTGGCTTAACACAAAAGTTAGAAACATTACTTTACACAGACATACTAAGCGCACATATTACATTAAACACACCTACATCACAATAGAACCTATACTACTTATTTATTATTCTTTTTCATTGGACAACTTTTCGCCTGATGATCTTTTATCCCACAGATAAAACATGCTCCTTTTTTGTAGTCAGGACAATACAGAGTAGTATGTCCCTCATAGCTGCAAAGATAACATATTCTTTTCCATTTCTTCTTATTGAATTTTCCTAAGTCATGATCTTCTATCTTTCTTTTCCCCTTCTTGTCTGGAGCTGCACACGATGTGTTGCTTGTGGCTCCCATCTGACCAATTTGGATCTTAAGCTTATCCTGTCCTTCCATTGTTTCAATTAACGCTTGACGCAACTGACTATTCAACAGCTTTTCTATCTCCCACAGCCTTTCCAGAGAAGAAACCTTGTTCTTCAGATTCTACACCTCTGTTGATGCTTGATCAGCTTCAACTTTAGTGTCTGAATCGCTATCTGTCAGCTCCACCATCTCCGGATCTGGTACTATGTTTTCCACAATAATCACATCTTCTGAGTTATTTTCATTGTGAGCCTCTATTTCAGCTATCGGCTTCGATATTGGCTCCTTCTTTACGATCCGAGGGTAATCAAATCCTTTTTCACCTGACATCTACACACATAAATTATCCTAATTAGCATATAGTATATACACACAACAAATAAGAGTTTTATACAACTTATCTTTTATTTAGTTTGACGATGAATTTAGTCAATTCATCTTTTTTTAATCTCTATATGAGTTATTTGTATTTTCAACGTTTCCCTCTGTTCTAAGGTTATATCCTAAGGTCTAACCCACCTATGGTTTGTAACCCTATAGCTCTGATACCAACTTGTGAGGACCCCAAACTCGGGTACTTGAAACCCAAACTCGATTCTTCACGATACTATTTCTATGAGCGGAATAATACTAATAATAATAACAATAATATAAAGATCAATTTAATTTACATATCATCAGAGTCTAATCCCAAGTACGTAACCTTTAAACATTCATTACAACCTATGATAGATAATATATATCATACTTGTCTTAATAATATCAAACTATTACATAACATAGTAGTTCGTTCATTCAACAACCTTCCCTTTTTCTTTGTTCTTAGTAGAGCTTACTGGTCGTTCGCACTTAGTTGGAAAACATTTAAATTTAAGCAAGGATGAGCATTTGAGTGCCCAGCAAGCAATAACAATTATATATATATAAGCTGAAAGGATTTAAATGTTTTCTTTGAACTATTCTTCTACAACAAGTCAATAGTTGTGAAGTATTCTGAACCAATAATAATAATATAACAACTCTCTTTCAAAGTTTTGAAACTACATAATGACTATAACTTGCCATGAACATTATTTTCATTTTTAAAAAGGTTAAACAGAAATTCATCTATAAACCAACATAACTTACGGGCACGGAAGGTGATCAGCCCATTATGCCCTGCATTGATCAATACTACATTACAAGAACGATAGGATCGTTCACTCTGTTCTGCCTTGGGCGCATAAATATTTTCCCGTGTAGGGATGTTCATACTTGTCTGGGTTCCAAATCAAATGTTTTATCTTGTTCAACAATAATCTATAATTCAACATATATATATAAGGGTAATTGACAAAGGTATATCAACATGTGATTAAATACAATGGTTATCCAAGTGGGGACACTTGTTTAACCATTTCTAGAAATTAACGAACAGAATATATATATCTGAATTATCATATACTAACATGTTGATAATCAATGAGCTTATATAATATAAGGTTCATAATCTGTACAGTAATAATATAATTTAGAAACATTCTTACTCATGTCCATTGCATAAAGAAAATGCAAAGGTAAGATACTTGCCTGAAGCGCTGCTTACAGTTTGCAATTTAGTTCTTATCTCACGACCTATCATTAATAAGATCGTTCGTTCTATTAGAACAACATACTATAACACATAACACTGCTTATTGCAGTCAGCACATACCCTAATCACATTGTCACATAGATTTAACAACCATTGAATCACAAATAATCACACATCTAATCAAATTATCTAAGTTCAGATCAATTTCTGAAAGGTGTCGGTGTACCGACAACTTTATCGGGTAATTATCGAGTCTAAGACTCTATTCTGTAACTTAATATCAGTACGTATCAGTCATATTATTTTTAAATGACTTAATATAATTTTCAAACATTTATTATAATTTATCACGAAATTTCAAACATCGGAATCACATTAAAATGATTTAAATACTAATCAATTCTATTATCATTAATATTTAATTAGTATTAATCTATTAATGAAATCATTTTTAAAATATTAAAGTTATTTATAATAACTCAAAATATTTTTAAAGTATTAATATTACCCTTAAATGATTTTTAAAACATTTAAAATCATTTTTAAATAATTACCATTAATATTAAAGTATTAATGTTTCATTTATCCAAATATTAAAAGTCATTAAGCATAACTTAAAATATTTTTAATTCATTTATATCCCTTTTAAATGATTTTTAAATTAATAAAATTATTTATAAACTATTTATTTAATATAATTATTAAATAAATTTAATATCATTAGTAATAACTTAATAATCATTAATATTTAATTATTAATGAAATTATCCTTTAAATATTAAAAGTTATATTTTATAACTTAAAATATTTTTAAACACTTTATTTCCATTTAAAATAATTTTTAATATAATAAAATCATTTTTAATTAATTTATTTAATTCATTTAGTAAATAAATTAATTACCATTAATATCAATTTATTAATGAAATTTATCAATAAATATTAAAATTCATTAAAAATAACTTAAAATATTTTCTTATATCATAATATAATTTTTAATATTTTTTCCAATATTAAAATTATTTTTAAATAATTTATTTAATATTATAATTAAATAAATTAAATACTTTTAGTATTCTAAAAATATTAAATATTTATGAAATATATTAAAAATAATTAAAAACTAATTTTCGGAATTTAAAATAATTTTTAATAATTTATTTTGTATTTTTAATAATTAAAAACTATTTTTTTCTATTTATTTAATAATTTCCGGAAAATAGTATATTATCTGTCGCTAAAGACCACGTATAGCGACGTAACCGTCGCTATAGGTGTTCTTGGTGTTCTTCATACAAACCCAGAACTTCATTGCCGGTTTACTAGGTACCACATTTGACCAAGGATAATTCTTAGCTCGTAATGTTTCTGGGAATGGTATGAGTCAGATATTGTAGTACAAATGCACGACTACAAGATCTAACAACAAACATGTCCAAACAACACATAACCAGCGAGATCTAGGCCCATGAACAAGCTGTCAGAGGCTGTTCTTCATTACTGGGTTGCCCAGAAATGAAGAACAGTTCGAGCATGCAATTTCGGGTTTCCACTACATGTGACGCCCCCAAAATTAGGTATACATCACCCATCTTGGGTCGTCAGATACAAAGTACAGAATACAAATACAACTGTCGTGTACAATACGACAAAACATAAACTGTGAGTTTGAATACAAATATTATCTTCTAGAGAGTATTCATACTCAAAAGGAGTCCTCATTACATTTATTAACACATTATTACATAAAATAGTGAGGACTACTAACTAATACTATCATTCGGACCATCACTCCATTCCCCGACTTGCCCCAGTTACGTTCTCATTTCCTGAAGAGAACAGTGAAAGAAAGGGTGAGCTCAACTAGGCCAGTAAGAAATATTATGACTAAGATAATGTAGAATAAATTATCATTAGCCTTCAACAATGTTAAACTGATAAAATATAATAGACATCAAGTTTAACTGCAGCGGAACAAGCAATCCATTAAAAGAGTCAAGTAGAAAATAAACTCTACTATCTTTTATGATTTAAAAGGTTTTTCAACACTGTCAACGCTGTGACTCAGCTTAATAAAATAATTCACATCATCGAATCACCCTTGCACTACGACCAAGGATATTAGTGTATTCATAAATGGTCATGATCATGCTAACAACTGTCCATCAATGCACTACGGGCCAATGAGGACTTTTACCACATCATTTGTAACATTACGGTCATGATTATACCGAATAATCCCTGGTCATAATCATACCAAGTCCATCTATGCACTACAGGCCACATATGACTTTCAATATTTTATAAACATGAGGATGATGACAATGATATAAGAATTCAATAAAACAAGTTCAAGAATTAATTTATCCAAGAATTAACAACGTCCAAATTGTCAACATGATACTGATTTGTGGAGTAAAATTCAAGAATGCTTAGAAGAATATTTTCATGAAAAGATACTGGATGAAACACAATTATCAAGGATATTCCACAAATTTCATGGAGTATAGAAGTCAAAACTTAACCAACTGAGTATAATAAAGAATGAAATAACAAAAGAAATCACCATGCATGCGATAGACCGCACAGACAGGTTATTCCAACAAAATAATAGATAATGGAACCAGGTCCGGCGTAAACGCACAGACAGGATATTCCGACAGAATAATAAATAATGGAACCAGGTCCGGTGTAAAACACACAGACAAGATGTTCCAATAGAATAATAACAAAACGGAACCAGGTCCGGTGTAAAACACACAGACATGATGTTCCAATAGAATAATAATAAAAACGGAACCAGGTCCGGTGTAAAACACACAGACAGGATGTTCCAACAGAATAACAGAAGAATGTCACCAAGTATAGGGTAGACCGCGTAAACAGGTTATTCCAACTTAATAATAAGAAATGGAATAACAACAGTTCTCTTCATGAATAAGAAAGAATAAAACCCCTTACCGTTTTAAAGAAAAGCTGAAATAAGGAAGTAGTTAAGTAGCAGAATACTCTTCTTCTCTCTCTCTATAGTTTCTCTCTATAGTTTCTCTCTCTAGAATTCAGTAAATTCGTAAGAAATAATGAAGGAATGAGCTGCTATTTATAGAAAAATAGAATGCATAGTAACTAATCCATGAACGGTCCAGATTGATTACTTTAATCTGACGGTCCATATTTAAAGAAAAATCTTTTAAATAAAATATAATATATTCTATTTATAGAATAACTTTAATAAACTATTCTGTTTTATATAAAAAGATGTTTCTGTTTTATTACGTTAATAATACGAATAAAACAAAACGTCATTATCGCTAAATAATTCATATTATTAACTGACAATAATTGAATCAACTGAGTGACTTCTCACATAAGCATTAATAATCAATACCGTGTGCTACTATGCAACCACACGTATTACTGTACTTTTACTACCGAGTAGTTCAACAGTAACAATGGTAAAACTTTCGCCGTTATTTTTAATAAAATATTTTTATCGTTTTCTCAATCCGACAATAATTCCGTTGTGAGGTCTACCAAT
Organism: Panax notoginseng; assembly: GCA_016801055.1. NCBI lineage: Eukaryota > Viridiplantae > Streptophyta > Magnoliopsida > Apiales > Araliaceae > Panax > Panax notoginseng. The sequence goes on along the minus strand of CM029014.1, from coordinate 217,144,573 downwards.
GATTGTGTCGTTGTACTAATATTCCCTGTTAAAACGAATATTCCCCGACCAATCGAATATTATATAACAACTTGCGTACTTTGCAAAATTTATAAATATTACCCACAACTATAACATTATATCAAATTAACTCCATAATATTCAAAAATGATATTTATAGAAAATTCATCTTTATTTATAAAAGTTGGGGTCTTACACTACATATTGATCGTGTACTATTTTTGTGATATATAAACTTCAGTGTGTAGACAACATTTAGTACAAGAGATCTATCACATATACGCACCATAACAACAACTAAATCGCCAGATATTAACCGGTCAACCCATGTCAGAAATCACGATCATACGTTTTCTTGGTTACCCAGAAAACGAAAATCGTGATCTTCCTACATGGTTTGACCGTACACTACAAGAATCATGTTATTCATTTATACGTTTTGTAAGCTTAAATATATAGCCTAAACAACAAACAACAAACTTGTTACAACAACAGAAACCAAACAACAAAAACATGAAAGATCTAGCCAGTTAAAAATCTTGTCAGATGCTGTTCTTGGCTTTCTGGGCTGCCCAGAAAAGGCCCAGTCAACGCCGATCAACGTGGTTTGACCACTAATAACAACAAATCTAGACATCAAATGACTATTCTACCACTTGCATCTTAAAGACCATATACCAGGCTACAAATTGAAGCTTTAAAACAACACAAACAACAAACGAGCAATGATTTATAAGGCCTGACATTCATTGTCAGACCTCAAAATTTTTTTTTTCCATATTTTTGAAAAACACAAATTCGAGCTTCTAAATGTTATGGATCCAACATTTAGCAACCCAGATCGTCAAAATGGACTACAACCAACATATTTTAACAATAAAAATTAACATCTAACACAGAATCGATGGACAAAAATTATGCTAGGGTTTTATACCTTTCTTTGAAAAATTTCTGATTTTGTGTTGCTGATCTGTTTATGGTGAACGTGGGGCTTTGATTTGGGACTGATATACTTGTATATTTTGGAGGTTAGAGAGAGAGAGAGAGAGCTTAGTTTGAGAGTTGTGAAAAATGTAAGTAACAAATGTTATTTCTCTCTCTTTCAATCTATATATAGACCAACAAGGTGCATGAATGGCTGATGTATGATGCTTGTTGCTGAGATTGTAAGTCACAAATTGTCAACATAGTTGGTATGAGTTGGTAAACAACTTCCTCAATTGTCAAAACCTATATATTAGCCAAAATAATACACTAGGGGCAAAATGGTCATTTGGTAATTCATTTAAATGGCAAAATAGAAACTTGCAAACCCTTAGGGTTTAACCCTAAGGTTTAGCATAAAATAATAATAAGATTTAGCAATTAGAGCTTGCACAAAAATAAAATCAAATAAAAATTAACTAAATTTTAGTTTCTAAAATTTTGGAATTAGGGTTTCCTAATTATGATTAATTATCTAATCACACTATACAGGAACATTAGGGTTTAATATCATATAATTATCATTAACATTGCTAAAATAACAATTAGAGTTTACGATTTTGATAATTAGGGTTACAAATTTATAATTAGAATTTTCTAATTATCAAATTAGGCTTCTAGATATTTAGGGTTTTAAATTGCTAATTAGGTTTTCCATAATTAACAATAAAATCTAATACTTGTTAATTAAACACATTAACACAATTACCAATCAATCTCGAACTCTAATTTGAATTTCAAATTAGGGTTCTTCATTTCCAAAAATTATTTAGGGTTTCTAGATTATAATTAGAGTTTTCTAGAAATTAGGGTTTCTAGAATTTTAATTAGGGTTCACCTAATTAATACATTTAATACACGACATAAATTATATAACACACTTATAAAACAATCTTGTACTCTAATTTAGATCTCAAATTAGGGTTTAACATTATTACTAGGGTTTGGTCATAATACACCGTAATTGACCTACCATTATCAACACGAAAATACAGTACATATTCATTGCACTGAAAAATCAAAATATAATTAATATTATATTATTATTCTCATACCTTGACAATAATCCAAAATTAGGGTTTGGATTCCATATATGATTTATCTGTCATATTTAACCTTAATAATTAAGGTAAAATAATTAACTTAATAACCTGTACTAAAATTCATATAATAAAATAATTATTATAATTATTCTAAAAATCACTCCATATATTATTTAAATAATATATGGTTATATTTTCCTGAAAAATAGTTAATAAAGCATTTCTACTATAAATTAATTATTATAGGAATATACTTTATAAAAATTAATAATTCTAAAATAAAATTATTTATAAATATTTATGTAATAAATATATTTTTATTTACCACATAAATACACATACACATTATCTTGTACAAATTCTCATCCTTAAATAAATAATAATAAAAAAATTTATACGCAAAATTTCATATTTATTTATGTAGAAAATATCGGGTTGTTACAGATTTCACGCTCTGGGATAGGCCAAGAAGTCTTCAAGAATACATCAGGAACTTTATTAACGATAAAAATATCATTCAAAACTGTGACCCTCATCCAAGACTTGGATAGCATGTCACATTGATACCTATCAACTTACCATCGTCATTCACGATATCGCTTACAGAAAGTTTGGCTTCGGTGCATTCCACACAAGGAAGTCAACAACAAAAGGATCGAGCTATTTACTTATGGCTTTATATGACAATGATTGACTTTAGTGGTTTGATTACTTGAATTCGCATAACAGGTTGGTTAGGAATATGAAAGCTAACAACCTTACGAAAAGCATGATGAGTAGTTAACCAATCGTTTCCAAAAATCACATCAATGCAAGTATTTTCAAAGAGATAAGATCGACAGGTAACGTGAAAGTGTCAATTTGAATCAAACAAGATTTATAAATAGTGGATGTAACGAAGGTTTCTCCGAACGAAGTTTCAATAGATAAATCAAAGTCTAACTTCTCCGGAGTTAAGTACAAATATTGAACACAACTAGGTGAAATAAAAGAGTGAGTCGAACCGGTATCTAACACGGTCTAGACTTCGCAAGAGCTTATGATTAACTTACCCGTGATAATTTTATTCAGGTTCCTTGTCACGAGAAAAAAAACGCTCTCTCTTAAACTACCGGCTTTGGCTTGTCTGGGACATCCTTTGACATCACTATCCCAGCTGGACTTGACTTCACCATACGACAAAATCGAGCTAGGTGACCTTCTCTTCCGTAATTAAAATACGCTTTGGATTGCTGCGTATAGTTTGGACGGATGTGTCCCTCCTGTTCGTATTTAAAACATACGACCGGTGGTCGTTCTTCTTCCTTTGAAATGGGTGCTGGTGCCGACGTCTTTATGTCATTGTTGAACCTTCTCTTCTTGAAATGTCCATTATTATTGTTTTGGCCATGATTACCACCGAAGTGGTTACTATTTCTGGCATGTTGATTTCCTTTATGCTTATTATCACCGCTTTGATGACTGTTATCACCAGTATTATCATTTTGTCGGCTGCTCTCTTTTGGTTAGGTTGACTCATTATCGCGCTCCAATAACTGAGCCCTATTAACAACATCTGAATACAAACACAGTTTATGAGAGATAAGATATTGGCGTATCTCAGGTTTCAAATCTCTTAGAAACATTCGCGTCATTCTCTCCTCATTATCAACCAAATGGGACGCAAATCGGAACAACTCGGTAAACTTGACTTCGTACTGCGACACGGTCATGTTGTTTTGCTCCAACTTGATAAACTCCACCTCCTTCATGTGACAAATACTTTCGGAAAAGTACTTGTCATTGAACAACTCTTGGAACTTCTCCCAAGACATCTTGAGTGCGTCAGGCTGGGTACATTTTATAGATTTCCACCAGTAATCTACCTCTTCACGCAACATAAAGGTGGCAAAGGGAACCTTTTGCTCCTCGAAGCATCCCAAGACATCAAAAACTTTGGTGATCTACTTTAACTATGTCCCTACCTTAAGTGGTTTTGGCTTTTCCAAAAACTCCGGTGGTCCCAGCTCCTTGAATTGCTTAGCGGTGACCGACCGTGGGTTGCCATTATTTTTACCTGCATTATGAACAGAAGCTGCCTTCACCTGATGTTGCATGAATTCTAAAAAGCTCTTAAACGTACCGTCATTCGTCAATTGATCAGTGTTGTTATTTACAGGAGGATTATCGCCATCTTGTTCCACATTGTCCTGATTATTGATTTGTGGAGACTCAACGGTCCCCTGTGCTCCATTGCTTATCTCAACATTTTCGGATGCCATTTTCAAATACTGCAACAAAATAAGGGTTAATTAACATATCACATATTATCCCTATACTCTGACCGACCAATTAAATAACAAGTAAACTTAGGTAGGTCATACTAGCTAAGGAATTCTCCGTCTCTCCCCTCCTAGTTCTTATCTCACATCTCAGCCAGGGATCATATCCCTAAGCTATGATACCAATTATGATGCCCCCAAAATAGGTATACATCACCTATTTTGAGTCGTCAAATACATGGTACAAAATACAAATAAAAACTTAATTATACAACAGTCGTGTAAAATACGACAAAACATAATCTAAGAGTTTTAATACAAATATTGTCATCTAGACAATATTGAAACTCAAAATAAGTCCTCAATACATTTATTGTCACACATCTAACAGAATAGTGAGGACTACTAATGCTATCATCTGGACAGTCACTCCGTTCCCCGACTAGTCCCGGCTACGTTCTCATTTCCTGAAGAGAACAGTGAAAGAAAGGGTGAGCTCAACTAGCCCAGTAAGAAATATTATGACTAAGATAATGCAAAATAAATTATCGTTAGCCTTCAACAGTGTTAAACTGATACAATATAACAAACATTAAGTTTAACTGCAGCGGAATAAGTAATCCATTAAAAGAGTCAAGTAGAGAATAAAATCTACTATCTTTTATGATTTAAAAGGTTTTTCATCACTTTTATCGCTGGGAATCAGCTTAATAAATAATCCACATCATCCCTGCACTACGGCCAAAGATATTCATTAGTATTACAACCACAAATAATCCATGCACTACGGGCCAAAAATAATCGTGTTTTCATCAACGGTCCTGATCATGCCATAAAATAATTCCTCTTTGAACCCTTGGTCGAAGAGAATTCGTAGTCATAATCATACCAAAAACTGTCCATCAATGCACTACGGCCAATGAGAACTTTTTCCACATCATTTGTAACATTACGGTCATGATTATACCGATTAATCCCTGGTCATAATCATACCAAGTCCATCTATGCACTACAGGCCACAGATGACTTTCAACATAATATAAACATGATGATGATGACAATGATATAAGAATTCAATAAAATAAGTTCAAGAATTAATTTATCAAGGAACCAATAACGTCCAAATAGTCAACATGATACTGCTTTGTAGAGTAAAATTTAAGAATGCTCAGAAAAATATTTCTATGAAAAGATACTAGATGAAGTGCAAATATCAAAGATATTCCACTAATTTTATGAAGTATAAAAGCCAAAATTTTAACCAACTGAGTATAATAAAGAATGGAATAACAAAAGAATTCACCAAGTATTCGATAAACCACACAGACAGGTTATTCTAACAGAAAAATAAATAATGAAACCAGGTCATGCGTAAACGCACAGACAGGATGTTCCAACAGAGTAATAAATAATGGAATCAGGTCCGACGTAAACGCACAGATAGGATATTCTAACAAAATAATAAATAATGAAACCAGGTCAGGCGTAAACGCACAGACAGAATATTTCGACAGAATAATAAAGAACGGAATAATAGAAGAATGTCGCTATGTATGCGGTACTTCGCATAGACAGGTTATTCTAACATAATAATAAGAAATAGAATAACAGAATAATTTCACCAAGTATAGGGTAGTCCGCGTATACAGGTTATTCTAAAAGAATAATAAGTAATGGAATAACAGAAGTTCACTTAATGAATACAAAAGAAATAATACCCCTTACGAGTACAACAAATAATATCCCTTACCTTTAAAAGAAGAGTACTCCGACTGGTAGGGCGAGGATATACTCAAAGAAAGCTTGCACTATGCTCAAAGCTTTCTTAAACTCTAAAGAAATACGCTCAAGATTATAGAAGAAGAACTCTCTTTATAGTTTCTCTCTCTAGAGTTTCAGTGAATTCATAAGAAATAATGAAGGAATGAGCTTCTATTTATAGGAGAATGGACTGCATAGTAACTAATTCATGAACGGTCTAGATTGATTTACTTTAAACGGACGGTCCAGATTTAAAGCAAAATCTTTTAAATAAAATATAATATATTCTATTTATAATCTAATAAAATGAACAACTTTATAAAAGTATTCTGTTTTATATAAAAAGATTTTATTATGTAAAACACTATGCAGGCACTATGTAACACTATGCATAATAAAATATAATATATTTTATTTATAGAATAACTTTATAAAAGTATTCTGTTTTATATAAAAAGATTTTACTATGCAAAATACTATGCATAATAGAATATAATATATTCTATTTATAGAATAACTTTATAAAAGTATTCTGTTTTATATAAAAAGCTTTTCTGTTTTATTACATTAATAATACTAATAAAACAAAACTGAGTTACTTATCACGTAACCATCAATAATCAATACCGTGTGCTACTATGCAACCACGTGTATTACTGTACTTTTACTACCGAGTAGTTCAACAGTATTAACGGTAAAACTTCCGCTGTTATTTTCATAAAAATATTTTTGACGTTTTATCAATCCAACAATAATTCTGTTGTGGGGTCCACCAATGATTGTGCCGTCGTACGAATATTCCCTGTCAAAACGAATATTTCCCGACCAATCGAATATTATATAATAATTTGCGTACTTTGTAAAATTTATAAATATTACCCACAACTATAACATTATATCAAATCCACACCATAATATTAAAAAAAATTATTTCAAGAAAATTAAATCTTATTAGTAAAATTTGGAGTTTTACAATAACTACAAATGGCCTACAGCAAGGATGACACAGCCTAAGGTAGTTGGAGTATTAGAGGTAGATGGAGTAATAGCGTTGGTGGCACATGTAAGACCCCAACTTTTTATAAATAAAATTTAATTTATTCTATTCATTATTTTGAAATAATAATATGTTAATTTGATATAATACTTTGGTTATGGGTGAAATGTGTAAATTTTACAAAATAAGCAAGTGGTTATAAAATATTTATTGTTGTCGGAGAATATTCGTTTGGTCGTGAAATATTCTTGTTGTCAGGGAATATTCGTACGACGGCGCAGCCATTTGTGAGCCCCATTACAGAAAATGGTCGGATAAAGAAAACGACAAGTTTGAGTTTTTACAAATAACGGTGTAGTGGTTACCGTTAACACTGTTAGAATACCCAGTGATTAAAATACAGTAATACGTGTGGTTGCACAGTAGCACACAGTATTACACAATATTTTTAGATTATTGATTCTTACGTAAAAAGGCACTACTCAATAATTGTTACAGTAATTACTATTTAATATTTTATTTTATTGATTCAATAATTGCTACGTTGATATTTTATATTATTGTTGTTTCAATAATTGTCACTGCACAATATTTTCCATTATCAGATCAATAATTCGTATGATTTGAATAATATTATTAGATAGCATTATTGGCAATGTCTAAGGAAATTCTGTCTAGAAAAGGGGTTTGGTCACCTAATTGCGCGCAGTAAGGAGAAATCCTTATCGAAAATCCCTTCTTTCCTGGGAACGACCTGGTTGTCATAATTGTGATTTTGTAATATTATGTGTGAATAATTAATTATTAATTTATATGATAAGAAAATATTTATTTTATGTGGATATAAATGAATGAATTAATGCTGAGGTATTTTATCAGTATTTTGTCAGAATGGAGGTATTAAAAATCATCCGTATGTGGATTTTAGTCATTTTCTGTTTAAAATTTAGAAAAACTTTCTTCTACAAAATTGTAGAGAATTAAATTTCCTATGCAATGGACATAAAATTCGTATTTTTCTGATAAAGGGCTATTTATTATGAATTATTAAAGTTTCAAAAATAAATATTTTTATTAAAAACATGGGTGGGCCCCACTTTTGGTTATTGTGAAATTTTTTAAAATTTGTGGGGCCCACTTACGGTGTGTTGATAATTTGGTCAAGGAGGTGTGCGTAGAAATTTTTAAAAATATTATTTTATTAAATTTAGTCTGCTTTGGCGTTCTGGCATTTTCCTATAAATAGGTGCTTAGGTTAGAATTAAAAATCACACCAGAATCAGAAGTTTTCTCTCTCTATACTATCGAGCGTATTTTGTGAGTATTTAGATACTTTGAGAGTTGCTAATCAGTGCAAGTTTTCTTCAGCGTTATATCCAATATTCTAGTCAGATGTACTGTTCTTTTAAGGTAAGGAAAATTATTTTCTTCGTAAATGATGTTATTTCTTTCAATATCATTATACCGAAATATTTGTATGAATTTTATTATGAAATTTTTACCTTTTCATGTCGAGATTACTATTCATGTATACGACACTATTCACGAGTACTGTTCATGAAGTATGATTTTTCTTGTGAAATTTCTACCTTTTTGTGTCGGGATTACTATTCACGTATATAGCACTATTCACGAATACGACACTATTCACAAAAAAATAAAATTTTCTTTTCTTTGTCCAAATTATCTATTATGGTTATTATCTTTGATTGTATTTATGTTTTGATCTTCATTCTTGAATTTTGCTTCATAAATAGAATATTTTTGAACTTAGATAAACTAAAGTATGAATCCCTAATCTTTGTCCTTTTATCACACTTGATTCGTTTTCTTTAAAATATTTTTCATCATCCTCAGTCCTAATTGGTGATATAACTGAATATCTTAGGCCTGTAGTGTAAAGATGAATGATTACCTGATAAATATCTTTGACCCGTAAAAGATGAATATGTGTTGAGATGAACATGATCAACTAGTGATACAAATGAATATCTTTGGCCCGTAGTGCAAAGATGAATATTTGAATCAAGATGTATATTGATTGATGTTACAGGGATAAAATATTGATGATGGACTTTTAAATTCATAGATGATAATAGATTTCATTCTCTACTTAACTCTTCTAATGAATTGTTATTTTCGCTGCGAATATTGATCTAAAACTGGTTATTCATTATATTTTATCTGATTTTATTGAATGCTAACGATAATTTGTTCTATATTATCTTAGTCATAATATTCTTTACTGGGCTAGTTGAGCTCACCCTTTTCTTTTTTGTTCCATTTTTTCTCAGGAAGCGAGAATATAGTGGGAACTAGTCGAGGTATGGAATGATGGTTATAGACAGTTGTTTAGCAGTCCTCACTATTTTGTAAAATAGTGTATCAATAATTTTAATGAGGACTTATTTGAGTGTGGATATTGTCTGGAAGACAATATTTGTATTTAAACTCACAGTATATGTGTTGTCGTATTTTGCACGACAATTGTAATAATAAAGTTGTAGTTATTTTCTGTACCATGTATTTGGCAACTCAGAATGGGTTGTGTGGACCTATTTTGGGGGCGACACAGCATAAATTTCAACCTTATCGAAGAAAATGGATGCTTTGACGGGTGCACAACCACAACAGGTGGCATATGTTTGCGAGTTGTGTGCTGGGGAACATCTTACCAAGCAATGTGCCATTAACCCTGCAGCAGTTTAATTTGTAGGCAGCTATAATAGAGCTCCACAGAACATGTATCAGAATGCCTACAACCCAGGGAATAGGAACCATCCTAATTTTTCATGGAGCAATAATCAAAATCAGCAGGCTCGACGACCTTCCTACCCCCCGGGATTCCAAAATCAGCATCAACAAGTAGCTCCGCATCAAGAGAAGAAAATTGACTTAGAAGAGCTTTTGTTGAAATACATATCGGGAAATGAGACGGCAATGAAATCACAAGCAGAGGCCATTAAAAATTTAGAAAATTAGATGGGTCAATTGGCCTTAGCTTTGAATAATAGACCGTATGGGACTCTACCAAGTGACATAGAAAAGAATCCGAAGGGAAATCAAGAATAGTGTCAAGCAATCACTTTGAGGAGTGGAAAACATCTAGTTGGAAAAATTACAAAAAATTCAGTTCAAAAGGATGTTAAAGTTGATGAAAACAAAGTGGTTGAAGAGAAACAGGAGGAGGAGAAGCAAGAGGAACATAATAAGTCGGATGTCAAGCCAGTTGTGTATCCTCCACCGCCGTTTCAGGAAAGAGTCCAAAAATAGAAATTAGACAAGCAATTCGCCAAATTTTTGGAAGTTTTCAAGAAACTTTAAATTAATATTCCATTCGCAGAAGCCCTAGAGCAAATGCCGAGTTATGCCAAATTTATGAAGGGAATTTTATCTAGGAAGAAAAAGTTAGAACATTATGAAACTGCGATGTTGACGGAGGAATGCAACGTAATTTTACAGTAAAAGTTACCTCCAAAGTTGAATGATCCGGGAAGTTTTACTATACCTTGCACGATCGGTAACATGACCTTCAAAAAGTGTTTGTGTGATTTGGGGGCAAGCGTAAACCTTATGCCATTGTCTGTTTATATTGAATTGGGTTTACCAGCTCCAAAGCCTATGAACATATCATTGCAGTTAGCGGATAGATCGGTAACATATCCGAGAGACATTGTGGAAGATATTTTGGTTAAGGTAGATAAGTTCATATTTCCAGTGGATTTCATAATTCTGGATTATGAGGAAGACAAGAACATCCCAATCATTTTAAGGAAACCATGGACTACCGTATTCTTTATTCCATTCTTTATTATTCTGTTAGAATAACCTGTCTACGTGGACTACCGCATGCATGGTGAAATCCTTTTGTTATTCCATTCTTTATTATTATGTGAGAATAACCTGTCTACGCGGACTATCGCATGCTTGGTGAATAACCCTTCGTATTCAATTATTATTAAATTGTGGAAATGATCTGTCTACGCGAACTACCGAACGACAGTTGAAAATCCATTTGCAGTTTCATATATTGTTCATTTCAGATTACTAAGTCTAAACTTACTACGGTAGGTATTGCTTCTATAATTCCTTAAATGATCAGAAATTCCTTGAGTTTTCTTTTTTGTATCTAAGTTGTCTATTATGGTTCCTGTCTTTGATTGGATCTGTGTTTTGAACTTTATTCTTGAATTTTGCTCCATAATTGATTATTATAGAGTATTCTTGAACTTGGATAAACTAAATTATGAATCCCTAATCGTGTCCTTTATCTCACTGGATTCGTTCTTTAAAATATTTTTCATCATCCTCAGTCTTAAATGGTGATACTTGATGAATATCTTTGGCCGTAGTACAAAGATGAATATTTGATTCAAGGTGTGTATTGATTGAAGTTATAGGATAAAATATTGATGATAGACTTTTAAATTCGTAGATGATAGTAGATTTCATTCTCTACTTAACTTTTCTAATGAATTATTATTTTCGCTGCATCAATAATCAATACCGTGTGCTACTATGCAACCACGCGTATTACTGTACTTTTACTACCGAGTAGTTCAACAGTATTAACAGTAAAACTTCCGCCGTTATTTTCATAAAAATATTTTTGTCGTTTTCTCAATCCAACAATAATTCCGTTGTGGGGTCCACCAATGATTGTGACGTCGTACGAATATTCCCTGTCAAAACGAATATTTTCCGACTAATCGAATATTATATAACAATTTGCGTACTTTGCAAAATTTATAAATACTACCCACGACTATAACATTATATCAAATCCACACCATAATATTAAAAAAAAATATTTCAAGAAAATTAAATCTTATTCGTAAAATTTGGGATTTTACAATAACTACCAATGGCCTACAGCAAGGATGACACAACCTAAGGTAGCTGGGGTACTAGAGGTAGATGGAGTAACAGCGTTGGCGACACATGTAAGAGCCCAACTTTTTATAAATAAAATTGAATTTATTCTATTCATTATTTTAAAATAATAATGTGTTAATTTGATATAATACTTTGGTTATGGGTGAAATGTGCAAATTTTACAAAATAAGCAAGTGGTTATAAAATATTTATTGTTGTCGGGAAATATTCGTTTGGTCGTGGAATATTCTTGTTGTCGGGGAATATTTGTACGACGGCGCAGCCATTTGTGGGCCCCATAACAGAAAATGGTCGGATAAAGAAAACGACAAGTTTGAGTTTTTATAAATAACGGCGTAGTGGTTACCGTTAACACTGTTAGAATACCTGGTGGTTAAAATACAGTAATACCTGGTGGTTGAACACCTCAAACGCATTCATCTGTACTACCTTGAGCTGTTCATTTCCATGACTTACTCATCTTTCAGGTGGTGTCTCTGATGGTTCATTTGGGACTTCTACCACTATTCTTCTTGTGAATTTTGCTGGAGAGAGGACAGGGTAAAATTCTAGTTCTTCTGATTCTTGATTGTCAGAATTTGAATCATTCTTCATTACTCCTCTCTCGTAGTCTGAACCATCCTGATCATTTCCAGCAAAGAGATCTTCTTGCTGCATTTCATTTTTAGAACCTTCTTCAATAGGATCTTCTTCAGATTCATCTTCTTCATTGCTGGTTTCTCCTTCAGCACTTTCTCCCTGGGATACAGACTTATCATCACTCAATTCAATGATGTCATTTGATTGACCACTACTCCTTTTGGAGGCAAACTTGGCTTGCAGTCTGTAGCTTTTCCTTCTTCTTGGAGGTTCAGCTTTGGGAGAGTCAGACTCTTCTTCTTCTTCAGACTCTGACTCCTCTGGTTCAACAGACAGATTTCTTTGTGGTTCAGCACTGGCAGGGGTAGATCCTTCTTCTTTAGACTCATCACCTTTTGAGTCACCATGGGGGCTATCTGGATTGGAGAGGACAAGTTCTTCTTCTTCAGGCACATCATTATATGACCTATCATCTTGGGTCATTGGGGCAGTTGCACTTAGAGATTGAGTTTGGTCACCTTGAATCTCTTCTTCATTCACAGAGTGACTGCTTTGAGGATTAGTCATGGGGCTTGAGCATTCTTCTTTATCAACAGATGTTACAATTTCTTCCATCACATCAGCTTCATTTTTATTGCTGGATGTTGTCCGTAGAGACTGGGCCTTGACATCTGTTTCTTTTTCTTCTGCTGACTCTACGTCCCTCTCTTCAGCAGATGTACTGTTTTGGGAAGCTGAGGCTGGTTTGTCTTCCACCTTAGCTTTCTTGCTGACTGGCCCTTGAAGCAACCTGCTGCTTCTCCTCTTTGTTGTTTCAGCAGTTAGGACTTTTTCTTCTTTATCCTTATCCTTTGAGGAGACTCTTCTTGATGAGGTTTGAGCTTTCTTCACACTACCGGCTCTCTTCACACTTCTGGATTTCTTCTTGGCTGGTGTGATTTCTGCTGGTTCAGAGTCATCAGACTCAGAGATCTCTACCTCTTCTGTTTTCCTCTTCTTTGCATAGGCTCTGCTGCTGCTCCCAGCTGTCAGCCTTTTGTTCTCCTTAGGATTCTTATTCCAGTTCATAAATAATTGTGGAGACATCACTTTTTGCACATTCAAAGTTTCTCCCTCGTCATCCTTGATTTTCCCTCCTAGCTTCTTCTTCAGTACAATACTCAGCAACCTACCATGAAACACCTTGGTCAGGAGTTTTTCAGTGGACTTCTTCTTCTCAGCCTTTTCTACCCACTTGGAGATTTGATCGAACAAGATAGCTCCAAAGTCGATTTGTTTCTTCAGAACTATTGCTGACATTATTTTCAACTGTTGGTCAATCACCGTGTCATGTGTAGTGTTCATGCACAATATACATTTTCCAACTATTTCAGCAAGGAACTCATACTCTTCAGGAAACTCCTTCTTCTTCATGTCTTTAAGATTAGGGTTTTTTTGGTACCCCATAACCTCCTTCGCTTGTTCAGAATTGACATTATCAAGGTTCTTCAGCCCTTGGTTAGGAAAACCTAGGCACTGATTGAGGTCAAAAGATTTTAACTTCAGAGACTGACCTTTAACCTTGGTAGTAAGGGTTTCGGAGTTGATGGAGGCGTTTGAGTAGAACTCTTTAACCAGGTCGATATAGACTCGAGTATTTTCCTCAAGGCATTCTGAGAATCCAGCTTTCTTCACAAGCTCGAGAATGTCCTTGAACTTCTTTTCGGATTTCTCAAACGATTTGGTTCCGAGCTGAATGCCCGTGATTACTTGCCAGTTTTCCATTTTAGTAGTTCGAAGAATATGAGTATTTGATTTAGAGATGTTTATAAGAGATGGCTGATTGTGATTTAGTAAGGCTCTGGAGGGTTAACTATTTTGGGCTCTTGAGAGGATTCTAGGGTTTTAAAAATGGGAGGGAGAAAGGTTCGATAGCTTTTTGGTAACTGTCTGCAGATTTGAAATTATCTTTAAGGCAGTTCCTTCTAACTTTGCATACTCAGTGATGTGACAACTGTCCATTGGTTGCACGTTGCCCAGTAATGAGCTGTAACTTCCCATAACTTTTCAGTTAGATATTTCCTTTTAGAAGAGTAGACGTTTAATTGACGTGGCTTTGACCGTTGACCTTTTGATTCCTAGAGTAGCATGGTAAGGCAGCTATGGACTCTACGATTTCCTTTGTTAACTTAACGATCAACTTCTGAGAGATGCTGCCGTGGATGGCTTTAACTTCTATCCTCATTTTGATGCAGCATAGTTTGATCACTGATGTACTCGAACTTATCTCCTCACTTTGAATGGATGATCAATTGTCTCATTTTTCAATCTCCTTGTGGACTGAAATACCCCTTGGTAGAACTACGATCGTCGAGTTGTCTTCTACGATCGTTGAGATTGCACTGCGATCTTGGAATTCTTTTCAGCCTCGACTCTCCGATCGTTGACTGACTTGGTCCTTGAGATAATTTTGATTAAGCAATTCTTCTGGGACAAGGTAGCTCAGGAAGGGCTAACCTCTTAGAGTGAGCTAAGGATCAGGTTTGTCCCTGAGGAGCTTTCCAGATGAACTGCTATAGAATTAATTTGTAATGACACCTCTTTCGACTTTTTTCTGGTGGGGAGATCCTCTACCAACTTTAGACAATTGCATTGCTGAAATCGTGGTGTCCTCCTGTTCTTACACTACGATCATATGGTTGATCGTAGGCACTTCACGATATTGGGTTGGGTGGCTGAGAGGTTATCAGTAGTACATTTTGAGACGTTCCTACAGACTATGGATCTACATTTGGTTCATCAGCCACAAAGTTTTGGGACTTTGTAGCTGGTACATCTCTTTGTATCGTAAAAATGAGTATTTTCAGGACTGATCACTCTAAGATTATTTGACAGCACTACGAATGTAGACTTCTTTGACAGTCTTGTGTTGGTGAAGTTCTGCTTTCATAATGAACTCCTCTTGACTTAAGCTCAATGATCCTCTGTTGTGAGCTCCTTGAGGATTCTTTTCATATAGCATGCCTTTCTTGATTTGAGCATATAGGACCTTCTTCATCTTCAGTTGCATGGCCTGCTCCCATATACAGATTAGCAGCCATGTGAGCTCCATTCTAGTTAGCTCAGAGGGTCTTTGAGGATAGGCTTGGACATATAGG
This sequence comes from Panax notoginseng, assembly GCA_016801055.1. Classification (NCBI taxonomy): domain Eukaryota; kingdom Viridiplantae; phylum Streptophyta; class Magnoliopsida; order Apiales; family Araliaceae; genus Panax; species Panax notoginseng. The sequence continues at coordinate 217,128,915 of CM029014.1, read as the reverse complement.
AATTCTTTCAGAATCATTTCTGCATAATCCTTAGCCTTCTGCTGGATGAGTCTTCTTGACTGAAGTCTTCTGCTTCAGTATTCCTTAGTGAGGTCAGACTGGCCAAGTACCTGCAGGTTTAAATATATTTCTATTTTTGGTACCCATAATTAAATGGGTCCTGCTAGGTTAGTTTTCTAAACCCCTGTTCCTCTTATTTGGATAATCATCATATTTATCACCAACATACATATTCATGCATGCAAATATCTTAAGATAATACATTTTGAGATGCATGATGGTGAGTGTGTGTATGATTTGACATTAAATAACACACTCATTATCTATGATGGATTCATCATTTACTGGGTTATGTTTACAATGTTTAAGAGTTCACAGAGTGAGGATCAACTCTACGATTTAGGAGTATCTAGTTGATTCATTGAGGTGATCAGTTTTTACGAATCAGCAAGATCCTCTTGCAGAACTGATCATACTCTGTGTGTTGTCAAACACTTAGAACATAGGCTTTTATGTACATACTAACTCACCAGCAAAGATTACTTCACATAAAATTTATTAGGCATGTGATGCTCTTGTGACCCATTTCAGATTTCCTTCAAGATGTCATCTTCAACCTAAAACTTGGATGGAGAGAAAGTTTATAGTCATTTGAGTTTCCATCCTCAGGTTACTTTCTCTCTTCACCTTTTTAGGTAGATTATGACTTCTTGACAGAATACTATTATGGTTCATAAGACGGTGCTTTTATGATGAGCACATGTAATGGTGAGGAACCTTACCTTTTTACTGTCAGTCTCTTAACAGTCATTTATCTTAGATATACTGAGTTTAGGAATTGATGTGCATAGCTTTACATTTTCTCCTGACAGCTTGTTGCTCTTGTTGTCCTTCAATCAATAACTCATGGTCTTGAAGATGTAGGCCAAGAGAATCTCAACATTGAGATCTTTGGCATCCTTCGGTTTACAAAGTTTGCACCCAGCTGCTGGTTGGCCAGACATAAGTTTGAGAAGATCTTCTTTCTTCTTTTGATAAGCATTTCTTAGCATGTATGGCATCTTCATCTTTTAGACTGGTGGATGCCCGATTCTTTATTATTGATGTCTCTTAAGCTCTCTCGTCTGGTCTTCAGACTACAAGATTGACTGCAGGCTGGGATTGGTCTTATTGATGTGACAATCGAGAGCATGGACCAATCTGAGCAGCTTCAGGTGTATATGCACATTTACCTATGCACAGTATTTCCAACGTGTGAGCTCATCTGCATATAACAAGTTACTTACTACTAAACTAAGTTTAGAATAATGTACGGGATCAGACTCAAAGCGATTAGCTTTTGAATATAGCATGAGAACCTGCTCTGATACCAATTGTTAGTTCCCAGAGGGCACAATAGATCTAGAAGGGAGGGGGGTTGAATAAATCCTTTTTATTTTTAAATATTTTTCTTGTTTATTTTGCATTGCTATTAAATTAGCATATGATAAACATAGAATCTTTTCAAGCACAGCGGAATAAGTAAAAGATCCCCTTCATTGAAATATTCATAATCATACATACATTGTTCGTAGAGTTAGTTTAGTTGTAAGCAGTTAAAACATACATAGCAGTTATAGCAGTTATAGTGCATAATGTAAATGACATAATGTAAAAGACACAAGAGGTTTTAAGTGGTTCAGAGACTCAAGCTCCTAATCCACTCTTCTGCTTTCAACTAGCAGGATTTCCACTAAGGAAGGGCAGCACCCTGAATCACTAAGATTCTTTCAAGGCCAGCAGCCTTGGGACTTCAGTTCACTAAGAACTCTTCAAGGCCAGCAGCCTTGGGACTCCTCTAGTTCCCTAGGATCTCTTCAAGCCCAGCAGGCTTGGAACTTCATTTAGTCCCTCCGGACAAGGACCCTTCTGGCCCTGCTTCATTTAGTCCCTCCGGACAAGGACCCCTCAAGCCTTGGCTGTTGTTTGTTTGTTTGTTGTTGTTGTTGGAGACGGTGCTGAGCTGCTAAGATGTCTTCATGCTCTGAACATCTTCTATACTTAGCAGCTTGGCTTGATCATCCTTGAAGTGCAGCTAAGTGTTGCATGATGCTCAGCTTCTTCGGTTACCCAACCACTTCGGATGACCCCTTTATGAACTGCCTTGAAGATCCTTCTCCTTGGTACTTGATGGCTACACATGATAGGCTTCTAAGATGACTGTAAGCTCTTCTGTTAGGTACTTAGAAGCTTTCTCATGCTTGACACCAAGAGGGCATTTGTGATCTCCCTTCTTGCTACTTAATGCCTTCTCATGATAGACTTGCTAAGATGACTGGAGGCACTTCTCTATTGTACTTAGAGTCTTCCCATGATGAATATCAAGATGACAGATGCACTTTTTTCTCTCGGCAGTTTAGAACACTCTTCTTGTAGTAGAACTCTCACTTCTACTTCTTTCTTTGCATGTATCTGAGTGTTCTTGGTGGATCGTAGAGTAAGCCTTCGGACTCCCTATTTCACATGGTTTAGATCAGTCCACCTTCTCTCCAAACTCGGTAACTCCAGGAACCTTCGATCTTTGAAGCTCTTATACATTTATACTCCTTCCCAATCTTTCTGTTGGAAAGTAGCCGTTGAAGGCTATTCAAATATCTTCACAGATCTCGAGTTGACAAAGGTAGACTGCTGATGTGACATGTCATACTTTATCTGACATTGCAGTCTACTGTTTCACCTACCCGTCAGAGTTGTCACTTTAATGTCTTGGGCAGGTTGAAGACTTTATTATCTCCTTCTGATTTCTCGATCAGAGGTTGTCCTTTTGCATCGATGCTCTCAATAAGCTTTTGTCCGAATACCCTTCAGATTGAACTGTTGCCAATGCTTCAGTCTTCGGGTGTTTGAACTCTACGATTCTGATGCACGTCTTCGAGGACCTGATCGTAGTGTCTTGTTGAGTGTTGCTCATTGACTGGTAGAGTTAACACTACGATCTTGAAGAGTGTTGATTGGATCTTCAATGTAGAACACCTCTTCCTTGTATTATGCAGTTCTTCAATACTTCTGTTTGCTTCGACTGTTCTCAGAGACTGATGGCCTAATTCCTTGCTCTAGTCCCCTTCTGAATATCAAGACACTTCAGATTTGTGGCGCGTCCAGCTGGCTTTCTCCTTGTGATCTCCCGTTCACTTATCATCAATGAACTAACCATGCACTTAATCACTTTAGCTTTGCTCTTCAGAGGCTGACCAGTATCTCGATTCACCTTCCATCAGTTCCTTCTTTGTTTGGCAAACACTATGATCTTGGTTGCTTCCAAGATCGTTGTCTTCTGTTCACTTGATAGCTACTGCATTTGCTGACTTTCCTTAGTCAGCTTCTGAAGTCTTCTTTGGATCTCCTCGTGGAATACTTCATCACAAATGGCCTTACAACTCAATCTTGATGCTGATTGGGTTGGTGCTTAGATCTTCTGCTAGCCTGCATGCCATTCGTTGAGTGCTCTCTGGTTCCCTTAAGGTGGAATGCATCTTTGCATTGCCAACCAGAGGCTTCATTCCTTTGGATATTCTGGGAGTGCTCATTTGTTGAGAACCGTATATGCTTTACAATTCTGCCTTGGCATTGTGAGCACTTCTGTTGAGGTCGTAGTTCTGTACTCTACGATTCAGCTTCGGCTGTACAGACACTACGATCCTGAGATCAGATCTTAACACTCTACGATTTCTGCCTTGTGCTTGTTGTCTTCATCTGTTCTTGCTCGACTACGATCTTTGCATGTAATCAATGGACTCTACGAACTCAGAGTGTGATCTACGATCCTTGACTTGGCTTCGACATCAGTAGACTCTACGACTCTGAGTGTAGTCTACGTTTCTGTCTTGGCTTCGGCAGATGATCGGTCTACTTGTAGGCAGGCAGTCTTTGCGATTCTGAACATGACTTCTTCAGTACATTACGATCTCGAGGAAGCTCTACTTGATACACTACGATCCTTCTTCGTTTCCCCTGGCAGTCTACGAACTCCGAGATCTACTATCTTGCATACTCTTATTCTGCCTCGATAGCTCTCGAGTTAACCTTGACTCTCCTGGCAGACTACGACTTCTGGTGCAGTGCTCGACGATCAGACAAGCCTATCTATTACATCATTAGATCAACCTAACAAACTTGATCTTTCTATTTGTATAGTCATTGTACATCATTTCTTTTTAAGGACTTTACAAAGTTGTTTTGCTTATGTAGGATCAACCTAACATATTTGATCAATTCATTCTAAGTCCTTGTACACATATTTCTATTATCTATCAAAGGACTTTACAGCTTTTCTTAATGCAAGCATACTTGCATATTATTCATTCATAAGTATATATATCATAATCAAATCATATATAAATAGGAATAGCATTCACATGCTTATTCTTGACACTATTTATGAATACGGGTTACTATTCACGAGTTACTAATCACGAGTTACTATTCATAGGTTACTATTCACGAGTTACTATTCATGAGTTACTATTCACGGAGTACTATACACGACAACATTGGTTTCTTTTTCTCATTTTATTAATTCAATTATTGTCACAGTATCATCTGCATAATATTTTATATTATTAAATCAATAATTGAGATGATAATGTTATTCATATTATTATTTACATTATTGACGATGTCTAGAAAGTTATGTCGAGGAGAGGTTTGGTCACCTAATTGCGCGCCAATAGGGAGAAATCCTTATCAGAAAGCCCCCTCTTTCCTGAGAATGATCTGGCTGTTAAATATTGTGAGGTATAATATTAATGATGAATAATTTTTAATAGATTAAAAATGTGTTTATTAAAGAGAAGTGATTTGTGGTAATTATTTATTCAATTTTTGATATAAATAGAGGAGTTTGTTATGAGGTGTTTGTTATAAGTTTGACTTATTATTCCATGAGGAGATGTACTAATTTTTCAGATCGTTGGTTGAAGATATAACAGTAAATCAATATGGACCGCTGGTGAAAAGTTATAATAGTTAATCAATATGGATCGCTGTTTTTAAAGTTTTAATAGTAAATCAATATGGGTCGTTGCTTTAAGTTTTAATAGTAAATCAATATGGATCGTCCGTTTAAAAGTAAATTAATTTGGGCCGTTCAAGAATTAGTTACTATTCAGTCCTTTTTCCTATAACTAGAAGTTCATTATTCATTATTTCTTACAAATTCACTGAAACTCTAGAGTGAGAAACTATAGAGAGTAAGAAGAAGAGTATTCTGCTACTACCCTACTTCAGTATTCAATCTTCTATTAAGGTAAGGGGTGTTAGTTATTTCATATTCGCTTACGATATTATTTTTCGTATTCGTAAGGAATATTATCTTCGTTCACTATTTGTAAGGGATATTAGTTGTTGTATTCGTAAGGGATATTAATTATTTTATATTTGCTTAGGATATTATTTTTCGTATTCGTAAGGAATATTATCTTCGTTCACTATTCGTAAGGAATATTATTTGTTGTATTCGTAAGGGGTATTTTTTCTTTCGTATTCATGAAGAGAGTTATTTTCTTTCAATATTCGTGAGGGTTTTTATTCCATTCTTTATTATTCTGTTGGAATAACCTGTCTACGTGGACTACCGCATGCATGGTGAAATCTTTTCGTTATTCCATTCTTTATTATTCTGTTGGAATAACCTGTCTACGCGGACTACCGCGTGCATAGTAAAATCTTTTCGTTATTCCATTCTTTATTATTCTGTTGGAATAACCTGTCTACGCGGACTACCGCATGCATGGTGAAATCCTTTTGTTATTCCATTCTTTATTATTATGTGGGAATAACTTGTCTACGCGGACTATCGCATGCCTGGTGAATAACCCTTCGTATTCAATTGTTATTAAATTGTGGAAATGATCTGTCTACGCGGACTACTGCATGACAGTTGAAAATTCATTTGCAGTTTCGTATATTGTTCATTTCAGATTCCTAACTCTAAACTTACTACGGTAAGTATTGCTTCTATAATTCCTTAAATGATCAGAAATTCCTTAAGTTTTCTTTTTTGTATCTAAGTTGTCTATTATGGTTTCTATCTTTGATTGGATCTATGTTTTGAACTTTATTCTTGAGTTTTGCTCCACAATTGTTTATTATGGAGTATTTTTGAACTTGGATAAACTAAATTATGAATCCCTAATCGTGTCCTTTATCTTACTGGATTCGTTCTTTAAATTTTTTTTATCATCCTCAGTCTTAAATGGTGATACTTGATGAATATCTTTGGCCGTAGTGCAAAGATGAATATTTGATTCAAGGTGTGTATTGATTGAAGTTACAGGATAAAATATTAATGATGGACTTTTAAATTCATAGATGATAGTAGATTTCATTCTCTACTTAACTCTTCTAATGAATTGTTATTTTCACTGCGAATATTGATCTAAAACTGGTTGTTCATTATATTTTATCTGATTTGTTGAAGGCTAACGATAATTTGTTGTTCATTATCTTAGTCATAATATTCTTTACTGGGCTAGTTGAGCTCACCCTTTTCCTTTTTGTTCCATTTTTCTTCTCAGGAGGAGAGAGTATAACGGGAACTAGTCGGGGTATGGAATGATGGATCAAGATATTTGTTTAGCAGTCCTCACTAATCTGTAAAATAGTGTATCATTAATTGTAATGAGAACTTATTTGAGTGTGAATATTGTCTAGAAGACAATATTTGTATTTAAACTCACAGCCTATGTGTTTTCGTATTTTGCACGACAATTGTAATAATGAAGTTGCAGTTATTTTCTGTACCGTATATTTGGCGACTCAGAATGGGTGATGTATACCTATTTTGGGGACGTCACATATAGTACTTGACATGGATGATGGTTTAAGCCTAAGACCATGTAATGGTTATATAAAACCCAAATTTGTTAAAATTTATTAAAGTTTGCAAAATGCAAGAACTATACGAAACATTTATCTATGAGTTTGAAATGTGTAACGAACACATAGCAAGTCAAGCATGTAATAGATTTATGAATGTTGATATTGAACATGTGTAGCTAAGGTATACCTATACAGAACCAGCTATTCTAAGAGTATGATGAGAAAGTGAAATGTAGGTTTTACGAACCTAGTTAGGAAACAATGTAACATTGTTATTACATTGAGAATGCATGAAATATGTTACTAATGGATATGAATCCGTGATTATATAACTGTGTAGGAATACACAAAGTGCAGATAAGCGTTAAGCAGTTAAGTCGTAGTTCATAAACTACGAATCAGGCAAGTCTTTCAGTTCCTATTTGATATATGAAATCTATAACTGTTAATTGAGCTATATTATGCTATGAGAATGTCGATGTATATATATGAAATGCATATAAGATATAGGAAATGTGGAAGTTAATTTGATGATATGCTTGTAAAGTGAATCTCTATGCCTATTATGAGTGAAGTAACATACGTAGTAAATATTAGTTGATTATGAATACATAAACTGAGTATGTTATTATATGTTATGTGCTGCATGAAAACTGTTAGAATTGATCTGTCGAGCTCACCCTTGCAAATAACCACTTTTGCATGTTAAGGACACACGGTAAAGGTTACGTACTACTTGATTGATAAAGTTCAATCACATTAAAGGAGATTGATTTGTTTAATTAAATATATGCTCTTGAACCATGTTTAGGTTCTAGTAGATATACTTGATAGTAGTTTACGATGTGTAATATATGTTAGCTTGTAAAGTTGAACTAGGCGGTACATAGAAGAGTTCGAATTTAGATGTAAGAATTTATATAGAAATTGAATAGAGTGAATCATAACATAATTTGATTCAAGGATTTGTAATTGATTCAAGTTAAGACATCAATAAAAGATTTATTTCAAAGGAGATTGAAAAAGTTTAAATTATTCCGCATATTTATATAACATCGAATGTAATGTAATACAAGAATAGTAAATGACCAAGATTAGAAACTTATAAAAGTTTGGGGTCATTGTGCAGATCCTGGAAATGGAAATAATTTATATTCTAATTTGTAATAAGCAAAGTTATATTCATTAAGTTACGAATAAATGATATAAATAGTTTGACGATAGTAGTATCGTGGCGGACTGAATCCGAGGTTCGAAGGGACCTGGATTTGGGGGCATCACACAAGATGATTCGAAGGTGTGTGTCATACAGTGAAGTGAAGAATATTCTATACGAATGTCATTCATCTACATATGGGGGACATTATGGTAGTGAGCGGACATCGACCAAGGTACTACAAGCAGGATTTTACTGGCCTACAATGTTCAAGGATGCCCATAAGTTTGTGAAGACTTGCGACAGATGCCAAAGGGTGGGCAATATTTCAAAGCGGAATGAGATGCCACTACAAACTATCATGGAAGTGGAAATTTTTGACGTTTGAGGGATGGATTTTATGGGGCCGTTTCAGCCATCATTCAATAATCTGTACATCTTGCTAGCGGTTGATTATGTGTCGAAATGAGTTGAAGTCGTTGCACTCCCTACAAACGATGCCAAAGTAGTTCTCAAGTTCTTGTATAAGAATATCTTTACAAGATTTGGCACACCAAGAGCTATTATAAATGATGAAGGTAGTCATTTCTGCAACATATCATTTACAGCTCTTTTGGCAAGATATGGGGTCAATCATCGAGTGGCTATGACATATCACCCCCAAACAAGTGGTCAAGCTGAGGTTTCGAATAAAGAGGTGAAGAAGATTTTAGAGAAAGTAGTGAATCCAAGCAGAAAAGATTGGTCTCTAAAATTGGACAACGCACTATGGGCTTATAGGACATCATATTAAACACCGATTAGGATGTCTCCATACTAGTTGGTCTACGGGAAAGCGTATCACCTACCGGTGGAATTACAACATATAGCTTATTGGGTCATTTAGAAACTTAATTTTGATCAAGCAGCTGTAAGAGAAAAAAGATTGCTCCAATTGAATGAACTAGATGAGTTTCGACTGCAAGCATATGAGAATTCAAAGATGTACAAGGAAAAGGTTAAGAAGTGGCACGACCAAAAGATCATGCAAAGAAAGTTTGAACCGGGACAATTAGTGTTATTATTCAATTCACGACTGCGGTTGTTCCCGAGAAAGCTAAAATAGAGATGGTCGGGGTCATTCACAATCAAGGGGGTTTTCCCACATGGCACCGTTGAGTTATATAGTAAAAATCCATTGGAGACATTTAAAGTCAACGTTCAGCGGTTGAAGCATTACTGGGGTGGCGACATCGACAATGAAGCCACTGCAATCACACTTACCGACGCGCCATGAACAGGGAGTAGTCAGGCTAAAAGACTTAAAAATAAAGCGTTAATTGGGAGGCAACCCAATTTTACTTTTATTCTCAGTATTTTTAATCATGCTAGTTAAATTGTAGTTTAGAATATTAGTTAGTATAGAATACATTTATTTTGATTCATTAAGTAGTTAGTTACATTATGATTTCTAGATAATTTGACCTTACATGCTTAATTTCCACAATATTGACTTATGTTCATGTTTTAATGGTGTTTTCAGTACTTAGGAAGCTCATGGATAGGAGTTGGACACAAAGAATTGGAAACATCAAGTTCAGCTGCAGTACACCCCCCCGCTGGGGCGGGCTTTTTATGAAGGAATACCCCGCCGGGGCGGGGGTCTTGACCCAAAAACAGTAAACCCCTCCGTCGGGGCGGGCTTTTTACAAAGGAACCCCCCACCGGGGCGGGGGTCTTGGACCAGAAGCAGTGTACTACCCCGCCGGGGAGGGCCCCCATAGCTTAAAAACCCCGTCGGGGCGGGGGTACAGGAACATGAAAGGTTCAATTCTGCGGTTACACACAGATTAACCCATTTCCCCCTTTATTTTTCCCACAACCGACTTCTATACACCCATTATCCACGATTTAGCCACATAAAATCCCACTAACCCACAACAATACCTAAACTACATCCTCTTTATAAATACAAGCCCTAACTACACCTCATTTTCATCCCATTCAACACAAGTTCAGCTATAATAGAGCTTAGAGTCTACTAGTTCGGGTTTCAACAAGGAGGATAGTACTTCAATTAGCCTCGTCCACCACATCAATATCACCATTAAAGGAGAAATCACTGCAATCAACGAGGGTAAATTTTTGTGCTTATCATTATTCTAAGTTTTTCTTTCAACATTATTGGGTTATAGTGGTCAAATTTGGGAGTCTAGTGGGTCGTGCACACCACGTGCTCGACGATTTGCTTGAGTGAAGTTTGGGGGTATTTTGCCTAGAGTTCATCCACCCTAGTATCATGGCACCAAAACCAGCAGCGAAGCGATAACGTGGCGAGAGTTCAGGGTCCACACCACCAACTCGGACATTTAACAGGAGAAAATTCATAAGTGTCGACGCCGCCGATTGCTATGACTATTTAGTGACAAAGGCACTCACTCCAGAACGCAGTTTGGCACTTGACCACGTCAACGGCGAAATGATGCAACAAATTTATGAAAAAGGATGGAATAGGTTCACGGAAGAGCCCGAGCCAGCAATTGTGAATGTGGTAAAAGAATTTTATGCCAATGTGGAGGATAAGGCACCGTTCATGGCATTCGTGAGGGGCAAGCAAGTACCTTTCAGTACTGACGCCATTAATGAGTATTATAGCGTGTGAGTTCCTAAAGAATGCCAATACGCCTATTTGCGTGACCATGACCCCGACTATGAGGCGATTCTAACTGAAATAACAAAGTCGAGCACCACACGGGTAAAGGGACCCAGAGGGGGAACTATTTTCCACAACAAAGACCTAAGCCGATATGGAAAGATATGGTATGCATTCATGTGCACCAAGCTACTCCCGTCTACACATACTACAGAGGTGACAAAAGAGAAGATACTTCTGTTATATGCAAGAGTGCAAGATTTTCTCATCGACGTGGGTGCCATCATAAATTTCTCTATCCAAAGATGCCTACGTGGGCCTTTTTTCGGCAGCTTGCCACACCCATCTCTCATATGTGGGCTATACAGGCAGGCGGGAGTTGGGTGGTCCGGTGATGAGACTACACAGATGCCGCTACAGACTTTGGACACAAGGATGATCGCACGGTATTCAGTATGGCCCGGGGGCGAGTTGCACCCAAGAGGAGTCGGGTTCATATTTCCACCAGCCTCGGAGGATGAGGCTGATGTTGAGGACACCTCTGACGACGACGAGTTCCAGGTGGATGAGACAATGGGGGAGCAGGCGACTGAGGAGATGCAGCAAACCGACGGACATATGTTTAGCTCTCAATTCCGCAACCTCTAGAGTCAAATTTATTGGACATAACAAGGAAGCAAACAGACAAATGAGGAGACTCGCGGCCAGGCAGGACCATATGTTTGAGGCCATATGAATATGTCATTTGCCTCATTGAATGCGACGCTCCAGAGTTTCAACCCAAATGCCCAGTTTCCATACCAGCAGCCTACACCAATACCAAGGTTCCTACCTTCTGATTCAGATAATGAAGAACAACAGCCACCACCACCTCAAGCTTAGACGATTACAGGGAAGTCCTCGTATACTTAGTGCTTTATCTTTACAATGAGGACATTGTAATTGTAAAGTTTAGGGGAGTTAGTTAGTTATTTTGTTATGTTTGTCATGTTTAATTTTGTAGTTAGTTTTGCATATGTTAGTTGTCATGTAGTTTTAGGTTCATTATATGTTTGCATTCATGTAGTGTAATAGTTGCATAGTAGAGTAGTAATGTAAATAGTTTTTATTAGTTTTTAATTCTGTTATGTTTAATTTTTTTTTTTTTGCATGAATCCAGTTGTTAGATAGTACAGATTATTTTGGCCAATGATGAAAATGAAATTAAGTAGGCAAGTACAATACCAACTATTAGAACTTTGACGTGATTTTCTGTTATGTATTAGATCTTTGCCTGTTTGAAACTGGTATAATCAAGGTTAGCACGTTAGAGACAACTATGTTAACTGATTAAGTTTAAATTGATACATAATGGGTTTCTTAAGGATAATTCTAGTTTGAATGAATGAAAGACACGAAGAGGCGGAAATGGCTAAATTTAGACAAAAACTTAAGTTTGGGGGAAAAATTTGGGATATATAAGCTTTATCTAAAAAAAATATAAAGAATAAATACCATGGTTAATCTTGTTTCGGGACCTCTGCTACTTGAGCAAGTACGCCTAGGAGTGATCATTCGGTTATAACCGAAATCCGAATTATTTGTAATTTTACTATCCGAAATTTAAAAATAACCGAATTACCGAATTGTAATTTCGGGTATTCGGGTAATAACCGAACCAACATCCACCATAAATTATATGTTTAAAACTGTTCAGCAAATTAGCTGTTAACTTAACTGTCCAACACAAATTAACTGTCCAGCAGCAAAGAAACTTAACAGCAACATCCAACATAAAGTTTAAAAATACAGCAACAACAAGCGAACAAATTAACTGTCCTTAAGACCCTTGACAAAGTTATGACTTAACAAAGCAGCTAGCAACAAGCCAACATGAATTTATTCTACTAGCAGAGTTGTAGGCAGCAGCTAGCAGCTAGCAGCCAACAGCAACAAGTAACTGCAACTGCAACACTCAACAGCAACTGCAACAGCAAGTCAGCAACAGCCAACAGCAAGTCACCAACAGCAACATGAACATGCACCACAAGATCCTGTACATCACATTCCCAAACAGGAAAAGGGAAGAGTATATAATAAGATCCAACACCTTAGAATGTTTAAAAAAACTGGAATACACATAATGATTGTAGGATTACTTTCACATAATGAATTTTCAATACCCATTGGATTAGAAAAAAAGTGGTTTGAACACCTCTCCTGCTCATTTTTCTCAAGTACTTTCTTTCTCTTTTAGGATTTTTGATTGTTTTGTTCTTTTACTTGGATTGTACTTTTAATAGAATTAAGCAAGTGAATCAAGTGTTCAAATTATTTGTCAATCACAATTAACTATCAACATATGTGTAATTTTGAAACAAAAGGTATACATCCATCCTTGATCACAATGACATAAAAATGCTTAAAACTGTGCATGCAATTAGAAAAACAAGTCTACTAACTAGACTACATGCTCAAACTCTCTACAGTTACAAAAGTTTTTCAGTCTTTAAGCAAAGTTAGACACCACAACCTGAGAACATGCTATAATTTAGTACACGATCCAATCATAGCTATAGCTTGAATAATTTGGTGACCACTACAAGTTGTCTTCATTAAGTTATTACTGTACTATTACTAAAGGTTTAAGAAAATGTAACTTTGAAGATAGTGAAGCTTATTTACTGTCATTAATACTATGGTATGTCATGATCTCCTTTTTGAAGATAAGTTATTGAATATTAAGATACTATCAAGTATCAACTGTAATATTCAATTCAGTTTGCAGTGTTTTTTAATTATGGGTGTGAGATGGAAACACTAGTATGCAAATAAAGTGCCTAGTAAAAATTTCTCAAAACATGACTCTCTAAAAATAATTTCTCTAAACATGATTCATACAAATAATTTCTCACCTCCTTCCTAATCATCTCTTGCATCACAGAGAGAATCTTAAAATACAATATGACATATGAAAATTCTAAACAAACAATTTTATATATAGTACACATGCAACAATACTACTACTACAGCTATGCTTTATTTGTGATTGACCAGTAAAATTTTTTATGCAGGTTTGAATAGAGAAAGAGGGGTGATAAGATAGAAAAATAAGAGAACTAAGACTGCAATTTGTTATTGGCCGAGAAGTTTAAATGAAACCAACAAAGGGGAGGAGCTGAATATTAATATACAAAAGCAGGGGACAATACATTCTCACCAACCAACAACTACTTGATTCCATTATCCAAAAAATTGATGATTGATAAATTCTAAACAAATAATTTTATATATAGTACACATGCAACAATACTACTACAACATCTATGCCAAAAGGCCCAAAACCAGTAAATAAAGATTCTCAGCAGAACTCTAAAAGAAATTTCACTTAATGATCACTTTTCCCCAAAATCCAAATCACGGGCAAAAGGAAATTTACAGGTAGACAGTAGACTAAAAGAGGGAGGAAGTCGAGAACATACCACAGTGAGACAGCGAGAGTCGTGAGACAGATAGAGAGGCGGAGCCGCGTCGGAGATTGAGACAGGGACAGTCGAGACTCGAGAGTCGAGATGCAAGACTGCAGGAGGGCAAGAGGCTGAGGTCCTGAGGAATCGAGATTCGAGATCTGGCCTTTGGGACTGGGAAAGTAGGAGCGGCCGAGCGGGCTAAGGCAAAGCAAAATGGGAGAAAATTACCTATTAGGTTGTTACAGTGATAGTTATAATAGATACTATTATAATATTAATTTTTTTAAGTATTAAAGTTCGGTTATTCGGGTATCCGAATAACCTATTTTTTGAAAGCCGGAACCGAAACCGAATAGCGAGTAATATAACCGAAATTATAAAAAAAATTGAAATACCAAAATAATTCAATTAAAATAATTTGGTTCGGTTCGATAATTCGGTTTTATCTATTTTTACTCATTCCTAAGTACGCCCGAGGGAGTGTCTTTACACCTAGCACCATAAGGTCTCTATGGTCTGGGAGTCGTTGGTAGAAAGCTTGCTAAGGGGTAGCACTGTTAGCCTAATGGAATAAGACATTGCACAGTCATGGTTATCTAAAAAAACAATAAGACGGGAAAATAGCAAAAAGCCCCCGTAATGAAAAGTAAAGCATAAGTATCCCGGATTGGACTCTTGAACTTGGTGGATGTTTGAATTTAGTTGAATTTAGCTTGTTAGTGAATTTTGTGAGTTTACACTGTATGATGCCTTTAAAGAGATCTAATATGAGTTGTATTTAGCATTATATCAGTTAGAATGGATGTTGAGCACACACGCACTATACCAGTAATAACAGTTTAAGATTTGATGATTGATAGGAATTATTGATTGGTTTTGATATGTAGTATTGTCATGTTTGCTTGATTTCTCTGAGGCCGGTTGAACAGACTGGATTCGTAGGCATATAGACTAGTTGCATCACATTTCATTGCATTGCATTGTATAGCACTTTTGTTTTGTTTTGTGCTCGAGGACTAGCACGAGTTTAAGTTTGGGAGAGTTTGATGAGTGAGTTTTATACCTACGAATCGGCTTCTAATTCAAGCTTAAATTATGTTAACTCGTCATTTTTTATGATTAGTTTTACTTGTTTAGTGTTGTTTTATGTTTAGGTATGGTGGCGTAGCATATGGGCTTAAAAGGTGGTTTCATGGCTAAAGTGGGCAAGATAATGAGCAAGAACTGGACTGTAGCAGAAGGCACCCCCGCCGGGGAGGATATCATGAAGCTAATACCCCCGCCGGAGCGGGGGTACTTGATCGAAAGACAGAAGCACTGCTCGCCGGGGTGGGCTATTAATGAAGGAAAACCCCCGTCGGGGTGGGAGTGCGGGAAAAGCAAGACTTCTGTTTGAACTGTACTACTGCAGAGGCGTGAAGGATAGAGGTTGGCATGGTTTGGAACTGCATTGGGCGTCGAATTATAGTCAGAATACGTGTCCTGGCCTGAAGATTAACAAAAAACAAGAAAAGAGATACAACTAACAATCAAGTCGCAACTAGAAGCCTGATTTTGAGCAAAAGCATTGGAGGAAGGATTTGAATGTGAAATTCACGATAATTGCAGATTGAAGCAAATTAGAAGGGTGGTTCTGGATTCATTCTTTTTCTTTAATTCAGTAATTGTAATTGGGATGATGTTTACTTTGATAAATTCAGTTTTTAATTCAATTATGATGAACTAATTTACTTGTTAGGTTTATGACGGTTCTTATGATTGAATGATGATTATGTAGCCTTAAATTTCAGTTTAATAATCTATCTTTCAGTTTATCTATAGTGATTTGTACTTTAATCTATGAATTGCCTGATCACCAATTCTATGTGGATTTGTATGGATTCGAGAGATGATGTATGAATCTAGACTTAGTCATTATAGAATGTCTTCTTGTATTCTGTGTTGGAATGGAATCTTGATTAATGTTACGATAGAGATATGCCTAGCATCGCATGTAATCAGATAGAGAACTTGAACTTAAACCTTATTTGATTGTAATTCATATAGAGATATAGTGAATTAGTTAATTTGGATGTTTAGCTTAATTCTATCTAATTTGTGGATTTAAGTTAATATGGTATTAGTGCATCGAGAGATGGCTAATTCTACTTGAATGTTCTTGATTAATAAACTGGGATAGTGAATTGAACTGAAATAAGGTGTAATAATCAGAGTGATACTTAAAGTGAAGTTATAAGCCTAATTCTCCAATATTTGTTTGAAATTACAGTTTTTAAGTTTGTTGATTGCTTGGTAGTTTTAATATTTTTAGTTTTATTAGTTATAATCATTGAATTTGATAGTATAATAGAATTTGGATTAATATAAAGCTGGTAATTGTTAGGATTAATTTCTTACTAATTCTCTGTGGGAACGATACTTGACTTATCATTATATTACTTATTGACCACGTGCACTTGCGTGTGAGCGTAATTAGAATTACACCAACACTAACTCCACGAACAATGTATGTATGTTTATGATATATCAATGAAGGGGATCTTTTATTTATTCCGTTGTGCTTGAAAAGATTCTTATGTTTGTCATATGTTAATTCATTAGCAATACAAAATAAACATGAAAAGTATTTGAAAATAAAAAGGATCTATTCAACCCCCCTCTTCTAGATCTATTGTATGCCTACTGGGAACTAACACTCTTCACTCAACCATTTCATCGAGCAGGTGGTGTGCATCTTCATCTGGAGCAGGGGAGCAACGATCTCAACGTTAGCTTGAAATTCCGGGGAGGGCGGGAGCAGTTGCTAAGGGTTGCTCTCAAGTAGCTCTGCCATTCACAATATTCATATGGTGCTAAGCTCTTTGATTGATTGCAATGAGTATTGCTGCTGCTCCATTTTTGTTCATTTTTCTGTCACAATGTTTTCTATTGGCATCATCATCATCAACAATACCAGATAGTTTGAGCATAGGCTCATTTCTGTTAGTCGAAAATCTGGCGGCCGATGCTGCTTCCTTGATCCGCCGTCAATAAATAAAATTTTTTTATTGATATATTTTGACCCCTCTATAAATATGATATGGTTCCGCCACTGTAAAGGTGACGGTTTTTTGTTGGTTTTTCTTGCTGGAGGCCCTTCTCGTGCTTATACTCTCGAAGATTTTGCAATAATAGAAGAGGATTTTAAGTTTCTTACAGATCTATTATGGTCTAATGGGATGGATTGTTGGCTGAGTTGATAGATAAATTTACAACAAAAAAATAAAATTGCAACAAAAAGCCGATATTCAAGAGAAGGTAAAGCAAGGCATGTTGGTTCGCCGCGCCAAGAGGCAAGAAGTCTTTTTCTCTTTACCAACTTAGATAAAAACAAATTGGGAACATGAGTTGTAATTTAAAATTTATTATATTGAAAGTTGAGGATAATATGGTAATTATAAAAATATTACTTATTCGAATTTCTTGGACGAAAAACTTTGGCAAGAAAAGTGGTCAAGTTTTCTATCCATTTCTTTTCTTTTCCGTTTATTAAAAAACTCAGAAACATAGAAATTAGAAAGAAAACTTAAATTTTCTGTCCATATTAAAATTCAGAAACAGATTGTAAAGAGAGAGAATAAAAAATATGTATGTCTCACTAGTACAAGTCCATCACATTAAAAATTCAATTACAAAATGTCTAAATTTTATATTTTTTTCAAAATTTTCCAATAACACCTACACATTATTTCTCAACAAGACAAAAAATTACAACATTAAAAAGTCTAATATTCTCTCTGATCCAACATTAGAAAACATTCGTAAAACGATCACTTTTAACAAAAACTTTATTTCTTAAAATTGATCCCAACATTTGTTAAAAATGTAGTAGTGATTATATAGTAGTACTCAATCTACCTAGACTATAAGTAATGACACGTTAAGAAATTCATGCCACTTTATATCTAAAAACATAAATGTACCACTAATTTTGGAACGGACAAAAGAAGAATAATATATCTCTTATTCCGAAATGGAGGGAGTATATTCAATTACACAAATGTACATAATCAATACTTTACATAGTTTCTATTGCAATATAAAAATAAAACCAAATATGTAAATAAAGCTACAATAAAATTGAGCCTAAAGGAAAGGGGAGGGGAGGGGAGGCATCACTTTTGCACTTTTGAACTAAGCCTCCAGCAACTTTTTGTGTATCCTGCAATAGACATGTATTGGCAACAAATCAATAAAACCCCATAATAAGCCTTCATAAAAGAAGAACCAATGAAAAATAAAACTTACAATAAAACAACATTCAAGCCGCAGCAGGCAACAGCTAGAAACCATATAGCAATCTGCTGCTGTAAATTGGCTCTACATGCTAAGTTCATATAACACATTATTGATCATCTTGAAGTCATTATATTGGCTTCAGTTCATCAAGTTGTATATGCATACTAGAACTAGAAGAAACTCTACATGGAGTCTAACAATCCCCTTGAGATGAGCAAAATCAACAAAGTGGGCAAAAATTTTGAAAAAAAGAGAATACTAAAACTTAACCATCTGGTTAAGAACAAAAATTACCTATGGAAATTAAAATTCATCCGTTCCAATTTCTGTGATGACGACGCTTGAAGATGATTTTACTTTTTCAATGTCTAGTTAGTATACGAGATGAATCCCACATTTGTCCACCCTTAGACCTCGTTCTCAGTTGGAAACCTCAATTCTATCTCGGCCTTTAACTGGATATCGTATTAGTAAATGACTCGCCCATGATTGTATTCCACCTTTGTCTAGCCAGAAATCTAGGTTGGTCCATTTGGTACTTGTTAACGAAAAGATCTTTCCACGCGCCTCAATCACTTAAAAGCGCGTCCAATCCTGCACAATAAACACGTCAATACCAGAAGCTTGACGACTTGGACCGTCGGGGGATAGCTCCGGCGTAAGAGTCAGGCCGATACAAAGATAACAATAGTGAGTATTTAGTTCTAGTGTTTGATAAGAAAATATCAGTTACCTCTTTCTTGTGTTATCCTCTGCTATCATATACTACTCATTTTGTCATGTATGCTGTCGACCTGCCTGACACCATCCCACTGGTGGTAGCTCACCTGCCAATATCATCACCATTTTCCACCGCCGATCGATTCTGTCCAATCCTAATTAATGCAATGCAGGATAACAGTCAAAGTCCTATCTTTGTCATCATCACTGGTCAAAGCCCAAATAAAACCATTAATCACCTAATGGTTCAGCCTAATGATCCGGTCCAATGCTTTCAAGACCTTGGCCCAACATGTCTAAAGTATTATAGCCCAACATTTTTCCCCCAGTCTTTTATTAAACAGAATGTTTAATAAAAGAGTATAAATAAAATTGGCCCAAAATAAAATTGGCCCAAGATATAAATAAATCCAAACGACTCCATATCAAGCCCAATCCGATAACCCAAATGTAATTAGAGTTCAGCCCATTCAGTACCAAAACCAAAATCAGACGCTACTTTTCCAAATTCATAATCATGATCAATAATAAATGTGCCTCCCTCGAGCTCCAAAAACAACTGAAAAGACAGGTACTATAAAAACCCTTTTTCCCCAATCTTGAAAGCTTTACCAGCTTATTAGAATTTTAGAAACTCTTGAGCTCATGTCTTCTCTCTCAACTCCTTTCTCTCTGCAAATCGATAACAATGGCTTCTCAAGATTCAGACAAATATGTTCCTCTTTCTGTGACTCCCATCGCTTCTATTCCTCCTAGCCCAAGTCCTACCCAAGCAGCTTTGAGATCCAACCCCAAATCTACTGCTACTCCAAGCAAGAAATCTCCTCCTCCAAAACCCATTCCTAATCTTTCTGAGTTCTTCAAAAGTGGAGAATAATTCCCCCATACCAATACCCCTTCCACTGTTATAGAAATCAAGCTGCATAACATTCGGACCCGATACCAGATTTCGGATACCCACCTGGTTAGGGCTCCTGCTCCCAAAGAACGAATGTATCAGCGACCAGATGGTTGGACAACCATACCTTTTACTATTCTGGAAAAAGGAGTTCACTTTCCTCTCCATGCTTTCCTTGTTACTCTGTTAGGGTTTGTTGGAGTCGGATTCGCCCAACTAGTCCCGAACTCCTACATCCATATTTTAGCCTTCATCGCCTTCTGCCACGAGGTAGGAGTTACTCCTACCCTAGATTTCTTCTTCTCCATTTATATTGCTGCCAAATCCCGGGAAAAGGGATTCAAAGGACTGAACAAGCAATCCTCGAAGCCAAATGAAGGCTTCGAGAAACGAACTTTGGTAGATACTCCTTCGAGCAATAAGGGATGGCACAAGGAGTGGTTCTTCGTCAAAGGACCAGAAATCTCTTCCCTTCCGGATTGGACAACTATAGATAAACTCTCTACAGACTTCGGTGACGTCTCCGAGGAGCGTGTAAGCGAAATGATAATGCTTACAGAGAATTTCCCGAAGAAAGAATGGAGCTTTTTACTTCTGACCGAGCAAGCGTGGTTGTACGACCACAAATGTAAGTTCCAAACCCTGTTACTGCAAAAACTTTCCAATTTCCTTCTAGTAACTATTCTGAATTATTGTTACTCCTTCTTCACAGTGTCTCTTATCAAGCCGACTTCTTCTGATCTAAGGGATCTTGAAGAATTTCTGTCTGAGAAATCTTCAGAAGCTTCTGCTGAACCCCCAGCTACTGAATCCCAAGACATTGATCTACAAACTATTGAACCAACGCCTCTTGAGGGATCCAGCCAACCACGTCAAAAGAAACGAGCCATCCGAAAACCCAAACATATCCCCACACAACCCGCCCCTACACAAACCTTCGACGAGTGTCCCCTCGATATGCCCCTGGACAAAAGGACTCGAGTCATTCGTGTTAAAAAGAGAAAAATCCAAGTAACCCCTCTTTCAGCTGAAGAACTTCGAGTACCCCCACCCCCTGAAGCCGATCAACCACTTGTTATCCCTGTTGAAATTAACGAGCCCGAGATCGTTCCTGAAGAACAAGTTGAACCATCTCCTTCTCTTGTTCGAAAAAGAAAACAACCTTCTGATAGTCAACCAACTCCACTCCCTGAGCAAATAACAACCAATATTCCACCTCCATCTGATCAGTCCAAACTTTCCCCATAAAAACCTTCTTCACCTGAAGCCAGGCCTGAAGTCGTGGCTTCTCTTACTCTATGGCCAGAGCTCAATGAGAACTTCCCCTTCCAACTCTACGATTTCTTTGTGCGTGATATTGATGATCATCGGACTCCATCATGGACCTGATTGACGAGGGGATGAAGTATCAAGCCAAGGTAAGTTGTTCATAACTTGTTTATTTGGTATTATGTATACTTATCCGAAGTCCACCGATTAACTCTGAATATTTGTAGGCAAACGGTATCTTCGGGTGCCTTCAACCAAAATACAAAGCAGCCGAAGAAGATGATGCTCGAAAAGAAAATGCCATTTTGAAGTCGGAACTGGCGAAAGAAAGAAGTCAACACGATTTTACCTAGTTTAACAATGAGTGCCTTCGGAAAGAACTAGCTCAAGTTAAAGAACAATTAGAATCAACCAAGGCCACTCATCGAGCCACTGTGGATAAGAATGTTGATTTAGTCCATAGGAACGAAATTCTTCAGAAGAAGAATGAAGATCTTGCCCAATCCAACTCGAGCTTGGTGAAGCAAAACAACGAGATCGAAGCTAAAGAAGCACGACATCTAAAGAAACGCCGAAAGCTTGAAGAAAAGCTCAAAGAGCTCCAGGCCCTTAGGGATTTGAGTCCACCCTTGACCGAAGATCTTCGTAAAGAAATTTATGCAGAATATCAAAAATCAGTTGAAGTGAATGAGGAAATCATTCATATGTATGCTGAAGGATACGAGATCTGCCGAAGCAAAGGCAAGAAAAAACTCATCGCGGCCAAGGTAGACTCATCTGTTCTAGATACTTCCGAAGATGACGATGAAGCTTGAAGATGATCTTCCCTAACCCTCCTTTAGGATTCTTCTGTAAAAAATTCTACTATCACTATTTGTATTCACTTTCACATTGTAAATGAAATGATATCAATTTCTTATCCTTATTATTTCTTTGTGATTCTTTCTTGTCAATAATTCACCATCAATTAACTTAAAAATGTACAAGCTCCCTTTAAATCTAACTGGAACTGTTAGTTAATAATTAAGCAAACTGAATAACAAGTAAAATTAAGTAATAACATAATATGAACTCAACACTTAAATAAAATCAGGAAATAAAATAATGTAATACTTATTCATTACCGAAGTGTGAGACAGATCTGCAATAATCCAATTCGCCACCTTTAAGACGAATGGTTCCAACCGAACCTCTGAGCACCATTTATCTCCAACAAATCGATTCGTCGCCTTTAAGATGAATGGTTCCAACTGAACCTCCGAACGCCATTTATCTCCAACAAACTGATTCGTCTCCTTTAAGACGAATGGTTCCAACCGAACCTCCGAACGCCATTTAACTCCAACAAACTGATTCACCGCCTTTAAGACGAATGGTTCCAACCGAACCTCCGAACGCCATTTAAACTCCATACAATATGATTCACCATCGAATGGTCGAATACGCCTGTTCACCATTTTCATGGCGAGGCAAGTCTAACCGAACCTCCTTACACCATATAAAAAGAACTCCACTGATCAGAACACCATTGAAGAAAAAGATTCTTTAATTGATGATGATTAATATATTACAGACTCTTGTACACTGACACTGTCCCTACTGAAAATACTTCTGAAGTTTTCCAGCATGCCAAGTATTCTTGATATCAGATCCATCTAAAGCTCTTAATCGATAAGTCCCTAGCTTCGGCACTTCAATGACTTCGTAAGGACCTTCCCAATTTGGCATCAGCTTACCTAAATTCTGAGGCATAGACGCTTCAACTTCTCTAAGGATGAAATCTCCCACTTCAAACCTTCGAAGCTTTACCCCTTTGTTGTAGTGCTTAGCTACACGTCGTTGATATGCTGCCAACTTAATCAAAGATGTTTCACTGACTTCTTTTAGTAAGTCCATATTGACCTTCAACCCTTCCTCATTATATATCTCCTTAAACTGACTGACCCGAAGACTTGTAGATCTAATCTCCACAAGGACTAAGGCATCTGTACCATAAGCCAACCTGAAAGGTGAATCTCCCGTTGTATTCCTCGCAGTAGTCCGATAAGCCCATAATACGCTGAGAAGCTCCTCTGGCCATCTTCCCTTTGCCTCATCCAGTCTTCGCTTGATCCCATTCAAAAGCATTATGTTAGTTACTTCAACCTGCCCGTTAAACTATGGATGAGCTACCAAAGTCCTCCTGTGCTGAATCCCCAATTCTTCCAAGAATGCTTTAAACTTTGATCCCACAAACTGGCGTCCGTTATCCGAGATTACTAGTTTAGGAATTTTGAAATGAAACACTATAGATTCCTTTAAAAACTTTAAACATTCCTGTTCCGTTATCAACCTAAGTGGCTCTGCCTCTACCCATTTGGTCATTTAATCAATTGCTACTATAACAAAATTGACCTGACCTTTATCTTTCGGCAATGGACCCAGTATATCTACCCCCGAGACAGCAAAATGTATAGGAGATAAAAACAAGTATAGCTCTTCTGGTGGCTGATGTGGGATCGGACTGTTGACCTGGCACTTAGGACACTTCTTCACATACTAAAAAGCTTCTTTAAAAATTATGGGCCAGTAATACCCTTATCGAAGCACTTTATAAGCTAATAATTTTGCAGCCATGTGATCGCCACAAATACCTTCATGTACTTCTCGAAGGGCATACTCCGCTTCGGATGGAACCAAACTCTTTAATAATGGAGATGAAAAAGCCCTTTGATAAAGATCACCATCAATAAGCACAAAATTGGCACTTGTATACTTAACTTTCTTAGCCATCATATGATCCAAAGGAAGGACATTATCCGCTAGATATTCCAAATATGGAGTCATCCAGCAATTAGATAGCTCGTCGAACATCACTGCTTCATACTGAATACTGGGTTAATGCAATATCTCCAGATATACTGAACCATCAAAGGTACTTGCTTCAGTAGTAGCCAGCTTTGACAACGCATCGGCAATGGAATTATCACTGTGATCAACCCCCTAAAACTCGTATAAAAGAAAATACTGAAGCCGATCCTTCAATTCTGCCAGATACTTAACCATTCTTGGACCTCGAGCTTCATACTCCCTTGAGATCTGCTTGACAACCAACTGAGAGTCACTGTAGATTATTATCCTTTAAACTTCAAGACTCTTTGCCAATCTCAATCCATCCAGGACCGCTTCATACTCTGCCTCGTTATTCGTTGCTCTAAACCCAAACCTGATAGCCTGATGCACCTTAAATCCCTCAAGACTGGTCAAAATAATCTCTGCCCCACTAAAGTCTGAAGTAGAAGATCCATTCGTATATAGAATCCACAAACTCTGTTTTTGCCGAAGTACTGCAACTACTCTGTCAGGCTCTTTAGTTTCTCCCAAACTGTCATCAGCTTCAAAAAACGAACACTCAACTACGAAATCAGCCAAGGCTTCCCCTTTAATAGCCGTCTGGGGATGATACTCTATGAAGAACTGGGACAATTCCATCGTCCAAGCAGCAAGTCTCCCCGAAACCTCAGGTTTGCCTAAAACCTTCTTCAGAGGCTGATCTGTATATACTACTATCAACCGACCTTAAAAATATTGCTGAAGCTTTCGACTAGCTATTATCAAAGCAAAGGCAAACTTCTCAAGGTTAGGATACCTTGTTTCAGCATCCCTAAGGACATGGCTTACATAGTAAATCGGGTGCTACTTACCCCCAACTTCAAGCACCAAAACTGCTCCCACTGCCAATGAACTAGCTGCTAAATACAAGTACAATGGTTCAGCAGGTGCTGGCTTCACCAACAAAGGCGCCGAAGATAGATACTTCTTTATCCCTTGGAAGGTGTCTTCACATTCTGAAGTCCACTGGAACGTCTTAGCATTCTTCGGCCCTTTCAACGTATCAAAAAATGGCAAACACCTTTCTGCCGATTTGGACATGAACCTCCTCAAGGCTGCAATTCGACCCGTCAGGCGTTGAACATCTTTGTAGGACTGAGAAGACTTCATGTTAATTATAGCCTGAATCTTTTCTGGATTTGCTTCGATACCCCGCTTGTCACCAGATAACCCAAAAATTTACCTGCACCGAGACCGAAGGTATACTTGGTTGGATTTAGCCTAAGATTGTGATGACGCACTGTCTGGAAACATTCCTCCAAATCATCCAAGTGCTTTTGTACTGTCATGCTCTTTACGATCATATCATCAATATAGACCTTCATATTCCTTCCCAACTGCCTCCTGAATACGAAGTTCATCATCCGCTGATATGTGGCTCCCGCGTTTAGTAAACCAAACGTCATCTTCTTATAAGCATATACCGAACGATGCGTAATGAACGCCATCTTCGGTATATCCTCTTTACACATAGAAATCTGATGGTATCCTAAGAAAGCATATATAAAACTGAGCAATGCATACCCCGAAGTCGCATCGATGAGTTGATGAATATGAGGTAAGGGATTAAAGTCCTTCGGGCGCGCCTTATTCAAATCCGTGTAATCAATGCAGACTCGCCATTTTTCATTTTGTTTCTGGACCAGAACCACATTTGCCATCCACTCCGGATAGTTTATCTCGAAGATAAAGTCAGCAGCAAGCAGCTTTGCGATCTCCTCGTCGATGATCTTCTGTCACTCTGGTGCAAAAATCCACCTCTTTTGTTGAACCAACTTCTTTGATGGGTCCACTTCCAATCAATGCTCCGCAACCTTTCTGCTTACCCCAGGCATATCACTTGGAACCCAAGCGAAGATGTTAGCATAACACCGAAGTAGTTCTATTAGGTTCGTCTGGAGAGGTTCCGGTAGACCTAAACTTATCTTTACTGTCTTCTCTTTCTTACCCGGGATTAACTTGAATTCTTCAGTCTCTTCTGTCGGCAAAACTAATGGCTTTGAACTGCTTTCAGTAAAAGGTTCGATCTCGATAGCCATATCCTGCTTTTGCTTACTAACTCCTACCCAGGAAGCAATCACAGCATTCTGATAGCATCTCCTCGCTAAATCCAGATCCCCAACCACTTCACCAACTCCATGAGACGTTGGAAACTTGATCTTGAAATGGGGAATTGACATTACTGCCTGAAAAGCAGTCAAGGTGGGTCTTCCCAAAATGGCATTGTAAGCCGAATCTACATGCACAACATAGAATTTGCACATTATTTCTACCTATTATGGAGCTGTGTCGAAGATAACTGGCAGCTCAATAGTCCCGACCACCTTAACTGGATCGTTGTTGAAGCCATATAAAGGAGCTTCCTGTCCTATCTCCATCTTTCGTCCATCCAAATGCATCCTCTGGTAAGTGTGGGCGTACAGAATATCCATAGAAGACCCATTATCGATCATCATCTGCTTCATGTCCACCGAACCCACTTGTACAGTAATTATTAGGGCTCCTTCATGGGGTTCGATGGACTCAGAGGGGTAATCTTCTTCAGAAAAAGAAATTACCGTACCTAGATACGGTCTTTCAGTCTTTGGGAGTGTACCCGCCACTGACATAACTGAATCCAAATATCCCAGACGCTTCTTCCCAGAAATCTTGCCAGTAGTTCCCCTCGTAATGGCATCAACCACATGCCTTGCTGGCTGATTAGGAGCTGGTAGTGCTGGTTGAATCGATTGAGCAGCCTGAATAGGCCTTATATCTTTCTGTTGTTCTCGTTGAGGTTATCTTCTGGCCACATATTTAACCAACGCATCGCTTTGGACATTCTTTTCAATTAACTCCTTCAAACTCCGATAGTCATTAGTTCGATGCCCAGATGCCTGATGATAATCACAATATCGACTAGAATCACCCGAGCCAGGTTTAAGATTATCACGAGGGTGTTCAAAATAGGGTTGATCTTTGATCCGATCCAAGATGGTAGCCCGTTCTATGTTCAACTGAGTGTACACTTTGCTCATATTCTGATTCAGAGCAGGCGGACGACCCCCTTCTTGACGCCAGTTGTTGTTATACCTCTTAGAACCCCCCCCTCTGACCTATCAATATTCCCACCATTCTTCTTTTGATCGCCATCAGTTTTATCTTTATCCTTCTCCTTTACTCTGTCTGAAGAAGGATGCTTTAAACTATTCATAGTTTCTTCCACTACAATATAACCCTCGGCCTTCTCAAACGCTTCGGCTAAGCTCTTCGGATGGTTGAACATCAGCTTCTTCACCAGCTTTTCTGACTTCACCAGGTCCAGACCATTCTGAAACAGCCCCATAGCCTGAAGGTCATTGAGATCAAACACTTGGTCGACAACTTCTCTGAATCTTTTTACATACTGGCTCAAAGACTCATTCGAAAATTGACGAACTTGAGCCAATGAGCCAGTAGGCTTTTCTCTTCTCTACAGCTTTAGATGGACTTCTTCTATGGCTCTTGCTATTATGAGTATCCACAGGGTGGTGTGCCCTCCTCAGATTCTCAGGAGTACGACTTTTGGATTTGCTTCGTCGTCGAGATCTTTCACTATGGCGAGAATACTCAAGGCAGGGTGCCTTCTTTGTATTCTCGGGGGTGTGCCCTCTTGACCTGCTCCTCTGTTTACTTCGACCATATTCCTGAGAATCCATAGGGCGGTGTACCTTCTTCGGATCTTCAGGAGTATGATGCTTTGATCTTCTTCGGTCACGAGAACGGCTTCGCGATATTCCCCCAGAGTGCATAGGCTCTTTTCCTCTTCTAGATCGTCTCTCTAGGGATCTACCTCGTTCTTTAGGTTGAATATGGCTAGACGCTTCATCTTCCATCTCATCCAAATGAGCCATCTGTTCAGCAATTTCTTCCCTCTGCTTCAGAAGAACTTCTAAAGCTTTGTCAGCCTCTTCAGCCATCTTGGCCAACTTGGATGCTCGATTAGTCTGACCGTCACTGCGTTGGGTTCTAGGCTGTGTGCCTTTACCCTTCTTCGATCTTGGTCAGGCCCTTTATCAGTAGTAAAAACTAATCTTCTTTTGGTATCACCCTGGACCTTTGCATGAGAGCCTTGTGAAACATCTCGTGATGCAGAGCTGTCATGAACACTTTTTGAAGGACCGAGCCTATCTTTCACAGAGACTCGTTGTAAAGACGAACTCACAGCCATCGGTTGTCCTTCAGGGGTAACTGTTCTACTCCTCACCATAACTTTCGACGTAAAACAGTTGATGTTTGTGATTGAAATATAAAAATTCTAGAAAACAGTCCTCCTTCTAGCTCCAATGTTAACGCCAAGATCTTTCCACGCGCTTCAATCACTTAAAATTGTGTCCAATCCTGCACAATAAACACGTCAATACCAGAAGCTTGACGACTTGGACCGTCGGGGGATAGCTCCAGCGTAAGAGTCAGTACAGGCCGATACAAGGATAACAATGGAGAGTATTTAGTTCTAGTGTTTGATAAGAAAATATCAGTTACCTCTTTCTTGTGTTATCATCTGTTATTATATATTACTCTTTTTAAGCTGTATGCTGCCGACCTGCCTGACACCATCCCACTGGTGGTAGCTCACCTGCCAATATCATCACCGTTTTCCACCGCTGGCCGATTCTGTCCAATCCTCATTAATGCAATACAGGATAACAGTCAAAGTTCTATCTTTTTCATCATCATCAGTCAAAGCCCAAATAAAACCATTAATCACCTAATTGTTCGGCCCAATGATCCAGCCCAATGCTTTCAAGACCTCGGCCCAACATGTCTAAAGTATTATGGCCCAACAGCACCATTTGTTTTGTTATTGATATCAATGACATCTAAGTCATCAAAGTCACAAAAATCAACCTTTTGATAAACAATCCATAGAATCATCCCCAAGAATTTATCTTCCTCGACATCTAATGGCTTATCAAAAGAGATCGAAGACCCAATGCTTTGATGACTAAACCAAACTGGGATTTCCATCGTCCATAAGTACATTTTAGACTGTCAAGCAAGTTTAATGAATCCCTGTTACATGGAAATCAAAATATCAGAGAAAAAAAGAAAAGGAAAGAAATAGAGAAAAAATGAGAGAAAAGGAGAGATCAACCTGAAAGAAAGCTTCATTGAATGTAGTAGATAAGTCTCTGCAGCCTTCCATACGAATCAAACTAATAGATTCGAGATTTTCCATACCATGAATCTCAGACAAATTGTTGCAAGCCCTAAGATGCAATTCTTTCATTTCTTTTAAGTTTGATAGACTTGGGAGTTTTTTCAATGATGTACACTCGACTGCATGTAGCCTTCATATATTAGGAGAAAGTTTTGGGATCGATACAAGGCTGCTGCAGTTATTCACAGAAAGTGTTAATTGCACCTTTTCTTACATGGATTTTGATCAATTTGGGAATTAATTTAGACCAATCAATTGATTGAATTTATATAAAATTAAAAGTGCATTTGATAGTCTATTACAAGGAGATTAATAGAGAATAATATATGATTCAAGTAGGAATTATATATTATGTTTTAATTGTATCCAAAGTGGAGTACATGAAAAGGTTCATTGTTGTTTAAGAAAACTATTTTCTTTAAGTCCCACATTAAGTAGGAATAAAACTATTTAATACTTTATAAGTATATGTGGAATAGTTTAATTCACTAGTGGTACTAAAGAAAAGGCTTGGAGTTGGTCACAATGACGTGGTGCAAATCACCACCCGCCCGCGCCCGCGTCCCGCGACCCGGGAGCCGAGGAGCGAGTTCGGGTCGCAAAGTCGCATTGGCGCTTTAGGCGCACTTTGCACTTCGCCCGAGCCAAGAGCCTACTTTTTGGCATTGAACCAGATTAATAAACTTCATTAATGTTTAAACAGTTTTGTGTTTAATCATTATGGGATATAATTAAGTTTTAAAACTGATATGTGATTATTACATTATTTACTTTGTAATTAATGCTTAATGCCAGTTACGAAATTGTATAGTCTCCATCTCCATCTTCTTCCATCTTATCATCTTTACACAGTAGCATAAATTAGAGGTTCTATAGTGAGTTGCTATCATTGAGAATAGATATAGGCTGTGACATAAATCCTGGAGGTATATTGCTAGTAGCCTTTTAGCAAACCTTAGTGCTAAGGGGCAATAAACACCTTAAGGACAGGGACTACCCGTGTCAATCCTTGGTCCTATTTTTTTTTTGTATTCATTATCATTATTAACAATCTTAAGTTGTTTATCGAAATGGATATAGAGTCTTTCAAAATCATGAACCAGGATTTTGTCAAGCTCGATCGTTTTGATGGAAATAATTTCAGTCGTTGGCAAGATAAACTGAAATTTTACTTACTGTTTTGAAGATTGCGTATGTTTTGGACCCTACTCTTCAGCCTATTTCAGAAGATCCCAAACCAGTAGAAGGTCAGCAGCCAGATATTGATGCCATCAAAGCATTGAAAGAGCAAAGAAGGAAAAGGACTGAAGATGAGGAACTTGTTCGTGGACATATCCTCAACATGCTGTCGGATCGTCTCTACGATTTCTACAGCAATATTCAATCACCAAGGGAGTTGTGGGATGTGACGCCCCCAAAATAGGTATACATCACCCATTCTGAATCGCCAAATACATGGTACAGAAACAAATACAACTTCAGTAATACAATTGTCGTGCAGAATACGACAACACATATACTGTGAGTTTGAATACAAATATTGTCTACTAGAGAGTATACAAACTCAAAAGGAGTCCTCATTACAATTATCACACTATTTCACGGAATAGTGAGGACTACTAATGCAACCATCTGGACCGTCAATCCATTCCCCGACTAGTCCCAGCTATATTCTCATTTCCTGAAGAGAACAGTGAAAGAAAGGGTGAGCTCAATTAGCCAGTAAGAAATATTATGACTAAGATAATGTACAACAAATTATCGTTAGTCTTCAACAGGGAATAATCTGATAAAATATAATAGACAACATATTTTAAATCAACAACTGCAACGAAAAAAGCAATCCATTAGAAGAGTCAAGTAGAGCATAAAACCTACTATCTTCTATTATTTAAAAGATTTATCATCAATTTTATTGTTGAGATTCAGCTTAATAAATAAACCACATCATCGAATCATCCCTACACTACAGGCCAAAGATAATCGTATTTTTATCAACGGTCATGATCATGCCATAAAATAATTCATCTTTGCACCCTTGGCGGAAGAGAATCCATGGCCATAATCATACCAAAAATTGTCCATCAATGCACTACGGGCCAATAAGGACTTTTACCACATCATTTGTAACATTACGGTCATGATTATACCGAATAATTCCTGGTCATAATCATACCAAGTCCATCTATGCACTACAGGCCACAGATGACTTTTAACAGAATATAAACATGAGGATGATGACAATGATATAATAATTCAATTAAACAAGTTCAAGGATAAATTTTAAAGATTTATAATTTAATTTATCCAGAAATCAATAACGTCCAAATTGTCAACATGATACTACTTTGTGGAGTGAAATTCAAGAATAATACTCAGTTGGTCATGTTCACCTCAACACCTGTTCATCTTTGCACTACGGGCCAAAGATATTCATCAGGTAATCATTCATCTTTGTACTACAGGCCAAAGATATTCAGTAATATCATCATTTAGGATTGAGGATGATGAAAAATATCTTAAAAAAAACGAATCCAGTGAGATAAAAGAACAAATATTAAGGATTCGTATTACAGTTTATCCAAGTTCAATAATATTCCGAAATAACCAATTTCGAAGCAGAATTCAAAAATAATGATCAAAACATGGATACAATCAAAGATAGTAACCATAATAGCCATCTTGGATAAAAAAAAAATTTCATTTTTCGGTGAATAGGGTTGTATTCGTGAATAGTATCGTATACGTGAATAGTAACTCCGACACAAAAAGTTCTAAATTTGATAAAAAATTCATATCAATATTTCAGCATAATGATATTGAAAGAAGTAATATCATTTACGAAAAAAATAACATCCCTTACCTCAGAATAACCGTACTTCTGACTGAATTTTGGATATAGTGCTGATAGAAACTTGCACTGAATAGCAACTCTCAAAGTATCTAAATACTCACTAAAATACACTCAAGAGTATAGAGAGAGAAAGAGAGAAAACTTATGAATTCTGGTGTGATTTTCAATTCTAACTTAGCCCTCTATTTATAGAAAAATGTTAGCATGCCGAAGCAGACTTGACCTGCAACCTGATGGCTTTACCTGCTACTATTCCCACCCACCGCATTTGAATAAAAATTCTAACACATTTCTCACCAACCAAAAGTGGGGCCCACCAATTCTAGAATTTTTCACCAAAATGATAAATTCAGAAACTTCAACAATTTCTGAACCAGTCATCTCTTAAATTTCATAACAAATCATACGTTCATTTTTAACGGTTCAAAATTTGTGGACATATACTCAACTTATATATGAATAACATATCCAAAAATCAAAATGATCCAACGGTCAGATTAAAAATTATAACTCACGCAATATAACTAAAAAATACTGGTTTGATTTTTAATACCTCCATTCCGACAAAAATACTGATAAAATACCTCAACATTAATTCCTTCAATAATAACCACATAAATAAATCCATCATTTATATCCACATCAATAAATATTTTCTTATCATATAAATCAATAATTAATTATTCACAAATAATATTACAGAATCACAATTATGACAACCAGGCCGTTCCCAGGAAAGAGGGAGCTTTTCGATAAGGATTTCTCCTTACTGGCGCACAATTAGGTGACCAAACCTCTCTTTAGACATAATTTTTTAGACATTGCCAATAATGCTATCTAATAATATTATTCAAATAATATGAATTATTAATATGATAATGGGAAATACTGTGCAGTAACAATTATTGAAACAACAATAATATAAAATATCAACGCAGCAATTATTGAATCAATAAAATAAAATATTGAACAGTAATTACTATAACAATTATTGAGTAGTGCCTTCTTACGTAAGGATCAATAATTTAAAAATAATGTGCAAAATCGTGTGCTACTGTGTAATCACGCATATTACTGTATTTTAACCACCGGGTATTCTAACAGTGTTAACGGTAACAACTACGCCGTTATTTATAAAAAATCAATTTTGTCGTTTTCTTCATCCGACAGTTATTCTGTTATGGGGCCCACAAATAGCTGCGCCGTCGTACGAATATTCCCCGACAGAAAGAATATTCTACGACCAAACGAATATTCCCCGACAACAATGAATATTTTATAACCACTTGTTTATTTTATAAAATTTGCACATTTCACTCATAACCAAAATATTATATCAAATTAACACCTTATTATTCACAATAATAATTAGAAGAAATTTAATTTTATTTATTAATAAGTTGGGGTCTTATAACCTCCCCTCCTTATGAAATTTCGTCCCCAAAATTTACGTACGTACCTGATATGCCGAACATATGGGGATACCTTGACTTCATTTCAGATTCTAACTCTTAAGGTATCTCCTTATACGTTAAATCTTCCGCTATCTCGTCCGGTTCTTAATCAATAATGTGGTTCGGATCATCCATATATTTACGTAACATCGATACGAAATAAACGTTATGAACACGCGACATACTTGGCGTTTAAAACGAGTCTATAGGTCACAGTTCCTACTCAATTGAGGATTTCAAATAGACCAATAAAATCGAGGGTTGAGGTTTCCTCTCTTCATCGACTCTTGCTCCTAGAATAACGTCCTCTTAAACCTTCTTCTTTACATTCATCAGCTCTGAGTCTGTAGCTTGAGCGGCTTTAACTTTATCGATTTAAAGTCGGTTCTAATCGTATATTTACTATCTTCACGTAGGTTCGTATATTCGCACTCGTAAATGCATACGATCTTCTGCTCAACGCGTCAGCTACCACGGTCACTTTTCCCACGATGGTATTAAATGGTATAATCATAATCTTCAACAGCTCGAGCCAACGTCTTCAGCGCATAATACGTTCGTTTTAGGTGAAGAAATATTTTAAGGGTTTTAGAAATGGGTTTTATACTGGGGTCAAATTTAAACGTTGAGCGCAAGTAGGAGAAATAAAAGAATATATAGAACCGGTTTTGAATAAGGTATAAACTTCGTAAGAGTTTATGATTAACTTATCCGTGATAACTTCGTTCGGGTTCCTCTACAAACGCTCTTACTTAAACTACCGACTTTGACTTGTCTGGGACATCCTTTGGCATCACTATCCCCGCTGGACTTGACTTCACTATAGGACAAAATCGAGCTAGGTGACCTTCTCTTTCGCAATTGAAACACACTTTGGGTTGCTGCGTACAGTTTAGATGGATGTGTCCCTCTTGTCCGCATTTGAAACATACGACCGGTGGTCGTTCTTCTTCTTTTGAAACGAGTGCTGGTGTTGCTGTTTTTCCATCATTATTGAACCTCCTCTTCTTGAAATTTCTACTTCTATTATCTTGGCCATGATTACCACTGAAGTGGTTACCATTCTTGGCATGATAATTTCCTCCACGATTGTTGTCACTGCTTCGATGACTGCTACCATTGGTATTATCATTTTGCCGGCTGCTTTCTCTTGATTGGGTTGACTCGTTATCGTGCTCCAATAACTGAGCCCTATTTACAACATCTGAATACAAACACAATTTGTGAGAAATTAGGTATTGACGTATCTCGGGTTTCACACCTCTTAGAAACATCCGCGTCATTCTCTCCTCGTTATCAACTAAGTGGGACGCAAACCGGGACAACTCGGTAAACTTAGCTTCGTACTGCGACACGATTATATTGTTTTGCTCCAGCTTGATGAATTCCACTTCCTTCATGTGACGAATACTTTCGGGAAAGTACTTGTTGTTGAACAATTCTTGAAACTTCTCCCAAGACATCTTGAGTGCTTCAGGATGGGTACGTTTTACAGATTCCCACCAATGATCTGCTTCTTCACGCAACATAAAGATGGTGAATGGAACCTTTTGCTCCTCTGAGCATTCCAAGACATCAAATATCTTGGTGATCTGTTTTATCCATATCTCTGCCTTAAGTGGTTCTGGTTTTCTCAAAAACTCTGGTGGTCCTAGCTCTTTGAACTGCTTAGCTGTGACCAACCGTGGGTTGCCAGTGTTTCCACCTGCATTATGAACAGGTGTCTCTCTCGTTTGGTGTTGCATGAATTCTAAAAAGCTCCTAAACGTACCGTCGTTCGTCATTTGGTCGGTGTCGTTGTTCACCTAAGGATTGTTGCCTTCCTGATGCACATTACCCTGAGTATTGATCTGTGGTGACTCAACAGTCTCCTGTGCTCTATTGCTATTCTCAACATTCTCGGATGTCATTTTCAAATACTGTCACAAAACAAGGGTTAATTGACATGCAACATATTATCCCTATATTCTGACCGACCAAATAAATACCAAATAAACTTAGTCAGGTCATACTAGCGAAGGAATTCTCCGTCTCTTCCCTCCTAGTTCTTGTCTCACGTCTCAGCCAGGGATCATATCCCTAAGCTCTGATACCAACTGTGACGCCCCCAAAATAGGTATACATCACCCATTCTGAGTCGCCAATACATGGTACAAAAACAAATACAACTTCAGTAATACAATTGTCGTGCAGAATACGACAACACATATACTGTGAGTTTGAATACAAATATTGTCTACTAGAGAGTATACAAACTCAAAAGGAGTCCTCATTACAATTATCACACTATTTCACAGAATAGTGAGGACTACTTATGCAACCATCTGGACCGTCAATCCATTCTCCGACTAGTCCCAGCTATATTCTCATTTCCTGAAGAGAACAGTGAAAGAAAGGGTGAGCTCAACTAGCCCAGTAAGAAATATTATGACTAAGATAATGTACAACAAATTATCATTAGTCTTCAACAGGGAAAAATCTGATAAAATATAATAGACAACAAGTTTTAGATCAACAACTGCAGCGGAAAAAGCAATCCATTAGAAGAGTCAAGTAGAGCATAAAACCTACTATCTTCTGTGATTTAAAAGATTTATCATCAATTTTATTGCTGAGATTCAGCTTAATAAATAAACCACATCATCGAATCATCCCTACACTACAGGCCAAAGATAATCGTATTTTTATCAACGGTCATGATCATGCCATAAAATAATTCATCTTTGCACCCTTGGCGGAAGAGAATCCATGGCCATAATCATACCAAAAATTGTCCATCAATGCACTACGGGCCAATAAGGACTTTTACCACATCATTTGTAACATTACGGTCATGATTATACCGAATAATTCCTGGTCATAATCATACCAAGTCCATCTATGCACTACAGGCCACAGATGACTTTTAACAGAATATAAACATGAGGATGATGACAATGATATAATAATTCAATTAAACAAGTTCAAGGATAAATTTTAAAGATTTATAATTTAATTTATCCAGAAATCAATAACGTCCAAATTGTCAACATGATACTACTTTGTGGAGTGAAATTCAAGAATAATACTCAGTTGGTCATGTTCACCTCAACACCTGTTCATCTTTGCACTACGGGCCAAAGATATTCATCAGGTAATCATTCATCTTTGTACTACAGGCCAAAGATATTCAGTAATATTGTGACGCCCCCAAAACAGGTATACAACACCCATTCTGAGTCGTCAATAACATGGTACAGAAAAAACTACAACTTTATTAATACAGCATTAAAACTGTGAGTGTAAATACAAATATTGTCATCTAGACAATATCCACACTCAAATAAGTCCTCATTACAATTATTG
Source organism: Panax notoginseng (assembly GCA_016801055.1). Taxonomy (NCBI): domain Eukaryota; kingdom Viridiplantae; phylum Streptophyta; class Magnoliopsida; order Apiales; family Araliaceae; genus Panax; species Panax notoginseng. Next base: position 217,091,949 of record CM029014.1, on the reverse strand, counting down.
GTACAATATTTTACAAAAAAAATGGCGAGGACTACTAAAACAACTTCCTAGAACCTTCATTCCATACCCCGACTAGTACTTGCTACATTCTCGCCTCCTGAGAAGAAAATAGAACAACAAGAAAAAGGGTGAGCTCAACTAGCCCAGTAAAGAACATTATGACTAAGATGATATAAAACAAATTGTCGTTAGTCTTCAATAGGAAAAAATCTAATAGAATACAATAGACAACAAGTTTTAAATCCATATTCGCAACGGAAAATAATAATTCATAGAAGAGTTACGTAGAGAATGAAATCTACTATTATCTATGAATTTAAAAGTCCATCATCAGCATTTTATCCCTGTAACATCAATCAATATTCATCTTCGCACTACAGGCCAAAGATATTCACCAGTTGGTCATGTTCATCTAAACACCTGTTCATCTTTGCACTATGGCCAAAAATATTCATCAGAAATCATTAATCTTTGCACTACAGGCCAAAGATATTCAATTATATCATCATTTAGGACTGAGGATGATGAAAAATATTTAAAAGAAACGAATCCAGTGAAACAAAATAATAAATATTAAGGATTCGTATTTCAGCTATTCCATGTCCAAAAATACCTCATAAATAATCATAATGGAGTAAAATTCAAGAATGATCAAAACATGGATACAATCAAAGCTAGTATCCAGAATAGATATTTTGGACGAAAAGAAGAAAATTTTATTTTTCGGTGAATAGTTACTCGTGAATAGTAACTCATGAATAGTAACCCCGACATGAAAAAGTTTCAAATTTGATAAAAAGTTACAACCAATATTTCGGCATAATGATATTGAAGAAATAATATCATTTACGAAGAAAATAACATCCCTTACCTCTGAAAGACGGTACTTCTGACCGGAATACTAGATATAGTGCTGAAGAAAACTTGCACCGTATAGCAACACTCAAAGTATCAAATACTCATAAGAATACGCTCGATATAGAGAGAGAAATAGAGAGAAACTTGTGTTTCTGGTGTGATTTTCAATTCTAACCTAAGCACCCTATTTATAGGAAAATGCTTAGAACACCAAAGTAGAAAATTTAATATAATAATAATATATTTATCAAATTTTCCTTAGCCCACCTCTACACATCTGATCTCAGCCCATTTATATCACATGTTAGCCCACTTAAATGCCAAAAAAAAATTTTCTTCAAAATAATAAATAAAACTTCCAAAAATCAATTATTTCGGAACTTCAGAACTTCAATAATTCATAATAAATAGCCCTTTTATTAGAAAATTCGAATCTCACGAGTTTTTATAGGAAATTCAATTCTCTACAACTTTACAGAAGAAAGTTTTTCCAAATTCCAAACAAAAATTGACCGAAATCTACAAACGGGCGATTTTACAGTCAATAATAAATTTTCGGTCAAGAATTGTGTCCACCAACACACAAAACATGTGTTAATCATTTAATGCCACAAAAATATTCTTCCTCCTCATATACTCATATATCCCACATTCATTGTAAAAATATCACCATCAATATATTATTAAAATAATATATTTAAATGAATTATTTTATCAGAAAAAGATAAAATATTAATTTTTAACAATTGTCACATTAAAAATTTTCTCCATCTATATCCACATAAAATCAATATTTTCCTCATCATATAAATCAATAATTAATTATACACAAATAATATTACAGAATCACAGTACTGGCAACCAGGCCGTTCCCAGGAAAGAGGGGGCTTTCCAATAAGGATTTCTCCTTACTGGCGGGCAATTAGATGACCAAACCTCTCCTTAGACTGAACTTTTTAGACATTACCAATAATGTTATCTAATAATATTATTCAGATAATATGAATTATTGCTCCGATAATAGAAAATACTGCGTAGTGACAATTATAAAATATCAACTTAGCAATTATTTAATCAATAAAATAAAAGATTGAACAGTAATTACTGTAACCATTATTGAGTAGTGCCTTTTTACGTAAGAATCAATAATTTGTGCAATACCGTGTGCTACTGTGCAACAACGCGTATTACCGTGTTTTAACCACCGGGTATTCCAACAGTATTAACGGTAACAACTACGCCGTTATTTTTAAACAACTTATTTTTGTTGTTTTTTTCATCCAATTACTTTCCGTTATGGGGCCCACAAAAGACTGCGCCGTCGTACGAATATTCTCCGACAGTAAGAATATTCCACGACTAAGCGAATATTCCCCGACAACAATGAATATTTTATAACCACTTGCTCATTTAAAATATTTGCGCATTTTACCCATAACTAACCACATTAATCAAATCAACCCTTACTATTTCAAAATAATAAATAGAGGAAATTAAATTTCATTTATTAATAATTTGGGGTCTTACAATCTCCCCTCCTTATGAAATTTTATCCTCAAAATTGACATACGTACCTGGTGTTTCGAAAAGATGAGGATACCTCGCTTTCATTTCCGTTTCTAACTCCCAGGTCATTTCCTCAATAGCATGGTTTCTCCACAAAACTTTAACTTGTGGTATGACCTTCGTGCGTAGGACATGCTCCTTCCTATCCAAGATCTTGACAGGTACCTCCTCGTACGTTAAGTCTTCGGCTATCTCGTCCGGTTCTAACTCAATAACGTGGTTCGGGTCTTTCACATATTTACGAAGCACAGATATATGAAAAACATTATGAACACGAGACATACTTGGAGGTAACGCGAGTCTATAGGTCACATTTTCTACTCGGTCAAGAATCTGAAATGGACCAATAAATCGTGGATTGAGCTTTCCTTTCTTCCCAAATCTTGTAACTCCTTTCCATGGAGCTACACGTAATAATACATGATCCCCAATGTCAAATTCCACGTCCTTTCGATGAAGATCCGCATAACTCTTTTGTCGATCCTGTGCCGTTTGTATACGTTGTCGAATCGTTTGGATTTTCTCTGTAGTCATTCGTACCAACTCTGGTCCCAACAACGTTACTTCTCCCACCTCATCCCAACATACTAGAGAGCGACACTTTCGTCCATACAATGCTTCAAAGGGAGCCACACCTATACTTGCCTGATAACTGTTGTTGTAGGAGAATTCCACCAATGGTAGGTACTTATCCCAACTTTCTTTGAAATCTAGGACATAAAGTCTTAATAGATCTTCAAGAGTTTGAATAGTCCTCTCTGATTGCCCGTCCATTTGAGGATGGTATGCCGAACTGAACCGTAAATCCATGCCCATAGCCTTTTGCAAGCTAACCCAAAATCTTGAAGTGAATCTTGAGTCACGATCCGAAACTATGGATACTGGCATGCCATGCAACCTTACAATCTCATTCACGTACATACTAGCAAGACGTTCAAGGGAATAAGTCTCCCGTATCGGCAAGAAATGAGCAGACTTGGTTAATCTATCAACTATAACCCAAATAGCATTTATGCCTTGAGAAACCGTGGAAAGACCCGTAACGAAATCCATGGTAATGTGTTCCCACTTCCATTTCGGAATCTCAAGTGGTTGCAATGGACCCTTTGGCACTTGATGTTCTGCCTTTACACGTTGACAAGTTAAACACCTCGAGATAAACTTTGCAATCTCTCTCTTCATATTGTTCCACCAAAATGTATGTCAAAGATCACGATACATTTTAGTACTTCCAGGATGGATTGCAAATGGTGTATTGTGTGCCTCCATCATGATCTTGTACTTCAAATCAGAATCGTTAGGAACACAAAGTCTGGAGTGGACTCGAAGTATTCCTTCTTCATCGATTCTTGCTTCTGGAATAGCACCTTCTTGCACTTTCTTCTTCATACGCATCAGCTTCGGGTCTATAGCTTGAGCAACTTTAACTTTATCGATTAAAGTTGGTTCTACGCGTATACTTGACATCATCGCACTCGTTCCTACATATGATATTCTACTCAACGCGTCAGCTACCACGTTTGCTTTTCCAGGATGGTATTGAATAGTGTGGTCGTAATCTTTCAACAGCTCGAGCCAACGTCGTTGCCGAATGTTGAGTTCTTTTTGAGTGAAGAAATATTTGAGGCTTTTATGGTCTAAATATATCTCCACTTTCTCCCCCATATAGATAGTGCCTCCAGATCTTTAGCGCGAAAACGACTGCTGCCAACTCTAGATCATGAGTAGGATAATTCCTCTTATATTCTTTAAGTTGTCGCGAGGCATAGGCTATGACTTTCCCACGTTGCATGAGAACACATTCTAACCCTTTGTCTGAAGCATCGCTATAGATAACAAATCCATCCGAACCAGATGGTATTATCAGAACAGGTGCCGAAATGAGTCTCTTCTTAAGCTCTTGGAAACTCTTCTCGCATTCTTCGCTCCATACGAATTTGATATCCTTCCGAGTCAGCTGAGTTAACGGGGCAGCGATTCGAGAAAACCCTTCTACGAATCTCCGATAATATCCAGCTAAGCCCAGAAAGCTACGTACATCAGTCACCGTCTTCGGTTGCTCCCAGCTTTGTATTGCTTCAATCTTCACCGGGTCCATAGATACTCCATGTTTTGATACCACGTGTCCTAGAAATGCTACTTTCTCAAGCCAGAACTCGCATTTCCTCAATTTAGCATATAGCTTATTTTCACGCAGCCTTTGGAGTACCAGCTTCAGATGGTGCTCATGATCTTCACGGCTTTTGGAATATATGAGGATGTCATCAATAAAGACAACAACGAACTGATCCAAATAATCTTTGAATACTCGGTTCATCATATCCATGAAAGTCGCAGGAGCATTAGTCAATCTAAAAGACATGACTAAGAATTCATAATGCCCGTACCGAGTTCTAAAGGCAGTCTTCGAAATATCCTCAGTTTTAACCTTCAGCTGATGATATCCAGAACAAAGATCGATTTTTAAAAAGAATTGTGCTCCTTGTAACTGGTCAAACAGGTCATCAATACGAGGTAGCGGATACCTATTCTTGATTGTGACATGGTTTAATTCCCGGTAATCGATACAAAGTCGCATACTCCCGTCTTTTTTCTTTACAAATAAAACAGGAGCACCCCAAGGAGATGTACTAGGATGAATGAAATCGATGTCCAACAACTCTTGTAGCTGGACTTTTAACTCCTGAAGTTCAATAGGAGCCATTCGATATGGGGTTTTAGAAATGGGCTTTGTACCAGGTTCAAGATCAATAAAGAATTCAACTTCACGTTCTGGGGGTAGACCGGGAAGTTCTTCAGGAAATACGTCAGGAAAGTTACTAACAACAGGAATATTATTCAAATTTGACGTGTCTTTATTCAAATCCATAACATGGGCTAAGAAAGCTTGACATCCGTTTTTCATTAAACGAATGGCTTTATGACTTGATATGACAGTGATTGATTTTAATGACTTTGTTGCTTGAATTCGAACAACAGGTTGATTAGGAATATGAAAACTAACCACCTTACGAAAATAATCAATTTTGGCATGATGAGTAGTTAACCAATCAATTCCTAAAATCACGTCAAATGCAAGTATCTTTAAAGAGATAAGGTCAACAGGTAAGGTGATGGTGCCAACTTGGATCAAATAAGATTTATAAACAGTGGATGTGATGAAAGTTTCCCCTAATGGAGTCTCCACAGATAAATCAAAGTCTAATTTCTCCGAAGTCAAGTTTAAACGTTGAGCACAAGCAAGAGAAATAAATGAATGGGTAGCACCGGTATCTAGTAAGGTATAAACTTCACATGAATTTATGATTAGCTTACCCGTGATCACCTCGTTTAGGTTCCTTGCATGTTGACCAGTCACGACAAACGCTCTTCCAGGAACCGTTGACTTTGACTTTTCTGGGGCAGCCTTTTGAGTCACCGTCCCCGCTGAACTTGGTTTCGCTATCGTACAATCTCGAGCGATATGTCCTTCCTTTCCGTAATTATAGCATACCTTGAACTGTTGTGGACAGTTTGTGCTAATATGTCCCTCTTTTCCATATTTATAGCATATGACCGGTGGTCGATCTCCTCCCTTGGAACCAGTTGCTGCTGGTCCTGACGTCTTCGTATTATCATTGTTGAATCTCCTCTTTTTAAAATCTCCTCCCGACTCACTTCTTCTATTTTTATGGCCACGATTACCACCAGAGTAGTTGTCGTTCTTGTCTGTATTTTTCTTTCTCCGCTGGTTATCATTGTTCTGATGACTGTTGTCACCGGTATGATCCTGGTTGTGGTCCCTCGGTTGACCATACTCGTTATCTCGCTCTAATAATTGAGTCATGTTGACAACATCTGAATAGAGAGAAAATTTATGAGAAATGAGATATTGACGTATGCCGGGTTTCAAACCTCTCAGAAATATTCGCGTCATACGTTCCTCATTCTCTACCAAATGAGGTGCAAACCTGGACAACTCTGCAAACTTCGCCTCGTACTGGGACACCGTCATGTTGTGCTGCTCCAGTCTAATAAACTCCACTTTCTTTATATGACGAATACTTTCAGGAAAGTATTTGTCATTGAACAGTTTCTGAAATGTCTCCCAAGACATGCTGAGTGCGGCTGGATGGGTACGTTTCACAGACTCCCACCAGTAGTCTGCCTCGCCACGGAACATAAAGGTGGCGAATGGAACCTTCTGTTCCTCCGTGCATCCCAAGACATCGAATATCTTGGTAATTTGCTTGACCCACGTTTCCGCCATGATCGGATCCGGCTTTCCCTTAAATTCTGGTGGTCCCAACTCTTTGAACTGCTTGGCTGTGACCAGCTGTGCGTTACCATTGTTTCTTCCTATATTTTGAACAGGAATCTCCTTCGTCTGGTTTTGCATGAACCGCAAAAAACTTCTAAACATCTCATCGTTCATCGTCTGCTCAGTGGTGGTGTTCACAGGAGGAACATTGCCAGCCTGTTGCACGTTCTCCTCGTTGGTGAGTACAGGTGTCTCCACGGTTTCATTTACTCCACTGTTAACATTCTCAGTCGACATTCTCAAATACTGCCATAAAACAAGGGTTAATTTAACAAATTAACAAATCACATAATATCCCTATATTATGACCGACCAACAAATAAGCTTAGGTAGGACACACTAGCGAAGGATTTACTCGTCTCTCCCCTCCTAGTTCTATTCCCCGATCTCCGCCAGATATCATATCCCTAAGCTCTGATACCAACTGTGACGCCCCCAAAACAGGTATACAACACCCATTCTAAGTTGTCAATAACATGGTACAGAAATAACTACAACTTTATTAATACAGCATAAAAACTGTGAGTGTAAATATAAATATTGTCATCTAGACAATATCCATACTCAAATAAGTCCTTATTACAATTATTGGTACAATATTTTACAAAAAAAATGGTGAGGACTACTAAAACAACTTCCTAGAACCTTCATTCCATACCTCGACTAGTACTTGCTACATTCTCGCCTCCTGAGAAGAAAATGGAACAACAAGGAAAAGGGTGAGCTCAACTAGGCCAGTAAAGAAGATTATGACTAAGATAATATAAAATAAAATAAATTGTCGTTAGTCTTCAACAGGGAAAAATCTAATAGAATACAATAGACAACAAGTTTTAAATCCATATTTGCAGCGGAAAATAATAATTCATAGAAGAGTTACGTAGAGAATGAAATCTACTATTATCTATGAATTTAAAAGTCCATCATCAGCATTTTATCCATGTAACATCAATCAATATTCATCTTCGCACTACAGGCCAAAGATATTCACCAGTTGGTCATGTTCATCTAAACACCTGTTCATCTTTGCACTATGGCCAAAAATATTCATCAGAAATCATTAATCTTTGCACTACAGGCCAAAGATATTCAATTATATCATCATTTAGGACTGAGGATGATGAAAAATATTTAAAAGAAACGAATCCAGTGAAACAAAATAATAAATATTAAGGATTCGTATTTCAGCTATTCCATGTCCAAAAATACCTCATAAATAATCATAATGGAGTAAAATTCAAGAATGATCAAAACATGGATACAATCAAAGCTAGTATCCAGAATAGATATTTTGGACGAAAAGAAGAAAATTTCATTTTTCGGTGAATAGTTACTCGTGAATAGTAACTCATGAATAGTAACTCGTGAATAGTAACTCATGAATAGTAACCCCGACATGAAAAAGTTTCGAATTTGATAAAAAGTTACAACCAATATTTCGGCATAATGATATTGAAGAAATAATATCATTTACGAAGAAAATAACATCCCTTACCTCGGAAAGACGGTACTTTTGACTGGAATACTAGATATAGTGCTGAAGGAAACTTGCACCGTATAGCAACACTCAAAGTATCAAATACTCACAAGAATACGCTCGATATAGAGAGAGAAATAGAGAGAAACTTGTGTTTCTGGTGTGATTTTCAATTCTAACCTAAGCACCCTATTTATAGAAAAATGCTTAGAAAACCAAAGTAGAAAATTTAATATAATAATAATATATTTATCAAATTTTCCTTAGCCCACCTCTAGACATCTGATCTCAGCCCATTTATATCACATGTTAGCCCACTTAAATGCCAAAAAACGTTTTTCTTCAAAATAATAAATAAAACTTCCAAAAATCAATTATTTCAGAACTTCAGATCTTCAATAATTCATAATAAATAGCCCTTTTATTAGAAAATTTGAATCTTTCGAGTTTGTATAGGAAATTCAATTCTCTACAACTTTACAGAAGAAAGTTTTTCAAAATTCCAAACAGAAATTGACCGAAATTCACAAACGGACGATTTTACAGTCAATAATAAATTTTTGGTCAAGAATTGTGTCCACCAACACACAAAACATGTGTTAATTATTTAATGCCACAAAAATACTCTTCCTCCTCATATACTCATATATCCCACATTCATTGTAAAAATATCACCATCAATATATTATTAAAATAATATATTTAAATAAATTATTTTATCAGAAAAAGATAAAATATTAATTTTCAACAATTGTCACATTAAAAAATTTTTCCATCTATATCCACATAAAATCAATATTTTCTTCATCATATAAATCAATAATTAATTATACACGAATAATATTACAGAATCATAGTACTGGCAACCAGGCCGTTCCCAGGAAAGAAGGGGCTTTCCAATAAGGATTTCTCCTTACTGGCGCGCAATTAGATGACAAAACCTCTCCTTAGACAGAACTTTCTAGACATTGCCAATAATGTTATCTAATAATATTATTCAAATAATATAAATTATTGCTCCGATAATAGAAAATATTGTGTAGTAACAATTATAAAATATCAACGTAGCAATTATTTAATCAATAAAATAAATTATTTAACAGTAATTACTGTAACCATTATTGAGTAGTGTCTTCTTACGTAAGAATCAATAATTGGTGCAATACCGTGTGCTACTGTGCAACAACGCGTATTACCATGTTTTAACCACCGGGTATTCCAACAGTATTAACGGTAACAACTACGTCGTTATTTATAAACAACTTATTTTGTCGTTTTCTTCATCCAATCGCTTTTCGTTATGGGGCCCACAAAAGACTGCGCCATTGTACGAATATTCTCCGACAATAAGAATATTCCACGACCAAGCGAATATTCCCCGACAACAATGAATATTTTATAACCACTTGCTTATTTAAAATATTTGCGCATTTTACCCATAACTAACCACATTAATCAAATCAACCCTTACTATTTCAGAATAATAAATAGAGGAAATTAAATTTTATTTATTAATAATTTGGGGTCTTACAAATATCATCATTTAGGACTGAAAATGATGAAAAATATCTTAAAAAATGAATTCAGTGAGATAAAAGAACAAATATTAAGAATTCGTATTACAGTTTATCCAAGTTCAATAATACTCTGAAATAACCAATTTCGAAACAGAATTCAAAAATAATGATCAAAATATGGATACAATCAAAGATAGTAACCATAATAGCCATCTTGGATAAAAAGAAGAAAATTTTATTTTTCGGTGAATAGTGCCGTATTCGTGAATAGTATCATATACGTGAATAGTGCCGTATTCGTGAATAGTAACCCCGACACAAAAAGTTTTAAATTTGATAAAAAGGTCATATCAATATTTCAGCATAATGATATTGAAAGAAGTAATATCATTTACGAAAAAATAACATCCCTTATCTCAGAATAACCGTACTTCTGACTGAATTGGTGGGCCCCACTTTTGGTTGGTGAGAAATGTGCTGAAATTTTTATTCAAATGTGGTGGGTGGGAATAGTAGCAGGTAAAGCCATCAGGTTGCAGGTCAAGTCTGCTTTGGCGTGCTAACATTTTCCTATAAATAGAGGGCTAAGTTAGAATTGAAAATCACACCAAAATTCATAAGTTTTCTCTCTTTCTCTCTCTATATTCTTGAGCATATTTTAGTGAGTATTTAGATACTTTGAGAGTTGCACTGAATAGCAACTGTGGAAGTGAATTTCACCTCTAGGAAGACGCTAACCTTGCTGAATGTGTTGTTTGTGTCAGAAATTAGAAAGAATTTAATTTCTGTTGATCTTTTAGATAGGAAAGATTTTAAAATTTCTATTGAGTCTGGTAAAGTCATTCTTTCAAAGAATGGTGTTTTTGTTGGAAAGGGTTAAGCTTGTAATGGAATGTACAAATTATCTATTAATAAGAACAGTTCAGTTTCTGCTTATATCACTTGTGCAATTTCTTTGTGGCATAGTCGTTTAGGACATATAAATTCAAAGAATTTGAAAAATATGCATGCAATGAAATTGATTGATATTGGCAATACTGAACTAGAGAAATGTGAAATTTGTGTTAAATCAAAAATTGTGAGGAAACCATTTCCAAGTGTACATAGAGAATCACAATTGTTAGATTTAATACATACTGATATCTGTGAGTTAAATGGAATATTGACAAGGGGTGGAAAACGATATTTCATTACTTTTATAGATGATGCTAGCAGATATTGTTTTGTTTATTTGTTGAGAACAAAAGATGAGGCATTTAACTCATTCAAAAAATACAAATTAGAAGTAGAAAATCAACTTGAGAAGAAGATTAAAATTTTACGTTCTGATAGAGGCATGGAATATTGTTTGAATGCTTTTGATGCATTTTGTGAAGAAAATGGCATTATACATCAAACAAGTGCAACATATACACCTCAATAAAATGGTTTAGCAGAAAGAAAAAATTGTGTGTTTCATGATATGATTAATTGTATGTTAAATCATGCTTGTTTGCCAAATAATTTATGGGGTAAAGCACTTCTTACTGCTTGTCATATTTTAAATTGGATTCCTAGTACTGTAATTAAAACTAGTCCTTATGAAATATGAAAAGGCAAAAAACCTAACATAAATTATTTTAAAGTGTGGGGGTGTATAACTTATTTTCGAGTTCCTGATCCTAAAAGGACTAAGTTGGGAGCTAGAGCTATTAGAAGTATATTTGTTGGATATGCTGAGAATAGTAAAGCATACATGCTTCTTGATTTAGAGTCTAATGTTATAACTGAGTCCGGGGATGTTGAATTTTTTGAAAATAAATTCTCAAAAGATTTTGAGAATGTGGAAATGCCTAAATTTGATGAGCCTAGAGGTCCTATAAGGTCTAATGTTGAGGTTGAAGAACCTAGTGTTCCAATTCAACCAAGTTGACCTAGAAGGAGTACTAAAGCTAGAAAATATAAAGATTTAGATGATGATTTCATTTCATCACAGTCTCTATTCTTTTTTGTGGAAGGGGACCAAAATAATGAGGTGGTAAATGAAATACCCTGTGTATATAGCCTTGAGACTGATCCTAAATCATTTAAAGAAGCTATGGCTTCTAGGGATGCTGCTTTTTGGAAGGAAGCTATAAATGATGAAATGGATTCAATCTTGGAAAATAATACTTGGGTATTGACAGATTTACCTAGAGGTTCTAAACCTATAGGTTGTAAGTGGGTTTTTAGATCAAAGTATAATACTAATGGTACTATTTCTGCTTTAAAGTAAGATTAGTAGCAAAAGGTTTTAGACAAGTAGAGGGTATTGACTATTTTGATACTTATGCACCGGTAGCACGAGTTACTTCCATTCAAATTCTGTTTGCCTTAGCTTCATTGTTTGATCTTTACGTTCATCAAATGGATGTAAAGACTGCATTTTTGAATGGCAATTTGAATGAGGAAGTATATATGGAATAACCCGAAGGGTTTGTTTCTCCTGAAAATGAGGCTAAAGTATGTAAATTAGTTAAGTCTCTTTATGGTCTAAAACAGGCACCAAAACAGTGGCACGAGAGATTTGATACTGCTATTTTAAACTTTGGGTTTAAATATAATAGTGCAGATAGGTGCCTATACTCCGAAACCACTTCTGATTATATGGTGATAGTCTGTTTGTACGTAGATGATATGTTGATTATCAGTACGAATATAGTTGGAGTAAATGAGACTAAAAAGTATTTATCCTATGTCTTTAAGATTAAAGACTTAGGTGAAGTAGATACTATTTTAGGCATCAAAGTTAAAAAACATAGTCGGGGTTATGTATTGAATCAATCTCACTATATTGAAAAAATATTAACTAAGTTTAGTCATCTCGAGTTCAAGGAAGTGAATACTCCTTTTGAGAATGGAGTTAAACTCAAAGAAAATGAGGGTAGAGCTATTGCACAGCTAGAATACGCAAGTGCTATTGGTAGTCTTATGTATGCTATGCATTGTACTCGGCCAGATATTTCTTTTGCAGTTTCTAAACTTAGTAGATATACGAGCAGTCCTAATATTGATCATTGGAAAGCTATTGGAAGGGTACTTGGATATCTAAAAAGAACCAGTGGCATAGGATTGTTCTACTATAAATTCCCTAGTGTTTTGGAGGGATACTCTGATGCAAGTTGGATTAATAGTGTGGGAGATAATAAATCTACAAGTGGGTGGATTTTCACTCTTGTCAGTGGTGCTGTTTCTTGGGCAAGCAAGAAACAGACTTGTATTTCTCACTCTACTATGGAGTCAGAGTTTATAGCTTTGGCTCAAGCAGGAAAAGAGGCTGATTTGATTAGAAATATGATGTTAGACATAGATCTATGGCCAAATCCAATGCCTCCAATTTCACTATATTGTGATAGTGAAGCTACGCTAACAAGACCGTATAGCGGTACCTATAATGATAAATCTAAACATATTGGTCTAGGACATGAATTTGTGAGACAATTGATACATGATGGTATCATAACTATTGTCTATGTGAAGTCAAGTAAAAACTTGGCTGATCCGCTTACTAAGCCTCTGACGAGAGATTTAATAAGTTTGACTACACGAGATATGGGACTTAAACCATTCTGAGCCAAGGGTGACTGGAACCCAACCTATTACTAGGTTACCCCTAGTTTATAGGTTCAATGGGAAAAATAAGTCACAATTGTTGGTTGTGTTACTATCAATTTGGTCTCATATGTAGTATATGATAGTAACGTCTGTTGCATGACTGAGGATGAGCTATGCTCTTAACAAAATGTTGCACTTATAGCAACAGGAGTGCTAGAGAAACATTTTGCCTGTATGAACTAAAAGTGAAGCCGCTTCTTATAGAGAGTTATGGTTTACTCTCTTAGAGGTTCAAGAAATAGGATGTTGCGCATGGCTTTAATAGCGCAAAGTTATTATTATGCTCACCGTAAAGGGAGGTTTGTGTGTGTATGATAGCTCCGGTCATATCATTTGAAATAGAGGTTCAATCTACGGACACCATCTATTTTGATATGACTTTGAGTTGTTTATACTAAAAGAAGGTTCAATGTTCGTCATACCTTCTATTATGCATATATACAAACCTTGGAGTTGATAGATAAAGAATTGTTTGAAGAAAAGTAGTTTTTCAAACAAGTGGGGGATTGTTAATTGCACCTTTTCTTACATGGATTTTGATCAATTTGGGGATTAATTTAAACTCATTAATTGATTGAATTTATATAAAATTAAAAGTGCATTTGATAGCCTATTACAAGGAGATTAATAGAGAATAATATATAATTCAAGTAGGAATTATATATTATGTTTTAATTGTATCCAAAGTGGAGTACATGAAAAGGTTCATTGTTGTTTAAGAAAACTATTTTCTTTAAGTCCCACATTGAGTAGGAATAAAACTATTTAATACTTTATAAGTATATGTGGAATAGCTTAATTCACTAGTGGTACTAAAGGAAAGTCTTGGAGTTGGTCACAATGACGTAGTGCAAAACACCACCCGCCCGCGTCCCGGGAGCCGAGGTTCGGGTCGCATTGGCGCTTTAGACGTACGCATTGGCGCTTTAGGTGTACTTTGTAAATAATGCTTAATGTCAGTTACGAAATTGTATAGTCTCCATCTTCTTCCATCTTCATCTTCTTCCATCTTACACAGTAGCAGAATAGATATTTAGTATACTTTTAGCAAACCTTAGTAGTAAGGGGCAATAAATACCTTAAGGACAGGGACTACCCGTGTCAATCCTTGGTCCTATTTTTTTTCTGTATTCATTATCATTATTAACAGAAAGAACTTCAAGATTGGATAATTAACTGAGGCTGGATGGTTGGCTACAAAAATTATTTTTACCTAAAAACAATAGTCGCAGTGAGGATAAACACCCTACAGCATCTGGAATATCTCCATCAGACAGATTGCAATGCTTGAGGTTTAATTCTCTCAAGGAACACAAACCAGAAAAAGAATGTGGCAAAAACTTTATGGTACTGGGAATTTGTTGTACTTTCAAAATTGGGAAGAATGGTAACCACCATTTAGTTGGTAAGTTTCCATGACTTCCACTAAGAGACAAGTCTGTGAGGTTCCTCAAAAGTCCAATCGAATTAGGTGATTGTTTGGTCCCAGTTTGCTCTGCATTGAGCTTAAGTGTTCTATATTACCCAATTGATCTGGCAATAGTTCCAGCTTTGAGCAGTAACTGAGATGTAGGAGTTCAAGTGATCTCAGATTGCAAATGCTACTAGGAAGGTATCTGAGGTTCTTGCAATATCTCAAGTCCAAGACGATTAGCCTGCTTAAAAGTCCAATTGATGGGTGAATCACATATAAATTTGTACAATGAGGAAGCAACAATTTCTCAAGATTTGGAACTCCGGTGAAATCTGGAGTAGTAGTCAAGGATCTAGAGCAACTGAGATTGAAGATCTTTAAGTTTGGTAGCATCTGTTTAAACCGAAAGAGTTATAAAACGAAGTTAGGAATTACAAGTGAACAACGGCAGTTTGAATTGCCGTTGGAATCTTAAACGAGTCAAGTATAACCTTACTCAGATTCTACTCATATTTTTATTCGAACTATTTTTAATGCTCAAATTTGAATCATATTATTAACGAATCCGAATTTCGCTTGTATTTTTTCGAGGCGAGCTCAAATCGAACCCGAACTGTGTTGGCTCGTTTACATCCTTAAGAGAGTCAAGTTTAAGGTGAGTCCTCCAACGTAAATTACCTTAAAATTACAAGGAAAATTTGGGGATTTTTTTTTGAAAAAAGTTTATCACACCTCACTTGTTGAGCAAGGGCTGGCTAGACAAAGGAAAAGCAAAGATTTACCTATATAATAAATGGATGAAAATCTCTCTCTTACATTTCACTCAATTTTAGATACATGACGGGACTCTGTTTGTAAGTTAAATAAGTTGAGTTTAGAATAAACTATTTTTTAACGAAAAAGAAAAAGACGGCGCGTTTAACCAAACATAAGACACAGTGTCCCAAGAAGTACTTAAACATAGCTGGTGTTGCATAGCTAAATCATACATAGAAGTATGGTTATGATATGTTAATATCAAGCACACACCAATTTATTCATAGTACGGGCCGGTATTAGTAGGATACATAAGCTCATCTCACTACACAAGTTTTTCACATTATTACTCTTTCTTCTGCAGTTCCTTCAGAAAATCTTCATTGTCAACCAGAACCTGCATACAATAAGTAGAAAAAGAATCACAACATGAGCTTGAAACAAATGAAAGTTCGTGTTCATATTTATACTTCATGCACAAATGAAAATAAAACAAGGACACAACTTTCGAATAATGCAGGTTAATGAGCTATTATCTTCTATTTTTCTGCCTCTTTCTTGTTTACGGAGTAGGCGACATCTACTTTGGAGAGATTAGGTGCTTTTAAACCTCATCGTGCATTGGTTGTATTAAATATTATACTATTTTAGAGCAAGAGAGATTGAAATGGGAAAAAAATGGAAAAAGAAAAAAAAACTAGTGTTTTGAAACTATATTAGTACAAGTAAGAAATGAGATTCAAATGGTTGGAGATTACTTTTTGAGTGAACTAGTACAGAATTTAGTAATGGTATGATAGGGGCCATGTATGTGTTCATTTTAGGAAACTAAAGCAGTGTTGAATATTTGGATTATGAATCAAAATGAAAAACTGCGTCTCGAATCTCATTTTTGCTTCACATTTGCTATCAATCTCCTTAAAATATTTAACATGAGTTCACATACAGATCATTTTGCTTTAGAAAACTTACTGTCTTCCAACCGTCTGGATCTAGGAAAGATGTAATCTTGGTGTTGAGTCCAGGAATTGGTCCTGGTTGCCGAGTTATTTTCCCTCCAAGTTCTTGGATAACGACGTTCACAACCTCACCACTTTTATATACATCATCAGTACTGATTGCAACCTAGAAACAAGTATAACATCCATCATAACTTGTAACTACAAACCAAAAGAAGAGGAAGGACAATACGCATTCAAAGTCGACAAATCTACTTGCGGTTTCGCAACACAAGAGTAATGAACTGACCTGTGCATATGCATTTCCTTTGGTATATTCAGTCACACCATAGTTATAAGTCAACTCCAGAACAGTTGTCTCGTATTCATCAGCGTAACCCATCATGGCTAGGGTGTACTGTAAAAGTACAGAAATATATCTCAGGGATCATCAATTTGTCATCTGTACTCTAATAGAAAACTACCAAGAAATTGTGTCACCTTCTGTTCTGGTCTATCAATCTTTCTCAACAATTTCATTCCCAATGCCTGCGTAAATTGGAAACCAAGAATTAAATATACATACATGCAAATTGAACTGACCTGTGCATGTATTTTTTCAAAGTCCCACTAGTTATGTAAACTTATTTGTATGATGTTTTGATGCATTAGAAAATAGAAACTGCCCAGCAAATTGGGTCACTTCCACTACATGCATCTTCAGCGATGGACGCAGGAATTTTGTCAATGGTGGGCAATATCTTTAATAATTAAAAAAATATCAACAAAAATATTAAAAAATCAACTATGGATGGAGAAGTGAAGAGTTGTCAAAATTCTTTTCAAATTAATCTCTCTATACAAGTAATGCTTGCAAAAATTTATTGACCACCCTGACCATATGTAGCTCCGTCAATGTGCATCTTGATGACCTGCAATGGGTAGCATATAAATCCTGAACTAGATACGAAGCATCCAAGACCAACCTACACACCCCGCAGTGCGTCCCAACAAAAAGTAATAATATAATAAAGAGCGAAACCTGACCCCTAAAATTCACCACCAAAACGTGGGTGTAAATAAAATAAGTGTGCAAGACCAGGGGCGGATACTTGGGCGAGCGTGGGCTCCAACCCCCACTGAATTTTTAAATTTTTTTTAGGTATATGGCATATTGGTAATATAATGCAGTTTGGGGGCTAATCACTAAAAATTTTCAAGTAATGTAGTGCTACTTCAAATACAATACACACTCTTGAGTTTATGTTCATATGCGATTTCTAGAGGAAAAAACTCATTTTCACTATCTATTGTCCATTTCACTTTGTGACATTAGAAAATACAAACACAAAACAAATTCTCCACCATTCCATCATATTCAATTCGAATTTTATAATCAGAACTTGGAATACCCAATATGCTAATAATAATTATTGGTTTAATTTGAATTGAAAATTCATTAAAATATTTATTCATCTCGTTAATTAAGTAGTTGTTAACTTGTTACTAGCTTTTGTTTTTTTATTTTTTGTTTTCTTTTTTTTAATTGATAATTCCATTTTTTGAGCCTTAAATTGTTTATTTGCTAGTGAAGTTGGTATTAATCCTACCTAGTTGCAGCTTTTCAGCTATAAATCTTATTAAGACGTCATTGGTAATAGGATGGGAGATGGGTAGATTAATTCTTGTCTGTCACGTATATAAAAAGAGACATCTTTGATACTATTGACTATGAGTTGATTTAGAAACGGTTCTAGTATATGAGACCATGAAGAGGATTTATTGTAAATCACTTATTTGAAATGCTTTTGTGCAAAAATAATGATTGATATGAACATATTTAACGTTTTTAAATTTTATTATTGTTCTTTATTTTTCTTATAATTATTTTGTATTAAGCCCCCACTGAGTAAAAGTCCTGTGTCCGCCACTGTGCAAGACAACCTCAATTTTCCCAATCATCACATGCAGAATATTTTTCAAAAATATGTAAATTCATCAATGCATTCCCAATGCTCATGTAAAAGGTATATTCAATTAAAAATTATAATTTTAACTTTTGGAATTACCTGATTGCTACTATAAAAAAGGTAAATCATTTCTACAATTACTCTATCAAATTTCCTATGTATTTCAACAAGTAACTATCAAATTTCAGAAGTATGGTAGCCCTACTGCTTTTTGGCTCTGAATGGATTCTAGACATACAACTTACCAAAACAAAGTACTCCATGGAAATTTCGGAAAGAATATCATCTATAGGCAATTTATCCTAATCCTTAAAAGAATAGGTCCATTTAAGAACGCAATCTCAACTAGAGAAAATTTACCTTTTCGTAAAACTTAATAGAGCGCTCGAGATCACCCACACGAAGCATTACTTGACAGAGTGGTTCAGGAGTAGAAGCTCTTTGGATGATTTCAAAAGCATAGCCATCAGGATCTTTGACAAAAGCAATGATACTTGATCCACCTTTAACAGGACCAGGCTCCCTCGAGACATTTCCACCCTTGGCCCTTGCATTTTCAACAAATTTGTACACCTGCAAGTGCATATGAATGAGAAAATGTTCTAAAAAATGTGCACAAAATATGTAGCAAATATAAATACACATACATCAGGGGTTGCAATAGCAAAATGTCCAAAGCCCGTTCCAATGTCATATTTATCCACTCCATAGTCTGCGAATTAATCAAGTTAGTTTAGTACCTTTTAACTTTAAACAGAGATCGTATGTAAGAAAGTAAAAGGAATGATGAACAAAGCATATGAATAAATAAATAAATAAATTTCTAAAAATAACACCCAACTAACTTAACCACTCAAAAGCTTGCGACAAACATCAAAGTCGGTTAAACAGATATCATATGGAAGCAAGTAAATGAAATGATGATTTTAACATAAGCCGGTACATTTACAGCTAATTCCTTAAAACTAACACTACTATGGTGCTTAGGCTATGAAGTTTTTCTTTTTCTCTTCCCTGTCAAAAGAGCAATGCCACTTCCTTGCCTAAGAACTGTTTCTCAGTGGATAAAGGGAATTGGACAACAGTTAAAAGGAAATATATGTCCGTGACTTTGCAGCTAACAATACACAAAAAGTCTTATCAGATCTTTAGAATCACCAAACTCCGCATCACGAGGAATAGGAAATATGAAAGAATAAGAAAAAAATTAGATCTTTCAGAAGCACATAAGATTTGTTTGCTGAAAAAATTATATAGTGAACTACTCTAAGCAACAGAATTACATGCAACTTTAGTAAAAAAAAAACAATTAAATAAGCGATATTAAAGGATAAAGGTCAGGGTCTAAACGTACTGTATGTCAACTCCGCCACAAACTGAGATTCTTCAGGGCCAAACCCAAGAAAGGCATTGGAGTATTTTTCCTCTGGAATATCTCTCTTTCTCAACAGCTTCATCCCCAAACCTTCTGTGTAAAACCTGAAAATACCAAGAGGAACTCCGCGATTCAATTATGAATCCTACAATAAGATCATGTCCAGTATATTTTATTTGACTATTTGAGCAAGTGGCGTACTTGATGGTGCGATCAAGGTCACCAACACGATACACAGCATGCAAGAACCTACGCTTATCTTTCTTTGGCCATTCCAACAACTCGTCACTTGGGACAACAACAGGTGTAGCAGCCTCAGACTCGGCCATTTCAAACTGCTTTTACCAACAACTTGATTTCAGTAAGAAGGTAAAATTGCTAACACGCATAACTTTATACACATGCCAATTTTAATTATTCTGTTGTGCCCACACTACTGTAAGGCGTGAAATAAATTTAAAATTGAAAAAAATTGTATTTTATCCAGGAAATAAATATTTCCTAAAAAGCATCTAAGTTAGTAAATCAACCATCTCAAAGGCTCAAACTCTATTTAAAGACAGATATAAACAGTAATTTTGAATCACTCTCCACACAAACCTTCAATTAAATTTAATAAAATGCTAGATTATGTATCTCATGGAAGATGTTAGTAGCTATGTGTAACATACATAACCAAAAATTTAAACCCAGATTTGAGAACAAACTACCAAAACCAGAGTCCAAGATTGATGAAATTCACAAATATGTATATACTTCACCAAACAATTAAACAAACTTAGCACTTAAAATAAGCAAAATTTCGTGATTAAAAAGCATATATGTACATATATAGAGAGAGAATAAAAGAGAGAGCATACCTTAGAGAGTGATCACTGATAAGTGAAGACCTAGAAATGAGAATGATCTTCGCCACTTCATTACATACATATATATACAAAAAGTTGCCCGTAGAGAGGAATGCTAAAGAGACTGAGTATATTCAGTTTTATTTGTGACAGACAAATCATATTAATATCATAGAATGGTTATTTGTGAACGCCTTTGGCACGAGTGGTATTACTCAACTGACGATACCTATAAGATTAGGCGTTCGAACCTTTTGACATGCTAAAATGAGATTTTTGAATGTGTTATTGGTAATAAGTGGGACATTTTAATTCCTTTAAATATTAAAGGAAAATAATAATAATAATAATAATAATAATAATAATAATAATATTGTGACAAAAAAGATTGTAATTTTATTGTGTTCATCGTGAATAGCATAAGTAGACCTGGCAAACGGGCCCAAAGCCCGCGGGCCGGCCTGGACTGCCCGCCAAAACCCGGGCTTTGGGCCGCTGTTTTTAAGCCCATGAAAACTCAGGCCTTTTTGGCCCGGCCCGCCCGCCAACCATTAATTTTTTTTAAAAAATAAAGTGTTAGGTTGTGAGGCTTGAACACAAGACTTGTAAGTAAATAAATAAGAGTTCAAACCAACTGAGCTACAACAACTATTTATTTTTAATGTAATCTTTAATATATTTTAACTATAATTGAAAATTATAATTAAGATATATAGTTAATGTAATTTAAACAACAAATTCAAATTGCAGTAGCAAATACAAACAAGGAAAGAATGACATTACACACAAGATAATATGAGCTTGGTCATTACAGCAAAAGCTTCAACCTTGATATTATCTAATTCATATAATTCCTGACAAGTAACAATGTACAAAACTACAAATTAAACATTTACTGCAAAAGATCATTCTCAATAAGTACAATCTCTACTTTCTGAGCAGCACTCAGTAACATAAATCCAAATTATCATCATAAATAATGTAGGTAATTAATTAATAATACTAATTTATAATACTATTACAATTTTAATTAATTGAGATATGTAGTTAATGTATGTAATTAATTAATCGTGTTTGTTTGTATTATTGTTTATTATTAATTATTTTATTATTTTTAATATTTATTATTATTATTTTTGGTGTAACAAAGAGTTTGCAAAAAAAAAAAAATTTAATGGCCGAAACCCGCGGGCCGGCCCGGCCCGTCCGCCACGGGCTGGCTATTTCCAGCCCACCAAAACCCGGGCCTTTTTGGCCCGGCCTGACCCGGCCCGCCCGTTTGCCAGGTCTAAGCATAAGAGTAAATTTTTTACTGATACATAAGCGGTATTAAAATCATAATATAAGTACTTTATTAATATATATATATATATATATATATATATATATATATATATATATATATGATCTTACTTTTGTATACACCGATACTTTAATTTATAATATAAATATATTATTTATGTATCTTGTCTTCTTTTTTTCATGTATGTGTTATTATAGACAATTATAATAAAAATTGTAATATTTTGTAGCAATATATATAATATAGCTCATATCAAGAATATATATTTGTCTCATATTTATCTTTAAAATAATAAAAAGCTTAGTTTAGTAATAACGACTTTATAATATAATTATAGTAATAAATTAAAAAATATTTATTATTTTATATTATTATTAATAAAAAGAGAATTTTTTTTATAGAACAAGAAATAACAAATAAAACTCTTTTAATTTTCTTAAAATAGAAATGGGAAATATTTCATTGGGAATTTGGGATGTTATACTTTCACCCCAAGTATTTTCTTCTTCTAATTTAATATAGGGGGGAGCACTATTTTCACATATATTTTTGATATTTTCACATAGTTCTTTCTCACATGAAGGTGTGATCCACTGTATGTTCATGTGAGAAAAAAACATGTGGAAATAGTAAAAATACTTGTAGAAATATCATAGGATAATCGTAGGATAGTATAATCGTAGTATGTGATTCACTTATTATTATTATTTTTAAAATATAAAAAAAAATCAACAAGAAAATAAAATTTTCTTAAATTTACTTTATTATGTGAAAACTGAAAATAATATTGTTACAAACTGACTCCTAGAAAACAGACAGTGAGTTTTTAACTCGTCAAATTAGGTTAGACCCACAAAATGAGAGTATAGGGGGTGTTTGATAAAAATTGAATGAATTTGAATTTGAATATGAATGAGTTGAATCTGAATCTGAATGAAAAAAGTTGTTTGATAATTGACATGTCTGAAACATCTGAATGACAAAACTTTATTATTTTACCCCTCTGAAAAAAATCAAAATTGTTGTAAATTTATTTAATATTACTTAATATTTTTTTTAATTTTGTTTTGTAAGACCCCAAATTATTAATAAATGAAATTTAAATTTCCTCTATTTATTATTTTGAAATAGTAAGGGTTAAATTGATTAATGAGGTTAGTTATGGGTAAAATGCGTAAATATTTCAAATAAGCAAGTGATCATAAAATATTCATTGTTGTCGGGGAATATTCGTTTGGTCGTGGAATATTCTTGTTGTCGGGGAATATTCGTACGACGGCGCAGCTTTGTGTGGGCCCCATAACGAAAAGCGATTGGATGAAGAAAACGACAAAAATAAGTTGTTTATAAATAACGGCGTAGTTGTTACCGTTAACACTGTTGGAATACCCGGTGGTTAAAACACAGTAATACGCGTTGTTGCATAGTAGCACGCGGTATTGCACCAATTATTGATTTTTACGTAAGAAGGCATTACTCAATAATTGTTATAGTAATTACTGTTCAGTGTTTTATTTTATTGATTCAATAATTGCTGCGTTGATATTTTATATTACTGTTATTTTAATAATTGTCACTACACAGTATTTTCTATTATCGGAGCAATAATTCATATTATCTGAATAATATTATTAGATAATATTATTGGCAATGTCTAGAAAGTTCTGTCTAAGGAGAGGTTTGGTCATCTAATTACGTGCCAGTAAGAAGAGATCCTTATTGGAAAGCCCACTCCTTCCTGGGAACGGCCTGGTTGCCAGTACTGTGATTCTATAATATTATTTGTGAATAATTAATTATTGATTTATATGATGAGAAAAATATTAATTTTATGTGGATATAGATGGAGAAAATTTTTAAATGTGACAATTGTTGAAAATTAATATTTTATCTTTTTCGGATAAAATAATTCATTTAAATATATTATTTTAATAATATAATAATAATGATATTTTTACAATGAATGTGGGATATATGAGTATATGAGGAGAAAGAGTATTTTTATTGCAAAATGTAAGACCCCAACTTTTATAAATAAAGATAAATTTTCTATAAATATCATTTTTGAATATTATGGAGTTAATTTTGATATAATGTTATAGTTGTGGGTAATATTTATAAATTTTACAAAGTACGCAAGTTGTTATATAATATTCAATTGGTCGGGGAATATTCGTTTTAACAGGGAATATTCGTATAACGGCATAATCATTGGTGGACCCCACAACGGAATTATTGTCGGATTGAGAAAACGACAAAAATATTTTATTAAAAATAACGGCAGAAGTTTTACCATTGTTACTGTTGAACTACTAGGTAGTAAAAGTACAGTAATACGTGTGGTTGCATAGTAACACACGGTATTGATTATTAATGCTTATGTGAGAAGTCACTCAGTTTGATTCAATTATTGTCAGTTAATAATATGAATTATTTAGCGATAATGAAGTTTTGTTTTATTCGTATTATTAACGTAATAAAACAAAAACATCTTTTTATATAAAACAAAATACTTTATTAAAGTTATTCTATAAATAGAATATATTATATTTTATTTAAAAGATTTTTCTTTAAATATGGACCGTCAGATTAAAGTAATCAATCTGGACCGTTCATGGATTAGTTACTATGCATTTTATTTTTCTATAAATAGCAGCTCATTCCTTCATTATTTCTTACGAATTCACTGAACTCTAGAGAGAAAAACTATAGAGAGAAACTATAGAGAGAGAAAAGAAAAGTATTCTGCTACTTAACTACTTCCTTATTTCAGTTCTTCTTTAAAACGGTAAGGGGTGTTATTCTTTCTTATTCATGAAGAGAACTGTTGTTATTCCATTTTTTATTATTCTGTTGGAATAACCTGTATACGCGGTCTACCCTATACTTGGTGACATTCTTCTGTTATTCTGTTGGAACATCTTGTCTGTGTGTTTTACACCGGACCTGGTTCCGTCTTGTTATTATTCTGTTGGAACATCCTGTCTGTGTGTTTTACACCGGACCTGGTTCCATTATTATTTATTATTATGTCGGAATATCCTGTCTGTGCGTTTACGCCGGACCTGGTTTCATTATTTATTATTATTCTGTCGGAATATCCTGTCTGTGCGTTTCCGCCAGACCTGGTTCCATTATTTATTATTCTGTTAGAATAACCTATCTGTGCGGTCTATCGCATGCATGGTGATTTCTTTTGTTATTCCATTCGTTATTATACTCAGTTGGTTAAGTTTTAACTTCTATACTCCATGAAATTAGTGAAATATCCTTGATAATTGCGGTTCATCCAGTATCTTTTCATGAAAATATTCTTCTAAGTATTCTTGAATTTTACTCCATAAAGCAGTATCATGTTGACAATTTGGACGTTGTTAATTCTTGGATAAATTAATTCTTGAACTTGTTTTATTGAATTCTTATATCATTGTCATCATCCTCGTGTTTATAAAATGTTAAAAGTCATTTGTGGCCTGTAGTACATAGATGGACTTGGTATGATTATGACCAGGGATTATTCGGTATAATCATGACCGTAATGTTACAAATGATGTGGTAAAAGTCCTCATTGGCCGTAGTACATTGATGGACAGTTGTTGGCATGATCATGACCATTAATGAATACACGAATATCCTTGGCCGTAGTGCAGGGGTGATTCGATGATGTGGATTATTTTATTAAGCTGAGTCCCAGCGATAACAGTGTTGAAAAACCTTTTAAATCATAAAAGATAGTAGAGTTTATTTTCTACTTGACTCTTTTAATGGATTGCTTGTTCCGCTGCAGTTAAACTTGATGTCTATTATATTTTATCAGTGTAACACTGTTGAAGGCTAATGATAATTTATTCTGCATTATCTTAGTCATAATATTTCTTGCTGGGCTAGTTAAGCTCACCCTTTTTTCACTGTTCTGTTCAGGAAATGAGAATATAGCTGGGATGAGTCGGGAAACGGAGTGATGGTCCAGAGGACAACATTAGTAGTCCTCACTATTCTGTGAAATAGTGTGATAATAATTATAATGAGGACTCCTTTTGAGTATGAATACTCTCTAGAAGACAATATTTGTATTCAAACTCACAGATTATGTTTGGTCGTATTGTACACGACAGTTGTATTATTAAGTTGTATTTGTATTCAGTACCATGTATCTGGTGACCCAAGATGGGTGATGTATACCTAATTTTGGGGGCGTCACACAAAAGTTGTTTAAAACATGTTAAACATGTTTGTGGGCCCATTTGTTGACTGAAATTTGATTATAGCCTATAAAATCGTTCATTTATGGATTTCGGTCAATTTCTGTTTGGAATTTGCGAAAACTTTCTTCTGCAAAGTTGTAGAGAATTGAATTTCCTATAAAAAGTCGCGAGATTCGAATTTGCTGATAAAAGAGCTATTTATTATGAATTATTGAAGTTTCGAGGTTCCAGCATAATTGATTTTTGGAAGTTTAAAATATTTATAGTTAGAAAAACGTTTTTATTGTTTTGGTTGGCCCCCCCCTCATGTGTTGCAAATGGCTGAAATTCAGATCTACAAAGGTTGGCGTAGGAAAATTTAATATATATATATATATATATATATATATATATATATATATATATATTAATATTTTATTAGATTTTTGCTTTGGTGTTCTAAGCATTTTCCTATAAATAGGGTGCTTAGGTTAGAATTGAAAATTACACCAGAAACACAAGATTTCTCTCTCTTTCTCTCTCGATATGTTGAGCGTATTCTTGTGAGTATACTTTGAGTGTTGTTAAACGGTGCAAGTTTCCTTCAGCATTATATCTAGTAGTCCAGCCAGAAGTACTATTCTTTCGAGGTAAGGGATGTTATTTTTTTATAAATGATATTATTTCTTTCAATATCATTATATCGAAATATTGGTAAGATTTTTCTTGTGAAATTCTTATCTTTTCATGTCGGGGTTACTATTCATGAGTTACTATTCGCGAGTTACTATTCATGAGTTACTATTCACGAGTTACTATTTACGAGTACTATTCACGATGCATAATGATGTTTTTTGTGAAATTTCTATCTTTTGGTGTCGGAGTTAGTATTCACGTATACTGTAAGACCCCAACTTTTATAAATAAAGATGAATTTTCTATAAATATTATTTTTGAATATTATGGAGTTAATTTGATATAATGTTATAGTTGTGGGTAATATTTATAAATTTTGCAAAGTACGCAAATTGTTATATAATATTCGATTGGTAGGGGAATATTCGTTTTAACAGGGAATATTCGTACAACGGCACAATCATTGGTGGACCCCACAACAGAATTATTGTCGGATTAAGAAAACGACAAAAATATTTTATTAAAAATAACAGCAGAAGTTTTACCATTGTTACTGTTGAACTACTCGGTAGTAAAAGTACAGTAATACGTGTGGTTGCATAGTAGCACACGGTATTGATTATTAATGCTTATGTGAGAAGTCACTCAGTTTGATTCAATTATTGTCAGTTAATAATATGAATTATTTAGCGATAATGACGTTTTGTTTTATTCGTATTATTAACGTAATAAAACAGAAACATCTTTTTATATAAAACAGAATACTTTATTAAAGTTATTCTATAAATAGAATATATTATATTTTATTTAAAAGATTTTTCTTTAAATATGAACCGTCAGATTAAAGTAATCAATCTGGACCGTTCATTGATTAGTTACTATGCATTCTATTTTTCTATAAATAGCAGCTCATTCCTTCATTATTTCTTACGAATTCACTGAACTCTAGAGAGAGAAACTATAGAGAGAGAGAAAAAGAGTATTCTGCTACTTAACTACTTCCTTATTTCAGCTCTTATTTAAAACGGTAAGGGGTGTTATTCTTTTTTATTCATGAAGAGAACTGTTGTTATTCCATTTCTTATTATTCTGTTGGAATAACCTGTATACGCGGTCTACCCTATACTTGGTGACATTCTTCTATTATTCTGTTGGAAAATCCTGTCTGTGTGTTTTACACCGGACGTAGTTCCGTTTTTATTATTATTCTGTTGGAACATCCTATCTGTGTGTTTTACACCAGACCTGGTTCTGTCATGTTATTATTCTGTTGGAACATCATGTCTGTGTGTTTTACACCGGACCTGGTTCCATTATTTATTATTCTGTCAGAATATCCTGTCTGTGCATTTACGCCGGACCTAGTTCCATTATTTATTATTCTGTCGGAATATCCTGTCTGTGTGTTTACGCCGGACCTGGTTCCATTATTTATTATTCTGTTGGAATAACCTATCTGTGCGGTCTATCGCATGCATGGTGATTTCTTTTGTTATTCCATTCTTTATTGTACTCAGTTGGTTAAGTTTTGACTTCTATACTCCATGAAATTTGTGGAATATCCTTGATAATTGCGTTTCATCTAGTATCTTTTCATGAAAATATTCTTCTAAGCATTCTTGAATTTTACTCCACAAAGCAGTATCATGTTGACAATTTGGACGTTGTTAATTCTTGGATAAATTAATTCTTGAACTTGTTTTATTGAATTCTTATATCATTGTCATCATCCTCATATTTATAAAATGTTAAAAGTCATCTGTGGCCTGTAGTGCATAGATGGACTTGGTATGATTATGACCAGGGATTATTTAGTATAATCATGACCGTAATCTTACAAATGATGTGGTAAAAGTCCTCATTGGCCCGTAGTGCATTGATGGACAGTTGTTGGCATGATCATGACCATTAATGAATACACGAATATCCTTGCCCGTAGTGCAGGGGTGATTCGATGATGTAGATTATTTTATTAAGCTGAGTCCCAGCGATAACAGTGTTGAAAAACCTTTTAAATCATAAAAGATAGTAGAGTTTATTTTCTACTTGACTCTTTTAATGGATTGCTTGTTCCGTTGCAGTTAAACTTGATGTCTATTATATTTTATCAGTTTAACAGTGTTGAAGGCTAATGATAATTTATTCTGCATTATCTTAGTCATAATATTTCTTACTGGGCTAGTTGAGCTCACCCTTTCTTTCACTATTCTCTTCAGGAAATGAGAACGTAGCTGGGGCAAGTCGGGGAACGGAGTGATGGTTCGAATGATAGTATTAGTTAGTAGTCCTCACTATTCTTTGTAATAGTGTATTAATAAATGTAATAAGGACTCCTTTTGAGTATGAATACTCTCTAGAAGATAATATTTGTATTCAAACTCGCAGTTTATGTTTTGTCGTATTGTACACGACAGTTGTATTAGTAAGTTGTATTTGTATTCTGTACTTTGTATCTGACGACCCAAGATGGGTGATGTATACCTAATTTTGGGGGCATCACAGTTGGTATCAGAGCTTAGGGATATGATCCCTGGCTAAGATGTGAGAATAGAACTAGGAGGGGAGAGACGGGAAATTCCTTCGCTAGTATGACTTACCTAAGTTTATTTGCATGGTATTTAATTGGTCGGTCATAATATAAGGATAATATATGACATATCAATTAACTTTTATTTTGTGGAAGTATCTAAAAATGGCATATGAGAATGTTGAGAATAACAATGGAGCACAGGCGACTGCTGATTCACCACATATCAATAATCAGGATAATGTGCATCAGGAAGGTGACAATCCTCATGTAAGCAACAACACTGACCAGATGATGAATGATGGAATGTTCAGAAACTTTATGCAGTTCATGCAACAGCAGGCGAGAGCGGCTCCTGTCCAAAATATAGGTGGAAACACTAAAAACTCTCGGACGGTCACCGCTAAACAGTGCAAGGAGCTGGGACCACCAGGGTTTAAGGGAGAGCCAAAACCACTTATAGCGAAAACATGGATAAAGTAGATTACCAAGATATTTGATGTCTTGGGATGCTCCGAGGAGCAAAAGATTCCCTTTGCCGCCTTTATGTTGCGAGGAGAGGCAGATTACTGGTGGGAATCGATTAAGCGTACTCAACCTGCCGCACTGAAGATGTCTTGGGAGAAGTTCCAAGAGCTGTTCAATGACAAATACTTTCCCGAAAGTGTTCGTCACATGAAGGAGGTGGAGTTCATCAAATTGGAGCAGAATAATATGACCGTGTCGCAGTATGAGGCTAAATTTGCTGAGTTGCCCCGGTTTGCGTCCCACTTGGTGGATAATGAAGAGCGAATGACGCAAATGTTTTTGCGAGGTTTGAAACCTGAGATACGTCAACATCTTATTTCTCATAAACTGTGTTTGTATTCAGATGTTGTGAAATAGGGCTCAGTTAGTGGAGCGCGATAACGAGTCAACGTAACCAAAAG
The DNA here is from genome assembly GCA_016801055.1 of Panax notoginseng. Classification (NCBI taxonomy): domain Eukaryota; kingdom Viridiplantae; phylum Streptophyta; class Magnoliopsida; order Apiales; family Araliaceae; genus Panax; species Panax notoginseng. The sequence continues at coordinate 217,061,718 of CM029014.1, read as the reverse complement.
AGAGCAGTCGGCAAAATGATAATACCAGTGAGAGCAGTCATCGAAGCGGTGACAACAAGCGTAGAGGGAATTAACATGCCAGAAATGGTAACCACTTCGGTGGTAATCAGGGCCAAAATAATAAGAATGGTCATTTCAAGAAGAGGAGATTCAACAATGATGGAAAGACGTCAGCACCAGCACCCGTTGTTAAGGAAGGAGAACGACCACCTATCATATGTTTTAAATGCGGAGGGGAGGGGCACATCAGTCCAAACTGCGCGATGCCGTCTAAAGCATGTTATAATTGTGGAAGAGAAGGTCATTTAGCTCGATTTTGTCATTTACCAAAATCAAGTTCAGCCAAGATGGAGACACCAAAGGCCGTCCCAGAAAAGTCAAAACCGGTAGTGCAAGGGAGAGCGTTTGTTGTGACCTCCCAGAAAGCAAAGAACCCGAATGAGGTCATCACGGGTAAGCTTATCATAAACTCTAACGAAGTCTATACTTTATTTGATACCGGTTCTACCCATTCTTTTATTTTTCCTACTTGCGCTCATCGATTAAATTTGATTCCGGAGAAATTAGACTTTGACTTATCTGTTGAAACTCCATTGGGAGAAACTTTCATTACATCCACGGTTTATAAGTCTTGTTTGGTTCAAGTTGGTACCCACACATTACCTGTCGATCTTATTTCATTAAAAATACTTGCATTTGACGTGATTCTAGGGATTGATTGGTTAACTACTCATCATGCAAAAATTGATTATTTTCGTAAGGTTGTTAGCTTTCATATTCCTAATCGACCTATTATGCGAATTCAAGCAACCAAACCATTAAAATCAATCGCTGTCATCTCAAGCCATAAAGCTATCCGTTTATTGAAAAACAGATGTCAAGCTTTCTTAGCTCATGTCACGGATCTAAATAAAAAATACGTCAGTTTTGAATGATATTTCTATTGTTAATAAATTCCCTGACGTATTCCCTGAAGAACTTCCTGGCCTACCCCCAGAGCGTGAAATTGAATTTTGTATCGACCTTGAACCCGGTACAAAACCCATTTCTTAAGCCCCATATCGAATGGCTCCTATTGAACTTCAGGAGTTAAAGATCCAACTGCAGGAATTGTTAGACATTGACTTTATTCGTCCTAGTACTTCTCCTTGGGGTGCTCCTGTTCTATTCGTGAAGAAGAAAGATGGAAGCATGCCACTTTGTATTGATTATCGGGAGTTGAATCATGTCACCATCAAAAACAGGTACCCATTGCAACGTATTGATGACCTGTTTGACCAGTTGCAAGGAGCACAATTCTTTTCAAAGATCGATCTTCGTTCTGGATATCATCAGATGAAGGTTAGAACTGAGGATATTCCAAAGACGGCTTTTAGAACTCGGTACGGGCATTATGAATTCCTAGTCATGCCCTTTGGATTGACTAATGCTCCTGCTGCCTTCATGGATATGATGAACCAGGTATTCAAGGAATATTTGGCTCACTTTGTGGTCGTCTTTATTGATGACATCCTTATTTATTCCAAAAGTCGTGAAGATCATGAGCAACACTTGAGGCTGGTACTCCAAAAGCTTCGTGAATACAAGCTTTATGCCAAGTTAAAGAAATGCGAGTTCTGGCTGGAGGAGGTAGCATTCCTTGGGCACGTAGTATCAAGTCATGGAATATCGGTTGACCCGGCAAAGATTGAAGCTATTTAAAGCTGGGAGCAACCTAAATCAGTGACCGAAGTACGTAGCTTTCTTGGTTTAGCTGGTTATTATCGGAGATTCGTGGAAGGATTTTCTCGAATCGCTACTCCATTAACTCAGCTGACTCGAAAAGATACAAAGTTCGGTTGGAGCGAAGAATGTGAGAAGAGTTTTCAAGAACTCAAGAGGAGACTCATTTCAGCACCTGTTCTAACAATACCATCTGGCTCGGAGGGATTTGTCATCTACAATGATGCTTCGAGCAAAGGGTTGGGATGCGTTCTCATGCAATATGGAAAAGTCATAGCCTATGCATCAAGACAACTTAAGGAATATGAGAGGAATTATCCTACTCATGATCTAGAGTTGGCAGCTGTTGTCTTTGCACTTAAAATTTGGAGGTATTACTTGTATAGGGAGAAGGTGGAGATCTTTACGGATCATAAAAGCCTCAAATATTTATTCACTCAAAAGGAACTCAACATGCGACAACGACGTTGACTTGAATTGTTGAAAGATTATGATCATACCATTCAATACCATCCTGGAAAAGCGAACGTGGTAGCTGACGCATTGAGTAGAAGATCATATGCAAGTACGAGTGCGATATTGTCAACACAAAGGCCCATTTTGTGTGATTTGAAAAGGATGGAGATAGAGTTAAAGACTCCAGGGACCCATGTGATGATGACGAATATACGAGTAGAACCGACTTTAATCGATAAAGTTAAAGCTGCTCAAGCTACAGACCTGAAGCTGATGCGTATAAGGAAGAAAGTACATGAAAGTGCTATGCCGGAAGCAAGAATCGATGAAGAAGGAATACTTCGAGTCAACTCCAGACTTTGTGTTCCTAACATCCCTGATTTAAAGTATGAAATCATGATGGAGGCGCACAACACACCGTTTGCAATCCATCCTGGAAGTACCAAAATGTATCATGATCTTCGTCATACATTTTGGTGGAGCAATATGAAGAGAGAGATAGCGTTGTTTATCTCAAGGTGTCTAACTTGTCAACGAGTCAAAGCGGAGCATCAAGTACCAAAAGGTCCATTGTAACCACTTAAAATTTTAGAATGGAAGTGGGAGCACATTACCATGGATTTCGTTACTGGTCTTCCTAGCTTTTCTCAAGGTATTGATGCGATTTGGGTCATTATTGGTAGATTGACCAAGTCTGCTCATTTCTTACCGATACGAGAAACTTATACACTTGAACGTCTTGCTCGTATGTATATAAACGAGATTGTAAGACTGCATGGTATGCCAGTATCCATAGTTTCTGACCGAGACCCAAGATTCACTTCACGATTTTGGGTTAGTTTACAAAAAGCTATGGGCACGGATTTACGATTTAGTTCAGCATATCATCCTCAGACGGACGGACAATCAGAGAGGACTATTCAAACTCTTGAAGATCTATTAAGACTCTGTGTCTTTGACTTCAAGGGAAGTTGGGATAAGTTCTTACCATTAGTGGAGTTTTCCTACAACAACAGTTATCAAGCAAGTATTGGCATGACTCCATTCGAAGCATTGTATGGAAGAAAATGTCGTTCTCCAGTATGCTGGGATGAGGTGGGTGAAGCAACGTTGTTGGGACCGGAGTTGGTACGTATGACTACAGAAAAGATTCAAACGATCCGACAACGTATAAAAACCTCACAAGATCGACAAAAGAGTTATGCTGATCTTCATCGAAAGGACGTGGAATTTGATGTAGGAGATCATGTGTTCTTACGTGTTGCTCCATGGAAAGGAGTTACGAGATTTAGAAAGAGAAGAAAGCTCAATCCTCGATTCATCGGTTCATTTTTAATCCTCGATCGAGTAGGAACTGTGGCTTATAGACTCGCTTTACCGCCAAGTATGTCTCGTGTTCATAACGTTTTTCACATATCCATGTTATGCAAATATGTGGAAGACCCGAACCACATTATTGAGTTAGAACCGGACGAAATAGCGGAGGATTTGACGTATAAAGAAGTTCCTTGTTCAAATCTTGGATAAGAAGGAACATATTTTACGCTCCAAGGTTATACCTCAAGTCAAAGTTTTGTGGAGAAACCACGATGTTGAGGAAATGACTTGGGAGTTAGAATCTGAAATGAAATCAAGGTATCCTTACCTCTTCGACATACCAGGTACGTACCCTAATTTGAAATTTCATAAGAAGGGAAGGTTGTAAGACCCCAACTTTTATAAATAAAGATGAATTTTCTATAAATATCATTTTTAAATATTATGGAGTTAATTTGATATAATGTTATAGTTGTGGGTAATATTTATAAATTTTACAAAGTACGCAAGTTGTTATATAATATTTAATTAGTCGGGGAATATTCGTTTTAACAGGAAATATTCGTACAACGGCACAATCATTGGTGGACCCCACAACATAATTATTGTCGGATTAAGAAAACGACAAAAATATTTTATTAAAAATAACGACGGAAGTTTTACCATTGTTACTGTTGAACTACTAGGTAGTAAAAGTACAGTAATACGTGTGGTTGCATAGTAACACACGGTATTGATTATTAATGCTTATGTGAGAAGTCACTCAGTTTGATTCAATTATTGTCAGTTAATAATATGAATTATTTAGCGATAATGACGTTTTGTTTTATTCGTATTATTAACGTAATAAAACAGAAACATCTTTTTATATAAAACAGAATACTTTATTAAAGTTATTCTATAAATAGAATATATTATATTTTATTTAAAAGATTTTTCTTTAAATATGGACCGTCAGATTAAAGTAATCAATCTGGACCGTTCATGGATTAGTTACTATGCATTCTATTTTTCTATAAATAGCAACTCATTCCTTCATTATTTCTTATGAATTCACTGAACTCTAGAGAGAGAAACTATAGAGAGAAACTATAGAGAGTGAGAGAAGAAGAGTATTCTGCTACTTAACTACTTCCTTATTTCAGCTCTTCTTTAAAACGGTAAGGGGTGTTATTCTTTCTTATTCATGAAGAGAAATGTTGTTATTCCATTTCTTATTATTCTGTTGGAATAACCTGTATACGCGGTCTACCCTATACTTGGTGACATTCTTCTATTATTCTGTTGGAACATCCTGTCTGTGTGTTTTACACCGGACCTGGTTTCATTTTTATTATTATTCTGTTGGAACATCCTATCTGTGTGTTTTACACCGGACCTGGTTCCGTCTTGTTATTATTATGTTGGAACATCATGTCTGTGTGTTTTACACCGGACCTGGTTCTATTATTTATTATTCTGTCAGAATATCCTGTCTGTGCATTTACGCCGGACCTAGTTCCATTATTTATTATTCTGTCGGAATATCCTGTCTGTGTGTTTACGCCAGACCTGGTTCCATTATTTATTATTCTGTTGGAATAACCTGTCTGTGCGGTCTATCGCATGCATGGTGATTTCTTTTGTTATTCCATTCTTTATTGTACTCAGTTGGTTAAGTTTTGACTTCTATACTCCATGAAATTTGTGGAATATCCTTGATAATTGCGTTTCATCTAGTATCTTTTCATGAAAATATTCTTCTAAGCATTCTTGAATTTTACTCCACAAAGCAGTATCATGTTGACAATTTGGACGTTGTTAATTCTTGGATAAATTAATTCTTGAACTTGTTTTATTGAATTCTTATATCATTGTCATCATCCTCATGTTTATAAAATGTTAAAAGTCATCTGTGGCCTGTAGTGCATAGATGGACTTGGTATGATTATGACCAGGGATTATTTGGTATAATCATGACCGTAATGTTACAAATGATGTGGTAAAAGTCCTCATTGGCCCGTAGTGCATTGATGGACAGTTGTTGGCATGATCATGACCATTAATGAATACACGAATATCCTTGGCCGTAGTGCAGGGGTGATTCGATGATGTAGATTATTTTATTAAGCTGAGTCCCAGCGATAACAGTGTTGAAAAACCTTTTAAATCATAAAAGATAGTAGAGTTTATTTTCTACTTGACTCTTTTAATGGATTGCTTGTTCCGTTGCAGTTAAACTTGATGTCTATTCTATTTTATCAGTTTGACATTGTTGAAGGCTAATGATAATTTATTCTGTATTATCTTAGTCATAATATTTCTTACTGGGCTAGTTGAGCTCACCCTTTCTTTCACTATTCTCTTCAGGAAATGAGAACGTAGCTGGGGCAACTCGGAAAACGGAGTGATGGTTCGAATGATAGTATTAGTTAGTAGTCCTGACTATTCTATGTAATAGTGTGTTAATAAATGTAATAAGGACTCCTTTTGAGTATGAATACTCTCTAGAAGATAATATTTATATTCAAACTCGCAGTTTATGTTTTGTCGTATTGTACACGACAGTTGTATTAGTAAGTTGTATTTGTATTCTGTACTTTGTATCTGACGACCCAAGATGGGTGATGTATGCCTATTTTTGGGGGCGTCACATATACGACACTATTCACGTATACGGCACTATTCACGAATACGGTACTATTCACCGAAAAATAATTTTTTTCTTTTTGTCCAAAATATCTATTCTGGATACTAGCTTTGATTGTATCCATGTTTTGATCATTCTTGAATTTTGCTCCACTATGATTGTTTATGAGGTATTTTTGGACATGGATAAACTGTAATACGAATCCCTAATATTTGTTCTTTTGCTTCACTGGATTCGTTTTCTTTAAAATATTTTTCATCATCCTCAGTCCTAAATAATGATATTAATGATTATCTTTGGCCTGTAGTGCAAAGTTGAATGATTTCTGATGAATATCTTTGGCCCGTAGTGCAAAGATGAACAGGTATTGAGATGAACATGACCAATTGATGAATATCTTTGGCTTGTAGTGCAAAGATGAATATTGATTGATGTTACAGGGATAAAATATTGATGATGGACTTTTAAATTCATAGATAATAGTAGATTTCATTCTCTACGTAACTCTTCTATGAATTATTATTTTCCGCTACGAATATTAATTTAAAACTTATTGTCTATTGTATTCTATTAGATTTTCTCTGTTGAAGACTAACGATAATTTGTTCTGTATTATCTTAGTCATAATATTCTTTACTGGGCTAGTTGAGCTCACCCTTTTCCTTTTTGTTCTATTTTTCTTAGGAGACGAGAATGTAGCGAGTACTAGTCGGGGTATGAAACGATGGTTCTAGAAGTTATTTTAGTAGTCCTCACCATTTTTGTGAAATAATGTATCAATTATTGTAATGAGGACTTATTTGAGTGTGGATATTGTCTAGATGACAATATTTGTATTTAAACTCACAGTATATATGTTGTCGTATTTTGCACGACAAATGTATTAATAAAGTTGTAGTTGTTTCTGTATTATGTATTTGGCGACTCAAAATGGGTTGGGTGGAATGGACCTATTTTAGGGGCGTCACAGTTGGTATCAGAGCTTAGGGATATGATCTCTGGCGGAGATCGGAGAATAGAACTAGGAGGGGAGAGACGAGTAAATCATTCTCTAGTGTGTCCTACCTAAGCTTATTTGTTGGTCGGTTATAATATAGGGGTATTATGTGATATGTTAATTGCTTAAATTAACCCTTGTTTTATGGCATTATTTGAGAATGTCGACTGAGAATGTTAACAGTGGAGTAAATGAGACCGTGGAGACACCTGTGCTCACCAACGAGGAGAACGTGCAACAGGCTGACAATGTTCCTCTTGTGAACAACACCAATGAGCAGACGATGAACGATGAGATATTTAGAAGCTTTTTGCGATTCATGCAAAACCAGACGAAGGAGATTCCTGTTCAAAATATAGGAAGAAACAATGGCAACGCACAGCTGGTCACAGCCAAGCAGTTCAAGGAGTTGGGACCACCAGAATTTAAGAGAAAGCCGGATCCGATCATGGCGAAAACGTGGGTCAAGCAAATTACCAAGATATTCGATGTCTTGGGATGCACGGAGGAACAAAAGGTTCCATTCGCCACCTTTATGTTCCGTGGCGAGGCAGACTACTGGTGGGAGTCTGTGAAACGGACCCAGCTTGCCGCACTCAGCATGTCTTGGGAAACGTTTCAGAAACTTTTCAACGAAAAATACTTTCCTGAAAGTATTCGCCATATGAAGGAGGTAGAGTTTATTAGACTGGAGCAGAATAACATGACGGTGTCCCAATACGAGGCGAAGTTTGCAGAGTTATCCAGGTTTGCACCTCATTTGGTACAGAATGAGGAACGAATGACGAGAATGTTTCTAAGAGGTTTAATACCCGAGATTCGGCAATATCTTATCTCTCATAAATTTTCTCTCTATTCAGATGTTGTCAACAGGGCTCAATTATTAGAGCGAGATAACGAGTACGGTCAATCGAGGGACCACAACCAGGATTATACCGGTGACAGCAGTCATCAGAACAATGATAACCAGCGGAGAAAGAAAAATACAGACAAGAACGGCAACCACTCTGGTGGTAATCGTGGCCATGAAAATAGAAGAAGCGAGTCGGGAGGATATTTTAAAAAGAGGAGATTCAACAATGATAATACGAAGACGTCAGCACCAGCAGCAACTGGTTTCAAGGGAGGAGAACGACCACCGGTCATATGTTATAAATGCGGAAAAGAAGGACATATCAGCCCAAACTGTCCACAACAGTTTAAGGTATGTTATAACTGTGGAAAGGAAGGACATATCGCTCGAGATTGTACTGTAGTGAAACCAAGTCCAACGGGGGTGATGACTCAAAAAGTTGTCCCAGAAAAGTCAAAGTCAACGGTTCCTGGAAGAGCGTTTTTTGTGATTGGTCAGAATGCGAGGAACCCGAACGAAGTTAGCACGGGTTAGTTAATTATAAATTTTTGCGAAGTCTATACCTTATTAGATACCAGTTCTACCCATTCATTTATCTCTCCTGCTTATACTCAACGTTTAAACTTGATTCCGGAGAAGTTAAACTTTGACCTATCTGTGGAAACTCTGTTAGGAGAAACTTTCATCACATCCACTGTTTATAAATCTTGTTTGATCCAAGTTGGAACCATCACATTACCTGTTAACCTTATTTCTTTAAAGATACTTGCTTTTGATGTGATTTTAGGGATTGATTGATTAACTACTCATCATGCCAAAATTGATTGCTTTCGTAAGGTTGTTAGTTTTCATATTCCTAAGCAACCTGTTATTCGAATTCAAGCAACCAAACTATTGAAGTCAAACTCTTTCATATCAAACCGTAAAGTCATTTGTTTATTAAAAAATGGATGTCAAGCTTTCTTAGCTATGTTATGGACTTGAACAAAAATATGTCAGATTTGAATGATATTTCTGTTGTTAGTAAAATTTTTGACGTATTTTCTGAAGAATTTCTTGGCCTACGTCCAGAGCGTGATATTGAATTTTGTATCATCTTTGAATCTGGTACAAAACTCATTTCTAAAATCTCATATCGAATGACTCCTATTAAACTTCAGGAGTTAAAAACTTAACTGTAGAAGTTTGTACCCGAGCCTCTATCTGGTGACTTCCTTTGTGGAATGCATTGAAGCCAGACTCTCCGTAGGGGACACCATATTCGTGTGGTAGTAAACTGATAGGTGTCATTGTGACGTGCTATCCAAGATTGGGATATGAGTCATAGTTGAGAGCAACCTAAGTCAGTAATCGAAATACGTAGCTTTCTAGTTATTATCGGAGATTCGTAAAAGGATTTTCTCGAATCGCTACTCCATTAACTCAGCTGACTCGAAAAGATACAAACTTCAAATGGACCGAGGAATGCGAGAAGAGCTTCCAAGAATTTAACATGCGACACCGACGTTGGCTCGAGCTGTTGAAAGATTTCCATCATACCATCCAATACCATCCTAGAAAAGCAAACGTGGTAGCTGACGCATTGAGTAGAAGATCATATGCAGGAACGAGTGCGATGATGTCAAGTATACGCGTAGAATCAACTTTAATTGATAAAGTTAAAGTTGCTTAAGCCACAGACCCGGAGCTAATGCGTATGAAAAAGAAAGTGCAAGAAGTTGTTATTCCAAAAGCGAGAATTGGCGATGTGAGGAAAGCTCAAACCTTTGATTTATTGGTCCATTTGAAATCCTCGATCGAGTAGGAACTGTGGCCTATAGACTCGCTTTACAATCAAGTATGACGCGTGTTCATAACGTTTTTCACGTATCGAAGTTACGAAAATATGTGAAAGACCCAAACCACATTATTGAGTTAGAACCGGATGAGATAGTCGAAGACTTAACGTACGAGGAGGTACCTGTCAAGATCTTGGATAGGAAGGAACATGTCCTACGCACGAAGGTCATGCCACAAGTTAAAGTTTTATGGAGAAACCATGCTATTGAGAAAATGACTTGGGAGTTGAAAACTGAAATGAAAGCGAGGTATCCTCATTTTTTCGAAATACCAGGTACGTACGTCAATTTCGAGGACGAAATTTCATAAGGAGGGGAGGTTGTAAGACCCCAAATTATTAATAAATAAAATTTAAATTTTCTCTATTTATTATTTTGAAATATTAAGGGTTAAATTGATTAATGAGGTTAGTTATGGGTAAAATGCGCAAATATTTCAAATAAGCAAGTGGTAATAAAATATTCATTGTTGTCGGGGAATATTCGTTTGGTCGTGGAATATTCTTGTTGTTGGGGAATATTCGTACGACGGCGCAGCCTTGTGTGGGCCCCATAACGAAAAGCGATTGGATGAAGAAAACGATAAAAATAAGTTGTTTATAAATAACGGTGTAGTTGTTACCGTTAACACTGTTGGAATACCCGGTGGTTAAAACACAGTAATACGCGTTGTTGTATAGTAGCACGCGGTATTGCACCAATTATTGATTTTTACGTAAGAAGGCATTACTCAATAATTGTTACAGTAATTACTGTTCAGTATTTTATTTTATTGATTCAATAATTGTTGCTTTGATATTTTATATTACTGTTGTTTTAATAATTGTCACTACACAGTATTTTCTATTATCGGAGCAATAATTCATATTATCTGAATAATATTATTAGATAATATTATTGGCAATATTTAGAAAGTTCTGTCTAAGGAGAGGTTTGGTCGTCTAATTGCGCGCCAGTAAGGAGAGATCCTTATTGGAAAGCCCCCTCTTTTCTGGGAACGGCCTGGTTGCCAGTACTGTGATTCTGTAATATTATTTGTGAATAATTAATTATTGATTTATATGATGAGGAAAATATTGATTTTATGTGGATATAGATGGAGAAAATTTTTAAATGTGACAATTGTTGAAAATTAATATTTTATCTTTTTCTGATAAAATAATTCATTTAAATATATTATTTTAATAATATAATAATGATGATATTTTTACAATGAATGTGGGATATATGAGTATATGAGGAGAAAGAGTATTTTTGTTGTAAAAATTGTTTAAAACATGTTAAACATGCCTGTGGGCCCATTTCTTGACTGAAATTTGATTATAGCCTGTAAAATCGTTCGTTTATGGATTTCGGTCAATTTCTGTTTGGAATTTGAAAAAATTTTCTTCTGCAAAGTTGTAGAGAATTGAATTTCCTATAAAAAAAACGCGAGATTCGAATTTTCTGATAAAAGAGCTATTTATTATGAATTATTGAAGTTTCGAGGTTCCAGAATAATTGATTTTTGGAAGTTTAAAATATTTATAGTTAGAAAAACGATTTTATTGTTTTGGTTGGCCCCCCCCCCCATGTGTTGCAAATGGCTAAAATTCAGATCTACAAGGGTTGGCGTAGGAAAATTTAATATATATATTAATATTTAATTAAATTTTCTGCTTTGGTGTTCTAAGCATTTTCCTATAAATAGGGTGCTTAGGTTAGAATTGAAAATCACACCAGAAACACAAGATTTCTCTCACTTTCTCTCTCGATACGTTGAGCGTATTCTTGTGAGTATACTTTGAGTGTTGTTAAACGGTGCAAGTTCCCTTCAGCACTATATCTAGTAGTCCAGCCAGAAGTACTATTCTATCGAGGTAAGGGATGTTATTTTTTTATAAATGATATTATTTCTTTCAATATCATTATACCGGAATATTGGTAAGATTTTTCTTGTGAAATTCTTGTCTTTTCATGTCGGGGTTACTATTCATGAGTTACTATTCACGAGTTACTATTCATGAGTTACTATTCACGAGTTACTATTCATGAGTTACTATTCACGAGTTACCATTCACGAGTACTATTCATGAGTTAGTATTCACGAGTTACTATTCACGAGTTACTATTCATGAGTTACTATTCACGAGTTATTATTCATGAGTACTATTCACGAAGCATGATGATATTTTTTGTGAAATTTTTATCTTTTGGTGTCGGAGTTACTATTCACTTATACGATACTATTCACGTATACGGCACTATTCACGAATACGGTACTATTCACCGAAAAATGATTTTTCTTCTTTTTGTTCAAAATATCTATTCTTGATACTAGCTTTGATTGTATCATTGTTTTGATCATTCTTGAATTTTGCTCCACTATGATTGTTTATGAGGTATTTTTGGACATGGATAAACTGTAATACGAATCCCTAATATTTGTTCTTTTGCTTCACTGGATTCGTTTTCTTTAAAATATTTTTCATCATCCTCAGTCCTAAATGATGATATTAATGAATATCTTTGGCCTGTAGTGCAAAGATGAATGATTTCTGATGAATATCTTTGGCCCGTAGTGCAAAGATGAACAGGTGTTGAGATGAACATGACCAACTGATGAATATCTTTGGCTTGTAGTGCAAAGATGAATATTGATTGATGTTACAGGGATAAAATATTGATGATGGACTTTTAAATTCATATATAATAGTAGATTTCATTCTCTACGTAACTCTTCTATGAATTATTATTTTCCGCTGCGAATATTGATTTAAAACTTGTTGTCTATTGTATTCTATTAGATTTTCCCTGTTGAAGACTAACGATAATTTGTTCTGTATTATCTTAGTCATAATATTCTTTACTGGGCTAGTTGAGCTCACCCTTTTCCTTTTTGTTCCATTTTTCTCAAGAGGCGAGAATGTAGCGAGTACTAATCGGGGTATGGAATGATGGTTCTAGAAGTTATTTTAGTAGTCCTCACCATTTTTGTGAAATAATGTATCAATTATTGTAATGAGGACTTATTTGAGTGTGGATATTGTCTAGATGACAATATTTGTATTTAAACTCACAGTATATATGTTGTCGTATTTTGCACGACAAATGTATTAATAAAGTTGTAGTTATTTCTGTACCATGTATTTGGCGACTCAGAATTGGTTGGGTGGAATGGACCTATTTTGGGGGCGTCACATTTTTTACTTCATTCAACTGCTCATTCAGCCATTCAACTAAAAAAATTTGGCTTAGCCATTCAGCTTGTCCATCTTACCGATTCAGCCATTCAGACCAAAACAAACGCACGGACCTATTCAGTCATTCAACCATTCAGCCTCATTCAATTCTAAACAAACACCCCCTTAGTCTTATAATTAAGATTGAAACTTTTAATTTGTTTGTACCCTCCAAAATATTAGGTTTGGCCTTGACTTTCTTTCATCTTTGTTATTTATTACAACTTACTCCCTCTGTCTCCAAAAAAATGATTAAGGGTACAAATTTTTGTGTTCCTAAAAAAATAAAATAAAGTCATAAAATGAAGGGTGAATATGTCATTTAGTGACATCCATTAGTATAAAAAAAAATTAGAAGTACTCATCGTTTTATATAATCTTGTGGGACTGTTAAGGAAAAATTTAAAACTTTTTTACTCTTTTTTCTCGACTTGAACTTTTCTTAGTATATGTGTAAATTGCTCTTTGATCATCCTTTCGAGGATGGAAGGAGTATTTTTGTAGAATAATTTTTGAAAATTAATATTTTCACATGATTTTTTGATATTTTCACATTAAAATCGTCGTTATAGATTCTATAGCGACATTTAAAACAGTCGCTATAGATCTATAACGACGGTTTTCATGTGGAAATATTTAAAACTTATGTGAAAATATCAGTTTCCTAATTTTTAGAAACTAATATTTTCACATGTGCTCTTGATATTTTTACATAGTCCTCTCTCAAATGAGAAGAAAGTGGGTTTCACATTCATATGAAAATATCAAAAACTCATGTAGAAATAATGATTTCCTAATATATCTAACAAAATACAACTGATTTTGAATTTTTTGCTCACCCTAATAAATCATCTGGGCTGTCTAAAATTTGAGATAAATCTCACCGTCCATGTAGTGCCGGAGGCACGGGACACAGCTAGTTTATTTATATTTTTGTAACTACAATGAAAGAAAATAAAAAGAAAAAAATGTGGCTACTTTTTGTAAAGGCCTATTGGTGATTCCTTCCACAACTTTTTTTTTAATGGCAAAACTAAGCATTTTGTGATTGTAGTTGAACAGAAAAATTGGACCGGAAGAACAAAATGAATTTGTTCTCGCGAATAAATAGACAATATAATCTATTTGTTCGCAGGAACAAATTAATTTTGTTCTTCTAGTCTAATTTTCCTGTCCAATTTTCCTATTCGTATATACTTATTGTAAAAAGATTAGATTGCCATTAAATTGATTCAATTCTTTTCATACGTGGCAAGAGAAAGAAAAGGAAAAACAAATGACATGCGAGAAAAAAGATGACATGGAAAATAAATAAGGAGCTAGCTAGACGAATCACATGACACGAATCATCTTAAAAAAACAAAAGAGGAAAAGAAAGAAAAAAAAACTACCCGATCATTTACCGAAAAAACAAAAACATAATAAAACTTTAATTCAACTTATAAAAGGTCAAAAACAAAATTTTCAATTTTTTAAAAAATAAAATCTTAACTTTTTTCCTAAAAAGAAAAAAAATCTAATACTATAATACAAGCTTCCGTCATACCTAAAGTATGCATTGTCCTCAATGTATGCAAATGAAAAATAGTGAACAAAAAATTATACTTTGTATGCGGGGGAATTGTGTCGCAAAAAATGTGGCGAGAAAAAAACGCACATACCTACAAATTTCAAATAATCTACAAGGCATGCGACTATAAATGAATGATACAAATGAGCAAGTGAATGTGAACTTTTCATGATTTTCAAGAGGTTTAGGAAATTAAAAATAATTAGAATTTCCATCACATGTATACTTAAAAGTCTACTTCAAGGAAACTCTCACTAACATGTTCAAAAAATAGAAGAATTGATTCAAATGCATGTTCCCATTTTGTTGACTTATTTGTAGTGGATCTCGACAACTCATTGACCTTATATAAGTATTCAAATTCTTCCAAATTTTGATCAAAGTGGATTAACAAAAAGTCAATTGCATCATCTTCAATCATGAGTCTATTTTTAATTATCTTTTGGGTCATTGACAATTCTTAAATCATATTTAATTAATGGGTTGATCTAAAAAATCACTATATGGTTTTTTAGGAATAAGTCTTTCATGAAATGGAGTTTTAAGATTATTGACGTTTTCAACATATTCATCAAATGTGAGATAATCAATCAACTCATAATAGTTTAACACCTCAGATTGATTTAACTCAAAGTGTATAGGATTAAATCTATAATTTTTATTTTTCTCATCATTTTCACAACCATTAGTGTGACGCCCCCAAAATAGGTATACATCACCTATTCTGAGTCGCCAAATACATGGTACAGAAACAACTACAACATCATTACTACAATTGTCGTGCAAAATACGACAACACATAAACTGTGAGTTTAAAAATAAATATTGTCTTCTAGATAATATCCACACTCAAATAAGTCATCATTACAATTATTGAAATACTATTTTATAAAATAGAGAGGACTGCTAACACAACTGACTGGAAATATCACTCCACACCCCGACTAGTTCCCGCTATATTCTAGCTTCTTGAGAAAAATGGAACAAAAAGGAAAATGGTGAGCTCAACTAGCCCAGTAAAGAATATTATGACTAAGATAATATACAACAAATTATCATTAGTCTTCAACAAGGAAAAATCTGATAAAATATAATAGACAACAAGTTTTAGATTAACAACTGCAGCGAAAACAACAATCCATTAGAAGAGTTAAGTAGAGAATGAATTATACTATCTTCTATAATTTAAAAGTACATCATCAATATTGTATCCTTGTAACATCAATCAATATACATCTTGAATTAATATTCATCTTTGCATTACAAGCCAAATATATTCATTTGTATCACCAGTTAGTCGTGTTCATCTAAACACCTGTTCATCTTTGCACTATGGGCCAAAGATATTCATCAGTTAATCATTCATCTTTGCACTACAGACCAAAGATATTCAGTAATATCATCATTTAGGACTGAGGATGATGAAAAATAGCTTAAAAAAATGAATCCAGTGAGACAAAAGGACAAATATTAGGGATTCGTATTACAGTTTATCCAAGTTCAAAAATACTCCATAATAATCAATTGTGGAGCAGAATTCAAAAATAAAGATCAAAACATGGATACAATCAAAAATAGTAACCATAATAGACATCTGGGACAAAGAAGAGAAAACTTCATTTTTCGGTGAATAGTGCCGTATTTGTGAATAGTGCCATATACGTGAATAGTACCATATACGTGAATAGTAACCCTGACACAAAAAAGTATAAATTCCACAATAAAATTCATATTAATATTTCAGAATAATGATATTGAAGAAAATAATATCATTTACGAAGAAAATAACATCTCTTACCTCAAAAGAACAGTATTCCTGATTGGAATATCAGATGTAAAGCTGAAGGAAACTTGCACTGAATAGCAACTCTCAAAGTATCTAAATACTCACAAAATACGCTCGATAATATAGAGAGACAGAAAAAAAAAACTTATTTCTGGTGTGATTTTTAATTCTAACTAAGCACCCAATTTATAGAAAAATGCTAGAACGTCAAAGCTGACTAAATAATAAAATAATATTATTATTTTTTCTTCATTCTACGCCCACACTTGCTGAACAAGCTGGAGCATGCCATCATTGAAAAATTTTCAGCAGCCCACATGTTTTCAAAAAAATTAAAAGTGGGTCCCAATCATAATTTTAATAAAAACATTTAATTTCTGAAACTTCAATAATTCATAATAAATAGCTCTTTATCAGAAAAATACAAATTTTATTTCTATTCCATAGGAAATTAAATTATCTACAACTTTGTAACTTTAAGTTTTTTTAAATTCCAAACGAAAAATGTCCGAAATCCACATACGGTCGATTTTTAATACCTCCATTCCGACAAAATACTGATAAAACACCTTAACCGTAATTCCATCATTTATAACCATAATAAATATATCCATCATTTATATCTATATAAAATAAATATTTTCTTATCATATAAATTAATAATTAATTATTCACAAATAATATTACAGAATCACAATAATGACAATCAGGTCGTTCCCAGGAAAGAGGGGGCTTTCCAATAAGGATTTCTCCTTACTGGCGCGCAATTAGGTGACCAAACCTCTCCTTAGACAGAACTTCCTTAGACATTGTCAATAATGCTATCTAATAATATTATTCAAATAATATGAATTATTGATTTGATAATGGAGATGCTGTGCAGTGACAATGATTGAAACAATAATAATATAAAATATCAACGTAGCAATTATTGAATTAATAAAATAACATATTGAATAGTAATTACTATAACAATTATTGAGTAGTGCCTTCTTACCTAAGAATCAATAATTCAAAAATATTGTGCAAGATTGTGTGCTACTGTGCAACCACGCGTATTACTGTATTTTAACCACCGGGTATTCCAACAGTGTTAACGGTAATTACTACGCCGTTATTTATAAAAATTCAAACTTGTCGTTTTCTTCATCCGACCGTTTTCCGTTTTGGGGCCCACAAATAGTTGCGCCATCGTACGAATATTCCCCGACAGCAATAATATTCCATGACCAAACGAATATTCCCCGACAACAATTAATATTTTATAACCACTTGCTTAATTTGAAAATTTTGCACATTTCACCCATAACCAAAGCATTATATTAAATTAACACCTTATTATTCAAAATAATAATTAGAGGAAATTCGATTTTATTTATGAATAAGTTGGGGTCTTATAACCTCCCCTCCTTATGAAATTTCGTCCTCGAAATTGACGTACTTACCTGGTGTTTCGAAAAGGTGAGGATACCTCGTTTTCATTTCTGATTCCAACTCCCAGGTCATTTCTTCAATAGCATGGTTCCTCCATAAAACCTTAACTTGTGGTATAACCTTGGTGCGTAGAACGTGCTCTTTCCTATCTAAGATCTTAACAGGTACCTCCTCGTATGTTAAATCTTCGACTATCTCGTCTGGTTCTAACTCAATTATGTGGTTCGGGTTTTTCACATATTTACGAAGCATAGATATGTGAAAAATATTATGAACACGAGACATGCTTGGAGGTAATGCGAGTCTATAGGCCACATTTTCTATTCGGTCAAGAATCTCAAATGGACCAACAAATCTTGGATTGAACTTTCCTCTCTTCCCAAATCTTGTAACTCCCTTCCATGGAGCAATACGTAACAATACATGATCCCCAATATTAAATTCCACATCATTTCAATGAAGATCTGCATAACTCTTTTATCGATCTTGTGCCGTTTGTATACGTTGTCGGATCATTTGGATCTTTTCTGTAGTTATGCGTACTAATTTTGGTCCCAACAATGTTGCTTCTCCCACCTCATCCCAGCATACTGGAGAGCGACACTTTCGTCTATACAATGCTTCAAATGGAGCCACACCTATACTTGCCTGATAACTGTTGTTATAGGAGAATTTCACTAATGGTAGGTACTTATCCCAACTCTATTTGAAATCTAGGACACAAAGTCTTAATAGATCTTCAGGAGTTTGAATAGTCCTCTTCGATTGTCCGTCCGTTTGAGGATGGTATGCTGAACTGAATCGTAAATTCGTGCCCATAGCTTTCTGCAAGCTAACCTAAAATCGTGAAGTGAATCTTGGGTCACGATCTGAAACTATGGATACTGGCATGCCATGCAATCTCACAATCTCATTCACGTATATACGAGCAAGACGTTCAAGGGAATAAGTCTCTTTTATTGGCAAGAAATGAGCAGACTTGGTTAATCTATCAATAATAACCCAAATCGCATCTATGCCTTGAGAAACCTTGGGAAGACCCGTAACAAAATCCATAGTAATGTGTTCCTACTTCCATTTCAAAATCTCAAGTGGTTGCAATGGACCCTTTGGCAGTTGATGCTCCGCCTTTACACGTTGACAAGTTAAACACCTCAATATAAACTCCGCGATCTCTCTCTTCATATTGCTCTACCAAAATGTATGTCAAAGATCATGATACATTTTGGTACTCCCAGGATGGATTGCAAACGGTGTGTTATGTGCCTCCATCATGATTCTACGCTTTAAGTCAGAATCGTTAGGAACACAAAGTCTGGAGTTGACTCGAAGTATTCCTTCTTCATCGATTCTTGCTTCTGAAATAGTACATTCTTGTACTTTCTTCTTCATACGCATCAGCTCCATGTCCGTAACTTGAGCAACTTTAACTTTATCGATTAAAGTCGGTTCTACTTGTATGTTTGATATCATCACGTGGGTAGTTGGAGCCTTTAACTCTATCTCCATCCTTTGAAAGTCATACAAATGGGCCTTTGCGTTGACAATATTCCACTCGTACCCACATATGATCTTCTACTCAATGCGTCAGGTACTACGTTTACTTTTCCAGGATGGTATTGGATGGTATGATCGTAATCTTTCAACAGCTCAAGCCAACGTCGTTGCCGCATGTTCAGTTCCTTTTGAGTGAAGAAATATTTAAGGCTCGTATGATCCGTATAAATCTCCACTTTCTCCCCATACAGGTAGTGTCTCTAGATCTTCAACGCGAAAACGACTGCTGCCAACTCTAAATCATGAGTAGGATAATTCCTCTCATATTCTTTGAGTTGTCGCGAGGCATATGTAAGACCCCGAATTTTATAAAATGAAAGTATTCAATTTTCTTATAATTATTATTTTTTCGTAAATGGTTAAATTGATAAAAGGTTAAAGTTAAGGGTGATATGTGAATTTTTTTTGCAAAGTATGCAAGTTGTTATAAAATATTCGTTTGGTCGGGAAATATTCTTTTTGTCGGGGAATATCCGTACGACTGCACAATCATTGGTGGATCCCACAACGGAAGTATTGTCATAGTAAGAAAACGACAGAATTATCATTTTATAAAAATAACGACGAAAGTGTTACCGTTAAAACTGTTGAACTACCCGGTAGTAAAAGTACAGTAATACGCGTGGTTACATAGTAGCACACGGTATTGATTATTGATGCTTACGTGAGAAGTCACTCAGTTATACTCAATTATTTCTACAATAATTATTGCATCATATCTCTCATATTATTATTCGATTATTGTCAAGATTGATAATACTTGCATGACTAAATTGAAAATTGAGGTATAGATGAAGGTACTACACTATAATTAATTTTTTCACATGTTTAGAACTATTGAGTCACATGATTTACTATTGATTCACATGATTTACTATTAGGGGAGGTGGTGCAAGTTTGATAATACTTGCAGGACTAAATTAAAAATGAAGGAAAAGAGGGAGGTATTATACTGTAATATTTTGAGCCCCAAAATGTGCAATTATTGAAACTATATTTTCCTATAAATAGAAGCTCATTTTTCCTTCATTTCTAACCAATTCACTAAAGCTATAGAGCAATTATTATAGAGAAAAATTATAAAGAGAAAGAAGAAGAGAAGTCTGCTACCTCACTATTCCAGTATCCTGTTTTCTTCTAAGGTAAGGGGTATTATTTCTTTCGTATTCATGAAGAGAGCTATTGTTATTCCATTCCTTATTATTCTGTTGGAATAACCTGTTTACGCGGACTACCGTATACATGGTGAAATTTTTTTGTTATTCCATTCTTTATTATTCTGTTGGAATAACCTATCTGTGCGAATTACGCATGACCTGGTTCTATTCTTTATTATTCTGTTGGAATATCCTGTCTATGCGGATTACGCATAACCTGGTTCCGTTATTTATTATTCTGTTGGAATAACCTGTCTGTGTGGTCTATCGCATGTATGGTGAATTCTTATGTTATTCCATTCTTTATTATTCTGTTGGAATAAGTTGTCTGTGCGGTCTATCGCATGCCTGGTGAATTCTTCTGTTATTCCATTCTTTATTATTCTATTGGAATAGCCTATCTACGCGGACTACCGCATGCATGGTGAATTCTTCTGTTATTCCATTCTTTATTATTCTGTTGGAATAACTTGTCAATGTGGATTACCACATGCATGGTGAATGATCCTTCATATTCATTCTTTATTAAATTGTGAAAATGATCTATCTACGTGGATTACCGCATGACGGGCAAAAATCCATTTGCAGGTTCATATATTCTATTATACTCAGTTGGTTAAAGTTTTGGCTTCTATACTCCATGAAATTACTAGAATATCCTGAATATTTGCGCTTCATCCAGTATCTTTTCATGGAAATATTTTTCTGAGCATTCTTGAATTTTACTCTACAGTGCAGTATCATGTTGACAATTTGGACATTATTAATTTCTGGATAAATTAAATTATAATCTTTAAAATTTATCTTGAACTTGTTTTATTGAATTATTATGTCATTGCCATCAACCTTATGCTTATATTGTGATGAAAGTCATCTTTGGCTTACGTGCATAGATGGACTTGGTATGATTATGACCAGGAATTATTCGGTATAATCATGACCGTAATGTGACGAATGATGTGGTGAAAGTCCTCATTTGCCTGTAGTTCATTGATGGACAGTTGTTGGTGTGATTATGACCAAGGATTATTCGGTATAATTGTGACGCCCCCAAAATAGGTATACAACACCCATTCTGAGTCGCCAAAAAATATGGTACAGAAACAACTACATCTTTATTATTACAACATAAGAACTGTGAGTTTAAATACAAATATTATCATCTAGACATTATCCACACTCAAATAAGTCCTCATTACAATTATTGATACATTATTTTACAAAAATGGTGAGGACTACTAAAATAACTTCTAGAACCATCATTCTATACCCCGACTAGTACTCGCTACATTCTCGCCTCATGAGAAAAATGGAACAAAAAGGAAAAGGGTGAGCTCAACTAGCCTAGTAAAGAACATTATGACTAAGATAATACAGAACAAATTATCGTTAGTCTTCAACAGGGAAAAATCTAATAGAATACAATAGACAACAAGTTTTAAATCAATATTCGCAGCGGAAAATAATAATTCATAGAAGAGTTACGTAGAGAATGAAATCTACTACTATCTATGAATTTAAAAGTCCATCATCAATATTTTATCCCTGTAACATCAATCAATATTCATCTTTGCACTACAAGCCAAAGATATTCATCAGTTGGTTATGTTCATCTAAACACATGTTCATCTTTGCACTACGGGCCAAAGATATTCATCAAAAATCATTCATCTTTGCACTACAGGCCAAAGATATTCATCAGAAATCATTTAGGACTGAGGATGATGAAAAATATATTTTAAAGAAAACGAATCCAGTGAAACAAAAGAATATATATTAATGATTCTTATTTTAGCTATTCCATGTCTAAAAATACCTCATAAATAATCATAGTAGAGTAAAATTTAAGAATGATCAAAACATGGATACAATCAAAGCTAGTATCCATAATAGATATTTTGGACGAAAAGAAGAAAATTTTATTTTTCGGTGAATAGTGACTCGTGAATAGTAACTCGTGAATAGTAATCCCGATATGAAAAAGTTCTAAATTTGATAAAAAGTTCTAACCAATATTTCAGCATAATGATATTGAAGAAATAATATCATTTACGAAGAAAATAACATCTCTTACCTCAACAAAATAGTACTTCTGGTTGGAATATCAGATATAGTGCTGAAGGAACTTGCACCGTATAGCAACACTCAAAGTATACTCACAAAATACGCTCGATATTATAGAGAGAGAAAGAGAGAAATTTTTAGTTTCTGGTGTGATTTTTAATTCTAACCTAAGCACCCTATTTATAGGAAAATGCTTAGAACACCAAAGCATAAAATTTAATAAAATATTAATATATATATTAAATTTTCCTACGCACACTACACCAGACCCAAGCATCAGTCACCAATTCACAAAAAATAAAAAAAATGTTTTTCTTCATTAAAATAATTAAAACTTCCAAAAATCAATTATTTCAGAATTTCAGAACTTCAATAATTCATAATAAATAACCCTATTATTAGAAAATTCGAATCTCACGGCTTTGTATAGAAAATTCAATTCTCTACAACTTTGCAGAAGAAAGTTTTTCTAAATTACAAACAGAAATTGACCGAAATTCATAAACGGACGATTTTACATGCTATAATCAAATTTCAGTCAAGAAATGGGCCCAGACATGTTTAACATGTTTTAAATAACTTTTACAATAAAAATACTCTTTCTCCTCATATACTCATATATCCCACATTCATTGTAAAAATATCATCATTATTATATTGTAATAATATAATAAAATATTATTTTATCAGAAAAGATAAAAATATCGATTTTTAACAATTGTCACTTTAAAATTTTTTTTTCCATCTATATCCACATAAAATAAATATTTTCCTCATCATATAAATTAATAATTAATTATTCACAAATAATATTACAGAATCACAGTACTGGCCGTTTCCAAGAAAGAGGGGGCTTTCCAATAAGGATTTTTCCTTACTGGCGCGCAATTAGGTGACCAAACCTCTCCTTAAATAGAACTTTCTTGACATTGTCAATAATGTTATCTAATAATATTATTCAGATAATATGAATTATTGCTCCGATAATGGAAAATACTGTATAGTGACAATTATTGAAACAACAGTAATATAAAAAATTAACGCAGCAATTATTGAATCAATAAAATAAAATACTGAACAGTAATTACTGTAACCATTATTGAGTAGTGCCTTCTTATGTAAGAATCAATAATTGGTGTAATACAGTGTGCTACTGTGCAACAACGCGTATTACTGTGTTTTAACCACCGGGTATTCCAACAGTATTAACGGTAACAACTACGCCGTTATTTATAAACAACTTATACTTATCGTTTTCTTCATCCAATCACTTTTCGTTATGGGGCCCACAAAAGACTGCGCCGTCGTACGAATATTCCCCGACAGGAAGAATATTCTACGACCAAACGAATATTCTCCGACAACACTGAATATTTTACAATCACCTGCTTATTTGAAATATTTGCTCATTTTACTCATAACTAACCTCATTAACCAATTTAACCCTTACTATTTCAAAATAATAAATAGAGGAAATTAAGTTTCATTTATTAATAATTTGGGGTCTCTCTCCTTATAAAATTTCATCCTCGAAATTGATGTACGTACCTGGTATTTCGAAAAGATGAGGATACCTCGCTTTCATTTCTGTTTCCAACTCCCTGGTCATTTCCTCAATAGCATGATTTCTCCACAAAAACTTTAACTTGTGGTATGACCTTCGTGCGTAGGACATGCTCCTTCCTATCCAAGATCTTGACACGTACCTCTTCGTAAGTTAAGTCCTCAGCTATCTCGTCTGGTTCTAACTCAATAATGTGGTTTGGGTCTTTCACATATTTACGTAACACAAATATATGAAAAAAATTATGAACACGAGACATACTTGGAGGTAACGCGAGTCTATAGGCCACATTTCCTACTCGGTCAAGAATCTGAAATGGACCAATAAATCGTGGATTTAGCTTTCCTTTCTTCCCAAATCTTGTTACTCCTTTCCATGGAGCCACACGCAACAATACATGATCTCCAATGTCAAATTCCACGTCCTTTCGATGAAGATCCGCATAACTCTTTTATCGATCCTGTGCCGTTTGTATACGTTGTCGAATCATTTGGATCTTCTCTGTAGTCATTCGTACCAACTCTGGTCCTAACAACGTTACTTCTCCCACCTCATCCCAACATACTAGAGAGCGGCACTTTCGTCCATACAATACTTCAAATGGAGCTACACCTATACTTGACTGATAACTGTTATTATAGGAGAATTCCACCAATGGTAGGTACTTATCCCAACTCCCTTTGAAATCTAGGACACAAAGTCTTAATAGATCTTCAAGAGTTTGAATAGTCCTCTCTGATTGCCCGTCTGTTTGAGGATGGTATGCCGAACTAAATCGTAAATCTGTGCCCATAGCTTTTTGCAAGCTAACCCAAAATCTTGAAGTGAATCTTGGGTCACGATCTGAAACTATGGATACTGGCATGCCATACAGTCTCACAATCTCATCTACGTACATACGAGCAAGACGTTCAAGGGAATAAGTCTCCCGTATCGACAAGAAATGAGCAGACTTGGTTAATCTATCAACAATAACCCAAATAGCATTTATGCCTTGAGAAACCGTGGGAAGACCCGTAACGAAATCCATGGTAATGTGTTTTCACTTCCATTTCGGAATCTCAAGTGGTTGCAATGGGCCCTTTGGCACTTGATGCTCCGCCTTTACACGTTGACAAGTTAAACACCTCGAGATAAACTTTGCAATCTCTCTCTTCATATTTTTCCACCAAAATATATGTCGAAGATCACGATACATTTTGGTACTTCCAGGATGGATTGTAAAGGTGTATTGTGTGCTTCCATCATGATCTTGTACTTCAAATCAGAATCGTTAGGAAAACAAAGTCTGGAGTAGACTCGAAGTATTCCTTCTTCATCGATTCTTGCTTCTGGAATAGCACCTTCTTGCACTTTCTTTTTCATACGCATCAGCTCCAGGTTTGTGGCTTGAGCAACTTTAACTTTATTGATTAAAGTTGGTTCTATGCGTATACTTGATATCATCGCACTCGTTCCTGCATATGATCTTCTACTCAACGTGTTAGCTACCACGTTTGTTTTTCCAGGATGGTATTGAATAGTGTGGTCGTAATCTTTCAACAGCTCGAGCCAACGTCGTTGCCGCATGTTGAGTTCTTTTTGAGTGAAGAAATATTTGAGGCTTTTATGGTCTGAATATATCTCCACTTTCTCCCCATATAGATAGTGCCTCCAGATCTTTAGCGCGAAAATGACTGCTGCCAACTTTAGATCATGAGTAGGATAATTCCTCTCATATTCTTTAAGTTGTCGCGAGGCATAGGCTATAACTTTCCCACGTTGCATGAGAACACATTCTAGTCCTTTGCCTGAAGCATCGCTGTAGATAACAAATCCATCCGAACCAGATGGTATGGTCAAAACAGGTGCCAAAATGAGTTTCTTCTTAAGCTCTTGAAAACTGTTCTCGCATTCTTCGCTCCATACGAATTTGATATCTTTCCGAGTTAGCTGAGTTAACGGGGTAGCGATTCGAGAAAACCCTTCCACGAATCTCCGATAATAACCAGCTAAGCCCAGAAAGCTTCGGTCACCGTCTTTGGTTGCTCCCAACTTTGTATTGCTTCAATCTTCACCGGGTCAACATATACTCCATGTTTTGACACCACGTGTCCTAGGAATGCTACTTCCTCAAGCCAGAACTCGCATTTCTTCAACTTAGCATATAACTTATTTTCATGCAGCCTTTGGAGTACCAGCTTCAAATGGTGCTCATGATCTTCACGGCTTTTGGAATATATGAGGATGTCATCAATAAAGACAACAACGAACTGATCCAAATAATCCTTGAATACTCGATTCATCATATCCATGAAAGCCGCAGGAGTATTAGTTAATCCAAAAGACATGACTAGGAATTCATAATGCTCGTACCGAGTTCTGAAGGCAGTCTTCAGAATATCCTCAGTTTTAACCTTCAGCTGATGATATCTAGAACGGAGATCGATCTTTGAAAAGAATTGTGCTCCTTGTAACTGGTCAAACAGGTCATCAATACGAGATAGCAGATACCTATTCTTGATAGTGACATGGTTTAATTCCCGGTAATCAATACAAAGTCGCATACTCCCGTCTTTCTTTTTTACAAATAAAACAGGAGGACCCCAAGGAGATGTACTAGGACGAATGAAACCAATGTCCAACAACTCCTGTAGTTGGACCTTTAACTCCTGAAGTTCAATAAGTGCCATTCGATATGGGGTTTTAGAAATGGGCTTTGTACCATGTTCAAGATCAATAAAGAATTCAACTTCACGTTATGGGGGTAGACCGGGAAGTTCTTCAGGAAATACGTCAGGAAAGTCAATAACAACAGGAATATTATTCAAATATGACGTGTCTTTATTCAAATCCATAACATGGGCTAAGAAAGCTTGACATCCGTTTTTTAATAAACGAATAGCTTTATGACTTAATATAACAGTGATTGATTTTAATGGCTTAGTTATTTGAATTCGCATAACAGGTTGGTTAGGAATATGAAAACTAACAACCTTACGAAAATAATCAATTTTGGCATAATGAGTAGTTAACCAATCAATCCCTAAAATCACATCAAAAGCAAGTATCTTTAAAGAGATAAGGTCAACAGGTAAGGTGATGGTGCCAACTTGGATCAAACAAGATTTATAAACAGTGGATGTGATGAAAGTTTCTCCTAACGGAGTCTCCACAGATAAATCAAAGTCTAACTTCTCCGGAGTCAAGTTTAAACGTTGATCACAAGCAGGAGAAATAAATGAATGGGTAGCACCGGTATCTAGCAAGGTATAAACTTCGCATGAATTTATGATTAGCTTACCCGTGATCACCTCGTTTGGGTTCCTCGCATGTTGACCAGTCACGACAAACGTTCTTCCAGGAACCGTTGACTTTGACTTTTCTGGGATAGCTTTTTGAGTCACCATCCCCGCTGGACTTGGTTTCGCTACAGTGCAATCTTGAACGATATGTCCTTCCTTTCCACAATTATAACATACCTTAAAATATTGTGGGCAGTTTGGGCTGATATGTCCTTCTTTTTCGCACTTATAGCATATAACCGGTGGTCGTTCTCCTCCCTTAGAACTAGTTGTTGCTGGTGTTGACGTCTTCGTATTGTCATTGTTGAATCTCCTCTTTTTAAAATCTCCTCCCGACTCGCTTCTTCTATTTTTATAGCCACGATTACCACCAGAGTGGTTGCCGTTCTTGTCTATATTTTTCTTTCTCCGCTGGTTATCATTGTTCTGATGACTGCTGTCACCGATATGATCCTGGTTGTGGTCCCTCGGTTGACCGTACTCGTTATCTCGCTCTAATAATTGAGCCCTGTTGACAATATCTGAATAGAGAGAAAATTTATGAGAAATGAGATATTGACGTATGTCGGGTTTCAAACCTCTCAGAAACTTTCGCGTCATACGTTCCTCATTCTCCACCAAATGAGGTGCAAACCTAGACAACTCTGCAAACTTCGCCTCGTATTGGGACACCGTCATGTTATTCTGCTCCAGTCTAATAAACTTTACCTCCTTCATATGACGAATACTTTCAGGAAAGTACTTGTCATTGAACAGTTTTTGAAATGTCTCCCAAGACATGCTGAGTGCGGCTGGATGGGTACGCTTCACAAACTCCCACCAGTAGTCTGCCTCGCCACGGAACATAAATGTGGCGAATGGAACCTTCTGTTCCTCCGTGCATCCTAAGACATCGAATATCTTGGTAATTTGCTTGACCCACATTTCCGCCATGATCTGATCCGACTTTCCCTTAAATTCTGGTGGTCCCAATTCTTTGAACTGCTTGGCTGTGACAAACCGTGAATTGCTATCATTTCCTCTTGTATTTTGAACAGGAGTCTCCCTCGTCTGGTTTTGCATGAATTGCAAAAAGCTTCTAAACATCCCATCGTTCATCATCTGCTCATTGGTGTTGTTCAAATGAGGAACATTGTCAGCCTGTTGAACGTTCTCCTTGTTGGTGAGCACATGTGTCTCCACGGTCGCATTTACTCCACTGTTAAGATTCTCAGTCGACATTCTCAAATACTGCCATAAAACAAGGGTTAATTAAATAAATTAACAAATCACATAATACCCCTATATTATGACCGACCAACAAATAAGCTTAGGTAGGATACACTAGCGAAGGATTTACTCGTCTCTCCCCTCCTAGTTCTATTCTCTGATCTCCGCCAGAGATCATATCCCTAAGCTCTGATACCAACTGTGACGCCCCCAAAATAGGTATACAACACCCATTCTGAGTCGCCAAATACATGGTACAGAAACAACTACATCTTTATTATTACAACATAAGAACTGTGAGTTTAAATATAAATATTGTCATCTAGACAATATCCACACTCAAATAAGTTCTCATTACAATTATTGATACATTATTTCACAAAAATGGTGAGGACTACTAAAATAACTTCTAGAACCATTATTCCATACCCCAACTAGTACTCGCTACATTCTCGCATCCTGAGAAAAATGGAACAAAAAGGAAAAGGGTGAGCTCAACTAGCCCAGTAAAGAACATTATGACTAAGATAATACAGAACAAATTATCGTTAGTCTTCAACAGGGAAAAATCTAATAGAATACAATAGACAACAAGTTTTAAATCAATATTCGCAGCGGAAAATAATAATTCATAGAAGAGTTACGTAGAGAATGAAATCTACTACTATCTATGAATTTAAAAGTCCATCATCAATATTTTATCCCTGTAACATCAGTCAATATTCATCTTTGCACTACAAGCCAAAGATATTCATCAGTTGGTCATGTTCATCTAAACACCTGTTCATCTTTGCACTACGGACTAAAGATATTCATCAGAAATCATTCATCTTTGCACTACAGGCCAAAGATATTCATCAGAAATCATTTAGGACTGAGGATGATGAAAAATATATTTTAAAGAAAACGAATCCAGTGAAATAAAAGAATATATATTAATGATTCATATTTCAGCTATTCCATATCTAAAAATACCTCATAAATAATCATAGTGGAGTAAAATTTAAGAATGATCAAAACATGGATACAATCAAAGCTAGTATCCATAATAGATATTTTGGACGAAAAGAAGAAAATTTTATTTTTCGGTGAATAGTGACTCGTGAATAGTAACTCGTGAATAGTAACCCCGACATAAAAAAGTTCCAAATTTGATAAAAAGTTCCAACCAATATTTTGGCACAATGATATTGAAGAAATAATATCATTTACGAAGAAAATAACATCCCTTACCTCAGCAAAATAGTACTTCTGGTTGGAATATCAGATATAGTGCTGAAGGAACTTGCACCGTATAGCAACACTCAAAGTATACTCACAAAATACGCTCGATATTATAGAGAAAGAAAGAGAGAAATCTTTAGTTTCTGGTGTGATTTTCAATTCTAACCTAAGCACCCTATTTATAGGAAAATGCTTAGAACACCAAAGCAGAAAATTTAATAAAATATTAATATATATATTAAATTTTCCTACGCACACTACACCAGACCCAAGCATCAGCCATCAACTCACAAAAAATAAAAAAAAACATTTTTCTTAATTAAAATAATTAAAACTTTCAAAAATCAATTATTTCAGAATTTCAGAACTTCAATAATTCATAATAAATAGCCCTATTATTAGAAAATTCGAATCTCACGGCTTTGTATAGAAAATTCAATTCTCTACAAATTTGCAGAAGAAAGTTTTTCCAAATTACAAACAGAAATTGACCGAAATTCATAAACGGACGATTTTACATGCTATAATCAAATTTCAGTCAAGAAATGAGCCTACAGACATGTTTAACATGTTTTAAATAACTTTTGCAACAAAAATATTTTTTCTCCTCATATACTTATATATCCCACATTCATTATAAAAATATCATCATTATTATATTATAATAATATAATAAAATATTATTTTATCAG
Source organism: Panax notoginseng (assembly GCA_016801055.1). NCBI lineage: Eukaryota > Viridiplantae > Streptophyta > Magnoliopsida > Apiales > Araliaceae > Panax > Panax notoginseng. The sequence goes on along the minus strand of CM029014.1, from coordinate 217,031,144 downwards.
TAAAGATAAAATATCGATTTTTAACAATTGTCACTTAAATTTTTTTTTTCCATCTATATCCACATAAAATAAATATTTTCCTCATCATATAAATTAATAATTAATTATTCACAAATAATATTACAGAATCACAGTACTGGCAACCAGGCCGTTCCTAGGAAAGAGGAGGCTTTCCAATAAGGATTTTTCCTTACTGGCGCGCAATTAGGTGACCAAACCTCTCCTTAGATAGAACTTTCTAGACATTGTCAATAATATTATCTAATAATATTATTCGGATAATATGAATTATTGCTCCGATAATGGAAAATACTGTGTAGTGACAATTATTGAAACAACAGTAATATAAAATATCAACGCAGTAATTATTGAATCAATAAAATAAAATACTGAACAGTAATTACTGTAACCATTATTGAGTAGTGCCTTCTTACGTAAGAATCAATAATTGGTGCAATACAGTGTGCTACTGTGCAACAACGCGTATTACTGTGTTTTAACCACCGGGTATTCTAACAGTATTAACGGTAACAACTACGCCATTATTTATAAACAACTTATACTTGTCATTTTCTTCATGCAATCGCTTTCCGTTATGGGGTCCACAAAAGACTGCGCCGTCGTACGAATATTCTCCGATAGGAAGAATATTCCACGACCAAACGAATATTCCCCGACAACAATGAATATTTTTTAACCACCTGCTTATTTGAAATATTTGCGCATTTTATCCATAAATAATCTCTATAATCAATTTAACCCTTACTATTTCAAAATAATAAATAGATGAAATTAAATTTCATTTATTAATAATTTGGGGTCTTACAACAATCATGACCATTGATGATTACATGAATATCCTTGGCCGTGAGGCAGGGATGATTCGATTTTATTTATTAAGCTGAGTCTCAGCGATAAAGTTCATGAAAAACTTCTAAAATTATAGAAGATAGTAGATTTTATGCTCTACTTGACTCTTCTAATGGATTGCTTATTCCGCTGTAGTTGTTGATCTAAAACTTGTTGTCTATTATATTCTATCAGTTGTTATACTGTTGAAGGCTAAGGATAATTTATTCTACATTATCTTAGTTATAATATTTCTTACTAGGCTAGTTGAGCTCACCCTTTATTTCATTGTTCTCTTCAGAAAATGAGAATATAGCTGGGATGAGTCGAGAAATAGAGTGATGGTCCAGGATAAGTGGCTTTAGTAGTCCTCACTATTCTGTGAAATAATGTGACAATATATGTAATGAGGACCCCATTGAGTGTGGATATTGTCTAGAAGGCAATATTCTTGTTTAAACTCTCAGCTATATTTTGTCGTATTGTACACAACAGTTGTATAATTAAGTTTGTATTTGATTTATGTACCATGCATTTGGCGACTTAAGATGAATGATGTATACTTGTTTTGGGGGCGTCACAATTGGTATCAAAGCTTAGGGATATGATCCCTGACTGAGATGTGAGACAAGAACTATGAGGGTAGAGACGGAGAATTCCTTCGCTAGTATGACCTGCCTAAGTTTATTTGGTATTTAATTGGTTGGTCAGAGTATAGGGATAATATGTGATATGTTAATTAACCCTTGTTTTGTGGTAGTATTTAAAAATGGCATCCAAAAAAGTTGAGATAAGCAATGAAGCACATGAGACTGTTGAGTCACTAACGATCAATACCTAGGATAATGTGCAACAGGAAGACAATAATCCTCAGGTAAACAACAACACCGATCAGATGATGAACGATGGCATGTTCAGAGGCTTTATGCAATTTATACAACATCAGGCGAGAGAGACTCCTGTTCAAAATGCTGGTGGAAACATTGGCAACTCTCGGATGGTCACTGCTAAGCAGTTCAAGGAGCTGGGACCGCCGGAGTATTTTGGAGAGCCAAAACCACTTAAGGCGGAGACGTGGATAAAGCAGATCACCAAGATATTTGATGTCTTGGGATGCTTCGAGGAGCAAAAGGTTCCCTTTGCCACCTTTATGTTGCAAGTAGATGCAGATTACTGGTGGGAATCTATAAAGCGTACTCAACCTGTCGCACTGAAGATGACTTGGGAGAAGTTCCAAGAATTATTCAACGACAAGTACTTTTTCGAAAGTATTCGGCACATGAAGGAGGTGGAGTTTATCAAGTTGGAGTAAAACAGTATGACCGTGTCGCAATACGAGGCTAAATTTGCGGAGTTATCCTGGTTTGCATCCCATTTGGTCGATAATGAGGAGCGAATGACGCGAATGTTTCTAAGAGGTTTGAAACCCGAAATACGTCAATACCTTATTTCTCACAAATTGTGTTTGTATTCAGATGTAGTGAATATGGCTCAATTATTGGAGCGCGATAATGAGCCAGCCCAACGAAAGGATAACGAGCAACAACATGATAATAATCGTACCGGTGACAACGGCCATCGGAACAATGATAACCATCGTGGGGGAAATTATCATGCCAAGAATGGTAACCACTTCGGTGGAAATCATGGCCAAGATAATAGGAGTGGAAATTTCAAGAAGAGAAGGTTCAACAACGATGGAAAGACAGTAGCACCAACACCAATTTTCAAGGAAGGAGAACGACCACCAATTGTATGCTTCAAATGCGAAGGGGAGGGACATATCAGTCCAAACTGCATGATGCAGTCCAAAGCATGTTACAATTATGGAAAAAAGGTCACCTAACCCGATTTTTTCGTGCACCAAAGTCAAGTCCAGCTGGGACGGTAGCACTAAAGGCAGATATGGACAAAACAAAGTCGGTGGTTTCAGGAAGAGCATTTTTTGTGACTTCTCAAAAAGCGAGTAACCAGAACAAAGTTAGCACGAGTTAGTAAATTATAAATTCTTGCGAAGTTTATACCTTATTAGATACCGGTTCTACCCATTCTTTTATCTCTCTTGCTTGAGCTCAACGTTTAAATTTGACTCTGTAGAAATTAGACTTTGACTTATCTGTTAAAACTTCGTTAGTAGAAACCTTCGTTACCTCCACTGTTTATAAGTCTTGTTTAATTCAAATCGATACCCTCACGTTACTTGTCGATATTATCTCTTTGAAAATACTTGTATTTGATGTGATTTTAGTAATCGATTGGTTAACTACTCATCATATTTTTCGTAAGGTTGTTAGCTTTCATATTCCTAACCAACCTGTTATGCGAATTCAAGCAACCAAACCACTAAAGTCAATCATTGTCATATCAAGCTATAAGTAAAGAGCCCCGAGCCTTTCGCTGGTGACTTCCAAGTCTTGGAAAACACCGAAGCCAGACTTTCTATAGGCGACGTCGTGAATAACGATGACAAGTTGATAAGTATCAATGTGACGTACTATCCAAGTCTTGGATGAGAGTCACAGTTTTGAATGATATTTCTATTGTTAATAAATTTCCTGACGTATTCTTGAAGACTTCTTAGCCTACCCCTAGAGCGTGAAATCGAATTTTGTATTAACCCCAGTACAAAACCCATTTCTTAAACCCTTAAATATTTTTTTTCACCTAGAACGAACGTATTATGCGCCAAAGACGTTGGCTCGAGCTGTTGAAGAATACGAATATACCATTCAATATCATCGTGGAAGAGCGAACGTGGTAGCTGACGCGTTGAGTAGAAGATCGTATGCGGTTACGAATGTGACGTTGTTAACACAAAAACCCATTTTGTATAACTTACAAATGATGAAGATAGAGTTAAAGACTCTAGGGACCCACGTGGTGATATCAACTATACGAGTAGAATCAACTTTAATCAATAAAGTTAAAGGCCGCTCAAGCTACACACCCGGAGTTGATGAATGTGAAGAAGAAGGTTCAAGAGGGCGTTATTCTAGAAGTAAGACTAGATGAAGAGAGGAAATCTCAACCCTTGATTTTATTGGTCTATTTAAAATCCTCGATCGAGTAGGAACTGTGGCCTATAGACTCGCTTTACCGCCAAGTATATTGCGTGTTCATAATGTTTTTCACGAATCGATGTTACGTAAATATGTGGACGACCCAAACCATATTATTGAATTAGAACTAGACGAGATAGCTGAAGATTTAACATATGAGGAGATACGTGTTAAAATCTTGGATAAGAAGGATCATATTCGACACTCAAAGGTTATACCTCAAGAGTTAGAATTTAAAATGAAGTTAAGGTATCCTTACCTCTTCGGCATACCAGGTATGTACGTAAATTTTGAGGGTGAAATTTCATAAGGAGGGGAGATTGTAAGACCCCGAATTTTATGAAATGAAAGTATTCAATTTTTTTATAATTATTATTTTTTCGTAAATGGTTAAATTGATAAAAGGTTAAAGTTAAGGGTGATATGTGAAATTTTTTGCAAAGTATACAAGTTGTTATAAAATATTCGTTTGGTCGGAGAATATTCTTTTTGTCGAGAAATATCCGTACAACGACACAATCATTAGTAGACCCCACAACGGAAGTATTGTCGTAGTAAGAAAACGACAGAATTATTATTTTATAAAAATAACGGCGAAAGTATTACCGTTAAAACTGTTGAATTACCCGATAGTAAAAGTACAGTAATACGCGTGGTTGCATAGTAGTACACGGTATTGATTATTGATGCTTACGTGAGAAGTCACTCAGTTATACTCAATTATTGCTACAATAATTGTTGCATCATATCTCTCATATTATTGATTCAATTATTGTCACAGTATCATCTGCACAATATGTTATATTATTAAATCAATAATTGAGACGACAAAGTTATTCATATTATTATTTGTAATATTGATAATGTCTAGAAGTTCTGTCAAGGAGAGGTTAAATAATCTAATTGCGCGCAAATAGGGAGAAATCCTTATCGGAAAGCCCCCTCTTTCCTGGGAACAGCCTGGTTGTTAAATATTGTGAGTTATAATATTAATGATGAATAAGTTCGTGCTGATTAAAGATGAAATTGATAGTTCTATTGTGTGAGAATTATTAGTGTTAGTAGAAATCGACATTTATTTTGATGACAATTGATGTCTGGAGGTTATATTGACCAATCGGGTAATTTATCGGATAAATGAGCAATTAATTGCTATTAAATCACATGCTTATAACTATGTGTTCACATGTGTATACTATTGATTCACATGATTTACTATTAGGAGAGTTGGTGCAAGATTGATAATACTTACATGACTAAATTAAAAATTGAGGTATACATGAAGGTACTATACTATAATTAATTTTTTCACATGTTTAGAACTATTGAGTCACATGATTTACTATTGATTCACATGATTTACTATTAGGGGAGGTGGTGCAAGTTTGATAATACTTGTAGGATTAAATTAAAAATGAAGGAAAAGAGGGAGGTATTATACTGTAATATTTTGAGCCCCAAAATGTGCAATTATTAAAACTATATTTTTCTATAAATAGAAGCTCATTCTTCCTTCATTTCTCACCAATTCACTAAAGCTATAGAGCAATTATTATAGAGAGAAATTATAAAGAGAAAGAAGAAGAGAAGTCTGCTACCTCACTATTCCAGTATCCAGTTTTCTTCTAAGGTAAGGGGTATTATTTCTTTCGTATTCATGAAAAGAGCTATTGTTATTCCATTCCTTATTATTCTGTTGGAATAACCTGTATACGCGGACTACCGTATACATGGTGAAATTATTTTGTTATTCCATTCTTTATTATTCTGTTGAAATAACTTGTCTGTGTGGATTACGCATGACCTGGTTCTCTTCTTTATTATTCTGTTGGAATATCCTGTCTGTGCTTATTACGCATAACCTGGTTCCATTCTTTATTATTCTGTTGGAATATCCTGTCTGTGCGGATTACGCATGACATGGTTTCGTTATTTATTATTCTGTTGGAATAACATATCTGTGCGGTCTATCGCATGCCTGGTGAATTCTTCTGTTATTCCATTCTTTATTATTCTATTGGAATAACCTGTCTACGCGGACTACCGCATGCATAGTGAATTCTTCTGTTATTCCATTCTTTATTATTCTGTTGGAATAACCTGTCTATGTGGATTACCACATGCATGGTGAATGGTCATTCGTATATTCCGTATGGGGGGAAAAAATTAATTTGCAGGTTCATATATTCTATTATACTCAGTTGGTTACAGTTTTGGCTTCTATACTCCTTGAAATTAGTAGAATATCACGGATATTTGCGCTTCATCCAGTATCTTTTCATGGAAATATTTTTCTGAGCATTCTTTAATTTTACTCCACAAAATAGTATCATGTTGACAATTTGGACGTTATTGATTTCTAGATAAATTAAATTATAATCTTTAAAATTTATCTTGAACTTGTTTTATTGAATTATTATGTCATTGTCATCATCCTCATGCTTATATTGTGATGAAAGTCATCTTTGGCTTACGTGCATAGATGGACTTGGTATGATTATGACAAGGGATTATTCGGTATAATCATGAACATAATGTGACGAATGATGTGGTGAAAGTTCTCATTTTCCTGTAGTTCATTGATGGACAGTTCTTGGTATGATTATGACAAGGAATTATTCGGTATAATCATGACCATTGATGATTACATGAATATCCTTGGCCGTGATGCAGGGATGATTCGATTTTATTTATTAAGCTGAGTCTCAGCGATAAAGTTGATGAAAAACTATTAAAATCATAGAAGATAATAAATTTTATGCTCCACTTGACTCTTCTAATGGATTGGTTATTCCGCTGCAGTTGTTGATTTAAAACTTGCTATCTATTGTATTCTATCAGTTGTTATACTGTTGAAGGCTAAGGATAATTTATCCTACATTATCTTAGTCATAATATTTCTTACCGGGCTAGTTGAGCTCACCCTTTCTTTCATTGTTCTCTTCAGGAAATGAGAATATAGCTGGGATTAGTCGGAAAATAGAGTGATGGTCCAGGATAAGTGGCTTTAGTAGTCCTCACTATTCTGTGAAATAGTGTGACAATAAATGTAATGAGGACCCCATTGAGTGTGACTATTGTCTAGAAGGCAATATTCTTGTTTAAACTCTCAGCTATGTTTTGTCGTATTGTACACGACAGTTGTATAATTAAGTTTGTCCTATTTGATTCGATAAATGACAACTCAGTAGTCCTTGGCCAAGGCAGAATGAAATTAAAAAAGAGTTTCTAATTTGTATTATTTGGAGTTGTGCATTTAAGGATCGAAATACATATAATTAAATAAAATAAGACTTGACAGTAATTTCATGTCTTATATTTAATTGGGACTTTGTATGGTGGAAGGATTTAATTGTACGGTAACTAGTAACTCAAAGGTTCTTTTATGATTAATGTTGAAATCTATATTATCTGAAAAGTCGTTGATCGCTAGGCTAGGGAGGCTTATCCCTATTGTAGAATAAATATTATTTATTTAAATAAATTAATAGTTTAATTTATTTATTTAAATAAGATTAGAATTGTTCTAATTGATTTATTCACAACCGGTTTAATATAGAAAATCTAAAGGGTCACACCATAAAAGAAAGAATAATTATTTAAAAAATTAATGGCATAATCGTAATAATAAGTTAAGTATATTTAATTTAATCTATGGTGATAGAATAAATTAAATAGCTTAATATTTATTATTTAATATTTTAGAAATATTAAATATAAATTAATAAGAGCAGTCTTATTATTATTATTACTATTATTATTATTTAATTTCTAAAAGAGTTTGAGAATTAATTAATAAAAGTACTCTCATTTATATCCTAATAAGATTAGGATGCTAATTAATTAAAAGAGTTTAATTAATTATTCCTAATAAGATTGGGAGCCTAATTAATTAAAGGAGTTTAATTAATTTAAATAAAACTCAATTCCTTAATTCTTAAGGAGGGCTGTCCACATCTATAAATAAGAGGAGTCTTATTTTGGGTGGGGTTGTCGACACTTTCAAAAACACGTGAATACGTAATTCCAATAGTTGGGAGAGTATGCTCCTTTTCTATGAGAGATAGAAAAACTAGAGTTTTGTCAAATACCCATCTTCTTGAAGTTTTGTTCTTCTTTGGTGGATCACCTCTAGAGGCCAAACACTTAGATGGCTAACGTTGATAAAAGAAAGGAACCAAACCAGGTGGATTCAAGTTGAACACGAAAAGATTTGGAGGTGAACTCATACCTGAGGAAGCTCGAATCTTCAAGGGTATGATTATTGTTCTTTATCTTTTCGTTTAATTAATAATTATGCATAAAGGATGATACGGGTATATGGTTTGTAAAATTTTTAAAATCTGATTTTTCACGTTTCCGCTTATTTTATGCAATTTGATTGCGTTCATGAATATTACAAACTCAACAATGATATTAGAGTCAAACCTTTATGCGAATTATTAATTATTCAGAATTGATATGTTTATTGAACAAATTTTTTGGACATAATTTTGTTATATAGAATTTAAAAAAAAGAAAAAAAAAAAAAAAAGAAAAAGTAAAATCGCGAATCTCTTTTTGGCTGAATCCGTGGTTAACTGATTTAGTTTTACAAAAAAGGTAACATGATTCCTTTATTTAATATAATGGTATATATATATATATATATATATATATATATATATATATATATATATATATATATATATATATATATATATATATATATATATATATCTAATGCTTCAGGAATCTTCAAGGGATTAACTTTTGAAAAATTAAAATAAGGTGATTCCTTTTAAAAGTTTCAGGTTATTCCTTTTAAAAGTTTCGGTTATATATATAATATATAATATATCAAGAACGACGGTTATATATATATATATATATATATATATATATATATATATATATATTTTTAATTATTTTATAATTAAAATAAAAAGTTTATTTTATTCTTAAAATAAAATATTTAGTTTAATATTAAAATAAAAGAGTTTATTTTAATCTTAAAATTGAATTTCATGCTAACTAATTGGAGTTGAAATTGGATTCCATATTTTTTTTAAATAAAGAAGTTTATTTAGATATGAAATAAGGTTTCATATTATTCAAAATAAAAGAGTTTATTTGTGAATAGGAAAGTGAATCTGTTTTTCCTTAAATAGAGGAGTTTATTTAGATATGTAATAAGATTTTGTGACAACCCCAAAATAGGTCCATTTCACCCAACCTATTCTGAGTCGCCAAATACATGGTATAGAAAATAACTACAACTTTATTACAATAATTGTCGTGCAAAATACAACAACACATATGTTGTGAGTTTGGATACAAATATATACCAAATGTGACTCATGTCCCAACCGTGGACAACACCTCACAATGACATCTTACATAAAGGTATAGTCAATAACTGTTTTAGAAATTAGAATATTTGGGAAATGCTCAAGAAAACCTTCGTACATGGGAGGCCATGCTTCTAGGTTATGATAGATATCATATGACCACAGAATTACTATCATATTCTTCCCAATGGTGAGTCTTCTCTTGACTTATCATTATCTCCACTGTCTCTAATTGAGAATTATACTTCAAACAAATACCAAGATTGTAATTCTGTAATGTAGCACACCTAGAGGGGGGTGAATAGGTGTAAATACTTATAAGTGATCTATAGTGGCCAATTTTTGAAGTTTACTATAACAGGCTATAATCGGACGATCTAACCCTGTCCGTATTAGTTATATTCTTAGACTGTTATAAACGGACAGCTAATACCTGTCCGTATTAGTATAAAATTACTCCAACAAAAACCAAACTCAGCAGAATATAAAGCTTAAAAAAAACAGAAACACGAAAAATAAATCACACCGAGATTTTTTACATGGTTCAGCCCCTATCCTCTAGTCTAGTAGCCTAATCCACGTCCAATCCCAACTAGGATTGGAGACTCACTTTATTAAAATAATACTCAGCAATTACAAATTAAATAACTCCCTGTTTACAACGACGATCGATTGGACACCTCTGCCCCTTTTGCACCTCTGCAACACCTCTCACCTCTGAGACTTTGATAGCTTCGTTGTACAGACTGAATATTACTAAAATAAAAAACCCCAAGCCAACCTAGACTTGTACTATGGTTACAATAGATATAAATAAGGAATACAAGAACACTGTCTAAAAGAGTGATATGATAATTTGTGTGTATCTCTGATAGTATCCTTGAATTTTCTGTTCTGCAGTCTTGTATCTTTCATGAAGCCGAGTAAACCATATAAATACAGAAGAGAGCAACGGCTATGACTGCAAGTAACGTTCCAATTCATCCAGCAACGTACGGCTATTACTTTGAAATAGGAGATAAACAATTAGTAATAACATCTTCTTTAGATAAGGGAATATTGCTATGAAGTAGTCAATTAGAATCCAAAGACTATTTTGAAAGAGTCCAAGTGTTGGCATGCATCCTTAAAACAATTGCGGTTCCAACTTGAATAAGAGTCCTTAAATATACCAATTCCTAAAAACATCTCCAATACACGCCAATTGGTATAACACACATATATATATATATATATATATATATATATATATATATATATATATATATATATATATATTAAAGTACTCCAATTCATAACCTGCAGAGTCCTTTTGTGAGCTAGCATATAAAGTGTTTTATCCATGCAATACATGCAATAACCCATGCAAACTAATATATATTTATATAATTAATATGCACAAAAATATTTGACTTAACATGACTCAATTAGATTATAAACCAATATAAAATCAATTTAGCCCATATAAACATTGTCATCATTAAAACCTTAGAGTATATATATTACTAATATTCTCCCCCTTTTTGATGATGACAATATATATATATATATATATATATATATATATATATATATATATACACACTCCCCCTAAATATATGGCTCCCCCTTAATTTAGGCAAAAAATCTTTCAACATGGCATGGCATGTATATCAAATATCACATATTAGTTGCATGTATATGACCTAAAGTATGCCAGTAAAGAAGAAACCAACATATTCAAATATCCAGATTCCAAAATATTCAAAACATATCCAAATTAGTAACATATCCTACCAAATATCCTAAACATATCCAAATTCAAATTAGTAACATATCCTGCCAAATATCCAAAACCAACATAACAGAGCCCCAAAATCTCTCCCCCTTTGACATCATCAAAAAGGAGAAATTAATTGTCTTCTTTATCAGTCTCAAACAACCCATCTTCAATCTTCTTAGACAAATCCTTGAATTTCACATCTAAGGATTCAACCTTTTCAGTAACTGTGAGTACTCTATCGGATAAGGAATTGAGTGAAGCTGAAAAATTATGCATGAGTTCAAGCATTGTGTCGAATTTGGAATTCATATCAGTAACAAGTTGAGAAAGTTCTGAATTTGGAGAAATAGGAGGAATTGGAATAGAATGAGTAGTAGGAGAATGAGAAGGAGAAACAGTAGGAGCAGTAGGATCAGGAATATCCTCTTCAATGGCCCAAGATAAAATATTGTCAGCCCCAATTTTGAGTTTTGAATTTTTAAACACCAAGTCATCAATTACTTCAGTTAATTGAATAACGTCTTCATTCTCAAACGATATATCAAAATGGGTAAATATTTTTGTCAAAAATCCACCATATGGAAAACATTTAGATTTAGTTTTGACACAACTTTCCATATGATTTATCATTAAAAGAGCACAATTAAATTTTGTTTTTGACAAAATGAGGGATGACACTATTAAATCTTGATAAGTCATTTCGGACCTACCACCAGTGCGAGGAATAAGATTTGCACGAATAAGCTTATGAATCACACTATTTAATGGAGTTGTTTCAAGAACTGTAGGTAGAGAAACAAACTCAGAAGTGGGACAATCTTTAACTATCCTCAACTGTTGCAGAACAGATAAGTTTTCAAATTCCAGTGGCCCTTTGAGAGTGAATGGGGATGGGCCAGTGCAAGGGATGTCAAACAAAATACCTAGTAAAGCAGAGTCTATTAACAGAGTTTTGTTTTGCACAAAAGCTTGAATTTGATTATGGGCAACAGACAAATTCCCATAAAATTGTTTAATTAATTTGGGATAAGCAGATGTTGGGGGAAATAGCAAACTAGATAGACCAATGTGATTAAAAAGTTCAGTAACCCCAATTTTATGAAAAAGAACAGGGTCAACGGGTTTGCCATACACAATGGGTTTATTCACCATTATTTTCTGAAATTGATTTGCAAATTTGTTGGATCGAAAAACAATAATGAGTACTAGAAATAGAATTGGAAATGGGTATACTCACAACAACTTGGTTTTTACCCTTAGATGTTTCCCTTGTCTTCTTCATCTTCTTTGAAGAAGTTCCCAAATCAGAGACCATCTTGGACAAATTTCGGTCTAGGAAACGTTTATCTCGCAGTCCCTTTGATGAAGAAGCTTCGTTTTGAAGATCCAATTCTGGAGAGCCCAAAACTGTCGCCTGAGAGCGTTGTAGCGGCTGACGTCCGGTATTAAAGATAAACCCACCCCTTGTTTTGGCCATTTTTATGGAGATTAATGAGAAAGCTTGAAGGAGAAAGGGAGAAGAATAAACCTAGGTTGGTGAGAGAAGAAAAAGAACGTAATAGGAGAGACAGAAAAAAAATACGTGAAAGATCAAGAGAAGATGAAGAGTTTTTGTTAAAAAAAAAATCTCTGGTAGTACAGATAGTAGAGAAGAAAAAAATAACGAAAAAATAAAAATAAAATAGAAAACAGAGTACTAAAAGGATTGAGACACTGATCAGTTTAGAATTTGGTCCAAGAAGAATGGGAGATGGAGAGTTTATTTAAAAAATGGAAACAGGTAAGTACCGAAAAAAAATATTCCCGCTCAAAATCTAATATAACAAATACCAATCATACCCCTGAAAATATCAATTTTATCCTTACGTAAATAAGATCAGAATGATAATTTCACATAAAAAAATAATCCTAATATAATTTTTATAGCATATAATAAACGGAAATAACTATATATATATATATATATATATATATATATATATATATATTTTTTTAAATATTTTTTTTTAATTATTATTATTATTATTTTAAAATCTAACCACATACAGACATTCCAAGTTCTCTTCTCAAAGTGCAAAAACGTTCTTCACTTAAAGGTTTTGTAAAAATATTTGCCAATTGATGTTCAGTAGGGACAAATACTAATTTAATTAATCCTTTAGCAACATTATCTCTTAAAAAATGATGTCTCACTTCAATATGCTTAGTACGAGAATGAAGCACAGGATTTTTTGAAATATCAATTGTACTAGTATTGCACACATAATAGACACATTTTCACATATCACATTAAAATTATGAAGAGTTTGAATCATCCACAAGATTTGTGAACAACAACTACCTGCCGCTAAATATTCACCTTCTGTAGTAGACAAGGCAACTGATGTTTGCCTTTTGCTGTGCCAAGCCACAAGGCTTTGTCCTAAAAATTCACAAGCACCACTTGTGCTTTTTCTATCAACTTGGCACCCTGCATAATCTGCATCTGAATATCCAATTAATTCAAAGCTAGGAGATACAGGATAGAATAAGCCAAAATTAATTATACTAGATAAATATTTAAATATTCTTTTTACCGCTTTAAGATGAGATTCTTTCGGTTGAGCTTGAAATCTAGCACAAAGGCATACACTATACATAATATCTGGTCTTGATGTAGTTAAATAAAGTAAACAACCAATCATACCTCGATACATTGTCACTTCAACATCTTTACCTGTAGCATCCGCAGTAAGCTTGATGGTAGTGCTCATTGGTGTTGACTTTGGTTTGGTATTTTCAAAACCAAATCTCTTTAATAACTCCTTTACATACTTGGATTGGTGAATGTGAATCCCTTCAATGGATTGTTTAATTTGAAGCCCCAAGAAATAGTTTAATTCGCCCATAAGGCTCATGTCAAACTCATTATGCATACATTGGGAAAACCACTCACACAAAGAGTTAGTAGTAGCTCCAAAAATTATGTCATCCACATAAATTTGAACAATTAATAAATCTTTATTTTTGGTTTTAATAAAAAGAGTCGAGTCAATCTTACCGCGATTAAAACCACTTTTTAATAAAAACTTGCTTAGTCTTTCATACCAAGCTCTTGGAGCTTGTTTTAATCCATACAAAGCCTTTTTTAATTTAAACACATGATGTGGATATTTTTCATGTTCGAAACCGGGAGGTTGTTTAACATATACTTCTTCATTTAAGTAACCATTTAAAAAAGCACTTTTCACATCCATTTGATATAATTTAAATTGTCTAAAGCATGCATAGGCTAATAAAATTCTTATAGCTTCTAACCTTGCAACAGGGGTAAAGGTTTCTTCATAGTCTATACCTTCCTGTTGATTATAGCCTTGAGCTACCAATCTGGCTTTGTTTCTTGTTATAACACCATTTTCATCTAATTTGTTTTTGAAAATCCATTTTGTACCAATAATAGATGCATTTTTAGGAGGCTTAACAAGATCCCATACCTGACATCGTTCAAATTTGTTTAACTCTTCCTGCATGTCGATTGTCCAATTTTCATCTTGAATTGCTTCCTTGGCATTTTTTGGTTCAACTTGAGAAAGAAAGGCTGAAAATGCACAATAATTCCTTGCTTTCCTTCTTGTGTTCATCCAAGTGTCAGGATCTCCAATAATCAAGTTTGGAGGATGATTTCTCACAGTTCGAGTTGATTTAGGAAGCTTTGCAGTGGTCATTTGTTCGTTGGATTCAAATTGTGGTATGTCACATTCTACATCAGTATATTCGTCTGAGTTTTCTTCTAAATTGGACGGGTCTGGCTGTCCGTTTATAGGTGTCTTCATGTCTAAGTGTTCTACTAAAACGGACGGGTCAGGCTGTCTGATTTTAGCTGTCTTTCCTTCTGATTCGGACGGCTTAGGCTGTCTGATTTCAGCTGATTTTCCTTCTGATTCGGACGACTTAGGCTGTCCGGATTTAGCAGTTTGGCTTTCACGACTCAAATTATTATTTCCTGCAGAATCCTCATCTTTCGACGTATCATAGTTAAATTCATCAAATATTACATGCACTGACTCTTCAACCTTTGATTTATCAAGATTATAAACCCTATATGCCTTACTATGTACTGAATAACCAAGAAAAATAGATTCAGTTGATTTTGCATCAAATTTTCCAAGATTACTATTAGTATTTAAAACAAAACATTTAGCACCAAACATTTTAAAATAATTAATATTAGGAATCCTTTTGTTTAGTAACTCATATGGTGTTTTCAATAAAATGGGTCTAATCAATACTCTATTTAGAATGTAACATGCAGTACTTACAACCTCTGCCCAAAATTTTTTAGGCAGTTTACTTTCTTGAAGTAACGTTATTGCAGTTTCTTGAAGAGTACGATTTTTGCGTTCCACTACACCATTTTGTTGTGGTGTTCTTGGTGCAGAAAATTCATGTGTAAAAAATTCATGTGTAACACCTTTCTCACTGCAATATGGTATAAAGTCTTTTCCAAATTCACCACCATGGTCACTCCGAATACCAATTAGCTTGAGGCTGTGTTTTGTTTCAACATTCTTTATAAGCTTTTCAAATTCTGCAAAAGCTTGGTCTTTAGTTTTCAAAAATAAAACCCATGCAAATCTTGAAAAATCATCAACAATAACAAAAGCATAATGATTATTTCCTAAGCTAGCATATCTCTCGGGTCCAAACAAATCAAGGTGCAATAATTGAAGAGGTAAAGAAGTTGATACCTGATTTTTGCTGATAAAGGAATTTCTTGCTTGCTTACCTAACTGACATGCATTACAAATTCCTGTCTTTTCATATTTTAGCTTTGGCAATCCTTTGACAAGGTTCTTGGTAGCTAATTTATTAATCAATTCCATATGCACACGTCCTAACCTTCTATGCCATAGAATAGTTTGATCATGAATAGCAGTTAGACAAATATCTTCATTTTGATTTTTCAAAATTAATTGTATAAATATTACCTTCCCTTTGAGCAATTAAAGGAACATTGTGAGAAGCATGAATAATAGCACATTTATCTTTTTCAAAAATTACTTTATGTTCACTATCCATTAGTTGACTTACACTAATTAAATTATATTTTAATCCTTCAACACAATGAACATTATCAATGAAAACCTTACCATTTCCAATTTTACCTTTACCGACGATTTGACATGTGGTGTTGTCTCCAAAGGTAACAGTTCCTCCCTTCTTAGTAGTCAGTGAGATGAATTTAGTACTATCACCCGTCATGTGTCTAGAACATCCACTATCTAGCACCCATTTATGTGATGGTACTTTAGCTTTTAAACACACCTACAAAACAGAGAAGTAGCTCATCGTTTTGGTACCCAAATCTGTTTGGGTCCGGTATTGTTAGTAGCAATTAAATCTCTTTTCTTTACCCACACTTGTTTTATTTTAATTTCATTACAGTTTGTATCAAAATGTCCTTTTAAACCACAATTTTTGCAAGTAACAAAAGGTGAGCAATAAAGAGGCTTGTTCCTTGGTTTATTATTTATTACTCTAATTTTATTAGTAGTGCTTGTAATGTTCTTAACAAGATTGTACCCAATTCCTTGTTTATCTAGACTTGACCTTTGAGCACCTAACATTATATTTAAATTCTCTTCCCCTTGAACAAATTTTGCAAGATCCTTTTTCAATGAAATTATTTCTTCCTCATTATTATTTTGCATGTTTAATATTTTTTCATCATTAAAAGCATCAATACAAGTATCTCTCATTTTCAAACTTTCTTTTAAAACATCATTTTCCTTTTTAAGATCATTAAATTCTTCATTTAATTTGTTTGCACGATTATATAGAATTTTATTATAGTTATCAAGATAATCAATTTTAGCATTTAACTTAGATACTTCACTTGATGTGCAATCTTTAACTATTTCTTGTTTTTCTTCAATTAATGTTTCTACCTCTTTCATTAAATCATTTATCCAATTTTTTATATGAGCATTTTTCTCTTTAATACGAATATTTTCATTCTTTAAAACTAGATAATCAGAAATAGTAATATCACCAAGTTCAGAGTTTTCCTCGGATGATTCTTGATTGCATAATTCAGTGAAACACAGTTGAGCAGTTTCATTTTCTTGCTCTTCATGAGAGGACTCATCATCGCTCCATGTCATTAATGCCTTTCCTTTTGAATTGCTTGCTTTGTTCTTCCTTTTTAATTGGAAACAGTCTCTCTTGAAATGTCCGGGCCTTCCACATTCAAAACAGGTATCTTCTTGTGACTTTTGCTGTGCGTCTTTCTTGTTGTTGAATGACTTGCCTTGAAATTTTGATTTATTCTTCTTTCTAATCAGCTCTCTCAATTTTCGGGACATCATAGCTATTTCTTCATTGGAATCTTCATCATCACCTTCTATGTAGCTTTCAACTTGAAGAGCTAAGGTCTTCCTTTTAGGTCCTTCATCTTCTTCATCATACCTCTTTAGTTGATTTTCGAATTCTTCAAGTTCTCCAAATAGAGTTAGAGTTTCCATCGTGCCGATTGTAGTTGAGTCTTGAAGAGTTGTAACTTTTGGTGCGAACCGTTTGGGCATGACTCTAAGTATCTTTCTATTTATCTCCCTTTGATCAATTTTCCGGCTGAGCATACTTAGAGAGTTCATAAGAGTGAGGAATCTAGCTTGAGGTTTTTTGATAGATTCATTCTTCTCTAACCTGAAAAGCTCATAATCTTGCATTAGCATACTTAATTTGACTTCTTTTACCTTAGTAGTTCCCTCATGGCTCATGATGATTGTATCCCATATTTCTTTAGCAGTGGTGCATGCAGAAACTTTGTCAATTTCAGCTTGAATCATCCCACTTAGTAGTGTGTTCATGGCTTTGGAGTCGTAGGATACCATGTATGATTCATTTGAATCCATTTCCATGAGAGTCTTAGGGTTTCCATCATCATTTCTTGGAATGACAGGGCCATTTTGAACAACCCACCATTCCCATGGGTCTCGTTTAAGATAGATCATCATTCTAAACTTCTAAAAGTTGAAGTTTTCACTTCCGAGCAACAAAGGTGGCCGGCTTGTGGATTGACCTTCTTGAAAACTGAGGTGTGCCATAGGATCTTTCCCTACGACCTGCAAAGATCAATATTAGTAGAGCCTTGCTCTGATACCAAACGTAATTATGTAATGTAGCACACCTAGAGGGGGGTGAATAGGTGTAAATACTTATAAGTGATCAATAGTGGCCAATTTTTGAAGTTTACTATAACAGGCTATAATCGGACGATCTAACCCTGTCCGTATTAGTATAAAATTACTCCAACGAAAACCAAACTCAGCAGAATATAAAGCTTAAAAAAAATAAAAACACAAAAAATAAATCACACCGAGATTTTTTACGTGGTTCAGCCCCTATCCTCTAGTCTAGTAGCCTAATCCACGTCCAATCCCAACTAGGATTGGAGACTCACTTTATTAAAATAATACTCAGCAATTACAAATTAAATAACTCCCTATTTACAACGACGATCGATTGGACACCTCTTCCCCTTTTGCACCTCTGCAACACCTCTCACCTCTGAGACTTTGATAGCTTCGTTGTACAAACTGAATATTACTAAAATAAAAAATCCCAAGCCAACCTAGACTTGTACTATGGTTACAATAGATATAAATAAGGAATACAAGAACACTGTCTAAAAGAGTGATATGATAATTTGTGTGTATCTCAGATAGTATCCTAGAATTTTCTGTTCTGTAGTCTTGTATCTTTCATGAAGCCGAGTAAACCATATAAATACAGAAGAGAGCAACGGCTATAACTGCAAGTAACGTTCCAATTCATCCAGCAACGTACGGCTATTACTTTGAAATAGGAGATAAACAATTAGTAATAACAGCTTCTTTAGATAAGGGAATATTGCTATGAAGTAGTCAATTAGAATCCAAAGACTATTTTGAAAGAGTCCAAGTGTTGGCATGCATCCTTAAAACAATTGCGGTTCCAACTTGAATAAGAGTCCTTAAATATATCAATTCCTAAAAACATCTCCAATACACGCCAATTGGTATAACATATATATATATATATATATATATATATATATATATATATATATATATATATATATTAAAGTACTCCAATTCATAACCTGCAGAGTCCTTTTGTGAGCTAGTATATAAAGTGTTTTATCAATGCAATACATGCAATAACCCATGCAAACTAATATATATTTATATAATTAATATGCACAAAAATATTTGACTTAACATGACCCAATTAGATTATAAACCAATATAAAATTAATTTAGCCCATATAAACATTGTCATCATTAAAACCTTAGAGTATATATATTACTAACAAAGATTATATAGGTAGTGCTCGTAAATATACTCAGCAAGTGGATGAGCACAATCCTGTCTTATGATGACACGAGGTTGTATGTCATTAGATATCTTGTATGATAGTGGTAAAACGCCCTTCCAACGTTGGGTTCGCCTCACCCTAGTTGATTCACCAAATATAACTACTAAATGATGACCACCGTTCTATTCCCCTGTTACCCCCGCTCGACCCAGCTACGCTCTTATTACCTGAAAGGAATTGTGAAGCAAAAGGGTGAGCACAACTAGCTCAGTAAAGAATATCATGACTAAAGATAATTAAATTATCAATAGCCTTCATCAGTAATAAATCAGAGATTTAGAACATATGGTAGATGATAAAAATTTTAACCATAGTTGCAGCGGAACGAGCAATCAATTAGAAGAGTCAAATAGACTATAAAGTCTATTATCTTCTCCATGTTAAAAATCCACCAATAATATTTTATTCTTGTAACATCAATCAACAATTCTGGTCCACAATCATATGAATAACTCATAATCATAATTGTAGTTCTAAATTCCTCTTCTCATCCAGGACGAAGATAATTTTCATCACCTATCTTTACCTGAAACATCAAAGATCATGGCTACACCAAATCACATTTCCTGCTCATAATCATATTAATAAATTCATCTTTGCACTACTGCCAAAGATATTCGCCAACAGTTCATCTTTGCACTACTGGCCAAGGATTTTCAACAACATGTCATCTTTGCACTACGTCCAAAGATATTCATCAACAATTCATCTTTGCACTACAGGCCAAAGCTATTCCTCAACAGTTCATATTTGCACTACAGGCCAAATATATTCATCAACAGTTCATATTTGCACTACAGGCCAAATATATTAATATCTCAAAGAAATATATAATCATTTCAGAATTTATATAAACAATAATTATAACAATGTTGATCATTTCACCTTTGCACTTAAGCTAAAGATATTTAATTATAAATTCAATGGTCATGATCATACCAATCAACAATTCAACTTTGCACTACTGGCCAAAGAGAATCCATAGTCATGATCATACCAATAATTTACCGATCTTTACACTCAAGCGAAAGAGAATTTTAACATCAAGGTTATAAAAATGTTATATATGATAATAAAAATAATATGATCAAAACATAGATTTAATTTCAAGAGCAATATTCATAAATCAACGATAATTTGGTCAGAAAAAGAAACTAATTTTTCTGTGAATAGTAATTCGTGAATAGTAACTCATGAATAGTAACTCGTGAATAGTAACTCGTGATTAGTAACTCAGACATGAAAAAGGTAAAAATTCCACAATAAAATTCATACCAATATTTCGGTATAATGATATTGAAAGAATAATATTTCTTAAGCTTATAAATAATTTATTTAAATTATTTACACTTTACTAATTAATGCATTTAATCATCATAAAATGCCAACTCTTAAAATTTCATCACCAATAACCAAAAGGCAAGCGATATTTCTACAATAATTTTTGATATTTTCACACGCAAAATGTTGCTGTAGATGTAAAAATTATCGCTATAGGATCTATAGCGACACTTTTCGTGTGGAAATATCAAAAACTATTGTGAAAATATCATTTTCCTAACCAAAACCCTCATAAAAAATCTGCATATAACTCATATATGATTCTCAAGCCATAAAATCATATTTTCTAATTTTTTTACTTCACATAACATATTTAATTCATTTACTCATAACTAGACCATTTTCATGAAAAAAATACCAAATCAGTCCTAAAAATATTTCTTTTCTAAGATTTAGCAGAATATAGTCCCATATTGAACATATATTTTTCCCGAAATTTTTAAAATTCATTTACTATTTTTCATATGGCCAAAACCGCCAAATATTTAGACATTTATCATAAATTGTACTTTTATCCAAAAATTTCGAAATTCACAGAGTATACTGATATTATATAGATATACTTTCTATAAAAATTTCATCAATTTTGGAGTTAACCACAAGGAGTTATAAGCGGTTACTTTTAAAACAGTCTTTTCCCGTAAAATTCATAACTCTTAATATATACATCCAAAAATCACTATTTTTGGACACAATTAATAAAACTCATCAAAATATCATTTTAAATTTTTTTAAAATTTTTTGAAGGTCAGAAGAAGTACGAAACATGAAAAACATAATAACCCATTAAAATCCCTTACCTCAAAAGAGCAGTACTTCGGATGAAAAATCGGAGAAAACTTCTACTAAATAGCAACTCTCAAAATATCTAAATACTCTCACAAATATGCTTGATAATATAGAGAGAAAGAAAACTTATTTCAGGTGTATTTTTCAATTCTAACATAAGCACCTATTTATAGGAAAATGCTAGAACGTCATAGGAGACTAAAATATTAAAATATATTATTTTATTTCTTCTTTTCTGTGCATGCCCACATGTTTGATCAGCCACCAGCCATCTTTGAACAAAGCTAGCAGCCCACATGTGTTAAAACACAAGTGGGTCCCACCCATAAATTAATAAAAATTATTTTATCAAAAAATAGTCTTTTTATCATAAAATTTGAATCTCGCGATTTTTTATAGGAAATTCAATTCTCTACAACTTTGCAGAAGAAAGTTTTTCCAAATTTCAAACAGAAATTAACCGAAATCCATAAACGGACGATTTTACAGGCTATAATCAAATTTCAGTCAAGAAATGTGGTCTACCGACACACAAAATATGTGTTAATCATTTAATGCAACAAAAATCCTCTTCCTCCTCATATACTCATATATCCCACATTCATTGTAAAACTATCACCATTATTATATTATTAAATATAATAATAAATTATTTTATCAAAAAAGATAAAATATCATTTTTCAACAATTGTCACTTTAAAAACTTTCTCCATCTATATCCACATAAAATTAATATTTTTCTCATCATATAAATTAATAATTAATTATTCACAAATAATATTACAGAATCACAGTACTAGCAACTAGGCCGTTCCCAGGAAAGAGGGGGCTTTCCAATAAGGATTTCTCCTTACTGGCGCACATTTAGGTGACCAAACCTCTCCTTAGACAGAACTTTCTAGACATTACCAATAATGTTATCTAATAATATTATTCAGATAATATGAATTATTGCTCCGATAATGGAAAATACTGTGTAGTGACAATTATTGAAATAACAGTAATATAAAATATCAACGCAACAATTATTGAATCAATAAAATAAAATACTGAACAGTAATTACTGTAATAATTATTGAGTAATGCCTTCTTATGTAAGAATCAATAATTGGTGCAATACTGTGTGCTACTGTGCAACAACGCGTATTACTGTGTTTTAACCATCGAGTATTCCAACAGTGTTAACGGTAACAACTACGCTGTTATTTGTAAAAACTCAAATTTGTCATTTTCTTTATCCGACAGTTATTCTGTTATGGGGCCCATAAATGGCTGCGCTGTCGTACGTATATTCTCCGACAGAAAGTATATTCCACGACCAAACGAATATTCCCCGACAACAATGAATATTTTATAACCACTTGTGTATTTTGAAAAAAAATTCATATATCACCCTTAACTTTAACATTTATCAATTTAACCATTTACTGAATAGTAATTATAAGAAAAATTGAATACTTTTATTTCATAAAATTTGGGGTCATACAATCTCCCCTTCTTATGAAATTTTGTCGCCGAAATTTACGTACCTGGTATTTTAAAAAGTTGAGAAAACCTTGCTTTTATTTCTGATTCTATCTCCCAGGTCATCATGATTTCTCCATTGCTCATCTCCCGTGGTAACTTCATTTGGGTTCTTCACTTGTTGGGAAGTCATGACAACTGCCATCCCTCGAACTACTCGGCTTTGATTTGTGTGGGGCAGCATTTGCTGTCATCACTACCATTGGAATATACTTTTCTATAGGACATATTCCTCCCTCAACTGCCTCGTCGTACTCCTGATTCATGATCTGAATCATCAATCTTCGATCCATATCGAATTCAGGTTGACCGCTATGTACATGGTACTTCAAAACTTGGTGTTAGGTTCTCCCAATTACTTTTTAAAAAGAGAAATTTATATCATCTATTTTAACCTTCTTAGATCGGACATCTCTTTCCATAATATCCACGTGTCGTGCGGCTTTTGCCCATGCATCACTTATTCTCACTCATTCAGTTTTTTCTTCTTTCAGCTCAGATTCCATCTTTATCATCTTATACTCTGCCAAAGAATGCTTCTGTTCAAGCATCACATATCGGGTAACACAAGCTTGAATTGTTGCATCCTTTTGCTCCACGACCGCCTGCCGTTCTTCAACCTGCTCTTCTAACTCATAAATACGATTTTGAAATTCTACATTTTGATCATATAATACATCTAATAAACTCTCCTCAGGTACCTCTTCTTCCTCTTCTTCCTTACTCTCAGCTGTTACCTCTTCGATTATCTCGGGTGCAACTATCAATTCTTCACTCACCACATGGATATCTCTAATTCCTTCTTCGTCTGACATCACATTATCATGGTTAGTGATTAGAGATATCCACACAGTCTCATTCACTCCATTGTTAGCATTCTCAGCTGTCATTCTCAAATACTGCCATAAAACAAGGGTTAATTAAGCAAATTAACGTATCACATAATATCCGTATATTATGGACTAACAATTAAGCTTAGGTAGGACACACTAGCGAAGGATTTACTCATCTCTCCCCTCCTAGTCCTATTTCTCGATCTCCGTCAGAGATCATATCCCTAAGCTCTGATACCAAATGTGACGCCCCCAAAATAGGTCCATTTTACCCAACCTATTCTAAGTCGCCAAATACATGGTACAGAAAATAACTACAACATTATTACAACAATTGTCGTGCAAAGTACAACAACACATATGCTGTGAGTTTGGATACAAATATATACCAAATGTGACTCATGTCCCAACTGTGGACAGCACCTCACAATGACATCTTACATAAAGGTATAGTCAACAACTGTTTTAGAAATTAGAATATTTGGGAAGTGCTCAAGGAAACCTTCGTACAAGGGAGGCCATGCTTCTAGGTTATGATAGATATCATATGGCCACAGAATTATCCTTGGTTGACCCAATAGACCCCAAAGAAAAACGAGAAGATTACTATCATATTCTTCCCAATGGTGAGTCTTCTCTTGACTTATCATTATCTCCACTGTATTTAATTGAGAATTATACTTCAAACAAACACCAAGATTATATAGATAGTGCTCGTAAATATACTCAGCAAGTGGATGGTCACAATCCTGTCTTATGATGACACGAGGTTGTATGTCATTAGACATCTTGTATGATAGTGGTAAAACGCCCTTCTAACGTTAGGTTCGCCTCACCCTAGTTGATTCACCAAATATAACTACTAAATGATTACCACCGTTCTATTCCCCTGTTACCCCCGCTCGACCCAGCTACGCTCTTATTACCTGAAAGGAATTGTGAAGCAAAAGGGTGAGCACAACTAGCTCAGTAAAGAATATCATGACTAAAGATAATTAAATTATCAATAGCCTTCATCAGTAATAAATCAGAGATTTAGAACATATGGTAGATGATAAAAATTTTAACCATAGTTGCAGCGGAACGAGCAATCAATTAGAAGAGTCAAATAGACTATAAAGTCTATTATCTTCTCCATGTTAAAAATCCACCAACAATATTTTATCCTTGTAACATCAATCAACAATTCTGGTCCACAATCATATGAATAACTCATAATCATAATTGTAGTTCTAAATTCCTCTTCTCATCCAGGACGAAGATAATTTTCATCACCTATCTTTACCTGAAACATCAAAGATCATGGTTATACCAAATCACATTTCCTGCTCATAATCATACTAATAAATTCATCTTTGCACTACTGCCAAAGATATTCGCCAACAGTTCATCTTTGCACTACTGGCCAAAGATTTTCAACAACATGTCATCTTTGCACTACGTTCAAAGATATTCATCAACAATTCATCTTTGTACTACAGGCTAAAGCTATTCCTCAACAGTTCATATTTGCACTGCATGCCAAATATATTCATCAACAGTTCATATTTGCACTACAGGCCAAATATATTAATATATCAAAGAAATATATAATCATTTCAGAATTTATATAAACAATAACTATAACAATGTTGATCATTTCACCTTTGCACTTAAGCTAAAGACATTTAATTATAAATTCAATGGTCATGATCATACCAGTCAACAATTCAACTTTGCACTACTGGCCAAAGAGAACCCATAGTCATGATCATACCAATAACTTACCTATCTTTACACTCAAGCGAAAGAGAATTTCAACATCAAGATTATAAAAATGTTATATATGATAATAAAAATAATATGATCAAAACATGGATTTAATTTCAAGAGCAATATTCATAAGTCAACGATAATTTGGTCAGAAAAAGAAACTAATTTTTTTGTGAATAGTAACTCGTGAATAGTAACTCATGAATAGTAATTCGTGAATAGTAACTCGTGAATAGTAACTCGTGAATAGTAACTCCGACATAAAAAGGTGAAAATTCTACAATAAAATCCATACCAATATTTCGGTATAATGATATTGAAAGAATAATATTTCTTAAGCTTATAAACAATTTATTTAAATTGTTTACAATTTACTAATTAATGCATTTAATCATCATAAAATGCCAACTCTTAAGATTTCATCACCAATAACCAAAACCCTCATAAAAAATCTGCATATAACTCATATATGATTCTCAAGCCATAAAATCATATTTTCTAATTTTTTTTCTACCCATTCTTTTATCTCTCCTGCTTGTGCTCAACGTTTAAACTTGACTCCGGAGAAATTAGACTTTGACCTATCTGTGGAGACTCCGTTAGGAGAAACTTTCGTTACATCTACTGTTTATAAATCTTGCTTGATTCAAGTTGGCACAATCACATTACCTGTTGACCTTATCTCTTTAAATATACTTGCTTTTGATGTGATTTTAGGAATTGATTGGTTAACTACTCATCATGCCAAAATTGATTGTTTTTGTAAGGTTGTTAGTTTTCATATTCCTAACCAACCTGTTATGCGAATTCAAGCAACCAAACCACTAAAATCAATCGCTGTCATACCAAGCCATAAAGCCATTCGTTTATTAAAAAACAGATGTCAAGCTTTCTTAGCCCATGTCATGGACTTGAACAAAAATACGTCAAATTTGAATGATATTTCTGTTGTTAGTGAATTTCCTGACGTATTTCCTGAAGAATTTTCTGGCTTAACCCAGAGCGTGATACTGAATTTTTGTATTGATCTTCAACCCAATACAAAACCCATTTTTAAAATCTCATATTGAATAGCTCCTATTGAACTTTAGGAGTTAAAAACCCAACTATAGAAGTTGGTACCCGAGCCTCTATCTGGTGACTTCCTTTGTGAAATGCACCAAAGTCAGACTCTCCGTAAGGGACTCTATATTTGTGTGGTGGTAAAACAATAGGTGCCATTGTGACGTGCTATCCAAAATTGGGATATGAATCACAATTGAGAGCAACCGAAGTCGGTGACCAAAGTACGTAGCTTTTTGGGCTTAGCTGGTTACTATCGGAGATTCGGGGAAGAATTTTCTCGAATCGCTACTCCGTAAACTTAGCTGACTCAGAAAGATACAAAATTCGTATGGAGCGAGGAATGCGAGAAGATTTTCCAATAGCTCAAGAGGCGACTCATTCAGAACCTGTTCTGACCATACCATCATGAAAAAGCGAACGTGATAGCTAACGCGTTGAGTAGAAGATTGTACGCGAGTACGAGTGCGATATTATTGAACACAAAGACCTATTTTGTATAATTTATAAATAATAGAGATAGAGTTAATGACTCTAGGGACCCACGTGATGATATACGAGTAAAATCGACTTTAATCGATAACGTTAAAGCTGCTCAAGCTACAGACCTGGAGCTGATGAATATAAAGAAGAAAGTGCAAGAATGTGTTATTCTAGAAGTAAGAGTCGATGAAGAGAAGAAAGCTCAAGCCTTTGATTTATTTGAAATCCTCGATCGAGTAGGAACTGTGGCCTATAGACTCGCCTTAACGCTAAGTATGTCGCGTGTTCATAATGTTTTTCACGTATCGATGTTACGTAAATATGTGGACGACCCGTATCATATTATTGCGTTAGAAACAGACGAGATAGCCGAAGATTTAACGTACGAGGAGGTACCTGTTAAGATATTGGATAGGAAAGAGCATGTTCTATGCACGAAGGTTATACCACAAGTTAAGGTTTTGTGGAGAAACCATGCTATTGAAGAAATGACCTGGGAGTTGGAATCAGAAATGAAAGCGAGGTATTCTCAACTTTTCGAAATACCAGGTACGTAAATTTTAGGGACGAAATTTCATAAGGAGGGGAGATTGTAAGACCCCAAATATTATGAAATAAAAGTATTCAATTTTCTTATAATTACTATTCAGTAAATGGTTAAATTGATAAAAGTTAAATTTAAGGGTGATATATGAATTTTTTTTCAAAATAAGCAAGTGGTTATAAAAGATTCATTTTTGGTCGGTGAATATTCGTGTGGTCGTGGAATATTCTTTCTGTCGGGGAATATTCGTACGACGGCGCAGCTATTTATGGGCCCCATAACAGAAAACGATAGGATGAAGATAACGATAAAAATTAAGTTTTTATAAATAACGGCGTAGTTGTTACCGTTAACACTGTTAGAATACCCGGTGGTTAAAATACAGTAATACGCGTGGTTGCACAGTAGCACACGGATTGCACAGTATTTTTAGAATTATTGATTCTTACGAAGGAAGGAACTACTCAATAATTGTTACAGTAGTTACTGTTCAATATTTTATTTTATTTATTCAATAATTGCTGCGTTGATATTTTATATTATTGTTGTTCAATAATTGCTACTGCACAGTATTTTCCATTATCAGATCAATAATTCATATTATTTGAATAATATTATTAGATAACATTATTGGCAATGTCTAGAAAGTTCTGTCTAAGGAGAGGTTTGGTCACCTAATTGCGCGCCAGTAAGGAGAAATTCTAATTGGAAAGCCCCCTCTTTCCTGGGAACGACCTAGTTGTCATAAATGTGATTCTGTAATATTATTTGTGAATAATTAATTATTGATTCATATGATAAGGAAATATTTATTTTATGTGGATATAAATGAGGGATATATTTTTGTGGTTAAAAATGAAGGAGTTAATGTTGATGTGTTTTATCTGTATTTTTGTCGGAACGGATGTATTGAAAATCAAATTAGAATTTTTGAGATATTTTGCGAGGGTTATAATTTTTAATCCGACCGTTAGATCGTAGTAATATTTAGATATGTTATACATATATAGGTTGAGTATATGTCCACAAATTTTGAACCGTTAAAAATGAACGTATGATTTGTTATGAATTTTACGATATGACTGGTTTAGAAATTGTTGAATTTTTGAAGTTAATCATTTTGGTAGAAAATTCTAGAATTGGTGGGCCCCACTCTTGGTTGGTGAAGAAATGTGCTGAGATTTTTATTCAAATGTAGTGGGTGGGAATAGTATTAGGTAAAGCCATCAGGTTGCAGGTTAAGTCTGCTTCGGCGTGCTAACATTTTCTTATAAATAGAGGGCTAAGTTAGAATTAAAAATCACACCAGAATTCATAAGTTTTCTCTCTTTCTCTCTCTAGATTATTGAGTGTATTTTGTTAGTATTTAGATACTTTGAAAGTTGCTATTCAGCACAAGTTTCATTCAGCCTCATATCCGATATTCAGTCAGAAGTACGGTTATTTTGAGGTAAGGGATATTATTTTCTTCTTAAATGATATTATTTTCTTCAATATCATTATGCTGAAATATTGATATGAGTTTTTTTTATCAAATTTGGAACTTTTTGTGTCGAGGTTACTATTCACGTATACGGCACTATTCACGAATACGACACTATTCACCGAAAAATAAAATTTTCCCTTTTTGTCCAAGATGTCTATTATGGTTACTATCTTTGATTGTATATATTTATTGATCTTTATTTTTGAATTCTGCTTCACAATTGATTATTATGAAGTATTATTGATCTTGGATAAACTGTTATACGAATCTCTATTATTTGTCCTTCTGTCTCACTGGATTCGTTTTCTTTAAGATATTTTTCATCATTCTCAGTCCTAAATGATGATATTACTGAATATCTTTGGCCTGTAGTGCAAAGATGTATGATTACCTGATAAATATCTTTGGCCTGTAGTGCAAAGATGAACAGGTGTTGAGATGAACATGACTGACTGGTGATACAAATGAATATCTTTGGCCTGTAGTGCAAAGATGAATATTTAGTTAAAGATGATTATTAATTGATGTTACAGGGATAAAATATTGATGATGGACTTTTAAATCTTAGAAGATAGTAGAATTCGTTCTCTACTTGACTCTTCTAATGGTTTGCTGTTTCCGCTGCAGTTGTTGATCTAAAACTTGTTGTCGATTATATTCTATCAGATTTTTCCCTGTTGAATACTAATGATAATTTGTTGTATATTATCTTAGTCATAATATTCTTTACTTGGCTGGTTGAGCTCACCATTTTTCTTTTTGTTCTATTTTTCTTCTCAGGAGGTGAGAACATAGTATGATCTAGTCGGGGTATGGAGTGATGGTTCTAGAAAGATATTTTAGCAGTCCTCACTATTTCTGTAAAATAGTATTTGAATAATTATAATGAGGACTTATTTGAGTGTGGATATTGTCTAGCAAACAACATTTGTATTTAAACTCACAGTATGTGTTGTCGTATTTTGCACGACAATTGTATTATTGAAGTTGTAGTTTGCTTTTTGTACCATGTATTTGGCGACTCAGAATGGGTGTTGTATACCTATTTTGGGGGCGTCACAGTTGGTATCAGAGCTTAGGGATATGATCCCTGGCTGAGATGTGAGACAAGAACTAGGAGGGGAGAGACGGGAAATTCCTTCGCTAGTATGACCTGAATAAGTTTATTTAGTAATTATTTGGTCGGTCAGATATAGGGATAATATGTGACATGTCAATTAACCCTTATTTTGTGGCAGTATTTGAGAATGGCAGCAGAGAACGTTAACAATGGAGTGAATGAGACTGTAGAGACACCTTTAATCACCACCCAGGGGAACGTGCAACAAGAAGGTAATATTCCTCCTGTAAATAACGTTACCGAGCAAACGATGAATGATGGAATATTTAGGAGCTTTTTACAATTCATGCAAAATCAGATGAGGGAGACTCGTGTGCAGAATACGGGTGGAAATGATAACAACGCGCGGTTTGTCACAGCCAAGCAGTTCAAAGAATTGGGACCACCAGAATTTAAGGGAAAGCCGGATCCGATCATGGCGAAAATGTGGGTCAAGCAAATTACCAAGATATTAGATGTCTTGGGATGCACAGAGGAACAGAAGGTTCCATTCGTCACCTTTATGTTCCGCGATGAGGCATACTACTGGTGGGAGTCTGTGAAGCGTACCTAGCCTGACGCACTCAACATGTCCTGGGAAACGTTTCAGAAACTGTTTAATGACAAGTACTTTCCTGAAAGTATTCGTCATATGAATGAGGTAGAGTTTATTAGACTGGAACAAAACAACATGACAGTATCCCAGTACGAGGCGAAGTTTACAGAGTTATCCAGGTTTGCACCTCATTTGGTCGAGAATGAGGAACGAATGACAAGGATGTTTCTGAGAGGTTTAAAATCCGAGATTCGGTAATATCTTATCTCTCATAAATTTTCTTTATATTCAGATGTTGTAAACATGGCTCAATTATTAGAGCGAGATAATGAGTATGTTCAACCGAGGGACCACAACCAGGGTCATACTGGTGACAGCAGTCATCGGAGCGATGAGAACCAGCGAGGAGGGAAAAATACAGACAAAAGTGGTAACCACTCGGGTGGTCATCGTGGCCATGATAATAGGAGAGGTGAGTCAAGTGAAAATTTTAAGAAGAGAAGATTTAACGATGACAGGAAGACGTCGACAGCAGCACCAGCACCAGGAACAAATTCTAGGGGAGGAGAACGACCGCCAGTTAGATGTTACGGATGCGGAGAGGAGGGACATATAAGTCCAAACTGCCCACAACAGTTCAATGTATGTTATAATTATGGAAAGGAAAGACATATCGCTCGAGATTGTACTATAGCGAAACCAAGTCCAGCTGGGACGGTGACACCAAAGGCGAATACGGACAAAATAAAGTTGGCGGTTTCTGAAAGAGCGTTTGTCGTGACTGCCCAAAACGAAGGTATAACGGGTTAGTTAATTATAAATTCTTGCGAAGTTTATACCTTACTAGATACCGATTCTACCCATTCTTTTATCTCTCCTGCTTGTGCTCAACGTTTAAACTTGACTCCGGAGAAATTAGACTTTGACCTATCTGTGGAGACTCCGTTAGGAGAAACTTTCGTTACATCTACTGTTTATAAATCTTGCTTGATTCATGTTGGCACAATCACATTACCTATTGATCTTATCTCTTTAAAGATACTTGCTTTTGATGTGATTTTAGGAATTGATTGGTTAACTACTCATCATGCCAAAATTGATTGTTTTCGTAAGGTTGTTAGTTTTCATATTCCTAACCAACTTGTTATGCGAATTCAAGCAATCAAACCACTAAAATCAATCACTGTCATACCAAGCCATAAAGCCATTCGTTTATTGAAAAACGGATGTCAAGCTTTCTTAGCCCATGTCATGGACTTGAACAAAAATACGTCAGATTTGAGTGGTATTTCTATTGTTAGTGAATTTCCTGACGTATTTCCTGAAGAATTTCCTGGCTTAACCCAGAGCGTGATATTGAATTTTTGTATTGATCTTCAACCCGATACAAAATCCATTTCTAAAATCTCATATTGAATAGCTCCTATTGAACTTTAGGAGTTAAAAACCCAACTATAGAAGTTGGTACCCGAGTCTCTATCTGGTGACTTTCTTTGTGGAATGCACCAAAGCCAGACTCTCCGTAAGGGACTCTATATTTGTGTGGTGGTAAAACAATAGGTGCCATTGTGACGTGCTATCCAAAATTGGGATATGAATCACAATTGAGAGCAACCGAAGTCGGTGACCAAAGTACGTAGCTTTTTGGGCTTAGCTGGTTACTATCGGAGATTCGTGGAAGAATTTTCTCGAATCGCTACTCCGTAAACTTAGCTGACTCAGAAAGATACAAAATTCGTATGGAGCGAGGAATGCGAGAAGATTTTCCAATAGCTCAAGAGGCGACTCATTCGGAACCTGTTCTGACCATACCATCTTGAAAAAGCGAACGTGGTAGTTGACGCATTAAGTAGAAGATTGTACGCGAGTACGAATGCGATATTGTTGAACACAAAGACCTATTTTGTATAATTTATAAATAATAGAGATAGAGTTAATGACTCTAGGGACCCACGTGATGATATACGAGTAAAATCGACTTTAATCGATAACGTTAAAGTCGCTCAAGCTACAGACCTGGAGCTGATGAATATAAAGAAGAAGGTGCAAGAATGTGTTATTCTAAAAGTAAGAGTCGATGAAGAGAAGAAAGCTCAAGCCTTCGATTTATTTGAAATTCTCGATCGAGTAGGAACTGTGGCCTATAGACTCGCCTTAACGCTAAGTATGTCACGTGTTCATAACGTTTTTCACATATCGATGTTACGTAAATACGTGGACGACCCGTATCATATTATTGCGTTAGAACCAGACGAGATAGCCGAAGATTTAACGTACGAGGAGGTACCTGTTAAGATATTGGATAGGAAAGAGCATGTTCTACGCACGAAGGTTATACCACAAGTTAAGGTTTTATGGAGAAACCATGCTATTGAAGAAATGACCTGGGAGTTGGAATCAGAAATGAAAGCGAGGTATTCTCAACTTTTCGAAATACCAGGTACGTAAATTTCCGGGATGAAATTTCATAAGGAGGGGAGATTGTAAGACCCCGAGTATTATGAAATAAAAGTATTCAATTTTTCTTATAATTACTATTCAGTAAATGGTTAAATTGATAAAAGTTAAAGTTAAGGGTGATATATGAAATTTTTTTCAAAATAAGCAAGTGGTTATAAAAGATTCATTTTTGGTCGGTGAATATTCGTGTGGTCGTGGAATATTCTTTCTGTCGGGGAATATTCGTACGACGACGCAGCTATTTGTGGGCCCCATAACGGAAAAAGATTGGATAAAAATAACGACAAAAATTGAGTTTTTATAAATAACGGTGTAGTTGTTACCGTTAACACTGTTGGAATACCCGGTGGTTAAAATACAGTAATACGCGTGGTTGAACAGTAGCACACGGATTGCACAGTATTTTTGGAATTATTGATTCTTACGAAGGAAGGCACTACTCAATAATTGTTACAGTAGTTACTGTTTAATATTTTATTTTATTGATTCAATAGTTGCTGCGTTGATATTTTATATTATTGTTGTTCAATAATTGTTACTGCATAATATTTCCATTATCAGATCAATAATTCATATTATTTGAATAATATTATTAGATAATATTATTGGCAATGTCTAGAAAGTTCTATCTAAGGAGAGGTTTGGTCACCTAATTGCGCGCCAATAAGGAGAGATTCTTATTGAAAAACCCCCTCTTTCCTGGGAACGGCCTGGTTGTCATAAATGTGATTCTGTAATATTATTTGTGAATAATTAATTATTGATTCATATGATAAGAAAATATTTATTTTATGTGGATATAAATGAGGGATATATTTTTGTGGTTAAAAATGAAGGAGTTAATGTTGAGGTGTTTTACCTGTATTTTTGTCAGAACGGAGGTATTGAAAATCAAATTAGGGTTTTTGAGATATTTTGCGAGGGTTATAATTTTTAATCCGACCGTTGGATCGTGGTAATATTTGGATATGTTATACATATATAGGTTGAGTATATGTCCACAAATTTTGAACCGTTAAAAATGAACGTATGATTTGTTATGAATTTTACGAGATGACTGGTTTAGAAATTGTTGAATTTTCGGAGTTAATCATTTTGGTAAAAAATTCTAGAATTGGTGGGCCCCACTCTTAGTTGGTGAAGAAATGTGCTGAGATTTTTATTCAAATCTGGTGGGTGAGAATAGTAGTAGGTAAAGCCATCAGGTTGCAGGTTAAGTCTGCTTCGGCGTGCTAACATTTTCCTATAAATAGAGGGCTAAGTTAGAATTGAAAATCACACCAGAATTCATAAGTTTTCTCTCTTTCTTTCTCTAGATTATTGAGTGTATTTTGTGAGTATTTAGATACTTTGAAAGTTGCTATTCAGCACAATTTTTATTCAGCCTCATATCCGATATTCAGTCAGAAGTACGGTTATTTTGAGGTAAGGAATATTATTTTCTTCAATATCATTATGCTGAAATATTGATATGAGTTTTTTTTTATATCAAATTTGGAACATTTTGTGTCGGGATTACTATTAACGTATACGGCACTATTCACGAATACGACACTATTCACCGAAAAATAAAATTTTTCCTTTTTGTCCAAGATGTCTATTATGGTTACTATCTTTGATTGTATCTATGTTTTGATCTTTATTTTTGAATTCTGCTTCACAATTGATTATTATGAAGTATTATTGATCTTGGATAAACTGTTATACGAATCTCTACTATTTGTCCTTCTGTCTCACTGGATTCGTTTTTTCTTTAAGATATTTTTCATCATCCTCAGTCCTAAATGATGATATTACTGAATATCTTTGGCCTGTAGTACAAAGCTGTATGATTACCTGATGAATATCTTTGGCCTGTAGTGCAAAGATGAACAGGTGTTGAGATGAACATGACTATATCTTTGGCCTGTAGTGCAAAGATGAATATTTGGTTAAAGATGATTATTAATTGATGTTACAGGGATAAAATATTGATGATGGACTTTTAAATCTTAGAAGATAGTATAATTCATTCTCTACTTGACTCTTCTAATGGTTTGCTGTTTCCGCTGCAGTTGTTGATCTAAAACTTGTTGTCGATTATATTCTATCAGATTTTTCCCTGTTGAATACTAATGATAATTTGTTGTATATTATCTTAGTCATAATATTCTTTACTTGGCTGGTTGAGCTCACCCTTTTCCTTTTTGTTCCATTTTTCTTCTCAAGAGGTGAGAACATAGCAGGATCTAGTCGGGGTATGGAGTGATGGTTCTAGAAAGATATTTTAGCAGTCCTCACTATTTTTGTTAAATAGTGTTTGAATAATTGTAATGAGGACTTATTTGAGTGTGGATATTGTCTAGCAAACAATATTTGTATTTAAACTCACAGTATGTGTTGTCATATTTTGCACGACAATTGTATTATTGAAGTTGTAGTTTGCTTTTTGTATCATGTATTTGGCGACTCAGAATGGGTGTTGTATACCTATTTTGGGGGCGTCACAATTATGGTTACACCAAATCACATTTCCTGCTCATAATCATACTAATAAATTCATCTTTACACTACTGCCAAAGATATTCACCAACAGTTCATCTTTGCACTACTGGCCTAATGTGACGCCCCCAAAATAGGTTCAATTCACCCAACCTATTTTTAGTCGCCAAATACATGGTAC
The DNA here is from genome assembly GCA_016801055.1 of Panax notoginseng. Taxonomy (NCBI): domain Eukaryota; kingdom Viridiplantae; phylum Streptophyta; class Magnoliopsida; order Apiales; family Araliaceae; genus Panax; species Panax notoginseng. The sequence continues at coordinate 216,995,155 of CM029014.1, read as the reverse complement.
AGAAACAACTACAACTTCATTAATACAATTGTCGTGCAAAATACGACAACACATAAACTCTGAGTTTAAATATAAATATTGTCTTCTAGACAATATCCACACTCAAATAAGTTCTCATTACAATTATTGATACACCATTTTACAAAATAGTGAGGACAACTAAGACAACTATCTTGAAACATCATTCCATATCCCGGCTAGTACCCGCTACATTCTCGCCTCCTGAGAAAAATTGGAACAAAAAGGAAAAGGGTGATCTCAACTAGCCCAGTAAAGAATATTATGACTAAGATAATATACAACAAATTATCCTTAGTCTTCAACAGGGAAAAATCTGATAGAATACAATAGACAACAAGTTTTAGATTAACAACTGCAGCGAAAACAATAATTCATTAGAAGAGTTAAGTAGAGAATGAAATTTACTATCATCTATGAATTTAAAAGTCCATCATCGATATTTTATCCATGTAACATCAATCAATATACATCTTGAATCAAATAGTCATCTTTGCACTACAAGCCAAAGATATTAATCAGTCGGCCATGTTCATCTCAACACCTGTTCATCTTTGCACTACGCGCCAAAGATATTCATCAACAGTTCATCTTTGCACTACAGACTAAAGATATTCAGTAATATCATCATTTAGGACTGAGGATGATGAAAAATATATTTTAAAGAAAACGAATCTAGTGAAACAAAAGAACAAATATTAAGGATTCGTACTTTAAACAATCCAAGTTCAAAAATACTTCATAAATAATCAGAGTGGAGTAAAATTCAAGAATGATCAAAACATAGATCCAATCAAAGATAGGAATCATAGCAGACAATCTTGGACACAGAAAAGAAAATTTAATTTTTCTGTGAATAGTGTCGTATTCGTGAATAGTGTCGTATACGTGAATAGTAACTCCGACACTAAAAGATAGAAATTTCACAAAAAAATCATCATGCTTCGTGAATAGTACTCGTGAAGAGTAAATCGTGAATAGTAACTCATGAATAGTAACTCCTACATGAAAAAAATTCCAAATTTGATAAAAAGTTCCAACCAATATTTCGGCATAATGATATTGAAGAAATAATATCATTTACGAAGAAAATAACATCCCTTACCTCAAAAAGACAGTACTTCTGACTGAAATACTAGATATAGTGCTGAAGAAAACTTGCACCGCATAACAACACTCAAAGTATCAAAATACTCACAAGAATACGCTCCATATATCAAGACAGAAAGAGAGAGAAGATTTTAATTTCTGGTGTGATTTTCAATTCTAACCTAAGCACCCTATTTATAGGAAAATGTTTAGAACACCAAAGCAGAAAATTTAATAAATTATTAATATTTATTAACCAAATTCCTACGCCCACCTCTAGACATTTGAAATCAGCAACTAACATGTGCAAGTGGTGCCCACAAAATGTTAAAAAACGTTTTTGTTAATATAATTATTTAAAACTTCCAAAAATCAATTATTCTAGAACTTCGAAACTTCAATAATTTATAATAAATAGCCCTTTTATCAGAAAATTCGAATCTCGCGAGTTTTTATAGGAAATTCAATTCTCTACAACTTTGCAGAAGAAAGTTTACCAAATTTCAAACAGAAATTGACCGAAACTCATATACGGACGATTTTACAAGCTATAATCAAATTTCAGTCAAGAAATGGAGTTCACCGACACAAAAAACATGTGTTAATCATTTAATGTAACAAAAATGCTCTTTCTCCTCATATACTCATATATCCCACATTCATTGTAAAAATATCACCATTATTATATTATTAAAATATAATAATATATTTAAATGAATTATTTTATCAGAAAAAGATAAAATATTAATTTTCAACAATTGTCACATTAAAAATTTTCTCCATCTATATCCACATAAAATTAATAATTTTCTCATCATATAAATCAATAATTAATTATTCACAAATAATATTACAGAATCACAATACTGACAACCAGGCCGTTCTCAGGAAAGAGGGGACTTTCCAATAAGGATTTCTCCTTACTGGCGCGTAATTAGATGACCAAACCTCTCCTTAGACAAAACTTTCTAGACATTGCCAATAATGCTATCTAATAATATTATTCAAATAATATGAATTATTAATCTGATAATAGAAAATACTGTGTAGTGACAGTTATTGAAACAACAGTAATATAAAATATCAATACAGTAATTATTGAATCAATAAAATACAATACTGAACAGTAATTACTGTAACAATTATTAAGTAGTGCCTTCTTACGTAAGAATCAATAATTGGTGCAATATCGTGTGCTACTATGCAACAACGCGTATTATTGTGTTTTAACCACCGGGTATTCCAACAGTATTAACGGTAACAACTACGCCGTTATTTATAAACAACTATACTTATCGTTTTCTTCATCCAATCGCTTTCCGTTATGGGGCCCACAAAAGACTGCGCCGTCGTACGAATATTTCCCGACAGGAAGAATATTCCACGACCAAACGAATATTTCCCGACAATAATAAATATTTTATAACCACTTGCTTATTTAAAATATTTGCGCATTTTACCTATAACTAACCACATTAATCAAATAAACCCTTACTATTTCAAAATAATAAATAGAGGAAATTAAATTTTATTTATTAATAATTTGGGGTCTTACAACATCTCCTCCTTATGAAATTTCGTCCTCGAAATTGACGTACGTACCTGGTGTTTCGAAAAGATGAGGATACCTCGTTTTCAATTTCGTTTTCAACTCCCAGGTCATTTCCTCAATAGCATGGTTCCTCCACAAAACTTTAACTTGTGGTATGACCTTCGTGCGTAGGACATGCTCTTTCCTATCCAAGATCTTGATAGGTACCTCATCCTACGTTAAATCTTCGGCTATTTCGTCTGGTTCTAACTCAATAACGTGGTTCGGGTCGTCCACATAATTTCGTAACTTCGATACGTGAGAAACGTTATGAACACGTGACATACTTGGCGGTAAAACGAGTCTATAGGCCACAGTTCCTATTCGATCGAGGATTTCAAATGGACAAATAAATCGAAGGTTTGAGCTTTCCTCACATTGCTGATTCTCGCTTGCACCTCCTTCTTCATATTCATCAGCTCCGGTGTGTAGCTTGAGCGGTTTTAACTTTATCGATTAAAGTCGATTCTACTCGTATATTCGTTATCTTCATACAGGTTCTTAGAATCTTTAACTCTATCTCCATCTTTTGAAATGAGTCTTTGTGTTCGACAATATCGCACTCGTACCCGCATACGATCTTCTACTCAACACGTCAGCTACCGCGTTCGCTTTTCTAGGATGGTATTGGATGGTATGATCGTAATCTCTGAACAGCTCAAGCCAACGTCGTTGCCGCATGTTGAGTTCTACATTCCTCCCTCCGTTCGAATTTTGTATCTTTTCGAGTCAGCTGAGTTAATAGAGTAGCGATTCGAGAAAATCTTTTCACAAAATCTTTGATAATAACCAACTAAGCATAAAAAGCTACATATTTCGATTATTGACTTAGGTTGCTCTCAACTGTGACTCATATCCCAATCTTGGATAGCACATCAAAATGACACCTATCAGTTTACTACCACACAAATATGGAGTCCCCTACAGAGAGTCAGGCTTCGATGTATTCCACAAAGGAAGTCACCAGATAAAGGCTCAGGTACCAAATTCTATAGTTGAATTTTTAACTCCTGAAGTTCAATAGGAGCCATTCGATATGAGATTTTAGAAATGGATTTTGTATCGGGTTCAAAGTCGATACAAAATTCAATATCACACTTTGGGAGTAAGCCAAGAAATTTTTCAAGAAATACATCAGAAAATTTACTAACAATAGAAATATCATTCAAATCTGACGTATTTTTGTTCAAGTCCATAACATGGGCTAAGAAAACTTGACATCCGTTTTTCAATAAACGAATGACTTTATGGCTTGATATGAAAGTGTTTGACTTCAATGGTTTGATTGCTTGAATTCGAATAACAGGTTGCTTAGGAATATGAAAACTAACAACCTTACGAAAGCAATCAATTTTGGCACGATGAGTAGTTAAGCAATCAATCCCTAAAATCACATCAAAAGCAAGTATCTTTAAAGAAATACGGTCAACAGGTAATGTGATGGTGCCAACTTGAATCGAACAAGATTTATAAACAGTGGATGTAACGAAAGTTTCTCCTAACGGAGTTTCAACAGATAAGTCAAAGTCTAATTTTCTCCGGAGTAAAGTTTAAACGTTGAGTATAAGCAGGAGAGATAAATGAATAGGTAGAACCGGTATCTAATAAGGTATAAACTTTGTAAAAATTTATAATTAACTAACCCGTGCTAACTTCGTTCGGGTTCCTCGCATTCTGACTAGTCATGACAAACGCTCTTCCAGGAACAGTTGACTTTGACTTTTCTGGGACAGCCTTTTGAGCCACCATCCCCGCTGGACTGGGTTTCGCTACCGTACAATCTCGAGCGATATGACCTTCTTTTCCATAATTATAACATACCTTGGAAGGCTGTGAACAGTTTGGACTTATATGTCCCTCCTCTCCGCATTTGTAGCATCTAACTGGCAGTCGTTCTCCTCTCCTAGAATTTGTTGCTGGTGCTGATGCTGGTGCTGCTACCGACATCTTCCCGTCATCGTTAAATCTTCTCTTCTTAAAATTTCCATTTGAGTTATTTCTTCTATTATCTTGGCCATGATTACCACTGAAGTGGTTATCATTTCTAGCACGATAATTTCTTCCATGATGGTTATCCTTGTTCTGATGACTGTTGCCATCGATACGATTATTATCGAGTTTTAGGTCGTTATTCTTCGATTGAGCTAACTCATTATCGCGCTCCAATAACTGAGCCCTATTCACAACATCTGAATATATAGAAAATTTATGAGAAATGAGATATTGATATATGTCGGGTTTCAAACCTCTCAAAAACATTCGCGTCATACGATCCTCATTCTCTACCAAATGAGGTGCAAACCTGGATAACTTCGCGAACTTCGCCTCGTACTGGGACACCGTCATGATGTTCTGTTCTAGTCTAATAAACTCTACCTCTTTCATATGACAAATACTTTCAGGAAAGTACTTATTATTGAACAGTTTCTGAAACGTTTCCCAAGACATGCTGAGTGCGGCAGGCTGGGTACGCTTCACAGATTCCCACCAGTAATATGCCTCGTTACGAAACATAAAAGTGGTGAATGGAACCTTCTGTTCCTCCGTGCATCCCAAGACATCGAATATCTTGGTAATTTGCTTGACTCACGTCTCCGCCTTAATCGAATCCGGCTTTTTCCAGAATTCTGGTGGTCCCAACTCTTTGAACTGTTTGGCTGTGACAAACCGTGTGTTGCTATCATTTTCACCGGTATTTTGTACACGAGTCTCCCTCGTCTGATTTTGCATGAACTGCAAAAAGTTTCTAAACATCCCATCGTTCATCGTCTGATCAGTGGTGTTGTTCACAAGTGGAACATTATCAGTTTGTTGCACGTTCTCCTCATTGGTGAGCAAAGTTGTCTCCACGGTCTCATTTACTCCACTGTTAACATTCTCAGTTGCCATTCTCAATTACTGCCATAAAACAAGGGTTAATTAAAGAAATTAACATGTCACATAATACCCATATATTATGACCGAACAACAAATAAGCTTAGATAGGACACACTAGCGAAGGATTTACTCGTCTCTCCCCTCCTAGTTCTATTCTCCGATCTCCGCCAGAGATCATATCCCTAAGCTTTGATACTAACTGTGACGCTGTAACGCCCCCAAAGTAGGTCCATTCCATCCAACCCATTTTGAGTCGCCAAATACATGGTACAGATAACAACTACAACTTTATTACAATAATTATCGTGTAAAATACAACAACATATATGCTGTGAGTTTGGATACAAATATATACCAACTGTGACTCATGTCCCAACCTTGGATAGCACGTCACAATGACACCTTACATAAAGGTATAGTCAAAAACTTTTTTAGAAATTAGAATCTTTGGGAAGTGCTCAAGGAAACCCTCGTACATGGGAGGCCATGCTTCTAGGTTATGATAGATATCATATGGCCACAGAATTATCCTTAGTTGACCCAATAGACCCCAAAGAAAAATGAGAAGATTACTATCATATTCTTTCCAATAGTGAGTCTTCTCTTGACATATCATTATCTCCATTGTCTCTAACTGAGAATTATACTTCAAACAAACACCAAGATTATATAGGTAGTGCTCGTAAATATACTCAGCAAGTGGATGTGCACAATCATGTCTTATGATGACACGAGGTTGTGTGTCGTTAGACATCTTGTATGATAGTGGCAAAACACCCTTCCAACGTTGGGTTCGCTTCACCCTAGATGATTCATCAAATATAACTACTAAATGATGACCACCGTTCTATTCCCCTGTTACCCCCGCTCGACCCAGCTACACTCTTATTACCTGAAAAGAATTGTGAAGCAAAAGGGTGAGCACAACTAGCTCAGTAAAGAATATCATGACTAAAGATAATTACATTATCAATAGACTTCAACAGAATTAAATCAGAGATTTAGAACATATGGTAGATAATAAAAAATTTCAACCATAGTTGCAGCGGAACGAGCAATCCATTAGAAGAGTCAAATAGACTATAAAGTCTATTATCTTCTCCATGTTAAAAGTCCACCAACAACGTTTTATCCCTGTAACATCAATCAACAATTCCTGTCCACAATCACATGTATAACTCATAATCATAATTGTAGTTCTAAATTCCTCTTCTCATCCAGAACAAAGATAATTTTCATCACTTGTCTTTACCTGAAACATCAAAGATCATGGTCATACTAAATCACAGTTCCTGTTCATAATCATACTAATAATTTCATCTTTGCACTACGGGCCAAAGATATTCATCAACAACTCATCTTTGCACTACAGGCCAAAGATATTCCTCAACAACTCATATTTGCACTACAAGCCAAATATATTATTATATCAAAGAAATATATAATCATTTCAGAATTTATATAACCAATAATTATAACCACGTTGATCATTTCACCTTTGCACTTAAGCTAAAGATATTCAATTATAAATTCAATGGTCATGATCATACCAGTCAACAATTCAACTTTGCACTACTGGCCAAAGAGACCTCTAGTCATGATCATACCAATAATCTACCCATCTTTACACTCCAGTGAAAGAGAATTTCAACATCATGGTTATAAAAATGTTATATATGATAATAAAATCAATATAATCAATATATAGTTTTAATCTCCAGAGTAATATTCATAAATTAACTATAATTTGGTTAGAAAAAGAAACTAATTTTGTCATGAATAGTAACTCGTGAATAGTAACCCATAAATAGTAACTCGTGAATAGTAACTCATGAATAGTAACTCGTGAATACTAACTCATGAATAATAACTCGTGAATAGTAACTCATGAATAGTAACTCGTGAATAGTAACTCATGAATAGTAACCCCGACATGAAAAGTTCTAAATTTAATAAAAATTTCCAACCAATACTTCGACATAATGATATTGAAGAAAATAATATCATTTAAGAAGAAATAGCATCCCTTACTATCCCTTACTATCCCTTACCTCAAAAGAGCAGTACTCCTGACTGGAATAACGCTGAACGAATTTGCACCGTATAGCAACACTCAAGATATCAAAATACTCACAAGAATGCACTCGATAATATAGAGAGAGAAATAGAGAGAAAACTTCAGTTTCTGGTGTGTTTTTCAATTCTAACCTAAGCACCCTATTTATAAGAAATTGCTTAGAACACCAAAGCAGAAAATTTAATAAAATAATAATATATTTATATAATTGTCAAGCCCACCTCTTGAATCTGAATTTCAACAATTCACACATGCTAACCTTCTAGAAAAAGTAAGAAAAAACGTTTTTCATAAAATAAATAATTAAAACTTCTAAAAATTAATTATTTTGGAACTACGGAACTTCAATAATTCATAATAAATAGCCCTTTTATCAAAAAATTCGAATCTCGCGAGTTTTTATAGGAAATTCAATTCTCTACAACTTTACAGAAGAAAGTCTTTCCAAATTCCAAATAAAAATTGACCGAAATCCACAAACGGACGATTTTACAGTCTATAATAAATTTTCGGTCAAGAATTGTGTCCACCAACACACAAAACATGTGTTAAACATTTAATCCAACAAAAATACTCTTCCTCCTCATATACTCATATATCTCACATTCATTGTAAAAATATCACCGTTAATATATTATTAAAATAATATATTTAAATGAATTATTTTATCAGAAAAAGAAAAAATATTAATTTTTAACAATTGTCACATTAAAAATTTTCTCCATCTATATCCACATAAAATCAATATTTTCCTCATCATATAAATCAATAATTAATTATACACAAATAATATTACAGAATCACAGTACTGGCAACCAAGCCGTTCCCAGGAAAGAGGGGGCTTTCCAATAAGGATTTCTCCTTACTGGCGCGCAATTAGGTGACCAAACCTCTCCTTAGACAGAACTTTCTAGACATTGCCAATAATGTTATCTAATAATATTATTCAGATAATATGAATTATTGCTCCGATAATGGAAAATACTGTGTAGTGACAATTATTAAAACAACAGTAATATAAAATATCCACGTAGCAATTATGGAATCAATAAAATACTGAACAGTAATTACTGTAACCATTATTGAGTAGTGCCTTCTTACGTAAGAGTCAATAATTGGTGCAATACCGTGTGCTACTGTGTAACAACGCGTATTATTGTGTTTTAACCACCGGGTATTCCAACAGTATTAACGGTAACAACTACGCCATTATTTGAAAAAAACTCAATTTTTTGTCGTTATCTTAATCCGACCGTTTTCAGTTATAGGGCCCACAAATAGCTGCGCCGTCGTACGAATATTCCCCGACAGAAAGAATATTCCACGACCAAACGAATATTCCCCGACATCAATGATTATTTTATAACCACTTGCTTATTTTTGAAAAAAATTCATATATCACCCTTAACTTTAACATTTATCAATTTAACCATTTACTGAATAGTAATTATAAGAAAAATTGAATACTTTTATTTCATAAAATTCGGGGTCTTACAATCTCCCCTCCTTATGAAATTTCGTCCTCGAAATTTACGTACCTGGTATTTGAAAGAGTTGAGAATACCTTGCTTTCATTTCAGATTTCATCTTCCTTGTCATCATGATTTCTCCATTGCTCATCTCTTGTATTTCAGATATCATTCTAGAATACAGCTTCAAAACAAAGGTTAATTGAACAAATTAACATATCACATAATATCCCGATATTATGACTGACCAACAAATAAGCTTAGGTAGGACACACTAGCGAAGGATTTACTCGTCTCTCTCCTCCTAGTCCTATTCCCCGATCTCCGCCAAAGACCATATCCCTAAGTTCTGATACCAAATGTGACTCTCATGGTGCTTCAACCACAGCACCTCACAATGGTACCTATCAGTTTGCCACCGCAGAACGGCGTCCCCTACGGAGAGTCTGGCTTCGGTGCATCCCCCATCAACAGGAAGTCACCAGCGAGAGGCTCGGGGCTCTTTACTTATAGCTCTGATACCAAATGTAACGCCCCCAAAGTAGGTCCATTCCATCCAACCCAATTTGAGTCGCCAAATACATGGTACAGATAACAACTACAACTTTATTACAACAATTGTCTTGCAAAATACAACAACATATATGCTGTGAGTTTGGATACAAATATATACCAACTGTGACTCATGTCCCAACCTTGGATAGCACGTCACAATGACACCTTACATAAAGGTATAGTCAAAAACTGTTTTAGAAATTAGAATCTTTGGGAAGTGCTCAAGGAAACCCTCGTACATGGGAGGCCATGCTTCTAGGTTATGATAGATATCATATGGCCACAGAATTATCCTTGGTTGACCCAATAGACCCCAAAGAAAAATGAGAAGATTACTATCATATTCTTTCCAATAGTGAGTCTTCTCTTGACATATCATTATCTCCATTGTCTCTAACTGAGAATTATACTTCAAACAAACACCAAGATTATATAGGTAGTGCTCGTAAATATACTCAGCAAGTGGATGTGCACAACTATATCTTATGATGACACGAGGTTGTGTGTCGTTAGACATCTTGTATGATAGTGGCAAAACACCCTTCCAACGTTGGGTTCGCTTCACCCTAGATGATTCATCAAATATAACTACTAAATAATGACCACCGTTCTATTCCCCTGTTACCCCCGCTCGACCCAGCTACACTCTTATTACCTGAAAAGAATTGTGAAGCAAAAGGGTGAGCACAACTAGCTCAGTAAAGAATATCATGACTAAAGATAATTACATTATCAATAGACTTCAACAGAATTAAATCAGAGATTTAGAACATATGGTAGATAATAAAACTTTTCAACCATAGTTGCAGCGGAACGAGCAATCCATTAGAAGAGTCAAATAGACTATAAAGTCTATTATCTTCTCCATGTTAAAAGTCCACCAACAACGTTTTATCCCTGTAACATCAATCAACAATTCCTGTCCACAATCACATGTATAACTCATAATCATAATTGTAGTTCTAAATTCCTCTTCTCATCCAGAACAAAGATAATTTTCATCACTTGTCTTTACCTGAAACATCAAAGATCATGGTCATACCAAATCACAGTTCCTGTTCATAATCATACTAATAATTTCATCTTTGCACTACAGGCCAAATATATTCATCAACAACTCATCTTTGCACTACAGGCCAAAGATATTCCTCAACAACTCATATTTGCACTACAAGCCAAATATATTATTATCTCAAAGAAATATATAATCATTTCAGAATTTATATAACCAATAATTATAACCACGTTGATCATTTCACCTTTGCACTTAAGCTAAAGATATTCAATTATAAATTCAATGGTCATGATCATACCAGTCAACAATTCAACTTTGCACTACTGGCCAAAGAGAACTCTAGTCATGATCATACCAATAATCTACCCATCTTTACACTCCAGTGAAAGAGAATTTCAACATCAGGGTTATAAAAATGTTATATATGATAATAAAATCAATATAATCAATATATAGTTTTAATCTCCAGAGTAATATTCATAAATCAACTATAATTTGGTTAGAAAAAGAAACCAATTTTGTCATGAATAGTAACTCGTGAATAGTAACCCGTGAATATTAACTCATGAATAGTAACTCGTGAATAGTAACTCGTGAATAATACCTCGTGAATAGTAACTCATGAATAGTAACTCGTGAATAGTAACTCATAAATAGTAACCCCGACATGAAAAGTTCTAAATTTGATAAAAATTTCCAACCAATACTTCGGCATAATGATATTGAAGAAAATAATATCATTTAAGAAGAAATAACATCTCTTACTATCCCTTACTCTCCCTTACTATCCCTTACCTCAAAAGAGCAGTACTCCTGACTGGAATAACGCTGAACGAATTTGCACCGTATAGCAACACTCAAGATATCAAAATACTCACAAGAATACACTCAATAATATAGAGAGAGAAATAGAGAGAAAACTTCAGTTTCTGGTGTGTTTTTTAATTCTAACCTAAGCACCCTATTTATAGGAAATTGCTTAGAACACCAAAGCAGAAAATTTAATAAAATAATAATATATTTATATAATTGTCAAGCCCACCTCTTGAATGTGAATTTCAGCAATTCACACATGCTAACCTTCTAGAAAAAGTAAGAAAAAACGTTTTTCATAAAATAAATAATTAAAACATCTAAAAATCAATTATTTTGGAACTACGGAACTTCAATAATTCATAATAAATAGTCCTTTTATCAGAAAATTCGAATCTCGCAAGTTTTTATAGGAAATTCAATTCTCTACAACTTTGCAGAAGAAAATTTTTCCAAATTCCAAATAAAAATTGACCTAAATCCACAAACGGACGATTTTACAGTCTATAATAAATTTTCGGTCAAGAATTGTGTCCACCAACACACAAAACATGTGTTAAACATTTAATCCAACAAAAATACTCTTCCTTCTCATATACTCATATATCTCACATTCATTGTAAAAATATCACCGTTAATATATTATTAAAATAATATATTTAAATGAATTATTTTATCAGAAAAAGATAAAATATTAATTTTCAACAATTGTCACATTAAAAATTTTCTCCATCTATATCCACATAAAATCAATATTTTCCTCATCATATAAATCAATAATTAATTATACACAAATAATATTACAGAATCACAGTACTGGCAACCAGGCCGTTCCCAGGAAAGAGGGGGCTTTCCAATAAGGATTTCTCCTTACTGGCGCGCAATTAGGTGACCAAACCTCTCCTTAGACAGAACTTTCTAGACATTGCCAATAATGTTATCTAATAATATTATTCAGATAATATGAATTATTGCTCCGATAATGGAAAATACTGTGTAGTGACAATTATTGAAACAACAGTAATATAAAATATCCACGTAGCAATTATGGAATCAATAAAATACTGAACAGTAATTACTGTAACCATTATTGAGTAGTGCCTTCTTACGTAAGAGTCAATAATTGGTGCAATACCGTGTGCTACTGTGTAACAACGCGTATTATTGTGTTTTAACCACCGGGTATTCCAACAGTATTAACGGTAACAACTACGCCGTTATTTGAAAAAAACTCAATTTTTTGTCGTTATCTTAATCCGACCGTTTTCAGTTATAGGGCCCACAATTAGTTGCGTCGTCGTACGAATATTCTCCGACAGAAAGAATATTCCACGACCAAACGAATATTCCCCGACATCAATGATTATTTTATAACCACTTGCTTATTTTTGAAAAAAATTCATATATCACCCTTAACTTTAACATTTATCAATTTAACCATTTACTGAATAGTAATTATAAAAAAAATTGAATACTCTTATTTTATAAAATTCGGGGTCTTACAGACGCCCCCAAAATAGGTCCAATCCACCCAACCTATTCTGAATCGCCAAATACATGGTACAGAAACAACTACAACTTCATTAATACAATTGTCGTGCAAAATACGACAACACATAAACTCTGAGTTTAAATACAAATATTGTCTTCTAGACAATATCAACACTCAATTAAGTCCTCATTACAATTATTGATACACTATTTTACAAAATAGTGAGGACTACTAAGACAACTATCTTGAAACATCATTCCATATCCCGGCTAGTACCTGCTACATTCTCGCCTCCTAAGAAAAATTAGAACAAAAAGGAAAAGAGTGAGCTCAACTAGCCCAGTAAAGAATATTATGACTAAGATAATATACAACAAATTATCCTTAGTCTTCAACAGGGAAAAATCTGATAGAATACAATAAACAATAAGTTTTAGATCAACAACTGCAGCGGAAATAATAATTCATTAGAAGAGTTAAGTAGAGAATGAAATCTACTATCATCTATGAATTTAAAAGTCTATCATCGATATTTTATTCCTGTAACATCAATCAATATACATCTTGAATCAAATAGTCATCTTTGCACTACAGGCCAAAGATATTAATCAGTCGGTCATGTTCATCTCAACACATATTCATCTTTGCACTACGGGCCAAAGATATTCATCAACAGTTCATCTTTGCGCTACAGGCCAAAGATATTCAGTAATATCATCATTTAGGACTGAGGATGATGAAAAATATATTTTAAAGAAAATGAATCTAATGAAACAAAATAACAAATATTAAGGATTCGTACTTTAAACAATCCAAGTTCAAAAATACTTCATAAATAATCAGAGTAGAGTAAAATTCAAGAATGATCAAAACATAGATCCAATCAAAGATAGGAATCATAACAGATAATCTTGGACACAGAAAAGAAAATTTAATTTTTCTGTGAATAGTGTCGTATTCGTGAATAGTGCCGTATACATGAATAGTGTCGTATACGTGAATAGTAACTCCGACACTAAAAGATAGAAATTTCATAAAAAAATTATCATGCTTCGTGAATAGTACTCGTGAAGAGTAATTCGTGAATAGTAACTCATGAATAGTAACCCCTACATGAAAAAAATTCCAAATTTGATAAAAAGTTCCAACCAATATTTTGGCATAATGATATTAAAGAAATAATATCATTTACGAAAAAAATAACATCCCTTACCTCGAAAAGGCAGTACTTCTGACTGAAATACTGGATATAGTGCTGAAGGGAACTTGCACCGTATAACAACACTCAAAGTATCAAAATACTCACAAGAATATGCTCAATATATCGAGACAGAAAGAGAGAGAAGATTTTAGTTTCTGGTATGATTTTCAATTCTAACCTAAGCACCCTATTTATAGGAAAATGTTTAGAACACCAAAGCAGAAAATTCAATAAATTATTAATATTTATTAACCAAATTCTTACGCCCACCTCTAGACATTTGAAATCAGCAACTAACATGTGCAAGTGGTGCCCACAAAATGTTAAAAAACATTTTTGTTAATATGATTATTTAAAACTTCCAAAAATCAATTATTCTGGAACTTCGAAACTTCAATAATTTATAATAAATAGCCCTTTTATCAGAAAATTCGAATCTCGCTAGTTTTTATAGGAAATTCAATTTTCTACAACTTTGCAGAAGAAATTCCAAATTTCAAACAGAAATTGACCAAAATCCATATACGGACGATTTTACAGCCTATAATTAAATTTCAGTCAAGAAATGGGGTCCACCGACACACAAAACATGTGTTAATCATTTAATGCAACAAAAATACTCTTTCTCCACATATACTCATATATCCCACATTCATTGTAAAAATATCACCATAATTATACTATTAAAATATAATAATATATTTAAATGAATTATTTTATCAGAAAAAGATAAAATATTAATTTTCAACAATTGTCACATTAAAAGTTTTCTCCATCTATATCCACATAAAATTAATATTTTCCTCATCATATAAATCAATAACTAATTATTCACAAATAATATTACAGAATCACAATACTGACAACTAGGCCGTTCTCATAAAAGAGGGGGCTTTCTAATAAAGATTTTTCCTTACTGGCGCGCAATTAGATGACCAAACCTCTCTTTAGACAAAACTTTCTAGACATTGCCAATAATGTTATCTAATAATATTATTCAAATAATATGAATTATTAATCTGATAATAGAAAATACTGTGTAGTGACAGTTATTGAAACAATAATAATATAAAATATCAACGCAGCAATTATTGAATCAATAAAATATAATACTGAACAGTAATTACTGTAACAATTATTGAGTAGTGCCTTCTTACGTAAGAATCAATAATTGGTGCAATACCGTGTGCTACTGTACAACAACGCGTATTATTGTGTTTTAACCACCGGGTATTCTAAAAGTATTAACGGTAACAACTATGTCGTTATTTATAAACAACTATACGTGTCGTTTTCTTCATCCAATCGCTTTCCGTTATAGGGCTCACAAAAGACTGCGCCGTCGTACGAATATTTCCCGACAGAAAGAATATTCCACGACCAAATGAATATTCCCCGACAATAATAAATATTTTATAACCACTTGCTTATTTAAAATATTTACGCATTTTACCCATAACTAACCACATTAATCAAATAAACCCTTACTATTTGAAAATAATAAATAGAGGAAATTAAATTTTATTTATTAATAATATGGGGTCTTACAACCTCCCCTCCTTATGAAATTTCGTCCTCGAAATTGACGTACGTACCTGGTGTTTCGAAAAGATGAGGATACCTCGCTTTCATTTCTTTTTCCAACTCTCAGGTCATTTCCTCAATAGCATGGTTCCTCCATAAAACTTTAACTTGTGGTATGACCTTCGTGCGTAGGACATGCTCTTTCCTATCCAAGATCTTGATAGGTACCTCATCGTACGTTAAATCTTCGGTTATTTCATCTGGTTCTAACTCAATAACGTGGTTCGGGTCGTCCACATAATTCCGTAACTTCGATACGTGAGAAACGTTATAAACATGCGACATACTTGGCGGTAAAACGAGTTTATAGGCCACAGTTCCTATTCGATCGAGGATTTCAAATGGACTAATAAATCGAAGGTTTGAGCTTTCCTCACATCGCCGATTCTCGCTTTTGGAATAACAACTTCTTGCACCTCCTTCTTCATATTCATTAGCTCCGGTGTGTAGCTTGAGAGGTTTTAACTTTATCGATTACAGTCGATTCTACTCGTATATTCGTTATCTTCATACAGGTTCTTAGAATCTTCAACTCTATCTCCATCTTTTGAAATGAGTATTTGTGTTCGACAATATCACACTCGTACCCGCATACGATCTTCTACTCAATACGTCAGCTCGCTTTTCTAGGATGGTATTGGATGGTATGATCATAATCTCTCAACAGCTCGAGCCAATGTCGTTGCTGCATGTTGAGTTCTACATTCCTCGCTCCATTCGAATTTTGTATCTTTTCGAGTTAGCTGAGTTAATAGAGTAGCGATTCGAGAAAATCTTTCCACAAAATCTTTGATAATAACTAACTAAGCATAGAAAGCTACGTATTTCGATTACTGATTTAGGTTGCTCTCAATTGTGACTCATATCCCAATCTTGGATAACACGTCATAATGACACCTATCAGTTTACTACCACACAAATATGGCATCCCCTACAGAGAGTCTAGCTTCGGTGTATTCCACAAAGGAAGTCACCAGATAAAGGCTCAGGTACCAAATTCTATAGTTGAATTTTTAACTCCTGAAGTTCAATAGGAGCCATTCGATATGAGATTTTAGAAATGGGTTTTGTATCGGGTTCAAAGTCGATACAAAATTCAATATCACACTTTGGGAGTAAGCCAAGAAATTCTTCAGAAAATACATCAGGAAATTTACTAATAATAGAAATATCATTCAAATCTGACGTATTTTTGTTCAAGTCCATAACATGGGCTAAGAAAACTTGACATCCGTTTTTCAATAAATGAATGACTTTATGGCTTGATATGAAAGTGTTTGACTTCAATGGTTTGGTTGCTTGAATTCGAATAACAGGTTGCTTAGGAATATAAAAACTAAAAACCTTACGAAAGCATTCAATTTTGGCATGATGAGTAGTTAATCAATCAATCCCTAAAATCACATCAAAAGCAAGTATCTTTAAAGAAATACAGTCAACAGGTAATGTGATGGTGCCAACTTGAATCAAACAAGATTTATAAACAGTGGATGTAACGAAAGTTTCTCCTAACGGAGTTTCAATAGATAAGTCAAAGTCTAATTTTCTCCGGAGTCAAGTTTAAACGTTGAGTATAAGCAGGAGAGATAAATGAATGGGTAGAACTGATATCTAATAAGGTATAAACTTTGTAAGAATTTATAATTAACTAACCCGTGCTAACTTCGTTCGGGTTCCTTGCATTCTGACTAGTCACGACAAACGCACTTCCAGGAACAGTTGACTTTGACTTTTCTGGGACAGTCTTTTGAGTCACCATTCCCGCTGGACTGGGTTTCTCTACCGTACAATCTCGAGCGATATGACCTTCTTTTCCACAATTATAGCATACCTTAGAAGGCTGTGAATAGTTTGGACTTATATGTCCCTCCTCTTCGCATTTGTAGCATCTAACTGGCGGTCGTTCTCCTCCCCTAGAATTTGTTGTTGGTGCTGGTGCTGCTACCGACATCTTCCCGTCATCGTTAAATCTTCTCTTCTTAAAATTTTCATTTGAGTTATTTCTTCTACTATCTTGGCCATGATTACCACCGAAGTGGTTATCATTTCTAGCACGATAATTTCCTCCACGATGGTTATCCTTGTTCTGATGACTGTTACCATCGATACGATTATCATCGAGTTGTAGGTCGTTATTCTTCGATTGGGCTAACTCATTATCGCGCTCCAATAACTGAGCCCTATTCACAACATCTGAATATATAGAAAATTTATGAGAAATGAGATATTGACGTATGTCGGGTTTCAAACCTCACAAAAATATCCGCGTCATACGTTCCTCATTCTCCACCAAATGAGGTGCAAACCTGGATAACTCCGCGAACTTCACCTCGTACTGGGACACCGTTATGATGTTCTGTTCTAGTCTAATAAACTCTACCTCCTTCATATGACAAATACTTTCAAGAAAGTACTTGTCATTGAACAGTTTCTGAAACGTTTCCCAAGACATGCTGAGTGCGACTGCTCCCACCAGTAATCTGCCTCGTTACGAAACATAAAAGTGGCGAATGGAACCTTCTGTTCCTCCGTGCATCCCAAGACATCGAATATCTTGGTAATTTTCTTGACTCACGTCTCCACCTTAATCGGATCCGACTTTTTCCAGAATTCTGGTGGTCCCAACTCTTTGAACTGTTTGGCTGTGACAAATCGTGTGTTGCTATCATTTTCACCGGTATTTTATACACGAGTCTCCCTCGTCTGATTTTGCATGAACTGCAAAAAGCTTCTAAACATCCCACCGTTCATCGTCTGATCAGTGGTGTTGTTCACAAGTGGAACAGTATCGACTTGTTGCACGTTCTCCTCATTGGTGAGCAAAGGTGTCTCCACGGTCTCATTTACTCCACTGTTAACATTCTCAGTTGCCATTCTCAATTACTGCCATAAAACAAGGGTTAATTAAAGAAATTAACATGTCACATAATACCCCTATATTATGACCAACCAACAAATAAGCTTAGATAGGACACACTAGCGAAGGATTTACTCGTCTCTCCCCTCCTAGTTCTATTCCCCGATCTCCGCCAGAGATCATATCCTTATGCTTTGATACGAACTGTGACGCCCCCAAAATAGGTCCAATCCACCCAACCTATTCTGAGTCGCCAAATACATGGTACAGAAACAACTACAACTTCATTAATACAATTGTCGTGCAAAATACGATAACACATAAACTCTGAGTTTAAATACAAATATTGTCTTCTAGACAATATCCACACTCAAATAAGTCCTCATTACAATTATTGATACACTATTTTACAAAATAGTGAGGACTACTAAGACAACTATCTTGAAACATCATTCCATATCCCGGCTAGTACCCGCTACATTCTCGCCTCCTAAGAAAAATTGGAACAAAAAGGAAAAGGGTGAGCTCAACTAGCCCAATAAAGAATATTATGACTAAGATAATATACAACAAATTATCCTTAGTCTTCAACAGGGAAAAATCTGATAGAATACAATAGACAACAAGTTTTAGATCAATAACTACAGCGGAAACAATAATTCATTAGAAGAGTTAAGTAGAGAATGAAATCTACTATCATCTATGAATTTAAAAGTACATAAAATTAATTAGTCGGTCATGTTCATCTCAACACCTGTTCATCTTTGCACTACGCGCTAAAGATATTCATCAACAGTTCATCTTTGCGCTACAGGCCAAAGATATTCTGGAATATCATCATTTAGGACTGAGGATGATGAAAAATATATTTTAAAGAAAACGAATCTAGTGAAACAAAAGAACAAATATTAAGGATTCGTACTTTAAACAATCCAAGTTCAAAAATACTTCATAAATAATCAGAGTGGAGTAAAATTCAAGAATGATCAAAACATAGATCCAATCAAAGATAGGAATCATAACAGACAATCTTGGACACAGAAAAGAAAATTTAATTTTTCTGTGAATAGTGTCGTATTCGTGAATAGTGCCGTATACGTGAATAGTAACTCCGACACTAAAAGATAGAAATTTCACAAAAAAATCATCATGCTTCGTGAATAGTACTCGTGAAGAGTAAATCGTGAATTAACTCATGAATAGTAACCCCTACATGAAAAAAATTTCAAATTTGATAAAAAGTTCCAACCAATATTTCGGCAAAATGATATTGAAGAAATAATATCATTTACGAAGAAAATAACATCCCTTACCTCGAAAAGATAGTACTTCTGACTGAAATACTGGATATAGTGCTGAAGAAAACTTGCACCGCATAACAACACTCAAAGTATCAAAATACTCATAAGAATACGCTCAATATATCAAGACAGAAAGAGAGAGAAGATCTTAATTTCTGGTGTTATTTTCAATTCTAACCTAAGCACCCTATTTATAGGAAAATGCTTAGAACACCAAAGTATAAAATTTAATAAATTATTAATATTTATTAACCAAATTCCTACGCCCACCTCTAGAAATTTGAAATCAACAACTAACATGTGCAAGTGGTGCCCACAAAATGTTAAAAAATGTTATTGTTAATATAATTATTTAAAACTTCCAAAAATTAATTATTCTGGAACTTCGAAACTTCAATAATTTATAATAAATAGCCCTTTTATCAGAAAATTCGAATCTCGCTAGTTTTTATAGGAAATTCAATTCTCTACAACTTTGCAGAAGAAAGTTTTTCCAAGTTTCAAACAGAAATTGATCGAAATCCATATACGGACGATTTTATAGCCTATAATCAAATTTCAGTCAAGAAATGAGGTCCACCGACACACAAAACATGTGTTAATCATTTAATGCAACAAAAATACTCTTTCTCCTCATATACTCATATATCCCACATTCATTGTAAAAATATCACCATTATTATATTATTAAAATATAATAATATATTTAAATGAATTATTTTATCAGAAAAAGATAAAATATTAATTTTTAACAATTGTCACATTAAAAATTTTCTCCATCTATATCCACATAAAATTAATGTTTTCTTCATCATATAAATCAATAATTAATTATTCACAAATAATATTACAGAATCACAATACTGACAACCAGGCCGTTCTCAGGAAAGAGGGGGTTTTCCAATAAGGATTTCTCCTTACTGGCGCGCAATTAGATGACCAAACCTCTCCTTAGACAAAACTTTCTAGATATTGCCAATAATGCTATCTAATAATATTATTCAAATAATATGAATTATTAATCTGATAATAGAAAATACTGTGTAGTGACAGTTATTGAAACAGCAGTAATAAAAAATATCAACACAGCAATTATTGAATCAATAAAATACAATACTGAATAGTAATTACTGTAACAATTATTGAGTAGTGCCTTCTTACGTAAGAATCAATAATTGGTGCAATACCGTGTGCTACTGTGTAACAACGCGTATTATTGTGTTTTAACCACCGGGTATTCTAACAGTATTAACGGTAACAACTACGCCGTTATTTATAAACAACTATACTTATCGTTTTCTTCATCCAATCGCTTTAACTCCCAGGTCATTTCCTCAATAGCATGGTTCATCCACAAAACTTTAACTTATGGTATGACCTTCGTGCGTAGGACATGCTCTTTCCTATCTAAGATCTTGACAGGTACCTCATCGTACGTTAAATCTTCGGCTATTTTGTCTGGTTCTAACTCAATAACGTGGTTCGGGTCGTCCACATAATTTCGTAACTTCGATACGTGAGAAACGTTATGAACACGCGACATACTTGGCGGTAAAACGAGTCTATAGGCCACAGTTCCTATTCGATCGAGAATTTCAAATGGACTATTAAATCGAAGGTTTGAGCTTTCCTCACATCGTCGATTCTCGCTTTTGGAATAACAACTTCTTACACCTCCTTCTTCATATTCATCAGCTCCGGTGTGTAGCTTGAGCGGTTTTAACTTTATCGATTAAAGTCGATTCTACTCGTATATTCGTTATCTTCATACAGGTTCTTAGAATCTTTAACTCTATCTCCATCTTTTGAAATGAGTCTTTGTGTTCGACAATATCGCACTCGTACCCGCATACAATCTTCTACTCAACACGTCAGCTACCGCGTTCGCTTTTCTAGGATGGTATTGGATGGTATGATCGTAATCTCTCAACAGCTCGAGCCAACGTCGTTGCCGCATGTTGAGTTCTACATTCCTCGCTCCGTTCGAATTTTGTATCTTTTCGAGTCAGCTGAGTTAATAGAGTAGTGATTCGAGAAAATCTTTCCACAAAATCTTTGATAATAACCAACTAAGCATAGAAAGCTACGTATTTCGATTACTGACTTAGGTTGCTCTCAACTGTGACTCATATCCCAATCTTGGATAGCACGTCACAATGACACCAATCAGTTTACTACCACACAAATATGGCGTCCCCTATAGAGAGTCTGGCTTCGGTGTATTCCACAAAGGAAGTCACCAGATAAAGGCTCAGGTACCAAATTCTATAGTTAAATTTTTAACTCCTGAAGTTCAATAGGAGCCATTCGATATGAGATTTTAGAAATGGGTTTTGTATCGGGTTCAAAGTCGATACAAAATTCAATATCACACTTTGGGAGTAAGCCAAGAAATTCTTCAGGAAATACATCAGGAAATTTACTAACAATAGAAATATCATTCAAATCTGACGTATTTTTGTTCAAGTCCATAACATGGGCTAAGAAAACTTGACATCCGTTTTTCAGTAAACGAATGACTTTATGGCTTGATATGAAAGTGTTTGACTTCAATGGTTTGGTTGCTTGAATTCGAATAATAGTTTGCTTAAGAATATGAAAACTAACAACCTTACGAAAGCAATCAATTTTGGCATGATGTGTAAGACCCCAACTTTTATAAATAAAGATGAATTTTCTATAAATATCATTTTTAAATATTATGGAGTTAATTTGATATAATGTTATAGTTGTGGGTAATATTTATAAATTTTACAAAGTACGCAAGTTGTTATATAATATTCGATTGGTCGGGGAATATTCGTTTTAACAAAAAATATTCGTACAACGGCACAATAATTGGTGGACCCCACAACGGAATTATTGTCGGATTGAGAAAACGACAAAAATATTTTATTAAAAATAACAACGAAAGTTTTACCATTGTTACTGTTGAACTACTCGGTAGTAAAAGTACAGTAATACGTGTGGTTGCATAGTAACACACGGTATTGATTATTAATGCTTATGTGAGAAGTCACTCAGTTTGATTCAATTATTGTCAGTTAATAATATGAATTATTTAGCGATAATGAAGTTTTGTTTTATTCGTATTATTAACGTAATAAAACAGAAACATCTTTTTATATAAAACAGAATACTTTATTCAAGTTATTCTATAAATAGAATATATTTTATTTTATTTAAAAGATTTTTCTTTAAATATGGACCGTCAAATTAAAGTAATCAATCTGGACCGTTCATGGATTAGTTACTATGCATTTTATTTTTCTATAAATAGCAGCTCATTCCTTCATTATTTTTTACGAATTCACTGAACTCTAGAGAGAGAAATTATAGAGAGAGAAAAGAAAAGTATTCTGCTACTTAACTACTTCCTTATTTCAGTTCTTCTTTAAAACAGTAAGGGGTGTTATTCTTTCTTATTCATGAAGAGAACTGTTGTTATTTCATTTCTTATTATTCTGTTGGAATAACCTGTATACGCCGTCTACCCTATACTTGGTGACATTCTTCTGTTATTCTGTTGGAACATCCTGTCTATGTGTTTTACACCGGATTTGGTTCCGTCTTATTATTATTCTGTTGGAACATCCTGTCTGTGTGTTTTACACCGGACCTGGTTCCGTCTTGTTATTATTCTGTTGAAACATCCTGTCTGTGTGTTTTACACCGGACCTGGTTCCATTATTTATTATTATTCTGTCAGAATATCCTGTCTGTGCGTTTACGCCGGACCTGGTTCCATTGTTTATTATTCTGTCGGAATATCCTGTCTGTGCGTTTTCGCCGGACCTGGTTCCATTATTTATTATTCTGTTAGAATAACCTGTCTGTGTGGTCTATCGCATGCATGGTGATTTCTTTTGTTATTCCATTCGTTATTATACTCAGTTGGTTAAGTTTTAACTTCTATACTCCATGAAATTAGTGAAATATCCTTGATAATTGCGGTTCATCCAGTATCTTTTCATGAAAATATTCTTCTAAGTATTCTTGAATTTTACTCCACAAAGCAGTATCATGTTGACAATTTGGACGTTGTTAATTCTTGGATAAATTAATTCTTGAACTTGTTTTATTGAATTCTTATATCATTGTCATCATCCTCATGTTTATAAAATATTGAAAGTCATCTGTGGCCTGTAGTGCATAGATGGACTTGGTATGATTATGACCAGAGATTATTCGGTATAATCATGACCGTAATGTTACAAATGATGTGGTAAAAGTCCTCATTGGCCGTAGTTCATTGATGGACAGTTGTTGGCATGATCATGACCATTAATGAATACACGAATATCCTTGATCGTAGTGCAGGGGTGATTCGATGATGTGGATTATTTTATTAAGCTGAGTCCCAGCGATAACAGTGTTGAAAAACCTTTTAAATCATAAAAGATAATAGAGTTTATTTTTTACTTGACTCTTCTAAATGGATCGCTTGTTCCGCTGCAGTTAAACTTGATGTCTATTATATTTTATCAGTGTAATACTGTTGAAGGCTAATAATAATTTATTCTGCATTATCATAGTCATAATATTTCTTACTGGGCTAGTTGAGCTCACCCTTTCTTTCACTGTTCTCTTCAGGAAATGAGAATATAGTTGGGACGAGTCGAAAAATGGAGTGATGGTCCAGAGGATAGCATTAGTAGTCCACACTATTCTGTGAAATAGTGTGATAATAATTGTAATAAGGACTCCTTTTGAGTATGAATACTCTCTAGAAGACAATATTTGTATTCAAACTCACAAATTATGTTTGGTCGTATTGTACACGACAGTTGTATTATTAAGTTATATTTGTATTCAGTACCATGTATCTGGTGACCCAAGATGGGTGATGTATACCTAATTTTGGGGGCGTCACAGTTGGTATCAGAGCTTAGGGATATGATCCCTGGCTAAGATGTGAGAATAGAACTAGGAGGGGAGAGACGGGGAATTCCTTCGCTAGTATGACCTACCTAAGTTTATTTGCATGGTATTTAATTGGTCGGTCATAATATAAGGATAATATATGACATATCAATTAACTTTTATTTTGTGGCAGTATCTGAAAATGGCATCCGAGAATGTTGAGAATAGCAATGGAGCACAGGCGACTGTGAATTCACCACATATCAATAATCGGGATAATGTGCATCAGGAAGGCGACAATCCTCATGCAAACAACAAAACTGACCAAATGATGAATGATGGAATGTTTAGAAGCTTTATGCAGCTCATGCAACAGCAGGCGAGAGCGGCTCCTGTTCTAAATGTAGGTGGAAACACTGAAAACTCTCGGACGGTCACCGCTAAACAGTTCAAGGAGCTGGGACCACCGGAGTTTAAGGGAGAGCCAAAACCACTTATAGCGGAAACATGGATAAAGCAGATCACCAAGATATTTGATGTCTTGGGATGCTCCGAGGAGCAAAAGGTTCCCCTTGCCGCCTTTATGTTGCGAGGAGAGGCAGATTATTGGTGGGAATCGATTAAGCGTACTTAACCTGCCGCACTGAAGATGTCTTGGGAGAAGTTTCAAGAGCTGTTCAATGACAAATACTTTTTCGAAAGTGTTCGTCACATGAAGGAGGTGGAGTTCATCAAATTGGAACAGAATAATATGACCGTGTCGCAATATGAGGCTAAATTTGCTGAGTTGTCCCGGTTTGCGTCCCACTTGGTGGATAATGAAAAACGAATGATGCGAATGTTTTTGCGAGGTTTGAAACCTGAGAGACGTCAACATCTTATTTCTCATAAACTGTATTTGTATTCAGATGTTATGAATAGGGCTCAGTTAGTGGAGCGGGATAACGAGTCAAAGTAACCAAAAGAGAGCAGTCGACAAAATGATAATACCTGTGAGAGCAGTCATCGAAGCGGTGACAACAAGCGTGGAGGGAATCAACAGGCCAGAAATGGTAACTACTTCGGTGGTAATCAGGGCCAAAATAATAAGAATGGTCATTTCAAGAAGAGGAGATTCAACAATGATGGAAAGACATCAGCACCAGCACCCGTTGTTAAGGAAGGAGAATGACCACCTATCATATGTTTCAAATGCGAAGGGGAGGGGCACATCAGTCCAAACTATGCGATGCCGTCTAAAGCATGTTATAATTGTGGAAGAGAAGGTCATTTAGCTCGATTTTGTCTTTTACCAAAAATAAGTTCAGCCAAGATGGAGACACCAAAGGCCGTCCCAGAAAAGTCAAAATCGGTAGTGCAAGGGAGAGCATTTGTTGTGACCTCCCAGAAAGCAAGGAACCCGAATGAGGTCATCACGGGTAAGCTTATCATAAACTCTAACGAAGTCTATACTTTATTTGATACCGGTTCTACCCATTCTTTTATTTCTCCTACTTGCGCTCATCGATTAAATTTGATTCCGGAGAAATTAGGCTTTGACTTATCTGTTGAAACTCCATTGGGAGAAACCTTCATTACATCCACGGTTTATAAGTCTTGTTTGGTTCAAGTTGGTACCCATACATTACCTATCGATCTTATTTCATTAAAAATACTTGCATTTGACGTGATTCTAGGGATTGATTGGTTAACTACTCTTCATGCAAAAATTGATTATTTTCGTAAGGTTGTTAGCTTTCATATTCCTAATCGACCTATTATGCGAATTCAAGCAACCAAACCATTAAAATCAATCGCTGTCATATCAAGCCATAAAGCTATTCGTTTATTAAAAAATGGATGTCAAGCTTTTTTAGCTCATGTCACGGATCTAAACAAAAATACGTCAGTTTTGAATGATATTTCTATTGTTAATAAATTCCCTGACGTATTCCCTGAAGAACTTCCTGGCCTACCCCCAGAGCGTGAAATTAAATTTTGTATCGACCTTGAACCCGGTACAAAACCCATTTCCAAAGCCCCATATCGAATGGCTCCTATTGAACTTCAGGAGTTAAAGATCCAACTGCAGGAATTGTTAGACATGGGCTTTATTCGTCCTAGTACTTCTCCTTGGGGTGCTCCTGTGCTATTCGTGAAGAAGAAAGATGGAAGTATGCGACTTTGTATTGATTATCGGGAGTTGAATCATGTCACCATCAAAAATAGGTACCCATTGCCACGTATTGATGACCTGTTTGACCAGTTGCAAGGAGCAC
Organism: Panax notoginseng; assembly: GCA_016801055.1. Taxonomy (NCBI): domain Eukaryota; kingdom Viridiplantae; phylum Streptophyta; class Magnoliopsida; order Apiales; family Araliaceae; genus Panax; species Panax notoginseng. The sequence goes on along the minus strand of CM029014.1, from coordinate 216,968,095 downwards.
AATTCTTTTCAAAGATCGATATTCGTTCTGGATATCATCAACTGAAGGTTAGAACTGAGGATATTCCAAAGACGGCTTTCAGAACTCGATACGGGCATTATGAATTCCTAGTCATGTCCTTTGGATTGACTAATGCTCCTGCTGCCATCATGGATATGATGAACCGGGTATTCAAGGAATATTTGGATCACTTTGTGGTCGTCTTTATTGATGACATCCTTATTTATTCAAAAAGCCGTGAAGATCATGAGCAACACTTGAGGCTGGTACTCCAAAAGCTTCGTGAATACAAGCTTTGTGCCAAGTTGAAGAAATGCGAGTTCTGGCTGGAGGAGGTAGCATTCCTTTGGCACGTAGTATCAAGTCGTGGAATATCGGTTGACCCGACAAAGATTGAAGCTATTCAAAGCTAGGAGCAACCTAAATCAGTGACCGAAGTACGTAGCTTTCTTGGTTTAGCTGGTTATTATCGGAGATTCGTGGAAGGATTTTCTCGAATCGCTACTCCATTAACTCAGCTGACTCAGAAAGATATAAAGTTCGGTTGGAGCGAAGAATGTGAGAAGAGTTTTCAAGAACTCAAGAGGAGACTCATTTCAGCATCTGTTCTAACAATACCATCTGGCTCGGAAGGATTTGTCATCTACAGTGATGCTTCGAGCAAAGGGTTGGGATGCGTTCTCATGCAACATGGAAAAGTCATAGCCTATGCATCAAGACAACTCAAGGAATATGAGAGGAATTATCCTACTTATGATCTACAGTTGGCAGCTGTTGTCTTTACACTTAAAATTTGGAGGCATTACTTGTATGGGGAGAAGGTGGAGATCTTTACGGATCATAAAAGCCTCAAATATTTTTTCAGTTAAAAGGAACTCAACATGCGACAATGACGTTGGCTTGAACTGTTGAAAGATTATGATCATACCATTCAATACCATCCTAAAAAAGCGAACGTGGTAGTTGACGCATTGAGTAGAAGATCATATGCAAGTACGAGTCCGATATTGTCAACACAAAGGCCCATTTTGTGTGACTTGCAAAGGATGGAGATAGAGTTAATAACTCCAGGGACCCATGTGATGATGGCGAATATACGAGTAGAACCAACTTTAATCGATAAAGTTAAAGTTGCTCAAGCTACAGACCTGGAGCTGATGCGTATGAAGAAGAAAGTGCAAGAAGGTGCGTATGAACCGGGTATTAAAAGAATATTTGGATCACTTTGTGGTCATCTTTATTGATGACATCCTTATTTATTCAAAAAGCCGTGAAGATCATGAGCAACACTTGAGGCTGGTACTCCAAAAGCTTCGTGAATACAAGCTTTATGCCAAGTTGAAGAAGTGCGAGTTCTGGCTGGAGGAGGTAGCATTCCTTGGGCACGTAGTATCAAGTCGTGGAATATCTGTTGACCCGGCAAAGATTGAAGCTATTCAAAGCTGGGAGCAACCTAAATCAGTGACCGAAGTACGTAGCTTTCTTGGTTTAGCTGGTTATTATCGGAGATTCGTGGAAGGATTTTCTTGAATCGCTACTCCATTAACTTAGCTGACTCGAAAAGATACAAAGTTCGGTTGGAGCGAAGAATGTGAAAAGAGTTTTCAAGAACTCAAGAGGAGACTCATTTCAGCACCTGTTCTAACAATACCATCTGGCTCGGAGGGATTTGTCATCTACAGTGATGCTTCGAGCAAAGGGTTGGGATGTGTTCTCATGCAACATGGAAAAGTCATAGCCTATGCATCAAGACAACTCAAGGAATATGAGAGGAATTATCCTACTCGTGATCTAAAGTTGGCAGCTATTGTTTTTGCACTTAAAATTTGGAGGCATTACTTGTATGGGGAGAAGGTGGAGATCTTTATAGATCATAAAAGCCTCAAATATTTCTTCACTCAAAAGGAACTCAACATGTGACAACGACGTTGGCTTGAACTGTTGAAAGATTATGATCATACCATTCAATACCATCCTGGAAAAGCGAACGTGGTAGCTGACGCATTGAGTAGAAGATCATATGCAAGTACGAGTGCGAAATTGTCAACACAAAGGCCCATTTTGTGTGACTTGCAAAGGATGGAGATAGAGTTAATAACTCCAGGGACCCATGTGATGATGGCGAATATACGAGTAGAACCAACTTTAATCGATAGAGTTAAAGTTGCTCAAGCTACAGACCTAGAGCTGATGCGTATGAGGAAGAAAGTGCAAGAAGGTGCTATGCCGGAAGCAAGAATCGATGAAGAAGGAATACTTCGAGTCAACTCCAGACTTTGTGTTCCTAACAACCCTGATTTAAAGTATGAAATTATGATGGAGGCGCACAACACACCGTTTGCAATCCACCTTGGAAGTACCAAAATGTATCATGATCTTCGTCATACATTTTGGTGGAGCAATATGAAGAGAGAGATAGCACTGTTTATCTCAAGGTGTCTAACTTGTCAACGAGTCAAAGCAGAGCATCAAGTACCAAAAGGTCCATTGCAACCACTTGAAATTCCAGAATAGAAGTGGGAGCACATTACCATGGATTTCGTTACCGGTCTTCCTAGGGTTTCTCAAGGTATTGATGCGATTTGGGTCATTGTTGATAGATTGACCAAGTCTGCTCATTTCTTACTAATACGAGAAACTTATACACTTGAACGTCTTGCTCGTATGTACATAAACGAGATTGTAAGACTGCATGGTATGCCAGTATCCATAGTTTCTGACCGAGACCCAAGATTTACTTCACGATTTTGGGTTAGTTTACAAAAAGCTATGGGCACGGATTTACGATTTAGTTCAGCATATCATTCTCAGACGGACGGATAATCAGAGAGGACTATTCAAACTCTTGAAGATCTATTAAGACTCAGTGTCCTTGATTTTAAGGGAAGTTGGGACAAGTTCTTACCATTGGTGGAGTTTTCCTACAACAACAGTTATCAAACAAGTATTGGCATGGCTCCATTCGAAGCATTGTATGGAAGAAAATGTCGTTCTCCAGTATGCTGGGATGAGGTGGGTGAAGCAACGTTGTTGGGACCGGAGTTGGTACGTATGACTACAGAAAAGATTTAAACGATCCGACAACGTATAAAAACCTCACAAGATCGACAAAAGAGTTATGCTGATCTTCATCGAAAGGACGTGGAATTTGATATAGGAGATCATGTGTTCTTACGTGTTGCTCTATGGAAATGAGTTACGAGATTTAGAAAGAGAGGAAAGCTCAATCCTCGATTCATCGGTCCATTTTTAATCCTTGATCGAGTAGAAACTGTGGCTTATAGACTCGCTTTACCGCCAAGTATGTCTCGTGTTCATAACATTTTTCACATATCCATGTTACGTAAATATGTGGAAGACCCAAACCACATTATTGAGTTAGAACCGGATGAAATAGCAGAAGATTTGACGTATGAAGAAGTTCCTGTTCAAATCTTGGATAAGGAGGAACATATTCTACGCTCCAAGGTTATACCTCAAGTCAAAGTTTTGTGGAGAAACCACGATGTTGAGGAAATGACTTGGGAGTTAGAATCTGAAATGAAATCAAGGTATCCTTACCTCTTCGACATACCAGGTACGTACCCTAATTTCGAGGGCGAAATTTCATAAGAATGGGAGGTTGTAAAACTCCAACTTTTATAAATAAAGATGAATTTTCTATAAATATCATTTTTGAATATTATGGAGTTAATTTGATATAATGTTATAGTTGTGGGTAATATTTATAAATTTTACAAAGTACGCAAGTTGTTATATAATATTCGATTGGTCGGGAAATATTCGTTTTAACAGGGAATATTCGTACAACGGTACAATCATTGGTGGACCCCACAACGGAATTATTGTCGAATTGAGAAAACGACAAAAATATTTTATTAAAAATAACGGCGGAAGTTTTACTATTGTTACTGTTGAACTACTCGGTAGTAAAAGTACAGTAATACGTGTGGTTGCATAGTAACACACGGTATTGATTATTAATGCTTATGTGAGAAGTCACTAAGTTTGATTCAATTATTGTCAGTTAATAATATGAATTATTTAGCGATAATGAAGTTTTATTTTATTCGTATTATTAACGTAATAAAACAGAAACATCTTTTTATATAAAATAGAATACTTTATTAAAGTTATTCTACAAATAGAATATATTATATTTTATTTAAAAGATTTTTCTTTAAATATGGGCCGTCAGATTAAAGTAATCAATCTGGACCGTTCATGGATTAGTTACTATGCATTCTATTTTTCTATAAATAGCAGCTCATTCTTTCATTATTTCTTACGAATTCACTGAACTCTAGAGAGAGAAACTGTAGAGAGAAACTATAGAGAGAAAAAAGAAATGTATTCTGCTACTTAACTACTTCCTTATTTCAGTTCTTCTTTAAAACAGTAAGGGGTGTTATTCTTTCTTATTCATGAAGAGAACTGTTGTTATTTCATTTTTTATTATTCTGTTGGAATAACCTATATACGCGGTCTACCCTATACTTGGTGACATTCTTCTGTTATTCTGTTGGAACATCTTGTCTGTGTATTTTACACCGGACCTGGTTTCGTCTTGTTATTATTCTGTTGGAACATCCTGTCTGTGTGTTTTACACCGGACCTGGTTCCGTCTTGTTATTATTCTGTTGGAACATCCTGTCTGTGTGTTTTACACCGGACCTGGTTCCGTTATTTATTATTATTCTGTCGGAATATCCTGTCTGTGCGTTTACGCCGGACCTGGTTTCATTATTTATTATTCTGTCGGAATATCCTGTCTGTGCGTTTCCGCCAGACCTGGTTCCATTATTTATTATTTTGTTAGAATAACCTGTCTGTGCGGTCTATCGCATGCATGGTGATTTCTTTTGTTATTCCATTCATTATTATACTCAGTTGGTTAATTTTTAACTTCTATACTCCATGAAATTAGTGAAATATCCTTGATAATTGCGGTTCATCTAGTATCTTTTCATGAAAATATTCTTCTAAGTATTCTTGAATTTTACTCCACAAAGCAGTATCATATTGACAATTTGGACGTTGTTAATTCTTGGATAAATTAATTCTTGAACTTGTTTTATTGAATTCTTATATCATTGTCATCATCCTCATGTTTATAAAATGTTGAAAGTCATCTGTGGCCTGTAGTGCATAGATGGACTTGGTATGATTATGACCAGGGATTATTCGGTATAATCATGACCGTAATGTAACAAATGATATGGTAAATGTCCTCATTGGCCGTAGTGCATTGATGGACAGTTGTTGGCATGATCATGACCATTAATGAATACACGAATATCCTTGGCCGTAGTGCAGGGGTGATTCGATGATGTGGATTATTTTATTAAGCTGAGTCCCAGCGATAACTGCGTTGAAAAACCTTTTAAATCATAAAAGATAGTAGAGTTTATTTTCTACTTGACTCTTTTAAATGGATTGCTTGTTCCGCTGCAGTTAAACTTGATGTCTATTATATTTTATCAGTGTAACACTGTTGAAGGCTAATGATAATTTATTCTGCATTATCTTAGTCATAATATTTCTTACTGGGCTAGTTGAGCTCACCCTTTCTTTCACTGTTCTCTTCTGGAAATGAGAATATAGCTGGGACTAGTCGGAAAACGGAGTGATGGTCCAGAGGATAGCATTAGTAGTCCTCACTATTCTGTGAAATAGTGTGATAATAATTGTAATGAGGACTCCTTTTGAGTATGAATACTCTCTAGAAGACAATATTTGCATTCAAACTCACAGATTATGTTTGGTCGTATTGTACACGACAGTTGTATTATTAAGTTGTATTTGTATTCAGTACCATGTATCTAGTGACCCAAGATGGGTGATGTATACCTAATTTTGGGCGCGTCACAGTTGGTATCAGAGCTTAGGGATATGATCCCTGGCTAAGATGTGAGAATAGAACTAGGAGGGGAGAGACGGGGAATTCCTTCGCTAGTATGACCTACCTAAGTTTATTTGCATGGTATTTAATTGGTCGGTCATAATATAAAGATAATATGTGACATATCAATTAACTTTTATTTTGTGGCAGTATGTGAAAATGGCATCCGAGAACGTTTAGAATAGTAATGGAGCACAGGCGACTGTGGATTCACCACATATCAATAATCGGGATAATGTGCATCAGGAAGGCGACAATCCTCATGCAAACAACAATACTGACCAAATGATGAATGATGGAATGTTCAGAAGCTTTATGCAATTCATACAACAGCAGGCGAGAGCGGCTCCTGTTCAAAATGTAGGTGAAAACACTGAAAACTCTCGGACGGTCACCGCTAAACAATTCAAGGAGCTGGGACCATCGGAGTTTAAGGGAGAGTCAAAACCACTTATAGCGGAAACATGGATAAAGTAGATCACCAAGATATTTGATGTCTTGGGATGCTCCGAGGAGCAAAAGGTTCCCTTTGCCGCCTTTATGTTGCGAGGAGCGGCAGATTACTGGTGGGAATCGATTAAGCGTACTCAACCTGCCGCACTGAAGATGTCTTGGGAGAAGTTTCAAGAGCTGTTCAATGACAAATACTTTTCCGAAAGTGTTCGTCACATGAAGGAGGTGGAGTTCATCAAATTGGAGCAGAATAATATGACCGTGTCGCAGTATGAGGCTAAATTTGCTGAGTTGTCCCGGTTTGCGTCCCACTTGGTGGATAATGAAGAGTGAATGACGTGAATATTTTTGCGAGGTTTGAAACCTGAGATACGTCAACATCTTATTTCTCATAAACTGTGTTTGTATTCAGATGTTGTGAATAGGGCTCAGTTAGTGGAGCGCGATAACGAGTCAACGCAACCAAAAGAGAGCAGTCGACAAAATGATAATACCTGTGAGAGCAGTCATCGAAGCGGTGACAACAAGTGTGGAGGGAATCAACAGGCCAGAAATGGTAACCACTTCGGTGGTAATCATGGCCAAAACAATAAGAATGGTCATTTCAAGAAGAGGAGATTCAATAATGATGGAAAGACGTCAGCACCAAATCTCTCCTTAGAAAAAACTTTTTAGACATTGCCAATAATCCTATCTAATAATATTATTCAAATAATATGAATTATTAATCTGATAATGGAAAATACTGTGTAGTGACAGTTATTGAAACAACAGTAATATAAAATATCAACGCAGTAATTATTGAATCAATAAAATACAATACTGAACAGTAATTACTGTAACAATTATTGAGTAGTGTCTTCTTACGTAAGAATCAATAATTGGTGCAATACCGTGTGCTACTGTGCAACAACGCGTATTATTGTGTTTTAACCACCGGGTATTCCAACAGTATTAACGGTAACAACTACGCCGTTATTTATAAACAACTATACTTGTCGTTTTCTTCATCCAATCGCTTTCCGTTATGGGACCCACAAAAGACTGCACCGTCGTACGAATATTTCCCGACAGGAAGAATATTCCACGACCAAACGAATATTCCCCGACAATAATAAATATTTTATAACCACTTGCTTATTTAAAATATTTGCGCATTTTACTCATAACTAACCACATTAATCAAATAAACCCTTACTATTTGAAAATAATAAATAGAGGAAATTAAATTTTATTTATTAATAATTTGGGGTCTTACACCAAAGATATTTAACAACATATCATCTTTGCACTACGGCCAAAGATATTCATCAACAATTCATCTTTGCACTACAGGCCAAAGATATTTCTCAACAGTTCATATTTGCACTACAAGCCAAATATATTCATCAACAGTTCATATTTGCACTACAGGCCAAATATATTAATATCTCAAAGAAATATATAATCATTTCAGAATTTATATAAACAATAATTATAACAATGTTGATCATTTCACATTTGCACTTAAGCTAAAGATATTTAATTATAAATTCAATGGTCATTATCATACCAGTCAACAATTCAACTTTGCACTACTAGCCAAAGAGAATCCACAGTCATGATCATACCAATAATTTACCCATCTTTACACTCAAGCGAAAGAGAATTTCAACATCAAGGTTATAAAAATGTTATATATGATAATAAAAACAATATGATCAAAACATGAATTTAATTTCAAGAGCAATATTCATAAATTAACGATAATTTGGTCAGAAAAAGAGACCAATTTTTCTGTGAATAGTAACTCGTGAATAGTAACTCATAAATAGTAACTCGTGAATAGTAACTTATAAATAGTAACTCCGACATGAAAAAGTTAGAAATTTTACAATAAAATCCATACCAATATTTCGGTATAATGATATTGAAAGAATAATATTTCTTAAGCTTATAAACAATTTATTTAAATTGTTTACACTTTACTAATTAATGCATTTAATCATCATAAAATGCCAACTCTTAAGATTTCATCACCAATAACCAAAATCCTCATAAAAAATCTGTATATAACTCATATATGATTCTCAAGCCATAAAATCATATTTTCTAATTTTTTTACTTCACATAACATATTTGATTCATTTACTCATAACTAGACCATTTTCATGAAAAATACCAAATCAGTCTCAAAAATATTTCTTTTCTGGGAGCAGAATATAGTCCCGTATTGAACATATATTTTTTCTGAAATTTTTAAAATTCATTTACTATTTTTCATATGGCCAAAACCGTCGAATATTTAGACATTTATCATAAATTATACTTTTATCCAAAAATTTCGAAATTCACAGAGTATACTGATATTATATAGATATACTTCTAATAAAAATTTCATCAATTTTGGAGTTAACCACAAGGAGTTATAAGCGGTTACTTTTAAAATATTTTTTTCCCGTAAAATTCGTAACTCTTAATACATACATCCAAAAATTACTATTTTTGGACAGAATCAATAAAACTCATCAAAATATCATTTTAAATTTTTCTAGAATTTTCTGAAGGTCGGAAGAAGTACGAAACATGAAAAACATAATAACCCATTAAAATCCCTTACCTCAAAATAGCAGTACTTCAGATGAAAAATCGGAGGAAACTTCTACTAAATAGCAACTCTCAAAGTATCTAAATACTTTCACAAATATACTTGATAATATAGAGAGAAAAAAAACTTATTTCAAGTGTGTTTTTCAATTCTAACATAAACACTTATTTATAGGAAAATGCTAGAACGCCATAGGAGATTAAAATAATAAAATATTTTATTTTATTTCTTCTTTTCTACGCATACCCACATGTTTGATCAGCCACCAGCCATCTTTGAACAAAGCTAGCAGCCCACATGTGTTAAAACACAAGTGGGTCCCACCCATAAAGTAATAAAAAATTATTTTATTTTCCGAAACTTCAATAATTCATAGAAAATAGCCCTTTTATCAGAAAATTCGAATCTCGTGAATTTTTATAGGAAATTCAATTCTCTACAACTTTGCAGAAGAAAGTTTTTTCAAATTCCAAACAGAAATTGACCGAAATCCATAAATGGGCGATTTTACAAGCTATAATCAAATTTCAGTCAAGAAATGGGGTCCACCAACACACAAAATATGTGTTAATCATTTAATGTAACAAAAATCCTCTTCCTCCTCATATACTCATTTATCCCACATTCATTGTAAAACTATCACCATTATTATATTATTAAATATAATAATAAATTATTTTATCAGAAAAGATAAAATATCATTTTTCAACAATTGTCACTTTAAAAATTTTCTCCATCTATATCCACATAAAATTAATATTTTTCTCATCATATAAATTAATAATTAATTATTCACTAATAATATTACAGAATCACAGTACTTGCAACCAGGCTGTTCCCAAGAAAGAGGGGGCTTTCTAATAAGGATTTCTCCTTACTGGAGCGCAATTAGGTGACCAAACCTGTAAGACCCCAAATTATTAATAAATAAAATTTAATTTCCTCTATTTATTATTCTGAAATAAGGGTTGATTTGATTAATGTGGTTAGTTATGGGTAAAATGCGCAAATATTTTAAATAAGCAAGTGGTTATAAAATATTCATTGTTGTCGGGGAATATTCGCTTGGTCGTGGAATATTCTTACTGTCAGAGAATATTCGTGCGACGGCGCAGTCTTTTGTGGGCCCATAACGGAAAGCGATTGGATGAAGAAAACGACAAAAATAAGTTGTTTATAAATAATGGCGTAGTTGTTACCGTTAATACTGTTGGAATACCCGGTGGTTAAACACAGTAATACATGTTGATGCACAGTAGCACACTGTATTGCACCAATTATTGATTCTTACGTAAGAAGGCACTACTCAATAATGGTTACAGCAATTAATGTTCAATATTTTATTGATTAAATAATTGCTACGTTGATATTTTATAATTGTCACTACACAGTATTTTCTATTATCGGAGCAATAATTCATATTATCTGAATAATATTATTAGATAATATTATTGGCAATGTCTAGAAAGTTCTGTCTAAGGAGAGGTTTGGTCATCTAATTGCGCGCCGGTTAGGAGAAATCCTTATTGGAAAGCCCCATCTTTCCTGGGAACGGCCTGGTTGCCAGTACTGTGATTCTGTAATATTATTTGTGTATAATTAATTATTGATTTATATGATGAGAAAAATATTGATTTTATGTGGATTTAGATAGAAAAAAATTTTAATGTGACAATTGTTGAAAATTAATATTTTATCTTTTTCTGATAAAATAATTCATTTAAATATATTATTTTAATAATATATTGATGGTGGTATTTTTACAATGAATGTGGGATATATGAGTATATGAGGAGGAAGAGTATTTTTGTGGCATTAAATGATTAACACATGTTTTGTGTGTTGGTGGACATAATTCTTTACCGAAAATTTATTATTGACTGTAAAATCGCCCGTTTGTGAATTTCGGTTAATTTCTGTTTGGAATTTGGAAAAACTTTCTTCTGCAAAGTTGTAGAGAATTGAATTTCCTATAAAAACTCGTGAGATTCGAATTTTCTGACAAAGGGCTATTTATTATGAATTATTGAAGTTTCGAAGTTCCGAAATAATTGATTTTTGGGAGTTTTAGTTAATTATTTTGAGAAAAACATTTTTTGTATTTTTTTTGGACATCATAAACATGTGCAAGGTGGCTGATTTCAGATTTTCTAAGGTGGGCTTGAAAATTTATATATATATATATATATATATATATATTATTATTATATTAAATTTTCTGCTTTGGTATTCTAAGCATTTTCTTATAAATAAGGTGCTTAGGTTAGAATTGAAAATCACACCAGAAACACAAGTTTCTCTCTATTTCTCTCTCTATATCGAGCGTATTCTTGTGAGTATTTGATACTTTGAGTGTTGCTATACGGTGCAAGTTTCCTTCAGCACTATATCTACTAATCCAGTCAGAAGTACCGTCTTTCCGAGGTAAGGGATGTTATTTTATTCGAAAATGATATTATTCTTCAATATCATTATGCCGAAGTATTGATCTGAACTTTTTATCAAATTTAGAACTTTTCATGTCGGGGTTACTATTCATGAGTTACTATTCACGAGTTACTATTCAGCAAAAAATGAAATTTCTTCTTTTTGTCCAAAATATCTATTATGGATACTAGCTTTGATTGTATCCATGTTTTGATAATTCTTGAATTTTACTTAACTATGATTATTTATGAGGTATTTTTGGACATGGAATAGCTGAAATACGAATCCTTAATATTTGTTATTTTGTTTCACTGGATTCATTTTCTTTAAAATATTTTTCATCATCCTCAGTCTTAAATGATGATATAACTGAATATCTTTGGCCTGTAGTGCAAAGATGAATGATTTCTGATGAATATCTTTGGCCCGTAGTGCAAAGATGAACAGGTGTTGAGGTGAACATGACCAACTGATGAATATCTTTGGCCTGTAGTGCAAAGATAACTATTTGATTCAAGATATTTATTGATTGATGTTACAGGGATAAAATGTTGATGATGGACTTTTAAATTCGTAGATAATCGTAGATTTCATTCTCTACGTAACTCTTCTATGAATTATTATTTTTCGCTGCGAATATTGATTTAAAACTTGTTGTCTATTGTATTCTATTAAATTTTTCCATGTTGAAGACTAACGATAATTTGTTGTATATTATCTTAGTCATAATATTCTTTACTGGGCTAGTTGAGCTCACCCTTTTCTTTGTTGTTCCATTTTTCTTCTCACGAGGCGAGAATGTAGCGAGTACTAGTCGGGGTATGGAATGATGGTTCAAGACGGTTATTTTAGTAGTCCTCACTATTTTATAAAATAGTGTATCAATAAGTATAATGAGGACTTAATTGAGTATGAATACTGTCTAGATGACAATATTTGTATTTAAACTCACAGTATATGTGTTGTCGTATTTTGCACGACAATTGTAATAATAAAGTTGTAGTCATTTTCTGTACCATGTATTTGGCGACTCAGAATGGGTTGGATGGATTGGACCTATTTTGGGGGCGTCACAGTTGGTATCAGAGCTTAGGGATATGATCTCTGGCGGAGATCGGGGTATAGAACTAGGAGGGGAGAGATGAGTAAATCCTTCGCTAGTGTGTCCTACCTAAGCTTATTTGTTGGTCGGTCATAATATAGAGATATTATGTGATTTGTTAATTTGTTAAATTAACCCTTGTTTTATGGCAGTATTTGAGAATGTCGACTAAGAATGTTAACAGTAGAGTAAATGAAACCGTGGAGACACCTATACTCACCAACGAGGATAACGTGCAACAGGCTGGCAATGTTCCTCCTGTGAACAACACCACTGAGCAGACGATGAACGATGAGATGTTTAGAAGCTTTTTGCGGTTCATGCAAAACCAGACGAAGGAGATTCCTGTTCAAAATATAGGAAGAAACAATGGCAACGCACAGCTGGTCACAGCCAAGCAGTTCAAAGAGTTGGGACCACCAGAATTTAAGGGAAAGCCGGATCCGATCATGGCGGAAACGTGGGTCAAGTAAATTACCAAGATATTCGATGTCTTGGGATGCACGGAGAAACAGAAGGTTCCATTCGCCACCTTTATGTTCCGTGGCGAGGCAGACTACTGGTTGGAATCTGTGAAGCGTACCCATCCAGCGGCACTCAACATGTCTTGGGAGACATTTCAGAAACTATTCAATGACAAGTACTTTCCTGAAAGTATTCATCATATGAAGGAGGTAGAGTTTATTAGACAGGAGCAGAATAGCATGACGGTGTCCCAGTACGAGGCAAAATTTGCAGAGTTGACCAGGTTTGCACCTCATTTGGTGGAGAATGAGGAACGTATGACGCGGATGTTTCTGAGAGGTTTGAAACCCGGCATACGTCAATATCTCATTTTTCATAAATTTTCTCTCTATTCAGATGTTTTCAACAGGGCTCAATTATTAGAGCGAGATAACGAGTACGGTCAATCGAGGGACCACAACCAGGATCATACCGGTGACAGAAGTCATTAGAACAATGATAACCAGCGGAGAAAGAAGAATACGGACAAGAACGGCAACCACTCTGGTGGTAATCGTGGCTATGAAAATAGAAGAAGCGAGTCGGGAGGAGATTTTAAAAAGAGGAGATTCAACAATGACAATACGAAGACGTCAGCACCAGCAGTAACTGGTTCCAAGGGAGGAGAGCGACCACCGGTCATATGCTATAAGTGCGGAAAAGAAGGACATATCAGCCCAAACTGCCCACAACAGTTTAAGGTATGTTATAACTGTGGAAAGGAAGGACATATCGCTCGAGATTGCACTGTAGCGAAACCAAGTCCAACGGGGGTGGTGACTCAAAAAGTTGTCCCAGAAAAGTTAAAGTCAACGGTTCCTGGAAGAGCGTTTTTCGTGACTGGTCAGAATGCGAGGAACCCGAACGAAGTTAGCACGGGTTAGTTAATTATAAATTTTTGCGAAGTCTATACCTTATTAAATACCGGTTCTACCCATTCATTTATCTCTCCTGCTTATACTCAACGTTTAAACTTGACTCCGGAGAAAATTAGACTTTGACTTATCTGTTAAAACTCCGTTAGGAGAAATTTTCATCACATCCACTGTTTATAAATCTTGTTTGATCCAAGTTGGCACCATCACATTACCTGTTGACCTTATCTCTTTAAAGATACTTGCTTTTGATGTGATTTTAGGAATTGATTAGTTAACTACTCATCATGCCAAAATTGATTGCTTTCGTAAGGTTGTTAGTTTTCATATTCCTAAGCAACCTGTTATTCAAATTCAAGCAACCAAACCATTGAAGTCAAACTCTTTCATATCAAGCCGTAAAGTCATTCGTTTATTGAAAAACGGATGTTAAGCTTTTTTAGCTATGTTATGGACTTGAACAAAAATACGTCAGATTTGAATGATATTTCTATTGTTAGTAAATCCCTGACGTATTTTCTAAAGAATTTCTTGGCTTACGCGTGATATTGAATTTTGTATCATCTTTGAATCTGGTACAAAACTCACTTCTAAAATCTCATATCGAATGGCTCCTATTGAACTTCAGGAGTTAAAAACCTAACTGTAGAAGTTTCTACCCGAACCTTTATCTGGTGACTTCCTTTGTGGAATGCACTGAATCCAGACTCTCCGTAGGGGACGCCATATTCGTGCGGTAGTAAACTGATAGGTGTCATTGTGATGTGCTATCCAAGATTGGGATATGAGTCACAGTTGAGAGCAACCTAAGTCAGTAATTGAAATACATAGCTTTCTAGGCTTAGCTGGTTATTATCGGAGATTTGTAAAAGGATTTTCTCGAATCACTACTCCATTAACTCAGCTGACTCGAAAAGATACAAACTTCGAATGGACCGAGGAATGCGAGAAGAGCTTCCAAGAACTCAACATGCGGTAACGACGTTGGCTCGAGCTGTTGAAAGATTATGACCACACTATTCAATACCATCCTGAAAAAGCAAACGTGGTAGCTGACGCGTTGAGTAGAAGATCATATGCAGGAACGAGTGCGATGATGTCAAGTATACGCGTAGAACCAACTTTAATCGATAAAGTTAAAGTTGTTCAAGCTACAGACCCGGAGCTGATGCATATGAAGAAGAAGGTGCTATTCCAGAAGCAAGAATCGATGAAGAAGGAATACTTCGAGTCCACTCCAGACTTTGTGTTCCTAACGATTCTTATTTAAAGTACAAGATCATGATGGAGGCACACAATACACCATTTGCAATCCATCCTGGAAGTACTAAAATGTATCGTGATCTTCGACATACATTTTGGTAGAACAATATGAAGAGAGAGATTACAAAGTTTATCTCGAGGTGTTTAACTTGTCAACGTGTAAATGCGGAGCATCAAGTACCAAAGGGTCCATTACAACCACTTGAGATTCTGAAATGGAAGTGGAAACACATTACCATAGATTTCGTTACGGGTCTTCCTACGGTTTCTCAAGGCATAAATGCTATTTGGGTGATTGTTGATAGATTAACAAAGTCTGCTCATTTCTTGCCGATACGTGAGACTTATTCCCTTGAACGTCTTGCTATTATGTACGTGAATGAGATTGTAAGAATGCATGGCATGCCAGTATCCATAGTTTCGGATCGTGACCCAAGATTCACTTCAAGATTTTGGGTTAGCTTGTAAAAAGCTATAGGCATGGATTTACGATTTAGTTCAGCTTACCATCCTCAAACGGACGGACAATCAGAGAGGACTATTCAAACTCTTGAAGATCTATTAAGGCTTTGTGTCCTAGATTTCAAAGGGAGTTGGGATAAGTACCCACCATTGGTGGAATTCTCCTACAACAACAGTTATCAGGCGAGCATAGGTGTGGCTCCATTCGAGGTGTTGTATGGAAGAAAATGTCGTTCTCCAGTATGCTGGGACGAGGTGGGTGAAGCAACATTGTTGGGACCAGAGTTGGTACGCATTACTACAGAGAAGATCTAAACGATTCGACAACGTATACAAACGGCACAGGATCGACAAAAGAGTTATGTGGATCTTCATCGAAAGGACATAGAATTTGACATTGGGGATCATGTATTATTACGTGTAGCTCCATGGAAAGGAGTTACAAGATTTGGGAAGAGAGGAAAGCTCAATCCACGATTTATTGGTCCATTTCAGATTCTTGACCGAGTAGGAAATGTGGCCTATAGACTCGCGTTACCTCCAAGCATGTCTCGTGTTCATAACGTTTTTCACATATATATGCTTCGTAAATATGTGAAAGATCCAAACCACGTTATTGAGTTAGAACCAGACGAGATAGCCGAAGACTTAACGTACGAAGAGGTACCTGTCAAGATCTTGGATAGGAAGGAGCATGTCCTACGCACGAAGGTCATACCACAAGTTAAAGTTTTGTGGAGAAACCATGCTATTGAGGAAATGACCTGGGAGTTAGAAACAGAAATGAAAGCGAGGTATCCTCATCTTTTCGAAACACCAGGTACGTACGTCAATTTTGAGGACGAAATTTCATAAGGAGGGGAGGTTGTAAGACCCCAAATTATTAATAAATGAAATTTAATTTCCTCTATTTATTATTCTGAAATAAGGATTGATTTGAGTCGGGAAATGGAGTGATGGTCCAGGATAAGTGGCTTTAGTAGTCCTCACTATTCTATGAAATAGTGTGACAATAAATGTAATGAGGACCCCATTGAGTGTGGATATTGTCTAGAAGACAATATTCTTGTTTAAAATCTCAGCTATGTTTTATCGTATTGTACACAACAGTTTTCTAATTAAGTTTGTATTTGATTTATGTACCATGTATTTGGCGACACAAGATGGGTGATGTATACCTATTTTGGGGGCGTCACAGCATAGGCTATGACTTTCTCATGTTGGAGAGAACACATCCTAACTCTTTGCCCGAAGCATCGCTGTATATAACAAATTCATCTGAACCAGATGGTATTGTTAGAACAGGTGCTGAAATGGGTCTCCTCTTGAGCTCTTGGAAACTCTTCTCGCATTCTTCGCTCCAACCGAATTTTGTATCTTTCTGAGTCAGCTGAGTTAACGAAGTAGCGATTCGAGAAAATCATTCCACAAATCTCCGATAATAACCAGCTAAGCCCAGAAAACTACGTACTTCGGTCACCGACTTCGGTTGCTCCCAACTTTGTATGGCTTCAATCTTCGCCGGGTCAATAGATACTCCCTGTTTTGACACCACGTGCCCAAAGAATGCTACTTCCTCAAGCCAAAACTCTCATTTCTTCAACTTGGGATATAGCTTGTTATCGCGAAGTCTTTGGAGTACTAGCTTCAAATGGTGCTCATGATCTTCACGGCTTTTGGAATAGATGAGGATGTCATTAATAAAGACAATAACAAACTGATCCAAATATTCCTTGAACACACGGTTCATGTGACGCCCCTAAAATAGGTATACCTCACCCATTCTGAGTAGCCAAATACATGATACAGAAATAACTACAACTTTATTAATACAATTGTCGTGCAAAATACGACAACACATAAACTGTGAGTTTAAATACAAATAATGTCTTCTAGACAGTATTCAAACTCAAATAAGTCCTCATTATAATTATTGATACAATATTTTACAAAAATAGTGAGGACTACTAAAACAATATTCTAGAACCATCATTCCATACCCCGACTAGTACTTGTTACATTCTCGCCTCCCAAGAAGAAAAATGGAATAAAAAGGAAATGGTGAGCTTAACTAGCCCAGTAAAGGATATTATGACTAAGATAATATAAAAAAAAATTATCGTTAGTCCTCAACAGGAAAAAATCTGATAGAATATAATAGACAACAAGTTTCAGATCAATATTCGCAGCGAAAATAATAATTCATTAAAAGAGTTACGTAGAGAATGAAATCTACAATCTTCTATGATTTTAAAAGTCCATCATCAATATTTTATCCCTGTAACATCAATCAATATATATCTTGATTCAAATATTTATCTTTTCACTACAGGCCAAAGATATTCATCAGTTGGTCATGTTCATCTCAACACCTGTTCATCTTTGCACTATGGGCCAAAGATGTTCATCAGGAAATCATTCTTCTTTACACTACAGGCCAAAAATATTCAGTTATATCATCATTTAGGACTGAGGATGATGAAAAATATTTTAAAGAAAACGAATCCAGTGAAACAAAAGAACAAATATTAAGGATTCGTACTTTAAACAATCCAAGTTCAAAAATACTTCATAAATAATCAGAGTGGAGTAAAATTTAAGAATGATCAAAACATAAATCCAATCAAAGAATGAAGATCAAAACATAAAATTCAAGAATGAAGATTAAAATATGGATACAATCAAAGCTAGTATTCATAATAGATATCTAGGACAAAAAACAAAAATTTAATTTTTTTGTGAATAGTGCCGTATTCGTGAATAGTATCGTATACGTGAATAGTACCGTATACGTGAATAATAACCCCGACACTAAAAGACAAGAATTTCACAGGAAAAATCTTACCAATATTCCAGCATAATGATATTGAAAGAAATAATATCATTTATAAAAAAAATAGCATCCCTTACCTCAAAAAGGCAGTGCCTCTAACTAGAATACTGGATATAGTGCTGAAGGAACTTGCACCGTATAGCAACACTCAAAGTATCAAAATACTCACAAGAATACGCTCGATAATATTGAGAGAGAAAATTTCAGTTTCTAGTGTGATTTTCAATTCTAACCTAAGCACCCTATTTATAGGAAAATATTAATATATTTTTTTATAAATTCCTACGCACACTCCCTTTGATCCAAAACATCAGCCACACAAGTAGGCCCCCCTCACCAAAATAAAAAAAATGTTTTTCTTAAAAAAAATAATTAAAACTTCAAAAATCAATTATTCTGAAACTTCAATAATTCATAATAAAGCCCTTTTATCAGAAAAATTCGAATCTTATGTCCATTCCATAGAAAATTCAATTCTCTACAACTTTGTAAGTTAAAGTTTTTCTAAATTCCAAGCAGAAATTGACCGAAATCCACATACGGGCGATTTTACACGCTATAATCAAATTTCAGTTAAAAATTGGGCCCACCGACATGTTTAACATATTTTTATCATTTATTACAACAAAAATACTCTTCCTCCTCATTTATTCATATATCACATATTCATTATAAAAATATCACCATTATTATATTATTAAAATATAATAATATATTTAAATAAATTATTTTATCAGAAAAGATAAAATATCAATTTTCAACAATTGTCACTTTTCTAAAAATTCTTCCATTTATATCCACATAAATAAATATTTTTCTTATCATATAAATTAATAATTAATTATTCACTAATAATATTACAGAATCACAATATTGACAGCCAGGCTGTTCCTAGGAAAAAGGGGGCTTTCCAATAAGGATTTCTCTTTACTGGCGCGTAATTAGGTGACCAAACATCTCCTTAGACAGAATTTTTTAGACATTGTCAATAATGCTATCTAATAATATTATTAAAATAATATGAATTATTGATCTGATAATGGAAAATATTGTGTAGTGACAATTATTGAAACAACAATAATATAAAATATCAACGTAGCAATTATTGAATCAATAAAATAAAATATTGAACAGTAATTATTGTAATAATTATTAAGTAGTGCATTCTTACGTAAGAATCAATAATTGATACAATACCGTGTGCTACTGTGCAACACCGAGTATTACTGTGTTTTAACCACCAAGTATTCCAACAGTGCTAACGGTAACAACTACGCCGTTATTTATAAAAACTTATACTTGTCGTTTTCTTCATCCAATCGCTTTCCGTTTTGGGGCCCACACCAGGCTGCGCCGTCGTACGAATATTTCCCGACAACAAGAATATTCCACGACCAAGAGAATATTTTATAACCACTTGCTTATTTAAGATATTTGTGCATTTTACCCATAACTAACTACATTAATCAAATCAGCCCTTACTATTTCAAAATAATGAATAGAGGAAATTCAATTTCATTTATAAAAAGTTGGGGTCTTACAGTTCATCATATCCATAAAAGCAGCAGGAGCATTAGTCAATCCAAACGACATGACTAAGAATTTATAATGCCCGTACCGAGTTCTGAAGGCAGTCTTCAGAATATCCTCAGTTTTATTCTTCACCTGATGATATTTAGAACGAAGATCGGTATTTGAAAAGAATTGTGCTCCTTGTAACTGGTCAAACAGGTCATCTATGCGAGGTAGCGGATACCTATTCTTGACGGTGACATGGTTCAATTCTCGGTAGTCAATACAAAGTCGCATACTCCCATCTTTCTTTTTTACGAATAAAACAGGAGTACCCCACGGAGATGTAATAGGACGAATGAAACCGATGTCCAACAACTCTTGAAGTTGGACCTTTAACTCCTGAAGTTCAATAGGAGCTATTCGATATGGGGTTTTTAAAATGGACTTTGTACCAGGTTCAAGGTCAATAAAGAATTCAACTTCACGTTCTGGGGGTAGACCGGGAAGTTCTTCAGGAAATACGTAAGGAAATTCACTAACAACAGAAATATTATTCAAATCTGACGTATTTTTGTTCAAGTCCGTGACATGGGCTAAGAAAGCTTGGCATCCGTTTTTCAATAAACGAATAGCTTTATGGCTTGATATGAAAGTGATTGACTTTAGTGGTTTGGTTGTTTGAATTCGCATAATAAGTTGGTTAGGAATATGAAAACTAACAACCTTACGAAAATAATCAATTTTGACATGATGAATAGTTAACCAATCAATCCCTAAAATCACATCAAATGCAAGTATTTTCAACGAAATAAGATCGACAAGTAATGTGATGGTACCAACTTAAATCAAGCAAGATTTATAAATAATAGATGTAATGAAAGTTTCTCCTAACGGAGTCTCAACAGATAAGTCAAGGTCTAATTTCTCCGGAGTCAAGTTCAAACGTTGAGCACAAGCAGGAGAGATAAAAGAATGGATAGAACAGGTATCTAATAAGGTATACACTTCGCAAGAGTTTATGATTAGCTTACTCGTGATCACCTCGTTTGGGTTTCTCGCGTTTTGGCCAGTCACGACAAACGCACTACCAGGAACCGCTGACTTTAACTTTTCTAGAACAGCCTTCGGAGTCACCATTCTCGCTGGACTTGGTTTCGCTACAAGACAATCTCTAGCTATATAACCTTTCTTTCCACAGTTATAACACACCTTAGATTATTGTGGGCAGTTTGGGCTGATATGTCCCTCTTTCCCGCATTTGTAACAAACGACCGGTGCTCGTTCTCCTCCCTTAGAAACAGTTGATATTTGTGCTGACGTCTTCACGTTATCATTGTTGTACCTTCTCTTCTTGAAATCTCCTCCCGACTCGCTTCTTCTATTTTCATGGCCACGATTACCACTAGAGTGGTTACCGCTTTTGTCCAAATATTTTCCTCCCCACTGGTTGTCATTGCTCCGATGACTGCTGCCACCGGTATGACTCTGATTGTGGTCCCTCGGTTGAACATACTCATTATTTCGCTTTAATAATTGAGCCATATTTACAACATCTGAATATAAAGAAAATTTATGAGAGATAAGATATTGCCGAATCTCGGGTTTTAGACCTCTCAAAAATATTCGTGTCATTCGTTCCTCATTTTCTACCAAATGAGATGCAAACCTGGATAACTCTGCGAACTTCGCCTCATACTGGGACACCGTCATGTTGTTTTGTTCCAGTCTAATAAACTCTACCTCCTTCATATGACGAATACTTTCAAGAAAGTATTTGTCGTTACACAGTTTCTGAAACGTTTCCAAAGACATGTTGAGTGCGGCAGGCTGGGTACGCTTCATAGATTCCCACCAGTAATCTGCATCAACATGGAACATAAAGGTGGCGAATGGAACCTTCTATTCCTCCGTGCATCCCAATACATCAAATATCTTGGTAATTTGTTTAACTCACGTTTTCGCCTTGATCGGATCCGGCTTTCCCGTAAATTCTGGTGGTCCTAACTCTTTGAACTGCTTGACTGTGACAAGTCGTGCATTGTTACCATTTTCACCCGTATTTTGTACACGAGTCTCCCTCGTCTGATTTTGCATGAACTGCAAAAAGCTTCTAAACATCCCATCATTCATCATTTGTTCGGTAGTGTTGTTTACAGGAGGAATATTGCCTTCCTGTTGCACGTTCCCCTGGGTGGTGATTAAAGGTGTCTTCAATGTCTCATTCACTCCATTGTTAATATTTCCAGCTGCCATTCTTAAGTACTGTCACAAAAATAAGGGTTAATTAACAAATTAACATATCACATATTAACCATATGCTCCGACTGACCAACCAATTAAGCTTAGGTATGACACACTAGCGAAGGATTACTCGTCTCTCCCCTCCTTGTTCTATTCCCCGATCTCCGCCAAAGACCATATCTCTAATCTCTAATATCAATTGTGACGCCCCCAAAATAGGTATACATCACCTATTCTGAGTCGCCAAATACATGGGACATAAACAACTACAACATCATTACTATAATTGTCGTGTAAAATACGACAACACATAAATTATGAATTTAAAAATAAATATTGTCTTCTAGACAATATCCACACTCAAATAAGTCCTCATTACAATTATTGAAATACTATTTTATAAAATAGTGAGGACTGCTAACACAACTGACTGGAAACATCACTCTACACCCCGACTAGTTTCCGCTATATTCTCGCCTCCTGAGAAAAATGGAACAAAAAGGAAAAAGGTGAGCTCAACTAGCCCAGTAAGAATATAATGACTAAGATAATATACAAAAAATTATCATTAGTCTTCAATAGGGAAAATTCTAATAAAATATAATAGACAACAAGTTTTAGATCAACAACTGCAGCGGAAACAACAATACATTAGAAGAGTTAAGTAGAAAATGAATTCTACTATCTTCTAAGATTTAATAGTCCATTATCAATATTTTATCCCTGTAACATCAATCAATATACATCTTGAATCAATATTCATCTTTGCACTACAGGCCAAAGATATTCATTTGTATCACCAGTTGGTCATGTTCATCTTTGCACTACGGGACAAAGATATTCATCAGTTAATCATTCATCTTTGCACTACAGGCCAAAGATATTCAGTAATATCATCATTTAGGACTGAGGATGATGAAAAATAGCTTTAAAAAAATGAATCTAGTGAGACAAAAGGTCAAATATTAGGAATTCATATTACAGTTTATCCAAGTTCAAAAATACTCCATAATAATCAATTGTGGAGCAGAATTCAAAAATAAAGATCAAAACATAGATACAATTAAAGATAGTAACCATAATAGACATCTGGGACAAAAAAGAGAAAATTTTATTTTTCGGTGAATAGTGTTGTATTTGTGAATAGTGTCGTATACGTGAATAGTACCGTATACATGAATAGTAACCCCGACATAAAAATGTAAAAATTATACAATAAAATTCATATCAATATTTCAGTATAATGATATTAAAGAAATTAATATCATTTACGAAGAAAATAACATCCCTTACCTCAAAAGAACAGTATTTCTGACTAGAATATCGGATGTAAAGTCGAAGGAAACTTGCACTGAATAGCAACTCTCAAAGTATCTAAATACTCACAAAATATGCTCGATAATATATAGAGAGAGAAAACTTGTTTCTAGTGTGATTTTCAATTCTAACTAAGCATCCTATTTATAAAAAAAAATCCTAGAATGCCAAAGCAGACTAAATAATAAAATAATATTATTATTTTTTCTTCATTTTACGCCCACACTTGCTGAACAAGCTGGAGCATGCCACCATTGAAAAATATTCAGCAGCCCACATATTTTTAAAAAAAATAAAAGTGGGTCACACCCATAATTTTAATAAAAATATTTAATTTCTGAAACTTCAATAATTCATAATAAATAGCTCTTTTATGAGAAAAATACGAATTTATGTCTATTCCATAGGAAATTAAATTCTCTACAATTTTGTAGCTTTAAGTTTTTTCAAATTCTAAACGAAAAATGCCTGAAATCCACATACGGACGATTTTTAATACCTCCATTCTGACAAAATACTGATAAAACACCTCAACCTTAATTCCATCATTTATAACCATAATAAATATATCCATCATTTATATCCACATAAAATAAATATTTCCTTATCATATAAATCAATAATTAATTATTCACAAATAATATTACAGAATCACAATAATGACAACCAGGTCGTTCCCAGGAAAGAGGGAGCGTTTGGATAAAGATTTCTCCTTACTGACACGCAATTAGGTGACCAAACATCTCCTTAGACAGAACTTCCTTAGACATTGTCAATAATGCTATCTAATAATATTATTCAAATAATATGAATTATTGATTTAATAATGGAGATATTGTGCAATGACAATTATTGAAACAACAATAATATAAAATATCAACATAGCAATTATTGAATCAATAAAATAACATATTGAACAGTAATTACTGTAACAATTATTGAGTAGTTCCTTTTTACGTAAGAATCAGTAATTCAAAAATACTGTGCAATACTGTGTGCTACTGTGCAACCACGCGTATTACTGTATTTTAACCACTGAGTATTCCAATAGTGTTAACGGTATCTAATACACCGTTATTTGTAAAAATTTAAACTTGTCGTTTTCTTCATTCGACCGTTTTCTGTTATGGGGCCCACAAATGACTGCTCCATCGTACGAATATTCCCCGACAGCAAGAATATTCCACGAACAAACGAATATTTCCCAACAACAATGAATATTTTATAACTACTTGCTTAATTTACAAAATTTGCACATTTCACCCATAATCAAAGCCTTATATCAAATTAACATCTTATTATTCAAAATAATAATTAGAGGAAATTCGATTTTATTTATGAATAAGTTGGGGTCTTACAATTAGGATTTTCAAAATTAAACTGAGAGTCACTAGAAAATTCACCCACCTCTTGTTCATTTATTATGGCGGCTAACCGACTGACTCATTTAAATTTCTAAACGAGATATAGTTTGATCCGTGTTTCGCATGAAATAAAATTGAGTTTTCTTTAAAGGTTAATAGTATTAAACCCTAACTTTTTATGAATAAAATTGAATTTTTTCTATTTATTATTTTGATATAGTAAGGGGTTGATTTGATTAATGTGGTTAGTTATGGGTAAAATGCGTAAATATTTTAAGTAAGCAAGTGATTATAAAATACTCATTGTTGTCGGGAAATATTCGTTTGATCGTGGAATATTCTTGCTGTCGGGGAATATTCGTATGATGGAGCAGCCATTTGTGAGCCCCATAACGAAAAACTGTCGGATGAAGAAAATGACAAGTATGAGTTTTTTTTAAATAACGGCATAGTTGTTACAGTTAACACTGTTGGAATACCTTGTGGTTAAATTACAGTAATACGTGTGGTTGCATAGTAGCACACGGTATTGCACAATATTTTTGGATTATTGATTCTTATGTAAGAAGACACTACTCAATAATTGTTACAGTAATTATTGTTTAATATTTTATTTTATTGATTCAATAATTGATACATTGATATTTTATATTATTGTTATTTCGATAATTGTCATTGCACAGTATTTCTCATTATCAAATCAATAATTTATATTATTTAAATAATATTATTAGATAGTATTATTGACAATGTCTAAGGAAATTCTGTCTAAGAAAGGGATTTGGTCACCTAATTGTGCGCCAGTAAGGAGAAATTCTTATCGAAAAGCCCCCTCTTTCTTGGAAACGACCTAGTTGTCATTATTGTGATTCTGTAATATTATTAATTTGTGAATAATTAATTATTGATTTAAATGATAAGGAAATATTTATTTTATGTAGATTATCTCCACCTTCTCCCCATATATGTAATGCCTCCAAATTTTAAGTGCGAAGACAACAGTTGCCAACTCTAGATCATGAGTAGTGTAAGACCCCGAATTTTATGAAATAAAAGTATTCAATTTTTCTTATAATTACTATTTAGTAAATAGTTAAATTGATAAATGTTAAAGTTAAGGGTGATATATGAAATTTTTTTTTCGAAATACACAAGTGGTTATAAAATATTCATTTTTGTCGGGGAATATTCGCTTGGTCGTGGAATATTCTTACTGTCGGAGAATATTCGTACGACGGCGCAGTCTTTTGTGGGCCCCATAACGGAAAGCGATTGGATGAAAAAAACGACAAGAGTAAGTTGTTTATAAATAACGGCGTAGTTGTTACCGTTAATACTGTTGAAATACCTGGTGGTTAAAACACGGTAATACGCGTTGTTGCACAGTAGCACACGGTATTGTACCAATTATTGATTTTTACGTAAGAAGACATTACTCAATAATTGTTACAGTAATTATTATTCAGTATTTTATTTTATTGATTCAATAATTGCTGCGTTGATATTTTATATTACTGTTGTTTTAATAATTGTCACTACACAGTATTTTCTATTATCGGAGCAATAATTCATATTATCTTAATAATATTATTAGATAACATTATTAGTAATGTCTACAAAGTTCTGTCTAAGGAGAGGTTTGGTCATCTAATTACGCGCCAGTAAGGAGAGATCCTTATTGGAAAGCCCCCTCTTTCCTGAGAACTGCCTAGTTGTCAGTAATATGATTCTGTAATATTATTTGTGAATAATTAATTATTAATTTATATGATGAGAAAAATATTGATTTTATGTGGATATAGATGGAAAAAAATTTTAATGTGACAATTGTTGAAAATTAATATTTTATCTTTTTCTGATAAAATAATTCATTTAAATATATTATTTTAATAATATATTGATGGTGATATTTTTACAATGAATGTGGGATATATGAGTATATGAGGAGGAAGAATATTTTTGTGGCATTAAATGATTAACTCATGTTTTGTGTGTTGGTGGACACAATTCTTGACCGAAAATTTATTATTGACTGTAAAATCGCCTGTTTGTGGATTTCGGTCAATTTCTGTTTGAAATTTGGAAAAAATTTCTTCTGCAAAGTTGCAGAGAATTGAATTTTCTATAAAAACCCAAGAGATTCGAATTTTATGATAAAAGGGCTATTTATTATGAATTATTGAAGTTCCGAAGTTCCAAAATAATTGATTTTTGGGAGTTTTAAGTTAATTATTTTGAAAAAAACGTTTTTTGTGAGATGGTGGGGCCCACTGGTTGTTAAAATGTGCTGAATTCAGATCTTCAAAGGTGGGCTTGAAAATTTATATATATATATATATATATATATATATATATATATATATATATATATATTAATATTATATTAAATTTTCTGCTTTGGTGTTCTAAGCAATTTTCTATAAATAGGGTGCTTAGGTTAGAATTAAAAATCACACCAGAAACTGAAATTTTCTCTCTATTTCTCTCTCTATATTATCGAGTGTATTCTTGTGAGTATTTTGATATCTTGAGTGTTGCTATACGGTGCAAGTTCGTTCAACGTTATTCCAGTCAGGAGTACTGCTCTTTTGAGGTAAGGGATAGTAAGAGATGTTATTTTTTTTTATCAATGATATTATTTCTTCAATATCATTATACCGGAATATTGGTAAGATTTTTCTTGTAAAATTTTTATTTTTTCAAGTCGGGATTACTATTCATAAGTTACTATTCATGAGTTACTATTCACGAGTTACTATTCATGAGTTACTATTCACGAGTTATTATTCATGAGTTAGTATTCATGAGTTACTGTAAGACCCCAACTTTTATAAATAAAGATGAATTTTCTATAAATATTATTTTTGAATATTATGGAGTTAATTTGATATAATGTTATAGTTGTGGGTAATATTTATAAATTTTACAAAGTACGCAAGTTGTTATATAATATTCGATTGGTCGGGGAATATTCGTTTTAACAGGGAATATTCGTACAACGACACAATCATTGGTGGACCCCACAACGAAATTATTGTCGGATTGAGAAAACGACAAAAATATTTTATTAAAAATAACGGCAGAAATTTTACCATTGTTACTGTTGAACTACTCGGTAGTAAAAGTACAGTAATACGTGTGGTTGCATAGTAGCACACGGTATTGATTATTAATGCTTATGTGAGAAGTCACTCAGTTTGATTCAATTGTTTTCAGTTAATAATACGAATTATTTAGCGATAATGACGTTTTGTTTTATTCGTATTATTAACGTAATAAAACAGAAACATCTTTTTATATAAAACAGAATACTTTATTAAAGTTATTCTATAAATAGAATATATTATATTTTATTTAAAAGATTTTTCTTTAAATATGGACCGTCAGATTAAAGTAATCAATCTGGACCGTTCATGGATTAGTTACTATGCATTCTATTTTTCTATAAATAGCAGCTCATTTCTTCATTATTTCTTACGAATTCACTGAACTCTAGAGAGAGAAACTATAGAGAGAAACTATAGAGAGAGAGAGAAGAAGAGTATTCTGCTACTTAACTACTTCCTTATTTCAGCTCGTCTTTAAAACGGTAAGGGGTGTTATTCTTTCTTATTCATGAGGAGAACTGTTGTTATTCCATTTCTTATTATTCTGTTGGAATAACCTGTATACGCGGATATACCCTATACTTGGTGACATTCTTCTATTATTCTGTTGGAACATCCTGTCTGTGTGTTTTACACCGGACCTGGTTCCGTTTTTATTATTATTCTGTTGGAACATCCTGTCTGTGTGTTTTACACCGGACCTGATTCCGTTTTTATTATTATTCTGTTGGAACATCCTGTCTGTGTGTTTTACACCGGACCTGGTTCCATTATTTATTATTCTGTCGGAATATCCTGTCTGTGTGTTTTACACCGGACCTGGTTCCATTATTTATTATTCTGTCGGAATATCCTGTCTGTGCGTTTACGCCGGACCTGGTTCCATTATTTATTATTCTGTTGGAATAACCTGTCTGTGCGGTCTATCGCATGCATGGTGATTTCTTTTGTTATTCCATTCTTTATTGTACTCAGTTGGTTAAGTTTTGACTTCTATACTCCATGAAATTTGTGGAATATCCTTGATAATTGCGGTTCATCCAGTATCTTTTCATGAAAATATTCTTCTAAGTATTCTTGAATTTTACTCCACAAAGCAATATCATGTTGACAATTTGGACGTTGTTAATTCTTGGATAAATTAATTCTTGAACTTGTTTTATTGAATTCTTATATCATTGTCATCATCCTCATGTGTATAAAATGTTGAAAGTCATCTGTGGCCTGTAGTGCATAGATGGACTTGGTATGATTATGACCAGGGATTATTCGGTATAATCATGACCGTAATGTTACAAATGATGTGGTAAAAGTCCTCATTGGCCCGTAGTGCGTTGATGGACAGTTGTTGGCATGATCATGACCATTAATGAATATACGAATATCCTTAACCGTAGTGCAGGGGTGATTCGATGATGTGAATTATTTTATTAAGCTGAGTCTCAGCGATCACAGTGTTGAAAAATCTTTTAAATCATAAAAGATAGTAGAGTTTATTTTCTACTTGACTCTTTTAATGGATTGCTTGTTCCGCTGCAGTTAAACTTGATGTCTATTATATTTTATCAGTTTAACATTGTTGAAGGCTAATGATAATTTATTCTGCATTATCTTAGTCATAATATTTCTTACTGGGCTAGTTGAGCTCACCCTTTCTTTCACTGTTCTCTTCAGGAAATGAGAACGTAGCTGGGGCAAGTCGGGGAACGGAGTGATGGTCCGAATGATAGTATTAGTTAGTAGTCCTCACTATTCTATGGACTCCTTTTGAGTATGAATACTTTCTAGAAGATAATATTTGTATTCAAACTCACAGTTTATGTTTTGTCGTATTGTACACGACAGTTGTATTAGTAAGTTGTATTTGTATTTTGTAATATGTATCTGACGACCCAAGATAGGTGATGTATACCTAATTTTGGGGGCGTCACAGTTACTATTCATGAGTTACTATTCACGCGTTACTATTCATGAGTTACTATTTACGAGTTACTATTCACGAGTTACTATTCATAAGTTACTATTCATAAGTTACTATTCATGAGTTACTATTCACGAGTTACTATTCACGGGTTACTATTCACGAGTTACTATTCATAACAAAATTGGTTTCTTTTTCTAACCAAATTATAGTTGATTTATGAATATTACTCTTGAGATTAAAACTATATGTTGATCATATTATTTTTTATTATCATATATAACATTTTTATAACCCTAATGATGATATTTCTCTTTGACTTGAGTATAAAGATGGGTAGATTTTTGGTACGATCATGACTATGGGTTCTCTTTGGCCAGTAATGCAAAGTTGAATTGTTGACTGGTATGATCATGACCATTGAATTTATAATTGAATATCTTTAGCTTAAGTGCAAAGGTGAAATGATCAACGTGGTTATAATTATTGGTTATATAAATTCTGAAATGATTATATATTTCTTTGAGATAATAATATATTTGGCTTGTAGTGCAAATATAAGTTGTTGAGGAATATCTTTGGCCTGTAGTGCAAAGATGAGTTGTTGATGAATATCTTTGGCCCGTAGTACAAAGATAAAATTATTAGTATGATTATGAACAAGAATTGTGATTTGGTATAACCATGATCTTTGATGTTTCAGGTAAAGACAAGTGATGAAAATTATCTTGTTCTGGATGAGAAGAGGAATTTAGAACTACAAATATGATTATGAGTTATACATGTGATTATGGACAGGAATTATTGATTGATGTTACAGGGATAAAACATTGTTGGTGGACTTTTAACATGGAGAAGATAATAGACTTTGTAGTCTATTTGACTCTTCTAATGGATTTCTCGTTCCGCTGCAACTATGGTTAAAAAAATTTATCATCTACCATATGTTCTAAATCTCTGATTTAATTTTGTAGAAGACTATTGATAATTTATTTATCTGTAGTCATGATATTCTTTACTGGGCTAGTTGTGCTCACCCTTCTGTTCACAATTCCTTTCAGGTAATAAGAGTGTAGCTGGGTCGAGCGGGGGTAACAGGAGAATAGAACTGTGGTCATCATTTAGTAGTTATATTTGGTGAATCATCTAGGGTGAGGCGAACCCAACGTTGGAAGGGTGTTTTGCCACTATCATACAAGATGTCTAATGATATACAATCTCGTGTCATCATAAGACAGGGATATGCTCATCCACTTGCTCAGTATATTTACGAGCACTACCTATATAATCTTGGTGTTTGTTTGAAGTATAATTCTCAATTAGAGACAGTGGAGATAATGATAAGTCAAGAGAAGACTCACCATTGGGAAGAATATGATAGTAATCTTCTCATTTTTCTTTGGGGTCTATTGGGTCAACCAAGGATAATTCTGTGGCCATATGATATCTATCATAACCTAGAAGCATGACCTCCCATGTACGAAGGTTTCCTTGAGCACTTTCTAAAGATTCTAATTTCTAAAACAGTTTTTGACTATACCTTTATGTAATGTGTCATTGTGATGTGCTATCCAAGGTTGGGACATGAGTCACAGTTGATATATATTTGTACCCAAACTCATAGCATATGTGTTGTTGTATTTTGCACGACAATTGTTGTAATAAAGTTGTAGTTGTTATCTGTACCATGTATTTGGTGACTCAAAATGGGTTGGATGGAATGGACCTATTTTGGGGGCGTTACATTTGGTATCAGAGCTTAGGGATATGATCTCTGGCGGAGATCGGGGAATAGGACTAGGAGGAGAGAGACGAGTAAATTCTTCGCTAGTGTGTCCTACCTAAGCTTATTTGTTGGTCAGTCATAATATCGGGATATTATGTGATATGTTAATTTGTTAAATTAACCTTTGTTTTTGAAGCTGTATTCTAGAATGATATCTAAAATACAGTAGGTGAGCAATGGAGAAATCATGATGACATGAAAGATGGAATCTGAAATGGAAGCAAGGTATTCTCAACTCTTTGAAATACCAGGTACGTAAATTTTGATGACGAAATTTCATAAAGAGGGGAGATTGTAAGACCCCGAATTTTATGAAATAAAAGTATTCAATTTTTCTTATAATTACTATTTAGTAAATGGTTAAATTGATAAATGTTAAAGTTAAGGGTGATATATGAATTTTTTTTTTTCGAAATACACAAGTGGTTATAAAATATTCATTTTTGTCGGGGAATATTCGCTTGGTCGTGGAATATTCTTACTGTCGGAGAATATTCGTACGACGGCGCAGTCTTTTGTGGGCCCCATAACGGAAAGCGATTGGATGAAAAAAATGACAAGAGTAAGTTGTTTATAAATAACGGCGTAGTTGTTACCGTTAACACTGTTGGAATACCTGGTGGTTAAAACACGGTAATAAGCGTTGTTGCACAGTAGCACACGGTATTGCACCAATTATTGATTTTTACGTAAGAAGGCATTACTCAATAATTGTTACAGTAATTATTATTCAGTATTTTATTTTATTAATTCAATAATTGCTGCGTTGATATTTTATATTACTGTTGTTTTAATAATTGTCACTACACAGTATTTTTTATTATCGGAGCAATAATTCATATTATCTTAATAATATTATTAG
Organism: Panax notoginseng; assembly: GCA_016801055.1. Taxonomy (NCBI): domain Eukaryota; kingdom Viridiplantae; phylum Streptophyta; class Magnoliopsida; order Apiales; family Araliaceae; genus Panax; species Panax notoginseng. The sequence continues at coordinate 216,935,574 of CM029014.1, read as the reverse complement.
ATAACATTATTGGCAATGTCTACAAAGTTCTGTCTAAGGAGAGGTTTGGTCATCTAATTGCGCGCCAGTAAGGAGATATCCTTATTGGAAAGCCCCCTCTTTCCTAGGAACTGCCTAGCTGTCAGTAATATGATTCTGTAATATTATTTGTGAATAATTAATTATTAATTTATATGATGAGAAAAATATTGATTTTATGTGGATATAGATGGAAAAAAATTTTAATGTGACAATTGTTGAAAATTAATATTTTATCTTTTTCTGATAAAATAATTCATTTAAATATATTATTTTAATAATATATTGATGGTGATATTTTTACAATGAATATGGGATATATGAGTATATGAGGAGAAAGAATATTTTTGTGGCATTAAATGATTAACACATATTTTGTGTGTTGGTGGACACAATTCTTGACCGAAAATTTATTATTGACTGTAAAATCGCCCGTTTATGGATTTCGGTCAATTTCTGTTTGGAATTTAGAAAAACTTTCTTCTGTAAAGTTGTAAAGAATTGAATTTCCTATAAAAACTCGCGAGATTCGAATTTTTTGATAAAAGGGCTATTTATTATGAATTATTGAAGTTCCGAAGTTCCGAAATAATTGATTTTTGGGAGTTTAAGTTAATTATTTTGAAAAAAACATTTTTTTGTGAGATGGTGGGGCCCACTGGTTGTTAAAATGTGCTAAATTCAGATCTTCATAGGTGGGCTTGAAAATTTATATATATATATATATATATATATATATATATATATATATATATATATTAAATTTTCTGCTTTGGTGTTCTAAGCAATTTCCTATAAATAGGGTGCTTAGGTTAGAATTGAAAATCACACCAGAAACTGAAGTTTTCTCTCTATTTCTCTCTCTATATTATCGAGTGTATTCTTGTGAGTATTTTGATATCTTGAGTGTTACGGTGCAAGTTCGTTCAACGTTATTCCAGTCAGGAGTACTGCTCTTTTGAGGTAAGGGATAGTAAGAGATGTTATTTTTTTTATCAATGATATTATTTCTTTCAATATCATTATACCGGAATATTGGTAAGATTTTTCTTGTAAAATTCTTATTTTTTCATGTCGGGGTTACTATTCATGAGTTACTATTCACGAGTTACTATTCACGAGTTATTATTCATGAGTTAGTATTCACGAGTTACTATTCATGAGTTACTATTCAGGAGTTACTATTCATGAGTTACTATTTACGAGTTACTATTCACGAGTTACTATTCATAAGTTACTATTTACGAGTTACTATTCATGAATTACTATTCATGAGTTACTATTCACGAGTTACTATTCACGGGTTACTATTCATAACAAAATTGGTTTCTTTTTCTAACCAAATTATAGTTGATTTATGAATATTACTCTTGAGATTAAAACTATATGTTGATCATATTATTTTTTATTATCATATATAACATTTTTATAACCCTAATGATGATATTTCTCTTTGACTTGAGTGTAAAGATGGGTAGATTTTTGGTACGATCATGACTATGGGTTCTCTTTGGCCAGTAGTGCAAAGTTGAATTGTTAACTGGTATGATCATGACCATTGAATTTATAATTGAATATCTTTAGCTTAAGTGCAAAGGTGAAATGATCAACGTGGTTATAATTATTGGTTATATAAATTCTGAAATGATTATATATTTCTTTGAGATAATAATATATTTGGCTTGTAGTGCAAATATGAGTTGTTGAGGAATATCTTTGGCCTGTAGTGCAAAGATGAGTTGTTGATGAATATCTTTGGCCCGTAGTGCAAAGATGAAATTATTAGTATGATTATGAACAGGAACTGTGATTTGGTATAACCATGATCTTTGATGTTTCAGGTAAAGACAAGTGATAAAAATTATCTTGTTCTGGATGAGAAGAGGAATTTAGAACTACAAATATGATTATGAGTTATACATATGATTATGGACAGGAATTGTTGATTGATGTTACAGGGATAAAACATTGTTGGTGGACTTTTAACATGGAGAAGATAATAGACTTTGTAGTCTATTTGACTCTTCTAATGGATTGCTCGTTCTGCTGCAACTATAGTTGAAAATTTTTATCATCTACCATATGTTCTAAATCTCTGATTTAATTTTGTAGAAGACTATTGATAATTTATTTATCTTTAGTCAAGATATTCTTTACTGGGCTAGTTGTGCTCACCCTTCTGTTCACAATTCCTTTCAGGTAATAAGAGTGTAGCTGGGTCGAGCGGGGGTAACAGGAGAATAGAACGGTGGTCATCATTTAGTAGTTATATTTGGTGAATCATCTAGGGTGAGGCGAACCCAACGTTGGAAGGGTGTTTTGCCACTATCATACAAGATGTCTAATGATATACAATCTCGTGTCATCATAAGACAGGGATATGCTCATCCACTTGCTCAGTATATTTACGAGCACTACCTATATAATCTTGGTGTTTGTTTGAAGTATAATTCTCAATTAGAGACAGTGGAGATAATGATAAGTCAAGAGAAGACTCACCATTGGGAAGAATATGATAGTAATCTTCTCATTTTTCTTTGGGGTCTATTGGGTCAACCAAGGATAATTCTGTGGCCATATGATATCTATCATAACCTAGAAGCATGACCTCCCATGTACGAAGGTTTCCTTGAGCACTTTCTAAAGATTCTAATTTCTAAAATAGTTTTTGACTATACCTTTATGTAATGTGTCATTGTGATGTGCTATCCAAGGTTGGGACATGAGTCACAGTTGATATATATTTGTACCCAAACTCATAGCATATGTGTTGTTGTATTTTGCACGACAATTGTTGTAATAAAATTATAGTTGTTATCTGTACCATGTATTTGGCGACTCAAAATGGGTTGGATGGAATGGACCTATTTTGGGGGCGTTACAAGTAGGATAATTCCTCTCATATTCTTTGAGTTGTCGAGATGCATATGCTATGACTTTCCCATGTTGCATGAGAACACATCCTAACCCCTTACCCAAAGCATCACTGTAGATGACAAATCCCTCCGAGCCAGATGGTATTATCAGAACAGGTGCTGAAATGAGTCTCCTCTTGAGTTCTTGAAAACTCTTTTCACATTCCTCGCTCCAACCGAATTTTGTATCTTTCTGAGTCAGCTGAGTTAATGGAGTAGCGATTCGAGAAAACCCTTCTACGAATCTCTGATAATAACCAGCTAAGCCGAGAAAGCTACGTACTTCGGTCACTGATTTAGGTTGCTCCCAGCTTTGAATTGCTTCAATCTTTGACGGGTCAATAGATATTCTGTGATTTGATATCACGTGCCCAAGGAATGTCACTTCCTCAAGCCAGAACTCGCATTTGTTCAACTTATCATAAAGCTTGTTTTCACGAAACTTTTGGAGTATCAGCCTCAAGTGTTGCTCATGATCTTCACGACTTTTAGAATAGATGAGGATGTCATCAATAAAGACAACAACGAACTGATCCAAATATTCCTTGAATACACCGTTCATCATATCCATGAAAGCAGCAGGAGCATTAGTCAATCCAAAAGACATGACTAGGAATTCGTAATGTCCGTATCGAGTTCTGAAAGCAGTCTTTGGAATGTCATCGGTTTTAATCTTTAACTGATGATATCCGGAACGAAGATCGATCTTTGAAAAGAATTTGGCGCCTTGCAACTGGTCAAACAGGTCATCAATGCGAGGCAACGGGTACCTATTTTTGATGGTGACATGATTCAACTCTCGATAATCAATTCAAAGTGGCATACTTCCATCTTTCTTCTTCACAAATAGAACAGGAGCACCCCAAGGAGACGTACTAGGAAGAATGAAACCGATGTCTAACAATTCCTGCAGTTGGGTCTTTAACTCCTGAAGTTCAATAGGAGCCATTCGATATGGGGCCTTGAAAATGGGTTTTGTACCAGGATCAAGGTCGATACAAAATTTAATTTCACGCTCTAGGGTAGACCAGGAAGTTCTTCAGGGAATACGTCAGGAAATTTATTAACAATAGAAATATTATTCAAAACTGACGTATTTTTGTTTAAATCTGTGACATGAGCTAAGAAAGCTTGACATCCGTTTTTTAATAAATGAATAGCTTTATGGCTTGAGATGACAGTGATTGATTTTAATGGTTTGGTTGCTTGAATTCGCATAATAGGTTGGTTAGGAATATGAAAGCTAACAACCTTACGAAAATAATCAATTTTTGCATGATGAGTAGTTAACCAATCAATCCCTAGAATTACATTAGATGCAAGTATTTTTAAGAAAATAAGGTTGACAGGTAATGTGAGGGTACCGATTTGAACCAAACAAGACTTATAAATAGTGGATGTAATGAAGGTTTCTCCCAACGGAGTTTCAACAAATAAGTCAAAGTCTAATTTCTCCGGAGTCAAATTTAAACGTTGAGCGCAAGTAGGAGAAATAAAATAATGGGTAGAACTGGTATCAAATAAGGTATAGACTTCGCTAGAGTTTATGATAAGCTTACCCGTGATGACCTCGTTTGGATTCCTCGCTTTTTAGAAGGTTACAACAAACGCTCTCCCTTGAACTGCCGATTTTGGGAGGTTGCGACAAACGCTCTCCCTTGACAAATGCTCTCCCTTGAACTCCCTTCAACTCCCTTGAACTCCAGAAAAGTCAAAACCAGTAGTTCAAGGGAGAGCATTTGTCGTGACCTCCCAAAAAGCGAGGAACCCGAATGAGGTCATCACGGGTAAGCTTATCATAAACTCTAACGAAGTCTATACCTTATTTGATACCGGTTCTATCCACTCTTTTATTTCTCCTACTTGCGCTTAACGTTTAAATTTGACTCCGGAGAAATTAGACTTTGACTTATCTGTTGAAACTCCGTTGGGAGAAACTTTCATTACATCCACTGTTTATAAGTCTTGTTTGGTTCAAATCGGTACCCTCACATTACCCGTCGATTTTATTTCATTGAAAATACTTACGTTTGATGTAATTCTAGGGATTGATTGGTTAACTACTCATCATGCAAAAATTGATTATTTTTGTAAAGTTGTTAGCTTTCATATTCCTAGCCAACCTATTATGCGAATTCAAGCAACCAAACCATTAAAATCAATCACTATCATCTCAAGCCATAAAACTATTCGTTTATTGAAAAATAGATGTCAAGTTTTCTTAGCTCATGTCACGGATTTAATCAATAATACGTCAGTTTTGAATGATATTTCTATTGTTAATAAATTTCCTAACGTATTCCCTGAATAACTTCCTGCCCTGCCCCAAGAGCGTGAAATTGAATTTTGTATCGACCTTGAACCCAATACAAAACCCATTTCTAAGGCCCCATATCAAATGGCTCCTATTGAACTTCAGGAGTTAAAAACCCAACTGCAGGAATTGTTAGACATCGGTTTCATTCGTCCTAGTACGTCCCCTTGAGGTGCTCCTGTTCAATTCGTGAAGAAGAAAGATGGGAGTATGCGACTTTGTATTGATTATCGAGAGTTGAACCATGTCACCATAAAAAATAGGTTCCCGTTGCCTTGTATTGATGACCTGTTTGACCAGTTGCAAGGCGCCAAATTCTTTTCAAAGATTAATCTTCGTTCCGGATATCACCAATTGAAGATTAAAATCGATGACATTCCAAAGACGGCTTTCAGAACTCGGTACGGGCATTATGAATTTTTAGTCATGTCTTTTGGATTGACTAATGCTCCTGCTGCCTTCATGGATATGATGAACTGAGTACTCAAGGAATATTTGGATCACTTTGTAGTCATCTTTATTGATGACATCCTTATTTACTCCAAAAGCCGTGAAGATCATGAGCAACACTTGAGGTTGATACTCCAAAAGCTTCGTGAAAACAAGCTTTATGTCAAGTTGAAGAAATGCGAGTTCTGGCTTGAGGAAGTAGCATTCCTTGGGCACGTGGTATCAAGTCATGGAATATCTGCTGACCCGACAAAGATTGAAGCTATTCAAAGCTGGGAGCAACCTAAATCAGTGACCAAAGTTCGTTATTTTCTCGGCTTAGCTTGTTATTATCAGAGATTCGTAGAAGGGTTTTCTCGAATCACTACTCCATTAACTCAGTTGACTCAGAAAGATACAAAGTTTGATTGGAGCGAAGAATATGAGAAGAGTTTTCAAGAACTCAAGAGGAGACTCATTTTAGCACCTGTTCTGACAATACCATCCGGCTCAGAGGGATTTTTCATCTACAGTGATGCTTCGGGAAAAGGGTTAGGATGTGTTCTCATGCAACATGGGAAAGTCATAGCCTATGCCTCTCGGCAACTCAAAGAATATGAGAGAAATTATCCTACTCATGATCTAGAGTTGGCAGTTGTTGTCTTCGCACTTAAAATTAGGAGACATTACCTGTATGGGGAGAAAGTGGAGATCTATACGGATCATAAAAGCCTCAAATATTTCTTCACTCAAAAGGAACTCAACATGCGGCAACAACGTTGGCTCGAACTGTTGAAAGATTATGATCATACTATTCAATACCATCCTGGAAAAGCGAACGTAGTAGCTGACGCATTGAGTAGAAGATCATATGCGGGTACGAGTGCGATATTATCAACGCAAAGACCCATTTTATATGACTTGCAAAGAATGAAGATAGAGTTAAAGACTCCAGGGACCCATGTGATGATAGCGAATATACGAGTAGAACCGACTTTAATCGATAAAGTTAAAGCTGCTCAAGCTACAGACCTGGAGTTGATGCGTATGAGGAAGAAAGTGAAAGAAGGTACTATGCCGGAAGCAAGAATCGATGAAGAAGGAATACTTCGAGTCAACTCCAGACTTTGTGTTCCTAACGACCCTGATTTAAAGTATAAAATCATGATGGAGGCACACAACACACCGTTTGCAATCCATCCTGGGAGTACCAAAATGTATCGTGATCTTCGACATACATTTTGGTGGAACAATATGAAGAGAGAGATCGCGGAGTTTATCTCAAAGTGTTTAACTTGTCAATGTGTTAAGGCGGAGCATCAAGTGCCAAAAGGTCCATTGTAACTACTTGAAATTCCAGAATGGAAGTGGGAGCACATTGCCATGGATTTCGTTACTGGTCTTCCTAAGGTTTCTCAAGGCATAGATGCAATTTGGGTCATTGTTGATAGATTGACCAAGTCTGCTCATTTCTTACATGTACGAGAAACTTATTCACTTGAGCGTCTTACTCGTATTTACATAAATGAGATTGTAAGACTACATGGTATGCCAGTATCCATAGTTTCTGATCGAGATCCAAGATTCACTTCACGATTTTGGGTTAGTTTGCAAAAAGCTATGGGCACAGATTGTGACAACCCTAAAATAGGTCCATTCCATCCAACCTATTATGAGTCGCCAAATACATGGTACAGAAAACAACTACAACTTTATTACAACAATTGTCGTGCAAAATACAACAACACATATGCTGTGAGTTTGGCTATAAATATATACCAAATGAGACTTATATCCCAATCGTGGACAGCACCTCACAATGACACCTTACATAAAGGCATAGTCAAAAATTGTTTTAGAAATTAGAATATTTGGGAAGTGCTCAAGAAAACCTTCGTACATGGGAGGCCATGCGTCTAGGTTATGATAGATATCATATGGCCATAGAATTATCCTTGGTTGACCCAATAGACCCTAAAGAAAAACGAGAAGATTACTATCATATTCTTCCCAATGGTGAGTATTCTCTTGACTTATCATTATCTCCACTGTCTTTAAACGTGAATTATACTTCAAATAAACACCAAGATTATATAGGTAGTGCTCGTAGATATACTCAGCAAGTGGATGTGCACAACCGTGTTTTATGATGACACGATGTTGTATGTCATTGGACATCTTGTATGATAGTGACAAAACACCCTTCCAACGTTGGGTTTGCCTCACCCTATTTGATTCACCAAATATAACTACTAAATAATGACCACCGTTCTATTCCCCTGTTACCCCTGCTCGACCCAGCTACACTCTTATTACCTGAAAGGAATTGTGAAACAGAAGGGTGAGCACAACTAGTCCGGTAAAGAATATCTTGACTAAAGATAATTAAATTATCAATAGCCTTCATCAATAATAAATCAGATATTTAGAACATATGGTAGATGATAAAAATTTCAACCATAGTTTCAGCGGAACGAGCAATCCATTAGAAGAGTCAAATAGACTACAAAGTCTATTATCTTCTCCATGTTAAAAATCCACCAACAATATTTTATCCTTGTAACATCAATCAATAATTCTGGTCCACAATCATATGAATAACTCATAATCATAATTGTAGTTCTAAATTCCTCTTCTCATCCAGGACGAAGATATTTTTCATCACCTATCTTTACCTGAAACATCAAAGATCATGGTTACACCAAATCACAGTTCATGTTCATAATCATACTAATAACTTCATCTTTGCACTACGGCCAAAGATATTCATTTGTATCACCAGTTGGTCATGTTCATCTCAACACCTGTTCATCTTTGCACTACTGGCCAAAGATATTCAACAACATGTCATCTTTGCACTACGGGCCAAAGATATTCATCAACAATTCATCTTTGCACTACTGGCCAAAGATATTCAACCACAGGTCATCTTTGCACTATGGGCCAAAAATATTCATCACCAGTTCATCTTTGCACTACAGGCCAAAAATATTCAACAACAGTTCATATTTACACTACAGGCCAAATATATTCATCAATAGTTCATATTTACACTATAGGCCAAATATATTAATATCTCAAAGAAATATATAATCATTTCAGAATTTATATAAACAATAATTATAACCATGTTGATCAATTCACCTTTGCACTTAAGCTAAAGATATTCAATTATAAATTCAATGGTCATGAGCATACCAGTCAACAATTCAACTTTGCACTACTTGCCAAAGGGAACCCATAGTCATGATCATACCAAAAATCTACCCATCTTTACACTCAAGTCAAAGAGAAATATCATCATTAGGGTTATAAAAATGTTATATATGATAATAAAATCAATATAATCAACATATAGATTTAATCTCAAGAGTAATATTCATAAATCAACTATAATATGGTCAAAAAAAGAAACCAATTTTGTCGTGAATAGTAACTCGTGAATAGTAACTCGATATGAAAAAGGTAGAAATTTCACAATAAAATCCATACCAATATTTCGGTATAATGATATTGAAAGAATAATAGTTCTTAAGCTTATAAACAATTTATTTTAATTGTTTACACTTTACTAAATAATACATTTAATCATCCTAAAATGCAAAACTCATAAGATTTCATTACCAATAACCAAAACCCTCATCAAAAATCTGCATATACCTCATATAGGATTCTCAAGCCATAAAATCCTATTTTCTAATTTTCTTACTTCACATAACATATTTAATTCATTTATTCATAACTAGTCTATTTTCATGAAAAATACCAAATTAGTTTTAAAAATATTTTTTTTCTGGAATTTAGCAGAATATAGTCCCATATTGAACATATATTTTTCTCAAAATTTTTAAAACTCATTTACTATTTTTTATATGGCCAAAACCGCCGAATATTTAGACATTTATCATAAATTGTACTTTTATCCAAAAATTTTGAAATTCACAGAGTACACTGATATTATATAGATATACTTCCAATAAAAATTTCATCAATTTTGGAGTTAACCACAAGGAGTTATAAGCGGTTAGTTTTAATATAGTCTTTTCCCGTAAAATTCATAACTCTTAATCTATACATCTAAAAATCACCATTTTTGGACACAATCAATAAAACTCATCAAAATATCATTTCAATTTTTTCCAGAATTTTCTGAAGGTCAAAAAAATTATGAAACTAAAAAACATAACAACCCTTAAAATCCCTTACTATCCCTTACCTCAAAAGAGCAGCACTTCTGACTAGATATCGGATATGACGCTGAAGAAAAAAACTTACACTGATAAATAGTAACTCACCAAGTATCTAAATATTTACAAAATACACTCGATAATCTAGAGAGAAAAAGAGAGAAAACTTAAGTATTCTGGTGTGGTTTTCAATTCTAACTTAGCCCTCTATTTATAGGAAAATATTAGCACGCCGAAGCAGACTTGACCTGCAACCTGATGGCTTTACCTGCTACTATTTCCACCCACCACATTTGAATAAAAATCTAAACATATTTCTTCACCAACCAAGAGTGAGGCCCACCAATTCTAGAATTTTCCACCAAAATGATTAACTCCGAAAATTCAACAATTTCTGAACCAGTCATCTCGTAAAATTCATAACAAATCATACGTTCATTTTTAACGGTTCAAAATTTGTGGACATATACTCAACTTATATATGTATAACATATCCAAATATTACCACGATCCAACGGTCGGATTAAAAATTATAACCCTCGCAAAATATCTCAAAAACCCTAATTTGATTTTCAATACCTCTGTTCTGACAAAAATACAGATAAAATACCTCAACATTAAATCCTTCATTTTTAACCACAAAAAAATATCCCTCATTTATATCCACATAAAATAAATATTTCCTTATCATATGAATCAATAATTAATTATTCACAAATAATATTACAGAATCATATTTATGACAACCAGGCCGTTCCCAGAAAAGAGAGGGCTTTTCAATAAGAATTTTTCCTTACTGGCGCGCAATTAGGTGACCAAATCTCTCCTTAGACAGAACTTTCTAGACATTGGCAATAATGTTATCAAATAATATTATTCAAATAATATGAATTATTGATCTGATAATGGTAAATACTGTGCAGTGATAATTATTGAACAACAATAATATAAAATTTCAACGTAGCAATTATTGAATCAATAAAATAAAATATTAAACAGTAATTACTGTAACAATTATTGAGTAGTGCCTTCTTACGTAAGAATCAATAATTTCAAAAATACTGTGCAATACCGTGTGCTACTATACAATAACGTGTATTATTGTATTTTAACCACCGGGTATTCCAACAGTGTTAACGGTAACGACTACGCCGTTATTTATAAAAACTCAATTTTTATCGTTATCTTCATCCAATCGTTTTCCGTTATGGGGCCCACAAATAGCTGCGCCGTCGTACGAATATTCCCCGACAGAAAGAATATTCCACGACCACACGAATATTCTCCGACAATAATGAATATTTTATAACCACTTGTGTATTTTGAAAAAAAAATCATATATCACCCTTAACTTTAACATTTATCAATTTAACCATTTACTGAATTATAATTATAAGAAAAATTGAATACTTTTATTTCATAAAATTCGGGGTCTTACACAGATTTACGATTTAGTTCGGCGTATCATCCTCAAACGGACGGACAGTCGGAGAGGACTATTCAAACTCTTGAGGATCTATTAAGACTCTGTGTCCTTGACTTCAATGGAAGTTAGGACAAGTTCTTACCATTAATGTAGTTTTTCTACAACAACAGTTATCAAGCAAGTATCGGCATGGCTCCATTTGAGGCGTTGTATGGAAGAAAGTGTCGTTCTCCAGTATGCTGGGACGAGGTGGGTGAAGCAACGTTGTTGGGATCGAAATTGGTACGCATGACAACGAAAAAGATTCAAATGATCCGACAACGTATAAAAACCTCACAAGATCGACAAAAGAGTTATGTTGAACTTCATCGAAAGGACGTGCAATTCAATGTTGGAGAACATGTGTTATTACGTGTTGCTCCATGGAAGGGAGTTACAAGATTTAGAAAGAGAGGAAAGCTCAATCCTCGATTCATTGGTCCATTTGAAATCCTTGACCGAGTAGGAACTGTGGCCTATAGACTCGCTTTACCGCCAAGTATGTCTCGTGTTCATAACGTTTTTCACATATCTGTAAGACCCCAACTTTTATAAATAAAGATGAATTTTCTATAGATATCATTTTGAATATTATGGAGTTAATTTGATATAATGTTATAGTTGTGGGTAATATTTATAAATTTTACAAAGTACGCAAGTTGTTATATAATATTCGATTGGTCGGGGAATATTCGTTTTAACAGGAAATATTCGTACAACGACACGATCATTGGTGGACCCCACAACGGAATTATTGTCGGATTGAGAAAAGGACAAAAATATTTTATTAAAAATAACGGCGGAAGTTTTACCATTGTTACTGTTGAACTACTCGGTAGTAAAAGTACAGTAATACGTGTGGTTGCATAGTAGCACACGGTATTGATTATTAATGCTTATGTAAGAAGTCACTCAGTTTGATTCCATTATTGTCAGTTAATAATATGAATTATTTAGCGATAATGACGTTTTGTTTTATTCGTATTATTAACGTAATAAAACAGAAACATCTTTTTATATAAAACAAAATACTTTATTAAAGTTATTCTATAAATAGAATATATTATATTTTATTTAAAAGATTTTTCTTTAAATATGGACCGTCAGATTAAAGTAATCAATCTGGACCGTTCATGGATTAGTTACTATGCATTCTATTTTTCTATAAATAGCAGCTCATTCCTTCATTATTTCTTACGAATTCACTGAACTCTAGAGAGAGAAACTATAGAGAGAAACTATAGAGAGAGAAGAAGAGTATTCTGCTACTTAACTACTTCCTTACTTCATCTCTTCTTTAAAACGGTAAGGGGTGTTATTCTTTCTTATTCATGAAGAGAACTGTTGTTACTCCATTTATTATTATTCTGTTGGAATAACCTGTATACGCGGTCTACCCTATACTTGGTGACATTCTTCTATTATTCTGTTGGAACATCCTGTCTGTGTGTTTTACACCGGACCTGGTTCCGTTTTTATTATTATTCTGTTGGAACATCCTGTCTGTGTGTTTTACATCGGACCTGGTTCCGTCTTGTTATTATTCTGTTGGAACATCCTGTCTGTGTATTTTACACCGGACCTGGTTCCGTCTTTATTATTATTCTGTTGGAATATCCTGTCTGTGTATTTTACACCGGACCTGGTTCCATTATTTATTATACTGTTCTTTATTATTCTGTCGGAATATCCTGCCTGTGCGTTTACGCCGAACCTGGTTCCATTATTTATTATTCTGTCGAAATATCCTGTCTGTGCGTTTACGCCGGACCTGGTTCCATTATTTATTATTCTGTTGGAATAACCTGTCTGTGCGGTCTATCGCATGCATGGTGATTTCTTTTGTTATTCCATTCTTTATTATACTCAGTTGGTTAAGTTTTGACTTCTATACTCCATGAAATTTGTGGAATATCTTTGACATTTGCGCTTCATCTAGTATCTATTCATGAAAATATTCTCCTGATCATTCTTGAATTTTACTCCACAAAGTAGTATCATGTTGACAATTTGGACGTTGTTAATTCTTGGATAAATTAATTCTTGAACTTGTTTTATTGAATTCTTATATCATTGTCATCATCCTCATGTTTATATTATGTTGAAAGTCATCTGTGGCCTGTAGTGCATAGATGGACTTGGTATGATTATGACCAGGGATTATTCGGTGTAATCATGACCGTAATGTTACAAATGATGTGGTAAAAGTCCTCATTGGCCCGTAGTGCATTGATGGACAGTTGTTGGCATGATCATGACCATTAATGAATATACGAATATCCTTGGCCGTAGTGCAGGGGTGATTCGATGATGTGGATTATTTTATTAAGCTGAGTCTCAGCGATCACAGTGTTGGAAAATCTTTTAAATCATAAAAGATAGTAGAGTTTATTTCCTACTTGACTCTTTTAATGGATTGCTTGTTCCGCTGCAGTTAAACTTGATGTCTATTATATTTTATCAGTTTAACATTGTTGAAGGCTAATGATAATTTATTCTGCATTATTTTAGTCATAATATTTCTTACTGGGCTAGTTGAGCTCACCCTTTCTTTCACTGTTCTCTTCAGGAAATGAGAACGTAGCTAGGGCAAGTCGGGGAACGGAGTGATGGTCCGAATGATAGTATTAGTTAGTAGTCCTCACTATTCTATGTAATGGTGTGTTAATAAATGTAACGAGGACTCCTTTTGAGTATGAATACTCTCTAGAAGATAATATTTGTATTCAAACTCACAGTTTATGTTTTGTCGTATTGTACACGACAGTTGTATTAGTAAGTTATATTTGTATTCTGTACTATGTATCTGACGACCCAAGATGGGTGATGTATACCTAATTTTGGGGGCGTCACAGTTGGTATCAGAGCTTAGGGATATGATCCCTGGCTAAGATGTGAGAATAGAACTAGGAGGGGAGAGACGGGGAATTCCTTCGCTAGTATGACCTACCTAAGTTTATTTGCATGGTATTTAATTGGTCGGTCATAATATAAGGATAATATATGACATATCAATTAATTTTTATTTTGTGGCAGTATCTGAAAATGGCATCTGAGAACGTTGAGAATAGCAATGGAGCACAGACGACTGTTGATTCACCACATATCAATAATCAGGATAATGTGCATCAGGAAGGTGTCAATCCTCATGCAAACAACAACACTGACCAAATGATGAATGATCAAATGTTCAGAGGCTTTATGCAATTCATGCAACAACAGGTGAAAGCGGCTCCTGTCCACAACGTAGGTGGAAATACTGGAAACTCTCTGGCGGTCACCGCTAAACAGTTCAAGGAGCTGGGACCACCAGAGTTTAAGGGAGAGCCAAAACCACTTATAGCGGAAACATGGATAAAGCAGATTACCAAGATATTTGATGTCTTGGGATGCTCCGAGGAGCAAAAGGTTCCCTTTGCCGCCTTTATGTTGCGAGGAGAGGCAGATTACTGGTGGGAATCGATTAAGCGTACTCAACCTGCCGCACTGAAGATGACCTGGGAGAAGTTCCAAGAGCTGTTTAACGACAAATACTTTCCCGAGAGTATTCGTCACATGAAGGAGGTGGAGTTCATCAAATTGGAGCAGAATAATATGACCGTGTCGCAGTATGAGGCAAAATTTGCGGAGTTATCCCGGTTTGCGTCCCACCTGGTGGATAATGAAGAAAGAATGACGCGGATGTTTTTAAGAGGTTTGAAGCCGGAGATACGTCAACATCTTATTTCTCATAAACTGTGTTTGTATTCAGATGTTGTAAATAGGGCTCAGTTGGTGGAGCGCGATAACGAGACAACGCAACCAAAAGAGAGCAGCCGGCAAAATGATAATACCAGTGAGAGCAGTCATCGAAGCGGTGACAACAAGCGTGGAGGGAATCAACAGGCCAGAAATGGTAACCACTTCGGTGGTAATCAGGGCCAAAACAATAAGAATGGGCATTTCAAGAAGAGGAGATTCAACAATGATGGAAAGACGTCAGCACCAGCACCTGTCGTTAAGGAAGGAGAACGACCACCTATCATATGTTTCAAATGCGGAGGGGAGGGGCACATCAGTCCAAACTGCGCGATGCCGTCCAAAGCATGTTATAATTGTGGAAGAGAAGGTCATTTAGCCCGATTTTGTCGTTTACCGAAGACAAATTCAGCTAGGATGGAGGCACCAAAGGCCGTCCCAGAAAAGTCAAAACCGGTTGTGCAAGGGAGAGCGTTTGTTGTGAACTCCCAGAAAGCAAGGAACCCGAATGAGGTCATCACGGGTAAGCTTATCATAAACTCTAACGAAGTCTATACTTTATTTGATACCGGTTCTACCCATTCTTTTATTTCTCCTACTTGCGCTCATCGATTAAATTTGATTCCGGGGAAATTAGACTTTGACTTAGCTGTTGAAACTCCATTGGGAGAAACCTTCATTACATCCACGGTTTATAAGTCTTGTTTGGTTCAAGTTGGTACCCACACATTACCTGTCGATCTGATTTCGTTAAAAATACTTGCATTTGACGTGATTCTAGGGATTGATTGGTTAACTACTCATCATGCAAAAATTGATTATTTTCGTAAGGTTGTTAGCTTTCATATTCCTAATCGACTTATTATGCGAATTCAACCATTAAAATCAATCGCTGTCATCTCAAGCCATAAAGCTATTCGTTTATTGAAAAACGGATGTCAAGCTTTCTTAGCTCATGTCACGGATCTAAACAAAAATACGTCAGCCTTGAATGATATTTCTGTTGTTAATAAATTTCCTGACGTATTTCCCGAAGAACTTCCTGGCCTACCCTCAGAGCGTGAAATTGAATTTTGTATCGACCTTGAACCCGGTACAAAACCCATTTCCAAAGCCCCATATCGAATGGCTCCTATTGAACTTCAGGAGTTAAAGACCCAACTGCAGGAATTGTTAGACATTGGTTTTATTCGTCCTAGTACTTCTCCTTGGGGTGCTCCTGTTATGTTCGTGAAGAAGAAAGATGGGAGTATGCGACTTTGTATTGATTATCGGGAGTTGAATCATGTCACTATCAAAAATAGGTACCCATTGCCACGTATTGATGACTTGTTTGACCAGTTGCAAGGAGCACAATTCTTTTCAAAGATCGATCTTCGTTCTGGATATCATCAGCTGAAGGTTAGAACTGAGGATATTCCAAAGACTGCCTTCAGAACTCGGTATGGGCATTATGAATTCTTAGTTATGTCTTTTGGATTGACTAATGCTCCTGCTGCCTTCATGGATATGATGAACAGGGTATTCAAGGAATATTTGGATCACTTTGTGGTCGTCTTTATCGATGACATCCTTGTTTATTCCAAAAGCCGTGAAGATCATGAGCAACACTTGAGGTTGGTACTCCAAAAGCTTCGTGAATACAAACTTTATGCCAAGTTGAAAAAATACGAGTTCTGGCTGGAAGAGGTAGCATTCCTTGGGCACGTAGTATCAAGTCGTGGAATATCGGTTGACCCGACAAAGATTGAAGCTATTCAAAGCTGGGAGCAACCTAAATCAGTGACCGAGGTACGTAGTTTTCTTGGTTTAGCTGGTTATTATCGGAGATTCGTGGAAGGATTTTCTCGAATCGCTACTCCATTAACTCAGCTGACTCGAAAAGATACAAAGTTTGGTTGGAGCGAAGAGTGTGAGCAGAGTTTTCAAGAACTCAAGAGGAGACTCATTTCAGCACCTGTTCTAACAATACCATCTGGCTCGGAGGGATTTGTCATCTACAGTGATGCTTCGAGCAAAGGGTTGGGATGCGTTCTCATGCAACATGGAAAAGTCATAGCCTATGCATCAAGACAACTCAAGGAATATGAGAAGAATTATCCTACTCATGATCTAGAGTTGGCAGCTGTTGTCTTTGCACTTAAAATTTGGAGGCATTACTTGTATGGGGAGAAGATGGAGATCTTTACGGATCATAAAAGCCTCAAATATTTCTTCACTCAAAAGGAACTCAACATGCAACAACGACGTTGGCTTGAACTGTTGAAAGATTATGATCATACCATTCAATACCATCCTGGAAAAGCAAACGTGGTAGCTGACGCATTGAGTAGAAGATCATATGCGGGTACAAGTGCAATATTAACAACGCAAAGGCCCATTTTGTGTGACTTGCAAAGGATGGAGATAGAGTTAAAGACTCCAGGGACCCATGTGATGATGTCGAATATACGAGTAGAACCAACTTTAATCGATAAGGTTAAAGTTGCTCAAGCTACAGACCTGGAGCTGATGCGTATGAGGAAGAAGGTGCTATGCCGGAAGCAAGAATCGATGAAGAAGGAATACTTCGAGTCAACTCCAGACTTTGTGTTCCTAACAACCCTGATTTAAAGTATGAAATCATGATGGAGGCACACAACACACCGTTTACAATCCATCCTGGAAGTACCAAAATGTATCATGATCTTCGTCATACATTTTGGTGGAGCAATATGAAGATAGAGATAGCGTTGTTTATCTCAAGGTGTCTAACTTGTCAACGAGTCAAAGCGGAGCATCAAGTACCAAAAGGTCCATTGCAACCACTTGAAATTCTAGAATGGAAGTGGGAGCACATTACCATGGATTTCGTTACCGGTCTTCCTAGGGTTTCTCAAGGTATTGATGCGATTTGGGTCATTGTTGATAGATTGACCAAGTCTGCTCATTTCTTACCGATACGAGAAACTTATACACTTGAACGTCTTGCTCGTATGTACATAAACGAGATTGTAAGACTGCATGGTATGCCAGTATCCATAGTTTCTGACCGAGACCCAAGATTTACTTCACGATTTTGGGTTAGTTTACAAAAAGCTATGGGCACGGAGTTACGATTTAGTTCAGCATATCATCCTCAGACGGACGGACAATCAGAGAGGACTATTCAAACTCTTGAAAATCTATTAAGACTCTGTGTCTTTGACTTCAAGGGAAGTTGGGACAAGTTCTTACCATTGGTGGAGTTTTCCTACAAGAACAGTTATCAAGCAAGTATTGGCATGGCTCCATTCGAAGCATTGTATGGAAGAAAATGTCGTTCTCCAGTATGCTGGGATGAGGTGGGTGAAGCAACGTTGTTGGGACCGGAGTTGGTTCGTATGACTACAGAAAAGATTCAAACGATTCGACAACGTATAAAAACCTCACAAGATCGACAAAAGAGTTATGCTGATCTTCATCGAAAGGACGTGGAATTTGATGTAGGAGATCATGTGTTCTTACGTGTTGCTCCATGGAAAGGAGTTACGAGATTTGGAAAGAGAGGAAAGCTCAATCCTCGATTCATCGGTCCATTTTTAATCCTCGATCGAGTAGGAACTGTGGCTTATAGACTCGCTTTACCGCCAAGTATGTCTCGTGTTCATAACGTTTTTCACATATCCATGTTACGCAAATATGTGGAAGACCCGAACCACATTATTGAGTTAGAACCGGACGAAATAGCGGAGGATTTGACGTATGAAGAAGTTCCTGTTCAAATTTTGGATAAGAAGGAACATATTCTACGCTCCAAGGTTATACCTCAAGTCAAAGTTTTGTGGAGAAACCACGATGTTGAGGAAATGACTTGGGAGTTAGAATCTGAAATGAAATCAAGGTATCCTTACCTCTTCAACATACCAGGTACGTACCCTAATTTTGAGGGCGAAATTTCATAAGAAGGGGAGGTTGTAAGACCCCAACTTTTATAAATAAAGATGAATTTTCTATAGATATCATTTTGAATATTATGGAGTTAATTTGATATAATGTTATAGTTGTGGGTAATATTTATAAATTTTGCAAAGTACGCAAGTTGTTATATAATATTCGATTGGTCGGGGAATATTCGTTTTAACAGGAAATATTCGTACAACGACACAATCATTGGTGGACCCCACAACGGAATTATTGTCGGATTGAGAAAAGGACAAAAATATTTTATTAAAAATAGCGGCGGAAGTTTTACCATTGTTACTGTTGAACTACTCGGTAGTAAAAGTACAGTAATACGTGTGGTTGCATAGTAGCACACGGTATTGATTATTAATGCTTATGTAAGAAGTCACTCAGTTTGATTCCATTATTGTCAGTTAATAATATGAATTATTTAGCGATAATGACGTTTTGTTTTATTCGTATTATTAACGTAATAAAACAGAAACATCTTTTTATATAAAACAAAATACTTTATTAAAGTTATTCTATAAATAGAATATATTATATTTTATTTAAAAGATTTTTCTTTAAATATGGACCGTCAGATTAAAGTAATCAATCTGGACCGTTCATGGATTAGTTACTATGCATTCTATTTTTCTATAAATAGCAGCTCATTCCTTCATTATTTCTTACGAATTCACTGAACTCTAGAGAGAGAAACTATAGAGAGAAACTATAGAGAGAGAAGAAGAGTATTCTGCTACTTAACTACTTCCTTACTTCATCTCTTCTTTAAAACGGTAAGGGGTGTTATTCTTTCTTATTCATGAAGAGAACTGTTGTTACTCCATTTATTATTATTCTGTTGGAATAACCTGTATACGCGGTCTACCCTATACTTGGTGACATTCTTCTATTATTCTGTTGGAACATCCTGTCTGTGTGTTTTACACCGGACCTGGTTCCGTTTTTATTATTATTCTGTTGGAACATTCTGTCTGTGTATTTTACATCGGACCTGGTTCCGTCTTGTTATTATTCTGTTGGAACATCCTGTCTGTGTATTTTACACCGGACCTGGTTCCGTCTTTATTATTATTCTGTCGGAATATTCTGTCTGTGTGTTTTACACCGGACCTGGTTCCATTATTTATTATACTGTTCTTTATTATTCTGTCGGAATATCCTGTCTGTGCGTTTACGCCGAACCTGGTTCCATTATTTATTATTCTGTCAGAATATCCTGTCTGTGCGTTTACGCCGGACCTGGTTCCATTATTTATTATTCTGTTGGAATAACCTGTCTGTGCGGTCTATCGCATGCATGGTGATTTCTTTTGTTATTCCATTCTTTATTATACTCAGTTGGTTAAGTTTTGACTTCTATACTCCATGAAATTTGTGGAATATCTTTGACATTTGCGCTTCATCTAGTATCTATTCATGAAAATATTCTCCTGATCATTCTTGAATTTTACTCCACAAAGTAGTATCATGTTGACAATTTGGACGTTGTTAATTCTTGGATAAATTAATTCTTGAACTTGTTTTATTGAATTCTTATATCATTGTCATCATCCTCATGTTTATATTATGTTGAAAGTCATCTGTGGCCTGTAGTGCATAGATGGACTTGGTATGATTATGACCAGGGATTATGCGGTGTAATCATGACCGTAATGTTACAAATGATGTGGTAAAAGTCCTCATTGGCCCGTAGTGCATTGATGGACAGTTGTTGGCATGATCATGACCATTAATGAATATACGAATATCCTTGGCCGTAGTGCAGGGGTGATTCGATGATGTGGATTATTTTATTAAGCTGAGTCTCAGCGATCACAGTGTTGGAAAATCTTTTAAATCATAAAAGATAGTAGAGTTTATTTCCTACTTGACTCTTTTAATGGATTGCTTGTTCCGCTGCAGTTAAACTTGATGTCTATTATATTTTATCAGTTTAACATTGTTGAAGGCTAATGATAATTTATTCTGCATTATTTTAGTCATAATATTTCTTACTGGGCTAGTTGAGCTCACCCTTTCTTTCACTGTTCTCTTCAGGAAATGAGAACGTAGCTGGGGCAAGTCGGGGAACGGAGTGATGGTCCGAATGATAGTATTAGTTAGTAGTCCTCACTATTCTATGTAATGGTGTGTTAATAAATGTAACGAGGACTCCTTTTGAGTATGAATACTCTCTAGAAGATAATATTTGTATTCAAACTCACAGTTTATGTTTTGTCGTATTATACACGACAGTTGTATTAATAAGTTGTATTTGTATTCTGTACTATGTATCTGACGACCCAAGATGGGTGATGTATACCTAATTTTGGGGGCGTCACAATATCCATGTTACGTAAATGTGTGAAAGACCCGAACTACATTATTGAGTTGGAACCGGACGAAATAGCGGAAGATTTAACGTATGAAGAGATTCATGTTAAAATCTTGAATAAGAAGGAACATATTTTACGCTCGAAGGTTATACCTCAAGTCAAAGTTTTATAGAAAAACCACAATGTTGAGGAAATGACATGGGAGTTAGAATCCGAAATGAGATCAATGTATCCTCACCTCTTCGTCATACCAGGCATGTACCCTAATTTTGAGGGCAAAATTTCATATGAAGAGGATGTTGTAAGACCCCAACTTTTATGAATAAAAATGAATTTTTTTTTATTAATATCATTTTTGAATATTAAGGTTTAGATTTGAAATAATGTTATAGTTGTGGGTAATATTTATAAATTTTGTAAAGTACGCAAGTTGTTATATTATATTCGATTGGTCGGGGAATATTCGTTTTAACAGGGAATATTCGTACGACGGCACAATCATTGGTGGACCACACAACAGAATTATTATCGGAATGAGAAAACGACATAAATATCTTTTTATGAAAATAACGGCGGAAGTTTTACCGTTAACTGTTAAAATACCCGGTGTTAAAAGTACAGTAATACGCATAGTTGCATAGTAGCACACGGTATTGATTGTTGATGCTTATGTAAGAAGTCACTCAGTTTTGTTAAATTATTACTACAGTAATTGCTGCATAGTATCTCACGTTATTTGATTCAATTATTATCGATATTTTATATATTATTAAATCAATAATTGAGACGACAAAGTTATTCATATTATTATTTGTAATATTGACAATGTCTAGAAGTTCTGTCGAGGAGAGGTTTGGTCACCTAATTGCACGCCAATAGGGAGAAATCCTTATTAGAAAGCCCCCTCTTTTTTGAGAACGACCTGGTTGTTAAATATTACGAATTGTAATAAAAATGATAAATGTTATAAAAAATATTGAGGTAATTTTTATGAAGTAGTTGATGTAATTTTGTATATTATTTGGATCCCCACTTACCCATTTTTTAAAATAGTCAGGAGAAAGTTATCCTAGTTTATATATATATATATATATATATATATATATATATATATATATATATATATATATATATATATATAGGTAGGTTCGAAAAGTTGGCAGGGGGAATAAGATGAGTTCACAGGGTTTCCACCCGTGATTTTTTTTTCTCTGCACATGTTATATATATATATAATATATTTTATTTTATTTAAAAGTTTTCGTTTTATTAGAATATTTTATTGCATAGTGCTGCATAGTAAAATTAATTTTTTCAACGAAATCAGCCGAAGAATTCGCCCGTGACCTTTGTGTACTGTGCGTCCAAATAGTATCATTTCCATTCTCCTATAAACAGGATGCTTAGTTAGAATTGAAAATAACACCAGAATCAGAGAATTCTTCTTTTATAATCTTGAGCGTATTTCTTTAGAGTTTTAGAAAGCTTTGAGCGTAGAAAACAGTATAAGTTTTATTCAAGAATATCTCCGCTATACCAGTTGGAATACTCTTCTTTTTAAGGTAAGGGATGTTATTTTTGTTCAATATTCGCTTGAAATAATATTTTCTTCCATACTCTGTAGTATGGAAGTAATATTATTTCGTTTCAGATTTCGAATTCTATACTTATTTTGTTAAAGTTTTGGCTTCTATACTCCATGAAATTAGTGAAATATCCTTGATATTTGCGCTTCATCCAATATCTTTTCATGAAAAAATTATTCTGAGCATTCTTAATAAGTTTTAACTTTTTCATGCCGGAGTACTATTCACGGGGTTACTATTCCCAAATTATTATTCGCGGGGTACTATTCACTCGAGTACTATTCATCCGAGGTACTATTCATGATAAAAATTGATTCGTTTTCGGTTCAAATTATTTTTGGTACAATATTATTCTTGAATTTTACTCCACAAAGCATTATCATGTTGACAATTTGGACGTTATTGATTTCTGGATAAATTAAATTATAAATCTTTAAAAATTTATCCATGAACTTGTTTTATTGAATTCTTATATCATTGTCATCAATATTACATTGAAAGTCATCTGTGGCCTGTAGTGCATAGATGGACTTGGTATGATTATGACCAGGAATTATTCGGTATAATCATGACCAGGAATTATTCGGTATAATCATGACCGTAATGTTACAAATGATGTGGTAAAAGTTCTCATTGGCCCGTAGTGTATTGATGGACAGTTGTTGGCATGATCATGACTATTGATGAATACACGAATATCCTTGGCCCGTAGTGCATGGATAATTTGTGGTCGTGATACTAATGAATATCCTTGGGTGTAGTGCAGGGATGATGTGGATTATTTATTAAGCTGAGTCTCAGCGATAAAAGTGATGAAAAACCTTTTAAATCATAGAAGATAGTAGATTTTATTCTCTACTTGACTCTTCTAATGGATTGCTTGTTCCGCTGTAGTTAAACTTGATGTTTGTTATATTTTATCAGTTTAACATTGTTAAAGGCTAACGATAAATTATTCTGCATTATCTTAGTCATAATATTTCTTACTGGGCTAGTTGAGCTCACCCTTTTGCTTTCATTGTTCTCTTCAGGAAATGAGAACGTAGCAGGAACTAGTCTGGGAACAGAGTGATGGTCCAGATGATAGCATTAGTAGTCCTCACTATTCTATGAAATAGTGTGATAATAAATGTATTGAGGACTTATTTTGAGTTTTAATACTGTCTAGATGACAATATTTGTATTGAAACTCACAGCTCATGTTATATATTTAAGTTTGTATTTATATTCTGTACCATGTATTTGGCGACTCAGAATGGGTGATGTATACCTATTTTGGGTGCGTCACACGCGCAATTAGGTGACCAAACCCCTTTCCTCGACAGAACTTTCTAGACATCGTCAATAATGCAAATAACAATATGAATAATTTTATCGTCTCAACTATTGATTTAATAATATAAAATATTGTGCAGATGATACTGTGACAATAATTGAATCAATAACGTGAGATACTATGCAACAATTACTGTAGCAATAATTGAGTATAACTGAGTGACTTCTCACGTAAGCATCAATAATCAATACCGTGTGCTACTATGCAACCATGCGTATTACTGTACTTTTATCACCGGGTATTTCAACAGTTAACGGTAAAACTTTCACCGTTATTTTTATAAAAAGATAATTCTGTCGTTTTTTAACTCTAACAATAATTCTGTTGTGAGATTCACCAATGGTTGTGTCATCGTACGAATATTCACCGATGATATTGAATGGTACGATCGTAATCTTCAACAGCTCGAGCCAACGTCTTTGGCGCATGATACGTTCATTTTAGTTGAAGAAATATTTGAGGGTTTAAGAAATGGGTTTTGTACTGGGGTCAATACAAAATTCGATTTCACGCTCTGGGGTAGGCTAAGAAGTCTTCAAGAATACGTTAGGAAATTTATTAACAATAGAAATATCATTCAAAACTGTGACCCTCATCCAAGACTTGGATAACTCGTCACATTGATACCTATCAACTTGTCATCGTCATTCACAACGTCTCCTACGGAAAGTCTGGCTTCGGTGCATTTCACATAAGGAAGTCATCAGCGAAAGGCTCGAGGCTCTTTACTTATGGCTTGATATGACAATGATTGACTTTAGTGGTTTGGTTACTTGAATTCGCATAATAGGTTGGTTAAGAATATGAAAGCTAACAACCTTACGAAAAGCATGATGAGCAGTTAACCAATCATTTCCAAAAATCACATCAATGCAAGTATTTTCAAAGAGATAAGATCGACAGGTAACGTGAAAGTGTTGATTTGAACAAGATTTATAAATAGTGGAGGTAACGAAGGTTTCTCCCAACTGAGTTTAAACAGATATATCAAAGTCTAACTTCTCCGGAGTTAACTTCAAACATTGAACACAACTAGGTGAAATAAAAGAGTGAGTAGAACTAGTATCTAACACGGTATAGACTTCGCAAGAGTTTATGACTAACATACCCGTGATAATTTTATTCAGGTTCCTCGTCACGAAAAAAAAAACTCTCTCTTAAACTACTGGCTTTGGCTTGTCTGGGACATCCTTTGGTGCCTTCATCCTAGCTGAACTTGTCTTTGGTGAACGACAAAATCGGGCTAAGTGACCTTCTCTTCCAC
This sequence comes from Panax notoginseng, assembly GCA_016801055.1. Classification (NCBI taxonomy): domain Eukaryota; kingdom Viridiplantae; phylum Streptophyta; class Magnoliopsida; order Apiales; family Araliaceae; genus Panax; species Panax notoginseng. The sequence continues at coordinate 216,910,074 of CM029014.1, read as the reverse complement.
AATTATAGCATGCTTTGGACGACATCGCGCAGTTTGGACTGATGTGTCCCTCCCCTCCGCATATGAAGCATATGATAGGTAGTCGTCTCCTTCCTTAACAACGGGTGCTGGTGTTAACGTCTTTTCATCATTGTTGAATCTCCTCTTCTTGAAATGTCCATTCTTATTATTTTGACCATGATTACCACCGAAGTGGTTACCATTTCTGGCATGTTGATTCCCTCCATGCTTATTATCACCGCTTTGATGACTGTTATAACCGGTATTATTATTTTGTCGGCTGCTCTCTTTTGGTTGCGTTGACTCGTTATCGCGCTCTACTAACTGAGCCCTATTTACAACATCTGAATACAAACACAGTTTATGAGAAATAAGATATTGACGTATCTCTGGCTTCAAACCTCTTAAAAACATCCACGTCATTCTTTCTTCATTATCAACCAAGTGGGACGCAAATCGGGACAACTCGACAAACTTGGCTTCGTACTGCGACACGGTCATGTTGTTTTGCTCCAACTTGATAAATTCCACCTCCTTCATGTGACAAATGCTTTCGGGAAAGTACTTGTCATTGAATAGCTTTTGGAACTTCTCCCAAGACATCTTGAGTGCGTTAGGATGGGTACGTTTTACAGATTTCCACCAGTGATCTGCCTCTTCACGCAACATAAAGGTGGCAAAGGGAACCTTTTGCTCCTCGGAGCATCCCAAGATATCAAATATCTTGGTGATCTGCTTTAACCACGTCTCCGCCTTAAGTGGTTTTGGCTTTTCCAAAAACTCCGGTGGTCCCAGCTCCTTGAATTGCTTAGCGATGACCAACCGTGGGTTGCCATTGTTTCTTCCTGTATTATGAACAGGAGCCGTCTTCGCCTGATGTTGCATGAATTCTAAAAAGCTCTTAAATGTACCTCCGTTCGTCAATTGATCAGTGTTGTTGTTTACAAGAGGATTATCGCCATCTTGTTGCACATTATCCTGATTATTGATCTGTGGAGACTCAACGGTCTCCTGTGCTCCATTGCTTATCTCAACATTTTTAGATGCCATTTTCAAATACTGCCACAAAACAAGGGTTAATTAACATATCACATATTATCTCTATACTCTGACCGACCAATTAAATAACAAGTAAACTTAGGTAGGTCATACTAGCGAAGGAATTCTTCGTCTCTCCCCTCCTAGTTCTTGTCTCACATCTCAGCCAGGGATCATATCCCTAAGCTTTGATACCAACTGCGACTCCCCCAAAATTAGGTATACATCACCCATCTTGAGTCGCCAGATACATAGTACAGAATTCAAATATAACTTAATAATACAACTGTCGTGTACAATACGACAACATAAACTGTGAGTTTGAATACAATTATTGTCTACTAGAGAGTATAAAAACTCAAAATGAGTCCTCATAACAATTATTATCACACTATTTCACAGAATAGTGAGGACTACTAATGCACCATCTAGGACCATCACTCTGTTCCCCGACTCGTCCCAGCTATATTCTCATTTCCTGAAGAGAACAGCGAAAGAAAGGGTGAGCTCAACTAGCCCAGTAAGAAATATTATGACTAAGATAATGCAGAATAAATTATCGTTGGCCTTAAACAGTGTTAAACTAATACAATATAACAAACATCAAGTTTAACTACAGTGGAACAAGCAATCAATTAGAAGAGTCAAGTAGGGAATAAAATCTATTATCTTCTATGATTTAAAAGTTTTTTCATCACTTTTATCGCTGGGACTCAGCTTAATAAATAATCCGCATCATCGAATCACCCCTGCACTACGGCCAAGGATATTCTTTAGTATCACGACTACGAATTATCCATGCACTACGACTTAAGATAATTATGTTTTCATCAACGGTCCTGATCATGCCATAAAACAATTCATCTTTGCACTACGGCCAAACAGAATCCATAGCCATAATCATACCAAAACGGCCCATCGATGCACTACGGGCCAATGAGGACTTTTTCCACATCATTTGTAACATTACGGTTATGATTATACCGAATAATCCTTGGTCATAATCATACCAAGTCCATCTATGCACTATAGACCACAAATGACTTTCAACAAAATATAAACATGAGGATGATGACAATGATATAAGAATTCAATAAAACAAGTTCAAGAATTAATTTATTTAGGAACTAATAACGTCTAAATGGTCAACATGATACTTCTTTGTAGAGTAAAATTCAAGAATGCTCAGAAGATTATTTTCATGAAAAGATACTGGATGAAGCGCAAATATCAAGGATATTACACTAATTTCATGGAGTATAGAAGTCAAAACTTTAACCAACTGAGTATAATAAAGAATGGAATAACAAAAAAAATCATCATGCATGCGGTACATCGCACAGACAGGTTATTCCAACAGAATAATAAGTAACGGAACCAGGTCAGGCGAAATTCGCACCGATAGGATGTTCCAACAGAATAATAAAGAATTGAATAATAACAGAAATCACCATGCATGCGGTACTTCGCATAAACAGGTTATTCCAATAGAATACTAAATAACGGAACCAGGTCCGGCGTAAAACGCACAGACAGGATATTCCAACAGAATAATAATAAAGACGGAATCAGGTCCGGCGTAGAACGCACAGACAGGATATTCTAACAGAATAATAAAGACGGAACCAGGTCCGGCGTAAAACGCACAGACAGGATATTCCAACAGAATAATAAAGAATGGAATAACAGAAGAATTTCACCAAGTATAGGGTAGCCAGCGTATACAAGTTATTCCAACAGAATAATAAAGAATGGAATAACAGAAGTTCTCTTCATGAATACAAAAGAAATAATACCCCTTCCGAGTACAATAAATAATATCCCCTACCTTAGAAAGAAGAGTACTGGATATAGAAGTAGTGAAGTAGCAGAACACTTTTATTCTTTCTATCTATAGTTTCTCTCTCTAGAGTTTCAGTGAATTCATAAGAAATAATGAAGGAATGAGCTTCTATTTATAGAAAAATGGACTGCATAGTAACTAACTCATGAACGGTCCAGATTGATTTACTTTAATCTGACGGTCCATATTTAAAGCAAAATCTTTTAAATAAAATATAATATATTCTATTTATAATCTAATAAAACGAATAACTTTATAAAAAATTTTACTATGCAAACACTATGCAGGCACTATGTAAATACTATGCATAATAAAATATAATATATTCTAATTATTGTCTAATAAAACAGATAACTTTATAAAAGTATTCTGTTTTATATAAAAAGATTTTACTATTAGCCTAATAAAACGAATACTTTATAAAAGTATTTTATTTTATATAAAAAGCTTTTCTGTTTTATTACATTAATAATACTAATAAAATAAAACTGAGTGACTTATCACGTAAGCATTAATAATCAATATCGTGTGCTACTATGCAACCACGCGTATTACTGTACTTTTAACACCGTGTGTTTCAACAGTTAACGGTAAAACTTCCGTCGTTATTTTCATAAAAATATTTTTGTCGTTTTCTCAATCCGACAATAATTTCGTTGTGGGGTCCACCAATGATTGTACCGTCGTACGAATATTCCCTGTCAAAAATAATATTCCCAGACCAATCGAATATTATATAACAACTTGCATACTTTGCAAAATTTATAAATACTACCCACAACTATAACATTATATCAAATCCACACCATAATATTCAAAAAAAAATTATTTCGAGAAAATTAAATATTTATTCATAAAATCTGGGGTCTCACAGATGTGGTAAAAGTCCTCATTGGCCCGTAGTGCATTGATGGACAGTTGTTGGCATGATCATGACCATTGATGAAAACACGAATATCCCTAGCCCGTAGTGCATGGATAATTTGTAGTTGTGATACTAATGAATATCATTGGCCGTAGTGCAGGGATGATGTGGATTATTTATTAAGTTGAGTCTCAGCGATAAAACTGTTGATAAACTTTTTAAATCATAGAAGATAGTAGATTTCATGTTCTACTTGACTCTTCTAATGGATTTCTTGTTCTGCTGCAGTTAAACTTGATGTTTATTATATTTTATCAGATTAGCACTGTTGAAGACTAACGATAATTTATTCTGCATTATCTTAGTCATAATATTTCTTGCTGGGCTAGTTGAGCTCACCCTTTGCTTTCATTGTTCTCTTCAGGAAATGAGAATATAGCTGGGACTAGTCGGGGAACGGAGTGACGGTCCAAATGGTAGCATTAGTAGTCCTCACTATTCTGTAAAATAGTGTGAAAATAAATATAATGAGGACTTATTTTGAGTTTGAATACTGTCTAGAAGACAATATTTGTATTAAAACTCACAGCTCATGTTGTATAATTAAGTTTGTATTTGTATTCAGTGCCATGTATTTGGCGACTCAAAATAGGTGATGTATACCTATTTTGGGGGCGTCACACCTTACCTTGAAAAGAAGAGTATTCCAACTGGTATAGCGGGGATATTCTTGAAGAAAACTTTCACTGTTTTCTACGTTCAAAGCTTTTTAAAACTCGAAAGAAATACGCTCAATATTATAGAAAAAGGATTCTCTGATTCTGGTGTGATTTTCAATTATAACTAAGCATCCTATTTATAGGAGAATGGAATAATACTATTTGAATTTAGAAATCACGGACGCACAGTAGGATTTCGGTCGAAAACTCACGGGCGAAAAAATTTTCAGACGTTTCATTTTTTTTTCTAACTTATTAATATAATATTCAATAAAATATAATATATTCTATTTTTCATAAAAAAAACAAAACTTATTATATATATATATATATATATATATATATATATATATATATTAACACATATTGGAAAGAAAAAAAACTTCTCCCATGACAAAATTTTGCAGGATTCTCCTTCCTCAATTCCTTCTTCCAACATGTGGACCCCACCCACATGTCATTATCATATATATATATATATATATATATATATATATATATATATATATATATATATATATATATATATATATACAATTACCCTCCTTATACGTCAATTCCCTCCCATCCCTATTTCAGAAATCATATTTTCAACATATATGGGCCCCACCCCACCTTTATTATATTAAATAATTTTCTACAAATTATTTTGAAAAATGGAAAAATGGGGGTCCATAAAATACACCAAAAATTACAACAAATACTTCATAAAAAACTCTTCAATATTTTTAACAATATTTATCATCATTATTATAATTCGCAATATTTAACAACCAGGTCGTTCCCAGGAAAGAGGGAGCTTTTCAATAAGGATTTCTCCCTATTGGCGCGCAATTAGGTGACCAAACCTCTCTTTGACAGAATTTCTAAACATCGTCAATATTGCAAATAATAATATTAATAAATTTTGCCGTATCAATTATTGATTTAATAATATAAAATATTATGCAGATGATACTGTGATAATAATTGAATCAATAATATGAGAGATATGATGCAGCAATTACTGTAGCAATAATTAAGTATAACTAAGTGACTTCTCACGTAAGCATCAATAATTAATACCGTGTGCTACTATGCAACCACGCGTATTACTGTACTTTTAACACCGGTTATTTCAACAGTTAAAGGTAAAACTTCAGTCATTACTTTTATAAAAAGATATTTTTGTCGTTTTCTCATTCCTACAATAATTCTGTTGTGGGGTCTACCAATGATTGTGTCGCCGTACGAATATTTCTTGTTAAAACGAATATTCTCCGACCAATCGAATATACTATAACAACTTGCTTACTTTGCAAAATTTATAAATATTACCCACAACTATAACATTATTTAAAATTCAAAACTTAATATTCAAAAATGATATTTATAGAAAAATTCATCTTTATTCATAAAAGTTGGGGTCTTACAGGCACCGTTGTGCCGGTCACTGTCGTTGGGTTCCGTGAGGGGAATATTGCAACTCAGGTGAAAAATGAGTCTACGGATGGGTACAACACGGTTCAAGTTGGGTATCGGAGGGTCCGGGATAAGAAACTAACGAAACCTGAAATGGGACATTTGGAGAAGTCGGGGATTATTTCGATGCGCAATCTTCAGGAGTTTCGGTTGCAATCGGTTGAAGGGTTTATGTATGGAGGGGTTTCTAATGACTCTGCTTCCAATAAAATTTCAGTAGTAATGTGCTTACTAATATGAGTTGTTCTGGTTAATTGGATCGACACTCACCACGTAGATTGTGCTCTGGTTTTTTTATGGATGAAAAGTTCTACGTTATAGGAGGGATGACAAGTCACACCGATTCATTGACTTGTAGGGAGGAGCTAGATCTTAAAACAAGGAAATTGAGGAGAATTGAGGGGATGTATCCAAATGTCAATAGGGCTGCACATGCACCTCCTCTTGTGGCAGTTGTTCATAACCAACTATATGTAGTTGAATACTTGACCAACATGGTAAAGAAGTATGACAAGGTGAAGAACTCGTGGGATGTGTTGGGTAGACTTTCGGTCAGAGCTGATTCTTCAAATGGTTGGGGCCTGGCTTTCAAGGCCTGTGGTAAGCAAGTTTTAGTGGTGGGTGGCCAAAGGAGCCAAGAAGGCGAAGCTTTTGTGTTGAATTCTTGGTGCCTAGAATCAGGGGTCAAGAATGGGACTTTGGATTGGAAGGTGCTTGGGGGTGAAGGAGAATGTTGGAGTGTTTGTTTACTACTATGCGGTCATGGGTTGTTGAGGATTTGTTATACAGATCGACTTAAATGAAAGTTCTTTGCAATTATAAGTATCCTTTATAAGACCAATTCAAATGGGTTATAAGCCACGTCATTTTTACATTATTTTCTTATTTTTTTGTATTTTTCACGTAAGAAAATATTTAAATCAATTTAACGTCCGTCCAAATTTATTAACGGAATGGCCTAATTTTAAAATATTAATTAGTTGAATGGGATAATCAGAAAAATTAAAAGTTCAATGGTGTATTAAGTAAAATGTGCCAACAATAGTGGTCAAATCATTAGTTTTGCCAATTATTTTTCATATAGTTTTCAATTTCCTAGTGACAATCAACTTCTCAAATAGATCTTTTAAATATATTAACTTTCATTTCTCTCGCTCAATTTGACTTGCATACCAAGATTGTTCCACCTCCTTCATTTCCCTTGTAAGAATCTTCTTATCATTTTTCTTTCATGAATAAGAGTATTAAAAATTACTTGATCACCAAGATTTTGATTTTACTGCAACAAAATATTAAATCCTATAAAATAAAATAAAACATATTAATTAAAAAAATTAATATAATAAAAATAACAAAATTAAAGAGAATAAAATATATAAATTATGAGTATATCACTATTAAACACATGAGTTAATATTATTTGCACATAATTATTTGTACACAATTTGTGCACATAAAATTATTGAAACACCCCATCCAAAGTACATTGATATTATTTTTGTTGACAAATTAATCCATTGAAAATAAATATAAAAATATTTCGTAATATAATATTTCTTTCAAAGGCAAGATTAATTGTAAATATTTTAAAAGGATAAAAAATAAGAAAGGAAAAGAAAAGAAAATTCCAAAGAAATTATGGAATAAAACTTTTTTGACTAATGATGGAGCAATTTCCTTTTCCGTCCACGTCTCCCTTTCTTCATTACGAAAGCAATGATGAGAAATTGAGGTCCAGCCTCTCAAATCTTCCCACGTCAGTGACCTTTAGAGATTCAAAAACCAGTCCAGGTTCAATGAACCTAAAAGGCCGCCCTCTCTTAGGCCAGTATCATCTTCTCCTCCGTGCTTTTCTCTTTCCTATATATTTCTGTGTGTAAATTTCATCACTCAAATCAAACCCAAAAACCCAGATTAATCAACTTCAAATCCTTTTAGAATTTTGAGGAGAGAGAAAAAAAAAGCTTAAGATTAAATTAATCTCTGCAACAATGGCGTTTGCTGCTGTTACTTCCTCTACTGCAATTTTTACTTCTATTTCTTCTCGTTTAAATCCCTCGTTTGAGCCAGCCAAAGGTGATTAATTGTTCTTAAATTTACTCGGTTTTTTATTATTTTTTGATCTTGTGATCGAAATTTCTTGTGGGTGTTTGTAATTTTCATTGTTTTTAACGGTTTTTTGATGATTTTGTTTGTGAAATATGCAGTTCCTCAGCTGGGTTCGTTTCAGCCGTTGGATCGGTTTCATGTTGCATCACCTGCGGCTTTGAATCTTTCTATGAGACGCTGTGCTGTGAAGCCACTAAATGTTGAGCCAAAACGGAATGATTTGATTGTTCCTTCAGCAGCAACCATGGTTGCTCCTGGTATGTTTTTTTTTTCTCTCCACATAATTATATTAGTAATATACATATATACTGAAATGTTTATATGGAAATTAATAGCTTTAAGTCATTAATTAACTATATAAGCTACCTGGTGGGTAAATTAGAAGGATTTGTAATGACGGTTTTGCCCTTTATTGGTTTGTGAATTTGCAGAAGTAGTTGAGAAAGTGGAGGTGGAGGACTATGAGAAACTGGCTAGGGATCTTGAAAATGCTTCCCCTCTTGAGATTATAGATAAAGCCCTTGAGAAATTTGGGAATGATGTTGCCATTGCTTTCAGGTATTAATTCGTTTCTATTGATCCATGCTGATTAATGAGAATGTTTGTGCCAAAGATTGTAAATTTATTAGCTGGATGAGATTGTTTACACTAATTGAGTTGTTATAATTCACAGCAAGTTGGGATCTTTCAAAAGTTCTTGGTGTAGGAGAATTGCATAGAACTGAATTGTTTGATCTATCAACTTCATTATTTTCGTTACAAAAGTTTGTTGGGTATGGATTAATAACTTAGTAACTTACGATTACAGCTCCTTTAGAAGACCCGCTACTGAATAAGTTCTGAGCAAAATTAGCAAACTGAAACAAAATTATTGAAACACAACAGAGAATAAGTTGATGAAAATGGTAAAATATATCTGATGTTTAGATTTGATATGTCAGTTAAGCATTTTAAGTTTTTTCTCTTCGCTATATTTCAGTTATTTATTGTCTAGTGAAATTTCTTAACTCTTTTAGTTTACATCACTTTAGTTAAAGTTCTTGCTAATGTCATCTGGAAGCTCTTTGTTGTAGTAATTGATTGGGCTTCAAAATAATTCCTCCTGCCTGATTGAATTGCTTTCTAGTGATTTTCACATTATCTGAACAGTATCTGAGTGGCTTTTTCCAGGACATTTTATAGATGGTCACCTAAGAAATAAGGCCTTTGTGTTATTGAATTATCTGTTCATCTATATATGTTAGTTGATAATTGCTTTCAAAGTCACTTATTTCACTACTTAGATTTATAATGGCATAATGTAGCAACCTTTTTTTAAGGGAAACAAAAGGGATATCCTCCCTAATTTCAACAGAAATGTTGATACATTGTCTACTTATCTTGCAGTGGTGCTGAAGATGTTGCTTTAATTGAGTATGCTCATTTAACTGGCCGACCATTCAGAGTTTTCAGCCTGGACACCGGAAGACTGAATCCAGAAACATATAAATTGTTTGACACAGTTGAGAAGCACTATGGCATTCACATAGAATACATGTTCCCAGATGCAGTTGAGGTTCAGGCCTTGGTAAGGACCAAAGGTTTGTTCTCTTTCTATGAAGATGGCCACCAGGAGTGCTGCCGTGTGAGGAAGGTGAGACCTTTGAGGAGGGCTCTGAAGGGCTTGCGTGCATGGATAACTGGGCAAAGAAAAGATCAATCCCCAGGAACTCGATCTGAAATCCCAGTTGTTCAAGTTGATCCGTCTTTTGAGGGGCTTGATGGCGGAGCTGGAAGCTTGGTGAAGTGGAACCCGGTGGCGAATGTTGAGGGTACGGACATTTGGAATTTCCTCCGTACCATGAATGTTCCTGTGAACTCATTGCATGCACAAGGGTACATCTCAATTGGGTGCGAGCCATGCACAAGGCCAGTTCTACCAGGGCAACATGAAAGAGAAGGAAGGTGGTGGTGGGAGGATGCCACTGCCAAGGAATGTGGATTACATAAAGGAAATATCAAGGAGGAAAATGTAAATGGCAATGGAAATGGCGCTGTCCATGCTAATGGGACATCCACTGTTGCTGATATTTTTAACAGCCATAGTGTGGTGAGCTTGGGCAGGCCTGGGATAGAAAACCTGGTCAAAATGGAGGATCGCAAAGAAGCTTGGCTCGTTGTGCTGTACGCTCCTTGGTGCCGCTTTTGCCAGGTAATAATTGATCATCCAATATATTGTCAATTATATAGTAGTAGTACTCTGTATTGGCATGAGTTTTGGATCTCACTAACAAAATTTACTGTTAATTTTCAACAGGCAATGGAAGGATCATATGTTGAATTGGCTGAGAAGTTGGCTGGAACTGGTGTGAAGGTGGGAAAATTCAGGGCTGATGGGGATCAAAAAGCATTTGCACAAAAAGAATTGCAACTGGGGACTTTCCCTACAATTCTTTTCTTCCCTAAACACTCTCCTAGGCCCGTGAAGTATCCATCTGAAAAGAGGGATGTCGACTCCCTGATGGCATTTGTGAATGCTCTCAGATAATAGAAATCAAATTTTGCTTCATGCATTCATTGTTCCTTCTACATAATCAGTCGAAATATCTGTTTTTGATGTGGCTCAGATTTGTTTGACAATACCATAAGTTTATTGCCTCTTCCAGTGGTAGCAACGGGCGACTATGTAGTCTGTACAACATAGTGATTTTCGCGTAGTGATTTGTTTTTCTTTTTCAGGTTTCTTTTGGCTAGCTATGAGGGGTGGGGGGTCCTTTTGGACTCGGTTTTTGCATTGTAGTTCTCTTATAGAGTAGATATTCTGGGGGATGGATAATCTCATTTGTTGAAGATGTTTACTACATGATTCAGTGGATTTCTTATTTCTGTCTGAATTATATCATCTGAGAGCCTTGATTACAATGATTATAAATTTCTACTTTGTGAATTATTCCATTAGAATTTTTTGGTCTAAATCTTCGTCAGTTTTATGTTTCATAGTATGATATGATTGTGCACAAGTGCATATCAAACTATTTTGTTCATTTTGCCCCCTTAAAATTTATTTAAATCACTATTTTGTCCTCTTTAATTTGATTATTTTTGTATCGTCCTGTTTTATAAACAAAAATTTGATGAAACTTATTATATATATCCTCACCCAAGGGTATGTCCTAGAGGGACTGCTGAGAAAGAAAAGATCACGACTACTTGAAATTTTGAACCTTAGGTTGTGTTCTGGGAATTAAGATTTGAATGATTATAATGTCTTAATAAATTAGATCATCTGAATGGTTATGAGGTCTGAATTTAAAAAATTGTTTGATAACAAAAAAGTAAGTTGTCTCTTAATGACACTATTTTACCATTTTAAAGGGTAAAATTTTATTTAATAATTTTAAATATTCAATTTAATAAAAATGAGTGCATAATATTGTTGAATATATTTATATAAAAAAAAATTATCAAAAAAATTTCATTAAGATATACCTCTTAATTATTAAAATTTCATTTTATGTCTTACAGATTAAGAGGTATTCAGAGGTAACAAAAAACAAAACAAACAGCATTATGCCTCTTAGCGAATAAGAGACAATCCATTAAGAGACAATCAGATGTAAACAAATAGCACATAAAGAAATGGTTCCTTAGGATGTTCTAAAAAGAAAAGCTATTACTTTTAATCTGGTATGAAATTGTATGTTTATAAGCCAAATAATTAATATTTTCTAAAAATCTACTCAATCTACATATATGGTGCTGATCATCATTCAATGAAGAGAAAAAATAAAAGGAAGGAAAATGATATATATGTGAAATTTATGCCATAATATAGAATTAAGATGAGGCTAATTCTTAATTTTTATCTATCTCATGTATGTGTAAGAATTAGTTCTATCTTTAAAAATAGATAGGAGAAGAACACCTTAAATATATAAAAAAAAAATAACGTTTTTGGAATCCATGATGAACGCAACGGAATTGATCTAGATGAACAAGGTATTATTAATCTAAGTATCTCGTTTGTTTTTAAATTTGGACTTTGGATTATTAGTCCAAAATTATAAAATGAGTTAATATAAAGAATTATTTAATATCATGTTCAATCAAGTATTATAATTCCCCGACTAAAAATTTCAGGACAAAATTAACTTCATTTTCAATTTCATTCCAGTCAATTTGGAATCAAATGATCAGCAGCGAGTTGGACCAATAATTCACTAATTTAATGGTAATAAATAGTACTCATTTTGTTTTAAAATTAAAGATAAAATTTGATTTTTGAGGTCAAATAACGACATATTAAATTTTAAAATTGGTATAATTTATAAAAAACTAAACTAAAATAATTTTTGTACTTAATAGTTTTTGTAATATATTATACAATTATAATAATTTTATCAATTAAAATTAAATAAATTTACATCAATTTGAAGTTTAATATACCGTCATCTGACATCAAAAGTCAAAGTATATCTCTCTAATTTTAAAAAAGAGAGTAAAAAATAATTATTGTTTTCATAAATAAAAGTGTCAATTACACATGCACAAGACACCTTTTATTTAAATAATAAATAGAATTCATTCTCGAACACAAAAATAAAATAACTACGGAGTTTACTCTAAAATTGAACATATTATAGAAAAAATTATGTTGAGTGCCTATGCAAAATTTTATGGTCATAAAACAATTAGCAAATGAACATGTTTACTTCGAATCACATTTCATATTCATTTGTATATGTTTCTACACATGCTTATAAGGTCAAAATATAACCACTCCATGCTTATAAAACTTAGTTTGCAAAAATATCCGAGTTTGCCTTTGAAATCGTTTTAAACCAAATCAAAGCAATCTAACACATACGAAACAACTTTGAATCTTATATCATGCATAATTAAACTTCGTATACATGCTATCAAGGTCAGAACTTAAATGACTCAAAGTTCGTCAAGGTTTGTTTTCAAAATCTTCAATTTTCTTTTTGAAACACGTGCTAAAGCATGTTAAAGAAATCCATTATAAGTAAGATAACCTTAACTATATGTCATGTCTAGTATCATGCATATTTAAGTCAAAATAACATGTTAGATATATCACATTTCAACAAAAATTAATATCAAGTTCTGGTGCACAGCTCAGCTGCGCTGTTCTGTACTGTGGGAGTGGCGCAGCTGCGCTGGTTTGTGCTGCAGAAAGGGCACAGCTACGCCCTTTCTGGACAGTTCCAGGAACGACTCTGCTACTGCAGAACTCAAAACCCATACTCAAAATCCTTTGATTTAACCATCTTAACCCATCCATATTGATTCCATACATACTTATAAACTCAGTTAACACATTGGTATCAACTTTCAATCCAATTAACAAGAAATTCTTAAGAATTTATCAAACTTGAAACTAAAAACATGAATATGAACATTACCTTCTTAATGCTTGAAATGCCAAAACTTGCTTCTAAGTTTAGATTGCTCTCTCTCTCTCTCTCTCTCTCTCTCACACACACACACACACACACACACACAAATTGTAACTCACACTAATAGCAGCTCACTTTTTATAGGAAACTTATTAGAATTTAGCAAATTGCATATCAGAATAGGGGAGTCTTATTTATAGAGAGTTCAATACCCAAACAATAATTTTGCCCAACATTTCAAACTAGAAGGAAGAAGAAAAAGATGATGGACAAAGAAGATTTGGTAAAAGCATTTCACTGCTATTATTCAGCCCACTCCCTAGCCATCATTTGAATTCTATTGAGTTTGACATGGTAGGCTTAGGCCAATGGCCTATTCACGTGATGAAGGAGATAAGACTCACAAAATGAGACAACCAATTTGGTTACTCAACATTAGTAAAATGGGTACTAGGACACCTAACTTTCTTTTGGACTTACAAGCTTACATTTAATAACTTAATGTTATTATCATGAGCAAAGCTACGCAGACAGGAAATCTGGACAGGTTTATTGGACATTTTACAATTTTTTTTTTTTTTTGCTAGTGATCCTTAAAAAATGTATAGTATTTATTCCAACAAGAATTTTTACAAAATATAGTGTTTTAGGTGTAATTTGGATACATATACAAATACAGGGTTAACCCTGTATTTGTAAAAATACTATATTTTATAAAAATTCCTGTTGGAATAAATACTATACATTTTTTAAGGATCACTAACAAAAAAAAAATTATAAAATGTCCAATAAACCTGTCCAACTTTCATGTCTGCCAAGACTTATTCTATTATCATATGATAAATTAGGGGTACATATACCCATAATCATACAATCCATATACATTGAGCTAGTCCAAATAATATTTTAATTGAGCTAAATATAATTTAGTTAGGTACTCTCAACCCATTATTTCCTATCATACGTAAATATTACAATGATTAATTAATATCAATCATTTATTCCCTTACCATTAATTCTTTTTTAATAATTCCAGTTAAACCTTTAGTTGGTTTAACTTTAATATTTGTGCCACACAAGACTCATTTATCCAAACTTACTAGAGTTATATAACTCAAGCTTATTATATAATCTCATCAATTAGAAAATACCAGGGGTCTAGGCCATATTGGCTTTTTCCTAAATTTCACTTCATTTAATATTCCTTTATTATAAAGTTTGGGTGACACACTTTTCCTTAATACTAAATTATTTAACTACCTTAATTAATTAAACACTTATGAACTTATAATTATAATACCTTTATTTAAAATAACCATTTTCCTTAGACTAATTAATATGTACAATACTAATTATTATAATTCTTCAATTCCCTTTCTTCTATAAATTATCTCAAAACAATTTAGTTAGCCACATCTTAATGCATTAACTTAATATATCCATCTCTAACCAATATTTAGTTATAAATATATTGATCATCTCCTTTGTCAAACACTTATTATCCATTAACATCTTTCAACTATCAAATTCTTTCATATATTACCATACTATATAATATTAAAATTCTCATTTAATTAACATATTCATTCCATTTTATTTATGTTAAATACATATATTAATTCCCCATCTTATATAAGTGAATTAATTCTTTTTATTCCATTTACTATCACGCCACTGCCACACCAAACTTTATAATATAATACTCCATAATATCACTTAATTAACCAATATTTATTTTGGTTAATTAATTAACTCTCATTCAAATCATGTTTTGCTAACTTAATCCATTCATGGACAACTTAATCACCAGTTATGACTTTTATTATACATATTAACCATTAATATACATGTCTTGAAATTCAAATTTCACAAACTTACTAAGAGTTTTCTGCAGACCGGCGCAGCTGCGCTGGCCTTAGGCTTGCAAGTTGCAAGTGGTGCAGCTGCCCCACTTCAAGTTCAGACGCAGACAACTTCTACTTTAGCAAAAATAGAATATAAATTCTTAAATACTCTGCACATACTTCTTAAGTGTTAACTCATCTAAAATCAATCTCTTCTTTGTTTTCACATCATCGATTATTACTTTCTTTAACAATTTAAAAATCAAACTTTAAGTTTTAAAACTCTATTTTTTCTTAATAGTTAACAAACTATAAAATCTCATTTATGTGTTTCTTTCCACCAATAACATAAAATTTAAAATATATAACACCTATATATATTCTTATTCAAACCCGACACATCCTATAATAAGAATTCTATTTATTAAATTCTTATTTTAATAATTTTGAAAATTCAGGTTATCGCAAATTATTCAATTTTATCTGTTTTTTGTTCAGTCTTAGTTAGTATCCACGTGTACGCGGTACGCCCATCTACATCATCACTATTGATTAAAAAATTCAATAAAGTAGAAACTAGATATACAGTGTTTCGGGTTAGAATACTAGTTTATAATAATCCTAATTAGTAACCATAATGGACTTACTCATCATAAGCTCAACAGGTTACTTAAATAACCCACACTAGTTAGTTTATATTAAACTTAATTAGACAGAGGGACACATAGCCAATTTTAAAAGAACTTATTTTCAATCTTTTTCAGATATGAATCTATTTGATTCAGAAAGGAAGAACTCGCATCAGTATCTGAATTTCAATCTATATGTTACACTTAATTAGACCAATCGATAAGACTAATTTATATAAATACAATTAATATTATCCCATAAGATAATATTATAATATACACATACGTCGTAATTATAATTTAATTGAAAATTTTCACTCAACATGAGTTGAACTATTGAGGAAATATCATGGTGTAAAAAAGCAGTGAAAAATTAAGGGCATCCTACATTTGCAAAGTAATTAAAAAGGGTTGACAACTTGATCAGCCAAAAAGGCAGTGAAAAGTTGGAAAGTGATTTTACAGGAGATAAAAAAAAGAAAAAGAAGAGTGCTTTAGCAAGTATAAAAATGAACCAAAATTTTCTAGATGCTAGTCAATCTCATAATTGGGGAAATAAATGAGCCTTCTCTATTACTACTAGACTACTAGACACTCTAGTACATGTTAGTTAATGGCATGGTTTGTAGTGAAAAAGAAGAAACCTCCTGTCATAGGATTCTGATTCTCAGTTGCTAATTTGCTATGGAAAAATAGTATTTGGTAGAAAGTGGCTTTCATTTTCTTTATTTGTTTAAACAGCATGTGCAATGAAAAAAGAATCATATGTTACTTCTTTTTTTTCTTTTTTCACACACACCACCACACACACTTCCCTTGGCCACCGCCAAGAATTGAATCTCCAACCAACCTTACGGTTAACGCGAGTTGAGTTATACTACTTAGGCCAAAGGCTACCACACACACCTTCCTTGGCATCCATTTCAGATTTTCTACCTAATACTCATCCGTAGCGGCGGATTCAGGAATTTTTCTCAGTAGAAACGGATTTTAACTAAATTTTTTTGTTGAAGTTAAATAAAGAAAATTTGAGCTAATCATAATATTTTTGTAAAATACTGTGTATACTTCAAACTAAAAAGATTTTTGTACTTGTATTTAGAATTAGTTTATAAATTTTTTTTGCCCCTTCCAAGTTTAACTTTTTTATTAATTTGCCCCCATTCAGTTTATTAATTTACATATTTGTCATGTCCTTAGACCTATATAAAAAAAATTCAACAAGGGCAACTGCCTATGCTGCCCCTCATGTAGATCTGCCCCTGCTCACCCGTTTAAAAAAAATTAAGTGAATCACGCTTAAACTCGACTTGACTGGTTTAAGCTTATTGAAGTTCGACATAACTTATTATTAAACTAAAGTATTTTATACACTAAATTTTTAAGTTTATTTAAAGTGCAACTCAAATTTATTTGTTTAACTTTTAAACAAATTCGAATTGAGCAAATCAAAAACCCAGCTCCACTAATTTATTTACAGTACACTAGTAGAAAGAACAATTCTTAAAACCCCGAAAGAATGCACACTCAAACGTCTATTCCAGTGACAATAGTACCATGGGGGTAGGCCGATAGGGTAGCTAGGAATATCAATACCGACTGACTTCCTGATGTCAGTGTCCACTAGTCATTCCCCCTCTTCCCCTCGCCTCCCCCCTACGCCGTCCCCCGTCCCCCGTCCCCCGTCCCTTGTCCTTCAACTTCTAGTCTGTAACATTTGGGTGATGAGTGTGCTCTTTTCTTGAATTTTTAAAGGGTAATTCTGTAGTTTCAAGTAACTCAACATTTTAAGGCACAGAAAACTGAAAACCATCCTGGAAATCAAGAACCAACTGTATCTCATGTATCCAAAATAAGAAGGCTGAGCATTCTGCTCACACAAACTACTACTCTACTTCATAGTTTAGTTCCTACCAACAATTAAACTACCAAAAAAGTCCCTATTATTTTAACCATTTTATTCAAACTTTTTGTACCAAACCATGATGATGGATGGGCATGGCAAAGAAGAAAGTGCTACGGTAGTTGCATTAAACTGAATGTAGGTACATAAGGCCTTTATAGTAATTTCACAATAAATCAAAATCCTAATTCCTTCGACGGTTGTCCTTTTAACTCAGAACCTATTCCAAATTTCCAACCCATAAAAAACAAACAAACAAACGTATTTTTCTCCAAGAAAATTCAAATTGATAGCAGAACCAGAAGATGAAACAAGTAGAGCTCAGTTTTCATTTTAATGGCAGATTCTAAGCACACCCTTTTCTCTCTCCTTCTCATCCTCCTCATCTCCGCAGCAAATTCATCTTTCATACCAGGTAAGAAATTCACAACCAGAAACCCGGCCACTTCAAGAACTCGATTAAATTTACATATATCTGTATATCTATCTAAAAGATTACATTTTTGCAGAGATTAAGGAACAACAAGATCAAGATGAGCCTTACGTTGGAGTAAACATAGGAACTGATGTATCAAACTTTGTTTCACCGGCAGAATTGGTTTCATTTCTCCAGCTACAGAAAATCACACGCATTCGACTATACGATGCCAATACAGAAATCCTTAAAGCTCTTGCAAAAACCAAGATTTGGGTTATTATTAGCGTACCCAACAACCAGCTCCTCGGAATTGGGTCCTCCAATGCCACCGCCGCCACCTGGATCGGCCGGAATGTCGCCGCTTACTACCCAGAAACGGCCATAACCGCCATTGCAGTTGGTGATGAGGTTTTGACCACTATACCCTCTTCAGCTCCCCTCTTGATTCCAGCAATTGAATCACTTTATAATGCTTTAGTGGCCTCAAATTTGCATACCCAGATCAAAATTTCAACTCCTCATTCTGCTTCAATCATTCTTGATCCATTTCCACCTTCTCAGGCCTATTTTAATCAAACCCTAACCCCAGTTATTTCTCAGTTGCTTCAATTTTTGTCAAGAACAAAATCACCCCTTATGATGAATTTGTACCCTTATTATGTTTTTATGCAAAACAAAGGTGTGGTTCCTCTTGAAAATTCTTTGTTCAAGCCTTTAACACCTTCTAAAGAAATGGTTGATCCTAATACATTGCTTCATTACACAAATGTTCTTGATGCCATGATTGATTCAGTGTATATTTCTATGAAGAATTTGAATGTTACTGATGTTGTAGTTCTTGTTTCTGAAACTGGGTGGCCTTCAAGGGGCGATTCTAAAGAGCCATATGCTACAATTGACAATGCGGACACATATAATTCCAACTTGATTAAGCATGTTTTTGATAGAAGTGGAACCCCATTTCATCCTGAAATCACTTCAAGTGTGTATGTGTATGAATTGTTCAATGAGGACTTAAGGTCACCCCCAGTGTCCGAGGCGAATTGGGGGCTTTTTTATGGGAATTCAACGCCTGTTTACTTGCTTCATGTTTCTGGAAGTGGTACATTTTTGGCTAATGATACGACAAATCAGACGTATTGTGTTGCCATGGATAGGGTTGATACAAAGACATTGCAGACTGCCTTAGATTGGGCATGTGGACCGGGGAGGGCGAATTGTTCTGAAATTCAACCTGGGGAGAATTGTTATCAGCCTAATAATGTAAAGAACCATGCTTCTTATGCATTTGATAGTTATTATCAGAAAGAAGGGAGGAATGCAGGGTCTTGTGACTTCAAGGGTGTGGCCATGATTACCACCACTGACCCAAGTAAGTGTTTCGCTAAACACTACATATTAGTCCTAATTATATTGATTACTACCTTGAATTTTGAGAACAAGGATTTTAAACAAATATATATATAGATATATATACTCACTACATTGTTGTTATAATGATTATACTTGTATTAATTATATGAATTTGTAATTTGGGGGATCAAATTAGAGATTCATTCAAGTTTTCGGAAGGTATAAGTGCAACACTTCCGTTTAGTCTTTCTGCTTTTACACAATTTTGTACTACTAATATGTTTTATGTGTCTTGATTAGTTAGTGAGCATCCCACTATAGTTAAAAAGTACATTACTTCAGATGATGTTTCCAGATTTTAGACATAGAATATCATGTGGAGCGCAATTTAACATAACTACAAAAGCGCACTGGCTTTATATTTGAGTGGGGTGGCTGGTGCCTTTAGGGGCTTATGCTGTTTTTTCTATGGCAGTAGGATTTTCCCATGGCTTAGAAATTGTGATAGTGTTAGTGCATTTAGTCATGCTAGATATATGTTGACAACTTTGGGGCTCCACTTGTTTTGTGCACCTTGTGAAATTCAGGCCAACTTATAATCTGAATTTGTTTTTTCCTTTTGTGGGAGCATTTGCAGGTCACGGGACTTGTACATTTCCAGGAAGGTAAGCTAACTTTCTGGACTTTGCTAGTACTCTCATTTGTCCTATATTTATCATTTCCAAAAATAATTGGACTTGTAAACTTTACAACTTCCTTTTAACTTAAAAGTCATTTCAGCCAAAAATCTTCACAGCTTGTAACTTAATTTCATTTCTGATTTATAAGTAAAATCGGTGTCAAACACTTTTACTCACAAGTCATTGATTAAAATGACTTATTAAGTCATTTTAAATACTAACTTATAACTTCTTTTACAATAAGTCATTCCCGAACAGAAAACATAGCACTTATAAAAATACTTATGTAATTGTGGTTGCAGTAAGAAGATAAACAATAAAACAAGCACAGTTGTGAATACAACGCAAGCGAGCGGGGCAGACAGAATAGGATTCATCAGCCTCCATGGAAGCAGAATTAGTGCAATGGACGAGTGTATACACATTCTCTTTGTTGTCACTTTTTCTCTCTTATACTATTCATTTTTTTCATGACCCAAAGTTGTGGTAATGAAATGAATAATCATTAGTTTGTTCAAAAAAATGTGTTTGATTTCTTAAACAGTAAACATATGATTGTTCTATTTTGCAGAAGGAACCAGAACCACCCCATTATTAGATGCTTATTCTATTGGAGGACATAATTATCTTTTTGGTGACCCATTTGTAAAATACTAATTATAAGTAGATTCTATAAAGGGGATTGGTACCAGATTATGCCATGGTGAAGGCACCAACAGAGTGAAGAAAAAAAGGGGGTCTTGAGACTTAATAATGGGAGAGATGAGTAAAATGGTAGTATTAAAAAAAGTTGGTTTTTTAATTATTCATTTGCTAAAATACATGAAAATTCAAGAATGAGCAATATTCTTTTTTCTGTTTTAAAATTTATGTGATTTTCTTTTGTTACGCGTTTAATGCGTGATGATTACAATTATAATGTGTAATTTAACCAAACCGTATAGTGCGTTAATATTATAGAAGTAATCATAACCAACCACGGTTAATCAAACCGTTCGGTTACTAACGGTTTTGGTTAATATTTCGCGTTTAAGATTTTTTTTTCTAATTAATATGCTATTCAAAAAGTGATAGAAGTAAGTAAGCAATCTAATAATAAAAGGAGTTTAAAAGTTTAAATCACAACTATTACCTTCTATTAATATTGCTACTACTGCATTTATGAAATTATTTGTAACATTGTGCTATAAAAAAAAGCTATGAATACTCCCCACAAATTTGTTATACATGTATGATATGAACAAGTAGAAAAATTATATAAATAACTAAAAAGCTAGCAAAATGTAGACAATTAATTCATTAATGGATGTATTTTATATTATTAAGTTAGTAATCATGTAGTACAAATTTATAATATGTGTGTGTTTATGGAATGGTAAGTATGAAGTTTATTTTGAGGTAAGTTGATCAATTGACCAATAGAATACTGACACGCAGACGAGGTTGTATATGTGTCAATATTTTATTGGCCAATTGACCAACTTACCAAAAAAATAATTTCATGCTAACTGGATCAGTGTGTTTATGTATGTATGTATGTATGACAAAGCTAATTAAGATGCAGCGATTAAATAAGAAGTAATCGGCACAAACAAGGGGCTTCTACAAGCAACTTATATATGGCCGGTCCAATTTTCCGGACAAATCGATTGATGTATGCGTGTCTGATTGATGGTCTTGGCCGTAAAACTTTATGCTAATCGAATCCGTTATTGAGATACATGTTCAAATTTTATGGGACTCTAGGATACAGTTTTTATAGCGTCAGATATTAGGTTTTATATACTTCGCCCACCTTAATAAAAAAAATCCAAAATAAAAATCTTCAAGTACTAACATTTACATAGAGAAAACAAGTACTAACATAGTTAAATTGATTTAGTGAATAGTAATTTTTATTTTTGTGCCTATTAATTGAATATACCATGAATTGTTGTTTTATAAAAATTATGTTTTATTTAAAAGTTGGGGAGTATTTTTGGTGTTAAGTTACACTTGATAAAAACTCTTAGGATTGTTTGACGTAAGTTAGTATAACATTTTAGTAGTTGATGGATAAATAAAAGAAAATTGATATTTTCACAATATTTTTTGATATTTTAACATAAAAAATATCGTTATAGAAGTATGGCGACGGAAAAAGCCGTCGCTATATAATCTGTAGTGATACTTTACATGTGAAAATATTATTTTCTGTTGTAGAAATATCAATTTTCTAAACAAAAATGTATTCCATAATTTTGAATTCGTACGTCACGCTTACAACAAAATTACCCATAATTGCATAATTTTTATTAAATAAAAATGACAAAATATGACTAATTTTTATTACCGTTAATTACCACAACTTTTAAGTTTCAACTTTTTCCTTTTCCAACAATTGGTGAAAAATTGAGAGAGGCTCCTCTTACTTTATTTTGCTAAATTAAAGTGTACTCCTCCGTTTCTTTTTACTTGACGTTTTTGGAGAAAATAAATGTAATTAATACTTTGTTTGATTGATTAAAATAAGTATATAATCTTAATATTATTTTTTGAAATTCATCGAAAAAGATGAAAGATAAATAATTTAATATTTAATGTAGAAATAATATGATAAACTAAGTCATTAATATTTTTTAAAATTTACAAACCACAAGTAAAAAAATAAATTTTATTGGTTAATTAATTAATTTCTAATGAAATTAATTTTATGGTAACCGGTAAAATTGGAATGATATATAGAAGATGTGGTAATGTGAAAAGATGACACCAAGAAATTGTCCAAATCATCATACTAAATTATCATCTAATGTACTTTTACACGTTTAACAAAAAAAAAACCTCTTCATTTTTTTTATATTATTGTCCATTTAATAATAAAAATTACTCCATTTAATTTTAATTCTCGTGCATCGCACGGGTTCAATTAATTACTAATTTTTTAATTAAAAAGGAATAATAAAAAAATCTGACCCAAACGCGGCAAAACTAAAGGATTCAAAACTGCACTTTTCCACAAAGTAATACACCTAGTCCCATCGTCATCCACCCTTCAATTTCTCCTCCAGACGAAAAAAACCCTAGAAAATTAAAATTCCTTTTTAACTTTTCGACTCAAATCAATGGCTTCCTGGACTTGCTCAAAATGCACATTCATGAACTCCCCATCACAAAAATCAACGTGCCAGATTTGCCTAACAGCACAAACACAAACTCAAACTCAATTTCCCTCATCATCTTCTTCAGTATCATCTCCATCGAAACCCAAATGGTCCTGCAAGTCCTGCACTTTTCTCAATTCGTATAGCAACAACAACTGCGAAATCTGTGGAACCAGAGCCTCGGCCTCTTTATTGTCGACCTTAGAGAATGATGACGAGGAGTTGGATTCTACAGTGGGTAATGTTTTCTTGCCCTTACGGCCTTGTAAGAGGAAAAATAGAGAGAACCCGGTTGAGATTCTCGATGATGTTGATGTTGGTTCTGGTGGGTTTCGTGGCGTCAAGGCAGTCGCTGTTTTGGGTAAATTTGGATTCGTCATTTTAATTTGGCAAAAAGGAGTATTATCCTAATGTGATTGTCCACTTTTAATGTCATTTTAATTTGGCAAAAAGGAAAAATTTGTGATTTTTTATGATGGTCAATTGAAGGACGAGAGTAGGGTGGTCTCCAACTACACAAATATTTGTTATTTTTGAGTCTTCGACACATTCTTAATAATCTTCATTCTTTTTACTTTCTAGCGTATGTGTTTATTGTGTTAGGAATTCATGTGACTTTAACAAAAACATGCTAATAAGTAGGATTAGTTACTTTATTAAAAACTTTGCCATGACCCCTTAAGATTCGATGTCACTAGATCATAATAATGAAAATGAAAGATTACAATGATTGAAGTTAAACTAATATTTTTGAATCATTTGAGCAACCTTTGGTTTCTTATTCCAAATGGCTCAAGGTGTGTGCATTATATTTTAGTTATTTTTTTATGCGTATCTTTTGATCCAAAACTCTTACATATTTGACTCAAAGTTGAGAACTTTTATGGCAATCACTTTAGACAAATTGATTGTGTTTCAGATGAAACTCACTCGAGCAAAGATTTGAAAACATTGAAGATTTTGAGTTATAATGTTTGGTTCAGAGAAGATTTGGAGATGCATAAGAGAATGAAAGCCCTAGGTGACCTTATCCAACAGCAGTCCCCAGATCTGATATGTTTTCAGGTTACTTGCTTTTCTGTTATCTGTTCCGCATAATATTGACTTTATCCTCTTTGTGAGTGTACCTTTTATTTATGTCCGCTTCATTGTGCAGGAAGTCACTCCCAATATCTATGATATTTTTCAGCAATCCGGCTGGTGGAAGCTATATAAATGCTCAGTTTCTAATGAAATGGCGTTCACAAGACCATACTTCTGCATGCAGGTGAGATTTTTATATCAACTTCCACTTATTGGTCCTTTTTATGTTGTACATTTTTAACTGGTGGGGCTTTTAAGTTATTTGTGTCAATCTTAGCATGTCTGTGTCTATAACGTTCATATATTGTAAGGTCTGGAGGAAGATTAAGATTGCCAGCTTGATGTGTAGTACCTGTGGTTAATGTCTTATTAGACACTAGCATGTTGGGCTTTTCATTAGATACTAGTTGTTTATTGGTAAAATTTAAACAACCTCCTTATGGTGTGCATTTAGTGCCTTTTCTTTTAGTAAGTTATATGCTTATAATTAATTAATGTAATTGGAAATGGGGAAATATTTTATTTGTTGGAACTTTTAAGTTGTGCTTTATCAGATGATTGTAGTCACTTGTCATGAGTTCTCAAACTTATCATACTGGTCATACAAATTTACTAAGTTAACGACACTGTTAATAACTTAATTTGCAATATTCTTGGCGACTTTATTTGTCAATAGCTATATTCTTTGTAACCAATTTATCAAAAAAATTCAGCTAAGCAAACTGCCAGTAAAATCGTTTATCTGCAAACCCTTCCGTAATTCAATAATGGGAAGGGAGCTCTGTGTTGCTGAAGTTGCATTTGAGGCGGACACACCATTGGTTATTGCCACCAGCCACCTTGAGAGTCCCTGTCCAGGCCCTCCTAAATGGGATCAGATGTACAGCAAAGAACGGGTAGATCAGGCAAAGGAGGCTCTTAACTTTCTTAAAACTAAGACAAATGTGATATTTTGTGGTGACATGAACTGGGATGACAAGTTGGATGGTCAAGTTCCTCTACCCGATGGGTGGATTGATGCTTGGACTAAGCTAAAACCTGGAGAGGTTGGTTGGACCTACGATACCAAGTCCAACATGATGTTATCTGGTAACCGGACACTGCAAAAGCGACTGGATCGGTTTTTATGTTATTTGCGTGATTTTAAGATAGACGGAATTGAAATGATTGGGATGGAAGCGATTCCGGGCTTATCATATTGCAAAGAGAAGAAAGTGAAAAAAGAGGTGAAGAATTTGGTGCTCCCTGTTTTGCCTAGTGATCATTATGGCTTGCTTTTAACAATTTGTTCCCATTAGCCCTGATAAGGTATATAAACTACATTATCTGAGCTCAATAAATTTTTCAGTCCTTTTTGGCTCGGAAAGACTATCATATGCACTCGGTGTTTTTGTATAGATCATAGATGTAACTAATGTGAAGTGCCTACAACTATTGCGATAATATTGTTCCACTATTTTGTATGAATCCTTTTATGTGGAAATAATATAGTTGCGTGGAAGTCCCATATTTTGCCTATTTATTTTGTAGGTTGTCTGAGATTATTTTCATTGGTAACTTGCTTGCTTCAGCCCGTCTTAATTTGTCATTTGATACTGATTATGCACTTCTATACTTTCTGGTATTTTGCATGCACTTCTATGCCTTGTGGTAAAGAGTAATGTTTGGGGTTTCAAATTTTTTATATAAAATATATATTTCAAATGACTTTATGACATAACTAATTCAACCAATAAAATGATGACACATCATGTGAGATACGTTTTGAGATCTCTCGCATTACCAGTAAAGTAAAAGCCTGAGATACTGATGTGAATTAGAGGAGCTGATAAGTGGAGCTGTATGGAAGGAGGCTTTCTTATATACAGGTTTATATGGAGTTGCATACTTTCAGAGCTGTTTAGAAATAACTTGTTGACATGCATTGGATTCAAATCTGGACCATAATACTAAATTTTCATGCATTGCAAATGGTAAAGTTGTGTTACAAAATTTTTCCCTCCAAAGTTTAGTTATATTACTATTTTGTCCATGTTATTTAATTTTAATTTTTGTGATCCTAGCCCAAAGTCCTTTTGGGTTCTTTATATCCAACAAGCACACTCATTTGAGAGCATATCCCTCTGTACATGTGTTTTGCTTTTAAATATTTTTAAAAAGTGATGCATTTATATTTTAATATATGTCATTATTTTTGTACCACCTTTCTAATATCATACTATCGCTATTAAATTTTTAGGACTATATTTTTTTCCAAGAATTATAATTTCAATATTAATACATGTAAGGCTATTAATTCTGAAATTATAATTATAATTCAAATACTATTAAGCCATTTATAATTTCTAGATTAATAGTTTCACGTCTAAATTTGAAAACAAACAAGATACTTGGGATTAATAGTCATATTTCAAGTATAATCTTTACAAACAAATAATGTCTAGGTGATTTAAAGAGGTATGTTTTGACAATCCTATCTTTAATTTTGAAACGAAGGAACTATCAAAGTTTTACGAAACATGAATGTCCAAAAATAATGTATTACTCCCTCCGTTAAGTTTTATTTGTCCCGAGTCTTAATTGATTTTTTATGGTCAAAGTGACCATATTTAAAATCAAAATCTATTCTTAAATTTATTAGATATAAGTACAAAATTATTATCATATGAAAATATTTCAAATATACTATTAAAGATTAATCTTAAAATTAATCATTTTAATCATAAAAAAGTCAATTAAAACAAACAAACCCGGACGGAAGAAGCATCTCTGTATCGGAAGTGATTAGCATAAAGTTTATTTTTGGGTAAGTTAGTCAATTGGTCAATAAAATGTTGACACATCAAAAAATAAACTTCATGCTAACCGAATTCCTCTGTATCCCTACCAAACCCATAACAACAAAACAATTCTTACAGTTGCAACAAGAGATTATGATATCATACATAATTTTTTTTACTCCCTATTAGTTGGTGTCCTAAGTTATGTTTGAATTATACTTAAAATTTGACTATTAATCTTAAGTCTTTTATTTGTTTGCAAAACTAAACTTGAGACTATTAGTTTCAGAATAATAAAATGATTTGAAAGGGCGGACTATTTAATACTATGTCCAATTAAGTATTATAACTTATAATCCCTACCATTTGAGATAAAAAAGTTTGTGGACAAAATTAACTTTTAATTTTGTTTAAAAAGACCTATATATCTTATTCTATCTATTTATACTTAAAACTAATGAATATGATATTTTTGTTATTAGTAGTAAGGGTATGATAGTTCAAACGGTAAATTTTTTTCAAATTCTTTAAATAATCTTGGACAAAACAAACATAGCATGAGATTATTTTAAATTATCGCATGAATAATCTCATAAAAACAAACATGTGACTAAGAGTATTTAAATAATCCTAGAATTAATAACGTTAAGATTATAATTCATGAAAATATATTCCCGAAATTATAATTATCGTAAACAAACATGACCCAGTGTTTTCCAATAGTCTATAGTCGCTCTAAAAGGCAAGCAATTTAGTTTTACAATTTTTTTTGTTTTATTTTCTTCAGTTTTGGCCTAAATGATTACTTGACACAGTAGATCTATAGTAATTATTATTTACAAACAATCCTTTTTTTGTTATCTTAATTATTCTCATGTTATCGATACTTTAATGAAACAAAGTTCTTATCTCTCATCTTATACTCAAGTTCAATTTTATTTGTCTTAATTAACTTTTTATGATTAAATTGATCATATTTAAAATTATAGTATTTTTTAAAATTTATTAGATGTAGGCACAAAACCATTATCATAAGAAAGTACATCAAATATACTATCAAAATCAACTTAATTAATTTTAATTTTTTTAATATATTTATTTAATAATTAATTTTAAAATTAATTAATTTAACCATAAAAAATCAATTACAACAAATAAAATCGGACGGAGTACATATATTAAAAAAAAAAACTCCTGCTCATCAATAATAGTAGTTTCATATGATTCTATGTGCCAGTGCCAACTTAGTTGGCCCATGCCCTCTCCCCTCCCTGTGTCAACCCATCCCCCCACACACACCCACCTACCCACAGGCCCAGGAAAATTGTAGCACTAAAAGACAAGGTTATTTTGTCGGTGATTTATTGTCCACTCCACTTCACATTACTACCAAGTATTTTAATTAAACTCTTTTTTTTCTTTTTTGTTTTGTTTTATGGAACAGAAGTATTATTATTATTATTATTATTTATTTATAAATCTTTTATTTAATTAAAAACACTGAATTAGTGGTTTGACTTCAGAAATTTTAGGGAAAGTAAATAAAAAAATAAAAATAAAATTGGTACTACAATTGAGTCGACCGTACAAAAGGTTGGCATAATATAATTCTGTGCAGATTCCTCCATACAATAAGTATTGAATTATAGCACTGGAATTGCTCTCATATTTTAACAGCATGGCATTAGTCCCCATGCCAATGATTAATAAGGTAGTAAGACTAAAATAATTTAAAGCTCTAGGTTATGGCACTGGCATATGTGCATACATGTGTGATCCAACTTACATCACGGCTTGATTGTGGTGATGGTATATATTAAGTCAATTAAAGTAATTCAAATTCAAAACTTGAATGTAAACGCGGATCCACTCGTTTCAATTTACAGATATATTTACATCGTAAATAAAATTGTAAATGAATCGAATCGGATTAAGTCGAGTCGAGTCGAGTTATTGAGTATAAAATAATATTTGATTGAGACTCGTTTAATTATCGAGTCGAGTACGATCTTAAATCGAGTCCGAATATTTTAAAATTTTCGAATGAATATGATCAGAATATCAATAGAAAATTATAATTTGAGAAGGTTCAAGTAATTTATTAAATTTTAAAATTTATTTATATTTGAATCATTTATATTTTGAGTCGAGCTCGGATCAAACTTTTAGTCGAACGAGTACAAATTAAACACGAACTGTTTGCTCATTTTTAGTCTTAATAGTAAAATACTGTTATATATGATGATAAATTTATGTTAATATTACGTTTGCGAATACATAAAATAGAAGAGTGTAAGAATCAATATGATATTGTTTTATTTAATCGCTTAGATATAATATGGTTCGTCAAATAAAAATTTGATGTAATGCAATAGAGTTAAATACAATGGTAATAAATCATTATGACATATTTATTTTATTTATACTTAGTATTTGTGTGATAATTGTAAGAGTCTGCTATACATTGCGAAAATTTTTAATTGAATTATAATCGCGAGGTATGTGCATATATGAGATATATAGCAATTAAGAAAATTTCAATTTAATTTATTTTATCTTATTGCACACAATTACAAGAGATCACTTCTTACCTGTATGTAATACAATTGATCAAAATTAATTTCATATTAACTATTCCAATATAATATTATTATAGGTATTTGAGCTTGTAGTCTACTAAATTCTACCTGTGTCTGCACGTGACAGGGGCACCTCCATAATTTAATCATAACTTAAAAAAAATACTATTGCCACTTAATTTTACGCGGTGTGGCTCACCATATATTCAATTTTCATTTCATTTTTCATCATATAAAAAACGCTGCCTAACTGACAAAACTCACAAGCCATATACATAAATCTCTGCTCACTGCTCTACTCTCTTCTTTACAAACAACTCTGCCCTCTGTCTATATATTCAGGAGAGAGAAAGTAGAGAGAATATTTTCAAAAAAAAATTCAAGAGTGAAGAAATTGGAAGAAGAGAATGAGAGCTCAGAGAAGTCTAGTTTCTTCTCTTTTCACTTTCTTTGTACTATTTTTTCTTCATTTTGTTAATGGTGAAGACCCTTACAGATTCTACTCATGGAAAATCCATTATGGGGTTGTTTACCCACTGGGTGTTAGGCAACAGGTTTGTTTGTCTTTCATTTCTCTTTCTACATTATACACCCACATATATAATTCTGGTTCTTGAAGTTATTGAGTTTTTTTTTTCTTTTTTCTTTAAAAAAAATATCTTAATTTTTTTGGGTTCTTGGATTTTCTTGAATATATTGAGCAATATGACTGAAAGAGAGAAGCTTTGGGGATTGCAGGTAATAATGATAAATGGGCAGTTTCCAGGGCCACAGATCAACTGTGTTACGAATGATAATTTGATTATTAGTGTTTACAATGCCTTAAATGAGCCATTCCTTCTTTCTTGGTAAGCTTCAATAACCCCTCTGATTTCTTTGCTGTCTGTTCTTCATTGATTTCATATCTTTACTGATTTCTGTTTACTGTATCTTTTTATTTATTGGGGGTCAGATCTAAATTGCATTCTTTATGTTTTTTCATAATGACGATTTTGTCCCTGTACACTTGGTCTTTTGAGTTAGTGTAATAAGAATTGTCATTATGATAATTAAAATACAGGATAAAAAGGGTTCTTTTTCCCTTTACTATTATTATATTCTTTGTGGGGTGTGCTTAAAACTTAAAAGGGTTGCAACTTTTGCCTTTTTGACCATTTTGTTAAGGGATCTTAGTTTTTAACAGGAATATTATATTGCTAATAGAGCATACTTCTTGCACAATTAATGAGGGTTTAATTAGCTGCTATAACAAGTGTTTTTTGAATGTTTTTGTTCATTTTATGTTTATTCTCTCATTTTTTGCAAGTTACTGGTTAAAAATCCCTCTAGAGCTACCACATTATGTTGCTAATCATGGATCAAAGTTCAAAATCAGTTCTTTGGCTAGAATTTGATTAAAAAGTGGTGCACTATATACTTAATTAGTCCTTGACTGTCGTATTGATTAGTATCTTAACTGCTAGTTGCATATTTATTAAACACAGATCTCGCGGAGCACCATCTCTGACATATGTATGAAGGTTTGAATGAACAAGAAAGAAGAAATTAATGACGATGTCTTCTTGCATTTCAATGTTAATTTTGTATGTGTAGTACATCCGAGACAATAATTCAGAATTTGGTATGACATGGGTTATATCAGGGACCTTAAACTTAATTATTTTAGTACTTTTCATTTACTTAGCTGCCCTATGCTTTCATAAATCTTGCTCCTTTCTAAAATAGTTATTTATTATTAGTATTATTTGTTTGTTTTGTCGGTGAATTTGTTCAAAATCACCCTAGTCCCATCAAGGGCATAACTTTCACGCCAATACTATATGATTTTACCATCCTTAGTGAAAACTAGTACTTCCACAAAAGTTACTTTCATAATCGAATGTCTTTTTACTACTATTTTAAATTCATGAAGCTGTGTTTGTACAAACCAACTGCAACTATATACTTTTACTAAGATGTTATATCACCAAGTGGATTGATGAAGATATTACACATAAAAACCAATGTTTTCGTTCTAGTTTTTTAAGGCTCCTATATGTCTTGTCATTTCAAGAGCTACAGTTAGGCTTTAAACAGGCTTTAAACATAAGCTAAAGAAACTAATCTTTACAAGTCTTATTATTCCTCTGTAGGAATGGCTTGCAGCATAGAAGAAACTCATGGCAGGATGGTGTTTACGGAACCAACTGCCCCATCCCACCACGACATAACTTCACTTATATGCTCCAAGCTAAAGATCAGATAGGTAGTTTTTTCTACTTCCCATCACTTGGTATGCATAAGGCTTCTGGAGGCTTTGGTGGCATCAAAATCTACAGCAGAAACCGAATCCCTGTTCCTTTTCCTCAACCTGCTGGTGACCACACAGTACTTGCTGGAGATTGGTTCAAGCGAAGCCACAGGGTATGCAAACCAAATATAGTTCTTTTTGTTGTGTTTATTAGTATAAGAGATTTTTGCCTGAACAAGTGTATGACTAAAATTCTCTTTGGCCTTTATAGCAATTGAAATTAGTCTTGGATAGCGGTCACGCCCTTCCTTCCCCTGACGGTCTTCTCATTAATGGTCAAGGGTGGAATGGATACACATTTGCAGTAAATCAAGGTGCTAATGAACAAAATTTGCCCTTTTAAAGTGTAATTCTTGATTGTGCATTATGCATATTTCTGTGTTCTGATCATCTTTGTCATAAATATGTTTTCAGGCACGACATATAGGTTCAGGATATCGAATGTTGGACTCACAACATCCATCAACTTTAGAATCCAGGGACATACAATGAAACTAGTAGAAGTAGAAGGATCACATACACTCCAGAACACCTATTCTTCCCTAGATGTCCATTTGGGACAGTCCTATTCTGTCTTGGTTACTGCTAATCAGGCTCCAAAGGATTATTACATTGTTGTTTCTTCGCGCCTCGCCTCCCCAGTACTCACCACTACTGCCATTCTCCACTATAGTAACTCCTTTACCAAAGTTTCTGGTCCTCCTCCTGGTGGACCAACCATTCAGATTGATTCGTCCCTCGCCCAGGCCAGATCATTACGGTAAATATTTAGTTCTAGTTTGTAATTTATGTTGCATTGTCTCTAAAGTTGAGAACAGTGTCAAATTTCATTCAAGTATTTGTTAATTTTTTGATGTCCAAATCCAGTTGGAACTTAACTGCAAGTGGACCAAGGCCAAATCCCCAAGGTTCATACCACTATGGAATGATCAAAGTTGCGCGAACAATTGTGCTTGCTAACTCAGCCCCATGGATTAATGGCAAGCAAAGATATGCCATCAACAGTGTCTCATTTGTACCTGGAGATACTCCATTAAAACTTGCCGACTACTTCAATATTGGGGGAGTCTTCAATCTTGGTAGCATGCCTGACAAACCCAGCTATGGAAATGGTTATCTCACGACTTCGGTTATGGCAGCTGACTTCCGATCTTTTGTTGAGATTGTGTTCCAAAACTGGGAGGACAGCGTTCAGTCATACCACATTGATGGCCATGCTTTCTTTGTTGTAGGGTAAGTCTAGTTTTAGTAATTTCTTCTATTTTAGTACCAAGTTAATTGTGTTTCCTTGAACTTTTCATCACGTTCCCAATTATTGGGATTAACAGGATGGATGGTGGGCAGTGGACACCAGCTAGTAGATTGCGATACAACTTGAGAGACACTGTTGCTCGCAGCACTACTCAGGTTTGTAATAATAAACTTTGTCAAATTTTATTATGAGTTTCAAGTGAGATTAGTGCTTGGTCCCAAAAAAAAAGTTGCTTCTTTACTTTCTGAATCTAAAAGTGATTTTCATCAAACATCCTAATTAAGAACCAAGAAAATGGGATTTTTAATTTAATTTTTTTTAAAAAAATTTCCTGATGGTATTTGGTTGGGTGCAGGTGTACCCCAAGTCATGGACAGCAATATACATGGCTTTGGACAATGTGGGAATGTGGAACATAAGGTCCGAAAACTGGGCAAGGCAGTACTTAGGCCAACAGTTTTACCTACGGGTATACTCCCCTGCACATTCATGGAGAGATGAGTATCCAATCCCAAAGAATGCTCTTCTTTGTGGTCGAGCAACAGGTCGCCACACTCGGCCTCATTGAGTTACCATGACCACCATACCACGGCTTCTGTCACGAGAGGGTGACAAGAGCTGCTTATGCAGATTGAAAGAATGATTTATCCGGCGAAGATAGTTGTGAGATTTCAACTGAGCAATGAGCAATGTATGTTAATTTCGTTGTTATTCTTAATTCAATGTTTCCGTATATTGGTTAAGCTATGATTTTTGTGTTTAGATAGAACGCATTGTATCATGGTCACAAATTCAATGTTTGGAACTACTTGTTCCTATTTACTAGCACAAAGAAAAAATATCCCATTTTCCGCAAGCTGTGGCTCTTTTTTCCCTTTCTGTTGGGGTTTATATTTTTAAGAATCAAAGCCTAATGAGTAACGGTGTAGATCAGATTACATACATTTCACTGCTCTTAAATCTTTAGGAAATTGTATTTCACAACACGTTTTGATACTTTCACATAAAAAGTGTCGCTATAGTATCTGTAACGACACTTTTTCATGTAGAAATATCAGTTTTCAAATCTTACCGTCAAAGGTATTAGTGACTGTTTGGTTTAGGGGCACTTAGTGCATTTCATGTGTTTATTTCGAGCACTGCTTATTTAACTCAAACACTCCGTATTAGTGTGTTTGAAAGGTTAAATGCACTAAACGCTAAAGAAAGCCTGTGTCCAGACACTGCAATTTCTTGTCTGTTAGAATTCTGAAGCGACAGTAGGGTAATTTGGGTATTTCATGTCCGTGAGTTGTCTTTGTACGTTATGGGGCATGCGCCGCTGCGCACTAGCAAATGAGTGGCCAGCCAGCCAGCCAGCCAGCCAGCCAGCCTCATTGATTGATTTCACGCAGGTCTAACCCCAATGATTTAGCATGTGACTGCCTTAATTTAATTGGCATAACTGAAAAAACAACTGTTTCGGGTGAAGTGACAATTTTTTTTACCCATTCCTGTGCAATGTAACATGTTCTAAATCACATATCTAACATTTTGGAAAAATACTAGAGCTGACAAATAACTCGGGTTAAATTCATTCAAATAAGGTCTTAAATTACTGATCTAATAGTATCTTTATAGATTAAATTAGAGTTCTTTATACTACTATACAACAATTAGAAAGTAATTACAATATTAGTGCATCCATAAAATAATTACAAAAAGAGTGCCACACCATAAGCACGTCAGATCATTCAATTTCAAAGAAATAAAGAAATGCTGAAATCAATGAGAAGTTACTGTCATGTAAGAGTTTCCATTTATGTAGCTGCTAGTTACTTATAAATAACATTTTAAAAATAAAATTATTTTGAATATGGTGCAGTTGATAGCCAAATCTTCATACAAAGGTAACCATTTTATATTTTGTGGGTACCTAAATAGTCATAAAAAAATAAGGAACGAAAAGAACGCCGACAGAAAATCGAATTGAGAATAAGAGAAATTTGCCTTCTAAGTTCCCAAATTAAAAAATAAGGGTTTCCAACTAAAGAAGCCTTCAGTAAAAAAGAGAGAGAAAGGACAAAGGGTATCCGAAATGCCATGTAAGAGTTCCTATTTATGTAACTGCTGGTTACTTATAAATAACCTTTTAAAAATAAAATTATTTTGAATATGGTGCAGTTGATAGTCAAACCTTCATTCAAAAGTAACTATTTTAATTTTTGTGGGTAACCAAATAATCATAAAAAAATGAGGAACCAAAAGAACGCCGACAGAAATCAAAAATAGAAAAGAGAAATTTAGTTTCCAAGTTCCCAAATTAGAAAATAAGGGTTTTCAACTAAAGAAGTCTTCAAAAATGTACTGGCCGTTGACGTGATCGGGAAGGAAGAGAATGGGGTGAACGGCGCCGGTAGCTCAGTTTTGGGTGGATCCAATTCCAGGTGGCTCGACGATGACGTCATAGACAATACCGAAGACGACCATGAAGTAGGTGAGGAGGATGAGAGATCGACTAG
The DNA here is from genome assembly GCA_016801055.1 of Panax notoginseng. Classification (NCBI taxonomy): domain Eukaryota; kingdom Viridiplantae; phylum Streptophyta; class Magnoliopsida; order Apiales; family Araliaceae; genus Panax; species Panax notoginseng. The sequence goes on along the minus strand of CM029014.1, from coordinate 216,874,185 downwards.
ACAGTCATGACAGAGAGAAGAGAGAAAGATGGTAGCTTCAATCGGAGACGCGGTGAGCGGAGGAAGCTCTAGGGCAGAATTTTGAGGAATTTAAGGATTGGATCCATGGAGGAGGGTTTGATTGAGGTGTACTGGGTTAGGGTTTCTGATTTTGGGTGCTCAGGAGGAGTGTGATTGTGAGGTTACAAATGCACTAATTTTGTAAATAAAATATTAAAAATGTATTAATTCTATAAATATTTTATGGATGTACTTTTGTTGTAATTTTTTTCTTCTAAAAATGTATTAGGAAGTGTAAATAACCCATTAAATTATGATCCCACAGACGGACTCCAAAGGTCTTGATAATTAATTAGTAACTTAATTCTTTATATACAAACAAATTTTTTTTCATATCTTTCGATATGGAATTAGTTCCAAATTGAAACTCGAAACTTGAGGAAATATAATTTTTAAAAAAAATACAAAAACAAACCGATTTGAATGGTTCTTTAACACAAGTAACAAAAAAGAAGGTTGTCAGTAATATATTTTTTTGGTAGTGTCTTTCTTCGGACTGATTTGCTTACCTTCAATTGGGCCATAAATAGTTAAGGTAGTATATTGCCACAACTACATGGGGTGGTGCAAGTGCAAGCCCTAATTATGAAGGCCTTGAATTTCTTGTTTTCCAGTTTTTGTTCCCTAAAGATTATGAAAACAATAAGTACTTGTTTGTTAAAACACCTTTTATATTGTATATTAACAACTGAGAGAAACGAAAGGAGAAGGAAATGAAATCTGAAATTTAGTAGAGCTTTTTTAACCTTCTAGTACACCATATTTAACATTGTTCTTGAATTTAGATTATTTACAAGTATACATAATTAGAGTTGATATTTTTTGGGTAGGCACCAGCTTCTGTACATGGTCTTGCAGACTTGTATTTTAGGTAAACAACCACCCAAGCCTAGTTGTTGTGATTTTTTTTTTTTTTTAATATTTATTCTTGTTTTCCCATCCGGGTTTCAGTTGAAATTTGAAATTAAGAAAATAATTTAATACATAAAAAAGAGTTGGACTTTTGTTTCGAGTAGACAGATCAAGCAATTACTCATATATTTTTATTAATTTATAGATTACGTCATTAGTCTGTTAGAAACAACAATCGATATATATATATATATATATACTTTTATTACAATATATAGGACTTTGAAATTAGCTACTCCCTATATTGTAAATTATAAGACCATTATTCATTTCTGAAAATCAACTTTAGACATTTTCAAATCATTCATTACAAAATATAAAACAATAAGTCTTGCAATGAATAGTATTTTTTAAATAGTTGATAATATTTATCATTGTATTGATTAAAAATTACAGTAATTCATGTCAGTTTTGAGTTTAAAAATATTTTAAAAAGTCAATAATTATCTTATATTTTGAAATACAGAGAGTATTTCTCAAGATTCTAGATTCCAAGTCAACAAAAATAAAATAAAATTTGGGGATGTTTCCTAATGCAGGTTCTTTTGCTATTTTTGGGAACCAAAATAAGAATTTCATTCAACAAGTGACGATGGATTACAATCATCATGAACAAGGCTTTGTCAAGTTTGTTAGTATGTCAAAGTGTTTACTTATATAGTACAACAAAAGGGTTTCATCTTGTTTTACTTCTGAACTTTCTAGTCACAATATTTTTTTACCCATAATAATATATATATTTATTGAGGTCACACTTGTACTATTAAATATTATAAAAAAAATTTGATAATTTTTTAATATTAAAATTTATTATTTGAAAACAATGACATGAGTAAGACACGTGGTCATACAAACTTATATATAATAGTATATATAATAACATGATAATAAAATTATGATGATAAATTTGAGTCTAGTAAATTATTTTTTTCTTTTTCACTCTTCCATTTTGTACCAATTTAAATGGAAGAGAAACATTTATAAATTTTCCCTCAAATTTCCTTTTCATTTTTGTTTGTTTACCTTGACTTGTTCACTAAATTTCTTCCCGTCTTCAAATAAATATTAAAGTGAATGCGGACAATTCTCTTGGCTCATCCCTTCTCTCCAAATACTCTTGTAGATAACAATTGAGAGCAGCAAATTTGTCTTCAATTCACCTAAAATTTGTCCTCTACATCTACAATCATCTACAATCTCATCTCTAATCTGTTCTCATTCCACCAAACTTCCTTTAATATTTTCCACTTTTGTGATGTCACACCTCACAATACTTGTCCATTCATTCATGCATGCATCCCTTGAGGAAGAATTGTTCCAACAAGCTATTATTACTATTACTAATAATAATAATAATAATAATAATAATATTAATAATAATATTGTTATTATTATTAATATTATTATTATTAATTAATTAATATTAATTAATTAATATTAATATTAATAATAATAAATAATAATAATAACAATAATATTAATAATAATATTGTTATTATTATTAATATTATTATTATTAATTAATTAATATTAATTAATTAATATTAATATTAATAATAATAAATAATAATAATAACAATATTATTATTATTATTATTATTATTATTATTATTATTATTATTATTATTATTATAACCAATGGATTGATTTAGTACAAAGTTTATTTCTTGGGATAATCTAACAGTTATACATGAGGTTCTTGGGTGGTCTTTGACCAAAATTTTAATTTGGAGGTTTTGGGTTTAATTTTTTGGAGTAACATATTTTTGGGAATTAATTTTGAAAAATTATTTGCCTTGACCAAAAGAAAGGGATTCAATACCCAAAAACACCTAAAGTTCAATGATCACATTTGCATTTTACCCTTACATTTAATTTGTATAGAGTTGAGCTTGTGCAATCAAAAGATTTTGAATCGATCAATTATAAATATAAACTCGAAGTAATCACTGTAAATTCCAACAGGTAAACCACCAATGAGCGTCTTGCTAGAGTCAAAACAATTTCAACTACAAACAAACATGTGTTGATTTCACATCTAAATTCATCCATATATGCAAAGGTAAACCTTAAAGGGAATTACATCCAATCGTACAGAGAGTATTTAGCTTAAGCAGTTCTCTACATCTCTTGCTATATATGTAAGTTTATATAACCCCCGGCCCTCTCTCTATATTAGCAACAAAAAAAAACGCGTCACAATTTCAGGTCGGTAAGCTCATTTAAGTATATTACCCAAAGAATGTCAACCATTATACCACATATTTAGATTCAAGTCGATATTTAGAAAACAAAAAGTCTATGGAGATCGGGATTCACCGATTACATGTATCCAAATGACATCTAAATCACTGAATTCTATAAAAATTTTAATTTCAATAAATATTATAAATTATTTAGAAGTCATAAAAAAAAAATAAAAAATTTGGTTGATCGTTAGACCGGTCGACGAATTCCGATCCCCCAAAAGGATTGAAAAAGTAGACCCTGAAAACTAATGATTACAACCTCAATAAAGGTTCACTAGAGTCGAATAATCTAAATGGCCTTAGAGAAGAGAACAGATCCTCTGTCCTTATTTTACATGTTTTTCACTTAAATTTTTGACATTTGGCCTCTTATTTAAGTTTAGAGTTAATTGATGTTAAGTAAAAGACCATGTGTCAAAATTTAAGTGGGAGACATAAAAAAAACATATAAAACGGAGACAGAGTATCTGCTCTCCTTAGAAAAATATTATGTCACAATTTTAGATAGGTAAATGATATTTTCACACGTAAAGTGTCACTGTAGATGTAAAAATCGTCGCTGTAGGATCTATAGCGACACTTTTCGTGTGGAAATATTAAAAACTGTTGTGGAAATATCATTTCCATTTTAGATATGCTACTTCAACTCATTTATATATATATATATATATATATATATACCCATAACCTAAATCTATATTTGGAAAGGTGAACCTTAAATCGAGTATTTCTAAATTAAGTTGAACCATTATAACACCGATTGGGAAACGTGTCGCAATTTCGGAGAATCGCGACAAAATCATTTTGACGTTGTAACGTGTCAAGACTCGTTATGCCATAATTGATCGCGTCAAGGTGGTTAATTTGAACAATGGTATGGTATGGTATGGTATGGTAAGAAGTCTTCTACTGTGTTGAATTAAGTATGTCCGCGCGCGTATTACCGGCAGCTACGGTTTCCATAAAAGGATAAGTAATTTTAGGGTTTATGGTATGTTTCCTCCTTACGAGCATTATTATGTCTTCTATAGTTTTATAATACCCGACTTCTACATCATGCTTTTTGTTTGATAGACTGGAGCGAGAAAAATTATATATATTATGAATATTTATGTCCACGTGAATAAATATTAATGATAACTTTCTTATAATTTTTATCAATTCATGTATTAATAAGTTTTATAATTGTAATTCAGTATAAATTAACTGCAACACATAGCATACTCTTATTTAATATATATATATATATATATATATATATATATATATATATATATATATATATATATATATATAATGATTATTTAAATTCATTTTCTAGTAATTATAAAGTTAGTTCTTCTATCTTATAGCATATTTGATTTCATATGTTTGTAAGTTAACTTAATCTAGAGGTTTGGGAGTTGTCGTTGACACTCCAAAATTAATACCTTACTTCTACTCTATTAACACAAGATTTAGTATGGTAACAACTAAGGACCGATCCTACATGGAGTTAATTGTTTTAGATTTATCCTAATGTTTCTAATAAAAAGGGGTTTTGAGTTGATTAACTAAACTAGCAAAAATAAACTGAATAAACAATTAGATAAAAGCTTCAGTTCTTCAGCACAGTTTTCTCTTTTCACAATTATGGAATAATCTAGTTATACAATATTTACCCTTCAATGAGATTAATTAACAACCCTAGATAACCGCAATCACTCAATTATATGAAATTCTCCTTAAGTTTTAAATCTAATGTGACAAATTAAACGCCCCCAATAGACCCTAACTATCTTACAACCCAGAACTATCAGTCTATATTTAATATAACAGTAACATGAAGAATTAGATGTAACGCCCCTAAAATAGGTCCATTCCATCCAACCCATTTTGAGTCGCCAAATACATGGTACAGATAACAACTATAACTTTATTACAACAATTGTCATGCAAAATACAACAACACATATGCTATGAGTTTGGATACAAATATATACCAACTGTGACTCATGTTCCAACCTTGGATAGCACGTCACAATGACACCTTACATAAAGGTATAGTCAAAAACTGTTTTAGAAATTAGAATCTTTGGGAAGTGCTTAAGGAAACCCTCGTACATGGGAGACCATGCTTCTAGGTTATGATAGATATCATATGGCCACATAATTATCCTTGGTTGACCCAATAGACCCCAAAGAAAAACAAGAAGGTTACTATCATATTCTTCCCAATGGTGAGTCTTCTCTTGACTTATCATTATCTCCACTGTCTCTAATTGAGAATTATACTTCAAACAAACACCAAGATTATATAGGTAGTGCTCGTAAATATACTCAGCAAGTGGATGAGCACATCCCTGTCTTATGATGACACGAGATTGTATATCATTAGACATCTTGTATGATAGTGGCAAAACACCATTCCAACGTTGGGTTCGCCTCACCCTAGATGATTCACCAATATAACTACTAAATGATGACCACCGTTCTATTCTCCTGTTACCCCCGCTCGACCCAGCTACACTCTTATTACCTGAAAGGAATTGTGAAACAGAAGGGTGAGCACAACTAGCTCAGTAAAGAATATCATGACTAAAGATAAAATAAATTATCAATAGTCTTCTACAGAATTAAATCAGAGATTTAGAACATATGGTAGATGATAAAAATTTTCAACCATAGTTGCAGCGGAACGAGCAATCCATTAGAAGAGTCAAATAGACTATAAAGTCTATTATCTTCTCCACGTTAAAAGTCCACCAACAATGTTTTATTCCTGTAACATCAATCAACAGTTCCTTTCCACAATCATATGAATAATTCATAATCATAATTGTGATTCTAAATTTCGTATCCAAGACGAAGATAATTTTCATCACCTGTCTTTACCTGAAGCATCAAAGATCATGGTTATACCAAATCACAGTTCCTGTTCATAATCATACTAATAAATTCATCTTTGCACCACGGGCCAAAGATATTCATCAACAGTTCATCTTTACACTACATGCCAAAGATATTCAACAACAAGTCATCTTTGCACTACGACCAACGATATTCATCAACAACTCATATTTGCACTACAGGCCAAAGATATTCCTCAATAGTTCATATTTGCACTACAGGCCAAATATATTATTATCTCAAAGAAATATATAATCATTTCAGAATTTATATAACCAATAATTATAACCATGTTGATCATTTCACCTTTGCACTTAAGATAAAGATATTCAATTATAAATTCAATGGTCATGATCATACCAGTCAACAATTCAACTTTGCACTACTGGCCAAAGAGAACCCATAGTCATGATCGTACCAAAAATCTACCCATCTTTACACTCAAGTCAAAGAGAAATATCATCATTAGGGTTATAAAAATGTTATATATGATAATAAAAATTAATATGATCAATATATAGTTTTAATCTCAAGAGTAATATTCATAAATCAACTATAATTTGGTTAGAAAAAGAAACCAATTTTGTCATGAATAGTAACTCGTGAATAGTAACTCATGAATAGTAACTCATGAATAGTAACTCATGAATAGTAACTCGTGAATAGTAACTCGTGAATAGTAACTCATGAATAGTAGCTCGTGAATAGTAACTCATAAATAGTAACTCGTGAATAGTAACTCATGAATAGTAACTCGTGAATAGTAACTCATGAATAGTAACCCCGACATGAAAAGATAAGAATTTCACAAGAAAAATCTTACCAATATTCCAGTATAATGATATTGAAAGAAATAATATCATTTTTTAAAAAAAATAACATCCCTTATTATCCCTTACCTTAAAAGAGCAGTACTCCTGACTGGAATAACGCTGAACGAACTTGCACCGTATAGCAACACTCAAGATATCAAAATACTCACAAGAATACACTCGATATATAGAGAGAGAAATAGAGAGAAAACTTCAGTTTCTGGTGTGATTTTCAATTCTAACCTAAGCACCCTTGTAAGACCCCGAATTTTATGAAATAAAGGTATTCAATTTTTCTTATAATTACTATTCAGTAAATGGTTAAATTGATAAAAGTTTAAAGTTATGGGTGAATATAAATTTTTTTTCAAAATAAGCAAGTGGTTATAAAATAATCATTGTTGTCGGGGAATATTCGTTTGGTCGTGGAATATTCTTTCTGTCGGGGAATATTTGTACGACGGCGCAGCCATTTGTGGGCCCCATAACAGAATAACTGTCGGATGAAGAAAACGACAAATTTGAGTTTTTACAAATAACGGCGTAGTTGTTACCGTTAACACTGTTAGAATACCCGGTGGTTAAAATACAATAATACGCGTTATTGCACAGTAGCACACGGTATTGCATAGTATTTTTGAAATTATTGATTCTTACGTAAGAAGGCACTACTCAATAATTGTTACAGTAATTACTGTTCAATATTTTATTTTATTGATTCAATAATTATTGCATTGATATTTTATATTATTGTTGTTTCAATAATTGTTGCTGCACAGTATTTTCCATTATCAGATCAATAATTCATATTATTTGAATAGTATTATTAGATAGCATTATTGGCAATGTCTAGAAAGTTCTGTCTAAGGAGAGGTTTGGTCATCTAATTGCGCGCTAGTAAGGAAAAATCCTTATTGGAAAGCCCCCTCTTTCCTGGGAACGGCCTGGTTGTCATAAATGTGATTCTGTAATATTATTTGTGAATAATTAATTATTGATTCATATGATAAGAAAATATTTATTTTATGTGGATATAAATGAGGGATATATTTTTGTGGTTAAAAAATGAAGGAGTTAATGTTGAGATTTTTATCCATATTTTTATCGGAATGGAGGTATTAAAAATCAGGGTTTTTGAGATATTTTGCGGGGGTTATAATTTTTAATCCGACCGTTGGATCGTGGTAATTTTTGGATATGTTATACATATATAAGTTGAGTATATGCCCACAAATTTTGAACCGTTAAAAATGAACGTATGATTTATTATGAATTTTACGAGATGACTTGTTCAGAAATTATTGAATTTTCGGAGTTTATCATTTTGGTAGAAAATTCTAGAATTGGTGGGCCCCACTTGTGGTTGGTGAAGAAATGTGCTGAATTATATTTCAAATGTGGTGGGTGGGAATAGTAGCAGGTAAAGCCATCAGGTTGCAGGTCAAACCTACCAAAATTTTCCTATAAATAGAGGGCTAAGTTAGAATTGAAAATCACACCAGAAACATAAGTTTTCTCTCTTTCTTTCTCTAGATTATTGAGTGTATTTTGTGAGTATTTAGATACTCTGTGAGTTTCTATTCATCAGTGCAAGTTTCCTTCAGCCTTATACCGATCAGAAGTACTGCTCTTTTGAGGTAAAGGATAGTAAGGGATAGTAAGGGATAGTAAGGGATAGTAATGGATTTTAAGGGTTGTTATGATTTTCAGTTTCGTAATTTTTCTGATCTTCAAAAATTATGGAAAAATTTGAAATGATATTTTGATGAGTTTTATTGATTGTGTCCAAAAATGGTGATTTTTGGATGTATAGATTAAGAGTTATGAATCTTACGGGAAAAGACTATTTTAAAAGTAACCGCTTATAATTCCTTGTGGTTAACGCCAAAATTGATAAAATTTTTATTGGGAGTACATGAATATGATAGGAGTATACTCTGTGAATTTCAGAATTTTTAGATAAAAGTACAATTTTTGATAAATGTCTAAATATTCGGCTATTTTGGCCATATGAAAAATAGTAAATGACTTTTAAAAATTCTGAGAAAAATATATGTTCACTATGAGACTATATTATGCTAAATCCCAGAAAAGAAATATTTTTGGAACTGATTTGGTATTTTTCATGAAAATGGTCTAGTTATGAGTAAATGAATTAAATATGTTTTGTGAAGAAAGAAAATTGAAAAATAGGATTTTATGGCTTGAGAATCCTATATGAGGTATATGCAGTTTTTGATGAGGGTTTTGGTTATTGATGATGAAATTATAAGAGTTGGCATTTTATGATGATTAAATGCATTAATTAGTAAAGTGTAAACAATTAAAATAAATTGTTTATAAATTTAAGTAATGTTATTCTTTCAATATCATTATACCGAAATATTGGTATGGATTTTATTTTAGAATTTCTATCTTTTGTGTCGGGGTTACTATTCATGAGTTACTATTCACGATTTACTATTCATGAATTACGAATATTACTCTTGAGATTAAAACTATATGTTGATCATATTATTTTTATCATCATATATAACATTTTTATAACCCTGATGTTGAAATTCTCTTTCACTGGAGTGTAAAGATGGGTAGATTATTGGTATGATCATGACTAGGGTTCTCTTTGGCCTGTAGTGCAAAGTTGAATTGTGACTGGTATGATCATGACCATTGAATTTATAATTGAATATCTTAAGCTTAAGTGCAAAGGTGAATTGATCAACATGGTTATAATTATTGTTTATATAAATTCTGAAATGATTATATATTTCTTTGAGATATGAATATATTTGGCCTGTAGTGCAAATATGAATTGTTGATGAATATCTTTGGCATGTAGTGCAAAGATGGCCTGTTGATGAATATCTTTGGCCTGTAGTGCAAAGATGAACTGTTGTTGAATATCTTTGGCCCGTAGTGCAAAGATGGTTTGTTGATGAATATCTTTGGCCCGTAGTGCAAAGATGGATTTGTTAGTATGATTATAAACAGGAACTGTGATTTGGTATAACCATGATCTTTGATGTTTCAGGTAAAGACAGGTGATGGAAATATTCTTCGTCCTGGGTGCGAAGAAAAATTTATAGTCACAATTATGATTATGAGTTATTCATATGATTGTGGAAAGGAACTGTTGAGTGATGTTACATGGATAAAATATTGTTGGTGGATTTTTAACATGGAGAAGATAATAGACTTTATAGTCTATTTGACTCTTCTAATGGATTGCTCGTTCCGCTGCAACTATGGTTGAAATTTTTATCATTTACCATATGTTCTAAATCTCTGATTTATTGTTGATGAAGGCTATTGATAATTGAATTATCTTTAGTCATGATATTCTTTACTGGGCTAGTTGTGCTCACCCTTTTGCTTCACAATTCCTTTCAGGTAATAAGAGTGTAGCTGGGTCGAGCGAGGGTAACGGGGAAATAGAACGGTGGTCTCTAGCTGTGGATGTTCTCCCGAAGCAGTATAGAAAAGTTCATTTAGTAGTTATATTTGGTGAATCCAATAGGGTAAGGTGTACCCAACGTTGGAAGGGTGGTTTGCCACTATCATACAAGATGTCTAACGACATACAACCTCGTGTCATCATAAGACAGGGATGTGCTCATCCACTTGCTGAGTATATATACGAGCACTACCTATATAATCTTGGTGTTTGTTTAAAGTATAATTCTCAATTAGAGACAGTAGAGATAATGATATGTCAAGAGAAGACTCACCATTGGGAAGAATATGATAGTAATCTTCTCGTTTTTCTTTGGGGTCTATTGGGTAACCCAAGGATAATTCTGTGGCCATATGATATCTATCATAACCTAGATGCATTGCCTCCCATGTACGAAGGTTTCCTTGAGCACTTCCCAAAGATTCTAATTTCCAAAACAGTTTTTGACTATACCTTTATGTAAGGTGTCATTGTGAGGTGATGTCCACGGTTGGAACATGAGTCACATTTGGTATATATTTGTATTTAAACTCACAGTATGTGTTGTCGTATTTTGCACGACAATTGTATTATTGAAGTTGTAGTTTGCTTTCTGTACCATGTATTTGGCGACTCAGAATGGGTGTTGTATACCTATTCTGGGGGCGTCACAACCCTATTTATAGGAAATTGCTTAGAACACCAAAGCAGAAAATTTAATAAAATAATAATATAATTATAAATTTTCCTTAGCCCACCTTTGAAAATCTAGATTCAGCCATCAACATGTGCAAGTGGGGCCCACCAAAGTGTAAAAAACGTTTTTGTTAATAAAAATAAATAAAACTTCTAAAAATCAATTATTTCGGAACTTCGGAACTTCAATAATTCATAATAAATAGCCCTTTTATCAGAAAATTCGAATTTCGCGAGTTTTTATAGGAAATTCAATTCTCTACAACTTTGCAGAAGAAAGTTTTTCTAAATTCCAAACAGAAATTGACCGAAATCTACAAACGGGCGATTTTACAGTCTATAATAAATTTTCGGTCAAGAATTGTGTCCACCAACACACAAAACATGTGTTAATCATTTAATGCCATAAAAATACTCTTCCTTCTCATATACTCATATATCCCACATTCATTGTAAAAATATCACCATCAATGTATTATTAAAATAATATATTTAAATGAATTATTTTATCAAAAAAAATAAAATATTAATTTTCAACAATTGTCACATTAAATTTTTTTTTTCCATCTATATCCACATAAAATCAATATTTTTCTCATCATATAAATCAATAATTAATTATACACAAATAATATTACAGAACCACAGTACTGGCAACCAGGCCGTTCCCAGGAAAGAGGGGGCTTTCCAATAAGGATTTTTCCTTACTGACGCGCAATTAGGTGACCAAACCTCTCCTTAGACAGAACTTTCTAGACATTGTCAATAATGTTATCTAATAATATTATTCAGATAATATGAATTATTGCTCCGATAATGGAAAATACCGTGTAGTGATAATTATTGAAACAACAGTAATATAAAATATCAACGCAGTAATTATTGAATCAATAAAATAAAATACTGAACAGTAATTACTGTAACAATTATTGAGTAATGCCTTCTTACGTAAAAATCAATAATTGGTGCAATACCGTGTGCTACTGTGCAACAACGCGTATTACTGTGTTTTAACCACCGGGTATTCCAACAGTGTTAACGGTAACAACTACGCCGTTATTTATAAACAACTTACTCTTGTCGTTTTCTTCATCCAGTCGCTTTCCGTTATGGGGCCCACAAAAGACTGCGCCGTCGTACGAATATTCTCCGACAGTAAGAATATTCCACGACCAAGCGAATATTCCCCGACAACAATGAATATTTTATAACCACTTGTGTATTTCGAAAAAAAAATTCATATATCACCCTTAACTTTAACATTTATCAATTTAACCATTTACTAAATAGTAATTATAAGAAAAATTGAATACTTTTATTTCATAAAATTCGGGGTCTTACATTAGAGAATTAAGTTATTCCAAGCAACAATCACACTATCAAGAATTATTTAACTTGCCTTATGTGACGCCCCCAAAATAAGTATACATCACCTATTCTGAGTCGTCAAATACATGATACAAAATACAAATACAACTTAATAATACAACTGTCGTGTACAATACGACAAAACATAAACTGTGAGTTTGAATACAAATATTGTCTACTAGTGTGACGCCCCCAAAATTAGGTATACATCACCCATCTTGGGTCGTCAGATACATGGTACAGAATACAAATATAACTTACTAATACAACTGTCGTGTACAATATGACAAAATATAACTGTGAGTTTGAATACAAATATTGTCTACTAGTGTGACGCCCCCAAAATTAGGTATACATCACCCATCTTGGGTCGTCAGATACATAGAGACTATACAAACTCAAAAGGAGTCCTCATTACAATTATTATCACACTATTTTATAGAATAGTGAGGACTACTAATACTATCATCTGGTCCATCACTCCATTCCCCGACTCGTCCCAGCTATATTCTCATTACCTGAAGAGAACAGTGAAAGAAAGGGTGAGCTCAACTAGCCCAGTAAGAAATATTATGACTAAGATAATACAGAATAAATTATCATTAGCCTTCAACAGAGTTAAACTGATAAAATATAATGAACATCAAGTTTAACTGTAGCGGAACAAGCAATCCATTAAAAGAGTCAAGTAGAAATTAAAATCTACTATCTTCTATGATTTAAAAGGTTTTTCAACACTGTTATCGCTGGGACTCGGCTTAATAAAATAATCCACATCATCGAATCACCCCTGCACTACGGCCAAGGATATTCGTGTATTTATTAATGGTCATGATCATGCCAACAACTGTCCATCAATGCACTACGGGTGTGACGCCCCCAAAATAGGTATACAACACCCATTCTGAGTCGCCAAATACATGGTACAGAAAGCAAACTACAACTTCAATAATACAAATGTCGTGCAAAATACGACAACACATACTGTGAGTTTAAATACAAATATTGTCTTCTAGACAATATCCACACTCAAATAAATCCTCATTACAATTATTCAAACACTATTTTACAGAAATAGTGAGGACTGCTAAAACATATTTCTAGAACCATCACTCCATACCCCGACTAGATCCTACTATGTTCTCACCTCCTGAGAAGAAAAATGGAACAAAAAGGAAAAGGGTGAGCTCAACTAGCCCAGTAAAGAATATTATGACTAAGATAATATACAAATAAATTATCGTTAGTCTTCAACAGGGAAAAATTTGATAGAATATAATCGACAACAAGTTTTAGATCAACAACTGCAGCGGAAACAGCAAACCATTAGAAGAGTCAAGTAGAGAAAGAATTCTACTATCTTCTAAGATTTAAAAGTCCATCATCAATATTTTATCCCTGTAACATCAATTAATAATCATCTTTATCCAAATATTCATCTTTGCACTACAGGCCAAAGATATTCATTTGTATCACCTGTCAGTCATGTTCATCTCAACACCTGTTCATCTTTGCACTACAGGCCAAAGATATTCATCAAGTAATCATACATCTTTGCACTACAGGCCAAAGATATTCATTAATATCATCATTTAGGACTGAGGATGATAAAAAATATCTTAAAGAGAACGAATCCAATGAGACAGAAGGACAAATAGTAGGGATTCGTATAACAGTTTATCCAAGATCAATAATACTTCATAATAATCAATTGTGAAGCAGAATTCAAAAATAAAGATCAAAATATAGATACAATCAAAGATAGTAACCATAATAGACATCTTGGACAAAAAGAAAAAATTTTATTTTTCGGTGAATAATGCCGTATTCGTGAATAGTGCCGTATACGTGAATAGTGCCGTATACATGAATAGTAACCCCGACACAAAAAGTTCTAAATTTGATAAAAACTCATATCAATATTTCAGCATAATGATATTGAAGAAAATAATATCATTTAAGAAGAAAATAATATCCCTTACCTCAAGATATCAGTACTTCTGGTCGGAATACCGGTATAAGGCTGAAAGAAACTTGCTCTGATGAATAGAAACTCTCAAAGTATCTAAATACTCACAAAATACACTCAATAATCTAGGGAGAGAAAGAGAGAAAACTTGTTTCTGGTGTGATTTTCAATTCTAACTTAGCCCTCTATTTATAGGAAAATTTTAGTAGGTTTGACCTACAACCTGATGGCTTTACCTGCTACTATTCCCACCCACTACATTTGAAATATAATTCAGCATATTTCTTCACCAACCACAAGTGGGGCCCACCAATTCTAGAATTTTCCATCAAAATGATAAACTCCAAAAATTCAACAATTTCTGAACCAGTTATCTCGTAAAATTCATAATAAATCATACGTTCATTTTTAACGGTTCAAAATTTGTGGACATATACTCAACTTATATATGTATAACATATCCAAAAATTACCACGATCCAACGGTCGGATTAAAAATTATAACACCCGCAATATTTCTCAAAAACCCTGATTTGATTTTTAATACCTCCATTCCGATAAAAATACTGATAAAACACCTCAACATTAACTCCTTCATTTTTAACCACAAAAATATATCCCTCATTTATATCCACATAAAATAAATATTTCCTTATCATATGAATCAATAATTAATTATTCACAAATAATATTACAGAATCACATTTATGACAACCAGGCCGTTCCCAGGAAAGAGGGGGCTTTCCAATAAGGATTTCTCCTTACTGGCGCGCAATTAGATGACCAAACCTCTCCTTAGACAGAACTTTCTAGACATTGCCAATAATGTTATCTAATAATATTATTCAAATAATATGAATTATTGATCTGATAATGGAAAATACTGTGCAGCAACAATTATTGAAACAACAATAATATAAAATATCAATGCAACAATTATTGAATCAATAAAATAAAATATTGAACAATAACTACTGTAACAATTATTGAGTAGTGCCTTCTTACGTAAGAATCAATAATTGGTGCAATACCGCGTGCTACTGTATTTTAACCACCGGGTATTCTAACAGTATTAACGGTAACAACTACGCCGTTATTTATAAATAACTTATACTTGCCATTTTCTTCATCCAATCACTTTCCGTTATGGGGCCCACACAAGGCTGCGCCGTCGTACGAATATTCCCCGACAGCAAGAATTTTCCACGATCAAACGAATATTCCCCGACAAAATGAATATTTTATAACCACTTGCTTATTTTGCAAAATTTACACATTTCACCCATAACCAAAGTATTATATCAAATTAGCCCCTTATTATTCACAATAATATTTAGAGAAAATTTGATTTTATTCATTAATAAGTTGGGGTCTTACAACCTCCCCTCCTTATGAAATTTCGTCCTCGAAATTGACGTACGTACCTGATGTTTCAAAAAGGTGAGGATACCTCGCTTTCATTTCTGATTCCAACTCCCAGGTCATTTCTTCAATAGCATGGTTTCTCCACAAAACCTTAACTTGTGGTATAACCTTCGTGCGTAGGACATGCTCTTTCCTATCCAAGATCTTAACAGGTACCTCCTCGTACGTTAAATCTTCAGCTATCTCGTCTGGTTCTAACTCAATAATGTGGTTCGGGTCTTTAACATATTTACGAAGCATAGATATGTGAAAAACATTATGAACACGAGACATGCTTGGAGGTAATGCGAGTCTATATGCCACATTTCCTATTCGCTCAAGAATCTCAAATGGACCAACAAATCTTGGATTGAGCTTTCCTCTCTTCCCAAATCTTGTAACTCCTTTCCATGGTGCAACACGTAATAATACATGATCCCCAATATTAAATTCCACGTCCTTCTGATGAAGATCCGCATAACTCTTTTGTCGATCCTGTGCCGTTTGTATACGTTGTCGAATCGTTTGGATCTTCTCTGTAGTAATGCGTACCAACTCTGGTCCCAACAATGTTGCTTCACCCACCTCGTCCCAGCATACTGGAGAACGATATTTTCTTCCATACAACGCCTCGAATGGAGCCACACCTATGCTCACCTAATAACTGTTGTTGTAGGAGAATTCCACCAATGGTAGGTACTTATCCCAACTCCCTTTGAGATCTAGGACACAAAGTCTTAATAGATCTTCAAGAGTTTGAATAGTCCTCTCTGATTGTCCGTCCGTTTGAGGATGGTATGCCGAACTGAATCGTAAATCCGTGCCCATAGCTTTCTGCAAGCTAACCCAAAATCGTGAAGTGAATCTTGGGTCACGATCCGAAACTATGGATACTGGCATGCCATGCAATCTCACAATCTCGTTCACGTACATACTAGCAAGACGTTCAAGGGAATAAGTCTCACGTATCGGCAAGAAATGAGCGGATTTGGTTAATCTATCAACAATAACCCAAATCGCATCTATGCCTTGAGAAACCTTGGGAAGACCCGTAACAAAATCCATAGTAATGTGTTCCCACTTCCATTTCGGGATCTCAAGTGGTTGCAATGGACCCTTTGGCACTTGATGCTCCGCCTTTACACGTTGACAAGTTAAACACCTCGAGATAAACTCCGCGATCTCTCTTTTCATATTGCTCCACCAAAATGTATGTCGAAGATCGTGATACATTTTGGTACTCCCAGGATGGATTGCAAACGGTGTGTTGTGTGCCTCCATCATTATTCTATGCTTCAAGTCAAAATCGTTAGGAACACAAAGTCTGGAGTTGACTCGAAGTATTCCTTCTTCATCGATTCTTGCTTCTGGAATAGCACCTTCTTGCACTTTCTTCTTCATACGCATCAGCTCCATGTCCGTAGCTTGAGCAGCTTTAACTTTATCGATTAAAGTCGGTTCTACTCGTATATTTGATATCATCATGTGGGTACTTGGAGCCTTCATCTCTATCTCCATCCTTTGTAAGTCATATAAAATGGGCCTTTGTGTTAACAATATTGCACTCGTACCCGCATATGATCTTCTACTCAATGCGTCAGCTACTACGTTTGCATTTCCAGGATGATATTGGATGGTATGATCGTAATCTTTCAACAGCTCGAGCCAACGTCGCTGCCGCATGTTAAGTTCCTTTTGGGTGAAGAAATATTTGAGGCTTTTATGATCTGTATAGATCTCCACTTTCTCCCCATACAGGTAGTGTCTCCAGATCTTCAACGCAAAAACGACTGCTGCCAACTCCAAATCATGAGTAGGATAATTCCTCTCATATTCTTTGAGTTGTCGTGAGGCATAGGCTATGACTTTCCCATGTTGCATGAGAACACATCCTAACCCTTTGCCTGAAGCATCGCTGTAGATAACAAATCCATCCGAACCAGATGGTATTGTCAGAACAGGTGCCGAAATGAGTCTCCTCTTGAGTTCTTGGAAACTCTTCTCGCATTCCTCACTCCATACAAATTTTGTATCTTTCCTAGTCAGCTGAGTTAACGGAGTAGCGATTCGAGAAAATCCTTCCACAAATCTCCGATAATAACCAGCTAAGCCTAGAAAGCTACGTACTTCGGTTACCGACTTCGGTTGCTCCCAACTTTGTATGGCTTCAATCTTCGCCGGGTCGACAGATACTCCATGTTTTGACACCACGTGCCCAAGGAATGCTACTTCCTCAAGCCAGAACTCGCATTTCTTCAATTTGGCATATAGCTTATTTTCACGAAGCCTTTGCAGTACCAGCTTCAAATGGCGCTCATGATCTTCACGGCTTTTGGAATAGATGAGGATGTCATCAATAAAGACAACAACGAACTGATCCAAATATTCTTTGAATACACGGTTCATCATATCCATGAAGGCAGCAGGAGCATTAGTCAATCCAAAAGACATTACTAAGAATTCATAATGCCCGTACCGAGTTCTGAAGGCAGTCTTTGGAATATCCTCAGTTTTAATCTTCAGCTGATGATATCCAGAACGAAGGTCGATCTTTGAAAAGAATTGTGTTCCTTGTAACTGGTCGAACAGGTCATCAATGCGAGGTAGCGGATACCTATTCTTGATAGTGACATGATTTAATTCTCGATAGTCGATACAAAGTCGCATACTCCCGTCTTTCTTCTTTACGAATAAAACAGGAGCACCCCAAGGAGACGTACTAGGACGAATAAAACCGATGTCCAACAACTCCTGTAGTTGGACTTTTAACTCCTGAAGTTCAATAGGAGCCATTCGATATGGAGTTTTAGAAATGGGCTTTGTACCGGGTTCAAGGTCAATAAAGAATTCAACTTCACGTTCTGGGGGTAGACCAGGAAGTTCTTCAGGAAATACATCGGAAAATTCTCTAACAATAGAAATATTATTCAAATCTGACTTGTCTTTGTTCAAATCCATTACATGGGCTAAGAAAGCTTGACATCTGTTTTTCAATAAACGAATAGCTTTGTGGCTTGATATGACAGTGACTTGTGACGCCCCCAAAATAGGTATACAACACCCATTCTGAGTCGCCAAATACATGGTACAGAAAACAAACTACAACTTCAATAATACAATTGTCGTGCAAAATACGACAACACATACTGTGAGTTTAAATACAAATATTGTCTTCTAGACAATATCCACACTCAAATAAATCCTCATTACAATTATTCAAACACTATTTTACAGAAATAGTGAGGACTGCTAAAACATCTTTCTAGAACCATTACTCCATACCCCGACTAGATCCTGCTATGTTCTCACCTCCTGAGAAGAAAAATGGAACAAAAAGGAAAAGGGTGAGCTCAACTAGCCCAGTAAAGAATATTATGACTAAGATAATATACAACAAATTATCGTTAGTCTTCAACAGGGAAAAATCTGATAAAATATAATCGACAACAAGTTTTAGATCAACAACTGCAGCGGAAACAACAAACCATTAGAAGAGTCAAGTAGAGAAAGAATTCTACTATCTTCTAAGATTTAAAAGTTCATCATCAATATTTTATCCCTGTAACATCAATTAATAATCATCTTTATCCAAATATTCATCTTTGCACTACAGGCCAAAGATATTCATTTGTATCACCTGTCAGTCATGTTCATCTCAACACCTGTTCATCTTTGCACTACAGGCCAAAGATATTCATCAAGTAATCATACATCTTTGCACTACAGGCCAAAGATATTCAGTAATATCATCATTTAGGACTGAGGATGATGAAAAATATCTTAAAGAAAACGAATCCAGTGAGACAGAAGGACAAATAGTAGGGATTCGTATAACAGTTTATCCAAGATCAATAATACTTCATAATAATCAATTGTGAAGCAGAATTCAAAAATAAAGATCAAAACATGGATACAATCAAAGATAGTAACCATAATAGACATCTTGGACAAAAAGGGAAAATTTTATTTTTCGGTGAATAGTGCCGTATTTGTGAATAGTGCCGTATACGTGAATAGTGCCGTATACGTGAATAGTAACCCCCGACACAAAAAGTTCCAAATTTGATAAAAACTCATATCAATATTTCAGCATAATGATATTGAAGAAAATAATATCATTAAGAAGAAAATAATATCCCTTACCTCAAAATATCAGTACTTCTGGTCGGAATACCGGTATAAGGCTGAAAGAAACTTGCTCTGATGAATAGAAACTCTCAAAGTATCTAAATACTCACAAAATACACTCAATAATCTAGAGAGAGAAAGAGAGAAAACTTGTTTCTGGTGTGATTTTCAATTCTAACTTAGCCCTCTATTTATAGGAAAATTTTGGTAGGTTTGACCTGCAACCTGATGGCTTTACCTGCTACTATTTCCACCCACCACATTTGAAATATAATTCAGCACATTTCTTCACCAACCACAAGTGGGGCCCACCAATTCTAGAATTTTTTACCAAAATGATAAACTCCGAAAATTCAACAATTTCTAAACCAGTCATCTTGTAAAATTCGTAATAAATCATACGTTCATTTTTAACGGTTCAAAATTTGTGGACATATACTCAACTTATATATGTATAATATATCCAAAAATTACCACGATCCAACGGTCGGATTAAAAATTATAACCCCCGCAAACTATCTCAAAAACCCTGATTTTTAATACCTCCATTCCGACAAAAATACTGACAAAAACCTCAACATTAACTCCTTCATTTTTAACCACAAAAATATATCCCTCATTTATATCCACATAAAATAAATATTTCCTTATCATATGAATCAATAATTAATTATTCACAAATAATATTACAGAATCACATTTATGACAACCAGGCCGTTCCCAGGAAAGAGGGGGCTTTCCAATAAGGATTTCTCCTTACTGGCGCGCAATTAGATGACCAAACCTCTCCTTAGACAGAACTTTCTAGACATTGCCAATAATGTTATCTAATAATATTATTCAAATAATATGAATTATTGATCTGATAAATGAAAATACTGTGCAGCAACAATTATTGAAACAACAATAATATAAAATATCAACGCAGCAATTATTGAATCAATAAAATAAAATATTGAATAATAACTACTGTAACAATTATTGAGTAGTGCCTTCTTACGTAAGAATCAATAATTGGTGCAATACCGTGTGCTACTGTATTTTAACCACCGGGTATTCCAACAGTATTAACGGTAACAACTACGCCATTATTTATAAACAACTTATACTTGTCGTTTTCTTCATCCAATCGCTTTCCGTTATGGGGCCCACACAAGGCTGCGTCGTCGTACGAATATTCCCCGACAGCAAGAATATTCCACGACCAACCGAATATTCACCGACCAAAAATAAATATTTTATAACCACTTGCTTATTTTGCAAAATTTGCACATTTCACCCATAACCAAAGTATTATATCATATTAACCCCTTATTATTCACAATAATATTTAGAGAAAATTTGATTTTATTCATTAATAAGTTAGGGTCTTACAACCTCCCCTCCTTATGAAATTTCGTCCTCGAAATTGACGTACGTACCTGATGTTTCAAAAAGGTGAGGATACCTCGCTTTCATTTCTGATTCCAACTCCCAGGTCATTTCTTCAATAGCATGGTTTCTCCACAAAACCTTAACTTGTGGTATAACCTTCGTGCGTAGGACATGCTCTTTCCTATCCAAGATCTTAACAGGTACCTCCTCGTACGTTAAATCTTCAGCTATCTCGTCTGGTTCTAACTCAATAATGTGGTTCGGGTCTTTAACATATTTACGAAGCATAGATATGTGAAAAACATTATGAACACGAGACATGCTTGGAGGTAATGCGAGTCTATATGCCACATTTCCTATTCGCTCAAGAATCTCAAATGGACCAACAAATCTTGGATTGAGCTTTCCTCTCTTCCCAAATCTTGTAACTCCCTTCTATGGTGCAACACGTAACAATACATGATCCCCAATATTAAATTCCACGTCCTTCCGATGAAGATCCGCATAACTCTTTTGTCGATCCTGTGCCGTTTGTATACGTTGTCGAATCGTTTGGATCTTCTCTGTAGTAATGCGTACCAATTCTGGTCCCAACAATGTTGCTTCACCCACCTCGTCCCAGCATACTGGAGAACGACATTTTCTTCCATACAACGCCTCAAATGGAGCCACACCAATGCTCGCCTGATAACTGTTGTTGTAGGAGAATTCCACCAATGGTAGGTACTTATCCCAACTCCCTTTGAGATCTAGGACACAAAGTCTTAATAGATCTTCAAGAGTTTGAATAGTCCTCTCTGATTGTCCGTCCGTTTGAGGATGATATGCCGAACTGAATCGTAAATCCGTGCCTATAGCTTTCTGCAAGCTAACCCAAAATCGTGAAGTGAATCTTGGGTCACGATCCGAAACTATGGATACTGGCATGCCATGCAATCTCACCATCTCGTTCACGTACATACTAGCAAGACGTTCAAGGGAATAAGTCTCACGTATCGGCAAGAAATGAGCGGATTTGGTTAATCTATCAACAATAACCCAAATCGCATCTATGCCTTGAGAAACCTTGGGAAGACCCGTAACAAAATCCATAGTAATGTGTTCCCACTTCCATTTCGGGATCTCAAGTGGTTGCAATGGACCCTTTGGCACTTGATGCTCCGCCTTTACACGTTGACAAGTTAAACACCTCGAGATAAACTCCGCGATCTCTCTTTTCATATTGCTCCACCAAAATGTATGTCGAAGATCGTGATACATTTTGGTACTCCCAGGATGGATTGCAAACGGTGTGTTGTGTGCCTCCATCATTATTCTATGCTTCAAGTCAAAATCGTTAGGAACACAAAGTCTGGAGTTGACTCGAAGTATTCCTTCTTCATCGATTCTTGCTTCTGGAATAGCACCTTCTTGCACTTTCTTCTTCATACGCATCAGCTCCATGTCCGTAGCTTGAGCAGCTTTAACTTTATCGATTAAAGTCGGTTCTACTCGTATATTTGATATCATCATGTGGGTACTTGGAGCCTTCATCTCTATCTCCATCCTTTGCAAGTCATACAAAATGGGCCTTTGTGTTAACAATATTGCACTCGTACCCGCATATGATCTTCTACTCAATGTGTCAGCTACTACGTTTGCTTTTCCAGGATGATATTGGATGATATGATCGTAATCTTTCAACAGCTCGAGCCAACGTCGCTGCCGCATGTTGAGTTCCTTTTGGGTGAAGAAATATTTGAGGCTTTTATGATCTGTATAGATCTCCACTTTCTCCCCATAAAGGTAGTGTCTCCAGATCTTCAACGCAAAAACGACTGCTGCCAACTCCAAATCATGAGTAGGATAATTCCTCTCATATTCTTTGAGTTGTCGTGAGGCATAGGCTATGACTTTCCCATGTTGCATGAGAACACATCCTAACCCTTTGCCTGAAGCATCGCTGTAGATAACAAATCCATCCGAACCAGATGGTATTGTCAGAACAGATGCCGAAATGAGTCTCCTCTTGAGTTCTTGGAAACTCTTCTCACATTCCTCACTCCATACGAATTTTGTATCTTTCCGAGTCAACTGCGTTAGCGATTCGAGAATATCCTTCAACGAATCTCCGATAATAATCAACTAAGCCTAAAAAGCTACGTACTTCGATTAACTACTTAGATTGCTCTCAACTGTGACTCATATCCCAACCTTCGATAGCACGTCACAATGACACCTATCAGTTTACTACCGCACGAATATGGCGTCCCCTACGGAGAGTCTGGATTCAGTGCATTCCATAAAGGAAGTCACCAGATAGAGGCTCGGTTATCAACTTCTATAGTTGGGTTTTTAACTCCTGAAGTTCAATAGGAGCCATTCGATATGAGATTTTAGAAATGGGTTTTGTACCAGATTCAAAGATGATACAAAATTCAATATCACGCGTAGGGCAAGAAATTCTTCAGGAAATACGTCAGGAAACAAACAACAGAAATATCACTCAAATCTGACGTATTTTTGTTCAAGTCCATGACATAGCTAAGAAAGCTTGACATCCGTTTTTCAATAAACGAATGACTTTACGACTTGATATGAAAGAGTTTGACTTCAATGGTTTGGTTGCATGAATTCAAATAACAGGTTGCTTAGGAATATGAAAACTAACAACCTTACGAAAACAATCAATTTTTGCATGATGAGTAGTTAACCAATCAATTTCTAAAATCACATCAAAAGTAAGTATCTTTAAAGAGATAAGATCAACAGGTAATGTGATAGTGCCAACTTGGATCATGCAAGATTTATAAACAGTAGATGTAACGAAGGTTTCACCCAACGGAGTTTCAACAGATAAGTTAAAGTCCAATTTCTCCGGAGTCAAGTTTAAACGTTGAGCATAAGCAGGAGAGATAAAAGAATGGGTAGAACCGGTATCTAGTAAAGTATAAACTTCGCAAGAATTCAAGATTAGCTTACCCGTGATCACCTCGTTCGGGTTTCTCGCGTTTTGGCCAGTCACGACAAACGCCCTTCCAGGAACCGCTGATTTCAACTTATCCGGGATAACTTTTGGAGTCACCATCCCCGCTGAACTTGGTTTTGCTACAGAACACTCTCGAGCGATGTGTCCTTCCTTCCCACAGTTGTAACACACCTTGGATTGTTGTGGACAGTTTGGGCTGATATGTCCCTCTTTCCCGCATTTGTAACATCTAACTGGCGGTCGTTCTCCTCCCCTAAAATTTGTTGTTGGTGCTGGTGCTGGTGCTGATGTCTTCCCGTCATTGTTGAATCTCCTCTTTCTGAAATTTCCACTTGACTCACCTCTCCTATTATCATGGCCACGATGACCACCCGAGTGGTTACCGCCTTTGTTCGTATTTTTCCCTCCTCGTTGGTTATCATCGCTCTGATGATTGCTGTCACCGGTATGACCCTGGTTGTGGTCCCTCGGTTGAGTATACTCATTATCTCTCTCTAATAATTGGGCCCTGTTGACAACGTCTGAATACAGAGAAAATTTATGAGAGATAAGGTATTGACGAATCTCAGGTTTTAAACCTCTCAGAAACATCCGCGTCATACGTTCCTCATTTTCTACCAAATGAGGTGCAAACCTGGATAACTCTGCAAACTTCGCCTCGTACTGGGACACCGTCATGTTATTTTGTTCCAGTCTGATAAACTCCACCTCCTTCATATGACGAATACTTTCAGGAAAGTACTTGTCATTAAACAGTTTCTGAAACGTTTCCCAGGACATATTGAGTGCGTCAGGCTGGGTACGCTTCACAGACTCCCACCAGTAGTCTGCCTCACCGCGGAACATAAAGGTAGCGAATGGAACCTTCTGCTCCTCCGTGCATCCTAAGACATCGAATATCTTGGTAATTTGCTTGACCCATGTTTTCGCCATGATCGGATCCGGCTTTCCCTTAAATTCTGGTGGTCCCAACTCCTTAAACTGCTTGGCTGTGACAGACCGCGTGTTGTCATTATTTTCACCTGTATTTTGTACACGAGTCTCCCTCGTCTGATTTTGCATGAACTGCAAAAAGCTCCTAAACATTACATCATTCATCGTTTGCTCGGTAACGTTGTTTACAGGAGGAATATTGCCTTCTTGTTGCACGTTCTCCTGGGTAGTGATCAAAGGTGTCTCCATGGTCTGATTTACTCCATTATTAACGTTCTCAGCTGCCATTCTTAAATACTGCCATAAAACAAGGGTTAATAGTCATGTCATATATTATCCCTATACTCTGACCGACCAAATAAACACCAAATAAACTTAGTCAGGTCATACTAGCGAAGGAATTCCCCGTCTCTCCCCTCCTAGTTCTTGTCTCACATCTCAGCCAGGGATCATATCCCTAAGCTCTGATACCAACTGTGACGCCCCCAAAATAGGTATACAACACCCATTCTGAGTCGCCAAATACATGGTACAGAAAACAAACTACAACTTCAATAATACAATTGTCGTGCAAAATACGACAACACATACTGTGAGTTTAAATACAAATATTGTCTTCTAGACAATATCCACACTCAAATAAATCCTCATTACAATTATTCAAACACTATTTTACAGAAATAGTGAGGACTGCTAAAACATCTTTCTAGAACCATTACTCCATACCCCGACTAGATCCTGCTATGTTCTCACCTCCTGAGAAGAAAAATGGAACAAAAAGGAAAAGGGTGAGCTCAACTAGCCCAGTAAAGAATATTATGACTAAGATAATATACAACAAATTATCGTTAGTCTTCAACAGGGAAAAATCTGATAAAATATAATCGACAACAAGTTTTAGATCAACAACTGCAGCGGAAACAACAAACCATTAGAAGAGTCAAGTAGAGAAAGAATTCTA
This sequence comes from Panax notoginseng, assembly GCA_016801055.1. Lineage (NCBI taxonomy): Eukaryota > Viridiplantae > Streptophyta > Magnoliopsida > Apiales > Araliaceae > Panax > Panax notoginseng. The sequence continues at coordinate 216,848,030 of CM029014.1, read as the reverse complement.
CTATCTTCTAAGATTTAAAAGTTCATCATCAATATTTTATCCCTGTAACATCAATTAATAATCATCTTTATCCAAATATTCATCTTTGCACTACAGGCCAAAGATATTCATTTGTATCACCTGTCAGTCATGTTCATCTCAACACCTGTTCATCTTTGCACTACAGGCCAAAGATATTCATCAAGTAATCATACATCTTTGCACTACAGGCCAAAGATATTCAGTAATATCATCATTTAGGACTGAGGATGATGAAAAATATCTTAAAGAAAACGAATCCAGTGAGACAGAAGGACAAATAGTAGGGATTCGTATAACAGTTTATCCAAGATCAATAATACTTCATAATAATCAATTGTGAAGCAGAATTCAAAAATAAAGATCAAAACATGGATACAATCAAAGATAGTAACCATAATAGACATCTTGGACAAAAAGGGAAAATTTTATTTTTCGGTGAATAGTGCCGTATTCGTGAATAGTGCCGTATACGTGAATAGTGCCGTATACGTGAATAGTAACCCTCGACACAAAAAGTTCCAAATTTGATAAAAACTCATATCAATATTTCAGCATAATGATATTGAAGAAAATAATATCATTAAGAAGAAAATAATATCCCTTACCTCAAAATATCAGTACTTCTGGTCGGAATACCGGTATAAGGCTGAAAGAAACTTGCTCTGATGAATAGAAACTCTCAAAGTATCTAAATACTCACAAAATACACTCAATAATCTAGAGAGAGAAAGAGAGAAAACTTGTTTCTGGTGTGATTTTCAATTCTAACTTAGCCCTCTATTTATAGGAAAATTTTGGTAGGTTTGACCTGCAACCTGATGGCTTTACCTGCTACTATTCCCACCCACCACATTTGAAATATAATTCAGCACATTTCTTCACCAACCACAAGTGGGGCCCACCAATTCTAGAATTTTCCACCAAAATGATAAACTCCGAAAATTCAACAATTTCTGAACCAGTCATCTTGTAAAATTCGTAATAAATCATACGTTCATTTTTAACGGTTCAAAATTTGTGGACATATACTCAACTTATATATGTATAATATATCCAAAAATTACCACGATCCAACGGTCGGATTAAAAATTATAACCCCCGCAAACTATCTCAAAAACCCTGATTTTTAATACCTCCATTCCGACAAAAATACTGACAAAAACCTCAACATTAACTCCTTCATTTTTAACCACAAAAATATATCCCTCATTTATATCCACATAAAATAAATATTTCCTTATCATATGAATCAATAATTAATTATTCACAAATAATATTACAGAATCACATTTATGACAACCAGGCCGTTCCCAGGAAAGAGGGGGCTTTCCAATAAGGATTTCTCCTTACTGGCGCGCAATTAGATGACCAAACCTCTCCTTAGACAGAACTTTCTAGACATTGCCAATAATGTTATCTAATAATATTATTCAAATAATATGAATTATTGATCTGATAAATGAAAATACTGTGCAGCAACAATTATTGAAACAACAATAATATAAAATATCAACGCAGCAATTATTGAATCAATAAAATAAAATATTGAATAATAACTACTGTAACAATTATTGAGTAGTGCCTTCTTACGTAAGAATCAATAATTGGTGCAATACCGTGTGCTACTGTATTTTAACCACCGGGTATTCCAACAGTATTAACGGTAACAACTACGCCATTATTTATAAACAACTTATACTTGTCGTTTTCTTCATCCAATCGCTTTCCGTTATGGGGCCCACACAAGGCTGCGTCGTCGTACGAATATTCCCCGACAGCAAGAATATTCCACGACCAACCGAATACTCACCGACCAAAAATAAATATTTTATAACCACTTGCTTATTTTGCAAAATTTGCACATTTCACCCATAACCAAAGTATTATATCAAATTAACCCCTTATTATTCACAATAATATTTAGAGAAAATTTGATTTTATTCATTAATAAGTTAGGGTCTTACATGACTGATTTTAGTGGTTTAGTAGTTTGAATTCGTATGACAGGTTGGTTAGGAATATGAAAACTAACAACCTTACGAAAACAATCAATTTTAGCATGATGAGTGGTTAACCAATCAATTCCTAAAATCACATCAAAAGCAAGTATCTTTAAAGAGATAAGATCAACAGGTAATGTGATAGTGCCAACTTGGATCATGCAAGATTTATAAACTGTAGATGTAACGAAGGTTTCACCCAACGGAGTTTCAACAGATAAGTTAAAGTCCAATTTCTCCGGAGTCAAGTTTAAACGTTGAGCACAAGCAGGAGAGATAAAAGAAAGGGTAGAACCGGTATCTAGTAAAGTATAAACTTCGCAAGAATTCAAGATTAGCTTACCCGTGATCACCTCGTTCGGGTTTCTCGCGTTTTGGCCAGTAACGACAAACGCCCTTCCAGGAACCGTTGATTTCGACTTATCCGGGACAGCTTTTGGAGTCACCATCCCCGCTGAACTTGGTTTTGCTACAGAACACTCTCGAGCTATATGACCCTCCTTTCCACAGTTATAACATACCTTGGATTGTTGTGGGCAGTTTGGGCTGATATGTCCCTCTTTCCCACATTTGTAACATACGACCGGTGGTCGTTCTCCTCCCCTAGAAACAGTTGATGTTTGTGCTGACGTCTTCACATTATCATTGTTGTACCTTCTCTTCTTGAAATCTCCTCCCGACTCGCTCCTTCTATTATCACGACCACGATTACCACCAGAGTGGTTACCGCTTTTGTCCGAATATTTTCCTCCCTGCTGGTTTTCATTGCTTCGATGACTGCCGCCACCGGTATGACCCTGGTTGTGGTCCCTCGGTTGCACATACTCATTATCTCGCTCTAATAATTGAGCCCTATTTACAACATCTGAATATAAAAAAAATTTATGAGAGATAAGATATTGTCGAATCTCGGGTTTTAGACCTCTCAGAAACATCCTTGTCATTCGTTCCTCATTTTCGACCAAATGAGGTGCAAACCTGGATAACTCTACAAACTTCGCCTCGTACTGGGACACCGTCATATTGTTTTGTTCCAGTCTGATAAACTCTACCTCCTTCATATGACGAATACTTTCAGGAAAGTACTTGTCATTGAACAATTTTTGAAATGTTTCCCAGGACATGTTGAGTGCATCAGGCTGGGTACGCTTCACAGACTCCCACCAGTAGTCTGCCTCACCGCGGAACATAAAGGTGGCGAATGGAACCTTTTGTTCCTCCGTGCATCCCAAGACATCGAATATCTTGGTAATTTGCTTGACCCATGTTTCCGCCATGATCGGATCCGGCTTTCCCTTAAATTCTGGTGGTCCCAATTCTTTGAACTGCTTAGCTGTGACAAACTGCGCGTTATCATTTCCACCCGTATTCTGCACACGAGTCTCCCTCGTCTGATTTTGCATGAACTGCAAAAAGCTCCTAAACATTCCATCATTCATCGTTTGCTCGGTAACGTTGTTTACAGGAGGAATATTGCCTTCCTGTTGCACGTTCCCCTGGGTGGTGATCAAAGGTGTCTCCACGGTCTGATTTACTCCATTATTAACGTTCTCAGCTGCCATTCTTAAATACTGCCATAAAACAAGGGTTAATAGTCATGTCATATATTATCCCTATACTCTGACCGACCAAATAAACACCAAATAAACTTAGTCAAGTCATACTAGTGAAGGAATTCCCCGTCTCTCCCCTCCTAGTTCTTGCCTCACATCTCAGCCAGGGATCATATCCCTAAGCTCTGATACCAACTGTGACGCCCCCAAAATAGGTATACAACACCCATTCTGAGTCGCCAAATACATGGTACAGAAAGCAAACTACAACTTCAATAATACAATTGTCGTGCAAAATACGACAACACATACTGTGAGTTTAAATACAAATATTGTCTTCTAGACAATATCCACACTCAAATAAATCCTCATTACAATTATTCAAACACTATTTTACAGAAATAGTGAGGACTGCTAAAACATCTTTCTAGAACCATCACTCCATACCCCGACTAGATCCTGCTATGTTCTCACCTCCTGAGAAGAAAAATAGAACAAAAAGGAAAAGGGTGAGCTCAACTAGCCCAGTAAAGAATATTATGACTAAGATAATATACAAACAAATTATCGTTAGTCTTCAACAGGGAAAAATCTGATAGAATATAATCGACAACAAGTTTTAGATCAACAACTGCAGCGGAAACAGCAAACCATTAGAAGAGTCAAGTAGAGAAAGAATTCTACTATCTTCTAAGATTTAAAAGTCCATCATCAATATTTTATCCCTGTAACATCAATTAATAATCATCTTTATCCAAATATTCATCTTTGCACTACAGGCCAAAGATATTCATTTGTATCACCTGTCAGTCATGTTCATCTCAACACCTGTTCATCTTTGCACTACAGGCCAAAGATATTCATCAAGTAATCATACATCTTTGCACTACAGGCCAAAGATATTCAGTAATATCATCATTTAGGACTGAGGATGATGAAAAATATCTTAAAGAAAACGAATCCAGTGAGACAGAAGGACAAATAGTAGGGATTCGTATAACAGTTTATCCAAGATCAATAATACTTCATAATAATCAATTGTGAAGCAGAATTCAAAAATAAAGATCAAAACATGGATACAATCAAAGATAGTAACCATAATAGACATCTTGGACAAAAAGGAAAAATTTTATTTTTCGGTGAATAATGCCGTATTCGTGAATAGTGCCGTATACGTGAATAGTGCCGTATACATGAATAGTAACCCCGACACAAAAAGTTCTAAATTTGATAAAAACTCATATCAATATTTCAGCATAATGATATTGAAGAAAATAATATCATTTAAGAAGAAAATAATATCCCTTACCTCAAGATATCAGTACTTCTGGTCGGAATACCGGTATAAGGCTGAAAGAAACTTGCTCTGATGAATAGAAACTCTCAAAGTATCTAAATACTCACAAAATATACTCAATAATCTAGAGAGAGAAAGAGAGAAAGAGAGAAAATTTGTTTCTGGTGTGATTTTCAATTCTAACTTAGCCCTCTATTTATAGGAAAATTTTAGTAGGTTTGACCTGCAACCTGATGGCTTTACCTGCTACTATTCCCACCCACCACATTTGAAATATAATTCAGCATATTTCTTCACCAACCACAAGTGGGGCCCACCAATTCTAGAATTTTCCATCAAAATGATAAACTCCGAAAATTCAACAATTTCTGAACCAGTTATCTCGTAAAATTCATAATAAATCATACGTTCATTTTTAACGGTTCAAAATATGTGGACATATACTCAACTTATATATGTATAACATATCCAAAAATTACCACGATCCAACGGTCGGATTAAAAATTATAACACCCGCAATATTTCTCAAAAACTCTGATTTGATTTTTAATACCTCCATTCCGATAAAAATACTGATAAAACACCTCAACATTAACTCCTTCATTTTTAACCACAAAAATATATCCCTCATTTATATCCACATAAAATAAATATTTCCTTATCATATGAATCAATAATTAATTATTCACAAATAATATTACAGAATCACATTTATGACAACCAGGCCGTTCCCAGGAAAGAGGGGGCTTTCCAATAAGGATTTCTCCTTACTGGCGCGCAATTAGATGACCAAACCTCTCCTTAGACAGAACTTTCTAGACATTGCCAATAATGTTATCTAATAATATTATTCAAATAATATGAATTATTGATCTGATAAAGGAAAATACTGTGCAGCAACAATTATTGAAACAACAATAATATAAAATATCAATGCAACAATTATTGAATCAATAAAATAAAATATTGAACAATAACTACTGTAACAATTATTGAGTAGTGCCTTCTTACGTAAGAATCAATAATTGGTGCAATACCGCGTGCTACTGTATTTTAACCACCGGGTATTCTAACAATATTAACGGTAACAACTACGCCGTTATTTATAAATAACTTATACTTGCAATTTTCTTCATCCAATCACTTTCCGTTATGGGGCCCACACAAGGCTGCGCCGTCGTACGAATATTCCCCGACAGCAAGAATATTTCACGATCAAACGAATATTCCCCGACAAAATTAATATTTTATAACCACTTGCTTATTTTGCAAAATTTACACATTCACCCATAACCAAAGTATTATATCAAATTAGCCCCTTATTATTCACAATAATATTTAGAGAAAATTTGATTTTATTCATTAATAAGTTGGGGTCTTACAACGGGCCAATGAGAATTTTTACCACATCATTTGTAACATTACGGTCATGATTATACCGAATAATTCCTGGTCATAATCATACCAAGTCCATCTATGCACTATAGGCCACAGATGACTTTCAACATTTTATAAACATAAAGATGATGACAATGATATAAGAATTCAATAAAACAAGTTCAAGAATTAATTTATCCAAGAATTAACAACGTTCAAATTGTCAACATGATACTGATTTGTGGAGTAAAATTCAAGAATGCTTAGAAGAATATTTTCATGAAAAGATACTGGATGAAACGCAATTATCAAGGATATTCCACAAATTTCATGGAGTATAGAAGTCAAAACTTAACCAACTGAGTATAATAAAGAATGGAATAACAAAAGAAATCAGCATGCATGCGATAGACCGCACAGACAGGTTATTCCAACAGAATAATAAATAATGAAACCAGGTCCGGCGTAAAACGCACAGACATGATATTCCAACAGAATAATAATAAAGACGGAACCAGGTCCGATGTAAAACACACATACAGGATGTTCCAACAGAATAATAATAAAGACGGAACCAGGTCCGGTGTAAAACACACAGACAGGATGTTCCAACAGAATAATAATAAAGACGGAACCAGGTCCGGTGTAAAATATACAGACATGATGTTCCAACAGAATAATAGAAGAATGTCACCAAGTATAGGGTAGACCGCGTATACAGGTTATTCCAACAGAATAATAAAAAATAGAATAACAACAGTTCTCTTCATGAATAAAAAAAATAACACCCCTTACCGTTTTAAAGAAGAACTGAAATAAGGAAGTAGTTAAGTAGCAGAATACTTTTCTTCTCTCTCTCTATAGTTTCTCTCTCTAGAGTTCAGTGAATTCTTAAAAAATAATGAAGGAATGAGCTGCTATTTATAGAAAAATAGAATGCATAGTAACTAATCCATGAACGGTCCAGATTGATTACTTTAATCTGACGGTCCATATTTAAAAAAAAATCTTTTAAATAAAATAAAATATATTCTATTTATTGAATAACTTTAATAAAGTATTCTGTTTTATATAAAAAGATGTTTTTGTTTTATTACGTTAATAATACGAATAAAACAAAATTTCATTATCGCTAAATAATTCATATTATTGACTGACAATAAGTGAATCAAACTGAGTGACTTTTCATATAAGCATTAATAATCAATACCGTGTGCTACTATGCAACCACACGTATTACTGTACTTTTACTACCGAGTAGTTCAACAGTATCAATGGTAAAACTTCCGCCGTTATTTTTAATAAAATATTTTTGTCGTTTTCTCAATCCGACAATAATTCCGTTGTGGGGTCCACCAATGATTGTGCCGTTGTACGAATATTCCCTGTTAAAACGAATATTCCCCGACCAATCGAATATTATATAACAACTTGCGTACTTTGCAAAATTTATAAATATTACCCACAACTATAACATTATATCAAATTAACTCCATAATATTCAAAAATGATATTTATAGAAAATTCATCTTTATTTATAAAAGTTGGGGTCTTACAACCTCCCCTTCTTATGAAATTTCGCCCTCGAAATTAGGGTACGTACCTGGTATGTCGAAGAGGTAAGGATACCTTGATTTCATTTCAGATTCTAACTCCCAAGTCATTTCCTCAACATCGTGGTTTCTCCACAAAACTTTGACTTGAGGTATAACCTTGGAGCGTAGAATATGTTCCTTCTTATCCAAGATTTGAACAGGAACTTCTTCATACGTCAAATCTTCCGCTATTTCGTCCGGTTCTAACTCAATAATGTGGTTCGGGTCTTCCACATATTTACGTAACATGGATATGTGAAAAACGTTATGAACACGAGACATACTTGGCGGTAAAGCGAGTCTATAAGCCACAGTTCCTACTCGATCGAGGATTAAAAATGGACCGATGAATCGAGGATTGAGCTTTCCTCTCTTTCCAAATCTCGTAACTCCTTTCCATGGAGCAACACGTAAGAACACATGATCTCCTATATCAAATTCCACGTCCTTTCGATGAAGATCAGCATAACTCTTTTGTCGATCTTGTGAGGTTTTTATACGTTGTCGGATCGTTTGAATCTTTTCTGTAGTCATACGTACCAACTCCGGTCCCAACAACGTTGCTTCACCCACCTCATCCCAGCATACTGGAGAACGACATTTTCTTCCATACAATGCTTCGAATGGAGCCATGCCAATACTTGCTTGATAACTGTTGTTGTAGGAAAACTCCACCAATGGTAAGAACTTGTCCCAACTTCCCTTGAAGTCAAGGACACAGAGTCTTAATAAATCTTCTAGAGTTTGAATAGTCCTCTCTGATTGTCCGTCCGTCTGAGGATGATATGCCGAACTAAATCGTAAATCTGTGCCCATAGCTTTTTGTAAACTAACCCAAAATCGTGAAGTGAATCTTGGGTCTCGATCAGAAACTATGGATACTGGCATACCATGCAGTCTTACAATCTCGTTTATGTACATACGAGCAAGACGTTCAAGTGTATAAGTTTCTCGTATCGGTAAGAAATGAGCAGACTTGGTCAATCTATCAACAATGACCCAAATCGCATCTATACCTTGAGAAACTTAGGAAGACCGGTAACGAAATCCATGGTAATGTGCTCCCACTTCCATTCTGGAATTTCAAGTGGTTGCAATGGACCTTTTGGTACTTGATGCTCCGCTTTGACTCGTTGACAAGTTAGACACCTTGAGATAAACAACGCTATCTCTCTCTTCATATTGCTCCACCAAAATGTATGACGAAGATCATGATACATTTTGGTACTTCCAGGATGGATTGCAAACGGTGTGTTGTGCGCCTCCATCATGATTTCATACTTTAAATCAGGGTTGTTAGGAACACAAAGTCTGGAGTTGACTCGAAGTATTCCTTCTTCATCGATTCTTGCTTCCGGCATAGCACCTTCTTGCACTTTCTTCCTCATACGCATCAGCTCCAGGTCTGTAGCTTGAGCAGCTTTAACTTTATCGATTAAAGTTGGTTCTACTCGTATATTCGCCATCATCACATGGGTCCCTGGAGTCTTTAACTCTATCTCCATCCTTTGCAAGTCACACAAAATGGGCCTTTGTGTTGACAATATCGCACTCGTACTTGCATATGATCTTCTACTCAATGCGTCAGCTACCACGTTCGCTTTTCCAGGATGGTATTGAATGGTATGATCATAATCTTTCAACAGTTCAAGCCAACGTCGTTGTCGCATGTTGAGTTCCTTTTGAGTGAAGAAATATTTGAGGCTTTTATGATCCGTAAAGATCTCCACCTTCTCCCCATACAAGTAATGCCTCCAAATTTTAAGTGCAAAGACAACAGCTGCCAACTCTAGATCATGAGTAGGATAATTCCTCTCATATTCCTTGAGTTGTCTTGATGCATAGGCTATGACTTTTCCATGTTGCATGAGAACGCATCCCAACCCTTTGCTCGAAGCATCACTGTAGATGACAAATCCCTCCGAGCCAGATGGTATTGTTAGAACAGGTGCTGAAATGAGTCTCCTCTTGAGTTCTTGAAAACTCTTCTCACATTCTTCGCTCCAACCGAACTTTGTATCTTTCCGAGTCAGCTGAGTTAATGGAGTAGCGATTCGAGAAAATCCTTCCACGAATCTCCGATAATAACCAGCTAAACCAAGAAAGCTACGTACTTCGGTCACTGATTTAGGTTGCTCCCAGCTTTGAATAGCTTCAATCTTTGCCGGGTCAACCGATATTCCACGACTTGATACTACGTGCCCAAGGAATGCTACCTCCTCCAGCCAGAACTCGCATTTCTTCAACTTGGCATAAAGCTTGTATTCACGAAGCTTTTGGAGTACCAGCCTCAAGTGTTGCTCATGATCTTCACGGCTTTTGGAATAAATAAGGATGTCATCAATAAAGACGACCACAAAGTGATCCAAATATTCCTTGAATACCCGGTTCATCATATCCATGAAGGCAGCAGGAGCATTAGTCAATCCAAAGGACATGACTAGGAATTCATAATGCCCGTACCGAGTTCTGAAAGCCGTCTTTGGAATATCCTCAGTTCTAACCTTCAGCTGATGATATCCAGAACGAAGATCGATCTTTGAAAAGAATTGTGCTCCTTGCAACTGGTCAAACAGGTCATCAATACGTGGCAATGGGTACCTGTTTTTGATGGTGACATGATTCAACTCCCGATAATCAATACAAAGTCGCATACTTCCATCTTTCTTCTTCACGAATAGCACAGGAGCACCCCAAGGAGAAGTACTAGGACGAATAAAGCCAATGTCTAACAATTCCTGCAGTTGGATCTTTAACTCCTGAAGTTCAATAGGAGCCATTCGATATGGGGCTTTGGAAATGGGTTTTGTACCGGGTTCAAGGTCGATACAAAATTCAATTTCACGCTCTGGGGGTAGGCCAGGAAGTTCTTCAGGGAATACGTCAGGGAATTTATTAACAATAGAAATATCATTCAAAACTGACGTATTTTTGTTTAGATCCGTGACATGAGCTAAGAAAGCTTGACATCCGTTTTTCAATAAACGAATAGCTTTATGGCTTGAGATGACAGCGATTGATTTTAATGGTTTGGTTGCTTGAATTCGCATAATAGGTCGATTAGGAATATGAAAGCTAACAACCTTACGAAAATAATCAATTTTTGCATGATGAGTAGTTAACCAATCAATCCCTAGAATCACGTCAAATGCAAGTATTTTTAATGAAATAAGATCGACAGGTAATGTGTGGGTACCAACTTGAACCAAACAAGACTTATAAACTGTGGATGTAATGAAGGTTTCTCCCAATGGAGTTTCAACAGATAAGTCAAAGTCTAATTTCTCCTAAGTCAAATTTAATCGATGAGCGCAAGTAGGAGAAATAAAAGAATGGGTAGAACCGGTATCAAATAAAGTATAGACTTCGTTAGAGTTTATGATAAGCTTACCCGTGATGACCTCATTCGGGTTCCTTGCTTTCTGGGAGGTCACAACAAACGCTCTCCCTTGCACTACCGGTTTTGACTTTTCTGGGACGGCCTTTGGTGTCTCCATCTTGGCTGAACTTGTTTTTGGTAAACGACAAAATCGAGCTAAATGACCTTCTCTTCCACAATTATAACATGCTTTAGACGGCATCGCGCAGTTTGGACTGATGTGCCCCTCCCCTCCGCATTTGAAACATATGATAGGTGGTTGTTCTCCTTCCTTAACAACGGGTGCTGGTGCTGACGTCTTTCCATCATTGTTGAATCTCCTCTTCTTGAAATGACCATTCTTATTGTTTTGGCCCTGATTACCACCGAAGTGGTTACCATTTCTGGCCTGTTGATTCCCTCCACGCTTGTTGTCACCGCTTCGATGACTGCTCTCACTGGTATTATCATTTTGCCGACTGCTCTCTTTTGGTTGCGTTGACTCGTTATCGCGCTCCACTAACTGAGCCCTATTCACAACATCTGAATACAAACACAGTTTATGAGAAATAAGATGTTGACGTATCTCAGGTTTCAAACCTCGCAAAAACATTCGCGTCATTCGCTCTTCATTATCCACCAAGTGGGACGCAAACCGGGACAACTCAGCAAATTTAGCCTCATACTGCGACACGGTCATATTATTCTGCTCCAATTTGATGAACTCCACCTCCTTCATGTGACGAACACTTTCGAGAAAGCATTTGTCATCGAATAGCTCTTGGAACTTCTCCCAAGACATCTTCAGTGCGGCAGGTTGAGTACGCTTAATCGATTCCCACCAGTAATCTGCCTCTCCTCGCAACATAAAGGCGGCAAAGGAAACCTTTTGCTCCTCGGAGCATCCCAAGACATCAAATATCTTGGTGATTTGCTTTATCCATGTTTCCGCTATAAGTGGTTTTGGCTCTCCCTTAAACTCCGGTGGTCCCAGCTCCTTGAACTGTTTAGCGGTGACCGTCCGAGAGTTTTCAGTGTTTTCACCTATATTTTGGACAGGAGCCGCTCTCTCCTGCTGTTGCATGAACTGCATAAAGCTTCTGAACATTCCATCATCCATCATCTGGTCAGTGTTGTTGTTTGCATGAGGATTGTCACCTTCCTGATGCACATTATCCTGATTATTGATATGTGGTGAATCAACAGTCGCCTGTGCTCCATTGCTATTCTCAACATTCTCAGATGCCATTTTCAGATACTGTCACAAAAAAAAGTTAATTGATATGTCATATATTATCTCTTATATTATGACCGACCAATTAAATACCATGCAAATAAACTTAGGTAGGTCATACTAGCGAAAGAATTCCCCGTCTCTCCCCTCCTAGTTCTATTCTCACATCTTAGCCAGGGATCATATCCCTAAGCTTTGATACCAACTGTGACGCCCCCAAAATTAGGTATACATCACCCATCTTGGGTCGTCAGATACATGGTACAGAATACAAATATAACTTACTAATACAACTGTCGTGTACAATACGACAAAACATAACTGTGAGTTTGAATACAATTATTGTCTACTAGAGACTATACAAACTCAAAAGGAGTCCTCATTACAATTATTATCACACTATTTTATAGAATAGTGAGGACTACTAATACTATCATCTGGTCCATCACTCCGTTCCCCGACTCGTCCCAGTTATATTCTCATTACCTGAAGAGAACAGTGAAAGAAAGGGTGAGCTCAACTAGCCCAGTAAGAAATATTATGACTAAGATAATGCAGAATAAATTATCATTAGCCTTCAACAGAGTTAAACTGATAAAATATAATGAACATCAAGTTTAACTGTAGCGGAACAAGCAATCCATTAAAAGAGTCAAGTAGAAATTAAAATCTACTATCTTCTATGATTTAAAAGGTTTTTCAACACTGTTATCGCTGGGACTCAGCTTAATAAAATAACCCATATCATCGAATCACCCCTGCACTACGGCCAAGGATATTCGTGTATTCATTAATGGTCATGATCATGCCAACAACTGTCCATCAATGCACTACGGGCCAATGAGGACTTTTACCACATCATTTGTAACATTACGGTCATGATTATACCGAATAATCCCTGGTCATAATCATACCAAGTCCATCTATGCACTACAGGCCACAGATGACTTTCAACATTTTATAAACATAAGGATGATGACAATGATATAAGAATTCAATAAAACAAGTTCAAGAATTAATTTATCCAAGAATTAACAACGTCCAAATTGTCAACATGATACTGCTTTGTGGAGTAAAATTCAAGAATGCTTAGAAGAATATTTTCATGAAAAGATACTGGATGAAACGCAATTATCAAGGATATTCCACAAATTTCATGGAGTACAGAAGTCAAAACTTAACCAACTGAGTATAATAAAGAATGGAATAACAAAAGAAATCACCATGCATGCGATAGACCGCACAGACAGGTTATTCCAACAGAATAATAAATAATGGAACCAGGTCCGGCGTAAAACGCACATACAGGATATTCCAACAGAATAATAATAAAGACGGAACCAGGTCCGGTGTAAAACACACAGACAGGATGTTCCAACAGAATAATAATAAAGACGGAACCAGGTCCGGTGTAAAACACACAGACAGGATGTTCCAACAGAATAATAATAAAGACGGAACCAGGTCCGGTGTAAAACATACAGACAGGATGTTCCAACAGAATAATAGAAGAATGTCACCAAGTATAGGGTAGACCGCGTATACAGGTTATTCCAACAGAATAATAAGAAATGGAATAATAACAGTTCTCTTCATGAATAAAAAAAAATAACACCCCTTACCGTTTTAAAGAAGAACTGAAATAAGGAAGTAGTTAAGTAGCAGAATACTTTTCTTCTCTCTCTCTATAGTTTCTCTTTATAGTTTCTCTCTCTAGAGTTCAGTGAATTCGTAAGAAATAATGAAAGAATGAGCTGCTATTTATAGAAAAATAGAATGCATAGTAACTAATCCATGAACGGTGCAGATTGATTACTTTAATCTGACGGTCCATATTTAAAGAAAAATCGTTTAAATAAAATATAATATATTCTATTTATAGAATAACTTTAATAAAGTATTCTGTTTTATATAAAAAGATGTTTCTGTTTTATTACGTTAATAATACGAATAAAAAAAAACTTCATTATCGCTAAATAATTCATATTATTAACTGACAATAACTGAATCAAACTGAGTGACTTCTCACATAAGCATTAATAATCAATATCGTGTGCTACTATGCAACCACACGTATTATTGTACTTTTACTACCGAGTAGTTCAATAGTATCAATAGTAAAACTTTCGCCGTTATTTTTAATAAAATATTTTTGTCATTTTCTCAATCCGACAATAATTCCGTTGTGGGGTCCACCAATGATTGTGTCGTTGTACGAATATTCCCTTTTAAAACGAATATTCCCCGACCAATCGAATATTATATAACAACTTGCGTACTTTGTAAAATTTATAAATATTACCCACAACTATAACATTATATCAAATTAACTCCATAATATTCAAAAATTATATTTATAGAAAATTTATCTTTATTTATAAAAGTTGGGGTCTTACAACTAGAGAGTATAAAAACTCAAAAGGAGTCCTCATTACAATTATTATCACACTATTTTACAGAATAGTGAGGACTACTAATGCACCATCTAGGACCATCACTCTGTTCCCCGACTAGTCCCTGCTACGTTCTTATTTTCTGAAAAGAACAGTGAAAGAAAGGGTGAGCTCAACTAGCCCAGTAAGAAATATTATGACTAAGATAATGCAGAATAATTTATCATTAGTCTTCAACAATGTTAAACTGATAAAATATAATAGACATCAAGTGTAACTGCAGCGAATCAAGTAATCCATTAAAAGAGTCAAGTAGAGAATAAAATCTACTATCTTTTATGATTTAAAAGGTTTTTCATTACTATTATCGCTGGGACTCAGCTTAATAAATAATCCACATCATCCCTGCACTATGGCCAAGAATATTCATTAGTATCACGACCACAAATTATCCATACACTACGGGCCAAGGATATTCGTGTATTCATCAATGGTCATGATCATGCCAACAACTGTCCATCAATGCACTACGGGCCAATGAGGACTTTTTCCACATCATTTGTAACATTACGGTTATGATTACACCGAATAATCCCTGCTCATAATCATACCAAGTCCATCTATGCACTACAGGCCACAGATGACTTTCAACAGAATATAAACATGAGGATGATGACAATGATATAAGAATTCAATAAAACAAGTTCAAGAATTAATTTATCCAGGAACCAATAACGTCCAAATTGTCAACATGATACTGCTTTGTGGAGTAAAATTCAAGAATGTTCAGAAGAATATTTTCATGAAAAGATACTGGATGAAGCGCAAATATCAAGGATATTCCATTAATTTCATGGAATATAAAAGTCAAAACTTAAACCAACTAAATGTAATAAATAATGGAATAACAAAAGAAATTACCATGCGTGCGATAAACCGCACAGACAGGTTATTCCAACAGGAAAATAAATAATGGAACCAGGTCATGCGTAAACGCACCGATAGAATATTCCGATAGAATAATAAATAATGGAACCAGGTCCGGCGTAAAACGCACAGACATGATATTCCAATAGAATAATAGTAAATACGGAACCAGGTCCAGCGTAAAACGCACATACATGATGTTACAACAGAATAATAAAGACAGAACCAGGTCCGGCGTAAAACTCACAGACAGGATATTCCAACAGAATAATATTAAAGACGGAATAATAGAAGAATGTCACCAAGTATAGGGTATTCTGCGTATACTGGTTATTCCAGCAGAATAATAACGAATGGAATAACAGAAGTTCTCTTCATAAATACAAAAGAAATAATACCCCTTACGAGTACAACAAATAATATCCTTTACCGTAAAAGAAACTTGATATCGGAGTAGTGAAGTAGCAGAATACTTTTCTTCTTTCTCTCTATAGTTTCTCTCTCTAGAGTTTCAGTGAATTCGTAAGAAAATAATGAAGGAATGAGCTTCTATTTATAGAAAAATGGACTGCATAGTAACTAACTCATGAACGGTCTAGATTGATTTACTTTAATCTGACGGTCCATATTTAAAGCAAAATCTTTTAAATAAAATATAATATATTCTATTTATAATCTAATAAAACGAATAACTTTATAAAAGATTTTACTATACAAATACTATGCAGACACTATGCAAACACTATGCATAATAAAATATAATATATTCTAATTATTGTGTAATAAAACATATAACTTTATAAAAGTATTCTGTTTTATATAAAAAGCTTTTCAGTTTTATTACATTAATAATACTAATAAAACAAAACTGAGTGACTTATCACGTAAGTATCAATAATCAATACCGTGTGCTACTTTGTAACCATGCATATTACTGTAATTTTACTACCGAGTAGTTCAACAGTATTAATGGTAAAACTTCCGCCGTTATTTTCATAAAGTATTTTTGTCGTTTTTTCAATTCGACAATAATTCCGTTGTAGGGTCCACCAATGATTGTGTCGTCGTACGAATATTTTCTGTTAAAACGAATATTCCCCGACCAATCGAATATTATATAGCAACTTGCGTACTTTGCAAATTTATATATATTATCCACAACTATAACATTATATCAATTTCACTCCATAATATTCAAAAATTATATTTATAGAAAATTCATCTTTATTTATAAAAGTTGGGGTCTTACAACCTCCCCTTCTTATGAAATTTCGCCCTCGAAATTAGGGTACGTACCTGGTATATCGAAGAGGTAAGGATGCCTTGACTTCATTTCAGGTTCTAACTCCCAGGTTATTTCCTCAATATCGTGGTTTTTCCACAAAACTTTGACTTGAGGTATAACCTTGGAGCGTAGAATATGTTCCTTCTTATCCAAGATTTGAACAGGAACCTCTTCATACGTTAAATCTTTCGCTATTTCGTCCGGTTCTAACTCAATAATGTGGTTCGGGTATTCCACATATTTACGTAACATGGATATGTGAAAAATATTATGAACACGAGACATACTTGGCGGTAAAGCGAGTCTATAGGCCACAGTTCCTACTCGATCGAGGATTAAAAATGGGCCAATGAATCGAGAATTGAGATTTTCTCTCTTTCCAAATCCCGTAACTCCTTTTCACGGAGCAACTCGTAATAACACATGATCTCCTATATCAAATTCCACGTCCTTTCGATAAAGATCAGCATAACTCTTTTGTCGATCTTGTGAGGTTTTTATACGTGGTCGGATCGTTTGAATCTTTTCCGTAGTCATACGTACCAACTCCAGTCCCAACAACGTTGCTTCACCCACCTCATCCCAGTATACTGGAGAACGACACTTTCTTCCGTACAATGCTTCGAATGGAGCGATGCCAATACTTGCTTGATAACTGTTGTTGTAGGAAAACTCCACCAATGGTAAGAACTTATCCCAACTTCCCTTGAAGTCAAGAATACAGTCTTAATAAATCTTCAAGAGTTTGAATTTTCCTCTCTGATTGTCCGTCCGTCTGGGGATGATATGCCGAACTAAATCGTAAATCCGTGCCCATAGCTTTTTGCAAACTAACCCAAAATCGTAAAGTGAATCTTGTGTCTCGATCAGAAACTATGGATACTGGCATACCATGCAGTCTTATAATCTCGTTTATGTACATACGAGCAAGACGTTCAAGTGTATAAGTTTTTCGTATCGGTAAGAAATGAGCAGAATTGGTCAATCTATCAACAATGACCCAAATTGCATCAATGCCTTGAGAAACCTTGGGAAGACCAGTAACGAAATCCATGGTAATGTGCTCCCACTTCCATTCTGGAATTTCAAGTGGTTGCAATGGACCTTTTGGTACTTGATGCTCCGCTTTGACTCGTTGACAAGTTAGACACCTTGAGATAAACAGCGCTATCTCTCTCTTCATATTGCTCCACCAAAATGTATGACGAAGATCACGATACATTTTGGTACTCCCAGGATGGATTACAAATAGTTTGTTGTGCGCTTTCATCATGATTTTATACTTTAAATCAGGGTCGTTAGGAACACAAAGTCTGAAGTTGACTCGAAGTATTTCTTCTTCATCGATTCTTGCTTCCGGCATAGCACCTTCTTACACTTTCTTCCTCATACACATCAGCTCCAGGTATGTAGCTTGAGCAGCTTTAACTTTATCAATTAAAGTCGGTTCTACTCGTATATTCGCCATCATCACATGAGTCCCTGGAGTCTTTAACTCTATCTCCATCCTTTGCAAGTCACACAAAATGGGCCTTTGCGTTGACAATATCGCACTCGTACTTGCATATGGTCTTCTACTCAATGCATCAGCTACCACGTTCACTTTTCCAGGATGGTATGATCATAATCTTTCAACAGTTCAAGCCAACGTCGTTGTCGCATGTTGAGTTCCTTTTGAGTGAAGAAATATTTGAGGCTTTTATGATCCGTAAAGATTTCCACTTTCTCCCCATACAAGCAATGCCTCCAAATTTTAAGTGCGAAGACAACAGCTGCCAACTCTAGATCATGAGTAGGATAATTCCTCTCATATTCTTTGAGTTGTCTTGAGGCATAGGCTATGACTTTCCCATATTGCATAAGAACACATCCCAACCTTTTACCAGAAGCATCACTGTAGATGACAAATCCCTCCGAGCCAGATGGTATTGTCAGAACAGGTGCTGAAATGAGTCTCCTCTTGAGTTCTTGAAAACTCTTCTCATATTCTTCGCTCCAATCGAACTTTGTATCTTTCTGAGTCAGCTGAGTTAATGGAGTAGCGATTCGAGAAAATCCTTCAATTAATCTCCGATAATAACCAGCTAAACCGAGAAAGCTACGTACTTCGGTCACTGATTTAGGTTGCTCCCAGCTTTGAATTGCTTCAATCTTTGCCGGGTCAACAGATATTCCATGACTTGATACTACGTATCCAAGGAATGCTACTTTCTCAAGCCACAACTCTCATTTCTTCAAATTGGCATAAAGCTTGTATTCACGAAGCTTTTGGAGTGTCAGCCTCAAGTGATTCCCATGATCTTCACGGCTTTTGGAATAAATAAGGATGTCATCAATAAAGATATTCCTTGAATACTCGGTTCATCATATCCATGAAGGCAACAAGAGCATTAGTCAATCCAAAAGACATGACTAAGAATTCATAATGCCCGTACCGAGTTCTGAAGGCAGTCTTTGGAATATCCTCAGTTCTAACCTTCAGCTGATGATATCCAGAACGAAGATCGATCTTTGAAAAGAATTGTGCTCCTTGCAACTTGTCAAAATGGTCATCAATACGTGGCAATGGGTACCTGTTTTTGATGGTGACATGATTCAACTCTCGATAATCAATACAAAGTCGCATACTTCCATCTTTCTTCTTCACGAATAGCACAGGAGCACCCCAAGGAGAAGTACTAGGACGAATAAAACCAATGTCTAATAATTCCTGCAGTTGGGTCTTTAACTCCTGAAGTTCAATAGGAGTCATTCGATATGGGGCTTTGAAAATGGGTTTTGTACCAGGTTCAAGGTCGATACAAAATTCAATTTCACGCTCTGGGGGTAGGCCAGGAAGTTCTTCAAGGAATACGTTAGGAAATTCATTAACAATAGAAATATCATTCAAAACTGAAGTATTTTTATTTAGATCCGTGACATGAGCTAAGAAAGCTTGACATCCGTTTTTTAATAAACGAATAGCTTTATGGCTTGAGATGACAGTGATTGATTTTAATGGTTTGGTTGTTTAAATTCGCATAATAGGTTGATTAGGAATATGAAAGCTAACAACCTTACGAAAATAATCAATTTTTGCATGATGAGTATTTAACCAATCAATCCCTAGAATTACATCAAATGCAAGTATTTTCAATGAAATAAGATCGATAGGTAATGTGAGGGTACCGATTTGAACCAAACAAGACCTATAAACAGTGGATATAATGAAGGTTTCTCCCAACGGAGTTTCCACAGATAAGTCAAAGTCTAATTTCTCCGGAGTCAAATTTAATCGTTGAGCGCAAATAGGAGAAATAAAAGAATGGGTAGAACCGGTATCAAATAAGGTATAGACTTCGCTAGAGTTTATGATAAATTTACCCATGATGACCTCATTCGGATTCCTTGCTTTCTGGTAGGTCACAACAAACGCTCTCCCATGCACTACCGGTTTTGACTTTTCTGGGACGTCCTTTTGGTGCCTCCATCCTAGCTGAACTTGTCTTCAGTGAACGATAAAAATCGGGCTAGGTGACCTTCTCTTTCACAATTATAACATGATTTGGACGACATCGCGCAGTTTGGACTTATGTGTCCCTCCCCTCTGCATTTGAAGCATATGATCGGTGGTCGTTCTCCTTCCTTAACCACGGGTGCTGGTGCTGACGTCTTTCCATTATTGTTGAATCTCCTCTTCTTGAAATGTCCATTCTTATTATTTTGACCATGATTACCACCGAAGTGGTTACCATTTCTGGCCTGCGGATTCCCTCCACGCTTGTTGTCACCGCTTCGATAACTGCTTTCACTGGTATTATCATTTTGCCTGTTGCTCTCTTTTGGTTGCGTTGACTCGTTATCGCGCTCCACTAACTGAGCCCTATTTACAACATCTGAATACAAACACAGTTTATGAGAAATAAGATGTTGACGTATCTCCGGCTTCAAACCTCTTAAAAACATCCGCGTCATTCTATCTTCATTATCCACCAAGTGGGATGCAAACTGGGACAGCTCGGCAAACTTAGCTTCGTACTGCGACACGGTCATATTATTTTGCTCCAACTTGATGAACTCTACCTCCTTCATGTGACGAATACTTTCGAGAAAGTACTTGTCATTGAACAGTTCTTGGAACTTCTCTCAAGACATCTTCAGTGCAGCAGGTTGAGTACGTTTTACCGATTCCCACCAGTAATCTGCCTCTCCTCATAACATAAAGGTGGCAAAGGGAACCTTTTGCTCCTCGGTGCATCCCAAGACATCAAATATCTTGGTGATCTGCTTTATCCACGTTTCCGCCTTAAGTGATTTTGGTTCTCCAATAAACTCCGGTGGTCCCAGCTCCTTGAACTGTTTAGCGGTGATCGTCCGAGAGTTTTTAGTGTTTCCACCTATATTTTGGACAGGAGCCGCTCTCGCCTGCTGTTGCATGAATTGCATAAAGCCTCTGAACATTCCATCATTCATCATTTGGTCAGTGTTATTGTTTGCATGAGGATTATCGCCTTCCTGATGCACATTATCCTGATTATTGATATGTGGTGAATCAACGGTCGCCTGTGCTCCATTGCTATTCTCAACATTCTTGGATGTCATTTTCAAATACTGCCACAAAACAAGGGTTAAATAACATATCACATATTATCTCTATACTCTGACCGACCAATTAAAAACCAAATAAACTTAGGTAGGTCATACTGATGAAGGAATTTCACGTCTCTCCCCTCCTAGTTCTAGTCTCACATCTTAGCCAGGGATCATATCCCTAAGCTTTGATACCAACTGTGACGCCCCCGAAATAAGTATACATCACCTATTCTGAGTCGTCAAATATATGGTACAAAATATAAATACAACTTAATAATACAACTGTCGTGAACAATACGACAAAATATAAACTGTGAGTTTGAATACAAATA
Organism: Panax notoginseng; assembly: GCA_016801055.1. NCBI lineage: Eukaryota > Viridiplantae > Streptophyta > Magnoliopsida > Apiales > Araliaceae > Panax > Panax notoginseng. The sequence continues at coordinate 216,826,086 of CM029014.1, read as the reverse complement.
TTGTCTACTAGAGAGTATAAAAACTTAAAAGGAGTCCTCATTACAATTATTATCACACTATTTCACAGAATAGTGAGAACTACTAATGCACCATCTAGGACCATCACTCTGTTCCCCGACTAGTCCCTGCTACGTTCTCATTTCCTGAAGAGAACAGTGAAAGAAAGGGTGAGCTCAACTAGCCCAGTAAGAAATATTATGACTAAGATAATGCAAAATAATTTATCATTAGTCTTCAACAATGTTAAACTGATAAAATATAATAGACATCAAGTGTAACTGCAGCGAATCAAGCAATCCATTAAAAGAGTCAAGTAGAGAATAAAATCTACTATCTTTTATGATTTAAAAGGTTTTTTATCACTATTATCGCTGGGACTCATCTTAATAAATAATCCACATTATCCCTGCACTATGGCCAAGAATATTCATTAGTATCACGACCACAAATTATCCATGCACTACGGGCCAAGGATATTCGTGTATTCATCAATGGTCATGATCATGCTAACAACTGTCCATCAATGCACTACGGGCCAATGAGGACTTTTTCCACATCATTTGTAACATTACGGTCATGATTACACCGAATAATCCCTGCTCATAATCATACCAAGTCCATTTATGCACTACAGGTCACAGATGAATTTCAACAGAATATAAACATGAGGATAATGATAATGATATAAGAATTCAATAAAACAAGATCAAGAATTAATTTATCCAGGAACCAATAACGTCAAAATTGTCAATATGATACTGCTTTGTGGAGTAAAATTCAAGAATGCTCGGAAGAATATTTTCATGAAAAGATACTAGATGAAGCACAAATATCAAGGATATTCCACTAATTTCATGGAATATAAAAGTCAAAACTTTAACCAACTGAATATAATAAAGAATGGAATAACAAAAAAAATTACCATGCATGCGATATACCGCACAGACAGGTTATTCCAGCAGTTAAATAAATAATGGAACCAGGTCATGCGTAAACGCACCGACATGATATTCTGACAGAAAAATAAATAATGGAACCAGGTCCGGCGTAAAACGCACAGACAGGATGTTCCAATAGAATAATAGTAAAGACGGAACCAGGTCCAGCGTAAAACGCATAGACAGGATGTTCCAACAGAATAATAAAGACGGAACCAGGTCCGGCATAAAACGCACAGACAGGATATTCCAACAAAATAATAATAAAGACGGAATAATAGAAGAATGTCACCAAGTATAGGGTAGTCCGCGTATACTGGTTATTCCAGCAGAATAATAACGAATGAAATAACAGAAGTTCTCTTCATGAATACAAAAGAAATAATACCCCTTATGAGTACAACAAATAATATCCCTTACCGTAAAAGAAACTTGATATCGGAGTAGTGAAGTAGCAGAATACTTTTCTTCTTCCTCTCTATAGTTTCTCTCTCTAGAGTTTCAGTGGATTCGTAAGAAAATAATGAAGGAATGAACTTCTATTTATAAAAAAATGGACTGCATAGAAACTAACTCATGAACGGTCTAGATTGATTTACTTTAATCTGACGGTCCATATTTAAAGTAAAATCTTTTAAATAAAATATAATATATTCTATTTATAATCTAATAAAACGAATAACTTTATAAAAGATTTTACTATGTAAATACTATGCATAATAAAATATAATATATTTTAATTATTGTCTAATAAAATATATAACTTTATAAAAGTATTTTGTTTTATATAAAAAACTTTTCTGTTTTATTACATTAATAATACCAATAAAGCAAAATTGAGTGATTTATCACGTAAACATCAATAATCAATACCGTGTGCTACTATGCAACCATGCATATTACTGTACTTTTACTACCGAGTAGTTCAACAACATTAATGGTAAAATTTTCGCCTTTATTTTCATAAAGTATTTTTATCGTTTTCTCAATTCGACAATAATTCCGTTGTAGGGTCCACCAATGATTGTGTCGTCATACGAATATTTCCTGTTAAAACGAATATTTCCCGACCAATCGAATATTATATAGCAACTTGCGTACTTTGCAAAATTTATAAATATTACCCACAACTATAACATTATATCAATTTCACTCCATAATATTCAAAAATGATATTTATAGAAAATTCATCTTTATTTATGAAAGTTGAGGTCTTACACCTTATAATAATCTTAACGATACCCAAAAGCTTGTCCACAATTAAGAATTACTAAGTACCACCTATGATCAGATATAACATCGTTTGTTTAATATTATACCTTGATGGGTCTCCAAACCTTTAAGTTTATTTTGATGATAACAATATTTAAGTAATATGATTTATTATATGGGTAGAATCCTCTCCGTAGGGTTTTGTTTATAAATAGTTTTTAATATCCTATTTTATGTTGACCGAAAATGTTTTTCATTCTAAAATTTGAATTTATTTTTCTTGACTTTGATAATTTAAATATTAAGTGTTAGGTGCTGTTTGTTTACATCTGATTGTCTCTTAATGGACTGCCTCTTATTCGCTAAGAGGCATGATGCTATTTTTTTTGTTACCTCTGAATGCCTCTTAATCGGTAAGACATAAAATAGAATCTTAATAATTAAGAGGTACCTCTTAATGAAATTTTTTTGATAATTTTTTTATATAAATATATTCAACAATATTATGCACTCATTTTTATTAAATTGAATATTTAAAATTGTTAAATAAAATTTACTCTTTAAAATGGTAAAATAATGTCATTAAGAGACAACTTACTTTTTAGTTATCAAATAATTTTTTAGATTCGGACCTCAAAACCATTCAGATGATCTAATTTATTAAGACATCATAATCATTCAGATCTTAATTCCCAGGTTTATCAAACATAACCTTAGTAAAATTTATTTATCTATCTAACAAAATACAAATGATTTTGAATTTCTCGCTCATCCTAATAAATCATCTGGGTCGTCCAAAGTTTGAGATAAATCCCACCGTTCATAGTGCCGGAGGCACGGGATTGTTGCTAGTATAATAACATTTTTTAAGGCAAGGAGATTTCTTATTCTTTTTTAAAAAATTATTTGAGTTATTTCTACAAAGAGGACAAAAAGAAAGATATTTATATATTATGTATATATATATAGTCCGGATCAGGGGCTTACCCTGATCCTTGCATACTTTACTCACCTATATAAACCCCCCTTATTTTTTCTCTCTCCTCACTTTAACTTATCAGACAAAACATAACACTCTCTGCCTCACCATTGCTCCCTACAAAAAAACCCCTCCCTTCATTCGATTTCGCGTCCATCTCTCTCTCTCGTTGTGACCTAGCTCTCCCAATTTTGCGTCTCTCCCGCTGCTCCTTAACCATCTCAGCACCATCATCGCTCCCTGCAAACGACAATCAGGTATAAATCTAGGGTTTATATTTTTTCCTATTTTGTTCACCTCTCTAAAAATATCAACCCTAACACAAACAAAACAGACCAAATAGAGATTTAGACTGGGTTAATTTTGTATTAACAACAATTATGGAGTGCAACTTGGTTTAATTTTTGATTGTGGTTTCAATTTCTTTTTTTAATGGTATGTGTAATTTAATACTCCATTTGTGGCAAACTTGGGGCTTTTAATATCTTGATTGGTATGTGGGTCTACTTTCTTTATTGACTAAATTTTTTTTGAGGTCACTTGTGATAGACTCCACGGCACGCTTGCGTGAGGTGGTCGCCGTCCCGATCATTTCTAGCAAAGTTGTAGGATGGATTGCTTGCAACACCTTAACCCCTCGCTTATATATAAATGGTAATCTTGGTACAATTGCTCGCGTTCGAAAATCTACGTTGAATGGACACCAACGACACCTTGACCCATCGCTTATATTGAAGCGATAATCTCGGTACAATCGACGATTGATGCGGTAGAAGACGCCACACACAACTATAAATTATTGTATGATAAGTCAAATTGAATCTCAAAGAAATAACTAAGAAAAATACTTAGGAATTCTTCAAAGAACCAAAAGTAGAGAATAACCTCACAAATATATTGAATTATGAATAATGTGTTTGATTACATCAACTTAGACCTCTATTTATACTACTCAAAACAATCCAAATCCTAATAGGAATTTATAAACTGTAACCCTAATTTCTATAAGGAAATAGAAGTCAATTTGGAAAAGAAATTTAAATTAAAAAGAAATCCTAATTACAATAGAATTTAAAACAAATTCTAGATCCTATATATTTTCTAAGCCGCGTGCGAATTTATTAAAAACTCATATTCCTTTACAAGCTGCTAACAATCCGTGTACTGTTAGGAACATATATGATCCAGCCTTATGATTGTTAATATGCGGACGTGGTCCACATAAAAATATGCTGAATCCATGCATTGCTTCATGTATATTAATGTTGAGAAGGCCCACTTAAATTGCTATGTTTACATGATGCCTGCTAATATGTTAAGTCTGAATGTTAAGCCTGATAACTTGAAAAAGGTGCGGCCCACATGATTATATAACTTCCCTTGCAATGTAAAATATGTTGACTTTGTTAAGAAGATTAGACTTGGGCTTGTATTAAATTGACCCAAATTTGTGTCTCATGCTCTTTTGCCTCCTCTTTGGGTTTCCTTACACTAGCTTCAGCCTAAACATATTTGATCAATCCATTGAGACCTTGTTTGAACCTTTTAGTTCTAGCCTTGCTTGATCCCCACGTCTCTTTAGTCTTATTTGAGTACACGCATGCCATGTCCTCATCAACTTGGCAGCCAAAACTTTGAATGGTACTACTCTACGACTCTATCCCAAATTGCGAGGTCACTTTTTCTGCACATATTTTTTGAATGGGACAATATTTAGGTGGATAGGGGTACATATGAATGATTCGATTATCAATGCAGAAATGCTCAACCACACAGCCGCACCAATTTAAGAAGGGACCTTAGCGCTCCCGCGCCAGGAGAAGACCAGGCAGTAAGAAGTGTCAGCGCGGCCGCACCCATATATCTCAGGATCCTAGCGCGCCCGCGCCAGCGCCAGGAGACTCTCAAACGCAGAACCAGCGCGGCCGCGTCCAATTTGTATTACACTCCCGCGCGGCCGCGCCAGTCGTGGGAATTTAAAAAGGTGACTTTCCATTTTATATTGATGTAGCATATTTACCATATAAACGTGTAATTTCTTGTTGCGAAAGACAGAGTTTATCAGTTACATTTTGCTATTTTAGGGTTTAATAGTGCTATAGAGAATCCATAGCATTTCTCTACCATTTTTAGCTTCTTTATCTAGAGGTAATAGTTTGTGAATATTGGGTTTCATTTTGTTTTGTGATTTTAGATCTAAACTAGTTTGAAGGCACATTGTGGAGCTGGGTTTAATCAGATTTGATATCTCTTTCTCCTTAATCCATGTGTTCTCTTTGTTTCCTTCTATGCTTAGCTTAAATCCCATAATGGGTGTTGATTCAGAGATGAACTAACCTCCATTATGGGATTCTAATGAAGTTTATTGTGTAGTTCAGATTTGTGTGCCTTATTGTGATGCTTGTATGATTATGGTTGGATTGCCTAACTTGGTTTTGCTTAAATGTTTGGATGCTTGATCACTATTCACCCTTATAACTTGTATAGAATTGAAAAAGGAAATATAAGTTAAGATTTGACCATGTTAGCATGTGTTCATAAGATTTATGTAAGACCCCAACTTATTAATGAATGAAATCAAATTTTCTCTAAATATTATTGTGAATAATAAGGTGTTAATTTGATATAATGCTTTGGTTATGGGTGAAATGTACAAAATTTTCAAAATAAACAAGTGGTTATAAAATATTCATTTGTTGTCAGGGAATATTCGTTTGGTCGTAGAATATTCTTTCTGTCGGGAAATATTCGTACGACGACGCAGCCTTGTGTGGGCCCAATAATGGAAAGCAATTGGATGAAGAAAACGATAAGTATAAGTTGTTTATAAATAATGATGTAGTTGTTACCGTTAATACTGTTGGAATTCCCGGTGGTTAAAATACAGTAGCACACGGTATTGCACCAATTATTGATTCTTACGTAAGAAGGCACTACTCAATAATTGTTACAGTAGTTACTGTTCAATATTTTATTTTATTGATTAAATAATTGTTGCGTTGATATTTTATATTATTGTTGTTTCAATAATTGTTGCTGCACAGTATTCTTCATTATCAGATCAATAATTCATGTTATTTGAATAATATTATTAGATAACATTATTGGCAATGTCTAGAAAGTTCTGTCTAAGGAGAGGTTTGGTCATCTAATTGCGCGCCAGTAAGGAGAAATTCTTATTGGAAAGCCCCCTCTTTCCTGGGAACGGCCGGGTTGTCATAATTGTGATTCTGTAATATTATTTATAAATAATTAATTATTGATTTATATGATAAGAAAATATTTATTTTATGTGGATATAATTGGTGGATATATTTATTTTATGTGAAGGAATTAATGTTGAGGTGTTTTTGTCGGAATGGAGGTATTAAAAATTTAATCACTGTTCTTGAGATATATTGCGTGAGTTATAATTTTTAATCTGATCGTTGGATCGTTGTGATTTTTAGATATGTTATACATATATAAGTTGAGTATATGTTCACAAATTTTAAACCGTTAAAAATGAACGACTGATTTGTTATGAATTTTAAGATGTGACTGATTCGGAAATTATGTTTATAAATGATTTTGGTGGAAAATTCTAGAAATGGATGGGCCCCACTTTTGGTTATTGGGGAAGATGGCTGATTTTTGGTGGGTGGAATAGTAGCAGGTAAAGCCATCAGGTAGTAGGTTAAGTCTGCTTCGGCGTGCTAACATTTTTCTATAAATAGAGGGCTAAGTTTGAATTGAAAATTACACCAGAATTCATTATTTTTCTCTCTTTTTCTCTCTAGATTATCGAGTGTATTTTGTGAGTTTTTAGATACTTGGTGAGTTGCTATTCATCAGTGCAAGTTTCCTTCAGCGTCATATCCGATATTCAGTCAGAAGTGCTGCTCTTTTGAGGTAAGGGATAGTAAGAGATTTTAAGGGTTATTATGTTTTTCAGTTTCATAATTTTTCGGATCTTCAAAAATTCTAGAAAAATTTAAAATGATAATTTGATGAGTTTTCTAGATTGTGTCCAAAAATGGGAATTTTTGAATGTATATATTAGGAGTTATGAATTTTATGAGGAAAGACTATTTTAAAAGTAAACCCTTATAACTCCTTGTGGTTAACTCCAAAATTGGTGAAATTTTTATTGGGAGTACATGTATATGACAGAAGTATACTCTGTAAATTTTTGAATTTTTGGACAAAAGTACAAATTATGATAAATGTCTAAATATTCGGCAGTTATGGCCGTATGAAAAATAGTAAATGAATTTTAAAAATTCCGAGAAAAATATATGTTCAATATGGGACTAAATTTTGCTAAATATCAGAAAAGAAATATTTTTTGGACAGATTTGGTATTTTTCTTGAAAATGGACTAGTTATGAGTAAATGAATTAAATATATTATGGGAAGTAAGAAAATTAGAAAATAGGATTTTATGGCTTGAGAATCCTATATAAGGTATATGCAGATTTTTGATGAGGGTTTTGGTTATTGGTGATGAAATCTTATGAGTTTGACATTTTAGGATGATTAAATGCATTATTTAGTAAAGTGTAAATAATTAAAATAAATTGTTTATAAGTTTAAGAAATGTTATTCTTTCAATATCATTATACCAAAATATTGGTATGGATTTTATTGTAGAATTTTTACCTTTTTCATGTCGGGGTTACTATTCATGAGTAACTATTTATGAGTTAGTATTAAAGAGTTATTATTCACTGATACTATTCACGATAAAATTAGTTTCTTTTTCTGACCAAATTATCGTTAATTTATGAATCTTACTCTTGAAATTAAATGCAGTTATTGATCATATTATTTTTATTATCACATATACCATTTTTATAACCCTGGTGAAGAAATTTCTCTTTGACTTGAGTGTAAAGATGAGTTGATTATTGATATGATCGTGACTGTGGGTTCTCTTTGGCCAGTTGTGCGAAGTTGAATCGTTGACTGGTATGATCATGACCATTGAATTTATAATTGAATATTTTTAGCATAAGTGCAAAGGTGAATTGATCAACATGGTTATAATTATGGTTTAAATAAATTCTGAAATGATTATGTGTTTCTTTGAGATATGAATATCTTTGGCCTGTAGTGCAAAGATGATCTGTTGTTGAATATCTTTGGCCAGTAGTGCAAAGATAAACGGTTGACGAATATCTTTGGCCCGTGGTACAAAGATGAATTTATTGGTATGATTATGAACAAGAACTGTGATTTGGTATAACCATGATCTTTGATGTTTCAGGTAAAGACATGTGATGAAAATTATCTTCGTCCTGGATGCGAAGAGAAATTTAGAATCACAATTATGATTATGAGTTATTCATATGATTGTGGACCAGAACTGTTGATTGATGTTACAAGGATAAAATATTTTTGGTGGATTTTTAACATGGAGAAGATAATAGACTTTATGGTCTATTTGAGTCTTCTAATGGATTGCTCGTTCCGCTGCAACTATGGTTGAAAAAATTTATCATCTACCATATGTTCTAAATCTCTGATTTATTACTGTTGAAGGCTATTGATAATTTATTTATCTTTAGTCATGATATTCTTTACTGGGCTAGTTGAGCTCACCCTTTTGCTTCACAATTCTTTTCAGGTAATAAGAGTGTAGCTGGGTCGAGCGGGGGTAACAAGGGAATAGAACGGTGGTCTCTAGGTGTGGAGTTCTCCCTAAGAAGTATAGAAAAGTTCATTTAGTAGTTATATTTGGTGAATCCAATAGGGTAAGGCGTACCCAATGTTGGAAGAGTGTTTTGCCACTGTCATACAAGATGTCTAACGACATACAATCTCGTGTTATCATAAGACAGGGTTGTGCACATCCACTTACTGAGTATATCTACGAGCACTACCTGTATAATCTTGGTGTTTGTTTGAAGTATAATTTTCAATTAGAGACAATGGAGATAATGATATGTCAAGAGAAGACTCACCATTGAAAAGAATATGATAGTAATCTTCTCGTTTTTCTTTGGGGTCTATTCGGTCAATCAATGATAATTCTGTGGACATATGATATCTATCATAACCTAGACGCATGGCCTCCCATGTACGAAGGTTTCCTTGAGCACTTCCCAAATATTTTATTTTCTAAAATAGTTATTGACTGTACCTTTATGTAATGTATCAATGTGAGGTGCTGTCCATAGTTGAGACATGAGTCACAGTTGGTATTAAAACTCATATTATATGTGTTGTTGTATTTTGCACGACAATTGTTGTAATAAAGTTGTAGTTATTTTTTGTACCATGTATTTGGCGACTCAAAATAGGTTGGGTAGAATGGACCTATTTTGGGGTCGTCACAGTTGGTATCAGAGCTTAGGGATATGATCTCTGGAAGAGATCAGGGAATAGAACTAGGAGGGGAGAAATGAGTAATATCCTTCGCTAGTGTGTGTCCTACTTAAGCTGAATTTTCTTACTTAAGTTGATAAATTGTGATATGTCAATTAACCTTTGTTTTGAAGCTGTATTCTAGAATGATATCTGAAATACAGGAGATGAGCAATGGAGAAATCATGATGAACCAGGAGATAGAATCTGAAATGAAGGCAAGGTATTCTCAACTTTTTGAAATATCAGGTACGTAAATTTCGGGGACAAAATTTCATAAGGAGGGGGGAGGTTGTAAGACCCCAACTTATTAATGAATGAAATCAAATTTTTATTAAATATTATTGTGAATAATAAGGTGTTAATTTGATATAATGATTTGGTTATGGGTGAAATGTACAAAATTTTCAAAATAAGCAAGTGGTTATAAAATATTCATTTGTTGTCGGGGAATATTCGTTTGGTCGTGGAATATTCTTTCTGTAGGAGAATATTCGTACGACGGCGCAGCCTTGTGTGGGCCCCATAATGGAAAGCAATTGGATGAAGAAAACGACAAGTATAAGTTGTTTATAAATAACGGCGCAGTTGTTACCGTTAATACTGTTGGAATACCCGGTGGTTAAAATACAGTAACACACGGTATTGCATCAATTATTGATTCTTACGTAAGAAGGCACTACTCAATTATTTATTTTATTTTATTTTATATTATTGTTGTTTCAATAATTGTTGTTGCGCAGTATTCTCCATTATCAGATCAATAATTCATGTTATTTGAATAATATTATTAAATACCATTATTGGCAATGTCTAAAAAGTTCTGTCTAAGGAGAGGTTTGGTCATCTAATTGCGCGCCAGTAAGGAGAAATTTTTATTGGAAAGCCCCCTCTTTCTTGGGAACGGCCTGGTTGTCATAATTGTGATTCTGTAATATTATTTATAAATAATTAATTATTGATTTATATGATAAGGAAATATTTATTTTATGTGGATATAATTGGTGGATATATTTATTTTATGTGAAGGAATTAATGTTGAGGTGTTTTTGTCGGAATGGAGGTATTAAAAATTAAATCACCGTTCTTGAGATATATTACGTGAGTTATAATTTTTAATCTGACCGTTGGATCGTTGTGATTTTTGGATATGTTATACATATATAAGTTGAGTATATGTTCATAAATTTTGAACCGTTAAAAATGAACGACTGATTTGTTATGATTTTTAAGAGGTGACTGATTCGGAAATTAGATTTATAAATGATTTTGGTAAAAAATTCTAGAAATGGATGGGCCCCACTTTTGGTTATTGGGGAAGATGGCTGATTTTTGGTGGGTGGAATAGTAGCAGGTAAAGCCATCAGGTAGCAGGTTAAGTCTGCTTCGGCGTGCTAACATTTTCCTATAAATAGAGGGCTAAGTTTAAATTGAAAATCACATCAGAATTCATTATTTTTCTCTCTTTTTCTCTCTAGATTATCGAATGTATTTTGTGAGTATTTAGATACTTGGTGAGTTGCTATTCATCAGTGCAAGTTTCCTTCAGCGTCGTATCCGATATTCAGTCAGAAGTGCTGCTCTTTTGAGATAAGGGATAGTAAGAGATTTTAAGGGTTATTATATTTTTCAGTTTTATAATTTTTTGGACCTTCAAAAATTCTGAAAAAATTTGAAATGATAATTTTATGAGTTTTCTAGATTGTGTCCAAAAATGACGATTTTTGAATGTATAGATTAGGAGTTATGAATTTTATGAGGAAAGACTATTTTAAAAGTAAACCCTTATAACTCCTTGTGGTTAACTCCAAAATTGGTGAAATTTTTATTGGCAGTACATGTATATGACAGAAGTATACTCTGTAAATTTTTGAATTTTTGGACAAAAGTACAAATTATGATAAATGTCTAAATATTCGGCAGTTATGGCCATATGAAAAATAGTAAATGAATTTTAAAAATTCCGAGAAAAATATATGTTCAATATGGGACTAAATTTTGCTAAATCTCATAAAAGAAATATTTTTGGGACTGATTTGATATTTTTCTTGAAAATGGACTAGTTATGAGTAAATGAATTAAATATATTATGGGAAGTAAGAAAATTAGAAAATAGGATTTTATGGCTTGAGAATCCTATATAAGGTATATGCAGATTTTTGATGAGGGTTTTGGTTATTGGTGATGAAATCTTATGAGTTTGACATTTTAGGATGATGAAATGCATTATTTAGTAATGTGTAAATAATTAAAATAAATTGTTTATAAGTTTAAGAAATGTTATTCTTTCAATATCATTATACCAAAATATTGGTATGTATTTTATTGTAGAATTTTTACCTTTTTCATGTCGGGGTTACTATTCATGAGTAACTATTTATGAGTTACTATTAACGAGTTATTATTCACACTGATACTATTCACGATAAAATTAGTTTCTTTTTCTGACCAAATTATCGTTGATTTATGAATCTTACTCTTGAAATTAAATGCAGTTATTGACCATATTGTTTTTATTGTCATATATGCCATTTTTATAACCCTGGTGAAGAAATTTCTCTTTGACTTGAGTGTAAAGATGAGTAGATTATTGGTATGATCGTGATTGTGGGTTCTCTTTGGCCAGTAGTGCGAAGTTGAATCGTTGACTGGTATGATCATGACCATTGAATTTACAATTGAATATTTTTAGCTTAAGTGCAAAGGTGAATTGATCAACATGGTTATAATTATGGTTTATATAAATTCTGAAATGATTATGTGTTTCTTTGAGATATGAATATCTTTGGCCTGTAGTGCAAAGATGATCTGTTGTTGAATATCTTTGGCCAGTAGTACAAAGATAAACGGTTGACGAATTTCTTTGGCCCGTGGTACAAAGATGAATTTATTGGTATGATTATGAACAAGAACTGTGATTTGGTATAACCATGATCTTTGATGTTTCAGGTAAAGACATGTGATGAAAATTATCTTCGTCCTGGATGCGAAGAGAAATTTAGAATCACAATTATGATTATGAGTTATTCATATGATTGTGGACCAGAACTGTTGATTGATGTTACAAGGATAAAATATTTTTGGTAGATTTTTAACATGGAGAAGATAATAGACTTTATGGTCTATTTGAGTCTTCTAATGGATTGCTCGTTCCGCTGCAACTATGGTTGAAAAAATTTATCATCTACCATATGTTCTAAATCTCTGATTTATTACTATTGAAGGCTATTGATAATTTATTTATCTTTAGTCACGATATTCTTTACTGCGCTAGTTGAGCTCACCCTTTTACTTCACAATTCTTTTCAGGTAATAAGAGTGTAGCTGGGTCGAGCGGGGGTAACAAGGGAATAGAACGGTGGTCTCTAACTGTGGAGTTCTCCCTAAGCAGTATAGAAAAGTTCATTTAGTAGTTATATTTGGTGAATCCAATAAGGTAAGGCGTACCCAATGTTGGAAGGGTGTTTTGCCACTATCATACAAGATATCTAACGACATACAACCTCGTGTTATCATAAGACAGAGTTGTGCACATCCACTTGCTGAGTATATCTACGAGCACTACCTATATAATTTTGGTGTTTGTTTGAAGTATAATTCTCAATTAGAGACAGTGGAGATAATGATATGTCAAGAGAAGACTCACCATTGGAAAGAATATGATAGTAATCTTCTCGTTTTTCTTTGGGGTCTATTGGGTCAACCAAGGATAATTCTGTGGACATATGATATCTATCATAACTTAGATGCATGACCTCCCATGTACGAAGGTGTCCTTGAGCACTTTCCAAATATTTTAATTTCTAAAACAGTTATTGACTGTACCTTTATGTAATATATCAATGTGAGGTGTTGTCCATAGTTGGGACATGAGTCACAGTTGATATTAAAACTCATAGTATATGTGTTGTTGTATTTTGCACGACAATTGTTGTAATAAAGTTGTAGTTATTTTCTGTACCATGTATTTAGCGACTCAGAATAGGTTGGGTGGAATAGACCTATTTTGGGGTCGTCACAATTTACATGTGTTAGGTTTCATGATTCGTGACTCGGATAGACATGTACCGATTTACCATGTGTAGTCATTGAGAGATCTTGTGCTCAAATTGATATTACTTATAATTCACATAGACATATAGTGGGTTAGGTAATATTGATGCTCGTATGAAATCTACATTTTTGTGAATTTTGTGTGATTTGGACATGGTACATCGAAAGATGGCCATGTTTCACTTTCGTGCTCTCGACTAGCAGTCCATAGTAGTCAATCAAGCTTAACAAGGGGTATACATTTTGGATAAAGCATTAAATGACATTAGGATGCAATTTTTTTCCACTTTGATTCCCTTAATTTAGTAATTAGTAATTTTGTATTGATAATTAATCTAGATTTTAATTTACTCGTTAATTGATCGTTTAAGCAGCCAGAGATAGCGATAAGGTTGTTGCATGCTAGTATAGAAATATTCACCTTTCTCTGTGGGAATGATACTTTCTTACTCTGTACTACTTGTTGACCGTGTATACTTGCATGTGTTAGAGTCTATTTTGTTAACCCGAAACGGAGGCAACAAAAACCACAACCGACGGTCCATATTGATTTACTATTAAAACCACAACCGACGGTCAAGATTAATTTACTATTAAACCACCACCGATGGTCCAGATTGATTTACTATTAAAACCACCGCCGATGATCCAGATTGATTTACTATTAAAACCACCATCGACGGTCCAAATTGATTTACTATTAAAACCACCACCTACGGTCCAGATTAATTTACTATTAAAACCACCACCGACGGTCTAGATTGATTTACTATTTACCACTGACGATCCATGGAATAATAAGTCAAACTTATAACAACAGCCTCATAACAAATCCCTATATTTATATAAAAAATGAATAAATATTTACCATAAATCATTTATCTTTAATAAACACATTTTTAATCTATTAACAATTATTCATCATTAATATTATAACTCACAATATTGACAACCATATCATTTCAAAGAAAGAGGGGGATTTCTGATAAGGATTTCTCTTTATTTGTGCCCAATTAGATGACCTAACCCCTTTTCTTGACAGAACTTTCTAGACATTGTCAATAATGTAAATAATAATATGAATAAATGTGTTGTCTTAATTATTGACTTAATAATATAAAATATTGTACAGATGATACTGTGATAATAATTGAATCAATAATATAAGATATTATGCAGCAATTACTGCGACAATAATTAAGTAAAACTGAGTGACTTCTCACGTAAGCAACTGTACAATACCGTGTGCTACTATGCAATCACACGTATAACTGTACTTTTACCACCGGGTATTTCAACAGTTAACAGTAAAACTTTTGCCGTTATTTTTATAAAAAGTTATTTATGTTATTTTCTAAATTCGACAGTTATTCTGTTGTGGGGTCCACTAATGATGGTGTCGTCGTACGGATATTCCCTGACAAAAAGAATATTTTATATCAACTTGCTTACTTTGTAAAATTTTCACATATCACCCTTAACTTTAACCTTTTATCAATTTAACCATTTACTAAATATAATAACAATTATAAGATAATTGAATACTTTCATTTTATAAAATTCGGGGTCTCACAATCTCCCTTCCTTATGAAATTTTATCCTCGAAATTGTTGTACGTACCTGGTATGACGAAGAGGTGGGGATACCTTGATTTCATTTCAGATTCTAACTCCTAGGTCATTTCCTCAATATCGTGGTTTCTCCATAAAACTTTGACTTGAGGTATAACCTTTGAGCGCAGAATGTGTTCCTTCTTATCTAAGATTTTAACAGGTACCTCTTCATACGTTAAATCTTCCGCTATCTCATTTAATTCTAATTCAATAATGTGATTCGGGTCTTCAACATATTTACGTAACATAGATATATGAAAAACATTATGAACACGAGACATACTTGGCGGTAAAGCGAGTCTATAGGTCATAGTTCTTACTCGAACAAGGATTTCAAATAGACCAATAAAATTGAGGGTTGAGATTTTCTCTCTTCGCTGATTCTTGCTTCTAGAATAACGCCTTCTTGCACCTTCTTCTTCACATTCATCAGCTCTGAGTCTGTAGCTTGAGGAACTTTAACTTTATTGATTAAATTCGATTCTACTCGTATATTTGTTATCAACGCGTGGGTCCCTAGAATTTTTAATTCTATCTCCATCATTTGTAAGTCATACGAAATGGGTATTTGTGTTAACAATATCGCATTTGTAACCGCATACGATCTTCAGCTCAACGCGTCAGCTACCACGTTCGCTTTTCTAGGATGGTATTGAATGGTATGGTCGTAATCTTTTAACAGCTCGAGCCAACGTCTTTGGCGCATGTTACGTTCGTTTTGGGTGAAGAAATATTTGAGAGTTTTGTACCGGGTTCAAGGTCAATACAAAATTTAATTTCACGCTCTGGGGTAGGTTAGGAAGTTCTTAGAGGAATACGTTAGGAAATTTATTAACAATAGAAATATCATTCAAAGCTGTGACTCTCATCCAAGACTTGTATAGCACCTCACATTGAAACCTATCAACTTGCCACCGTTATTCACGGTGTCCCCTACGGAAAGTCTGGCTTCGGTGTATCCCACATAAAGAAGTCACCAGCGAAAGGCTCGGGGCTCTTTACTTATGGCTTGATATGACAGTGATTGACTTTAGTGGTTTGGTTGCTTGAATTCGCATAACAGGTTGGTTAGGAATATGAAAGCTAACAACCTTACGAAAACAATCAATTTTAGTATGATGAGTAGTTAACTAGTTGATTCCTAAAATCACATCAAATGCAACTATTTTCAAAGAGATGAGATCAACAGGTAATGTAAGGGTGTCAATTTAAATCGAACAAGATTTATAAAAAGTGGATGTAATGAAGGTTTCTCCCAATGAAGTTTTAACAGATACGTCAAAGTCTAATTTCTCCAGAGTTAAATTTAAACGTTGAGTGCAAGTAGGAGAAATAAAAGAATGGATAGAACCAGTATCTAATAAGATATAAACTTCACAAGAGTTTATGATTAGCTTACCCGTGATAACCTCTTTTGGGTTCCTCGCTTTTTGGGAGGTCACGCCAAACGCTCTCCCTTGAACTACCAGTTCTGACTTGTCTGGGACGGCATTTGGTGCCTTCATTACTGCTGGAATTGACTTCTCTATAGGGCATATTTCATCCACAGCTGCTTCGTCATACTCCTGATCTATGATCTGAATCATTAATCTTCGATCCATATCGGATTGTGGTTGACCGCTCTGTACAGGGTAATTCAAAACTCGATGTTGGGTTCTCCTAATTATTGTCCAAAAAGAGAAATACATATCATCTATTTTAGCCTTCTTAGATCGGACTTCTCTTTCTACAATATCAAGGCGTTGTGCGGCTTTTACCCATGCATCCTCCATTCTCACTCGTTTAGTTGTTTCTTCTTTCAGATGATCTTTGACATTTGCATTCTCAGATTTCAGCTCTATTATCATATACTCTGCTAAAGAGAGCTTCTGTTCAAGCATCGCATATCGAGTAGCAAACTCTTGAATTGTTGTATCCCTTTGTTCCACGACCGCCTGTTGTTCTTCACCCTGCTCTAACTCATGAATATGATTTTGCAGTTCTACATTTCGATCATAAAGTTCTCCTAATAAATACTCCTCAGGTTCCTCTTCTTCCTCACTCTCAGCTGCTACCTCTGCGACTAGCTCGGGTGCAACTATTAATTCTTCACTCACCTCATGGACATCTCTAATTTCTTCTTCGCATGACATTCTATATTCAAGTTTAATAACTTAATTAGTACTCCCCAACAAAATATTATATTCCAATATTTATTCTTTAAATGAATCTCCTAGATTCATCACTTAAAACTCTATATGAGTTCTTCTCTTGATTTTCAGATGTCATTTTTTAACACTGCCACAAAACAAGAGTTAATTGACATGCCACATATTATCCCTATATTCTGACCGACCAATTAAATAACAATTAAGCTTAGGTAGGTCATACTAGCGAAGGATTTACCCGTTTCTCCCCTCCTAGTTCTAGTCTTAAATCTCAGCCAAGGATCATATCTCTAAGCTTTGATACCAACTGTGACGCCCCCAAAATAGTTATACATCACCCATTCTGAGTCGCCAAATACATGATACAGAAATCAAATACAAACTTCATTTATACAATACGACAAAACGTAGCTGAAAATTTTAACACGAATATTGTCTCGTAGATAATATCCAAACTCAAATGGAGTTCTCATTATAATTATTATCACATTATTTCACAGAATAGTGAGGACTACTAAAGTAACCATCTCGGACCATCACTCCGTTACCCGACTAGTCCCAACTATATTCTCATTTCCTGAAGAGAACAATGAAAGCAAAGGGTGAGCTTAACTAGCCCAGTAAAGAATATTGTGACTAATATAATGCAGAATAAATTATCGTTAGCCTTCAACAGTGTTAAACTGATAGAATACAATTGACAACAAGTTTAACTGCAGCGAAACAAACAATCCATTAGAAGAGTCAAGTAGAGCATGATATCTATTATCTTCTATGATTTAAAAGTTTATAATCAATTTTATCGTGAGACTCAACTCAATAAATAATCTACACCACTGAATTATCCATGCACTACGAGCTAATGATATTCATTATTATCGCATCCACGAATCATCCATGCACTACGGGCAAAGGATATTCGTTATTATCACCAATGGTCATGATCATGCCACAACTGTCCATCAATACACTACGGGCCAATGAGGACTTTTACCACATCATTTGTAACATTTTAGGTTATGATTATACCGTTACAAACTTTACTGGTCATAATCATACCAATTAACAGTACATTTATGCACTACGGGCCAAAGATGACTTTCATCACAATATAAGCATGAAGATGATGACAATGATATAAGAATTCAATTAAATGAGATTAAGGATGAATTTAAAAGATTTATAATTCAATTTATCCAGAGTTCAAGAATATCCAAATTGTTAACATGATACTGCTTTGTGGAGTAAAATTCAAGAATAATATTCATGTATCAAAAATAATTTAGAAAGAAAAGAAATCACTTTTGTCGTGAATAGTACCCGAATGAATAGTACCTCATCATGAAAAGTACCCCGAATCCTCGAATGAATAATACCTAAGTGAATAGTAACCCGTGAATAGTAACCCGTCATGAAAAGTACCCCGAATCCCCGAGTGAATAGTAATCCGTGAATAGTAACCCGAGTGAATAGTACCTCGAGTAAAAATATGAAAATTTAATAAGAAAGTTTATACCAATATTCTAATGAAACGATACTAGATGAAACGCAAAACTCAAGGATATTCTACTAATTTCAGGAATTATAGAAGCAATACTTACCAAAGTAAGTTTTGATTTAAGAATATGAAAAGAACTAACATATGAAACTGCAAATGGATTTTCACCTGTCATGCGATACGTAATCCGCATAGACAGGTTATTCCCACAGATTAAAGGATGAATACGAAAAATAATATTCCTTATGAATACGAAAGAAATAATACCCTTACGAATACGAAAGAAATAATACCCTTACCTTAGTAGAAGACTGGATACTGCATTAGTGAAGTGACAGAATACT
This sequence comes from Panax notoginseng, assembly GCA_016801055.1. Lineage (NCBI taxonomy): Eukaryota > Viridiplantae > Streptophyta > Magnoliopsida > Apiales > Araliaceae > Panax > Panax notoginseng. The sequence goes on along the minus strand of CM029014.1, from coordinate 216,806,953 downwards.
CTTCTTCTTTCTCTCTATAGTTTCTCTCTCTCTATAGCTTCTCTTGTGAGTCTTAGTGAATTGGTGAGAATGAAAGAAGAATTAAGCTTCTATTTATAGGAGAATAGACAAAATAGTAACTAATTCACGGACGGTCAAGATTGATTTACTATTAAAACGGACAATCCATATTGATTACTATTAAAACTACAACCGACGATCCATATTGATTTACTATTAAAATCACAATCGACGGTCTAGATTGAGTTACTATTAAACCACCACCGACGGTCCAGATTGATTTACTAATAAAACCACCACCGACGGTCCAGATTGATTTACTATTAAAACCACCACCGACGGTCCAGATTGATTTATTATTGAAAGCACCACCTACGGTCCAGATTGATTTACTATTAAAATCACCATCGACGGTCCAAATTGATTTACTATTAAAACCACCATTGACGGTCCATAAAATTAGTAAATCTTCCCATTGGATAATAAGTCAAACTTATAACAACTGCCTCATAACAAATCCCTACATTTATATCAAAAATTGAATAAATATTTACCACAAATCATTTATCTTTAATAAAAACATTTTTAATCTATTAACAATTGTAAGACCCCGAATTTTATGAAATAAAAGTATTCAATTTTTCTTATAATTACTATTCAGTAAATGGTTAAATTGATAAAAGTTTAAAGTTATGGGTGAAATGTGATTTTTTTTCAAAATACACAAGTGGTTATAAAATAATCATTGTTGTCGGGGAATATTCGTTTGGTCGTGGAATATTCTTTCTGTCGGGGAATATTCGTATGACGGCGCAGCTATTTGTGGGCCCCATAACAGAATAACTGTCGGGTGAAGAAAACGACAAATTTAAGTTTTTACAAATAACGGCGTAGTTGTTACCGTTAACACTGTTGGAATACCCTGTGGTTAAAATACAGTAATACGCGTTATTGCACAGTAGCACACGGTATTGCATAGTATTTTTGAAATTATTGATTCTTACGTAAGAAGGCACTACTCAATAATTGTTACAGTAATTACTGTTCAATATTTTATTTTATTGATTCAATAATTGCTGCGTTGATATTTTATATTATTGTTGTTTCAATAATTGTTGTTGCACAGTATTTTCTATTATCAGATCAATAATTCATATTATTTGAATAATATTATTAGATAGCATTATTGGCAATGTCTAGAAAGTTCTGTCTAAGGAGAGGTTTGGTCATCTAATTGCGCGCTAGTAAGGAGAAATCCTTATTGGAAAGCCCCCTCTTTCCTGGGAACGGCCTGGTTGTCATAAATGTGATTCTGTAATATTATTTGTGAATAATTAATTATTGATTCATATGATAAGGAAATATTTATTTTATGTGGATATAAATGAGGGATATATTTTTGTGGTTAAAAATGAAGGAGTTAATGTTGAGGTTTTTATCAGTATTTTTGTCGGAATGGAGGTATTAAAAATCAGGGTTTTTGAGATATTTTGCGGGGGTTATAATTTTTAATCCGACCGTTGGATCGTGGTAATTTTTGGATATGTTATACATATATAAGTTGAGTATATGTCCACAAATTTTGAACCGTTAAAAATGAACGTATGATTTGTTATGAATTTTACGAGATGACTGGTTCAGAAATTGTTGAATTTTCGGAGTTTATCATTTTGGTGGAAAATTCTAGAATTGGTGGGCCCCACTTGTGGTTGGTGAAGAAATGTGCTGAATTATATTTCAAATGTGGTGGGTGGGAATAGTAGCAGGTAAAGCCATCAGGTTGCAGGTCAAACCTACCAAAATTTTCCTATAAATAGAGGGCTAAGTTAGAATTGAAAATCACACCAGAAACATAAGCTTTCTCTCTTTCTCTCTCTATATTATGAAGCATATTTTGTGAGTTTTTAGATACTTGGTGAGTTGCTATTCATCAGTGCAAGTTTCCTTCAGCATCATATCCGATATCCAGTCAGAAGTACTGCTCTTTTGAGGTAAGGGATAGTAAGGGATAGTAAGGAATTTTAAGGGTTGTTATGTTTTTCAGTTTCGTAATTTTTCTGACCTTCAAAAATTCTGGAAAAATTTGAAATGATATTTTGATGAGTTTTATTGATTGTGTCCAAAAATGGTGATTTTTGGATGTATAGATTAAGAGTTATGAATTTTATGAGAAAAGACTATTTTAAAAGTAACCGCTTATAATTCCTTGTGGTTAACTCCAAAATTGATGAAATTTTTATTGGGAGTACATGTATATGATAGAAGTATACTCTGTAAATTTCAGAATTTTTGGACAAAAGTATAATTTTTGATAAATGTCTAAATATTCGGTAGTTTTGGCCATATGAAAAATAGTAAATGAGTTTTAAAAATTATGAGAAAAATATATGTTCACTATGGGACTATATTATGCTAAATTTCAGAAAAAAAATATTTTTGGAACTGATTTGGTATTTTTCATGAAAATAGTCTAGTTATGAGTAAATGAATTAAATATGTTTTGTGAAGTAAGAAAATTGAAAAATAGGATTTTATGGCTTGAGAATCCTATATGAGGTATATGCAGATTTTTGATGAGGGTTTTGATTATTGGTGATAAAATCTTATGAGTTTGGTATTTTAGAATGATTAAATGCATTATTTAGTAAAGTGTAAACAATTTAAATAAATTGTTTATAAGCTTAAGAAATATTATTCTTTCAATATCATTATACCGAAATATTGGTATGGATTTTATTGTGGAATTTTTACCTTTTTGTGTCGAGTTTACTATTTATGAGTTACTATTCACGAGTTACTATTCATGAGTTACTATTCACGAGTTACTATTCACGATAAAAATTGGTTTTTTTTTTCTAACCAAATTATAGTTGAGTTATGAATATTACTCTTGAGATTAAAACTATATGTTGATCATATTATTTTTATTATCATATATAACATTTTTATAACCCTGATGTTGATATTTCTTTTTGACTTGAGTGTAAAGATGGGTAGATTTTTGGTATGATCATGACTATGGGTTCTCTTTGGCCAGTAGTGCAAAGTTGAATTGTTGACTGGTATGATCATGACCATTGAATTTATAATTGAATATCTTTAGCTTAAGTGCAAAGGTGAATTGATCAACATGGTTATAATTATTGTTTATATAAATTCTGAAATGATTATATATTTCTTTGAGATATTAATATCTTTGGCCTGTAGTGCAAAGATGAAATATTGATGAATATCTTTGGCCTGTAGTGCAAAGATGAATTGTTGATGAATATCTTTGGCCTGTAGTGCAAAGATGAACTGTTGATGAATATCTTTGGCCCGTAGTGCAAAGATGACATGTTGTTGAATATCTTTGGCCAGTAGTGCAAAGATAAACAGATGTTGAGATAAACATGACCAACTGGTGATACAAATGAATATCTTTGGCCGTAGTGCAAAGATGAAGTTATTAGTATGATTATGAACAGGAAATGTGATTTGGTGTAACCATGATCTTTGATGTTTCAGGTAAAGATAGGTGATGAAAATTATCATCGTCCTGGATGAGAAGAGGAATTTAGAACTACAGTTATGATTATGAGTTATTCATATGATTGTGGACCAGAATTGTTGATTGATGTTACAGGGATAAAACATTGTTGGTGGATTTTTAACATGGAGAAGATAATAGACTTTATAGTCTATTTGACTCTTCTAATGGATTGCTCGTTCCGCTGCAACTATGGTTGAAATTTTTATCATTTACCATATGTTCTAAATCTCTGATTTATTGTTGATGAAGGCTATTGATAATTGAATTATCTTTAGTCATGATATTCTTTACTGAGCTAGTTGTGCTCACCCTTTTGCTTCACAATTCCTTTCAGGTAATAAGAGTGTAGCTGGGTCGAGCGGGGGTAACAAGGGAATAGAACGGTGGTCATCATTTAGTAGTTATATTTGGTGAAGAAAATAGGGTGAGGCGAACCCAACGTTGAAAGGGTGTTTTGTCACTATCATACAAGATGTCTAATGACATACAACCTCGTGTCATCATAAGACAGGGTTGTGCTCATCCACTTGCTGAGTATATCTATGGGCACTACCTATATAATCTTGGTGTTTGTTTGAAGTATAATTCTCAATTAGAGACAGTGGAGATAATGATAAGTCAAGAGAAGACTCACCATTGGGAAGAATATGATAGTAATCTTCTCGTTTTTCTTTGGGGTCTATTGGGTCAACCAAGGATAATTCTGTGGCCATATGATATCTATCATAACCTAGACGCGTGGCCTCCCATGTACGAAGGTTTCCTTGAGCACTTCCCAAAGATTCTAATTTCTAAAACAGTTTTTGACTATACCTTTATGTAAGGTACCTTTGTGAAGTGCTGATACATGATGGTGTCCAATGTCACATTTGGTATATATTTGTATCCAAACTCACAGCATATGTGTTGTTGTATTTTGCACGACAATTGTTGTAATAAAGTTGTAGTTGTTTTCTGTACCATGTATTTGACGACTCAGAATGGGTTAGATGGAATGGACCTATTTTGGGTTCGTTACATTTGGTATCAGAGCTTAGGGATATGATCTCTGGCGGAGATCGGGGAATATAACTAGGAGGGGAGAGATGAGTAAATCCTTCGCTAGTGTGTCCTACCTAAGCTTATTTGTTGGTCAGTCATAATATCGGGATATTATGTGATATGTTAATTTGTTAAATTAACCTTTGTTTTGAAGCTGTATTCTAGAATGATATTTGAAATACAGGAGATGAGCAATGGAGAAATTATGATGACAAGGAAGATGGAATCTGAAATAAAAGGAAGGTATTCTCAACTCTTTGAAATACCAGGTACGTAAATTTCGAGGACGAAATTTCATAAGGAGGGGAGATTGTAAGACCCCGAATTTTATGAAATAAAAGTATTCAATTTTTCTTATAATTACTATTCAGTAAATGGTTAAATTGATAAAAGTTTAAAGTTATGGGTGAAATGTGATTTTTTTTCAAAATACAAAGTGGTTATAAAATAATCATTGTTGTCGGGGAATATTCGTTTGGTCGTGGAATATTCTTTCTGTCGGGGAATATTCGTACGACGGCGCAGCTATTTGTGGGCCCCATAACAGAATAACTGTCGGGTGAAGAAAACGACAAATTTATATTTTTACAAATAACGGCGTAGTTGTTACCGTTAACACTGTTGGAATACCCGTGTGGTTAAAATACAGTAATACGCGTTATTGCACAGTAGCACACGGTATTGCATAGTATTTTTGAAATTATTGATTCTTACGTAAGAAGGCACTACTCAATAATTGTTACAGTAATTACTGTTCAATATTTTATTTTATTGATTCAATAATTGCTGCGTTGATATTTTATATTATTGTTGTTTCAATAATTGTTGCTGCACAGTATTTTCTATTATCAGATCAATAATTCATATTATTTGAATAATATTATTAGATAGCATTATTGGCAATGTCTAGAAAGTTCTGTCTAAGGAGAGGTTTGGTCATCTAATTGCGCGCTAGTAAGGAGAAATCCTTATTGGAAAGCCCCCTCTTTCCTGGGAACGGCCTGGTTGTCATAAATGTGATTCTGTAATATTATTTGTGAATAATTAATTATTGATTCATATGATAAGGAAATATTTATTTTATGTGGATATAAATGAGGGATATATTTTTGTGGTTAAAAATGAAGGAGTTAATGTTGAGATTTTTATCAGTATTTTTGTCGGAATGGAGGTATTAAAAATCAGGGTTTTTGAGATATTTTGCGGGGGTTATAATTTTTAATCCGACCGTTGGATCGTGGTAATTTTTGGATATGTTGTACATATATAAGTTGAGTATATGTCCACAAATTTTGAACCGTTAAAAATGAACGTATGATTTGTTATGAATTTTACGAGATGACTGGTTCAGAAATTGTTGAATTTTCGGAGTTTATCATTTTGGTGAAAAATTCTAGAATTGGTGGGCCTCACTTGTGGTTGGTGAAGAAATGTGCTGAATTATATTTCAAATGTGGTGGGTGGGAATAGTAGCAGGTAAAGCCATCAGGTTGCAGGTCAAACCTACCAAAATTTTCCTATAAATAGAGGGCTAAGTTAGAATTGAAAATCACACCTGAAACATAAGCTTTCTCTCTTTCTCTCTCTATATTATGAAGCATATTTTGTGATTTTTTAGATACTTGGTGAGTTGCTATTCATTAGTTCAAGTTTCCTTCAGCATCATATCCGATATCCAGCCAGAAGTACTGCTCTTTTGAGGTAAGGGATAGTAAGGGATAGTAAGGAATTTTAAGGGTTGTTATGTTTTTCAGTTTCGTAATTTTTCTGACCTTCAAAAATTCTGGAAAAATTTGAAATGATATTTTGATGAGTTTTATTGATTGTGTCCAAAAATGGTGATTTTTGGATGTATAGATTAAGAGTTATGAATTTTATGAGAAAAGACTATTTTAAAAGTAACCGCTTATAATTCCTTGTGGTTAACTCCAAAATTGATGAAATTTTTATTGGGAGTACATGTATATGATAGAAGTATACTCTGTAAATTTCAGAATTTTTGGACAAAAGTATAATTTTTGATAAATGTCTAAATATTCGGTGGTTTTGGCCATATGAAAAATAGTAAATGACTTTTAAAAATTCTGAGAAAAATATATGTTCAATATGGGACTATATTATGCTAAATCCCAGAAAAAAAATATTTTTGGAACTGATTTGGTATTTTTCATGAAAATAGTCTAGTTATGAGTAAATAAATTAAATATGTTTTGTAAAGTAAGAAAATTAAAAAATAGGATTTTATGGCTTGAGAATCCTATATGAGGTATATGCAGATTTTTGATGAGGGTTTTGATTATTGGTGATAAAATCTTATGAGTTTGGTATTTTAGAATGATTAAATGCATTATTTAGTAAAGTGTAAACAATTTAAATAAATTGTTTATAAACTTAAGAAATATTATTCTTTCAATATCATTATACCGAAATACTGGTATGGATTTTATTGTGAAATTTTTACCTTTTTGTGTCGAGTTTACTATTTATGAGTTACTATTCACGAGTTACTATTCATGAGTTACTATTCACGAGTTACTATTCACGATAAAAATTAGTTTTTTTTTCTAACCAAATTATAGTTGAGTTATGAATATTACTCTTGAGATTAAAACTAGATGTTGATCATATTATTTTTATTATTATATATAACATTTTTATAACCCTAATGATGATATTTCTCTTTGACTTGAGTGTAAAGATGGGTAGATTTTTGGTATGATCATGACTATGGGTTCTCTTTGGCCTGTAGTGCAAAGTTGAATTGTTGACTGGTATGATCATGACCATTGAATTTATAAGTGAATATCTTTAGCTTAAGTGCAAAGGTGAATTGATCAACATGGTTATAATTATTGTTTATATAAATTCTGAAATGATTATATATTTCTTTGAGATATTAATATCTTTGGCCTGTAGTGCAAAGATGAAATATTGATGAATATCTTTGGCCTGTAGTGCAAAGATGAATTGTTGATGAATATCTTTGGCCTGTAGTGCAAAGATGAACTGTTGATGAATATCTTTGGCCCGTAGTGCAAAGATGACATGTTGTTGAATATCTTTGGCCAGTAGTGCAAAGATGAACAGATGTTGAGATAAACATGACCAACTGGTGATACAAATGAATATCTTTGGCCGTAGTGCAAAGATGAAGTTATTAGTATGATTATGAACAAGAAATGTGATTTGGTGTAACCATGATCTTTGATGTTTCAGGTAAAGATAGGTGATGAAAATTATCTTCGTCCTGGATGAGAAGAGGAATTTAGAACTACAGTTATGATTATGAGTTATTCATATGATTGTGGACCAGAATTGTTGATTGATGTTACAGGGATAAAACATTGTTGGTGGATTTTTAACATGGAGAAGATAATAGACTTTATAGTCTATTTGACTCTTCTAATGGATTGCTCGTTCCGCTGCAACTATGGTTAAAATTTTTATCATTTACCATATGTTCTAAATCTCTGATTTATTGTTGATGAAGGCTATTGATAATTGAATTATCTTTAGTCATGATATTCTTTACTGAGCTAGTTGTGCTCACCCTTTTGCTTCACAATTCCTTTCAGGTAATAAGAGTGTAGCTGGGTCGAGCGGGGGTAACAAGGGAATAGAACGGTGGTCATCATTTAGTAGTTATATTTGGTGAAGAAAATAGGGTGAGGCGAACCCAACGTTGGAAGGGTGTTTTGTCACTATCATACAAGATGTCTAATGACATACAACCTCGTGTCATCATAAGACAGGGTTGTGCTCATCCACTTGCTGAGTATATCTATGGGCACTACCTATATAATCTTGGTGTTTGTTTGAAGTATAATTCTCAATTAGAGACAGTGGAGATAATGATAAGTCAAGAGAAGACTCACCATTGGGAAGAATATGATAGTAATCTTCTCGTTTTTCTTTGGGGTCTATTGGGTCAACCAAGGATAATTCTGTGGCCATATGATATCTATCATAACCTAGACGCGTGGCCTCCCATGTACGAAGGTTTCCTTGAGCACTTCCCAAAGATTCTAATTTCTAAAACAGTTTTTGACTATACCTTTATGTAAGGTACCTTTGTGAAGTGCTGATACATGATGGTGTCCAATGTCACATTTGGTATATATTTGTATCCAAACTCACAGCATATGTGTTGTTGTATTTTGCACGACAATTGTTGTAATAAAGTTGTAGTTGTTTTCTGTACCATGTATTTGATGACTCAGAATGGGTTGGATGGAATGGACCTATTTTGGGTTCGTTACAACAATTATTCATCATTAATATTATAACTCACAATATTGACAACCAGATCATTCCCAGGAAAGAAGGGGATTTTCGATAAGAATTTCTCCTTATTGGCGCGCAATTAGATGACCTAACCCCTTTCCTCGACAGAACTTTCTAGACATTGTCAATAATACAAATAATAATATGAATAAATGTGTTGTCTCAATTCTTGACTTAATAATATAAAATATTATGCAGATGATACTGTGACAATAATTGAATCAATAATATGAGATACTATGCAACAATTACTATGGCAATATTTAAGTAAAATTGAGTGACTTCTCACGTAAGCATCAATAATAAAAAAAACTGTACAATACCGTGTGCTACTATGCAATTTCGCGTATTACTGTACTTTTACCATCGGGTATTTCAACAGTTAACGGTAAAACTTTTGTCGTTATTTTTATAAAAAGTTATTTCTGTCGTTTTCTAACTCCGATAGTTATTTCATTGTGGGGTCCACCAATGATGGTGTCATTGTACGGATATTCCTCGACGAAAAAAATATTCCCCAACCAAATGAATATTCCCCAACACAACAAATATTTTATATCAACTTGCGTACTTTGTAAAATTTTTACATATCACCCTTAACTTTAACCTTTTATCAATTTAACCATTTACTAAATACAATAACAATTATAAGAAAATTGAATACTTTTATTTCATAAAATTCGGGGTCTTATAACTGTACTTTTACCACCGGGTATTTCAACAGTTAACGGTAAAACTTTTGCCGTTATTTTTATAAAAAAATTATTTCTGTCATTTTCTAACTTCGACAGTAATTCCGTTGTGGGGTCTACCAATGATTGTGCCACCGTACGAATATTCCCTAATAAAACGAATATTCTCCGACCAATCGAATATTTTATAACAATTTGTTTACTTTGTAAAATTTGTAAATATTATCCACAACTATAATATTATATCAAATTCACACCTTATTATTCAAAAAAATTATTTTGAGAAAATTAATCTTTATTCATAAAAGTTGGGAGCTTACATGTGAGGTGAGGAAAAATATGTTGTTTCAAGACCAGATTATAGAACTAAACTAGGTATAACTAAGCTTGAAGAAGGAGTTGGAAGTTTGCTGTCCAAGATAAGTTAGTTGTGGATAGTTGTAAGTTAATCTTTAAAACTTTGTAATGGTTTCTCCGCCTATTGAAGGAGTTTTTATTAATGAGAGTAATAGGATCTCAAGTAATGGAGAGGAGCTTGAGACTGGACGGAGCAACATAACCGAGCTGTATGTTGTGAACTAGATAAAATATTTGTGCATTATGTGATTGAATTTTTAATATCTTGATTATTAATTTCTGACACTGCAAATTAATTTACTAAAAATTCAAAAAAGCCTATGATAATTTTTTTAGTAGTGATAATCTATTTAACCCCTTTTAGATTATTATTGGACTTTCATACCTTAAATTAGCAGATGATATCAATTAATTCCAATTTAATCCTAAAGAAACCAAATTAGTAAACTGAATAGCATACAAAAAGTTAAAGCAGATTATCAGAATAAATTTCATGCACGAAGGAATAAATAAAGTAAACTTAATTAAGCCATTAAGTATAAAAAAAGTTCAACATCCCTGAGAACTAAAAATAACTTAGCTTGACATGTCTTCAATCTTCCTCCAAAACTAGGGTTTACAATTGTATCAAGCTGTCACACCCCCAAAATAGGTATACACAACCCATTCTAAATCGTCAAATACATGGTATAGAATACAAATACAAACTTAATTATACAATTGTCGTGTAACATAAGCTGAGAGTTTTAACACAAATATTGTCTCGTAGACAATATCCAAACTCAAATGAAGTCCTCGTTACAATTATTATCACACTATTTCACATAATAGTGAGGACAATTATAGTAACCATCTAGACCGTCACTCCATTCTCCGACTAGTCCCATCTATATTCTCATTTCCTGAAGAGAACAATGAAAGCAAAGGGTGAGTTCAACTAGCCCAGTAAAGAATATTATGACTAAGATAATGCAGAATAAATTATCGTTAGCCTTCAACAATGTTAAACTGATAGAATACAATAGACAACAAGTTTAGCTGCAGCGGAACAAACAATCCATTAGAAGAGTCAAGTAGAGCATGATATCTATTATCTTTTATGATTTAAAAGTTTATCATTAATATTTTATCACTGTAACACAGCTCAATAAATAATCCACATAACTGAATTATCCATGCACTACGGGCCAATTATATTCATCAGTATCATATCCACATCGTCGAATTATCCATGCACTATGGGCCAAGGATATTCGTTAGTATCACATCCACATCATCGAATTATCTATGCACTACGGGCCAAGGATATTTGTTAGTATCAGTAATGGTCATGATCATGCCAAACAACTGTCCATCAATGCACTACGGGTCAATGAGGACTTTTACCACATCATTTGTAACATTACAGGTCATGATTATACTGATACATAATTTCTGGTCATAATCATACCAATCAACAGTCCATCTATGCACTACGGGCCAAAGATGACTTTTATCACAATATAAGCATGAGGATGATGACAATGATATAAGAATTCAATCTAGTGGGATCAAGGATAAATAATAAATATTTATAATTCAATTTATCCAAAGTTCAAGAATGTCCAAACTATTAACATGATAACTACTTTGTGGAGTAAAATTCAAGAATAATATTCATGTATCAAAAATAATTTGGACAGAAAAGAAATGAATTTTTGTCGTGAATAGTACCCCGAGTGAATAGTACCCGAGTAAATAGTACTCCGTGAATAGTACTTCATGAATAGTGTCGTACGTATTAATAGTACCGTACGTATGAATACTACTGTATCTATGAATAGTACCGTACGTATGAATAGTGCCGTATGTATGAATAGTACCTATGAATAGTACTCCGACATGAAAAGATTAAAATTTAACAAGAATGTTCAGAAAAATATTTCAGTGGAACGATTCTAGATGAAACGCAAATTTCAAGGATATTCTACTAATTTCAAGAAGTATAGAAGCAATACTTATCAAAATAAGTGTAAAATTAGGAATATGAAATGAAATAATATTACTTACATACTACAGAGTATGGAAGAAAATATTATTTCTTACGAATATTGAACAAAAATAATATTCCTTACAACTGTTGAACGAAAATAATATTCCTACGAATATTGAACGAAGATAATATTCCTTACGAATATTGAACGAAAATAATATTCCTTACGAATACTGAAGAAAAATAAAATTTCTTACGAATACTAAAAATAATATCGTAACCGAATATGAAATAAATAATACCCCTTACCTTAAATGGAGAGTATTTCTGACTGGTATGGCGTAAATATTCTTGAAGAAAACTTATACTGTTTTCTACACTCAAAGCTTCCTTAAACTCAAAAGAAATACGCTCAATATTATAGAAGAAGAATTCTCTGATTTTGGTGTGATTTTCATTTCTAAACTAAGCATCCTATTTATAAGAGAATGACATGATACTATTTAAATTAGAAAATCACAGGTGCACAATACTGATCACGGGCGTCGAATCCTTCGGCTGATTTTTTAAAAAATTTAATTTTACTATGCTGCAATATGCAATAAAATATTTTAATAAAACGAAAACTTTAAATAAAATATAATATATTCTATTTATAATCTAATAAAATAAAACTTATAATACATACATACATATATATATATATATATATATATATATATATATATATATATATATATATATATAAAAGAAAAATTGAGATAACATTCTCTCGACGATTTTGAAAAATGAGAAAATGGGGGTTCATATAATAAGTCAAATTTATAACAAATACTTCATAAAAAACCCTTCTATTTATTTCAATTCACTTGGCTTTACAAAACACATTTTTAATAATATTTATTCATCATTAATATTATATCTCATAATATTAACAACCAGATCATTCCTAGGAAAAAGGGAGCTTTCCGATAAGGACTTCTCCTTATTGGCGCGCAATTAGATGACCAAACCCCTTTTCTCGACAGAACTTTCTAGACATCATCAATAATGCAAATAATAATATGAATAACTTTGTCGTCTCAATTATTGATTTAATAATATAAAATATTATGAAAATAATTGAATCAATAATGTGAGATACTATGCAGCAATTACTGTGGTAATAATTGACTAAAACTGAGTGACTTCTCACGTAAGTATCAATAATCAAAGATACCGTACAATACCATGTGCTACTGTGCAACCACACGTATTACTATACTTTTATCATCGGGTATTTCAGCATTTAACGGTAAAACTTTTGCCGTTATTTTTATAAAAAGTTATTTATGTCGTTTTCTAATTTTGACAGTAATTCCGTTGTGGGGTCCACCAATGATTGTGCCATCTTACAAATATTACCTGACCAAACGAATATTTTATGACAACTTGCTTACTTTACAAAATTTGTAAATATTACCCACAACTATAACATCATATCAAATTCACACCTTATTATTCAAAATAACATTTAGAGAAAATTAATTCTTTATTCATAAAAAGTCGAGGTTTTACACAAGTCCCCCCCCCCCAAGTCTTTAATAACTTGTATTGATAGTCTACCTAGGAAAACCCTAAATTATGAGGAAAACAAATACTTTTTAAAACATCCTCTTTGCATTAGAATTGGAAAAATTACTAAAAACTATCAAAATCCCGTGCAAATTGGATTCTGAACAATGTTTTGGCTCAAAATTCGCGAACAGGGACAGAAACTAGCGTGCCGCGGCTTTGGACTAGAGAATCGCGGCTTTGGATTTAGCGTCGCGGCTTCCAAGCTAAAGAGCCACGACTATAAACATTTTGACTTTGTAGATGTTTTCGCAAGCTTCGATTTGACAGGTGGCACGTCCCGTACGTAACTCTTCCCTGATCAAGAGATATGACCTTTTTAAGCTTATTAGTCCGGACATGAATCTAACTCTAATAAGTATGTATTTGAAACAATGTTTGGAGACCAAAACGAATTCGGATTTTTGCAAACCATACCTTTCTGAAAAGCTTGAGATGTCTTCTACAAACTCAAGAAGACTATTTTCTCATTTTGAAACTCTAACACAGTCCAAAACTTAGTTGAATATCTAGAGGTTGAATATTCCCATTTTGTTCTTGTTAGCAATACTTTTTCTTTTCAGCTCCAATTCTTCCTAAAATCAATAAATCACTTAATAAGCTCATATACACATAAAATATGTAATAAAGTTAAACATAAAGAAATTAAAATAATAGAATATTATGCACTCATCAAGGCCTTTTCCAAATAAATTCATTAATCTAGACTTCAATTATATAACTATATATTTACACACACACACACACACATATATAGGTATAGACTTATACCTGAAGTATATATTTACAAATATTTTTTATTAATATATTAGGAAATGTAAAGTTGTGTGGATAACCCAATGGTAAATGCATTCCTCTCGCTTGATCATTTATTTAGGGGTTCGGATCTCATCCTCATATCTTTATATTGTTTGATTGTATTTTAATGCATCTTAACAGTCTATTTTTTAATACATCTTAGCAGCTCATATTTTTGTATTAAGAGGTCCTCTGAATAGTTTAGACTCATATTTATATTTTAACTATTCAGATAACCTCTTAATGCAAATATGTAAGTTTTTAAGAAGTATTAAGAGCTGAACTGTTAAGATGCATTAAGATGCAATCAAACAACACAGGCAATGAAAATACTTACATATGAGAAAAAACAAGTAAATTATAGTATGTTTTTTTAAAAGTTCTTAAATATCTAGAAATTAGAAGATAATATTACTACTCTTCTATCATTTTTCGAGTGCCCCTTTGTAGCAATTACGGTGCCCTCGATCATGTTTTATAGTCGTTGCGTTCTTTTTTACTTGTCTTTTTTTTAGAGTGAAATTTATTCTTTTTTATCGATCGTTTGTAGATTTTAAAAATAATTAATGACTTAGTTTCTTATATTATCCCTACATTAAATACTAAATAGTTTATCTTTTATCTTTTTTCAATAAATTTTGAAGAGTAATTATGAGATTATATACTCATTTTAATCAATTAATTAAACAAAATAATAATTATATTTTTTAATATTTTTTGTGTTTTCTCCTAAAAGGTGAAGTAGAAAGGAAGGGAGGGAATATGTTCTTTTGTCTATAAAATCGGATGATGTTTTGATATCACACTATGGGAAAGTAAAATCATTAATTCTTAATTAATGAGAATATATATATATATATATATATATATATATATATATATATATATATATATATATATATTTGTTCTCATGAAAATCTTTTAGAACTTAATTATCTAACACTAAATAAACTTTTATGATGTGAGAGCATCCTAGAAGTTCACGCTGGCAGGTGTAGGACTTAGGTAAGACATTAATTGAATTCTTCAATTGGATTTTGGCATCATATCCTAATAATAACTAAAGTAACGTTTTCAGAAGTATGAAAGAAAAAGAAAGTGAAAATATAAAGATAAAGAAAACAGAAAATTAAGGTGTGAACACCACCTATTAATTTGTCTTTTATTCTTTATTTTGTTGTCTCGACCTATGGAATAAATGCATTGTGGTTGTTTCATTTTTTTAAAAGAAATTGATATTTTTATATTTTTTGATATTTTTATATGAAAATCGTCTCTATAGATCTTATAGCGATAATTTTTACCGTCGCTATATATCTATAACGACAATTTTTATATAAAAATATCAAAAAATCATGTGAAAATATCAATTTTATTATAATAATGATTCCCACCTCCTCTAGGATACTGCTTTCCTTTTCCTTTTCCTCTTCTGAACCATTCCTTCCTCCTCAGTTTTGCCAATATAAGGCAATGATACTGAAGGAAAATAATAGAACTTCTCTCGATTGTTTTTCTCTCTTTTTCTCTTATTTATTCTCTCCAAATATATGCAATAATAAGAGTATCTTTCTACACTTTGCTAAAGTTTTATAACACGTTATCAGCACGAAACTCTAACTAACTGAGACGGTAAAATTAAATTCTTGCAATTTATTATTATACTACCGGTTTGGCTATGCCACCAATAATATAATTTTATTCTTACAATTGGCTTGGCTTTGCCGCCTATTATATTCTTTAACTGTCAAATTATGTTTATGTTTTATTGTCCATCTTTAAATTTTGTTATTTACAGTAGTACCATCTATTCTTATTGATCTTACAAGGCTTGGTGGGAACCTTTTAATCACTTATTAAATTGTGTGAATAACCTGTCTATGAGGAATACCGCATGCCTGGTGAATAATCATTTGTATTCATTTCTTATTAACTTGTGGGAATAACCTGACTATGCGAACAACCGCATGCTCGGTGAATATCCTTTCGTATTAATTCTTTATTAGCATTTTGTAGAAATAATCTGTCTATGCGAACTATCGCATGCCGGGTGAAGATTCATTTGCATTTTTGTATATATATTTTTTTGTTGAACTATAATACTTGTATATACATTAACGATTGCATATTCTTTTTACTAAAATAATATGCTAATAACATAAATATAAGAATATTTATATTATTTATATTTGCATTTTATCACCACTTGAGGTCGTGACTTAGTTTATTTTTTCTATATCATAAATGCAATTATTTATTGTTTTAATAAAAAAATAAAATTGTGTTTTAACCCAGAATAGATGGCAAACTTGGCAAAAAATAAATTTTTTTATTTTGAAAATCTCTGGAGACAACTATTTGGCTTGAGCATTTGATGTAGAATTACACCTTAGTGTAAATGAGTTAGAAAACACCATTGAATCAGGAAATACAGCAACTTCGACACAAAATACAAAAGCCATAATTTTTCTTTGTCACCATATTGATAAAGAATTAAAGACTGAGTATTTAACAGTCAAAGATCCTTTGTCTTTATGGACACAACTGAAGGAAAGATTTGACCACTAAAAATTGGTTGTTCTCCCTAATGCCAAATTTGAGTGGCTTAATTTAAGGCTACAAGCTTACAAATCAATTACGGAATATAGTTCCAATGTTTATAGAATAACCTCTACTTTGGCTTTATGTGGAGATCCAGTTTTTGAAACCCAAATGTTAGAAAAAAATGCTCTCAACTTTTCATCACACCAACATGATTCTGTCACAACAATATAGACAGAGTAAGTTCACAAAATTCAGTAACTTATTGTCTATCCTCTTTGTTGCAGAAAAGAATAATGAATTGTTATTGAAAAACCATCAAGTACGGCCAACGGGTGCTACCCCATTGCTAGATATTAACAGCACGTCATTCCAGCAGAATAAACGTGATAATAGATAACCATATAATAAGAAGCCTTGGGGACGAAAGAATAAACGAGGCCATCATAACAACAAATTCTAGAACCGCGACAATTCAGGCCACCAAAAGTGGTAAGTGTCTGGGTCGGGTAAAAATAAAGAAAATGTAACACAGATAAAGAACAAATCAGATGTTTGTTTTAGGTGTAGGATGAAAGGGCATTGGTCGTGTACCTGTCGTACGCCGAGACATCTGGTTAATGTATTCCAGCAATCCCAAAAGAACAAAGTAATAGAGGTAGAAACAAACTTTGTTAATCATCAATTGGATATTGTTGATGTTCCAC
The DNA here is from genome assembly GCA_016801055.1 of Panax notoginseng. Lineage (NCBI taxonomy): Eukaryota > Viridiplantae > Streptophyta > Magnoliopsida > Apiales > Araliaceae > Panax > Panax notoginseng. Next base: position 216,789,415 of record CM029014.1, on the reverse strand, counting down.
CAATGACCAACAATGAGGAAAAGGTTGTTGATATTACTGAACCTTCTGAGAGTATCTTTTGGGATATCGTTTAAATTTTGTTTTAATTAAACATCTTGCATGTATAATATTATTAGTTTTTATTCTATACGTGGTATGTGTTTCTCATGAATAAAATTATAAATGAAATGTAACTTTTCTTATTTATGTTTTTATATGTTTCAGACCATCTTTAATGAATATCTTCTCATCCCTTCTACTATTTCTGAAAAAAAGAATATCCTAGAAAAACTTCATTCAATTTCTTCTGGATTATATACTCTGAAAATTAGAGCAATTGAGTCTCATAATGTTATGATTCCAAAAATCATAGATCCCAAATCCTTTATGCTTTGGCATGAAAGACTAGGTCATCCAGGCACTTCTATGATGCGTCATATTATTGAAAATTCTACTGGTCATATATCCTCTCAAAAATAAGAAGGTTTTTTCTAGTAGTGAATTTCCTTGCGCTGCGTGTGCTCGAGGAAAATTAATTGTTCTACCATCACCAGTAAAGTTTATAAAGAAGCCCCAAAATTCCTAGAGAAAATTCAAGGAGACATTTGTGGACCTATTTCACCCATTGTCTGGTCCATTTCGATATTTCATGGTTTTAATAGATGCTTCAACTAGATGATCTCATGTTTGTCTTCTCTCTTCTCAAAATTTTGCCTTTTCAAAACTTTTTGCTCAAATAATCAAGTTACGGGCTCAGTTCTCGGATCATCCAATCAACTCAATTCGACTTGATAACGTAGCTGAATTTTCATCAATGACTTTTAATAATTTTTGTATGACTATTGGAATCTCCATTGAGCATTCTGTTCCTCATATACATACACAAAATGGTTTAGCTGGATCTTTAATAAAAAGACTTCAACTAATTGCACGACCATTAATGTTAAGGGCTAACTTACCTACCTCAGTTTGGGGTCATGTAATTCTACACGCTGCAGCCATCATTCGAGTAAGACCAACAACTCTTCATAAATTTTCTCCTCTACAGTTAGTTTTTGGACAGATACCAAACATATCACACTTTCGAGTTTTTAGAAGTGCAGTATATGTTCCAATTGTACCTCCACAAAGAACTAAATTGGGAACCCAACGAAGAATAGGTATTTATGTTGATTTTGATTCTCCTTCTATTATCAGATATCTTGAGCCTTTAATTTGAGATGTTTTTACTGCACGTTATGTAGATTGTCATTTTAATGAATTTGTATTTTCACCATTAGGAGGAGGGAAAGTTTTAAATAAAAAACCCTCTGAAATATCATGGAATGCATCAGAATTAAATTCACTTGATCCTCGTAGAGGACAATGTAAAATTGAAGTTCAAAGAATTATTTATTTACAAAATATTGCAAATCAAATGCCAGATGCATTTAATGATGCTAGAAAAATGATAAAGCCGCATACACCTGCAGTGAATACTCCAGCAATGATAGAAATACCTATTGAAAAATCAATTCCTGGAGAATTAACAAATAAGGTAATAGAAGAATCTAAACCACGCTAAAAGCGTGGAAGACCGGTTGGTGCAAAAGACACTGTACCACGAAAATCAAAAGCAAATAAAGGAATTCTAGAAGGAATACCCGCTCCAGAAGTAGCACTTATTCCGAGAGTGGGAATAACCCCAGAAGAGGTATAAAATCTCAGTGAAGGGATAAGAGATGAACACCAAGAGATCTCAATAAATTGTGTACATGATGAAAAAATATGGGATCGAAGCAAAGTCATGATTGATGATATATTTGCTTTCTCTATAGCATTAGATATTACTTTGATTCCTGACACGGATCCTGAACCACAAAACGTGGAAGAATGTCGAAAAAGAAAAGATTGACCAAAATGAAAAGATGTTATTCAAACTGAGTTACAATCTCTATTGAAAAGAGAAGTATTTGGACCAGTAGTCCAAACACCGATGGGTGTAATCCCGGTTGGAAACAAATGTGTATTTGTACGAAAGCGAAATGAGAAAAATAAAATTATGAGGCTCAAGGGTTTTCACAAAAAACCTGGTATTGATTATCAGGATACATACTCTCTAGTAATGGATGGAGTCACTTTTCGGTATGAAAACCATGGAAGGTTTAAAAACACGTCTGATAGATGTTGTAACAACATACCTATATGACTCACTTAACAGTGAGATTTACATGAGAATCCCTGAAGGATTGAAAATGGCTGAATCACAAATGCCCCGTCACATATATTCAATCAAGTTACAAATCTCATTGTATAGGTTGAAACAGTCTAGTCGTATGTGGTATAATCGACTTAGTGATTATTTAATGAAAGATGGATATATAAATAATCAAGTACGTCCATGTGTTTTTATTAAGAAATCACAAAGTGGATTTACCATCATTGTTGTATATGTGGATGATTTGAATCTTGTATGTACTCTTGAAGAACTCACAAGAACTGCTACTTATTTAAAAGATGAATTTGAAATGAAAGATCTTGGAAAGATAAAATTCTGTTTGGGAATACAAGTGGAGCATTTAGCATCTGGAATTTTTGTTCATCAATCCACATATACTGAAAAAATTCTCAGTCGTTTTCATATGGATAAAGCTCATCCTTTGACTACCCCGATGTAAGACCCCAACTTATTAATGAATAAAATCAAATTTTCTCTAAATATTATTGTGAATAATAAGGGGCTAATTTGATATAATACTTTGGTTATGGGTGAAATGTGCAAATTTTGCAAAATAAGCAAGTGGTTATAAAATATTCATTTTGTCGGGGAATATTCGTTTGGTCGTGGAATATTTTTGCTGTCGGGAAATATTCGTACGACGGCGCAGCCTTGTGTGGGCCCCATAACGGAAAGCGATTGGATGAAGAAAACGACAAGTATAAATAACGGCGTAGTTGTTACCGTTAATACTGTTAGAATACCCGGTGGTTAAAATACAGTAGCACGCGGTATTGCACCAATTATTGATTCTTACGTAAGAAGGCACTACTCAATAATTGTTACAGTAGTTATTGTTCAATATTTTATTTTATTGATTCAATAATTGTTGCATTGATATTTTATATTATTGTTGTTTCAATAATTGTTGCTGCACAGTATTTTCCATTATCAGATCAATAATTCATATTATTTGAATAATATTATTAGATAACATTATTGGCAATGTCTAGAAAGTTCTGTCTAAGGAGAGGTTTGGTCATCTAATTGCGCGCCAGTAAGGAGAAATCCTTATTGGAAAGCCCCCTCTTTCCTGGGAACGGCCTGGTTGTCATAAATGTGATTCTGTAATATTATTTGTGAATAATTAATTATTGATTCATATGATAAGGAAATATTTATTTTATGTGGATATAAATGAGGGATATATTTTTGTGGTTAAAAATGAAGGAGTTAATGTTGAGTTGTTTTATCAGTATTTTTATCGGAATGGAGGTATTAAAAATCAAATCAGGGTTTTTGAGAAATATTGCGGGTGTTATAATTTTTAATCCGACCGTTGGATCGTGGTAATTTTTGGATATGTTATACATATATAAGTTGAGTATATGTCCACAAATTTTGAACCGTTAAAAATGAACGTATGATTTATTACGAATTTTACAAGATGACTGGTTCAGAAATTGTTGAATTTTCGGAGTTTATCATTTTGGTGAAAAATTCTAGAATTGGTGGGCCCCACTTGTGGTTGGTGAAGAAATGTGCTGAATTATATTTCAAATGTGGTGGGTGGGAATAGTAGCAGGTAAAGCCATCAGGTTGCAGGTCAAACCTACCAAAATTTTCCTATAAATAGAGGGCTAAGTTAGAATTGAAAATCATACCAGAAACAAGTTTTCTCTCTTTCTCTCTCTAGATTATTGAGTGTATTTTGTGAGTATTTAGATACTTTGAGAGTTTCTATTCATCAGAGCAAGTTTCTTTCAGCCTCATGCCGGTATTCCGACCAGAAGTACTGATATTTTGAGGTAAGGGTATTATTTATTTCACATTCTGAAGAGATATTATTTTTCGTATTCGTATGAATATTATTTCTGTTCAATATTCATAAGAAATGTTATTTCGTTCAATATTCGCGAGAAATATTATATTCGTTTAATATTCGTAATGAATATTATTTTCGTTTAATATTCGTAAGGGATATTATTTTCTTCTTAATGATATTATTTTCTTCAATATCATTATGCTGAAATATTGATATGAGTTTTTATCAAATTTGGAACTTTTGTGTCGGGGGTTACTATTCACGTATACGGCACTATTCACGTATACGGTACTATTCACGAATACGGCACTATTCACCGAAAAATAAAATTTTCCCTTTTTGTCCAAGATGTCTATTATGGTTACTATCTTTGATTGTATTCATGTTTTGATCTTTATTTTTGAATTCTGCTTCACAATTGATTATTATGAAGTATTATTGATCTTGGATAAACTGTTATACGAATCCCTACTATTTGTCCTTCTGTCTCACTGGATTCGTTCTCTTTAAGATATTTTTCATCATCCTCAGTCCTAAATGATGATATTACTGAATATCTTTGGCCTGTAGTGCAAAGATGTATGATTACTTGATGAATATCTTTGGCCTGTAGTGCAAAGATGTATGATTACTTGATGAATATCTTTGGCCTGTAGTGCAAAGATGAACAGGTGTTGAGATGAACATGACCGACAGGTGATACAAATGAATATCTTTGGCCTGTAGTGCAAAGATGAATATTTGGTTAAAGATGATTATTAATTGATGTTACAGGGATAAAATATTGATGATGGACTTTTAAATCTTAGAAGATAGTAGAATTCTTTCTCTACTTGACTCTTCTAATGGTTTGCTGTTTTCGCTGCAGTTGTTGATCTAAAACTTGTTGTCGATTATATTTTATCAGATTTTTCCCTGTTGAAGACTAACGATAATTTGTTGTATATTATCTTAGTCATAATATTCTTTACTGGGCTAGTTGAGCTCACCCTTTTCCTTTTTGTTCCATTTTTCTTCTCAGGAGGTGAGAACATAGCAGGATCTAGTCGGGGTATGGAGTGATGGTTCTAGAAAGATGTTTTAGCAGTCCTCACTATTTCTGTAAAATAGTGTTTGAATAATTGTAATGAGGATTTATTTGAGTGTGGATATTGTCTAGAAGACAATATTTGTATTTAAACTCACAGTATGTGTTGTCGTATTTTGCACGACAATTGTATTATTGAAGTTGTAGTTTGCTTTCTGTACCATGTATTTGGCGACTCAGAATGGGTGTTGTATACCTATTTTGGGGGCGTCACAGTTGGTATCAGAGCTTAGGGATATGATCCCTGGCTGAGATGTGAGACAAGAACTAGGAGGGGAGAGACGGGGAATTCCTTCGCTAGTATGACCTGACTAAGTTTATTTGGTGTTTATTTGGTCGGTCAGAGTATAGGGATAATATATGACATGACTATTAACCCTTGTTTTATGGCAGTATTTAAGAATGGCAGCTGAGAACGTTAATAATGGAGTAAATCAGACCGTGGAGACACCTTTGATCACCACCCAGGGGAACGTGCAACAGGAAGGCAATATTCCTCCTGTAAACAACGTTACCGAGCAAACGATGAATGATGGAATGTTTAGGAGCTTTTTGCAGTTCATGCAAAATCAGACGAGGGAGACTCGTGTGCAGAATACGGGTGGAAATGATAACGCGCGGTTTGTCACAGCTAAGCAGTTCAAAGAATTGGGACCACCAGAATTTAAGGGAAAGCCGGATCCGATCATGGCGGAAACGTGGGTCAAGCAAATTACCAAGATATTCGATGTCTTGGGATGCACGGAGGAACAGAAGGTTCCATTCGCCACCTTTATGTTCCGCGGTGAGGCAGACTACTGGTGGGAGTCTGTGAAGCGTACCCAGCCTGACGCACTCAACATGTCCTGGGAAACATTTCAAAAACTGTTCAATGACAAGTACTTTCCTGAAAGTATTCGTCATATGAAGGAGGTAGAGTTTATCAGACTGGAACAAAACAACATGACGGTGTCCCAGTACGAGGCGAAGTTTGCAGAGTTATCCAGGTTTGCACCTCATTTGGTCGAAAATGAGGAACGAATGACAAGGATGTTTCTGAGAGGTCTAAAACCCGAGATTCGACAATATCTTATCTCTCATAAATTTTCTTTATATTCAGATGTTGTAAACAGGGCTCAATTATTAGAGCGAGATAATGAGTATGTGCAACCGAGGGACCACAACCAGGGTCATACCGGTGGCGGCAGTCATCGAAGCAATGAAAACCAGCAGGGAGGAAAACATTCGGACAAAAGCGGTAACCACTCTGGTGGTAATCGTGGTCGTGATAATAGAAGGAGCGAGTCGGGAGGAGATTTCAAGAAGAGAAGGTACAACAATGATAATGTGAAGACGTCAGCACAAACATCAACTGTTTCTAGGGGAGGAGAACGACCACCGGTCGTATGTTACAAATGTGGGAAAGAGGGACATATCAGCCCAAACTGCCCACAACAATCCAAGGTATGTTATAACTGTGGAAAGGAGGGTCATATAGCTCGAGAGTGTTCTGTAGCAAAACCAAGTTCAGCGGGGATGGTGACTCCAAAAGCTGTCCCGGATAAGTCGAAATCAGCGGTTCCTGGAAGGGCGTTTGTCGTTACTGGCCAAAACGCGAGAAACCCGAACGAGGTGATCACGGGTAAGCTAATCTTGAATTCTTGCGAAGTTTATACTTTACTAGATACCGGTTCTACCCATTCTTTTATCTCTCCTGCTTGTGCTCAACGTTTAAACTTGACTCCGGAGAAATTGGACTTTAACTTATCTGTTGAAACTCCGTTGGGTGAAACCTTCGTTACATCTACAGTTTATAAATCTTGCATGATCCAAGTTGGCACTATCACATTACCTGTTGATCTTATCTCTTTAAAGATACTTGCTTTTGATGTGATTTTAGGAATTGATTGGTTAACCACTCATCATGCTAAAATTGATTGTTTTCGTAAGGTTGTTAGTTTTCATATTCCTAACCAACCTGTCATACGAATTCAAACTACTAAACCACTAAAATCAGTCACTGTCATATCAAGCCACAAAGCTATTCGTTTATTGAAAAACGGATGTCAAGCTTTCTTAGCCCATGTTATGGATTTGAACAAAGACAAGTCAGATTTGAATAATATTTCTATTGTTAGAGAATTTCCCGATGTATTTCCTGAAGAACTTCCTGGTCTACCCCCAGAACGTGAAGTTGAATTCTTTATTGACCTTGAACCCGGTACAAAGCCCATTTCTAAAACTCCATATCGAATGGCTCCTATTGAACTTCAGGAGTTAAAAGTCCAACTACAGGAGTTGTTGGACATCGGTTTTATTCGTCCTAGTACGTCTCCTTGGGGTGCTCCTGTTTTATTCGTAAAGAAGAAAGACGGGAGTATGCGACTTTGTATCGACTATCGAGAATTGAATCATGTCACTATCAAGAATAGGTATCCGCTACCTCGCATTGATGACCTGTTTGACCAGTTGCAAGGAACACAATTCTTTTCAAAGATCGACTTCGTTCTGGATATCATCAGCTGAAGATTAAAACTGAGGATATTCCAAAGACTGCCTTCAGAACTCGGTACGGGCATTATGAATTCTTAGTAATGTCTTTTGGATTGACTAATGCTCCTGCTGCCTTCATGGATATGATGAACCGTGTATTCAAAGAATATTTGGATCAGTTCGTTGTTGTCTTTATTGATGACATCCTCATCTATTCCAAAAGCCGTGAAGATCATGAGCGCCATTTGAAGCTGGTACTGCAAAGGCTTCGTGAAAATAAGCTATATGCCAAATTGAAGAAATGCGAGTTCTGGCTTGAGGAAGTAGCATTCCTTGGGCACGTGGTGTCAAAACATGGAGTATCTGTCGACCCGGCGAAGATTGAAGCCATACAAAGTTGGGAGCAACCGAAGTCGGTAACCGAAGTACGTAGCTTTCTAGGCTTAGCTGGTTATTATCGGAGATTTGTGGAAGGATTTTCTCGAATCGCTACTCCGTTAACTCAGCTGACTCGGAAAGATACAAAATTTGTATGGAGTGAGGAATGCGAGAAGAGTTTCCAAGAACTCAAGAGGAGACTCATTTCGGCACCTGTTCTGACAATACCATCTGGTTCGGATGGATTTGTTATCTACAGCGATGCTTCAGGCAAAGGGTTAGGATGTGTTCTCATGCAACATGGGAAAGTCATAGCCTATGCCTCACGACAACTCAAAGAATATGAGAGGAATTATCCTACTCATGATTTGGAGTTGGCAGCAGTCGTTTTTGCGTTGAAGATCTGGAGACACTACCTGTATGGGGAGAAAGTGGAGATCTATACAGATCATAAAAGCCTCAAATATTTCTTCACCCAAAAGGAACTCAACATGCGGCAGCGACGTTGGCTCGAGCTGTTGAAAGATTACGATCATACCATCCAATATCATCCTGGAAAAGCAAACGTAGTAGCTGACGCATTGAGTAGAAGATCATATGCGGGTACGAGTGCAATATTGTTAACACAAAGGCCCATTTTGTATGACTTGCAAAGGATGGAGATAGAGATGAAGGCTCCAAGTACCCACATGATGATATCAAATATACGAGTAGAACCGACTTTAATCGATAAAGTTAAAGCTGCTCAAGCTACGGATATAGAGCTGATGCGTATGAAGAAGAAAGTGCAAGAAGGTGCTATTCCAGAAGCAAGAATCGATGAAGAAGGAATACTTCGAGTCAACTCCAGACTTTGTGTTCCTAACGATTTTGACTTGAAGCATAGAATAATGATGGAGGCACACAACACACCGTTTGCAATCCATCCTGGGAGTACCAAAATGTATCACGATCTTCGACATACATTTTGGTGGAGCAATATGAAAAGAGAGATCGCGGAGTTTATCTCGAGGTGTTTAACTTGTCAACGTGTAAAGGCGGAGCATCAAGTGCCAAAGGGTCCATTGCAACCACTTGAGATCCCAAAATGGAAGTGGGAACACATTACTATGGATTTTGTTACGGGTCTTCCCAAGGTTTCTCAAGGCATAGATGCGATTTGGGTTATTGTTGATAGATTAACCAAATCCGCTCATTTCTTGCCGATACGTGAGACTTATTCCCTTGAACGTCTTGCTAGTATGTACGTGAACGAGATTGTGAGATTGCATGGCATGCCAGTATCCATAGTTTCGGATCGTGACCCAAGATTCACTTCACGATTTTGGGTTAGCTTGCAGAAAGCTATGGGCACGGATTTACGATTCAGTTCGGCATACCATCCTCAAACGGACGGACAATCAGAGAGGACTATTCAAACTCTTGAAGATCTATTAAGACTTTGTGTCCTAGATCTCAAAGGGAGTTGGGATAAGTACCTACCATTGGTGGAATTCTCCTACAACAACAGTTATCAGGCGAGCATAGGTGTGGCTCCATTCGAGGCGTTGTATGGAAGAAAATGTCGTTCTCCAGTATGCTGGGACGAGGTGGGTGAAGCAACATTGTTGGGACCAGAGTTGGTACGCATTACTACAGAGAAGATCCAAACGATTCGACAACGTATACAAACGGCACAGGATCGACAAAAGAGTTATGCGGATCTTCATCGGAAGGACGTGGAATTTAATATTGGGGATCATGTATTATTACGTGTTGCACCATGGAAGGGAGTTACAAGATTTGGGAAGAGAGGAAAGCTCAATCCAAGATTTGTTGGTCCATTTGAGATTCTTGAGCGAATAGGAAATGTGGCATATAGACTCGCATTACCTCCAAGCATGTCTCGTGTTCATAATGTTTTTCACATATCTATGCTTCGTAAATATGTTAAAGACCCGAACCACATTATTGAGTTAGAACCAGACGAGATAGCTGAAGATTTAACGTACGAGGAGGTACCTGTTAAGATCTTGGATAGGAAAGAGCATGTCCTACGCACGAAGGTTATACCACAAGTTAAGGTTTTGTGGAGAAACCATGCTATTGAAGAAATGACCTGGGAGTTGGAATCAGAAATGAAAGCGAGGTATCCTCACCTTTTTGAAACATCAGGTACGTACGTCAATTTCGAGGACGAAATTTCATAAGGAGGGGAGGTTGTAAGACCCCAACTTATTAATGAATAAAATCAAATTTTCTCTAAATATTATTGTGAATAATAAGGGGTTAATTTGATATAATACTTTGGTTATGGGTGAAATGTGCAAATTTTGCAAAATAAGCAAGTGGTTATAAAATATTTATTTTGTCGGGGAATATTCGTTTGGTCGTGGAATATTCTTGCTGTCGGGGAATATTCGTACGACGGCGCAGCCTTGTGTGGGCCCCATAACGGAAAGCGATTGGATGAAGAAAACGACAAGTATAAATAACGGCGTAGTTGTTACCGTTAATACTGTTGGAATACCCGGTGGTTAAAATACAGTAGCACGCGGTATTGCACCAATTATTGATTCTTACGTAAGAAGGCACTACTCAATAATTGTTACAGTAGTTATTGTTCAATATTTTATTTTATTGATTCAATAATTGTTGCATTGATATTTTATATTATTGTTGTTTCAATAATTGTTGCTGCACAGTATTTTCCATTATCAGATCAATAATTCATATTATTTGAATAATATTATTAGATAACATTATTGGCAATGTCTAGAAAGTTCTGTCTAAGGAGAGGTTTGGTCATCTAATTGCGCGCCAGTAAGGAGAAATCCTTATTGGAAAGCCCCCTCTTTCCTGGGAACGGCCTGGTTGTCATAAATGTGATTCTGTAATATTATTTGTGAATAATTAATTATTGATTCATATGATAAGGAAATATTTATTTTATGTGGATATAAATGAGGGATATATTTTTGTGGTTAAAAATGAAGGAGTTAATGTTGAGTTGTTTTATCAGTATTTTTATCGGAATAGAGGTATTAAAAATCAAATCAGGGTTTTTGAGAAATATTGCGGGTGTTATAATTTTTAATCCGACCGTTGGATCGTGGTAATTTTTGGATATGTTATACATATATAAGTTGAGTATATGTCCACAAATTTTGAACCGTTAAAAATGAACGTATGATTTATTACGAATTTTACAAGATGACTGATTCAGAAATTGTTGAATTTTCGGAGTTTATCATTTTGGTGAAAAATTCTAGAATTGGTGGGCCCCACTTGTGGTTGGTGAAGAAATGTGCTGAATTATATTTCAAATGTGGTGGGTGGAAATAGTAGCAGGTAAAACCATCAGGTTGCAGGTCAAACCTACCAAAATTTTCCTATAAATAGAGGGCTAAGTTAGAATTGAAAATCACACCAGAAACAAGTTTTCTCTCTTTCTCTCTCTAGATTATTGAGTGTATTTTGTGAGTATTTAGATACTTTGAGAGTTTCTACTCATCAGAGCAAGTTTCTTTCAGCCTCATACCGGTATTCCGACCAGAAGTACTGATATTTTGAGGTAAGGGGTATTATTTATTTCACATTCTGAAGAGATATTATTTTTCGTATTCGTATGAATATTATTTCTGTTCAATATTCATAAGAAATGTTATTTCGTTCAATATTCGCGATAAATATTATATTCGTTTAATATTCGTAATGAATATTATTTTCGTTTAATATTCGTAAGGGATATTATTTTCTTCTTAATGATATTATTTTCTTCAATATCATTATGCTGAAATATTGATATGAGTTTTTATCAAATTTGGAACTTTTGTGTCGGGGGTTACTATTCACGTATACGGCACTATTCACGTATACGGTACTATTCACGAATACGGCACTATTCACCGAAAAATAAAATCTTCCCTTTTTGTCCAAGATGTCTATTATGGTTACTATCTTTGATTGTATCCATGTTTTGATCTTTATTTTTGAATTCTGCTTCACAATTGATTATTATGAAGTATTATTGATCTTGGATAAACTGTTATACGAATCCCTACTATTTGTCCTTCTGTCTCACTGGATTCGTTCTCTTTAAGATATTTTTCATCATCCTCAGTCCTAAATGATGATATTACTGAATATCTTTGGCCTGTAGTGCAAAGATGTATGATTACTTGATGAATATCTTTGGCCTGTAGTGCAAAGATGAACAGGTGTTGAGATGAACATGACCGACAGGTGATACAAATGAATATCTTTGGCCTGTAGTGCAAAGATGAATATTTGGTTAAAGATGATTATTAATTGATGTTACAGGGATAAAATATTGATGATGGACTTTTAAATCTTAGAAGATAGTAGAATTCTTTCTATACTTGACTCTTCTAATGGTTTGCTGTTTTCGCTGCAGTTGTTGATCTAAAACTTGTTGTCGATTATATTTTATCAGATTTTTCCCTGTTGAAGACTAACGATAATTTGTTGTATATTATCTTAGTCATAATATTCTTTACTGGGCTAGTTGAGCTCACCCTTTTCCTTTTTGTTCCATTTTTCTTCTCAGGAGGTGAGAACATAGCAGGATCTAGTCGGGGTATGGAGTGATGGTTCTAGAAAGATGTTTTAGCAATCCTCACTATTTCTGTAAAATAGTGTTTGAATAATTGTAATGAGGATTTATTTGAGTGTGGATATTGTCTAGAAGACAATATTTGTATTTAAACTCACAGTATGTGTTGTCGTATTTTGCACGACAATTGTATTATTGAAGTTGTAGTTTGCTTTCTGTACCATGTATTTGGCGACTCAGAATGGGTGTTGTATACCTATTTTGGGGGCGTCACACCCGATGGTTGTTCGATCTTTAGAAGTTGATAAAGATCCATTTCGGCAAAGTGGGGAAGAAGTTCTTGGACCTGAAGTTCCATACCTAAGTGCAATAGGTGTTCTTATGTATCTTGCAAACTGTACACGACCTGATATTACTTTTGCTGTCAACTTATTAGCAAGATACAGTTCTTCCCCGACTAAGAGACATTGGGATGGGATCAAACACATTTTCAGATACCTCCGTGGAAGTATAAACCTTGGGTTATTTTATCCAAGAGATTCAACGTCGCGATTGGTTGGATATGTCGATGCAGGATATTTATTAGATCCACATAATGGAAGATCATAAACAGGTTATGTATTTACATATTGTGACAGGACTATATCCTAAAAATCCACAAAGTAAACCATGACAGCTACATCTTCAAATCACTCAGAGATTCTCGCTATACATGAAGCAAGCAGAGAGTGTGTTTGGTTGAGATCAATTATTCAACATATTCAAAAATCATGCGGATTACCATCAATCAAAGACATTCCTACAATTTTGTATGAGGATAACGCTGCATGCATTGCTTAACTTAGAGGAAGGTACATCAAGGGAGATAGAATAAAACACATTTCACCTAAATTCTTCTTCACACATGAGCTACAAAAGAATGGTGATATAGATGTGCATCAAATTCGATCATGTGATAATCTAGCCGACTTATTCACAAAGTCACTACCAAATGCAACGTTTGCAAAACTTCGAAAAAAGATCGGAATGTGTCGACTGAAAGACTTATGACAACATTTCATCAAGGAATAACTAATTCCTTTTGAGGGGAAGACTGTAATCTTTTTTTTTTAGTCACGGTTTTTATCCCAATGGGTTGTTCCTGACAAGGTTTTAACGAGGCAGTCAATTAAGATATTTATGTAAAAGATATGTACTCTTTTTCCCTTCGTTAATTTTTTCCCACTGGATTTTCTTAACAAGGTTTTTAATGGGACATAATCTTCTATCGTAGAAAATCAGGGGAAGTGTTATAATAATGATTCCCTCCTCCTCTAGGATACTGCTTTCCTTTTCCTTTTCTTTTTCCTCTTCTGAACCATTCCTTCCTCCTCACTTTGCTTATATAAGGCAATGATATTGAAGGAAAATAATAGAACTTCTCTCGATTGTTTTTCTCTCTTTATCTCTTATTTATTCTCTCCAAATATATGCAATAATAAGAGTATCTTTCTACACTTTGCTAAAGTTTTATAACAAATTTCCTTTTTTTAACTAGCATTTTGAATGAAAAATTGAGTGAGAGCAACAAGGATGAAACTGTAATTGTAAAGGAACTTTCTTTCAACCCTAAACTTTCATCACAGTTGGACACAGGGACGAAATCAAATTTTTTTTAAGGGGAGCCGAAACATAATACTGTAAAATCATGAATAATCTACTGAGATCTAGGAGCAGGGGGCCGTTCCTGAGCATGAGCGGGAGGGTCGATCATCATGGGCCCCCGATCAGAGAGGTCCTAATTTATATATATATATATATATATATATATATATATATATATATATATATATATATATATATATATAGGATTTTGAACATTTGATTGAAAATATTGCTTCTTGGAATACTAAAATAAGCATCTTTCAATGAATGAATTCCCATATATTTTGTTGTAGTCGAACTTCTCATATACTTGATGTAGTCCAAGTTCTCATATATTTTGTTGCAGTTGAACTATTATGTTTTAAGGTCCGAAAATGTAATTTTTTGGATATAGCTTGTACTTTTTATTTATCTATTTTTATCTTTATTTTTTTTTTGGATGAAGATAATGTTTCGAAAATAGTCTCGTTTTCATCTTTCGCCTTGGGCCACCAAAATCTCAGGAACGGCACTGTGTCTAGGAGTATTGTCTCTGATTTATTGATTAAAATAGGATTTTTTTTTTGTTGTACGTATGCACCATTTGTAGTATACAAAGTAGAGCGAAGAGAAATGACAAAATTTGATATTGGTATAATGATAACTTTTAAAATGAGGAGCCAAAAATTTATGATGTACCTTATCTTACAGCAATAAAATTGACTCTTATATTTGAAATAGAAGTACATTCTTATTATTTTTTTAAAAAGTGTCAAAATATATTTCTATTTATTTATAAATTTGGGAGGCCTAAACTAAAAATATCAAAATTTCATAGGCTTAAAAAAAATTAGAAATCTGATGGTAGCTAGCCCGAGCCCTCCCGGGTCTTATGCTCCCTTCGTCCCTAGTTGGATACCCTGGTATTTTCAGAATTTTTATTTTAAACCCCATGTGAATTTTGTTCTAGAAACCTCAAAGATAGCAGGTGCATCTCACTTGACATTATGTGGGTCCACTGTTGAAAAAGCTGTAAAAATTGACGGAATGGTGTCTAGTATTTATTCTCTTCTCGTAATGACATAGAAGACTACAAGACCGAGTCTCTCTTGCTGACGCTCTCACTCTTATTTTCTCGCTTAAAAATGAAGAGGTTAGACACTGAAAGGCTCTCTTAGAGAATCTTCATCCTCTTCCATTGATAACCTAAAAAATTCTACGAAATTATTTCTTCTAGGGTTCCGTTACAGTTGATGGAAGATAAGTTGCCGGAGAAGATCAGCTCAAGGACTGTGTCCGGCGTCAGACCTTACGTCCGATCAAAAATGCCTCGACTTAAGTGGACTCGTGATCTTCACCAATCCTTCGTGCATGCAATTGAGTACCTTGGTGGAGAAGAGAGTAAGTTCTTTTATTTTAAATTTCTCTCCATATATATATATATATATATATATATATATATATATATATATATATATATATATATATATATATTCTCGACAAGTCCATAAATCATATATAAGAATATATATTTAACAAGATTTCATTTTGTTGATTAATTTTCTTTATAGGTGCGACCCCAAAGATGATTTTACAATTAATGAATGTGAAAGGACTAACTATATCTCACGTAAAGAGTCATCTCCAGGTCCTTTTTAATCTTTTCCCTTATATATATTATGATCCCATGGATCAAATTTTTCAAGTTTTTAAGATTTCCAAAGTTTTTCTTAAAATAATCATATTATATATATATATATATATATATATATATATATATATATGCGTGTGTGTGTATACAGATGTATCGTAGTATGAAGCAGGAGGAGATGATTCACGGTACGCATATACATCCATAACTTAATAGATGACCTTATTATCCAAATTAAATTCCTCATATTCTCTTTTTGTACGGGCACAAATATATATATATATATATATATATATATATACAGAAATGATCAAGTAAGGGATCCCTTACTTTATTAAAATAAGGGACTTTTTTTTTTGGCTTTTTTTTTGCTTTTTTTTTTAAAACAACTAAAAAAAAGTTTAATATTTTATGGAACTGAAATTTTTCCATAATACAATGTTTTGGGCGTGTTTTAAATACCTATACCAAAAAGTGGTGGTACAGTCTGCCCAGACTGTACATACATGTTTTATTATGCGTACCCAAATCACACTCAAAACACTGTATTATGAAAAAATTTCAATTCCATAAAATATTAAACTTTTTTTTTAGTTGTTTTAAAAAAAAAAGCAAAAAAAAAAGTCCCTTATTTTAATAAAGTAAGGGATTCCTTACCTGATCCCGACCCTATATATATATATATATATATATATATATATATATATATATATATATATATATATAATTTGTTACGAAGTGCTTATTCGAATTGTTAAGTGTTTTTAGCTTCTCGGAAATATTGTGCTTTAATTGAGAATTTTTCTAAATAAAAGTAATTTCACCATGTTATAAGAATAATAAAAGAGCGAGAAATACGCTACTAAAATTTAATTTTTGCAATAAAGTAGTAACTTTTTTTGAAAAAAATAATTACATTTCCCATTTGAGGAGTGAAAAAAATTATTATGCAATAAATTATAGTGAAAGTTTTTGTTCTTGAAACTTTAATTCTATGTGCTAAAAAAAAGGTAATAGATTTTTTATTTGTTTAAAAAAAAATTGATGTCAGGTATCTAAAAACAATATATACGTGTCCTCTTATGATTCTGAATGCATCACACGTGTCTTAATTTGTTTTGCATACACAAATTGTAACCGAAATCTGACTTTTTTATTTCCAACTCAACGAATAAATTAATGATATTGTTATAAGTAGTTATGAATATCTTTCTAAATCCCATTTTAATTACTCCCTCGGTCTCAGTATAAAAATTTTGGTGGATTTTTTTACGCATATTAAGAAGATGAATGAAGTGACAAAATTGCCCATAATAATATCATTAAATATAGAGAAAGAATTAGAATAAGAAAAGTATAAGATATTTAATGCTACGGGTATAATAAAAAAATATATGTGTAAAAGTTTGGTTATTAAAAGACTTTTATCACGGGACGGAGGGAGTATTATCTTAGTTTTAGGCATTTACCCATCTGATAATAGATTTGGATATTATTATTTTTTGATTAAAATGAATGAAATAATTTTGAATATTTAAATAATATGAATGAAGTAGAATTTTGAATACTGAATGAAAAAAGTTGTTTGATATTTGATATGTCTGAAACATTTGAATAACAAAATTTTATTATTTTACCCCTCTGAAAAAATTCAATATTGTTGTAAATTTATTTAATATTACTTCATATAATAGTTAATATTGTAATATATATATATATATATATATATATATATATATATATATATATATATATATATATATATATATATATATAATACTTCATTCAACATTCATTCGGCTCATTCAACCAAAAAAAATTACAATTGGTCATTCAATCCAAAATTTGACTGATTCAACCATTCAGACGATTTTTATTCAAAATAAACGTACTGAATGACTGACTAATTTAGTCATTCAGCTCTAAATAAACACCCTTTAGTGGATCCACTTTTTGATTTTATAGGAAAATTACAAGGCATTAATTTGGATCTAGTCTGGAACCCGGATTTAGATTAATTTAATTTCGTGCGGTTTGTTTTGGACTGTCCATTTAAACACTCCTAATTAAATTGGTATAACTATAGAGAATTGAATTTTTGTGGCATTTATTATATAAGTGTTATATATTTACAACTTTTTAATTATATAAATACAATTCATTTCTATAAAATTATCAAAAACGAAGTCATTCCTTAATAATAAATCAAGAAGGAAACAAATCTGCTATATTAATTAATTCTAGATAGCGAAAAGGGAAAAAAAAGATTTTAAAAAAGAAGAAGCAATCTCTCAATTGAAAATCACAAAATATCTTGCTTTTATTATCTTTAATATTATTGAACTAATTAATAACAACACCCTCTCTATATAAGTTGAAGTTTGACTTTTTAAAATTTATATTAGATATTTTTATTTTTAAAATTAATGTTATTCATTTATGCATTAATTAATGATATGTTAAATTAAAAATATGTATGACTAGATCAAATTAATTTTAATTCAATTTCAATATAAGCATTTGTTTTTGTAATAGCTGCTGAATTAGAAGCCAGGGAGAATCAGATGATGAATGGCATTCCAAGACAAAAATATTTCCTGCGCTCTGACTCCGCATATCATCACCCAACGAGTGTTTTTACACCACCAGCAACTAATTGGTTAGTAAATAAGACTTTCATTATTATTATATATAATAAAACCCCAATAATTAATTAAGATATCAAGAAACTAAATAAACCAAACTGAAATACAAAATAATTAATTATTTATTGAAAAAATTTATATTTTGTTAAAACTTTGGTTTATATATATTAATTGCAGGAATGCAGTGCATGAGAGCAAGAGTGGGAGTGAGTCATCATCCTACAAGGAGTTCTTATTCAAGGACTTTCTCAATGGCTGCACTGCTCAAGTACTCTTCACCCTCCTCCCCCAATTAAATTACCTTTGAAATCAATAATCTTTTAATTAATATTCTATCAGTTTTAAAATTAAAGATACATAGTTTGATTAATATCATATCTCTACTACATTTCTAATTTAATGTTGGGAATAACTTAAAAAAAATAACTTTTTTTTTCTTCTAAAAAAGCATCATTTTGCAAAAAGTATTGGTAATTTTAGAACAGATACTAATTTTTTATTTTTCTTTCAGGATATCAATGGGAAAGAGAAAATGATACCTGCAAATGCTGCTGCTCAAGCTTTCTTTACAAAGCCTGCTAGTGCTAGTACTAGTGGTGGAGATTATGGCGGCGGGATTTCGTCGTCAAATTCATCATCGTCAAGAGCTTCAGAGCCATCTGCAAACACCACTGATGTGAACAACAACATTTCTCTTGAGCTCACTCTTGGTTTTAAAACTTTATAAGTTTGCATAAAATGATATATATATATATATATATATATATATATATATATATAGAGAGAGAGAGAGAGAGAGAGAGAGAGAGAGAGATAGCTAGATGGATAAAAAATTACTTAACCTGAACTTAATTGCAACAACTTAATTTCTCAATATGGCTAGCTAGCTTTGTCATATTGAATGGTAGTAGTACACTAGCTAGCTAGATCAATTAGAATATATATTTGGGATAGTGGGCGTTAAGTATTTTACTTGTAATGTATTGTACTAAGGTGGGGTTTGAATATGCTACAAGTAACCTAAAGACTATATATATTAATATATGTATGGTTTAACTCAATAAAACTGACCGCCAGGCATCCTCAGAAGAGCATGCATGGTTTTGTTAATGTTTCATGTTAATTTTCTCGTTTGCATGCCAATGGATAGATAGATCATATATAGATGTACAATAAATAAAAATAGGGAATTGTTATACGGGAGCTAATTCATAGTAAATAATGACTATAGATCAGTTTATGATCACCGCATCTAAACTCTCTATTTTGAGATCAAATGCCCACGATTTTAAAAAAATTACCCTAACAAAACAATGTGTTTCGGTAAGGGAGTTGTATTTTTGAATTGTGACTATTAAATTCACTATAAGAAAATGAGGATGTAGTGAAGGAAAAATTGTGAAGGAACTAATTTCTTCGCATGAAGAACCTTTTAGTGAGGGAATAGTGAAGGAAAAAAATCAATGACAATATAGTTATGAGTAATAGATGTTACATCGTTGACTTATTTTCATTTATTTTTTATTTATTTTTTGTAAAATTGAGGAGGTAGAAGAGTAGTTGGCGCCAGTTTTAGATTGAAAATTTGTGAAGAAATAATATTTTTGATGAAAGAATTAGTAGGGATAATTTTGTCATTGGTTTGCTAGATGTAATATTTTTTTAATTAGGATTAATTGTACAGAATATTTCCTTCAAAAATTTAATGTTAGTTAATTATTTTAAATAAAAATTTTATTCTTAACAAAAAATTTTAGAATTTCACAAATTTACAACTATGAAAAAAATCAAAGAAGTTTTCTTTTTTGAACAACTCACAAATGCAAAAATATTACTCCTCCGTCAAACAAAAAGAGATTATTTATTTATGAAATTCTAAAATTTATTTAATTTTTTGAGTAATAATTTTTTCTTAGTAATACTTGTAGATACTCAAAATTTCGCTTTCATTTGACTAACCTTACAGGAGGGTAAAAGAGTAAATTTACCTCGGATACAACCCTGAGGGAAGGTAAAGGCATAAGTTTACCCCGGAGACAACTTCATGGAGAAATCAAAATGCAACAAAGCCCAAACACAACGTAGTCCGAACAAGGATCGCAAAGTTGAGGATAAGGTCATAAGAAGTCATCCCAATAATACCCAAACTACGAACTACCAAAGACGAGCTATTTGACAAACCTCTGGAATCGGAAGATATCTATCAACTAATTGTTTCATCTTCTCGGACTCAGAATCAGTCAAACTCGACCTCATTTTGCAGCCTTTAGCAGAAACTTTCTGGGATATTTGAGTAAGTAATCAACTTTTCCCAGATTAACGATCGAAGGAACGAACTTCGAGCTAGACGGTAGCCCATAAGGCCCATCAGAAGGTGCACCTGCGGTTGGCCGCAGATGTAGCTGCGGCTAGACCCGGGCTCTACAACAGAACATCAGTAGCTCATTTTTGAAAAAAAAAGAAGAAGTCAGAGAGAGAAAGGCATTTCTATAGTGAGAAAGGCTCGGGTTTAGCATTATATTACTAGATTTGAGTTATTTTCATCATTTATATAGTAGATCTCATCCGCATAAAGCGATATAGCATAGATTTATGTCCCGCGAGGCTTGTTTCTACATTCCCCAAGGTGAAAAAAGTGAATCTTTAGTCATTTCATTTGTAAATATTGTTGTAAATACTAGATCTATTTGTTGTTTTGTACATATATTGCGCAGTGGTTGGTAGAATTATCTATTTTACCGTTTATTTTGTACATACATAGTTAGAAATCAAGTCCTTTCACTAGATCTACCTAGATCTAGTCGAATGTAGCCCTTAATCGGTTCATGAGCTTCAAAGCTCAAACCCCCATGCTAAATCGACTTAGATCTAGGACAGATCTAGTCATTTTTCAATATTTTTGACCGATCTCGGCCACTCCATAGAGCCCTAGATCCATATCTAGAGGTGAGGGGGTCCTGTGACGACCCAAGAATTCGGATAGCCTTGAAATTAGGTTTTTTGATAAGAATATTTAATAAATAAAAATTTATTGATATTATTATATGTTATGTGATTTAGGTCAATTAATGACCTAATTTACGTGTTACGTGATTATGTATTAGTGTTAGGAGTTTTTGGGAGAAAATAAATTTTTTCGAGAAAAACGCAAAAACACTATTCAGAAAACGCAGAAAACGCTAATAAACGTAATTTTTTCGAGAATTTCAAATTACTTCATAGCGTTTATTTGAGAAGCCGAGAAGAAATTTGTAATAAAAGTTTTTTCAAGAAAAAGTCGTAAAAACACTATTCACATTTAAAACGCATTTTCGTTTTTTTCGACTTTTTGAAAAACGACATAACATTTATTCAGAAAATGGGATCCGTGACGAAATTTGATTTTCGAAAATTGAAATTCGGTTTTTCGGCTAAGCGATCAAGTTATGAGAACATAACCTAATTAAAAAGTTAGAAAATCTAACTAGATAGAAATCGCGTAACTGACTTAGTTCGGGAATTAAACCCTGATCAATTGTATGAAAGGGAAAATGAATTTTTGCTAACTAAATGAGTTATGAAAGTTAATTAGAAAATAAAATAACTAATTAAATTTAGTTGAATTAACTTAGCCTAGGGTTTTAAAGGCTTGATTAGGGTTGAAATGGCTTGGCTAAGAAATTAAGATGGCTTGGCTAAGAAATTAAATTGGCTTGGCTAGAGAATAAGATGGCTTGAAGACTTGGAGCCAATTCTTACAAAACTTGGAGCCAAAGACTTGAGAGACCATGTGTCATTTGCTAGAAAATTAGCATGTGATTTAATAAGAAGCTAAAGAGGATGAATGTCATTTGTTGGTGATTAAACACATGAGATAATTGAAAGCAAAAATAAGACAGGAAAGGAAGGAGGGAGATCCAGATATATGGAGCAAGAGGGGGGAATATGTGGTGACTCACTTATCATAGGTGGCAAGGTTATTAAATTTTAGCTTATCTCTTTTTCCATCTTCATCCATAATTTTCCAAGTGTCATCCTTTTACTCCTTAATCCAACGAGTTAGCTTAACCTAAGAGGATGATTAGGTTAGTTGGTGGGAAATGAGATGAGTTAATTCTATACATTTAGCTAATTCATTTCATTTGCAAGAGAAAAGAAAAAGAAAACAAGAGAAAGAGAAAGAGAGAGAGCTTGGACGGAAGGAGAAAGAGGAGAAGAGGAAGAGTAAGATCTAGCAAACCATAAACAAGATTAAGTAAGAACAACAAGAAGAAAGAACAATAACAAGAAGGAATAACCCTAAGAAAGTAAACCTAAAATCCTAGTTTCATCATCGTTCTTTAAAGCTTTGTAAATTAGCTTTGATGGTGGTTGAAGGTGATATATATGAGTATGCTTGTAATCTACCCGGTAGATGCATGAAAAGTGGAACAAATAATTAAAAACACAAACCTATGCATAAAGGATGGAAAATGGACAAATAATGGACTGTTAAGGGTTGTTTTAGGCATTTCGTTGTGGTGTCCCAAACCTTAAAATTAAGTTGTGTAATGATGAGTTGTGCTCTTATGAGTTACGAAAATAAATTTTCAATTTGACCCCATATAATAGAAAATTTATAAAATTTTAGTGCGGTTAATTTATATATAATACTTAAAATTTTTAAAATGTACTTGCATTATAAAGTAATTATTTTTTTCAATGAGATCAATTGACCCCACAATTTTCTATGTAGCTTCGCCTCTGTCTACTAGGGTTCCGATCCATTGCATTTAATGGAAGATAAGATGCCGAAGAAGATCAACTCGAGGCTTGTGCCCGACGTCAGACCTTACGTCCGATCAAAAATGCCTCGTGATCTTCACCAATACTTCTTATATACTCCCTCCGTTCCTTAATATAAGTTGTTTTAGAGAATTATTTTTGTTCCTTAATATAAATCGTTTGAGAATTTCAAGTAAGCAGTAATCGCTTAGTTTCCAATATTACTCCAAGTAATAAATATAACTTCGGTTCTCTCACTATTTTTTATCCAATAAATAACATTCTCTTTTTATAATACAAGTGCAATATAGACAATTGATATTATATTTAATATTATACAATCATTTTTTAATACTTGTGCACAATTCTAAAACGACTTATATTAAGGAACGGAGGGAGTATATATTTGTGTACAGATGTATCGTAGCATGAAGCATGATGAGATGATTCACGGTATGCATATACATCCATAACTTATTGGTGACCTCATTATCCAAAATTTCTCATATTCTCTTTTTGTACGAGCATATATATATATATATATATATATATATATATATATATATATATATATGAGAAAATATATATACACAGCTGTGTAGTACACAGTAGTCTATAGCGACGATTTTTTTGGGCTACAGAGACGGTTCACCTGTCGCTATAGCTATTCTGGTCTATGACGACGGGTGAACCGTCCCTATAGCCCAAAAAAAACTTCGTCATAGACGACTGTGTACTATACAGCTGTGTATATATATATAGCCTATAAATATAGTCATTATTCTATCATACTTTAAAGATTTAATTTATATTATTTATTACGAAGTGATTATTCGAATTGTTAAGTGTTTTTAGCTTCTCGGTAATGTGTTTTAATTAAGATTTTTTCAAATAAAAGTAATTTCACCATGACATAAAAATAATTAAAGAGCGAGAAATATGCCACTAAAATTTAATTTTTGCAATGAAGTAGCAATTTTTTTTCAAAAAAATAATTACATTTCCCATTTGAAGAGTGGAAAAATTAGGGAATTGATATTTCCACAAGTGGGTCTCATTTTTAACTAAACTAATCCTTTGTGCAATAGACTAACTATAAGATTCAGTTCTTATGTCTAATTTGCCCTTATTTAATAAAAGTTGAATTCTAATATATTTTAATTATTGCTCAAAAGTCTATTCATATTCTCTTTCTTGTTGTCTCTATATGTCAATCTTTCCTATTACTTCCATTATTCATCTACAAAGAGTCAAGTACTGAAAGTGAAAGAAATGATTTGAGGTAAAATCAAAAAATCATATGTGAAATCTACTAATATGGTGTGCATATCTTAATTGCAATTATTTGATGGTAAATTGACTGATGGCCTCACTCTATAATGTATTGGTGTTGCAATATATTACAAAAGTTCATAAGCAGAGTCTTGTATATAAAGTTCTAAATAATATATTGGTGATGTTAATGTAATATCTTGTGGTAATATGTAATATCCTTATTGCCGAATTATGGGCAATCAAGGAAGGTTTAAACATGGCATGGGATATGAGATTTCAGAACCTAGAGTTGAAAACGAACACAAATGCTTTGAATTTTTTTGAAGAGGCAAACGTGGATAATCATCGTGATGGAACCTTAGTTCAAGACTGTAAACGACTTCTTCGTATGCCATAGAATATTAAGTTCACTCATATTTGAAGAGAAGCAAATCAATGTGCAGACTTCCTGACTGATATATGACATGTTTCTTCTTCTATTGGTGTTAATTTTATTTTGGAACATCCTTGTAATATTCGTAGTTTTTTAGATGTTGATTGTAATGACTTGATTGTTATTTAAGTTAAAGTTAGTAATATATTGCAATATATTCATAATCAGAGTCTTATATATAAAATTTACACATTTTAAGTATAATTTTTTTCATAAAAATCTTAATTTAGTAGTATGATATGATAATAGAAATTCTGAAAATAAATTTTTCCCCCTCGTGGGTGAAAGCCTTAGATCCTAATTTTTATGTGCAAATACTTTTTTGCACTTATTTCCTAACAATTTTCTAATTATTATTAATATTATTACTGTCATAATAATTAAATAAATAAAATTTGTCTTCAATTGAGTAACGCTACTAATCAAATAAAGTTCAGAAATTAGATGTTTAGTTATTTATCAAGTGGGAGTAATTTGGACATAAGAACTAAATTATATAGTTAGTTTATTGCACAAAGAGTTGGTTTAGTTAAAAATGGGACCTACTTGTGGAAATATCAGATTAGTTTGTGAAAATATCAATTCCCAAAAATTAAATATCAGATTAGCTTGTGGAAATATCAATTTCCAAAAATTATTATGCAATAAATTGTTGTGTAAAAGTTTTATTTCTTGTAACTTCCATTTTATGTGCCAAAAAAGGTAATAGATTTTTTTTTATTTTTTAATTTCGAAATTTGATGTCAGGTATCTAAAAAATATATATATGTGTCCTCTCGTGATTCTGAATGAATCACACATGTCTTAATTTGATTTGCATGCGCTAATTGTAATAGAAATCTGACTCTCTTTTTTGGTGGGGGCTAGTTTCACCCCTCATTTTCCCATTCACACCCCATTGTTAAAAAATCCCATTAAAAATTATATGATTTTGAGTGCATCCCTTTTTCATATTTTTTCAAAAAAAACCAAAGAAATCCCAAACATAGTAGAACTATAAAAACAGAACAAAAACCCTTTACATGAACTGGGAATTAAGTTTTTACATGAACTAGGCATTAAAGCCTAAGCATTCAATAACAAAAGTAAGCTAAATAACTAAGAACTAAACACTTGCATCAATCGATGAACTCAATAGTTGTAGTTTCGCAATTGATGGAAGAGCATCTTGAACTTCTCCATCTTTGAAAAAAACAACTCTCTTCATCCTGAGACACTTGCATGGTGATGATCATACCACATTTTCGAGACCGGAGGGATTGGACAATCGAGAAAAAGTTTCATCCTTACAAAGTGTGACCCGTTTATGTAGCCAAATACCAACATCCTCTAGTTGATCTTCACCGGTACATTACCCCTTATAGGGAAAACGGATAGACATTGTGAATGTGAAATTAGTAGAACTACCACATTATAACATGTTGATATCACGTTACCCATATATGGCATAATCATCCAGTTCTTACTGTCCGCAAAGGCATCATAACACTCCACACTAAAGAGCAACTCATCTGTGGTGGAAAATGGTGATAAAGGTTTATCATAAAGTTCTCCATGCTTGTGCAACTCAGCTGCAAGATCTTTCCTTACTATCTTTCATCCATCATTATCCCAACCTTAGCGATATGCGACAACTCTGAATCCACAATGACCATCCCATGGTACGCCAAAAATGTTAGCTATATATGGATGGAAAAAAGCAGGAAATTGTGTTACCCAATTTACAGTGTTTGCTCCCCTGGTCCTATGCGTTTTCAACTTTGCCAACACCTTTGGCTTTTTCCTAACATATGACTCCTTTTTCACACTTATCTGAGTTGGTACATCATCCTCAAATACATGTGAGTCTACTGCATGCTCAAATGCAGAAGCTTCTCTTTTAGTAGATTTATCCTCTGCAAGGCTGCTTTTAAAACTCTTTCGCCCTTTTTTCCTCCCTCTCACATTAAGCTTCTGTTTTGCTCTAGGATAGAGGTGCTACTAGCCTGCCCTATGCACTGAAGTTGCCTCTTGATCTCCTTTTTCTTAGGTGTTTTAGCAGTTACAAATATGGACCATACAATGTCCATCTCCATATCTATTGTCACCTCATCTTTCTGCCCTTCAGTGAAAGGTGTTATGCTCAATTTTCTCCAAAACTTGTGCACATCACTTAGTGGAATGTTGCGGCCATCTTGCCTATATTGTGTTAGCATGTGAGCACATGGTAACCTAAGACACAACAAACTTCTATATGTACATACATCTGTCTGCACACCAGTGTTGCTAATGGAAGCCAATTCAGACTCAATTTTATCTAATGCAGCAGTAGACACTACATTCACTAACTCCTTGTGCATAAAGGTCCTAAACCTGATTAGCACCCTAGTTAGGCTCTCTTCAAATGATGCATTGACGTCAATCACTTGACCTTGAAGAAACAAGTGAATATATGTGAATGATTGCACAAATCCACCAACTGAAGTTGACAGATATTTCTTCAGCTTCGAATGACTTCCCTCAACTCTGTTGGTGGTTGTGTTATCTGGATGAAAATACTTATCAACATAAGAAGCTACAAAGAATGACTTATATTTCCTTAACCAAGATTCATTAACATATTCTAAAGCTGTGGGGAACTCCTTGAACCTGTGATGCATTTTGGTAATGTTCTCCTCAAATTGAGACTCTGTAGAAGAATGCATTACATTTGCAAAGAAGGCCATGAACTCATCAAAGTCAGACTTCAGTCTAAACTGACCAATGTAGTTACTGAGAACATTCTTGGTTATGTGGACTCTGCATAACAGGTCTTTGCAGCTCGGAAAACTGTCTTCAAAGCATTCATGAGGGCAAGTTCACGGTCACTAATGAATACACTTGCCATCAAAGTAAAAAATCCTTTGAAGCAACACAAAGCCCATTCATAATTTTCTTCCTTCTCTGAACTCATATAACAGAAAACAACACAGAATGTCTTCATGGTTGATTTCACTCCAACAATTTGAAGTAATGGTAGTCTGTATTTGTTGGTCTTATAAGTACAATCTAGCATGAAGACAAATGGAAAGTGTAATAAAGATGAATTTTCTATAAATATCATTTTTGAATATTATGGAATTAATTTGATATAATGTTATAGTTGTGGGTAATATTTATAAATTTTGCAAAGTACGCAAGTTGTTATATAATATTCGATTGGTCGGGGAATATTCGTTTTAACAGGAAATATTCGTACAACGGCACAATCATTGGTGGACCCCACAACGGAATTATTGTCGGATTGAGAAAACGACAAAAATATTTTATTAAAAATAACGACGGAAGTTTTACCATTGATACTGTTGAACTACTCGGTAGTAAAAGTACAGTAATACGTGTGGTTGTATAGTAGCACACGGTATTGATTATTAATGCTTATGTGAGAAGTCACTCAGTTTGATTCAATTATTGTCAGTTAATAATATGAATTATTTAGCGATAATGAAGTTTTGTTTTATTTGTATTATTAACGTAATAAAACAGAAACATCCTTTTATATAAAACAGAATACTTTATTAAAGTTATTCTATAAATAGAATATATTATATTTTATTTAAAAGATTTTTCTTTAACTATGGACCGTCAGATTAAAGTAATCAATCTGGACCGTTCATGGATTAGTTACTATGCATTCCATTTTTCTATAAATAGCATCTCATTCCTTCATTATTTCTTACGAATTCACTGAACTCTAGAGAGGGAAACTATAGAGAGAAACTATAGAGAGAGATAGAATAAAAGTATTCTGCTACTTAACTACTTCCTTATTTCAGTTCTTCTTTAAAATGGTAAGGGGTGTTATTCTTTCTTATTCATGAAAAGAACTGTCGTTGTTCCATTTCTTATTATTCTGTTGGAATAACTTGTATACGCGGTCTACCCTATACTTGGTGACATTCTTCTGTTATTCTGTTGGAACATCCTGTCTGTGTGTTTTACACCGGACCTGGTTCCGTTTTTATTATTATTCTGTTGGAACATCCTGTCTGTGTGTTTTACACCGGACCTGGTTCCGTCTTGTTATTATTCTGTTAGAACATCCTGTCTGTGTATTTTACACCGGACCTAGTTCCATTATTTATTATTCTGTCGGAGTATCCTGTCTGTGCGTTTACGCCGGACCTGGTTCCATTATTTATTATTCTGTCAGAATATCTTGTCTGTGCGTTTACGCCGAACCTGGTTCCATTATTTATTATTCTGTTGGAATAACCTGTCTGTGCGGTCTATCGCATGCCGGGTGATTTCTTTTATTATTCCATTCTTTATTATACTCAGTTGGTTAAGTTTTAATTTCTATACTCCATGAAATTAGTGGAATACCCTTGATAATTGCAGTTCATCCAGTATCTTTTCATGAAAATATTTTCTAAGCATTCTTGAATTTTACTCCACAAAGCAGTATCATGTTGACAATTTGGACGTTAATTCTTGGATAAATTAATTCTTGAACTTGTTTTATTGAATTCTTATATCATTGTCATCATCCTCATGTTTATAAAATGTTGAAAGTTATCTGTGGCCTGTAGTGCATAGATGGACTTGGTATGATTTTGACCAGGGATTATTCGGTATAATCATGACCGTAATGTTACAAATGATGTGGTAAAAGTCCTCATTGGCCTGTAGTGCATTGCTGGACAGTTGTTGGCATGATCATGACCATTAATGAATACACGAATATCCTTGGCCGTAGTGCAGGGGTGATTCGATGATGTAGATTATTTTATTAAGCTGAGTTCCAGCGATAACAGTGTTAAAAAATCTTTTAAATCATAGAAAATAGTAGATTTTATTCTCTACTTGACTCTTTTAATGGATTACTTGTTCCGCTGTAGTTAAACTTGATATTCGTTATATTTTATTAGTTTAACACTATTGAAGGCTAATGATAATTTATTCTGTATTATCTTAGTCATAATATTTCTTACTGGGCTAGTTGAGCTCACCCTTTCTTTCACTATTCTCTTCAGAAAATGAGAATATAGCTGGGACGAGTCGGGGAACGGAGTGATGGACCAGATGATAGTATTAGTAGTCCTCACTATTCTATTAAATAGTGTGACAATAATTGTAATGAGGATTCCTTTTGAGTTTGTATAGTCTCTAGTAGACAATAATTGTATTCAAACTCACAGTTATATTTTGTCGTATTGTACACGACAGTTGTATTAGTAAGTTGTATTTGTATTCTGTACCATGTATCTGAAGACCCAAGATGGGTGATGTATACCTAATTTTGGGGGCGTCACAGTTGGTATCAGAGCTTAGGGATATGATCCCTGGCTAAGATGTGAGAATAGAACTAGGAGGGGAGAGACGGGGAGTTCCTTCGCTAGTATGACCTACCTAAGTTTATTTGCATGGTATTTAATTGGTCGGTCATAATATAAGGATAATATATGACATATCAATTAACTTTTGTTTTGTGGCAGTATCTGAAAATGGCATCTGAGAATGTTGAGAATAGCAATGGAGCACAGACGACTGTTGATTCACCATATATCAATAATCAGGATAATGTGCATCAGGAAGGTGATAATCCTCATGCAAACAACAACACTGACCAGATGATGAATGATGGAATGTTCAGAAGCTTTATGCAGTTCATGCAACAACAGGCGAGAGCGGCTCCTGTCCAAAATATAGGTGGAAACACTGAAAACTCTCGGACGGTCACCGCTAAACAGTTCAAGGAGCTGGGACCACCGGAGTTTAAGGGAGAGCCAAAACCACTTATAGCGAAAACATGGATAAAGCAGATCACCAAGATATTTGATGTCTTGGGATGCTCTGAGGAGCAAAAGGTTCCCTTTGCCGCCTTTATGTTGCGAGGAGATGCAGATTACTGGTGGGAATCGATTAAGCGTACTCAACCTGCCGCACTGAAGATGTCTTGGGAGAAGTTCCAAGAGCTGTTCAATGACAAATATTTTCCCGAAAGTGTTCGTCACATGAAGGAGGTGAAGTTCATCAAATTGGAGCAGAATAATATGGCCGTGTCGCAGTATGAGGCTAAATTTGTTGAGTTGTCACGATTTGCGTCCCACTTGGTGGATAATGAAGAGCGAATGACGCGAATGTTTTTGCGAGGTTTGAAACCTGAGATACGTCAACATCTTATTTCTCATAAATTGTGTTTATATTCAGATGTTGTGAATAGGACTCAGTTAGTGGAGCGTGATAACGAGTCAACGCAACCAAAAGAGAGCAGTCGGCAAAATGATAATACCAGTGAGAGCAGTCATCGAAGCGGTGACAACAAGCGTGGAGGGAATCAACAGGCCAGAAATGGTAACCACTTAGGTGGTAATCAGGGCCAAAACAATAAGAATGGTCATTTCAAGAAGAGGAGATTCAACAATGATGGAAAGACGTCAGCACCAGCACCCATTGTTAAGGAAGGAGAACGACCACCTATCATATGTTTCAAATGCGGAGGG
The DNA here is from genome assembly GCA_016801055.1 of Panax notoginseng. Classification (NCBI taxonomy): domain Eukaryota; kingdom Viridiplantae; phylum Streptophyta; class Magnoliopsida; order Apiales; family Araliaceae; genus Panax; species Panax notoginseng. The sequence goes on along the minus strand of CM029014.1, from coordinate 216,758,088 downwards.
GAGGGGCACATCAGTCCAAACTGCGCGATACCGTCTAAAGCATGTTATAATTGTGAAAGAGAATGTCATTTAGCTCGATTTTGTCGTTTACCAAAAATAAGTTCAGCCAAGATGGAGACACCAAAGGCCGTCCCAGAAAAGTCAAAACCGGTAGTGCAAGGGAAAGCGTTTGTTGTGACCTACCAGAAAGTAAGGAACCCGAATGAGGTCATCACGGGTAAACTTATCATAAACTCTAATGAAGTCTATACTTTATTTGATACCGGTTCTACCCATTCTTTTATTTTTCCTACTTGCGCTCATCGATTAAATTTGATTCCGGAGAAATTAAACTTTGATTTATCTGTTGAAACTCCATTGGGAGAAACCTTCATTACATCCACGGTTTATAAGTCTTTTTTGGTTCAAGTTGGTACCCACACATTACTTGTCGATCTTATTTCATTAAAAATACTTGCATTTGACGTGATTCTAGGGATTGATTGGTTAACTACTCATCATGCAAAAATTGATTGTTTTCGTAAGGTTGTTAGCTTTCATATTCCTAATCGACCTATTATGCGAATTCAAGCAACCAAACCATTAAAATCAATCGTTGTCATCTCAAGCCATAAAGCTATTCGTTTATTGAAAAACGGATGTCAAGCTTTCTTAGCTCATGTCACGGATCTAAATAAAAATACGTCAGTTTTGAATGATATTTCTATTGTTAATAAATTCCCTGACGTATTCCCTGAAGAACTTCCTGGCCTACCCCCAGAGTGTGAAATTGAATTTTGTATCGACCTTGAACCCGATACAAAACCCATTTCCAAAGCCCCATATCGAATGGCTCCTATTGAACTTCAGGAGTTAAAGATCCAACTGCAGGAATTGTTAGACATGGGCTTTATTCGTCCTAGTACTTCTCCTTGGGGTGCTCCTGTGCTATTCGTGAAGAAGAAAGATGGAAGTATGCGACTTTGTATTGATTATCGGGAGTTGAATCATGTCACCATCAAAAATAGGTACCAATTGCCACGTATTGATGACCTGTTTGACCAGTTGCAAGGAGCACAATTCTTTTCAAAGATCGATATTCGTTCTGGATATCATCAACTGAAGGTTAGAACTGAGGATATTCCAAAGACGGCTTTCAGAACTCGATACGGGCATTATGAATTCCTAGTCATGTCCTTTGGATTGACTAATGCTCCTGCTGCCTTCATGGATATGATGAACCGGGTATTCAAGGAATATTTGGATCACTTTGTGGTCGTCTTTATTGATGACATCCTTATTTATTCAAAAAGCCGTGAAGATCATGAGCAACACTTGAGGCTGGTACTCCAAAAGCTTCGTGAATACAAGCTTTGTGCCAAGTTGAAGAAATGCGAGTTCTGGCTGGAGGAGGTAGCATTCCTTTGGCACGTAGTATCAAGTCGTGGAATATCGGTTGACCCGACAAAGATTGAAGCTATTCAAAGCTAGGAGCAACCTAAATCAGTGACCGAAGTACGTAGCTTTCTTGGTTTAGCTGGTTATTATCGGAGATTCGTGGAAGGATTTTCTCGAATCGCTACTCCATTAACTCAGCTGACTCAGAAAGATATAAAGTTCGGTTGGAGCGAAGAATGTGAGAAGAGTTTTCAAGAACTCAAGAGGAGACTCATTTCAGCATCTGTTCTAACAATACCATCTGGCTCGGAAGGATTTGTCATCTACAGTGATGCTTCGAGCAAAGGGTTGGGATGCGTTCTCATGCAACATGGAAAAGTCATAGCCTATGCATCAAGACAACTCAAGGAATATGAGAGGAATTATCCTACTTATGATCTACAGTTGGCAGCTGTTGTCTTTACACTTAAAATTTGGAGGCATTACTTGTATGGGGAGAAGGTGGAGATCTTTACGGATCATAAAAGCCTCAAATATTTCTTCAGTTAAAAGGAACTCAACATGCGACAATGACGTTGGCTTGAACTGTTGAAAGATTATGATCATACCATTCAATACCATCCTAAAAAAGCGAACGTGGTAGTTGACGCATTGAGTAGAAGATCATATGCAAGTACGAGTCCGATATTGTCAACACAAAGGCCCATTTTGTGTGACTTGCAAAGGATGGAGATAGAGTTAAAGACTCCAGGGACCCATGTGATGATGGCGAATATACGAGTAGAACCAACTTTAATCGATAAAGTTAAAGTTGCTCAAGCTACAGACCTGGAGCTGATGCGTATGAAGAAGAAAGTGCAAGAAGGTGCTATGCTGGAAGCAAGAATCGATGAAGAAGGAATACTTCGAGTCAACTCCAGACTTTGTGTTCTTAACAACCCTGATTTAAAGTATGAAATCATGATGGAGGCGCACAACACACCGTTTGTAATCCATCCTGGAAGTACCAAAATGTATCATGATCTTCGTCATACATTTTGGTGGAGCAATATGAAGAGAGAGATAGCGCTGTTTATCTCAAGGTGTCTAACTTGTCAACGAGTCAAAGCGGAGCATCAAGTACCAAAAGGTCCATTGCAACCACTTGAAATTCCAGAATGGAAGTGGGAGCACATTACCATAGATTTCGTTACCGGTCTTTCTAAGGTTTCTCAAGGTATAGATGCGATTTGGGTCATTGTTGATAGATTGACCAAGTCTGCTCATTTCTTACCGATACAAGAAACTTATACACCTGAACATCTTACTCGTATGTACATAAACGAGATTATAAGACTGCATGGTATGCCAGTATCCATAGTTTCTGATCGAGACCCAAGATTCACTTCACGATTTTGGGTTAGTTTACAAAAAGTTATGGGCACGGATTTACGATTTAGTTCGGCATATCATCCTCAGACGGACGGACAATCAGAGAGGACTATTCAAACTCTAGAAGATTTATTAAGACTCTGTGTCCTTGACTTCAAGGGAAGTTGGGATAAGTTCTTACCATTGGTGGAGTTTTTCTACAACAACAGTTATCAAGCAAGTATTGGCATGGCTCCATTCGAAGCATTGTATGGAAGAAAATGTCGTTCTCCAGTATGTTGGGATGAGGTGGGTGAAGCAACGTTGTTGGGACCGGAGTTGGTACGTATGACTACAGAAAAGATTCAAACGATCCGACAACGTATAAAAACCTCACAAGATCGACAAAAGATTTATGCTGATCTTCATCGAAAAGACGTGGAATTTGATATAGGAGATCATGTGTTCTTACGTGTTGCTCCATGGAAAGGAGTTACGAGATTTGGAAAGAGAGAAAAGCTCAATCCTCGATTCATCGGTCCATTTTTAATCCTCGATCGAGTAGAAACTGTGGCTTATAGACTCGCTTTACCGCCAAGTATGTCTCGTGTTCATAACGTTTTTCACATATCCATGTTACGTAAATATGTGGAAGACCCGAACCACATTATTGAGTTAGAACCGGACGAAATAGTAGAAGATTTGACGTATAAAGAAGTTCTTGTTCAAATTTTGGATAAGAAGGAACATATTCTACGCTCCAAAGTTATACCTCAAGTCAAAATTTTGTGGAGAAACCACGATGTTGAGAAAATGACTTGGGAGTTAGAATCTGAAATGAAATCAAGGTATCCTTACCTCTTCGACATACCAGGTACGTACCCTAATTTCGAGGGCGAAATTTTATAAGAAGGGGAGGTTGTAAGACCCCAACTTTTATAAATAAAGATGAATTTTCTATAAATATCATTTTTGAATATTATGGAGTTAATTTGATATAATGTTATAGTTGTGGATAATATTTATAAATTTTGCAAAGTACGCAAATTGTTATATAATATTCGATTGGTCGGGAAATATTCGTTTTAACAGGGAATATTCGTACAACAGCACAATCATTGGTGGACCCCACAATGAAATTATTGTCGGATTGAGAAAACGACAAAAATATTTTATTAAAAATAACGACAGAAGTTTTACCATTGATACTGTTGAACTACTCGGTAGTAAAAGTACAGTAATACGTGTGGTTGCATAGCAGCACACGGTATTGATTATTAATGCTTATGTGAGAAGTCACTCAGTTTGATTCAATTATTGTCAGTTAATAATATGAATTATTTAGCGATAATAAAGTTTTGTTTTATTCGTATTATTAACGTAATAAAACAGAAACATCTTTTTATATAAAACAGAATACTTTATTAAAGTTATTCTATAAATAGAATATATTATATTTTATTTAAAAGATTTTTCTTTAAATATGGACCGTCAGATTAAATTAATCAATCTGGACCGTTCATGGATTAGTTACTATGCATTCCATTTTTCTATAAATAGCAGTTCATTCCTTCATTATTTCTTACGAATTCACTGAACTCTAGAGAGGGAAAGTATAGAGATAAACTATAGAGAGAGATAGAAGAAAAGTATTCTGCTACTTAACTACTTCCTTATTTCAGTTCTTCTTTAAAATGGTAAGGGGTGTTATTCTTTCTTATTCATGAAGAGAACTGTCGTTGTTCCATTTCTTATTATTCTGTTGGAATAACTTGTATACGCGGTCTACCCTATACTTGGTGACATTCTTCTGTTATTCTGTTGGAACATCCTGTCTGTGTGTTTTACACCGGACCTGGTTCCGTTTTTATTATTATTCTGTTGGAACATCCTGTCTGTGTGTTTTACACCGGACCTGGTTCCGTCTTGTTATTATTCTGTTGGAACATCCTGTCTGTGTATTTTACACCGGACCTAGTTCCATTATTTATTATTCTGTCGGAATATCCTGTCTGTGCGTTTACGCCGGACCTGGTTCCATTATTTATTATTCTGTCGGAATATCTTGTCTGTGCGTTTACGCCGAACCTGGTTCCATTATTTATTATTCTGTTGGAATAACCTGTCTGTGCGGTCTATCGCATGCCGGGTGATTTCTTTTGTTATTCCATTCTTTATTATACTCAGTTGGTTAAGTTTTAATTTCTATACTCCATAAAATTAGTGGAATATCCTTGATAATTGTGGTTCATCCAGTATCTTTTCATGAAAATATTCTTCTAAGCATTCTTGAATTTTACTCCACAAAGCAGTATCATGTTGACAATTTGGACGTTGTTAATTCTTGGATAAATTAATTCTTGAACTTGTTTTATTGAATTATTGTATCATTGTCATCATCCTCATGTTTATAAAAGGTTGAAAGTCATTTGTGGCCTGTAGTGCATAGATGGACTTGGTATGATTATGACCAGGGATTATTCGGTATAATCATGACCGTAATGTTACAAATGATGTGGTAAAAGTTCTCATTGGCCCGTAGTGCATTGATGGACAGTTGTTGGCATGATCATGACCATTAATGAATACACGAATATCTTTGGCCGTAGTGCAGGGGTGATTCGATGATGTGGATTATTTTATTAAGCTGAGTCCCAGCGATAACAGTGTTAAAAAATCTTTTAAATCATAGAAAATAGTAGATTTTATTCTCTACTTGACTCTTTTAATGGATTGCTTGTTCCGCTGCAGTTAAACTTGATGTTCGTTATATTTTATCAGTTTAACACTGTTGAAGGCTAATGATAATTTATTCTGCATTATCTTAGTTATAATATTTCTTACTGGGCTAGTTGAGCTCAACCTTTCTTTCACTATTCTCTTCAGGAAATGAGAATATAGCTAGGACGAGTCGGGGAACGGAGTGATGGACCAGATGATAGTATTAGTAGTCCTCACTATTCTATTAAATAGTGTGACAATAATTGTAATGAGGACTCCTTTTGAGTTTGTATAGTCTCTAGTAGACAATAATTGTATTCAAACTCACAGTTATGTTTTGTCGTATTGTACACGACAGTTGTATTAGTAAGTTGTATTTGTATTCTGTACCATGTATCTAACGACCCAAGATGGGTGATGTATACCTAATTTTGGGGGCATCACAGAAAGGCTCTGGTAAGCTGAATTGAAGTTGAGCAACTGAAAAATAAGTCTTTCAGTACCTCGGTGTTTGCCTCTGATCGATGCCTTACCACATACCCATTCTTAATCAAAAGATTAAACAATTGTTGCATGTGAGACTTGCCAACAGTCTCCTTGATCCTCATTGCAGTCCTTACATTGTATATAGTCTTCATAATTATTACATTTGTCTGATCTTTCAACTTTATGTGATTCAAAATGTCCCTACACCTCACCCCTGTATTACATAAACTTTCAACGGTATCCTTCTCTTCCCTATGAAGTCTACCCACAAATGAATGCCCTTCAAAGCATTTAACCAGACCATGATTGTGTTTCCCATTCAACATAACCAAATGCCATTTCTAGGGTACTGCATTACTCACATAAGCTTTCATATTGAATGGGCAGCCACACCTCTTTGTTGAGGATCTCCTCTTTTTTGCATTCGCTTTCCCCCTGTATCGACCACCTCGCTCACAACCAAGCATAGCCCTTGGATTTCTCTTTCTATCGTTAATGTCTAACCTCTTAACCACAACAACAACCCCATGCTTACGTCCACACTTCCTGGAAAACTCTACCATAATATCCCTATTCTCAAATTCCTACACAATCGAAAGAAGTAATCAACATTTTTCCCTAATAACACATTCAGAAATCAATAATTTCATAATCATACCATATCAGTTTAAAACTGCAGTGTGTTATCCACTTCAATCGTCACAGGAGTGTGCCTCTCGGCAATCAATTCTTACATAATGAGAATATGAAGTGGATATTTTAACTAAACCCTAGGCGAACCAGTCATTTCAAACCAGAGAAAATGAAAATGAAGGATGGAACTTACCAGGTCTTTTGGGTACTCCATCTATTTTGGATACTCCGTCTCTTCGTCGGTGAAGTATCCATAGTCTGGATCGACTTGGTAATCCTCGTCCTCCATTAATACAATATGGTGGTAGTGGGGGAGAGAGAGGAAACAGATAGCAAGAGAGAAGAATAGTGGGTAAGGAAGGAGTTGAGAAAATATTCGCGCCATGAGGTGTTTATTAGCCAAGGGTTTTTTGGAGAACTATGGGGTGTGAATGGGAAAGTAAAGGGTGCAACTAGCCCCCGCCCTCTTTTTTCCAACTAATCAAATAAATGATATTGTTACAAGTATTTATGAATATCTTTCTAAATCCATTTTTAATTATTATCTACAGCTTTAGGCATTTAAATACTCCTAATTAAATTAATATAACTATTAAGAATTGAATTTTTGTGGCATTTATTATATAAGTATTACTATAAAATTATCAAAAACGAAGTCATGCCTAGTAAACCGTGAGACACAATTGCCAATTCATTATTAGGATAATTAAAATTATCAATATTAATATTACAATTCATGAGAGCAACCAACTTTTTGCATGCGGAATATTTATTAATATTACAATTAATGAGAGTTAATTTTGTATAAGATCTTAATTTTAAATTAAATTGTTTCATATTTGAATAATGCCATATTTTTGTATACGAATTTAAAATTAATTTCTCTTTCAGACTACATATAATCGGTCTTTTACATTTTTGTCCAACAGTTTAAGCCTATACATTAATTGAAGGATTTTAATACACATGTTATTTCAAATATTTACACATAATTAGGAGGATCAAAGGCTTACCTCTTGTAGTATGAATAATCTTTGATTCGGAAAACCTCCTACAAATATGCGTTCCTCTTCAACCCAACAGCGTCTCCAAACTACGATCGAGAATAGAGTACTAACTCACGGTTCGTAACAATTAGGGTTTGGTCTGTATTTGGACCGCTCGGTATTTTGGCCTACTAAATGAATTGCTTGTTAATCCATCGACTGTGGCATGGGTATTTAATACGGAAGTGGTTGAACCACTTCCCCACTTTCTCTCCACGTACGTTCAGTTAACCCACGTTCAAAATCATAAATGTCGCATTGACCTTGTCAATTAGAGAACGGTTAATTAACCCAAATGGGCCAAACCCTCTATAGGCTCCCCATTTGGATACACAAGATCCAACATCTCCCACTCGCCCATGCCGGGGATGATGTAATCCTCATATCTGCCAAAACCAGCTCAAACCAAAACATATAAATCTCTAACTGCCGAACCGTGTGACTACTGAGTTCACTTGCAATGCGGGAGCTCTATATCAAACCTGTTAGGGCCAACAAAAAGACATCTACCCTTTTAAATAAAAACAATACGGGAGCTCTCACGCTGAACTTAATTAGTTCGCGTAGAAGTTACAACCCACAAACTCATAGTACCCCAGACACATTTGAATTTTTACTAGGTTAAGTATCTCTAATCCCTCAGAGAGTCTTACTTAACCACCTTTAGGCCCAAGTCCATTTCGTATCTCACTTATTACTATATAGCTATTAAAAAGATATAGTTGTCGACAATAAGTGAAGAACGAGGTGAAATCAAATTGTCTTTCCATTGCTCTAATACTACTCAAAAATGAATCAACTATTTTTCCAGAATCGATCCTTATAGTTTCAGCAAACCTGACCTTAGGAATCGAAACCAAAGTAGCAATATTAATCTATGTCTTTGTAGTATAGTCAAAGATCACAAAGAACACCAGATGTAAAAACAAAAACTTGTCATACAGGACTCACACGGTGAGGAAACAGGGATTCATTCTCTCACCTCCTTTACATAGTCGCTGAGCACATGTAACTCGCTCACAACATGCTATTCAATAGCCTTGTTGTGCGTACCTTAGAACATTTCAAATTTCTCGCTTATCTAAGTGCCATATTTCAAACTTCGCGTCCAGTTATCATGTCACGGTAGACAATCTCATCTACATTAGCATATGTCCTATGGTCATGCCGTACGGATCTTAGTTCAGTCGCTTCATAAGCGCCTAACTCGAATTTTTAGATTGCTCGCTTTTCGAGCGCTAAACCTGAAATTTCGTATCCGGCTATTAGTACAGGTTAATATAGATGGTGGGACATATTATATTCGGTTAATCCAAGTTAACCTTATCTTTGCTAATGCCAAGACGACATCATGTCCATTTTGTTCGCTTTTAAGCGCCAATTGATTTCTATCTAAAGTATCAACAACTCCCTACTCAAAGCGCCAACAAATGAACTATCTTAATCTTACTCGCTTTTCAAAGCACCAAGGTTGATTACTCATGTGAGTAAGCCAATCAACCTATTGACATATATTTAGTGTGTGCATATTCAATATGCATAATAAACTGTGTGAACATCTAAAATTTATCATATGCACTAAAAAAAACATAAGTGGAAACAAATGAATCTTGCATAATAAATATCTCAAAATAACAATGAATATCTCTAATACAAGCCAAATGTTGAGTGATATACAAGGAAATAAGAAAGTACATTAAATCCTATGAAGCCCTAATAAACTAACATTCCTACAAAAAGCATCTTTATCGTCAAAGGATCAGCTACCATAAGCCTAGTGGGCATGTACTCCAATATCACCTCATTATTTGTTATGTTTTATCTGATGAAGTTCATCCTCAAGTCAATGTGCTTCATCCTGCCATGATACTAGGGCCGTCGTGCTATCATAGAAAATAGTCACAGGATCCGAAGCATGAGAGATGACTCCAAGGTCCTTGAAAAATCTCCTCAGCCACATAGCTTCCTGAACAGTTGACGTACAAGCTACAAACTTCGAATCCATCATAGAAAGAGCAACACAAGTCTGTTTCTTGCTACACCAAGTAATGGCACCACCATGTAGCAAGAATGTATATCCTAAAGTCGACTTGCGCATCCCCTGGTTACCTTCCCAACTAGCATCGGGGTAATCAATCAAACGCATGTCTAGTTCTCCATAGTACAACATGTAGTCCAAAGTACCTTTCAAATATCACAAGATCCTCTTAATTTCTCTCCAATGAGCAATTCCAGGGTTTGACTGATACCGACCGAGATAGCTAACTTCATATGCTATATCAGGCCGAGCACACACAATTGCATACATTATCTTTCCTATAGTATTGGCATACGGGTAATGGGACATCTTCTTAATTTCCTCGGGAGAATTAAGGCATTGCTCGGGTCCAATAGCGTCGCCTTTAGCGATAGGAGTGTCTATGGGTTTGCAGTTGCTCATTTGGAATTGTTCAAGAACCTTCTTAAGGTAAGTTTCTTAAGATAAGCCAAGAAGCTTTCTTGAGCGATCTCTATAAATCTTAACCCCGAGAATATAAGATGCTTCCCCCATGTCCTTCATCTCAAAGTTAGATGACAGTCACCCTTTGGAGGTGACAATCATCTCATTATCGGTCCCAGCTAGTAGGATGTCATCGACATACATAGATAAGATAAGATAAGATAAGATAAGGAATTTATCTTTGGAACATTTGATATATAAACAATGGTCTTCCTCGATCATTGTAAACCCAGCACTAATGCTGGCTCGATGAAATCTCAAATACCATTGTCTGGATGGCTATTTCAAACCATAGATAGAATGTTTGAGCTTTCATACTTTGCGCTCTTGTCCTTCTATGACAAAACCCTCTGGCTGATCCATGTATTTTTCCTCAGCTAAATCTCCATTGAGAAAATTTTTCTTAACGTCCATTTGATATAACTTCATATCCAAATGCGCGACAATCGCTAGAATGAGGCGAATTGAGTGTAGCTCTTTTGTTGGGTGTAGCCCTTGGCTATAAGACGAGCTTTGTGCCGTACAATGGAACCATCCACCTTGCGTTTGACTTTGAGAACCCACGTGTTCCCAATAGCCTTTCGCCTTGGTGGAAGGTCAACCAAGTCCCAGACTTGATTAGTCCTTATAGACTCCACCTCTTCTTCCATTGCAATCATCCAATTATCGCTTATAGTAGATGATAGAGAATCTCGATAAAATCAAGGTTCCTCATCATCCTGCGCATCAGCAACAAAGGCATTCCCTTCAATCTCAAAAAGACGACGTGGAGTGTTACCCCTTTGATTTCTATGCATTTGAAGAACAAAAGACACCTTATTCGATGGAAGAGAACTGCTCGAAGGCATGTCACTCCCACTATCTACAGGAGCCCGAGGAATAACCTTTTTTGCTTCTATTTTATGAGTTGGGGTGCCTAAATCTTCCTCCATCTCATAAAGGTTCATCTCCTTTCTCACATTACCTCTGTTAGGGAAATCCATCTCAAGGAAATTCGCATCTCGTGACTCTATGTCAGATACAGCCCCATCACGCTGCTCTCCAATAAATACATAGCCTTCGGAGTGTTTCAGAATCTCTTAAAAATATACACTTCTTATACCTCGGGCCTAACTTCCCATGCGGATGAGAAGTGTTGTGTATGTAAGCTGCTAATCCCTAAGGCCGCATTCCGCCCAATTCGAGCTTTCTGTCGGTCCATATTTCATATGGGGTGGATTGAACTGATTTCAAAGGCACACGATTAAGTATATATGTCGCAGTCAATAATGCATCACCCCAATAGGAGATGGGCAAATTTTCTTATGCCATCATAGACCTAACCATGTCTAATAATGTCCGATTCCTCCTCTCCACCACACCGTTTTATTGTAGAGTTCTATGGATTGTTAGTTTCCTGATTATCCCTTTTTCCTCACAGAGTTCTTTAAACTGATCGGACAGATACTCGCAAATTCGATCAGTTCGAAGTGCTTTAACACTTTTATCTAATTGATTCTCAACCTCAATCAAATACGTCTAAAGCAATCTAATGCCTTAGACTTATGAGAGATCAAGAAAGTGTACCTGAAGCACGTATAGTCATCTATCATTGTGAGAAAATGGGAATGTTCATGCCATTCTTTCACATTCATAGGGCCACAAATGTCTGAGTGAATGAGCTGCAATGGTGTTTCTGCCCTAGTGGCTTTACCGAATGGTTTTCTAGTTAATTTCCCTGCCAAACAATGTTCACGTATGGCTAGATTGACCTTAACGAGTGGGCCTAAAAGACCTGCTCGGGCTAACCTGGCCACTATATCTTGTCTAATATGGCCTAATCTAGCATGTCATTGAATTGAACCATCGTGATCATTTTCAACAAGTAAGGAAAAATAATCACTACTATTACTACTAGAATCAATAATATCCAAAATCATATCCACAAACATTTGTCCCATGCAAAATTATTACAGAATTATTCTCAAAACTAACAGAATAGCCTAAACGAAGTACTGATAAAAAGAAAAATAAATTATGTCAGACATCCAGCGCATAAAGTACATCATAAAGGATTAATGCTGAGCACCCTTGCATTTCTAGTTTGTAAGTGCCAATGCCTAGCACGTCCACACTGGAATCATTCCCCATGTATACTTTTCTGCCAGTTGGAATGCGGTGGTATTCCACGTATCCAATCCGATCTCTAGCTATCTGGTCCGTTGCTCTGGAGTCTATAATCCACATATGGAGAGAATGAGCAACAACAATAGTACTTGATAGTAAGCACATAGATAGACTAGGACTAGGAATTACCTTCTTCGGCTCGGTGCACTCACGAGCTAAGTGTCCCTCCTTGCCACAGTTGTAGCATGTCATCTTGGTTTTGTCCTTCATACCAGAACCTCGTTTACCTCTCTTACGCTTGACAGCACCCCCACTCGCAGCCCTTTGGGTGCAATAGGATGAGCAGGTTTCTTCCCTTTCTTGGGCTTGACCTTTATGAGAATTTCATTCAGCCACATATGCCCTGGAGGTCTTAACAACATCAAGGAGCTAAGCCTCAAGCTCCAAGTGATGACGAATATCATCAATTTCTTGATATTCTCGTTATGAGTCATGTTGACTCGCATATTCCCAATTATCGGGAAGGGAGCGAACAACTGCTAAAATCTGTTATTCGTCTGACAATTGAGTCCCACCGGATTTTAATTCTAGGATAATATTAGACATGATTCAAAGGTGTTGTTTCATAATGTGGTTATCTTTCTTTTTGTAACCATCAAATCTAATGGTTAATTCCCTCAGCCTTGTCAACGAAGTGCCACCAAACTTAGTTTTGAGAGCCTCACACATATCGTGTGCAGTAGAGTATTGCTCATACTCAAACAAAAATTCATTGTTCATGCAGCCCAGCAATGCTATGCGAGAGATACGGTCCTTTTTGTGCTAACTTTCGAATGTTGCAACTTGAACGGATCCTTTGCATTTTCACCATCTGTTTTAGTCATTTTGGACAACAGGGTTTCTTCAACCTCTTGCTCCTCCAAAACCATCCTGACTTTCCTATGCCACACATCATAGTTATCTTCGTCTAGTTTGTTTCCTTGGTTAAGATCTGCGATAATGTGTTTTGAAGCCATTTTCTGCTTTGATTTAAAATATGAGAACTATTAGAGATATTCAATGTTCACCATAGTCTATAAGATATCTTTGATGCATGAAACAAATTAACATAAAAATAATGAGACATAAATATAGAAGGGAGACTTGACTAAGCTTAGGAATCACAATCCATATAGATGTCTAATTATTTAAATTTAATTTTTTAGCGCACAAGACATTAAATTTAAGGAATAATTTCATTAAACTACTACAACCTAAAACACTCCCACTAGGAACATGGCTATATATGTAATTACAACATGGTAATTTAATTCCAAGCACCACAAATTAATATTATAAAATATTAACAAAATGGATTAAATAACAGGCAATATTACTTAATTAATATATCGAGTATGTTATAAAAACATTAAAATGCATCCAAAAAATTTCAACAGTTTATTAACATCAAAAAAGTATTAATGTAATTTTCTGGAATTTATTTTGATAATTTTGCTAATTATCACAATTAATTAATTAATGCATAAAAAGTTGGAAATTAACCTAACATATCCAAATCTGTTAATTTCTTCCAAAAACTTTTATAACAGTAGATTATCATCATAAAAGGATCATTGTAATTTTTTCGAATTTTCTAATAATCATGCTAATTATCATAATTAATATACTATTGCTCAATTAATTGAAAATTAACCAAAAACTATCCAAAACAGATAATTTTCTTCTGAAAACATCACAACAGTAACTTAATATCATATAGTCACTGTAATTTTCTTGCAATTTTTATGATATGTTTGCTGATTTTCATAATTAATAAACCATTAATTAATAGGTAGAAAATTAACCAAAAATATCCAAAATAGATAATATTTCAAAATTCCAGTATAATAATTAATTATATGCCAATAATTAATTTTCAAAAATTTAATAGTCACTATTACTATTTATTAATTAATTTCCATGAATTTATTGATTAATAAAACATTTCTGGTATTAATATATAAATAATAATAATTTTTGGCTAAACGGGTTGAGACCGCGGGTCACTTGGTCTGGCCGGTCGGGTGGATCAGGGTCGCGGGTCAAACCGGGCGGGCCAACCTATAGGTGTGTGCGCTACACGCGCCAGCTACCTTATGCAATCACGCAATGCGCGGTCGCATGTATCCAATTCAGCGTTCCGGCGCGCGTGACATACACGCGTTGCCTTCCAGCCCTTTTTTCACGACGTCGATTGCATGGTTCCGATCAAATTTCTTTCTTGAGTTCAATGGTATGCTCAACCATCATTATGGGAACTTCCATAAAGGGATTTTGATGAACATGAATCCATAAGGGGATTGTGATGAACATGAATCCATAAGGGGATTGGGATTACATTTTATCTTTAACCTTTCGGCTTAAGAATTTTCAAATTTCCCATTTTACGACCCAAACTTTGAGAGGCCATAACTCAGCCTATATTACTCCGATTTAAGCGTATAATATATCGTTGGAAAGCTTATAAGATATACTACGCATACACATAAAAAAACATTTGAATCAAACAACCACATAAAGAGTTATTGTTGGTCAAAGTAGACTGTTTGCAAACTAGGGTATCAAATTAAATTTAAATTGCATATTCAATTAAAACCAAATTATGCAGGTCATATACACTGTGTTTAGGCTACAATATACTGCAATATTAGCCCCTAACATTTAGTGTATCTAATATTGCCATTAATGATGCTTTTAAGCTTTTTAAGCATGCAATCATGACATAAAGTGTAAATATAACATACATAGTATACATCAGATCGTTAAACCATGCTCTGATATCCATGAAGGGTTTTAATATGCATGTTATTTCAAATATTTACACATAATTAGGAGGATCAAAGGCTTACCTCTTGTAACGTGAATAATCTTTGATAAAGAAAACCTCCTGCAAATCTGTGTTCCTTTTCAACCTAACAACGTCTCTGAACTACTATCGAGAATGGATTACTAACTCACGGTTCATAACAATTAGGGTTTTGTCTGTCTTTGGGAGCATTCAGTATTTTGGCCTACTAAATGAATTGCTTGTTAATCGATCGACTGAGGCATGAGTATTTAATACGGAAGTGGTTGAACTACTTCCCCACTTTCTCTCCACGTTCAGTCAACCCACGTTCAAAATCATGAATGGCTATATTGACCTTGTCAATTAGAGAAAGGTTAATTAACCCAAATGAGTCGGACCCTCCATAAGCGCCCCATTTGAATACCCAAGATCTAACATTAATGATATGTGTTTTGTTATAAATATAAATAAATAAAAAATAATAATAATAACAAAAAAAATATTGAAGAAATAATAAATAAATCTAAAATATATATATATATATATATATATATATATATATATATATATATATCTTAGATGTTACTAGCTCATCCTTTGAATCAGCAGCGGAAACATAATTATCTAATTGAAGTATGGAACTTATATATGTTTAAAAACTTTAATGTAATTTATGTTTAAGAACTTTAATGTGACGTGTTTCATATGACTTGTCACTGAAATTCTGTAATTAAGCACACCTAGAGAGGGGGTGAATAGGTGTAAATACTTAGAAGTGATCTACAGTGGCCAATTTTCAAAATTTACTATAACAGGCTATAATCGGACGGTCTATCCCTGTCCGTATTAGTTATATTCTTCGTCTGTTATAAACGAACAGCTAATACCTGTTCGTATTAGTGAAAAAAAATTTCGAAGTAAACAAAATCTGCAGAATATAGAAGCTGAAAACAGAAGCAAAACAACAGTAAATCACACCGAGATTTTTACGTGGTTCGACCCCTATCCTCTAGTCTAGTAGCCTAATTCACGTCCAATCTCAACTAGGATTGGAGACTCACTTTATTAAAATAATACTCAGCAATTATAAAGTAAATAAAAACTCCCTATTACAACGACAATCGATTGGACACCTCTGCAACACCTCTCACCTCTAAGACTTTGATAACTTCGTTAAACAGACTGAGTATTACTAAAATAAAAACCCCAAGCCAATCCTAGACTTGTACTACTATGTTTACAATAGATATTGAAATAAAGGATACAAGAACACTGTAAACCAAGACTAAAAGAATAATATGATAATTTGTATCTTGGATAGCTTGAAGAATTTCTGTTCAGTAGTCTTGTCCTTCCAATGCCGAGCAAAGCAGTATATATATATAGAGAAGATAACAACGGCTATGTAATGTTCCAACTCCTCCTGCAACGGCTAGTACTTTTTGATTGAAATAGGAGATCAACGTTACCAATGACAACCTCAGTAGATAAGGAAATACAGCTATGAAGAAGTCAATTAAAAATCAAATACTAGTTGAAAGAGTCCTATTAGCAATTAGCAAGATCCCTTAAAAATAGCAATTACTGTTTAGCATGTGACAAATAACAGTTCCATCAATTTTAAATAAGAGTCCTTAATAAAACCAATTCCTAAAAAATCTCCCAAATATGTATAAATTGGTAGCTCAATATATATATAACAGATTCCATATATATATATATATATATATATATATATATATATATATATATATATATATTGGGAGGATATAATCCCACAATTAAATATGAGAAATTTAAGAAATATTAAACAGATTTTCAATATCCTTAAAATACTCCATTTTGAATTAGTCTTCAAAGCAAATCAGGATTGGATATATATTCTATATAAAAACTTAAAGCATGTGACAAAAATAACAAACTTGTTTTACTCATTCCAATACTGTAGTAACTTGCGTGAGCTAGGAAAACAAAGTGATTACTTCATGTAATAACCCATGCAAACTATTATATATTATATAATTAATATGCATAGAAATATTTGAATAACATGACCCAATTAAATTATACGTCAATATAAAATCAATTAAGCCCATATAAATATTGTCATCATTAAAACCATAAAGTATATAAACCAACATTCTTTCCCTTTTTGATGATGACAATATATTATCTTTTAAATTTATATGTTCCCCCTATCTATAAGGCTCCCTCTAAATTTATGCATATTAAGGAGCAAAAAAAAATGACTTGATCTGTAAGACCCCGAATTTTATGAAATAAAAGTATTCAATTTTTCTTATAATTACTATTCAGTAAATGGTTAAATTGATAAATGTTAAAGTTAAGGGTGATATATGATTTTTTTTCAAAATACACAAGTGGTTATAAAATAATCATTGTTGTCGGGGAATATTCGTTTGGTCGTGGAATATTCTTTCTGTCGGGGAATATTCGTACGACGGCACAGCTATTTGTGGGCCCCATAACGAATAACTGTCGGGTGAAGAAAACGACAAATTTGAGTTTTTACAAATAACGACGTAGTTGTTACTGTTAATACTGTTGAAATACCCGGTGGTTAAAATACAGTAATACACGTTATTGCACAGTAGCACACGGTATTGCACAGTATTTTTGAAATTATTGATTCTTACGTAAGAAGGCACTACTCAATAATTGTTACAGTAATTACTGTTCAATATTTTATTTTATTGATTCAATAATTGCTACGTTGAAATTTTATATTATTGTTGTGCAATAATTGTCACTGCACAGTATTTCTCCATTATCAGATCAATAATTCATATTATTTAAATAATATTATTAGATAGCATTATTGACAATGTCTAGAAAGTTCTGTCTAAGGAGAGGTTTGGTCATTTAATTGCGCGCCAGTAAGGAGAAATTCTTATTGGAAAGCCCCCTCTTTCCTGAGAACGGCCTGGTTGTCATAAATGTGATTCTGTAATATTATTTGTGAATAATTAATTATTGATTTATATGATAAGAAAATATTTATTTTATGTGGATATAAATGAGGGATATATTTTTGTGGTTAAAAATGAAGGAGTTAATGTTGACGCGTGGTCTCCCATGTACGAAGGTTTTCTTGAGCATTTTCCAAAGATTCTAATTTCTAAAACAGTTTTTGACTATACCTTTATGTAAGGTGTTATTGTGGGGTGATGTCCACGGTTGGAACATAAGTCACATTTGGTATATATTTGTATCCAAACTCACAGCATATGTGTTGTTGTATTTTGCACGACAATTGTTGTAATAAAGTTGTAGTTGTTTTCTGTACCATGTATTTGACGACTCAGAATGGGTTGGGTGGAATGGACCTATTTTGGGGTCGTTACATTTGGTATCAGAGCTTGGGGATATGATCTCTGGCGGAGATCGGGGAATACAACTAGGAGGGGAGAGATGAGTAAATCCTTCGCTAGTGTGTCCTACCTAAGCTTATTTGTTGGTCAGTCATAATATCGGGATATTATGTGATATGTTAATTTGTTAAATTAACACTTGTTTTGAAGCTGTATTCTAGAATGTTATTTGAAATACAGGAGATGAGCAGTGGAGAAATTATGATGACAGAGAAGATGGAATTTGAAATGAAAGGAAGGTATTCTCAACTCTTTGAAATACCAGGTACGTAAATTTCGGGGACGAAATTTCATAAGGAGGGGAGATTGTAAGATCCCGAATTTTATGAAATAAAAGTATTCAATTTTTCTTATAATTACTATTCAGTAAATGGTTAAATTGATAAATGTTAAAGTTAAGGGTGATATATGATTTTTTTTCAAAATACACAAGTGGTTATAAAATAATCATTGTTGTCGGGGAATATTCGTTTGGTCGTGGAATATTCTTTCTGTCGGGGAATATTCGTACGACGGCACAGCTATTTGTGGGCCCCATAACGAATAACTGTCGGGTGAAGAAAACGACAAATTTGAGTTTTTACAAATAACGACGTAGTTGTTACTGTTAATACTGTTGAAATACCCGGTGGTTAAAATACAGTAATACACGTTATTGCACAGTAGCACACGGTATTGCACAGTATTTTTGAAATTATTGATTCTTACGTAAGAAGGCACTACTCAATAATTGTTACAGTAATTACTGTTCAATATTTTATTTTATTGATTCAATAATTGCTACGTTGAAATTTTATATTATTGTTGTGCAATAATTGTCACTGCACAGTATTTCTCCATTATCAGATCAATAATTCATATTATTTAAATAATATTATTAGATAGCATTATTGACAATGTCTAGAAAGTTCTGTCTAAGGAGAGGTTTGGTCATTTAATTGCGCGCCAGTAAGGAGAAATTCTTATTGGAAAGCCCCCTCTTTCCTGGGAACGGCCTGGTTGTCATAAATGTGATTCTGTAATATTATTTGTGAATAATTAATTATTGATTTATATGATAAGAAAATATTTATTTTATGTGGATATAAATGAGGGATATATTTTTGTGGTTAAAAATGAAGGAGTTAATGTTGAGGTTTTTATCAGTATTTTTGTCGGAATGGAGGTATTAAAAATCAGGGTTTTTGAGATATTTTACGGGGGTTATAATTTTTAATCCGACCGTTGGATCGTGGTAATTTTTGGATATGTTATACATATATAAGTTGAGTATATGTCCACAAATTTTGAACCGTTAAAAATGAACGTATGATTTGTTATGAATTTTACGAGATGACTGGTTCAGAAATTGTTGAATTTTCGGAGTTTATCATTTTGGTGGAAAATTCTAGAATTGGTGGGCTCCACTTGTGGTTGGTGAAGAAATGTGCTGAATTATATTTCAAATGTGGTGGGTGGGAATAGTAGCAGGTAAAGCCATCAGGTTGCAGGTCAAACCTACCAAAATTTTCCTATAAATAGAGGGCTAAGTTAGAATTGAAAATCACACCAGAAACATAAGTTTTCTCTCTTTCTCTCTCTATATTATGAAGCATATTTTGTGAATTTTTAGATACTTGGTGAGTTGCTATTCATCAGTGCAAGTTTCCTTCAGCATCATATCCGATATCCAGTCAGAAGTACTGCTCTTTTGAGGTAAGGGATAGTAAGGGATTGTAAGGGATTGTAAGGGATTGTAAGGAATAGTAAGGGATAGTAAGGGATTTTAAGGGTTGTTATGTTTTTCAGTTTCGTAATTTTTCTGACATTCAAAAATTCTGGAAAAATTTAAAATGATATTTTGATGAGTTTTCTTGATTGTGTCCAAAAATGGTGATTTTTGGATGTATAGATTGAGAGTTATGAATTTTATGAGAAAAGACTATTTTAGAAGTAACAGCTTATAATTCCTTGTGGTTAACTCCAAAATTGATGAAATTTTTATTGGGAGTACATGTATATGATAGAAGTATACTCTGTAAATTTTAGAATTTTTGGACAAAATTACAATTTTTGATAAATGTCTAAATATTCTACTATTTTGGCCATATGAAAAATAGTAAATGACTTTCAAAAATTCTGAGAAAAATATATGTTCACTATGGGACTATATTATGCTAAATCCCAGAAAAGAAATATTTTTGGAACTGATTTGGTATTTTTCATAAAAATGGTCTAGTTATGAGTAAATGAATTAAATATGTTTTGTGAAGAAAGAAAATTGGAAAATAGGATTTTATGGCTTGAGAATCCTATATGAGGTATATGCAGATTTTTGATGAGGGTTTTGGTTATTGATGATGAAATTGTAAGAGTTGGCATTTTATGATGATTAAATGCATTAATTAGTAAAGTGTAAACAATTAAAATAAATTGTTTATAAATTTAAGTAATGTTATTCTTTCAATATCATTATACCGAAATACTGGTATGGATTTTATTGTGGAATTTCTACCTTTTTGTGTCGGGTTTACTATTTATGAGTTACTATTCACGAGTTACTATTCATGAGTTACTATTCACGAGTTACTATTCACGATAAAAATTGGTTTATTTTTCTAACCAAATTATAGTTGATTTATGAATATTACTCTTGAGATTAAATCTAGATGTTTTGATTATATTGATTTTATTATTATATATAACATTTTTATAACCCTAATGATGATATTTCTCTTTGACTTGAGTGTAAAGATTGGTAGATTTTTGGTATGATCATGACTATGGGTTATCTTTGGCCAGTATTGCAAAGTTGAATCGTTGATTGGTATGATCATGACCATTGAATTTATAAGTGAATATCTTTAGCTTAAGTGCAAAGGTAAATTGATCAACATGGTTATAATTATTGTTTATATAAATTCTGAAATGATTATATATTTCTTTGAGATATGAATATCTTTGGCCTGTAGTGCAAAGATGAATTATTGATGAATATCTTTGGCCTGTAGTGCAAAGATGAACTGTTGTTGAATATCTTTGGCCTGTAGTGCAAAGATGACATGTTGTTGAATATCTTGGCCAGTAGTGCAAAGACGAACAGATGTTGAGATGAACATGATCAACTGGTGATACAAATGAATATCTTTGGCCTTAGTGCAAAGATGAAGTTATTAGTATAATTATGAACAGGAAATGTGATTTGGTGTAACCATGATCTTTGATGTTTCAGGCAAAGATAGGTGATAAAAATTATCTTCGTCCTGGATGAGAAGAGGAATTTAGAACTACAGTTATGATTATGAGTTATTCATATGATTGTGGACCAGAATTGTTGATTGATGTTACAGGGATAAAACATTGTTGGTGGATTTTTAACATGGAGAAGATAATAGACTTTATAGTCTATTTGACTCTTCTAATGGATTGCTCGTTCCGCTGCAACTATGGTTGAAATTTTTATCATTTACCATATGTTCTAAATCTCTGATTTATTGTTGATGAAGGCTATTGATAATTGAATTATCTTTAGTCATGATATTCTTTACTGAGCTAGTTGTGCTCACCCTTTTGCTTCACAATTCCTTTCAGGTAATAAGAGTGTAGCTGGGTCGAGCGGGGGTAACAAGGGAATAGAACGGTGGTCATCATTTAGTAGTTATATTTGGTGAAGAAAATAGGGTGAGGCGAACCCAACGTTGGAAGGGTGTTTTGTCACTATCATACAAGATGTCTAATGACATACAACCTCGTGTCATCATAGGACAGGGTTGTGCTCATCCACTTGCTGAGTATATCTATGGGCACTACCTATATAATCTTGGTGTTTGTTTGAAGTATAATTCTCAATTAGAGACAGTGGAGATAATGATAAGTCAAGAGAAGACTCACCATTGGGAAGAATATGATAGTAATCTTCTCGTTTTTCTTTGGGGTCTATTGGGTCAACCAAGGATAATTCTGTGGCCATATGATATCTATCATAACCTAGACGCGTGGTCTCCCATGTACGAAGGTTTTCTTGAGCATTTTCTAAAGATTCTAATTTCTAAAACAGTTTTTGACTATACCTTTATGTAAGGTGTTATTGTGGGGTGATGTCCACGGTTGGAACATAAGTCACATTTGGTATATATTTATATCCAAACTCACAGCATATGTGTTGTTGTATTTTGCACGACAATTGTTGTAATAAAGTTGTAGTTGTTTTCTGTACCATGTATTTGACGACTCAGAATGGGTTGGGTGGAATGGACCTATTTTGGGGTCGTTACATGATCCAAATAACCATCATTGCATATAGTATCTCACTACCAACATGAATACCAAGTTAATTCAAATTTCAAATACCAAATATCTCTCCCCCTTTATCATTATCAAAAAGAAATCATTAAGCACAAGTTGGTTATAACGTAATCATCATTACCCAAATATCTCTCCCCCGTTGTCATCAACAAAAAAAAGGAGAAATTAGTGAGATCCTTGGATTTCACATCATCCTTGAATTTAACATTCTAACCACATACAGACATTTCAAGTTCTCTTCTCAAAGTGCAAAAACGCTCCACTTAAAGGTTTTGTAAAAATATCTGCCAATTGATATTCAGTAGAGACAAATACTAATTTAATGAATCTTTTAGCAACATTATCTCTTAAAAAATGATGTCTCACTTCAATATGCTTAGTACGAGAATGAAGCATAGGATTTTTTGAAATATCAATTGCACTAGTATTGTCACACATAATAGGCACATTTTCATATATCACATTAAAATCATGAAGAGTTTGAATCATCCATAAAATTTGTGAACAACAACTACCTGTTGCCAAATATTCACCTTCCGTAGTAGACAATGCAACAGATGTTTGTTTCTTATTGTGCCAAGCTACAAGGCTTTGACCTAAAAATTCACAAGCACCGCTTGTGCTTTTTCTATCAACTTGGCACCCTGCATAATCTGCATCTGTGTAAGACCCCAAATTATTAATAAATAAAATTTAATTTCCTCTATTTATTATTCTGAAATAGTAAGGGTTGATTTGATTAATGTGGTTAGTTATGGGTAAAATGCGCAAATATTTTTAATAAGCAAGTGGTTATAAAATATTCATTGTTGTTGGGGAATATTCGCTTAGTCGTGGAATATTCTTACTGTCGGAGAATATTCGTACGACGGCGCAGTCTTTTGTGGGCCCCATAACGAAAAGCGATTGGATGAAGAAAATGACAAAAATAAGTTATTTATAAATAACGGCGTAGTTGTTACCGTTAATACTGTTGGAATATCCGGTGGTTAAAACACGGTAATACGCGTTGTTGCACAGTAGCACACGGTATTGCACCAATTATTGATTCTTACGTAAGAAGACACTACTCAATAATAATTACAGTAATTACTGTTCAATATTTTATTTTATTGATTAAATAATTGCTACGTTGATATTTTATAATTGTCACTACGCAGTATTTTCTATTATCGGAGCAATAATTCATATTATCTGAATAATATTATTAGATAACATTATTGGCAATGTCTAGAAAGTTCTGTCTAAGGAGAGGTTTGGTCATCTAATTGCGCGCCAGTAAGGAGAAATCCTTATTGGAAAGCCCCCTCTTTCCTGGGAACGGCCTGGTTGCCAGTACTGTGATTCTGTAATATTATTTGTATATAATTAATTATTGATTTATATGATGAGGAAAATATTGATTCTATGTGGATATAGATGGAGAAAATTTTTAATGTGACAATTGTTGAAAATTAATATTTTATCTTTTTCTGATAAAATAATTCATTTAAATATATTATTTTAATAATATATTGATGGTGATATTTTTACAATGAATGTGGGATATATGAGTATATGAGGAGGAAGAGTATTTTTGTGGCATTAAATGATTAACACTTTTGTGTGTTGGTGGACACAATTCTTGACCGAAAATTTATTATTGACTGTAAAATCGCCCGTTTGTGGATTTCGGTCAATTTCTATTTGGAATTTGGAAAAACTTTCTTCTGTAAAGTTGTAGAGAATTGAATTTCCTATAAAAACTTGCGAGATTCGAATTTTCTGATAAAAGGGCTATTTATTATGAATTATTGAAGTTCTGAAGTTCCGAAATAATTGATTTTTGAAAGTTTTATTTATTATTTTGAAGAAAAACGTTTTTTGGCATTTAAGTGGGCTAACATGTGATATAAATGGGTTGAGATCAGATGTCTAGAGGTGGGCTAAGGAAAATTTGATAAATATATTATTATTATATTAAATTTTCTGCTTTGGTGTTCTAAGCATTTTCCTATAAATAGGGTGCTTAGGTTAGAATTGAAAATCACACCAGAAATACAAGTTTCTCTCTATTTCTCTCTCTATATCGAGCGTATTCTTGTGAGTATTTGATACTTTGAGTGTTGCTATACGGTACAAGTTTCCTTCAGCACTATATCTAGTATTCCAGTCAGAACTACCGTCTTTCCGAGGTAAGGGATGTTATTTCTTCTTAAATGATATTATTTTTTTCAATATCATTATGCCGAAGTATTGATCTGAATTTTTTATCAAATTTGGAACTTTTCATGTCGGGGTTACTATTCACGAGTTACTATTCACGAGTTACTATTCACCGAAAAATGAAATTTTCTTCTTTTCGTCCAAATATCTATTCTGGATACTAGCTTTGATTGTATCCATATTTTGATCATTCTTGAATTTTACTTCACTATGATTATTTATAAGGTATTTTTGGACATGGATAAATCGAAATACGAATCCTTAATATTTGTTATTTTGTTTCACTGAATTCATTTTTTTTAAAATATTTTTCATCATCCTCAGTCTTAAATGATGATATAACTGAATATCTTTGGCATATAGTGCAAAGATGAATGATTTCTGATGAATATCTTTGGCCCGTAGTGCAAAGATGAACAGGTGTTGAGGTGAACATGACCAACTGATGAATATCTTTGGCCTGTAGTGCAAAGATGACTATTTGATTCAAGATATTTATTGATTGATATTACAGGGATAAAATGTTGATGATGAGCTTTTAAATTCATAGATAATCGTAGATTTCATTCTCTACGTAACTCTTTTATGAATTATTATTTTTCGCTGTGAATATTGATTTAAAACTTGTTGTCTATTGTATTCTTTTAAATTTTTCCCTGTTGAAGACTAACGATAATTTGTTGTATATTATCTTAGTCATAATATTCTTTACTGGGCTAGTTGAGCTCACCCTTTTCCTTGTTGTTCCATTTTCTTCTCAGGAGGCGAGAATGTAGCAAGTACTAGTCGGGGTATGGAATGAAGGTTCTAGGAAGTTGTTTTAGTAGTCCTCACCATTTTTTTTATTAAATATTGTACCAATAATTGTAATGAGGACTTATTTGAGTGTGGATATTGTCTTGATGACAATATTTGTATTTACATTCACAGTTTTTATGTTGTATTAATAAAGTTGTAGTTGTTTCTGTACCATGTTATTGACGACTCAGAATGGGTGTTGTATACCTATTTTGGGGGCGTCACAATCTGAGTATCCAATTAGTTCAAAGCTTGGAGATACATGATAGTATAGGCCAAAATTAATTGTGCCAGCTAAATATTTAAATATTCTTTTTACCGTTTTAAGATGAGATTCTTTAGGTTGAGCTTAAAATCTAGCACAAAGGCATACACTATACATAATATCCGGTCTTGATGCAATTAAATAAAGTAAACAACCAATCATACCTCGATACATTGTCACTTCAACATCTTTACCTGTAGCATCCGTAGTAAGCTTGATGGTAGTACTCATTGGTGTTGAATTTGGTTTGGTATTTTCAAAACCAAATCTCGTTAATAACTCCTTTACATATTTAGATTGGTGAATGTGAATCCCTTCATTGGATTGTTTGATTTGAAGCCCCAAAAAATAGTTTAATTCCCCCATAAGGCTCATGTCAAACTCATTATGCATACATTGGGAAAACCACTCACACAAAGAGTTAGTAGTAGCTCCAAAAATTATGTCATCTACATAAATTTGAACAATTAATAAATCTTTATTTTTTGCTTTAATAAAAAGAGTAGAGTCAATCTTACCGCGATTAAAACCATTTTCTAATAAAAACTTGCTTAGTCTTTCATACCAAGCTCTTGGAGCTTGCTTTAATCCATACAAAGCCTTTTTCAATTTAAACACATGATGTTGATATTTTTCATGTTCAAAATCGGGTGGTTGCTTAACATATACTTCTTCATTTAAGTAACCATTTAAAAAAGCACTTTTCACATCCATTTGATATAATTTAAATTGTCTAAAGCATGCATAGGCTAATAAGATCCTTATAGCCTCCAACCTTACAACAGGGGCAAAAGTTTCTTCATAGTCTATACCTTCCTGTTGATTATAGCCTTGAGCTACCAATCTAGCCTTATTTCTAGTGATTATGCCATTTTCATCAAGTTTATTTTTGAAAATCCATTTTGTACCAATTATAGAAGCATCTTTAGGAGGTTTGACAAGATCCCATACCTGACACCTTTCGAATTGGTTTAATTCTTCCTGCATGGCAATAGACCAATTTTCATCTTGAACTGCTTCCTTGGCATTCTTTGGTTCTATTTGTGAAAGAAATGCGGAGAATGCACAGTAATTCCTTACTTTCCTTCTTGTGTTCATCCAAGTGTCAGGATCATCTATGATCAGATTTGGTGGATGATTTCTCACTGTTCTAGATGGTTTAGGAAGCCTTGCTGTAGTCATTTGTTCGTTGGATTCAAACTGTGGTATGTCACATTCTTCAGCAGTGTGTTCGTCTGATTTTTCTTCTATATTGGACGGGTCTGACTGTCTATTTTTCGGTGTTTGTATATCTGAGTTTTCTACTAAAATGGATGGGTCAGGCTATCTGATTTCAGGTGTATTTCCTTCTGATTCGGACGGCTTAGGCTGTTTGATATCAACTGTATTTCCTTCTGATTCGGGCGGCTTAGGCTGTCCAGATTTAGCAGTTTGGCTTCCACGAATCAAATTATTATTTCCTGCAGAATCCTCATCTTTTGACAGATCATGGTTAACTTCATTAAATATTACATGTACTGATTCTTCAACATTTGACTTGTCAAGATTATAAACCCTATATGCCTTACTATGTACTGAATAACCAAGAAAAATAGCTTCGATTGATTTTACATCAAATTTTTCAAGATTACTATTAGTATTTAAAACAAAACATTTAACACCAAACACTTTAAAATAATTAATATTAGGAATCCTTTTGTTTAGTAACTCATATGGTGTTTTTAATAAAATGGGTCTAATCAATACTCTATTTAGAATGTAACATGCAGTACTTACAGCCTCTGCCCAAAATCTTTTAGGCAGTTTATTTTCTTGAAGTAACGTTCTTGCAGTTTCTTGGATAGTACAATTTTTGCGTTCCACTACACCATTTTGTTGTGGTGTTCTTGGTGCAGAAAATTCATGTGTAACACCTTTCTCACTGCAATATGGTATAAAGTCTTTTCCAAATTCCCCACCATGGTCACTCCGAATGCCAATCAGCTTGAGGCTGTGTTTTGTTTCAACATTCTTTATAAGCTTTTTAAATTCTGCAAAAGCTTGATCTTTAGTTTTCAAAAATAAAACCCATGTAAATCTTGAAAAATCATCAACAATAACAAAGGCATAATGATTATTTCCTAAGCTAGCATATCTCTCGGGTCCAAACAAATCAAGATGCAATAATTGAAGAGGTAAATAAGTTGATACCTGATTTTTGCTGATAAAAGAATTTCTTGCTTGCTTACCTAACTGACATGCGTTACAAATCCCTGTCTTTTCATATTTTAGCTTTGGCAATCCTTTGGCAAGGTTCTTGGTAGCTAATTTGTTAATTAATTCCATATGCACATGTCCTAACCTTCTATGCCAAAGAATAGTTTGATCTTGAATAGCAGTAAGGCAAATATCTTCATTTTGATTTTCAAAATTAATTGTATAAATATTGCCTTCCCTTTGAGCAATTAAAGGAATATTGTGAGAAGCATGAATAATAGCACATTTATCTTTTTCAAAAATTACTTTATGTCCACTATCCATTAGTTGACTTACACTAATTAAATTATATTTTAATCCTTCAACACAATGAACATTATCAATGAAAACCTTACCATTTCCAATTTTACCTTTACAGACGATTTGGCATGTGGTGTCATCTCCAAAGGTAATAGTTCCTCCCTTCTTAGTAGTTAATGAGATGAATTTAGCACTATCACCCGTCATGTGTCTAGAACACCCACTGTCTAGCACCCATTTATGTGATGGTACTTTAGCTTTAAAACACACCTACAAAACAAAGAAGTAGCTCATCGTTTTGGTACCCAAATCTATTTGGGTCCGGTATTGTTAGTAGCAATTAAATCTCTTTTCTTTACCCAAACTTGTTTTATTTTAATTTTGCTACAATTTGTATCAAAATGTCCTTTTAAACCACAATTTTTGCAAGTAACAAAAGGTGAGCAATAAAGAGGCTTGTTCTTTAGTTTATTATTTATTACTCTAATTTTATTAGTAATGCTTATAATGTTCTTAACATGATTGTATCAAATTCCTTGTTTATCTAGACTTGACCTTTGAGCACCTAACATTATATTTAAATTCTCTTCCCCTTGAACAAATTTTACAAGATCCTTTTTCAATGAAATTATTTCTTTCTCATTATTATTTTGCATGTTTAATATTTTTCCATCATTAAAAGCATCAATACAAATATCTCTCATTTTCAAACTTTCTTTTAAAACATTATTTTCCTTTTTAAGATCATTAAATTCTTCATTTAATTTGTTTGCACGATTATATAGAATTTTATTATAGTTGTCAAGATAATCAATTTTAGCATTTAACTTAGATACTTCACTTGATGTGCAATCTTTAACTATTTATTATTTTTCTTCAATTAATGTTTCTACCTCTTTCATTAAATCATTTATCCAATTTTTTAAATGAACATTTTTCTCTTTAATACGAATATTTTCATTTTTTTAAAACTAGATAATCAGAAATAGTAATATCACCAAGTTCAGAGTTTACCTCAGATGATTCTTGATTGCATAATTCAGTGAAACACAGTTGAGCAGTTTCATCTTCTCCCTCGTCATGATTGGACTCATTATCGCTCCATGTCATTAACGCCTTTCCTTTTGAATTGCTTGCTTTGTTCTTCCTTTTTAATTGGAAACAGTCTCTCTTGAAATGTCCGGGCCTTCCATATTCAAAACAGTTATCTTCTTGTGGCTTTTGCTTGACGTCTTTCTTGTTGTTGAATGTCTTGCCTTGAAACTTTGATTTATTCTTCTTTCTAATCAGCTCTCTTAATTTTTGGGACATCATAGCTATTTCTTCATTGGAGTCTTAATCATCACCTTTTATGTAGCTTTCAACTTGAAGAGCTAAGGTCTTCCTTTTAGGTCCGTCATCTTCTTCATCATACCTCTTTAGTTGATTTTCAAATTCTTCAAGTTCTCCAAATAACGTTAGAGTTTCCATCGTGCTGATTGTAGTTGAGTCTTGAAGAGTTGTAACTTTTGGTGCAAACCGTTTGGGCATGACTCTAAGAATCTTTCTATTTATTTTCTTTTGATCAATTTTCTGACCGAGCATACTTAGAGAGTTCATAAGAGTGAGGAATCTAGCTTGAGCTTCTTTGATGGATTCATTCTTTTCTAACCTGAAAAGTTCATATTCTTGCATTAGCAAACTTAATTTGACTTCTTTTACCTTTGTAGTTCCTTCATGGCTCATGATGATTGTATCCCATATTTCTTTAGCAGTTGTGTATGCAGAAACTTTGTCAATTTCAGCTTGAATCATCCCACTTAGCAGCGTGTTCATGGCTTTGGAGTCATAGGATACCATGTATGATTCATTTGAATCCATTTCCATGAGAGCCTTCGGTTTTCCATCATCATGTCTTGGAATGACAGGGCCATTCTCAACAACCCACCATTCCCATGGGTCTCGTTTGAGATAAATCATCATTCTAAACTTCCAAAAGTTGAAGTTTTCACTTCCGAGCAACAAAGGTGGCCGACTTGTGGATTGACCTTCTTGAAAATTGAGGTGTGCCATAGGATCTTTCCCTACGACATGCAAAGATCAATATTAGTATAGCCTCGCTCAGATACCAAATAAAATTCTGTAGTTAAGCACACCTAGAGGGGGGTGAATAGGTGTAAATACTTAGAAGTGATCTACAGTGGCCAATTTTCAAAGTTTACTATAACAGGCTATAATCGGACGATCTATCCCTGTCCGTATTAGTTATATTCTTCGTATGTTATAAACGGACAGCTAATACCTTTCCATATTAGTGAAAAAAAATTTCGACGTAAACAAAATCTGTAGAATATAGAAGCTAAAAACAAAAGCAAAACAAAAGTAAATTACACCGAGATTTTTACGTGGTTCGGCCCCTATCCTCTAGTCTAGTAGCCTAATCCACATCCAATCCCAACTAGGATTGGAGACTCACTTTATTAAAATAATACTCAGCAATTACAAAGTAAATAAAAACTCCCTGTTATAACGACAATCGATTGGACACCTCTGCCCCCTTTGCACCTCTGTAACACCTCTCACCTCTGAGACTTTGATAACTTCTTTGAACAGACTGAGTATTACTAAAATAAAAACCCCAAGCCAATCCTAGACTTGTATTACTATGTTTACAATATATATTGAAATAAAGGATACAAGAACACCGTAAACCAAGACTAAAAGAATGATATAATAATTTGTATCTTGGATAGCTTGAAGAATTTCTGTTCAGTAGTCTTGTCCTTCCAATGCTTAGCAAAGAAGTATATATATAGAGAAGATAGCAACGGCTATGTAACGTTCCAACTCCTCCTGCAACAGCTAGTACTTTTTGATTGAAATAGGAGATCAACGTTACCAATGACAACCTCAGTAGATAAGAAAATACAGCTATAAAGAAGTCAATTAAAAATCAAATACTAGTTGAAAGAGTCCTATTAGCAATTAGCAAGATCCCTTAAAAATAGCAATTACTGTTTAACATGTGACAAATAACAGCTCCATCAACTTTAAATAAGAGTCCTTAATAAAACCAATTCCTAAAAAATCTCCCAAATATGTATAAATTGGTAGCTCAATATATATATAACAGATTCCATATATATATATATATATATATATATATATATATATATATATGGGGAAAATGGTTATACACAGCCTTGTACTTTTTTTTTTACACAGTCTCTCTAAACGACGTCGTTTGGCTCAATTGCTTTAAAAATAAAAACACGGTTCAGGCACTCTACTCCCAAGCACTCTACTTCCAAAATCGCGTTCCATTATTCTCTTCAGATAACCTCCTCCGTTCTCTCCGATTTTCTACTCCAATGTCGGCCACCTTCTTCATTCTCTCTGATTCTCTCTATCCTAGGGTTTATGCGCGATTGCTGCAAATTATCATACATGGGTATCTCCTATTCGGCACAAAACAAATCCATTTCTCTATTAAGTCTCATTTGGTTCGGCTGAAGGGACTTCAAGTGATTAATATTGTAACTAAATTGAAAGACATTCTTGATATCAAGGATAGATTCAAGTGATATTATGCACACACAAAAACCGCAGCAAACATAAGGTAAGTATGGGTTTTTATAAAAATTCATAACTGTTAGTTAGTTCATTCGCAATGTGATATAAAATTTTGACTGTGATGTCTATGTTTAGCAGAAGGAGACTAGTTGTTGTTGTGTGGAGGAATAAGGGAGGAAATTTATGTGTTTAACGATCCTTGAAACCTATGAACCCTGCTCTTAAAATCTAATGCACACATGATGTTTGTTAAAAGTCCTCTAAGGACTGTTTTTGTTAAAAACAAAGAATTAGGCGAAGCCGAGGCTAAGGCTACATATATACACACTATATTTACATAATTAAAGGGTTTGGGAAAATCAAATTAGAACGAAAAGTGATTTTAAGACAAAACGAAATTGAAAGTTAGTGTGTTAAGCTACTTTTGGGCTTACTGTTTCGGCTAGTTAGACGTGCTGGAAAATTATAATTTTCTGGGGTCTTGTAGTATGCAATCCCAGCTATCCATAGCCTCTGGAAAGGATTAATTTTGACTTCGGAGCAAGGAGTTATGACAGTTCAAAGTAGTCGCGTCGAATCTGCCAAAAATCTGGAAAACAGATTCGAAGCAGCCCCTTACACGAATTTTCTGGAATTTTGGGTTTAGAATCTGGAAATGGTCAAAAAATGAAAGTTATAGTCCCGGAAGTTAGCTTCACGTGAGCGCAAGAATCGCTCAAAAATGTTTTGAAACGATTTAGTTATGACTGTTTTAGCGAGAGAGGGTAAAACTAAAAAACAATTACAAACTGTTATGACAGAGCATTTTTGGAGCTTTGTTTGGGCTGTTTACAAACTGTTAGTGTTTTGTGATTCGTATGTTTTGTGATCGAGTTGGAATATTATCAAGGTGAACACAAACTCCATGAGGTAGTTGGATAGATGGACCCCTTAAGTTGGGACATAGAAAATGCTCCTAAACTATATTTGACAAATAAATGTTGCAAACAAGAAAACAGTAGATGGGACTTTTGTATGTGTGAGTTTGGTATATGATAGATGGGACTTTTGTGTGTGTGAGTTTCTTTCATTGTTTTCTATAATCCCCCCTTTCTCTATTACTCTTATTGGCATGTGAAATCAAAGAAAATATATACATTATAATTGATCACATTCTTTCTTTTAGGAAACTCTCTCTAGAGAAAATATGAAGTGAGTTATGCTCTATGTTTTTCTTGACAATAGTTTGAATCATATTTTTTTTCTTGACTATCATTAAACAGATGTGGAGATGGTTGAGGGCAGTCAAAGCTTGAGATCCTTAAAACCAGTTGGTGGTATAGGGAAAAAGTTGAAAAAGAAAATCAAGCATGGTAAAAGGAAGGGCCATGGCAAGGGGGAAATCAGGAGGAAGCGCAATGTGAAAGAGCGAGACTCTCATTGTGTTTTCACAATCTCATTCATGTTAACTTGTGTTATGTTTTTGTAGTTCTTTGAAAAGATTTGAGAAAATCATATTAGTAATGGAAGTTGAATGTTATAACAAAATTCTGAATGACAAATTAGTCTTTTGATTAACTCATCATTTTTTGTGCGAATATTGGCTTTGCTAATTTGCATGCAGAAATTATTATTGTTTGTCAACTGCCTTGTAATTTGGTTGCTACACAAGTGATGCCATTGGGAGAGCTACCCCTAGGAGGCCTGCTGGTGTTTAGTTTGTGTAGTTTGTTATTCAGTATGTTGGGTTTGTACTTTTGCAGTTATGTATGTTGGTAAAACGGAAGAGTTCTCAATTGTTGTATGTTCTGCAATATGTAAAGTGAGATTAATTCTGCTATAAAATTGCACAGAGGTATTGGGGAAGATTTTCAACAGAATTAGTATAAAATTATATTTTTGTCCCAAACGTTGCGTTTGAAATAAGATGTTTCTAAAAGAACAAAATTCCAAGTGCATTTGGATTTTTAGCGACTCAAAATTCACTAAATGATCCAAACACTGTGTAACCAAAGATGCACCTAGAACTAATAGTTTCACTTCCCAACTAAATATCTATATCTTTACAAAAAGAGCTAAACCACAACATAAACTTAGTACAGAATAAGATATCGCGTCATGCAAACCACCACATGAACTTAGTACAGAATAATCATCCTTCAAAAGAAGGTAGCAAGCTACAAGGAGGATCTATAAAGTCCTTTATACATGAAATGAGTAGGACTACAGTGGCAATGTGAAACAAAAAATGTCCAGAAACAAAAGATTACAGTGGACTAGGACTTAGTAGAGGCAATGTGATGTCGTTATGGAAATGTCTCCTCACCCCTCGATCAATCATCATCATGACGGTCTTCATTGATTTCGTCCAGAATCACCACCCGCGTATAGCACTGAAAAAGACAAGAACTATATATTAGACACCATTATAATTATGTCCTTTACATAACCGCCCATGTAACTGTATGCAAAAATGTAAACCAAAAAGTATGATACATGTTCCCAAACTTGATTAGCAAACTGTGCAAGCATAAGGAACCTCCAAAATAAAGCTGCAAAATCCAACAAATTCTTTGTGGACTGTAAATGTGAAGAGCAGTGTTCTCCCAAATTGAGATAGACTAGCAAATATGTACTATAAACAATGTTTTCGTAGTCAGGATAAGAATAAAAATTAAATATTTATAATTAAAATAAATAAAAAAACATAACAAAATGAACTGTTTGTACCTAGTTTTGGACAAGTAGTCCTATAATGGTTGGCTTTTCCACACTCTCCACAATAACGAGTTTGTTTACTCTTTACTTCTTGAGCTACCTCTCTACCCGATTGAAATCTCGAGGCTCCCCTTGGTCTACCTTTAGTACTAACTGGCCCATTGGGAGCACACACTGTTATTTCTGGAATGTCAACAAAGGAAACAACTGGACTAGATGTTTGAGTTGAATCCATATGACAAATCACATCTTGCAATTTTTTCTCCTTTATCTTTTTTATCATATCATCCAACAAATATTCAACTTCATTAACAATTGTCAGTGATGAAGTAGCATCTTGTAACACTTTGGACATTTTTGATTTAAGGGAAAACACCATCATAGGAGTTACATCAACCTCGCTTGATGAACATCTAACGATATCAGGTCGATACTTAGCATCCATAGGTCCATCTTTTCAATATATATATTTCTAGAATGGAAACATATTTTTTAAATCTCATAACACAAATGATATGCTTGCATATCATTCCTTCCATCTCGAACTTTGCACAAGAACAATTAAGAGTATGTCCACCATCATACAAGACAGTTCTCCAATTAGCTTTAGGACTCGTGCTCTTTCCAACTTTGTATTCAATTATGTCTCCATCCTTCCTCACCTTCTCCTTCCAATAGGAATAACTAGCCTTAAATTCAGTGTGAAATATGTCAAACATTTTTCTAGTGTAGAGTTGTCCAGCTTGTTTCTCAATCTCCAACTCAGTCTCGTATCGGGTGAGAATTTTTTGTCTTGAAATCTTCTTCTTTCTCTGCTTGCCAACGAGATACAAGAGCATTTTCATATTACGTCACAAACTCATTCAATGGAGTTAACGCATGAACAAATCCATCAAAAAATGAATTAATACTCTCACTACGTTGGGTAGATGTCATTCCAGCTGTAAAGATGTCTCTGAAGTATGCAGGAACCCATTGATGTCGCATTTCATACAAGTTCATCAACCAAATATTATGATTCAAATCATACTTCTTCTTCAAAATTTCCCAACGGCTCTCTGATTCTAATATGGTTTCACTATAAAACCATGCTTTATACTCATCACAAAATGCTTGATTACTAGAACGAAGGAGATGAAGTCTCTCTGTGATATGCTTCTTATTGTGCCATGAACAGAATCGGTGTCGAGTATTAGGAAAGACTTTCTTTATAGCATTGCAAATAGCATGATCTTGATCTGTTATAATTACCCCAGGATCTTTTCCGCACATGCATTTCTTACACTCTTGAAACAACCATGTAAAAGATTTCTCTTTCTCATTTGCAAGTAAAGCACAACCAAACAAAATAGATTGTCTGTGGTGATTAACCCCTGTGAATGGAGCAAATGGTAATAAAAATTTATTGGTTCGATATGTAACATCAAAAGAAACTACATCACTAAATTGTAAATATGATGATATCGACCTCCCATCGGCCCAAAAAACACTCTTAAGACTGTGATCCTGCTTCAAATCTATGGCAAAAAAAAATGACGGGTCACTAACTCTTTTTTCTAGAAAATGATGAACTACAGAAATGCATTCGCGACCAACCATATTCTTTCTCTGTATGCGCAAATGATCTACACATTGTTGTGTTGTTATCATCTCATCCTCACCATTCCCATGAGCATTAACCACCTTTGCAATTATTGATGGGCGCAATCCAGTTTCATGCATCTTCTCCATCAAATTTTTGACAGTTTGACTACGATGATATGTCTTATGAGAGCGATGTTTCCATGCTGATGAAGGGCTAGTAAACTCGTGATTTGTTCATCACAAAAACTAGTAACACGTCATGTCTTCGTTTTTTGGTTTAAATGGATCCACATCCTTGCACGACAGTCAGATCTTACTTGTCTTCATCGTTTCTTCAGTTTCTCTTCAAGTGTTTGATCTTTATCTTTTGCAATTCCACCTTTACTACAAATAATTAATCGACCTATTGCCTCCCCCGAAGTTTTAGATTTGTCAAGATTCGACAAACGGAGTCCGAATCCTTTATGCCTTGCATATGTATTATACATCGCGTATGCGTCGTCCTGACTAGGAAACGATAATCCAACATATGGAACTTCTATCGAAGTTTTTGAATTGTCATCCTCTACATTAACACTGGAACAAAAAAGAGAACATATAGAAAATGGTGAGAGCAAAATTTCATGAAATTTTCGGGTAAAAAGAAGAGGTGAAAGAGGGAAACATACTGCTTAGAATATATAAAATTTCATTCAAGATAGTTAATGAGTACTATGTGAAAATCATCAACAATTTGCTAGCAAAATATTAAGCTTAAGCAAACGTCCAAATTTAAGTTAAAAAAGCATCATATTAACAAGAATAAACTTGTGGCTTCTCTAATTGTATGCTTGACAGCCAAAGTGATAACCAATTCCAACAGTTTATGCAACAACCACACTAGTTAATAAAACTGTCAATTTCACTTGAAATAGTCAAATGAACTTTAATCCAATATTAAATTTGGGCATTCTTTAATTAACCACAACATATTCAAGCACATAAAAGACTCACCTAACAGCTCTTGGAGATCCAACATCGTCGCCGTGAATATCAAAGTGATTTAAGCTAAGAAAAGTGTTCTCACTGGCGGGAGTTGCCATGGCCACCTCATTCCGGCTTGAAGGAGACCCATCGGTCCATTTATTTGACACCGATTCCCCATTTTCTGGATGACTCCCACCGGTTACCATTGCAACTAATACCCACCAAAAATCATGAATAATCTGTAAATTGAAGAGATACCCAGATGAAAACTCAACAAAAAAAATCTGGATTGAAAAACAACTAATGAGTTGAGTGGGGTTTCGTCAACGACATCGAATTCTGCAATTAGAGGTGAACGTGGTGCTTGGAGCTCATGGATGGGAAGGAGAGAAACCCTTAATCGTGATTTCTGATTGTGCCTCTTTGCTATTTGGGAGGAGAGAGCGTGATGCGTGTTTTTTCAAAAAATAAATCTCTCAAAACGACGTCGTTTAGGGAGACTGTGTAAAAAAAAGTACAAGGCTGTGTACAGCCATTTTCCCATATATATATATTGGGAGGATATAATCCCACAATTAAATATGAGAAATTTAAAAAATATTAAACAGATTTTCAATATCCTTAAAATACTCCATTTTGAATTAGTCTTCAAAGTAAATATATATTCTATATAAAAACTTAAAGCATGTGACAAAAATAACCAACTTGTTTTACTCATTCCAATACTGCAGTAACTTGCGTGAGCTAGGAAAACAAAGTGATTACTCCATGCAATAACCTATGCAAACTATTATATATTATATAATTAATATGCATAAAAATATTTGAATAACATGACCTAATTAAATTATAAGTCAATATAAAATCAATTAAGCCCATATAAATATTGTCATCATTAAAACCACAAAGTATATAAACCAACAGTCAAAATTTTGAAAAATATCTAATTATTAAGGACACACATAGATTTGTTAAAAAAAAAAAAAAATCTCATACGAGTTTGATAAC
The DNA here is from genome assembly GCA_016801055.1 of Panax notoginseng. NCBI lineage: Eukaryota > Viridiplantae > Streptophyta > Magnoliopsida > Apiales > Araliaceae > Panax > Panax notoginseng. Next base: position 216,719,795 of record CM029014.1, on the reverse strand, counting down.
AGTTTTACCATCTAGACCCACCGTCTAAAATTCCGTTTAACATGATATTCAATTTTTTGAGAATCGTTATGAATTTGATTCTGTTACATATAAGGGATGTCAGTTTGAAATTTCGTTTTACATATAAAGGAAGGGGGTGAAAAATAACAAATCTATGTGTGTCCTTAATAATTACATATTTTTTTCAAAATTGTGTCAAAAATCATATGAAACACGTCACATTAAAGTTCTTAAACCTATATAATTAGTTACATACTTCAATTAGATAATTCTTAAATATTGTAAGGGTAATGTCTTTTCTTTTCTTTTTTTATTTAATAACTACTCCCTCTCTCTATAAGTTGAAGTTTGACTTTTCAAAAATTAATATGAGATATTTTTATTTTAAAAATTAATGTGATGCATTTATGTATTAATTAATGATATGTTAAAATATATATAAGGCTAGATCAAATTTTAATTCAATTTCAATATAAGCATTTGTTTTTGTAATAGCTGCTTAATTAGAAGCCCGGGAGAAGCAGATGATGAGTGGCATATATACCAAGACAAAACAATTTCCTGCGCTCTGACTCAACGTATCATCACCCCCATGACTGGTTTCACTCTACCAGCAACTAATTGGTTCGTAAGTTTTCCTGGTTTAACTATATGTAACAAGCTTACGGCCCGTTGGAGGTACAGACACATTTTTTTTAAAAAAAAAATTTGTACTATGATTTATTAGATCTCTATTAAATATTAAAATTTTAGAAATATTCTTGTTAATATTATAAGTTATATATAAACTATATTTCTCAAAAATTGAAAAAAGTAAACTCGTAAGTATTAAAAAAAAGTGATATATTTATATTGATTATTTTTATAGAATTCCATCTTACACATAAAGTGGTGGTGCTAAACTACATCGGAATGACAAATTAATTTTACGAAAAGAAAGAAATTAAGGAAAGTGAAACTGAATGGACAAGGTTTCTATATATATAAAACTTATTTGTTGTATACCAAAATTGATATGCAGGATATGTCAAGATCAGTACTTGGTACTATGGCTTTAAGACAATTATGTCCTCCTTATGGTGTTCAGAGTTAAATAACACTTGTCTCTCAGGATACAATGACAACGTGTGTTAGCAGCACTACAAATAACACAAACAACGAACAAAATGAAAATACTCTGAACTCTCTCTCAAAAAAGAACTCTGGCGTATGAAATGAAGGATACTCGAACGAAGAACTATGCTTCCAAAACGACATAATTTTGATAATAAATAACGCTTCTCAAAATGACACAGTTTTGATAATAGAACTAAATAAAGCTAATTTTTTTCAAAAATATATACAATGACCCAGACCGTCGAGCCACGAACCCGGCCAAGTCAATCGACGGCGGTGCGTGTGGATTCAAACCAAGTCTTGGCTAGGTCTTCTCCCTTATATAAAAGTGTGGTGCCCTTTGGGGCCCAAACCCAAGAGTAACAATGTTTGTATATAAACCTATTTAAAGTTTAGTTCTTAACCAATGTGAGACTTAGCTTCCCACAAGTATTTATTATCATTTTCAAATGTGATCTTTGGGAGTTAACTTCTCATTCATTATCTCATGTATTTGAGCTTCCAAATACTTAATTTTAATCTACTCATAGAGTAGAACACATTGATATGTGGATTGATCACTTCAAATAATTAATGAAACCCACTTGAAATTTGGCTCAAATTCTAACAATCCCCCACAAGAATGAAATTGATTGCCAGCCTTATGCAAATGTATGTAGACTGTAAGAGAGATGCAAAATTGGAAATCATCTGTATAGAGAGATGTGACTTTTGATTTTGAACATTCCCTTATGAAATACTATCGAGTTTTTTAGTTGTCCAGTGAATGTGATGTCTTGAACTATATATCCAACCGTTTGTGTAAACCGAAACAATAGAAATTCACACAGAATCTTTCCAACCAATATTTAGTTCTCATGATTTTGTTCATTTCGGCCCCGAACAATCCCAAATTTATGAGTGCTAAAAGGAAGTATAGTCTTATCCTTCTCATAGAATTGGCTCAGTTCACACTCACATAGGTGATTCATAATAAGAGTATCCTGTCATACCCCACTTATTTATCAAGATTTAAGAATCATTAAAAGCATAACTTATCCTGAAACTATTGCAGATATCACTATCTCGTATCATAGGAATGAGTAGAAGAAATTTATTTTTTCATAGTGATTTGGTTGAATCGTTCACAAATTAGTTGTCCCTTTGAACATATATCTTGGGATCTTCAGTCAACTAGGTGGGTTTCCATCGTGACGATCTTTATTTATAGGCTTTAAACTCATTCCCCTCAATGTTATTTTCACTTGCTCTCTACTCAAACCTTTAGTTAACGAATCCGCTATATTCTCTTTCGACTTTATGTACTCAATAGAAAAAATGTCATTAGAGAACAATTGTTTTATGATATTGTGTCTACGACTAATATGTCTAGACATACCATTATACATGTGACTCTGTGGCTTTCCAATTGCTAATTGACTATCACAATGGAAACAAACAGCCGACACAAGTTTAGGCCACATAGGAATATCTTCTAAAAAGTGATGAAGTCACTCAGCTTCTTCTCCAGTTTTATCCAATGCCATAAACTCAATTTCCATCGTTGATCGAACAATTCATGTTTATTTATAAGATTTCCATGATATTGCTCCTCCACCTACTGTAAACAAAAAATCACTTGTAGATTTAAAGTCTTTTGTATCCGATATCCAGTTCGTATTACAGTATCCTTCAAGTACTATTGGATAACTTGAGTAGTGAAATCCAAAGTTTTGAGTGTATTTTAAATAACTTAAAACTCTTAAAATCACTTTTCAGTGATCTTATTCTGGATTGCATATAAATCTACTCAATTTATTAACAGTATATGCTTTTTCAGGACGTCTACAATTCATTACGTACATAAGGCTTTCAATTATTTGTGCATACTCAAGTTGTAATATGCTCTTTTCTTTATTTTTAGAAAAGTATAGATTTATATCTACCGATGTTCCCATAGGATTGCAATCGTATTGTTTGAATTTTCTAAGTATTTTCTCAATATAGTGTGATTGTAAAAATACTAACTCATCCGATGTTTTAAAAATTTTAATTCCTAACATTACATCGGCAACACTCATATCTTTCATGTCAAACATATTATTTTATATTCTCTTGGTAGTTTTAATTATTTCATTATTACTACCCATAATGAGCATATCATTTACATAAAGACAAATAATGACAAACTATTTCTCAGTATCCTTGACATACACATATTTGTCACACTCATTTATCTTGAAACCATTTTGTAAGACCCCGAATTTTATGAAATAAAAGTATGCAATTTTTCTTATAATTACTATTCAGTAAATAGTTAAATTGATAAAAGTTTAAAGTTATGGGTGAAATATGAATTTTTTTTTTTCAAAATAAGCAAGTGGTTATAAAATAATCATTGTTGTCGGGGAATATTCGTTTGGTCGTGGAATATTCTTTCTGTCGGAGAATATTCGTACGACGGCGCAGCTATTTGTGGGCCCCATAACGAATAACTGTCGGGTGAAGGAAAACAACAAATTTGAGTTTTTACAAATAACGGCGTAGTTGTTACCGTTAACACTGTTGGAATACCCGGTGGTTAAAATACAGTAATACTCGTTATTGCACAGTAGCACACGGTATTGCATAGTATTTTTGAAATTATTGATTCTTACGTAAGAAGGAACTACTCAATAATTGTTACAGTAATTACTGTTCAATATTTTATTTTATTGATTCAATAATTGTTGCGTTGATATTTTATATTATTGTTGTTTCAATAATTGTTGCTGCACAGTATTTTCCTTTATCAGATCAATAATTCATATTATTTGAATAATATTATTAGATAACATTATTGTCAATGTCTAGAAAGTTCTGTCTAAGGAGAGGTTTGGTCATCTAATTGCGCGCCAGTAAGGAGAAATTCTTATTGGAAAGCCCCCTCTTTCCTGGGAACGGCCTGGTTGTCATAAATGTGATTCTGTAATATTATTTGTGAATAATTAATTATTGATTCATATGATAAGAAAATATTTATTTTATGTGGATATAAATGAGGGATATATTTTTGTGGTTAAAAAATGAAGGAGTTAATGTTGAGATTTTTATCCGTATTTTTGTCGGAATGTAAGTATTAAAAATCAAGATTTTTGAGATATTTTGCGAGGGTTATAATTTTTAATCCGACCGTTGGATCGTGGTAATTTTTGGATATGTTATACATATATAAGTTGAGTATATGTCCACAAATTTTGAACCGTTAAAAATGAACGTATGATTTGTTATGAATTTTAAGAGGTGGCTGATTCGGAAATCAGGTTATAAATCATTTTTGGTGGAAAATTCTAGAATTGGTGGGCCCCACTTGTGGTTGGTGAAGAAATGTGCTGAATTATATTTCAAATGTGGTGGGTGGGAATAGTAGCAGGTAAAGCCATCAGGTTGCAGGTCAAACCTACCAAAATTTTCCTATAAATAGAGGGCTAAGTTAGAATTGAAAATCACACCAGAAACATAAGTTTCTCTCTTTCTCTCTCTAGATTATTGAGTGTATTTTGTGAGTATTTAGATACTCTGTGAGTTTCTATTCATCAGTGCAAGTTTCCTTCAGCCTTATACCGATCAGAAGTACTGCTCTTTTGAGGTAAGGGATAGTAAGGGATTTTAAGGGTTGTTATGTTTTTCAGTTTCGTAATTTTTCTGAACTTCAAAAATTCTGGAAAAATTTGAAATGATATTTTGATGAGTTTTATTGATTGTGTCCAAAAATGGTGATTTTTGGATGTATAGATTGAGAATTATGAATTTTATGAGAAAAGACTATTTTAAAAGTAACTGCTTATAATTTCTTGTGGTTAACTCCAAAATTGATGAAATTTTTATTGGGAGTACATGTATATGATGGAAGTATACTCTGTTAATTTCAGAATTTTTGGACAAAAGTACAATTTTTGATAAATGTCTAAATATTCGGCTGTTTTGACCATATGAAAAATAGTAAATGACTTTTAAAAATTCTGAGAAAAATATATGTTCAATATGGGACTATATTCTGATAAATTCCAGAAAAGAAATATTTTTGGAACTGATTTGGCATTTTTCATGAAAATGGACAAGTTATGAGAAAATAAATTAAATATGTTATGTGAAGTAAGAAAATTAGAAAATAGGATTTTATGGCTTGAGAATCCTATATGAGGTATATGCAGATTTTTGATGAGGGTTTTGGCTATTGATGATGAAATCTTAAGAGTTGACATTTTATGATGATTAAATGCATTAATTAGTAAAGTGTAAACAATTTAAATAAATTGTTTATAAGCTTAAGAAATGTTATTCTTTCAATATCATTATACCGAAATATTGGTATAGATTTTATTGTAGAATTTCTACCTTTTTGAGTCGAGATTACTATTCACGAGTTACTATTCACGAGTTACTATTCACGACAAAATTAATTTTTTTTTCTAACCAAATTATAGTTGATTTATGAATATTACTCTTGAGATTAAATCTATATGTTGATTATATTGATTTTATTATCATATATAACATTTTTATAACCCTAATGATGATATTTCTCTTTGACTTGAGTGTAAAGATGGGTAGATTTTTGGTATGATCATGACTATGGGTTCTCTTTAGCCAGTAGTGCAAAGTTGAATTGTTGACTGGTATGATCATGACCATTGAATTTATAATTGAATATCTTTAGCTTAAGTGCAAAGGTGAAATGATCAACATGGTTATAATTATTGTTTATATAAATTCTTAAATGATTATATATTCTTTGAGGTATTAATATATTTGGCATGTAGTGTAAATATGAATTGTTGAGGAATATCTTTGGCCTGTAGTGCAAAGATGAATTGTAGATGAATATCTTTGGCCTGTAGTGCAAAGATGGTCTGTTGATGAATATCTTTGGCCCGTAGTGCAAAGATGACCTGTTGTTGAATATCTTTGGCCAGTAATGCAAAGATGAACTGTTGACGAATATCTTTGGCCTGTAGTGCAAAGATGACTTGTTGATGAATATCTTTGCCCCGTAGTGCAAAGATGAAGTTATTAGTATGATTATGAACAGGAACTGTGATTTGGTATAACCATGATGTTTGATGTTTCAGGTGATGAAAATTATCTTCGTCCTAGATGAGAAGAGGAATTTAGAACTACAGTTATGATTATGAGTTATTCATATGATTGTGGACCAGAATTGTTGATTGATGTTACAGGGATAAAACATTGTTGGTGGATTTTTAACATGGAGAAAATAATAGACTTTATAGTCTATTTGACTCTTCTAATGGATTGCTCGTTCCGCTGCAACTATGGTTGAAATTTTTATCATTTACCATATATTCTAAATCTCTGATTTATTATTGATGAAGGCTATTGATAATTTAATTATCTTTAGTCATGATATTCTTTACTGAGCTAGTTGTGCTCACCCTTTTGCTTCACAATTCCTTTCAGGTAATAAGAGTGTAGCTGGGTCGAGCGGGGGTAACAAGGGAATAGAACGGTGGTCATCATTTAGTAGTTATATGGTGAATCCAATAGGGTAAGGTGTACCCAACGTTGGAAGGGTGGTTTGCCACTATCATACAAGATGTCTAACGACATATAACCTCGTGTCATCATAAGACAGGGATGTGCTCATCCACTTGCTGAGTATATATACGAGCACTACCTATATAATCTTGGTGTTTGTTTAAAGTATAATTCTCAATTAGAGACAGTGGAGATAATGATAAGTCAAGAGAAGACTCACCATTGGGAAGAATATGATAGTAATCTTCTCGTTTTTCTTTGGGGTCTATTGGGTCAACCAAGAATAATTCTGTGGCCATATGATATCTATCATAACCTAGACGCATGGCCTCCCATGTACGAAGGTTTCCTTGAGCACTTCCCAAAGATTCTAATTTCTAAAACAATTTTTGACTATACCTTTATGTAAGGTGTCATTGTGAGGTGATGTCCACGGTTAGAACATGAGTCACATTTGGTATATATTTGTATCCAAACTCACAGCATATGTGTTGTTGTATTTTGCACGACAATTATTGTAATAAAGTTATAGTTGTTTTCTGTACCATGTATTTGGCGACTCAGAATAGGTTGGATGGAATGGACCTATTTTGGGGTCGTTACACATTTGACAACATTGCACTGTCAAATTTTTCATGTCATTGTTTAGGTGCTTGTTTTAATCCATAAAGGGACTTCACAAGCCGATAGATTTCTTTTCTGATCCTGGAACAATAACCCTTCTGGTTGTTCCATGTAGATTTCTTCTTTTAAATCTCCATTCAAGAAACTTGTTTTTACATCTATTTGATGTATCTCTAAATTATATATAGTTGCAATGTCTATTAACATCCTAATTGAGGATATTTATGTCACAGGAGAATACGTATCAAAATAATCCAAATCCATTTTTACTTGTATCCTTTGATTACAAGTCTTGCTTTTATATTTATCTATAGATCTATCTGCTTTCATTTTCTTCTTGAATATCCTCCTGTATCCAAGAGGTTTAGAGCCATGTGGGAGATCTACTAATTCCCACGTATGATTATACAATATGGATTCTACTTCACTATTTATAGTCTCTTTCTAATATGGAGTTTCGGGACTCGACACAGCTTCTCTATAAGTCTGAGACTCATTTTCTAACAAATAAGTTAGAAAATTTGGACAATAAGATTTTGATATTCTAGCACGTTTATTACGTATAGGTTCATCAATATCTTCTAATCTATGATCACTATCACTAACAGTGTCATAAGTTCTTTCGTTTGAAAATGTTTCCTGTTCATTAGAACTTAGCTCTTGTTTCTTTTTATTAGGAAATATTGTTTCAAAGAATTTAGCATCTTTTGACTCAATAATAATATTTTTATGTATTTCTTATATTTTTGATTTATTAACCAAAAATCTTTATGCACTGCTATTATTAACATAACCAATGAATATACAATCTATTGTTTTTGGTCCTATATATTTTCACCTTTTTGGGTGAAGTAAACATTATTTAATTTGTTAAGCCCCCCCCCCCCCCCACACACACACTTTTAAGTGTTTATAAGATGGTTTACGTCCTTTCTATATTAATTCAAAGGGTGAAACATTAAATTTCTTTTGAGGTATTCGATTGAGAATATATAATTTACTGAAAGAATTGCTCCCCCCCTCCCCCCCTCCCCCCCCCCCAACAAATTCTGAGGTAGCTCAGAACTTAACATCATCATTTCTTTCAAATTTTTATTCTTTCTTTCAACAACACCATTTTATTGTGATGAATAAGGTGCAGTTGTTTGGTGTATTATACCATGTTGTAAACAAATTTAACCAAAAAGAAATTCATATTTCCCACCTCTATCACTTCTAATTATCTTGATCTTTTTATCAAGTTGATTCTCAACCTCATTTTTGTAATGTATAAACATTTCCAAAACCATATTTTTACTTCTCAATAAGTAAACATAAAAATATCTTGTATAATCATCTATAAAAGTAAGAAAATATTTTTTACCCCCTCTTATTTGTATATACTTTAAATCACAAATATCAGTATATAACAATTCAAGAGGTTCCTCTTTCAATTGATTTAAAAGAAAATTATTGAAATTATGTCTCAACGCAAACTTCACATTTAAGATTGGAGTTAATATCACATTTTGGTAAATATTCCATATTAATTAATCTACATATAGTATTATTATTAACATGTCCTAATCTACCTTGTCATAAATTAGATAACTCAATCACATAAGAAGAAGATGCATTTTTATTAATATTGGAAGGTATAATTGTCATTACATTCATTTTAAAGTGTCCATTGCTCATATATCCATTCCCCACATTAATTAGGACAAACTTGTTCGATACAAAGACCAATTTAAATCCTTTTTTGACTAAAAAGAGATCCCGATACTAAATTTTTCCTAATATCAGGCACATGGAGCACATTGTTGAGGGTGAGTTCCTTGCCAGATATCATCTTCAGAACCATCTTTCCTTGTCCAACAATCTTGGATGCAGAAGAATTTTCTATGTACAATTCTCCATTCTCAATTTCTTGATATGTGGAAAACATCTTCCTGTTAGAACACACATGGCGGGTTGCTCCAATATCTACCCACCATTCCTTGGGATTTTCAACCACATTTACGATTCAATTGTTTTTAAAGTGTTCATTAATTATTTGAAGTAAATCAACATATCAATGTGTTATACTCCATGAGTAGATTAAAATTAAGTATTTGGAATCTCAAATCCTTAAGATAATGAATGAGAAATTAAGTCCCAAAGATCACCCTTTGAAATGATAATAAATATTATGGGAAGCCAAGTCCCACATCAATTAAGAACTAAACTTTAAATAGGTTTATATATAATAAAGTTGTTATTGGGTTTGGGCTCCAAGTGGCACCCCACTTTTGTTGAAGGGAGAGAATCTAGTTAAGGTTTGGTTTGAACCCACACGCGCATCGCCGATCAATAGGGCATGTGGCTCGAGGTTCATGGGTCTGGGTCATTGTATATATTATTTTGTTCTACTATCAAAATTGTGTAGTTTTGAAGCGTTATTTATTATCAAAAATGTGTCGCTTTGGGAAGCATAATCTGCCCGAACAGAAGCGCTAATACTTCGTCATTTTTGGAAGCTCTATCTGCTCGAACGAAAGTGCCCGTTTTGATAGGCCCAAAACTATGTCATTTTTTGTTCGAACAGACGCACCCATTCTGCAAAGCCCCAAAATTACTTCATTTTTGGTCTGAACGGATGCACCCATTTTGCGAAGAACCAAAACTAAGTCATTTTTGCTAATGGATGTCACGCCATACCTTTTCAAAGGGACATAACCAATCTGAAGGGTCATTAAGTTCACCCTATAAATACATGGCGAAGGCATCCATTTCAGTCATTCAATTCACAAGCATTCAAACATAGTTTTTCATTCAAGTCTTTTTCATTTCATAAGAGTTATTTTTTGAGAGAGTTCAGAGTATTTTCATTTGATTCGTTATATGTGTCATTTGTAGTGTTGCTATAACACACGTTGTCATTGTATCATGGGAGACAAGTGTTATTTAACCCTGAGTACCGTAAGGAGAGCATAATTGTCTTAAGGACATAGTACCAAGTACTAGTATTGACATATTCTGCATATTAATTTTGGTATACAACAGATAAGTTATATATATATAGAGAGAGAGAGAAAGAGATCCCTTGTCCATTCAGTTTTACTAACATGTTGATAAGTAATATTAATTATATGTATTTTATTTTTTTTGCAATGAATATGTATAAGTAGTATAGAGAAAAATATTCACTTACATGAATTTAAAAAAATGAATAATCAAATATTTTTTATTCAATTTATACTATTAAAGTTATGAAGTTACATATATTAATGAAGTTGAAAGTTGTTAGAATTAATTTTGGGTTTTGCTGTCTAATAAGGGAAAAGGAAGAGAAATAATTAATATGGTAATGAGAAAAAGTGCATGGAATGAAAATTAAAAGTTCAATGAATAATTTATTAATGCAAGTTCAATGAATAATAATTTATTAACTTAATTTAAGTTAACTCATTTGAGTTAACTGCATCAACCAAATTAATCTAATTCAATTGAGAAATAGATAGCTTCTTGGCTTATTATATATTAGTATTGATAATTGATGACACTCTCATTGCATGTATTTATTTGGTGAACGTGTGATAATTAAATTCCACTAATTAAGATATCAAGAAACTAAATAAACCAAACCGAATTCTTATTATTTTATTAATTTTCATGTCTCGTAATTCTTAGAAATACAATATAATTAACTATTTATTAAAACAAATTAAATTGTGTTAAAACTTTGATTTATATATATTTGCATGAAAGTTGTGCATGAGAGCAAGAGTGGGAACGAGTCATTATCCAACCAGGGATTCTTATTCAAAGACTTTCTCAATGGCTGCAATGCCAAGTACTCTTCAACCCTTCCTTCCCAAATTAAATTGTCTTAGAAAATCAATAATTTCTTAATTAATACTCCATTAGTTCCAGAATTAAATATACATTTTGTATTTCATTTGTTTCTATATATTATTAGGCATACATTTTCATTTTTTGACTATTTTATCTTTAAAAAATAAAACTAAATCTATGAGATTTGGATCCAATTTTAAATTTTTACATAATATGTAACTATACAATCATCTTGTATATTAATGAAATTCTTAACTGCCTTGCCATTACTTTTATTCTTAGTTGATTGATTAGTATCATATCACTACGAAAATTTTAGTTAATGACTTAATGTTGGGAATAACCTTGAAAAAAATTAATTTTGTCTAAAAAATTATTGTTTTATAAATATATTTGTAATTTTAGAACAGATGGAATGACTATTAATCCCACTAATTTTTTATTTTTCTTTTAGGATATGAATGGGAAAGAGAAAATGATACCTGCAAATGGCGCCACTCAAGCTTTCTTAACAAAGCATGCTAGTGCTAGTACTAGTGGCGGAGAATATGGCGGCGGGATTTCGTCGTCAAATTAATCATCGTCACGAGCTTCAGAAATCAGAGCCATCTGCAAACACCACAGATGTGAAAAACAACATCTCTCTTGGGCTCACTCTTGGTTTTAAAACTTGTTAAGTTTGCATAAATTAATGATATATATATATATATATATATATATATATATATATATATATATATATATATATATATATATATATATATATATTGTGGCAAAACAAGAATATTTTTAGAGGGGGGTCAAAATATATCAGTAAAAAAATTTATTTATTATCTCTTGGAGTGGTTATTTCAGATTCATTTTGCTCAATTATAGTATTTCACGTTATCCTATTTCAACGCTTGTCAACCTTTGAGTTGTAAGTCTAATGGTTTTAAATACATATATATATATATATATGTTCTCCGAATTATGGGACTATTAATCAAATTTTGAATTTTTTCATTAGTAGAAAAAAATAAATAGATAACGTTTAAAAAACGTTGTAATAGGCCCCCCAGAAATGTCGTGGTTAGCAGTGTCATCTATTAGACACATTTACACAACATTTTTTCCTTAAAAAATGTTGTCTATTTATTTTCTATAAGGTGTTAGATGTGCTAAAACGTTGTAGATAGTATGATTTCACAATATTTTTTACTAAAAAAACGTTGCAATAAATGCATATATACAACGTTTTTTGATCTCTACTTTAGCAAACAACATTTATTTTGTAAAAAACATTGTCTATTTATTTTTCATAAAGTCTTGGATGCATAAAAACGTTGTAAATAGTATGATTCCACAACGTTTCTGACTAAAAAACATTGTAATACATGCATATATACAACGTTTATTTTGGCAAAAACGTTGTAGTTTGACACATCACACAACGTTTTTTTTCTTCTAAAAAACGTTGTAGATTTGTTTTCCATAAAGTGTTGGATGTGTGAAACCGTTGTAGATGGAATAGAAAATCATACCCTTTGCCGAACCACTGTGAAAAACTAAATATAAAATTATAGATCTAGTAATAAGAAAAAAGATTACACCAAGATGATGACCAATAAATTCCAACCCTTTAAATAAAATCAATGGGTTATTACAACAACACTAGCAGAATTGAGTAACAAACTCAGCCTTGCCACCAGGAGTAGAAAGGCAAGCCCAAAAACAGTACAAAGATGACAATAACAAACTACTTTAAATGGAAACGATAAGGGTTGGTCTGAAAATACAATTCTCTCACTCTTTGATGTCTGGCTGAGAAGTAATAGGCAGCAGCAATCTCACTTGTAGGCATAAATGGGGGATTAGCTCAAGGTTTCCACAGGAGTGTGATCTCGACAATCATGGAGGTGACGACATAAGGATCCATATTGGACGGAGGCCTCCTGGGCATTGCCGAGGCTCAACTTCAAAGACACCGCTAGTTGGATAGTCGTGTGCTCCAAATAGATACTATATGTTGGAGAAATAGCAGTAACAAATTGGAACAACTTAGCTGTTATATGAAAGAAGCCGAGGCGTAGCAAAGCTAAAAATTGATTCCGCCCTCACTGGTTAAGTTGAGCTCCAATGGCGTTCACCCTCCAGGATTCAACGGCAAGCCTTCGATTGCGTGTAAGTATTACCCCCTGCGCGGGCGTATCGTGTAAGACCCCAACTTATTAATGAATAAAATCAAATTTTTTCTAAATATTATTGTGAATAATAAGGGGTTAATTTGATATAATACTTTGGTTATGGGTGAAATGTGCAAATTTTACAAAATAAGCAAGTGGTTATAAAATATTCATTTTGTCGGGGAATATTCGTTTGGTCGTGGAATATTCTTGCTGTCGGGGAATATTCGTACGACGGCGCAGCCTTGTGTGGGCCCCATAACAGAAAGTGATTGGATGAAGAAAACGACAAATATAAGTTATTTATAAATAACGGCGTAGTTGTTACCGTTAATACTGTTGGAATACCTGGTGGTTAAAATACAGTAGCACACGGTATTGCACCAATTATTGATTCTTACGTAAGAAGGCACTACTCAATAATTGTTACAGTGGTTATTGTTCAATATTTTATTTTATTGATTTAATAATTGTTGCGTTGATATTTTATATTATTGTTGTTTCAATAATTGTTGCTGCATAGTATTTTCTATTATCAGATTAATAATTCATATTATTTGAATAATATTATTAGATAACATTATTGGCAATGTCTAGAAAGTTTTGTCTAAGGAGAGGTTTGGTCATCTAATTGCGCACCAGTAAGGAGAAATTCTTATTGGAAAGCCCCCTCTTTCCTGGGAACGACCTGGTTGTCATAAATGTGATTCTGTAATATTATTTGTGAATAATTAATTATTGATTCATATGATAAGGAAATATTTATTTTATGTGGATATAAATGAGGGATATATTTTTGTAGTTAAAAATGAAGGAGTTAATGTTAAGGTTTTTATCAGTATTTTTGTCGGAATAGAGGTATTAAAAATCAGGGTTTTTGAGATATTTTGCGGGGGTTATAATTTTTAATCCGACCGTTGGATCGTGGTAATTTTTGGATATGTTATACATATATAAGTTGAGTATATGTCCACAAATTTTGAACCGTTAAAAATGAACGTATGATTTATTATGAATTTTACGAGATGACTGGTTCAGAAATTGTTGAATTTTTGGAGTTTATCATTTTGATGGAAAATTCTAGAATTGGTGGGCCCCACTCTTGGTTGGTGAAGAAATGTGCTGAGATTTTTATTCAAATGTGGTGGGTGGGAATAGTAGCAGGTAAAGCCATCAGGTTGCAAGTTAAGTCTGCTTCGGCGTGCTAACATTTTCCTATAAATAGATGGCTAAGTTAGAATTGAAAATCACACTAGAAACAAGTTTTCTCTCTTTCTCTCTCTAGATTATTGAGTGTATTTTGTGAGTATTTAGATACTTTGAGAGTTTCTATTCATCAGAGCAAGTTTCTTTCAGCCTTATACCGATATTCCGACCAGAAGTACTGATATTTTGAGGTAAGGGATATTATTTTCTTCTTAATTATATTATTTTCTTCAATATCATTATGCTGAAATATTGATATGAACTTTTATCAAATTTAAAACGTTTTGTGCCGGGGTTACTATTCACGTATACGGCACTATTCACGTATACGGTACTATTCACGAATACGGCACTATTCACCGAAAAATAAAACTTTTCCCTTTTTGTCCAAGATATCTATTATGGTTACTATCTTTGATCGTATCCATGTTTTGATCTTTATTTTTAAATTCTGCTTCACAATTGATTATTATGAAGTATTATTGATCTTGGATAAACTGTTATACGAATCCCTAATATTTGTCCTTCTATCTCACTGGATTCGTTCTCTTTAAGATATTTTTCATCATCCTCAGTCCTAAATGATGATATTACTGAATATCTTTGGCCTGTAGTGCAAAGATGTATGATTACTTGATGAATATCTTTGGCCTGTAGTGCAAAGATGAACAGGTGTTGAGATGAACATAACTGACAGGTGATACAAATGAATATCTTTGGCCTGTAGTGCAAAGATGAATATTTGGATAAATATGATTATTAATTGATGTTACATGGATAAAATATTGATGATGGACTTTTAAATCTTAGAAGATAGTAGAATTCTTTCTCTACTTGACTCTTCTAATGGTTTGCTGTTTCCGCTGCAGTTGTTGATCTAAAACTTGTTGTCGATTATATTCTATCAGATTTTTTCCTGTTGAAGACTAACGATAATTTGTTGTATATTATCTTAGTCATAATATTCTTTACTGGGCTAGTTGAGCTCACCATTTTCCTTTTTGTTCCATTTTTCTTCTCAGGAGGTGAGAACATAGCAGGATCTAGTCGGGGTATGGAGTGATGGTTCTAGAAAGATATTTTAGCAATCCTCACTATTTCTGTAAAATAGTGTTTGAATAATTGTAATGAGGATTTATTTGAGTGTGGATATTGTCTAGAAGACAATATTTGTATTTAAACTCACAGTATATGTTGTCGTATTTTGCACGTCAATTGTATTATTGAAGTTGTAGTTTGCTTTCTGTACCATGTATTTGGCGACTCAGAATGGGTGTGGTGTATACCTATTTTGGGGGCGTCACAGTTGGTATCAGAGCTTAGGGATATGATCCTTGGCTGAGATGTGAGACAAGAACTAGGAGGGAGAGACGGGAAATTCCTTCGCTAGTATGACCTGACTAAGTTTATTTGGTGTTTATTTGGTCGGTCAGAGTATAGGGATAATATATGACATGAATATTAACCCTTTTTTATGGCAGTATTTAAGAATGGCAGCTGAGAACATTAATAATGGAGTAAATCAGACCGTGGAGACACCTTTGATCACCACCCAGGGGAACGTGCAACAGGAAGGCAATATTCCTCCTGTAAACAACGTTACCGAGCAAACGATGAATGATGGAATGTTTAGGAGCTTTTTGCAGTTCATGCAAAATTAGACGAGGGAGACTCGTGTGCAGAATACAGGTGGAAATGATAACAATGCGCGGTTTGTCACAGGCAATCAGTTCAAAGAATTAGGACCACCAGAATTTAAGGGAAAGCCGGATCCGATCATGGCGGAAACGTGGGTCAAGCAAATTACCAAGATATTCGATGTCTTGGGATGCACGGAGGAACAGAAGGTTTCATTCGCCACCTTTATGTTCCGCGGTGAGGCAGACTACTGGTGGGAGTCTGTGAAGCGTACCCAGCCTGACGCACTCAACATGTCCTGGGAAACGTTTCAGAAACTGTTCAATGACAAGTACTTTCCTGAAAGTATTCGTCATATGAAGGAGGTGGAGTTTATCAGACTGGAATAAAACAACATGACGGTGTCCTAGTACGAGGCGAATTTTGCAGAGTTATCCAGGTTTGCACCTCATTTGGTCAAAAATGAGGAACGAATGACAAGGATGTTTCTGAGAGGTCTAAAACCCGATATTCTTATCTCTCATAAATTTTCTTTATATTCAGATGTTGTAAACAAGGCTCAATTATTAGAGCGAGATAATGAGTATGTGCAACCGAGGGACCACAACCAGGGTCATACCGGTGGCAGCAGTCATCGAAGCAATGAAAACCAGCAGAGAGGAAAACATTTGGACAAAAGCGGTAACAACTCTGGTGGTAATCGTGGTCGTGATAATAGAAGGAGCGAGTCGGGAGGAGATTTCAAGAAGAGAAGGTACAACAATGATAACGTGAAGACGTCAGCACAAATATCAACTGTTTCTAGGGGAGGAGAACGACCACCGGTCGTATGTTACAAATGTGAGAAAGAGGGACATATCAGCCCAAACTGTCCACAACAATCCAAGGTATGTTATAACTGTGGAAAGGAGGGTCATATAGCTCGAGAGTATTCTGTAGCAAAATCAAGTTCAGCGGGGATGGTGACTCCAAAAGCTGTCCCGGATAAGTCAAAATCAGCGGTTCCTGGAAGAGCGTTTGTCGTGACTGGCCAAAACGCGAGAAACCCGAACGAGGTGATCACGGGTAAGCTAATCTTGAATTCTTGCGAAGTTTATACTTTACTAGATACCGGTTCTACCCATTCTTTTATCTCTCCTGCTTGTGCTCAACGTTTAAACTTGACTCCGGAGAAATTAGACTTTGACCTATCTGTGGAGACTCCATTAGGAGAAACTTTCATTACATCTACAGTTTATAAATCTTGCTTGATTCAAGTTTGCACTATCACATTACCTGTTGACCTTATTTCTTTAAAGATATTTGCTTTTGATGTGATTTTAAGGTTAACTACTCATCATGCCTAAATTGATTGCTTTCGTAAGGTTGTTAGTTTTCATATTCCTAAGCAACCTGTTATTCGAATTCAAGCAACCAAACCATTTGAATTCAAACACTTTCATATCAAGTCATAAAGCCATTTGTTTATTGAAAAACGAATGTCAAACTTTCTTAGCCCATGTCATGGACTTGAACAAAAATACGTCATTTTTGAGTGAAATTTATGTTGTTTGTTTCCTGACGTATTTCCTGAAGAATTTCCTGGCCTAACTCATAGCGTGATATTGAATTTTTGTATTGATCTTCAACCCGATACAAAACCCATTTCTAAAATCTCATATTGAATAGCTCCTATTGAACTTCAGGAGTTAAAAACCCAACTATAGAAGTTGGTACCTGGGCCTCTATCTGGTGACTTCTTTTGTGGGATGCACCAAAGCCAGACTCTGCAGAAGGGACTCTATATTTATGTGGTGATAAAACAATAGGTGCCATTGTGACGTGCTATCCAAGATTGGGATATGAATCACAATTGAGAGCAACCGAAGTCGGTGACCGAAGTACGTAGCTTTCTGGGCTTAGCTGGTTATTATCGGAGATTTGTGGAAGGATTTTCTCGAATCGCTACTCCGTTAACTCAGCTGACTCAGAAAGATACAAAATTCGTATGGAGTGAGGAATGCGAGAAGAGTTTTCAAGAACTCAAGAGGAGACTCATTTCGGCACCTGTTCTGACAATACCATCTGGTTCGGATGGATTTGTTATCTACAACGATGCTTCAAGCAAAGGGTTAGGATGTGTTCTCATGTAACATGGGAAAGTCATAGCCTATGCCTCACGACAACTCAAAGAATATGAGAGGAATTATCCTACTCATGATTTGGAGTTAGCAGCAGTCATTTTTGCATTGAAGATCTGGAGACACTACCTGTATGGGGAGAAAGTGGAGATCTATACAGATCATAAAAACCTCAAATATTTCTTCACCCAAAAGGAACTCAACATGCGGCAGCGACGTTGGCTCGAGCTGTTGAAAGATTACGATCATACGATCCAATATCATCCTGGAAAAGCAAACGTAGTAGCTGACGCATTGAGTAAAAGATCATATGCGGGTACGAGTGCAATGTTGTTAACACAAAGGCCCATTTTGTATGACTCGCAAAGGATGGAGATAGAGATGAAGGCTCCAAGTACCCACATGATGATATCAAATGTACGAGTAGAACCGACTTTAATCGATAAAGTTAAAGCTGCTCAAGCTATGGACATAGAGCTGATGCGTATGAAGAAGAAAGTGCAAGAAGGTGGTATTCCAGAAGCAAGAATCGATGAAGAAGGAATACTTCGAGTCAACTCCAGACTTTGTGTTCCTAACGATTTTAACTTGAAGCATAGAATAATGATGGAGGCACACAACACACCGTTTGCAATCCATCCTGAGAGTACCAAAATGTATCACGATCTTCGACACACATTTTGGTGGAGCAATATGAAAAGAGAGATCGCGGAGTTTATCTCGAGGTGTTTAACTTGTCAACGTGTAAAGGCAGAGCATCAAGTGCCAAAGGGTCCATTGCAACCACTTGAGATCCCGAAATGGAAGTGGGAACACATTACCATGGATTTCGTTACAAGTCTTCCCAAGGTTTCTCAAGGCATAGATGCGATTTGGGTTATTGTTGATAGATTAACCAAGTCTGCTCATTTCTTACCGATACGTGAGACTTATTCCCTTGAACGTCTTGCTAGTATGTAGGTGAATGAGATTGTGAGATTGTATGGCATGCCAGTATCCATAGTTTCGGATCGTGACCCAAGATTCACTTCACGATTTTGGGTTAGCTTGTAGAAAGCTATGGGCACGGATTTACGATTCAGTTCGGCATACCATCCTCAAACGGACGGACAATCAGAGAGGACTATTCAAACTCTTGAAGATCTATTAAGACTTTGTGTCCTAGATCTCAAAGGGAGTTGGGATAAGTACCTACAATTGGTGGAATTCTCCTACAACAACAGTTATCAGGCGAGCATAGGTGTGGCTCCATTCGAGGCGTTGTATGAAAGAAAATGTCGTTCTCCAGTATGCTGGGACAAGGTGGGTGAAGCAACATTGTTGGGACCAGAGTTGGTACGCATTACTACAGAGAAGATCCAAACGATTCGACAACGTATACAAATGGCACAGGATCGACAAAAGAGTTATGCGGATCTTCATCGGAAGGACGTGGAATTTAATATTGGGGATCATGTATTGTTACGTGTTGCACCATGGAAAGGAGTTACAAGATTTGGAAAGAGAGGAAAGCTCAATCCACGATTTGTCGGTCCATTTGAGATTCTTGACCGAATAGGAAATGTGGCCTATAGACTCGCATTACCTCCAAGCATGTCTCGTGTTCATAATAATTTTTACATATCCATGCTTCGTAAATATGTGAAAGACCCGAACCACATTATTGAGTTAGAACCAGACGAGATAGCTGAAGATTTAACGTACGAGGAGGTACCTGTTAAGATCTTGGATAGGAAAGAGCATGTCCTACGCACGAAGGTTATACCACAAGTTAAGGTTTTGTAGAGAAACCATGCTATTGAAGAAATGACCTGGGAGTTGGAATCAAAAATGAAAGCGAGGTATCCTCACCTTTTTGAAACATCAGGTACGTACGTCAATTTCGAGGACGAAATTTCATAAGGAGGGGAGGTTGTGTAAGACCCCGAATTTTATGAAATAAAAGTATTCAATTTTTCTTATAATTACTATTCAGTAAATGGTTAAATTGATAAAAATTTAAAGTTATGGGTGAAATATGAATTTTTTTTCAAAATAAGCAAGTGGTTATAAAATAATCATTGTTATCGGGGAATATTCGTTTGGTCGTGGAATATTCTTTCTGTCGGGGAATATTCGTACGACGGCGCAGCTATTTGTGGGCCCCATAACGAACAACTGTCGGGTGAAGAAAACGATAAATTTGAGTTTTTACAAATAACGGCGTAGTTATTACCGTTAACACTGTTAGAATACCCGGTGGTTAAAATACAGTAATACGCGTTATTGCACAGTAGCACACGGTATTGCATAGTATTTTTGAAATTATTGATTCTTACGTAAGAAGGCACTACTCAATAATTGTTACAGTAATTACTGTTCAATATTTTATTTTATTGATTCAATAATTGCTGCGTTGATATTTTATATTATTGTTGTTTCAATAATTGTTGCTGCACAGTATTTTCTATTATCAGATCAATAATTCATATTATTTGAATAATATTATTAGATAGCATTATTGGCAATGTCTAGAAAGTTCTGTCTAAGGAGAGGTTTGGTCATCTAATTGGGCGCTAGTAAAGAGAAATCCTTATTGGAAAGCCCCCTCTTTCCTGGGAACGGCCTGGTTGTCATAAATGTGATTCTGTAATATTATTTGTGAATAATTAATTATTGATTCATATGATAAGGAAATATTTATTTTATGTGGATATAAACGAGGGATATATTTTTGTGGTTAAAAATGAAGGAGTTAATGTTGAGGTTTTTATCCGTATTTTTGTCGGAATGGAGGTATTAAAAATCAGGGTTTTTGAGATATTTTGCGGGGGTTATAATTTTTAATCCGACCGTTGGATCGTGGTAATTTTTGGATATGTTATACATATATAAGTTGAGTATATGCCCACAAATTTTGAACCGTTAAAAATGAATGTATGATTTATTATGAATTTTACGAGATGACTGGTTCAGAAAATATTGAATTTTCGGAGTTTATCATTTTAGTAGAAAATTCTAGAATTGGTGGGCCCCACTTGTGGTTGGTGAAGAAATGTGCTGAATTTTATTTCAAATGTGGTTGGTGGGAATAGTAGCAGGTAAAGCCATCAGGTTGCGGGTCAAGTTTGCTAAAATTTTCCTACAAATAGAGGGCTAAGTTAGAATTGAAAATCACACCAGAAACATAAGCTTTCTCTCTTTCTCTCTCTATATTATGAAGCATATTTTATGAGTATTTAGATACTTTGAAAATTGCTATTCAGTGCAAGTTTCCTTCGGCTTTGCATACCGATCAGAAGTACTGCTCTTTTGAGATAAGGGATAGTAAGGGATAGTAAGGAATTTTAAGGGTTGTTATATTTTTCAGTTTCGTAATTTTTCTGACCTTCAAAAATTTTGAAAAAATTTGAAATGATATTTTGATGAGTTTTCTTGATTGTGTCCAAAAATGGTGATTTTTGGATGTATAGATTGAGAGTTATGAATTTTATGAGAAAAGACTATTTTAAAAGTAACCGCTTATAATTCCTTGTGGTTAACTCCAAAATTGATGAAATTTTTATTGAGAGTACATGTATATGATAGAAGTATACTCTGTGAATTTCAGAATTTTTGGATAAAAATACAATTTATGATAAATGTCTAAATATTTGGCGGTTTTGGCCATATGAAAAATAGTAAATGACTTTTAAAAATTCTGAGAAAAATATATGTTCACTATGGGACTATATTATGCTAAATTCCAGAAAAGAAATATTTTTGGAACTGATTTGGTATTTTTTATGAAAATAGTCTAGTTATGAGTAAATGAATTAAATATGTTATGTGAAGTAAGAAAATTTAAAAATAAGATTTTATGGCTTGAGAATTCTATATGAGGTATATGCAGATTTTTGATGAGGGTTTTTAGTTATTGGTGATGGAATATTATGAGTTTGGTATTTTAAGATGATTAAATGCATTATTTAGTAAAGTGTAAACAATTAAAATAAATTGTTTATAAGCTTAAGAAATATTATTCTTTCAATATCATTATACCGAAATATTGGTATGTATTTTATTGTGGAATGTCTACTTTTTTGTGTCGGAGTTACTATTCATGAGTTACTATTCACGAGTTACTATTCACGAGTTACTGTTCACGATAAAATTGGTTTCTTTTTCTAACCAAATTATAGTTGATTTATGAATATTACTCTTGAGATTAAATCTATATGTTGATCATATTGTTTTTATTATTATATATAACATTTTTATAACCCTGATGTTGAAATTCTCTTTCACTTGAGTGTAAAGATGGGTAGATTATTGGTATGATCATGACTTTGGGTTCTCTTTGGCCAGTAGTGCAAAGTTGAATTATTGACTAGTATGATCATGACCATTGAATTTATAATTGAATATCTTCAGCTTAAGTGCAAAGGTGAAATGATCAACATGGTTATAATTATTGTTTATATAAATGATTATATATTTCTTTGAGATATTAATATATTTGTCCTGTAGTGCAAATAAGAACTGTTGATGAATATATTTGGCCGTAGTGCAAATATGAACTGTTGAGGAATATCTTTGGCCTGTAGTGCAAAGATGAAATATTGATGAATATCTTTGGCCTGTAGTGCAAAGATGAATTGTTGATGAATATCTTTGGCCCGTAGTGCAAAGATGACATGTTGTTGAATATCTTTGGCCAGTAGTGCAAAGATGAGCAGGTGTTGAGATGAACATGACCAACTGGTGATACAAATGAATATCTTTGGTTGTAGTGCAAAGATGAAGTTATTAATATGATTATGAACAGGAAATGTGATTTGGTGTAACTATGATCTTTGATGTTTCAGGTAAATATATGTGATGAAAATTATCTTCGTCCTGGATGAGAAGAGGAATTTAGAACTACAGTTATGATTATGAGTTATTCATATGATTGTGGACCAGAATTGTTGATTGATGTTACAGGGATAAAACATTGTTGATAGATTTTTAACATGGAGAAGATAATAGACTTTATAGTCTATTTGACTCTTCTAATGGATTGTTCGTTCCGCTGCAACTATGGTTAAAATTTTTATCATTTACCATATGTTCTAAATCTCTGATTTATTATTGATGAAGGCTATTGATAATTTAATTATCTTTAGTCATGATATTCTTTACTGAGCTAGTTGTGCTCACCCTTTTGCTTCACAATTCCTTTCAGGTAATAAGAGTGTAGCTGGGTCGAGCGAGGGTAACGGGAAAATAGAACGGTGGTCTCTAGCTGTGGATGTTCTCCCGAAGCAGTATAGAAAAGTTTATTTAGTAGTTTTATTTGGTGAATCCAATAGGGTAAGGTGTACCCAACGTTGGAAGGGTGGTTTGCCACTATCATACAAGATGTCTAACGACATACAACCTCGTGTCATCATAAGACAGGGATGTGCTCATCCACTTGCTGAGTATATATACGAGCACTACCTATATAATCTTGGTGTTTGTTTGAAGTATAATTCTCAATTAGAGACAGTAGAGATAATGATATGTCAAGAGAAGACTTACCATTGGGAAGAATATGATAGTAATCTTCTCGTTTTTCTTTGGGGTCTATTGGGTCAACCAAGAATAATTCTGTGGCAATATGATATCTATCATAACCTAGACGCATGGCCTCCCATGTACAAAGGTTTCCTTGAGCACTTCCCAAAGATTCTAATTTCTAAAACAGTTTTTGACTATACCTTTATGTAAGGTGTCATTGTGAGGTGATGTCCACAGTTGAAACATGAGTCACATTTGGTATATATTTGTATCCAAACTCACAGCATATGTGTTGTTGTATTTTGCACGATAATTGTTGTAATAAAGTTGTAGTTGTTTTCTGTACCATGTATTTGGCGACTCGGAATAGGTTAGATGGAATGGACCTATTTTGGGGTTGTCACGTTTGGTATCAGAGCTTAGGGATATGATCTCTGGCGGAGATCGGGGAACACAACTAGGAGGGGAGAGATGAGTAAATCCTTCGCTAGTGTGTCCTACCTAAGCTTATTTGTTGGTCAGTCATAATATTGAGATATTATGTGATATGTTAATTTGTTTAATTAACCCTTGTTTTATGGCAGTATTTGAGAATGGCAGCTGAGAATGCTAACAATGGAGTGAATGAGACTGTGGGGATACCTCTAATCACTAACCGTGATAATGTGATGTCAGACGAAGAAGGAATTAGAGATATCCATGTGGTGAGTGAAGAATTGATAGTTACACCCGAGATAGTCGCAGATGTAATAGCTGAGACTGAGGAAGAAGAGGAAGAAGAAGTACCAGAGGAGAGTTTATTAGAGGTATTATATGATCAAAATGTAGAATTTCAAAATCGTATTCATGAGTTAGAAGAGCAGGCAGAAGAACGACAGGCGGTCGTGGAACAAAAGGATGCAACAATTCAAGCTTGTGTTACCCGATATGTGATGCTTGAACAGAAACATTCTTTGGCAGAGTATAAGATAATAAAAATAGAATCTGAGCTGAGAGAAGAAAAAACTGAACGAGTGAGAATAAGTGATGCATGGGCAAAAGCTGCACGACACGTGGATATTGTGGAAAGAGATGTTCGATCTAAGAAGGCTAAAATATATTATATGAATTTCTCTTTTTGAAAAGCAATTGGGAGAACCCAACATCGAGTTTTGAATTACCCTGTACATAGCGGTCAACCTGAATCCGATATGGATCGAAGATTGATGATTCAGATCATGAATGAGGAGTACGAAGAGGCAGTTGAGGGAGGAATATGTCCTATAGAAAGGTATATTCCAACGGTAATGATGACGCCAAATGCTGCTCCAGACAAGTCAAAGCCGAGTAGTTCGAGGGATGGCGGTTGTCATGACTTCCCAACAAATGAGGAACCCAAATGAAGTTATCATGGGAGATGAGCAATGGAGAAATCATGATGATCTGAGAGATAGAATCTGAAATGGAAGCAAGGTATTCTCAACTCTTCGAAATACCAGGTACGTAAATTTCGCGGACGAAATTTCATAAGGAGGGGAGATTGTATGACCCCGAATTTTATGAAATAAAAGTATTCAATTTTTCTTATAATTACTATTCAGTAAATGGTTAACTTGATAAAAGTTTAAAGTTATGGGTGAAATATGAAATTTTTTTCAAAATAAGCAAGTGGTTATAAAATAATCATTGTTATCGGGGAATATTCGTTTGGTCGTGGAATATTCTTTCTGTCGGGGAATATTCGTACGACGGCGCAGCTATTTGTGGGCCCCATAACGAATAACTGTCGGGTGAAAAAAACGATAAATTTGAGTTTTTACAAATAACGGCGTAGTTATTACCGTTAACACTGTTGGAATACCCGGTGGTTAAAATACAGTAATACGCGTTATTGCACAGTAGCACACGGTATTGCATAGTATTTTTGAAATTATTGATTCTTACGTAAGAAGGCACTACTCAATAATTGTTACAATAATTACTGTTCAATATTTTATTTTATTGATTCAATAATTGCTGCGTTGATATTTTATATTATTGTTGTTTCAATAATTGTTGCTGTACAGTATTTTCTATTATCAGATCAATAATTCATATTATTTGAATAATATTATTAGATAGCATTATTGGCAATGTCTAGAAAGTTCTGTCTAAGGAGAGGTTTGGTCATCTAATTACGCGCTAGTAAGGAGAAATCCTTATTAAAAAGGCCCATCTTTCCTGGGAACGGCCTGGTTGTCATAAATGTGATTCTATAATATTATTTGTGAATAATTAATTATTGATTCATATGATAAGGAAATATTTATTTTATGTGGATATAAACGAGGGATATATTTTTGTGGTTAAAAATGAAGGAGTTAATGTTGAGGTTTTTATCCATATTTTTGTCGGAATAGAGGTATTAAAAATCAGGATTTTTGAGATATTTTGCGGGGGTTATAATTTTTAATCCGACCGTTGGATCGTGATAATTTTTGGATATGTTATACATATATAAGTTGAGTATATGCTCACAAATTTTGAACCGTTAAAAATGAATGTATGATTTATTATGAATTTTACGAGATGACTGGTTCAGAAATTGTTGAATTTTCAGAGTTTATCATTTTGGTGAAAAATTCTAGAATTGGTGGGCCCCACTTGTGGTTGGTGAAGAAATGTGCTGAATTTTATTTCAAATGTGGTGGGTGAGAATAGTAGCAGGTAAAGCCATCAAGTTGCAGGTCAAGTTTGCTAAAATTTTCCTATAAATAGAGGGCTAAGTTAGAATTGAAAATCACACCAGAAACATAAGCTTTCTCTCTTTCTCTCTTTCTCTCTCTATATTATGAAGCATATTTTGTGAGTATTTAGATACTTTGAGAGTTGCTATTCAGTGCAAGTTTCCTTCGGCTTTGTATACCGATCAGAAGTACTGCTCTTTTGAGGTAAGGGATAGTAAGAGATAGTAAGGAATTTTAAGGGTTGTTATGTTTTTCAGTTTCGCAATTTTACTGACCTTCAAAAATTCTAAAAAAATTTAAAATGATATTTTGATGAGTTTTCTTGATTGTGTCCAAAAATGGTGATTTTTGGATGTATAGATTGAGAGTTATGAATTTTATGAGAAAAGACTATTTTAAAAGTAACCGCTTATAATTCCTTGTGGTTAACTCCAAAATTGATGAAATTTTTATTGAGAGTACATGTATATGATAGAAGTATACTCTGTGAATTTCAGAATTTTTGGATAAAAATACAATTTATGATAAATGTCTAAATATTCGGCGGTTTTGGCCATATGAAAAATAGTAAATGACTTTTAAAAATTCTGAGAAAAATATATGTTCACTATGGGACTATATTATGCTAAATCCCAGAAAAGAAATATTTTTAGAACTGATTTGGTATTTTTCATGAAAATAGTCTAGTTTTGAGTAAATGAATTAAATATGTTATGTGAAGTAAGAAAATTGGAAAATAGGATTTTATGGCTTGAGAATTCTATATGAGGTATATGCAGATTTTTTATGAGGGTTTTTGGTTATTGGTGATGAAATATTATGAGTTTGGCATTTTAAGATGATTAAATGTATTATTTAGTAAAGTGTAAACAATTAAAATAAATTATTTATAAGCTTAAGAAATATTATTCTTTCAATATCATTATACCGAAATATTGATATGTATTTTATTGTGGAATGTCTACCTTTTTGTGTCGGAGTTACTATTCATGAGTTACTATTCACGAGTTACTATTCACGAATTACTATTCACGATAAAATTGATTTCTTTTTCTAACCAAATTATAGTTGATTTATGAATATTACTCTTGAGATTAAATATATATGTTGATCATATTATTTTTATTATCATATATAACATTTTTATAACCCTGATGTTGAAATTCTCTTTCACTTGAGTGTAAAGATGGGTAGATTATTGGTATGATCATGACTTTGGGTTCTCTTTGGCCAGTAGTGTAAAGTTGTATTATTGACTAGTATGATCATGACCATTGAATTTATAATTGAATATCTTCAGCTTAAGTGCAAAGGTGAAATGATCAACATGGTTATAATTATTGTTTATATAAATGATTATATATTTCTTTGAGATATTAATATATTTGGCCTGTAGTGCAAATAAGAACTGTTGATGAATATATTTGGCCGTAGTGCAAATATGAACTGTTGAGGAATATCTTTGGCCTGTAGTGCAAAGATGAAATATTGATGAATATCTTTGGCCTGTAGTGCAAAGATGAATTGTTGATGAATATCTTTGGCCCGTAGTGCAAAAATGACATGTTGTTGAATATCTTTGGCCAGTAGTGCAAAGATGAGCAGGTGTTGAGATGAACATGACCAACTGGTGATACAAATGAATATCTTTGGCCGTAGTGCAAAGATGAAGTTATTAGTATGATTATGAACAGGAAATGTGATTTGGTGTAACTATGATCTTTGATGTTTCAGGTAAAGATATGTGATAAAAATTATCTTCGTCCTGGATGAGAAGAGGAATTTAGAACTACAGTTATGATTATGAGTTATTCATATGATTGTGGACCAGAATTGTTGATTGATGTTACAGGGATAAAATATTATTTATGGATTTTTAACATGGAGAAGATAATAGACTTTATAGTCTATTTGACTCTTCTAATGGATTGCTCGTTCCGCTGCAACTATGGTTGAAATTTTTATCATTTACCATATGTTCTAAATCTCTGATTTATTATTGATGAAGGCTATTGATAATTTAATTATCTTTAGTCATGATATTCTTTACTGAGCTAGTTGTGCTCACCCTTTTGCTTCACAATTCCTTTCAGGTAATAAGAGTGTAGCTGGGTCGAGCGAGGGTAACGGGAAAATAGAACGGTGGTCTCTAGCTGTGGATGTTCTCCCGAAGCAGTATAGAAAAGTTCGTTTAGTAGTTTTATTTGGTGAATCCAATAGGGTAAGGTGTACCCAACGTTGGAAGGGTGGTTTGCCACTATCATACAAGATATCTAACGACATACAACCTCGTGTCATCATAAGACAGGGATGTGCTCATCCACTTGCTGAGTATATATACGAGCACTACCTATATAATCTTGGTGTTTGTTTGAAGTATAATTCTCAATTAGAGACAGTAGAGATAATGATATGTCAAGAGAAGACTCACCATTGGGAAGAATATGATAGTAATCTTCTCGTTTTTCTTTGGGGTCTATTGGGTCAACCAAGAATAATTCTGTGGTCATATGATATCTATCATAACCTAGACGCATGGCCTCCCATGTACAAAAGTTTCCTTGAGCACTTCCCAAAGATTTTAATTTTTAAAACAGTTTTTGACTATACCTTTATGTAAGGTGTCATTGTGAGGTGATGTCCACGGTTGGAACATGAGTCACATTTGGTATATATTTGTATCCAAACTCACAGCATATGTGTTGTTGTATTTTGCACGATAATTGTTGTAATAAAGTTGTAGTTATTTTCTGTACCATGTATTTGGTGACTCGGAATAGATTGGATGGAATGAACCTATTTTGGGGTCGTTACAGGTTGTAAGACCCCAACTTATTAATGAATAAAATCAAATTTTCTCTAAATATTATTGTGAATAATAAGGGGTTAATTTGATATAATACTTTGGTTATGGGTGAAATGTGCAAATTTTGCAAAATAAGCAAGTGGTTATAAAATATTCATTTTGTCGGGGAATATTCGTTTGGTCGTGGAATATTCTTGCTGTCGGGGAATATTTGTACGACGGCGCAGCCTTGTGTGGGCCCCATAACAGAAAGCGATTGGATGAAGAAAACAACAAGTATAAGTTATTTATAAATAACGGCGTAGTTGTTACCGTTAATACTGTTGGAATACCTCGTGGTTAAAATACAGTAGCACACGGTATTGCACCAATTATTGATTCTTACGTAAGAAGGCACTACTCAATAATTGTTACAGTAGTTATTGTTCAATATTTTATTTTATTGATTCAATAATTGTTGCGTTGATATTTTATATTATTGTTATTTCAATAATTGTTGCTGCACAGTATTTTCCATTATCAGATTAATAATTCATATTATTTGAATAATATTATTAGATAACATTATTGACAATGTCTAGAAAGTTCTGTCTAAGGAGAGGTTTGGTCATCTAATTGCGCACCAGTAAGGAGAAATTCTTATTGGAAAGCCCCCTCTTTCCTGAGAACGACCTGGTTGTCATAAATGTGATTCTGTAATATTATTTGTGAATAATTAATTATTGATTCATATGATAAGGAAATATTTATTTTATGTGGATATAAATGAGGGATATATTTTTGTAGTTAAAAATGAAGGAGTTAGTGTTGAGGTTTTTATCAGTATTTTTGTCAGAATTGAGGTATTAAAAATCAGGGTTTTTGATATATTTTGCGGGGGTTATAATTTTTAATCCTACCGTTGGATCGTGGTAATTTTTGGATATGTTATACATATATAAGTTGAGTATATGTCCACAAATTTTGAACCGTTAAAAATGAACGTATGATTTATTATGAATTTTACGAGATGACTGGTTCAGAAATTGTTGAATTTTCGGAGTTTATCATTTTGATGGAAAATTCTAGAATTGGTGGGCCCCACTCTTGGTTGGTGAAGAAATGTGCTGAGATTTTTATTCAAATGTGGTGGGTGGGAATAGTAGCAGGTAAAGCCATCAGGTTGCAGGTTAAGTCTACTTCGGCGTGCTAACATTTTCCTATAAATAGAGGGCTAAGTTAGAATTAAAAATCACACCAGAAACAAGTTTTCTCTATTTCTCTCTCTAGATTATTGAGTGTATTTTGTGAGTATTTAGATACTTTAAGAGTTTCTATTCATCAGAGCAAGTTTCTTTCAGCCTTATACCGGTATTCCGACCAGAAGTACTGATATTTTGAGGTAAGGGATATTATTTTCTTCTTAATTATATTATTTTCTTCAATATCATTATGCTGAAATATTGATATGAACTTTTTATCAAATTTGAAACTTTTTGTGTCGGGGTTACTATTCACGTATACGGCACTATTCACGTATACGGTACTATTCACGAATACGACACTATTCACCAAAAAATAAAAATTTTTCTTTTTTGTCCAAGATGTCTATTATGATTACTATCTTTGATCGTATCCATGTTTTGATCTTTATTTTTGAATTCTGCTTCACAATTGATTATTATAGAATATTATTGATCTTGGATAAACTGTTATACGAATCCCTAATATTTGTCCTTCTGTCTCACTGGATTCGTTCTCTTTAAGATATTTTTCATCATCCTCAGTCCTAAATGATGATATTACTGAATATCTTTGGCCTGTAGTGCAAAGATGTATGATTACTTGATGAATATCTTTGGCCTGTAGTGTAAAGATGAACAGGTGTTGAGATGAACATGACTGACAGGTGATACAAATGAATATCTTTGGCCTGTAGTGCAAAGATGAATATTTGGATAAAGATGATTATTAATTGATGTTACAGGGATAAAATATTGATGATGGACTTTTAAATCTTAGAAGATAGTAGAATTCTTTCTCTACTTGACTCTTCTAATGGTTTGCTGTTTCCGCTGCAGTTGTTGATCTAAAAATTGTTGTCGATTATATTCTATCAGATTTTTCCCTGTTGAAGACTAACGATAATTTGTTGTATATTATCTTAGTCATAATATTCTTTACTAGGCTAGTTGAGCTCACCCTTTTCCTTTTTGTTCCATTTTTCTTCTCAGGAGGTGAGAACATAGCAGGATCTAGTCGGGGTATGGAGTGATGGTTCTAGAAAGATGTTTTTGCAGTCCTCACTATTTCTGTAAAATAGTGTTTGAATAATTGTATTGAGGATTTATTTGAGTGTGGATATTGTCTAGAAGACAATATTTGTATTTAAACTCACAGTATGTGTTGTCGTATTTTGCACGTCAATTGTATTATTGAAGTTGTAGTTTGCTTTCTGTACCATATATTTGGCGACTCAGAATGGGTGTGGTGTATACCTATGTTGGGAGCGTCACATATCGCGCGCACTAAGGTTTTCTGATCGAAAGTCCGAGAACAAAGCTTGGCTTAGCTCAATTCCTTAGCCGTCCTCATGTGCGCGAGCCCATCCTTATTTCCTCAACCATGTTACTAAGCCCATAACAACAAGTACTAATATGCACCATGAGAGTTCCTAAACTAGCCAATGTGGGACTTTGAAAAACTATAAGATTTTGGAGCATAATCAACAATCCCCCACATGATCCAAAATTATCAAAGAGATGAAAATTAAAAGGAAGTGAGAAGGGCAATGGATTTTAGATACATAACGTCGATACCTTGTGGGTTTGAATCGACACTTAGTGGAACAAGCTCATGATTGTAGATTATAAGTGAATTATATTCTTGAACCCATTATCTGTGATACAATCAATTGAGCTTGCACACATATCTTAAATCCTGAATCCACACAAGTTCGCGACTGGGCGCGTTCTAGGCCATGCGCCATGTCCCAGATTTTCATAAAGGCTCTAGAGAGTTTGCCAAGGACTCTCATAGAAAGCGGCCTACACTTTCACCTTTATATAGGTGAACCCATCAAGTGTATACTGACATACACCACCCTTTAGGGCTATGAGTTTCATTAAGAATTTAAATGATTCATCCTATCACAATTTGTCAGTAAGCACCACATACACACAGGGAGAAATATAAATAATTGTAGTGCTTTAATTTAAATAATTACATGACTTGTTGTTACCCATTGAACCCAATTCATGGGATCTCCAATCACATGGGTTGAGTTTCCATCATATAGTATTTACTCAAGATGTTGGCAATAGTCTCATCCCTCTGGATGCTTCTTGGACTACCTTTTTATTCAATCCCTTAGTAAGCGGAGCCGCTAGGTTCTTTTTAGACCTTACAAATTCCATGGAAATAACCCCATTACTGATCAGTCCTCGTACAATGTTATGCCAAAAGCGAATATGTCTCTGTTTTCTATTATAAACATGGTTCATTGCTCTGCTAATAGCTGCTTGAGAATCACAATGCAGAGAAATAGAAGGAATTGACTTATACCACAATGGTATATCAGCCAATAAATTCCTTATCCACTCTGCTTCTGTACCTGCCAATTCTAAAGTAATAAATTCAGATTCCATAGTAGATCTAGCAGTACAAGTTTGTTTAGCAGATTTCCAAGAAACAGCTCCTCCACCTAAAGTAAACACATAACCACTAGTGGAGTTTGTCTCATCATTATCAGATACCCAATTAGCATCACAATATCCTTCTAAAACAATGACCAGTAAAATGTACACCTACATTAACTGTTCCTTTTAAATACCTCATTAGTCGTGACAATGCATTCCAATGATCTTGTGAAGGATTATGTGTATATCTGCTAAGTCTACTAATGACATATGCTATATCAGGCCGAGTACAGTTCATTAAATACATTACATTACCAATGATTCTAGCATATTCAATTTGTGCAATACCAATCCCTTTATTTTTCTTTAAATGCACACTAGGGTCATAAGGGGTTCCTAATGGCTCTTCATTAAAGAAATTAAATTTCTTAAGAATAGCTTCCACATAATGAGACTGTGATAAAACTAAACCATTTGCATGTTTATTTATTTTCATGCCAAGAATCAAGTCAACTTCTCCTAAATCTTTCATGTCAAATTTAGACGATAAGTAGTTTTCACAACTTTCTCATCAGTACCAAATATTAGCAAGTCATCCACATATAAACAAATAATCACACCACAACTTCCATTGAATCTACTATAAACACAACTATCAGATTCATTTGTCACAAAATTATTAGACAAGAGAGTTTTATTAAATTTGTCATTCCATTATTTTGGTGCTTGTTTTAAACCACACACTTTTTGTTCTTCACTTGGAACAACAAAACCTTCAAGTTGACACATAAATTTCTTCATTTAACTCTTCATTCAAAAATACTATTAGGGATTTGTCATTCCATTATTTTTGTGCTTGTTTTAAACCATACACACACTTTTTGTTCTTCACTTGGAACAACAAAACCTTCAAGTTGACACATAAATTTCTTCATTTAACTCTCCATTCAAAAATATGGGAACCCCCCCCCCTTGCGCACAAACACGCACTTAGGTTTTTTGACTGACATTCCGAGAACCAAGCTTAGCTTTGCCTAATTCTTTAATTGTCCTCGTGTGCGCGAACTCATCCCTATTTCCTCAACCATGTTACTAAATTAGCCAATGTGGGACTTTGAAAAACCGTAAGATTTTGGAGCATAACCAACACTATATACCATGAACTGTCAACAACATGAAGGGTTAGTCAATAACTGTTTCCTTTATCTGATCTGTTGGTGCAAAACATAGAAGGAACATAATTTTGAGTTGTACCAAAGAGGAAAAACATTTCTGCACTCTTGATATCATCTAATAAATATACAAGACTCACGACCAGAAGTGCTCCACAGCAAAGTAACTCATGCTGGCCAGATAAATCTATAAGATTATGCATTAATTATTTCAAAATATAGACCATCTCTATGCCAAAGTAGTATATGAACCTATTAACTCGTGCAAGCATGAATATTAGCAAAGGTGAAAACTTAAAAGGCCTATAATTGTGAACATATCAACACAATATGCCTTCTACTGGATGACCAGACTGCCTTAATGGCTAATGGGTAAGCATCGCCTTAAAGATTAACTCGTTAAATAAATTTGTCTTCAAACACTATACTTCCCTATACAAGTACAACTACCTCATACAACTATCCCAGTCTGAAAGTTATATCCCCAATAACAATAAATTGGGTGAATATCGGGAATGTGGAACGTATAACCCTCACAATGTTGAAAAGCTACACACATATTTAGAAAGGAAATGTAGATAAATTATTTAGGACCAATAGAAATTGACCACAATAGGTAAAGAATCAGAGATCAATTATAAGATCTAATATTACCCCCACAACTAGTGACGAGATACAAAGAGAAATATTTGATGTATCACCAAAGGTGTTTCTCTCAGTAATAATTGGATTTATGATAACAGGAGCAGATGTCAAATTAGTAAATTATCAACTTAACTCAAACTCCATACAATATAAATGTTCAAGGATTTCAAAGTGTTACTCAATACGAGTTCCAACAGAAAACAAAGATTATTGATTAAATAAAATAAGTAGCAGGATAAAGATTTACTGGTACCTTCCTTGCCAAATAACAACTTCAAGGTAAAAATGACCACCATTAAATAATAGGCAAAAAGAAATGGGTAAAAGTTCGGTCACATGTGCTTACCTAAGCAGGCTATCAAATATCTCTCAAAGCAGTACAATGCAAAAGCTTCGTAACAGTCCCTGATTATCACACAGTTGAATGCAGCATTTGAATCCACTAGTGACAAAAACTGTTGCAGAAAAGATATAACGTTCAATCACGATGTACAGTTAATTCATTCTAACTAGTTTGAGACTCAATCAAGACATTACAAGCTACACCAAGTGAATTGGGTTAAAATCTGAGTTGGGCACAACAAAGTACTGTCATGCTGTACTATACCCAGAAGTACTAATAGCAAGATATGGGAGTTGAGAATAGAAGATATCATCTTAATAACCCTACATCAAAGCAGAAGCAAATCAGTTAAAACGATAAACAGAAATTTAGGAGCAGATGAATACTTCTTACTTGAAGTGAGTAAAGGAAAGTATAGCCTAATATCATGTATTCTTGTCAACGTTTGCTTAAAAAAATATGGAGAAAGTGTAGAAACACAACACTGGACAACCAATATATACCCGTGGCATGTCAACAGAATATTTAATATCATCAAAAGTAATGGAATGTGGTTCAAATGGAACACTGCATATTTTTAAGGAATTTATGCATTTTATAAGGAGAAAGCAACATCCACTATCACACAATCGAATTGGTTAGAGAAATCACAACTGTGAATGTGTTAAAGAAGTATCCCCAAGGCCTTTTGAAAATCATTTAAGACTTTCCACTAAATATGAAAGAAGCTATATACACATAAGAGCAGACAACTCAGTAATTTCAAAAAACAAGCTAGTAATACGAAGTTCGAACCAAAAAAGTTTGGTGTTGGGATGTGATTATTTGGGTCTAGCCATGGTGCAGCCCAATCTATTTAATGATCCGGATCTGGTGATGACCCATATGTATTTATTATGACAGTAGAAGAGTCCTTATTAAAATAGGATTGTGTTTCCTTATTTGGAGAGATAAGGAATCCTTTTCCTAGTTGGATGCAGGTGGAGGTTACTTCTATATATATGGCTACAAGCTAGGGTTTAGAGGGGGCAGAAGAGATACAACACAAATATACAACTTGTACCCTCAATATTATTATAGTGGATTACTCTCTCTCTCCGTGGTTTTTCCCCAATTGGGTTTCCACGTAAATCTTGTGTTCATACTTTATATCTTTTTATTTATGTTTGTGTGAATGTATTTCGTGAGTTTGATTTCACAACAATTACTCCATCAACCGTTGGCGCTATTTTGGCCTGCTGTTTTGGTGATTTCGTCAGGCGTACAAAATCAGGCGTTAACATTTGGTAAGATTCATCAGGAGCAACACCATGTATTTAATGTTCATACGCATGATTAACTACATATTTGCTTATATATATATAGATTCACACACACACACACACACACACACATATATATATATACAATATCTCTTAAGCTATTCACACATGTGTTACAAGAACAATACTGGGATATAGGTTGAGGCATAGCTATGTAGAATTTCTACAGTTGACAAGGAGAATCTATCATGAATATTTCCCCTCAAATACACCAAAATGCAGATTATATATGTTTGCCATATCAATGAAACCATGCAGCACCAGAGACTAAATTTAGCACAAATTCAGTAACAACCACAGTTGCAGCCTATTGTAACACGATGATGGGGTCTACTGTAACATGATACACCTATTAAGTAAAGCATGAGTAGAAACTTTAATCATACAGATTAGATGAGCAAACAAATACAATAATACAAAAAAGGTACACCTCATTTGTCTGCAGTTCAAAAAGGAAAGAAATCCAACATAATGAAGAACAAAATATTAATTGTTTAAAGACATCACTGTTTCAACTTTCAAGCTAATTGATTAGAATGTAAATAAGCACAGAAAGTCTCCCCTATAATCGCGAATACAGGAAAGTGCTGCTACCTCATCATTAGTCACTTGTTCATCTAAAACAGAATCAAAACAGAACTCATGTTTGTCAACATAAGTAGTCAAGTCCACCTTCCACGCCAAACAAAAAGAAAAATTAGTTCTTCCCACCGACAGAAATAGTATGATACTTTTGAAACAAGCTATTTTATCAAGTTTTCACATCATATTCAGCCGCGAAAGTCTCCATCTGTTTGGCCTCTTTGATGTCGGCTGCTCATCACCTCAAAGTCACTGTCAAATGCTTTAGTGACAGCAGGCATAAAAGGTGATGGTTCAAATGGTTTTGTGATTACATGCTGAAAAGAAAATTGAAGTGATTATTGTTACAAATCCAGGTTCTAGCTATGAGAGGTACACTGGATGGTACTTAAACTACTATCTAAGGAGACCAATCTTACTAACTGATATCTAGCAAAAGAAATGAACTATAGTATCATATTATTTAAAATCAAATGTAGCCACATAATTAAAACGATAGCATAAGTTATAGTTAAGCTCCTAATTAGCATGTTGCTCACTCAAGCTGGCTCATAAAAACAAATTCACATGCCTTTTGTACTTGTGTTGTCGGAGGAAATCAAGTAACGGATCAAAAGAATCTTTGTTTCGGAACATGATTGAAGAGAGGTGACGGTTGAGGAACTGAACCCCATTGCCAATATAAGAGGAACTGGTGGGGCATGGAAATGTAGCATTGAATTGCTCAAAATCAAGCTCAAGCATGTAATAGTCATTAACCCTAACAGATATTTCAATAGATCCTTATCTGCATGAAGCTAAATGATGCAAAACTAATGACATGTATTTCAAAAATCACAATATAGCACAAAAATTGATAGTCTCTTACTGCCCCATCAGTAAGTTCTTCCTTGAAGTGAAGATATTCAGCAACGCTTAACTGCTCCACACTGAGCTCAATTACATTAACACGAACATATTCCCAAACACCAGGCCTCGGACGAACTGCCAATCCTACAAACGGAGGCAAAACTATAGCTTCCTATTACCAAATGATAAAGCATAAATGACAAAAAATGAGAGCATGCATTAAATAAGAAGAGGTTATAAAAAGGGTAGCAGGGACCTATAAAAAAGAGAGGGTTGAGGCGGACATTTTAAATTCCCTGTTTTTTCTACTTTTGTAACAAAACCTTAATGAAACAAGGAAAGCAAACCAGGAATGATATGCAGAAACTTATTAGATGGATTTCAATTATAAGAAATTCAATATCTTAACCAGCAGAAACTTGGAACTACAACTGGAGTGTACACTACGTACGGCGAAGTAAGTAATTTATATACATACGTGCAGTTTATTTACAAATTTTAGAGGGTGATGCTCTGTGTAATTTCTAAGAAAAGGTAAGAAATTTATATACTCCATTGTTCCAAAAGAATGAGAACCCACTTCCAAAATCAAGAATGAAATTGCATTATATTTAAATAAGTTGTGATATTGACCATTGTGTTAAACATAATGATTGTGAAAATGGACACTCAGCCAGAATAGATGCTATTGTCTACTTTCATGGAAACAAAAAACCAAAATAAAAAAATAGTAACAAGATTGAGAAAATTTCTTTTTGTTTATAATTTTTACCGACATACAAACATGTATAGTTTTTAAAATTTAAATAAATAAATAAATATGGGTCCATCTCTGAGATTTTGCCTTCCAATTTCATCGCCTTTGATATTGTCTAGCTCGTCAATCAAATCATGGGGTTGCAATATCCCCTTCCCTAGTGCCACATATCTTTCAAAACACACAAAAACAGACAGTACCAAAAAAACAGAAAAATGAAAACCTAAGAGTACAATCTTAAAATCAATCCAAAAAAATTGAAGTGATCGGCTTTTTCTGGCAGCTTCACGATTCTGAGCAAGCTAAAGACATCTCACTTCTGTAAATCATTACAAACAACAAGAAGAAAAACAAAACAGAAACCCTAAGCCCTCTTCTGGTATTCAGCAGACAAGTAAAATTCAAACGAACAAATTCATACATTTCTTATAATAGAACAAATAACCTAATTAAATATTCAATAAATAGTAGAACAAGATCTGATGATATGGAGTTCTTTCCCGATACGGCGAGGGGTATTTCGAGACCAAACGTCGGCGAAGAAAAAAATCCGGCGAGCTTGTGCAAAGGAAAAGAAACGAACCTGGAGGGGCATTCTGGGGT
The DNA here is from genome assembly GCA_016801055.1 of Panax notoginseng. Classification (NCBI taxonomy): domain Eukaryota; kingdom Viridiplantae; phylum Streptophyta; class Magnoliopsida; order Apiales; family Araliaceae; genus Panax; species Panax notoginseng. Next base: position 216,680,690 of record CM029014.1, on the reverse strand, counting down.
TTTTTTGCGCAGGAATAGAGAAGACGTTTGCTGTCATATAGGACTGATGAGATATTCTGTAAGTCGCCATTAATCTTTAAGCTTAATGCACTCAAGCGAACGAGTAAAATGGCGTAGGATGTGGAGTTAAGAGTTTGAGGACTTCGAAAAGGGGAAGGGAACCAGGCTTCCCTCCGTGTTTTTTCCGTGCATAACGTTTTTTTTGAAAAACCGTTATAACTTTAAAATTAAAAATTGTCCCTTATATATAGCTGCAACGTTTTTGTATATCTATCTATAACATTTTCTCAAAAGCGTCGTCCAAAAAATGAAAAAGTCTCGGCAGACAGGAAATCTAGACAGGAAAATGAGATATTTTCTAATTTATTTATTTATTTTTATTTGTTACTCTTAAAAAATGTATAGTATTTATTTCAACAGAAATTTTTACAAAATAAAGTGTACAACCCTGTTTCTTGTATATGTATCTAAATTACACCTAAAACACTATATTTTGTAAAAATTCCTGTTAGAATAAATACTATACATTTTTTAGGAGTCACAAGTAAAAAAAAAAATTTGAAAAATGTCTAATTTTCCTGTCTAGATTTCCTGTCCGTGTAGAACTACTCGCAAAAAATTGATCATAAAACTTTTTATAAAAACGTTGTTATTTAAGTGTCATCTTTTTACTGTTTTGTTTTGTAGTAGTGTTTGGTCAACTGATTAGCTACTTTTATAGATAAATTATAAATTATAATATTATATATTCAAAAACTTATATTGTGGTTCATGAGATTAATTAGCTTGAAAGAAGGAATTCTAGCAACAAAAAAAAATAGAAGAATATAGATTTAATAATCTTGATAAAATAGAACTATGGTGAACTTATGGTCACTATAGTGGCATCTAAAAAAAATTATTTTATTTTCTTAACTTTTTATTTTTAATTAGTTTACAGAGATACCATTTTTTTTTGCCCAACTTTGATGATAAAGCAAAAACAAGAGAAAAGCAAAGGAGAAAACAGTTAGGCTTAAATGAAACAGTTGGCCTTCATCTTGGGCTTGGGCTTGCCCGGTCCAATAAACAGTCTTAAATATGGAGGATGAAAGTGCTAAAGTAGACGAAACTATGGGTAACAAATGTAATTAACATTTAACCAAACAAAATCACATAGACCTAAACGGCTAAAACCTAACCATATTCACCCTCGCCAGTTCGCCGTTGATTTCCCCTCTTCTTTCTCGCGCACACGCAGAGAGTTCAAACTCAACCAAAAATGGCGGACGTGGTGCAGTACAAGCTAGAGCGCATGATAAACGAGCTCGACGACCTCGAGCGCCGGAACCTTTTCTCCCGCCGCGAAATCGCCGAAATCGTGAAACAGAGGCGAAAATTTGAGTACAGACTCAAGCGTCCGAGCCGGCTCAAGCAAGATTACTTGACATACATTGATTATGAGAAGCAACTGGACGCCCTTCACCTCCTCAGACGAAAGGCCGTGTCTCGGGAGTTGAAGAAGAACGGCAACAAGAAATTGAAGAAATCAGTTTCAGATTTTGCCGGTGTTTCGAGAATTGTTGAGATTTATCGTTTGGCCACGAATAGGTTTAAGGGAGATATTCAGCTCTGGTTTCAGTATCTTGAGTTTTGTAGAGAACGAAGAAATGGACATATGAAGAAGGTATATATATATATATATATATATATATATATATATATATATATATACACATATGGAATTATCAGATAGTAGAAATTTGAAATGTGGACTTTTTGAATTTTCTCTTTCTTTTGTCAATAAAGTTTTATTTTTGATGATTTAAGAATTTAGAATTTGATTTTCTAAGTTTTGTATTTGTTCGTACGTACGTGTAATGTGTGTGTACATCGGTTGGTAAAAAAGTTAATCATTTTGCATTTACTATTTAAGCTTGCAATCAATATTGTCCTAAAATTGGCAATGAACAATGTAAACTTAAGTCGTGATAATTTGTAAGTTTTGTATGTGTTATTTGGTTCTGTATTGTGTGAAATTGGAATATATTTAATGATATCTTATTCAAACTAATCATTTTAGCTTATATGCTTTTGTTAATTGTGCTAAGAGTATGTATATATTAACTGTATGTCTAATTAGTAATGAATGTTTCTGATGTCAAGGCTACTTGACCCTCAATTAAGGTTTTAACTATGGTTTTCGAAATCTTAACTTTTGTTAATACTTAGGTCCTGGCCCAAGTTATCAGATTTCATCCTAAAGTTCCAGGGGTTTGGATTTATGCAGCAGCTTGGGAGTTTGACACCAACTTAAATGTAGCAGCTGCTCGTGCTCTAATGCAAACTGGTTTAAGAGCATGCCCAACTTCAGAAGATCTATGGGTAGAGTATCTTCGTATGGAACTCACATACCTTAATAAGTTAAAAGCTCGGAAGGTTGCTCTTGGGGAAGATGAAGGAACACTAATTCGGGAGCATAATGATCCCAAGGATAAGCAATGGCGAGATGAAAACAAAGAGTTATTTATGTCTCTTGATGACAATAGGGAGAATGACGAGGCATCAGATGTTAAAATTGGGGAGTCAGATAAGAAATCAGATTTGTTTCAAGAGCAAGGTTTGAGTATTCTTCGAGCCGTTTACAGCGGTGCAATTGACGCTCTCCCTTCAAGTTTTAGCATGAGAACTCGGTTTATGGAGATTCTTCTAGCCACCGAGTTAGCACATTCAGAAGAAATGCAAAAGGAGATACTTGCTGACATGAAAAGAGATTTTTCAAATAATCCAGAATATTGGGACTGGCTTGCAAGAGTTGAAACTGTTGGCCTTCATAGTACACAGGAAATGAGTAAAGAAATTATGTTAGATCAGCTACAGAAAGCAATTCAGGTATGCTACCTTGCCACGTTATTATTTATAGGTCTTGCTACTATTTTCAGTATTTTGCATGTGTACTCAATTATACTTTAGAGTTTAGAGCTACTTAATTTAGCAATTTATATATATGTAACTTTACTTTGTGTTGAAGATTCTATATGTTGGATTCATTTCAGTGTAGCTGTGTAAAACGTTGTATTTAATGTATCTATGATGTACTGTAAATATATGATCAGCACGTGAAACTAATGTATTGATTAGCATGTCGTGTAAAATGGAAATCCATAAGAATGAAATTCATATCCATTCAAAAGAGTGCTGAGACTCTTCATTTGTAAACAACCATGTCCAATAGTATTTTTGCTCTGGCAATCAGTGTAAACTACACATTTGCTGTTTAGTGAATAGGGCATGAGTGAGTCTAGGCTTCGGGGGATTATAGGATTTGATGAACACTCATCCCTTACTCTCATTTTTCTGTTGCTTCGTTTGCCCGTTTATCCTTCACTGGGTTAGTGGGTTTTCACATATTTTCTGTTGCATTCCAGAAAAGCATGCTTAGTTGTGTTCTTGTTGGGGTACCTATAGACATCTCTTGATCACCTTGCATTTTACATATATAGATTTATGAGGAGGCGTTGAAGATTGTGCCAACAACCATGATGTTTAACCTTTATACAAAATTTTTGGTGGATGCAACTTTTCACAAAAATGGAGAGATTCAGAATTCTGCTATTCTTGGCTCTTCAGCTGATGGTGTGGATTCTATTTCACACGTATTGATGGTGTACGAAAAGGCTGAAAGAATGGGTTGCATTACTGAAGATCTTGTGTGCCAGCATGTAACATTTTTGTTGGAATTCGGGAGATTAGATGAAGCTAGGAACTTGGCAGAAAAGCTTTGCAGTGGAAAGCTTCTAGATGCAGTGCGTTTATGGGTTTTGCGGCTATCAATAGAGATCACATGTCTTAATGAGAAATCTCCTTCTCCAAGCAAAGCTGACCTGTCATTTGTCTTCAAACTCTTCAGAGGCATTCTAATGAAAGCTTCCATTTCAAAGGCTGAGAGCTTGTGGGTTATGGTATGTAAATTATACTACATCACTTTCCCTTTACTTTTGTGAAAGTTGAGATTGAAATGAATATTGTTTTGTTCGACTTGTAATGTCATGTTAAAATTTTGAGCTACTTGACTCTTCTTTTTGATTTGTGTACGAGCCACTTGACTCTTCTTACTTTAAAGAATGGCTTATATAGAAGTTTTAATTTGTATATCTTCATGCCAACTACAAATGCTTCTACGTATTTACCATCTTGTCTTTAATTTTTTATATTTATTTTTTATTTTAACTTTCTTTATTTGTGAGAAAAAAGTGAAGGTTTGATCTTTTTTCTATACTGTATACTCTGAATATACATGTTCCCTAACAAGTTAGAAGATAAGGTTTCAGACTCCCCCCAAAAAAATATTTTCTCCAGCACCAACTTAAGTATGATAAGAAAATTGAGCATCGTATAATGATAATGAATCAAAGGAAGCACAATATAGGAGAGAGCAGTTTTACGTGGTGTTTTGGAATCACTTTTAGCCAATGTATTAGGATTTTTATAAACCTTCAAAGCTATTTTGCATTTCTTCTTTCTTCTGGACAACCTGATGTACTCTAGGACCTCCAAGTTTGCAGAATAGTATTATATTATCTCTGACAGAATGATTCCCCACCTTCTTTCATTTCATATTGATGTGCCAGAGCCATATTCGGACTATCTATTCAATATTTTTAATTTTTAATTTGTCTAGTATGCCATACAATGTATGTGCTGTAAATGCCTATTTGTTTTCTTGACCCAAACACAAGAATGGAGTGTTTCATACCGATACGCATATTCTCTCTTCCATTTTATTTTTTGAGCTGAGTCGCTTGTAGGTTCTAATGTCTATTTAGGAGGGAATCATCTTGAGTTTCATGTTATTCTTTAGCAGTAGTCGTAATTCTACTCACATTTCATTCATGAATAATTTGATGACATAATTAATTTGTAAAATTCATATATTTTTCCTCTCTTTGTAGGCTTTCAAGTTTTTCGCAAATCAAAGACGTTATTTTGACAACCTTGTGGAGATATCCCTTGTTTTGTTGGCTAAAGATGGTGGTAGTGATGTTGGATTTTCACTATCTTCTGCAATAGTAAATTTGGTTCTTCAAAAGGATGGAATTCAGAGTGCAAGGGAGATGTATAAGCGGTATGTACCTAGATCATCAGCTTTTGAACATTATTTTCGTGGATTTCATCATAGTGACCTTCAAATTATCTAAATTTCAGATATTTAGCAGCGGAATGTCTCCTACTAATTGCTTCTGACTCTTCTTTTTTGTCTTGCTTCCACAATATGCAATTGTTTTCTAAGAACAAACTTAAATTTAGAAGTTGACTCAATTGTACTTGTAATCAGCTATGTACTTGATTTTAGCACGTCAAACATGTCATTTTTTTGTTTTCCACTTTGTCTACCCTACTCGGTTCATTTTATGAATTAATTGCTTGCAAAAAACCGTTAGCTGTTTTACTTCTTGTGCACGTGCTTAAAATTATTTAGAATCAAATTGTGTCGTATGGGAACTTATACAAAACCTTCTTTCTTGTTTCGAGTGCAGATTTCTTGCTTTACCTCATCCTGGTCTCGCAATATATAGAAATTGCATTGAGCTGGAATTGAACCTTGCATCCGCGGGTGACAAACCCTGTCTTGTAAAAGTCCAGAGGTTATTTGAATCTGCACTTGCAACATATGACCAAGATGTGGGTCTGTGGCAAGATTATTATAATATGGAGTGTAAGGTAAGGCTGGCTCTTTTTATGCTTCCATTACTAAAAATCACCTTAGGGTGCATGATCTTATATGGACAGATCACTCTAGAGAAGAACCACACTAGATTGTGCAAGTCTTTGAAAAATTATCTTGGTTGATTGTTGCTAAACGACTCTAATTTCCTTCCTCCCTACTTTAAGCTCCTAAAATCCTTCACAGGTGGAGTTAATACCAAATCCCTCGTGACTATCAAGAGTTGGGATGAGGGTACACTCCATTACACCTTCCACCCGATATTCCCCAATACACTTTTGGTAACAAAAATATTACATTTAGTGACACAATAATATTTGTAGTAAATAATCGCGATGTGTATTTAGAGAAATTGGATGAAAAGTATAATAGAGGGGAGAGGGGGGGGGGGAGATCTTGGTCCTGAGATTTATGTTAGCTAGGCTTGCTGAAATCCTTCTTTAGGGAGAGTTTTTGACTACTCATAATTGATTATTGCAGATGGGAACATCAGAAGCAGCTGCTGCTGTCCATTGGCGTGCAAGGAAGACACTGAAAGACAATGCGGCATTTCTGACTAGTAGAAATACGTGATGAATATTTACTACATGTGGGATCACATTCAATTTTGACTTGTTTGGTCTTCCTCCCTTTCCATTACCCCCTCATAGTATTGTATTTGTAGAAGAAACAGATATCAAATGATACGAGATAATTTTATTTTCCGTATTTTGTCTTTCCCATTCGCTCAGGCTGCGATTATATATAGGCAAAAGGAAAGAGAGAAACAAAATCGGATCTAACATCTAAATCATGTATTTTGATTTAAAGTCCACCAAACCTGAGCTTTTTTCACCAGCCCTTACAAGAAATATTGTAATGATCTCCATAAAAGCAAATATATATATATATATATATATATATATATATATATATAGGAATAATTCGTTACGAATAAAAAATAAACATAATAAGTCATCTTTATTGTCCACCGGAAGAACAGACGACCGACTATTAATACTGGACGAAGATTAAAAATAATATTATATTTGTTACTATTAGTAGCGGACGAGTGATTGTCGTTAGACCTTGTTTTATACGGTAATAATAATATATGTCAATTTTTAATTCATAACATGTATGTGTTATATATATATATATATATATATATATATATATATATATATATATATATATATATATGGGATTCCATCCACAGCAACCGGTTATTGGGGATCAATCCATTTTGTCCAGCCGCTACAACCTGTACAAGCCCTTATCAAATTTTTTATTTTTTTTATAAGGTAGCGGCTGGGCCAAAAATGGGTTACTCCCAACAATCGGTTGCTTTGGATGGAATCCCTATATATATATATATATATATATATATATATATATATATATATATATATATATATGGAGATGATCCATAGCAAGTATTTGTTATGAATGAATATTGGGCAAATACCATCATAACCATCCATTCTATAAATCAAGGGTGCAGATTAAAAATGGGATAGTGTCGTCCGCTACTTCGTCTAGCGGACGCTGGAAAAAAAATGATCGGACCAAATTGCCCACTACACATCCATAGGTTGAACTAGCGTACGAATACTTTCCCCCCCAAACCGCCCTGCGATTTCCTTCTTCAATTAAATCCTCCATCCTCTGCTGATGCGAAGAATGTGATGCTGCAACCCCCATATTCGAGATCTGTATATTATAACCATATTTTATTCCTTTTGTGATATGGATGCAAATCGACGGTTTATTCCTTCTGTGATATGGATTGCATATCTTTGGGTTTCCTTGTTTGTTGATAGTTTGCGTTGACTGTTGGCTTATTGGCTTATACACCCAACAATGTTGGCAGGCAAATACATCCGCCCAACTAACTGTTGGCTTATACACCCAACACTGTTGGTTGTCAAATACATCCGCTTGGGGGCAAATTGGACATTGAATTTTTTTTTATAATCCGCTACTTGGTCTAGCGTATGGGGTTCATTTTTTTTTCAGCATCTGCTAGACGAAGTATGTGACGCCCCCAAAATAGGTATACATCACCTATTCTGAGTCGTCAAAAATATGGTACATAATACAAATACAATCATAAATATACAACATGAGCTGTGAGTTTTAATATAAATATTATCTTCTAGACAGTATTCAAACTCAAAATAAGTCCTCAATACATTTATTTTCACACTATTTCATAGAGGACTACTAATTAATGCTATCATCTAGACCGTCACTCCGTTCCCCGACTAGTCTCTGCTACGTTCTCATTTCCTGAACAGAACAATGAAAGTAAAAGGGTGAGCTCAACTAGCTCAGTAAGAAATATTATGACTAAGATAATGCAATAATGCAGAATAAATTATCATTAGCCTTCAATAGTGTTAAACTGATACAATATAACAAACATCAAGTTTAACTGCAGCGGAACAAGCAATCTATTAAAAGAGTCAAGTAGAGAATAAAATCTACTATCTTTTATGATTTAAAAGGTTTTTCATCAGTTTTATCGCTGAGACTCAGCTTAATAAATAATCCACATCATCCCTGCACTACGGCCAAGGATATTCATTAGTATCACGATCACAAATTATCCATGCACTACGGGCCAAAGATAATCGTGTTTTCATCAACGGTTCTGATCATGCCATAAAATAATTCATCTTTGCACCCTTGGCCGAAGAGAATCCATAGCCATAATTATACCAAAAACTGTCAATCAATGCACTACGGGCCAATGAAGACTTTTTTCACATCATTTGTAACATTACGGTCATGATTACACCGAATAATCCCTGATCATAATCATACCAAGTCCATCTATGCACTACATGCCACAAATGACTTTCAACAAAATATAAACATTAGGATGATGACAATGATATAAAAATTCAATAAAACAAGTTCAAGAATTAATTTATCCAAGAACCAATAACGTCCAAATTGTCAACATGATACTGCTTTGTAGAGTAAAATTCAAGAATGCTCAAAAGAATATTTTCGTAAAAAGATACTGGATGAAGCGCAAATATCAAGGATATTCCACTAATTTCATAGAGTATAAAAGCTAAAACTTTAACCAACTAAGTACAATAAAGAATTGAATAACAAAAGAAATCACCAGGCATGCGATAAACCGCACAGACAGGTTATTCCAACAGAATAATAAATAACGGAATCAGGTCATGCGTAAACGCACATACAGGATATTCCAACAGAATAATAAAGAATAGAATAACAACAGAATTCATCATGCATGCGATAGACCGCACAGACAGGTTATTCCAACAGAATAATAAATAATGGAACCAGGTCATGCATAATACGCACAGACAAGATATTCCAACAGATTAATAAAAAATAGAATAACAGAAGAATTTCACCATGTATGCGGTACTTCGCATATACATGTTATTCCAACAGAATAATAAGGAATGTAATAACAGAACAATTTTGCCATGTATGCGGTAATTCGCATATACATGTTATTCCAACATAATAATAAAGAATGGAATAACAGAAGAATTTCACCAAGTATATGGTAGTCCACGTATACAGGTTATTCCAAGATAATAATAAAGAATGGAATAACAGAAGTTCTATTCATGAATACGAAAGAAATAATACCCCTTACCTTAGAAGAAACTGGATATAAGAGTAGTGAAGTAGCAGAATACTTTTCTTCTTTCTCTCTATACTTTCTCTCTATAGAGTTTCAGTGAATTCGTAAGAAATAATGAAGGAATGAACTTCTATTTTATAGGATAATGGACTGAATAGTAACTAATTCATGAACGGTCCATATTGATTTACTTTTAAACGGACGGTCCATATTGATTTACTATGCAGTATTAATAAAATATTCTAATAAAATAAAATCTTTTAAATAAAATATAATATATTCTATTTATAATATAATAAAACGAATAATTTTATAAAAGTATTCTGTTTTATATAAAAAGATTTTACTATGCAAATACTATGCAGACACTATGCAAATACTATGCATAATAGAATATTATATATTCTATTTATAGTCTAATAAAATAAATAACTTTATAAAAGTATTCTATTTTATATAAAAAAAAATTTATTATGCAAATACTATGCAGACACTATGCAGACACTATGCATAATAGAATATTATATATTCTAAAAATAAATAACTTTATAAAAGTATTCTGTTTTATATAAAAAGTTTTCTGTTTTATTACATTAATAATACTAATAAAACAAAATTTATATATATATATATATATATATATATATATATATATATATATATATATAAACTTCCGTGACTTCATAAAAAGACACCTCAATATATTTAACAACATTTATCATCATTATTATAATTCATAATATTAATTGACCAGGTCGTTCTCAGGAAAGATGTGACTTTTCAATAAAGATTTTTCCCTATTGGCGCGCAATTAGGTGACCAAACTTCTCCTTGGCAGAACTTCTAGACATCGTTAATATTGCAAATAATAATATTAATAACCCTGTCATCTCAATTATTAATTTAATAATATATAAAATATCGACATAATTGAATCAAATAATGTGAGATACTATGCAACAATTACTGTAGCAATAATTGAACAAAACTGAGTGAATTCTCACGTAAGCATCAATAACCAATACCGTGTGCTACTATGCAACCACACGTATTACTGTACTTTTACTACCGAGTAGTTCAACAGTTTTAACAGTAAAATTTCTGCCGTTATTTTCATAAAAATATTTTTGTCGTTTTCTCAATTCGACAATAATTTCGTTGTGGGGTCCACCAATAATTGTACCGTCGTACGGATATTCTCCGACAAAAAGAATATTTCATGACCAATCGAATATTATACAACAACTTGCATACTTTTCAAAATTTATAAATATTACCCACAACTATAACATTATATCAAATCCACACCATAATATTCAAAAAAATATTTCGAAAAATTTAAATATTTATTCATAAAATTTGGGATCTCACAAAGTAGCGGACGATACTATCCCATTTTTAATCTGCGCCCTTGATTTATGAAATTGATGATTATGATGGTATTTGTCCAATTTTCATCCATAACAAATACTTGCTATAGATCATTTCTCATATATATATATATATATATATATATATATATATATATATATATATATACGGTCCGAATTTTAAGTTTACCCCTTATTTAACATACATTGCTCACCCTCCATATAACCGTCAGCTAAGATGACGGTTCTATATATAGTGACGGACCGAATCATCGTTCGGTCCGTCGCTAAAGGGGAGTGAGTAAAGTATGTTAGATAAGGGGTGACCTTAAGATCCGGACCGTATATATATTTATATATATTAGTTTATTTTTGGTGTATACCCTTTTATTTTATATACCTTGCTCACCACTTTTAGCGAGTACCGGACGACGGTTTGGTCCGTCGCTATAGAATAGATAAACGATTTATATGTTATGACAACGGTTCGATGCGTCGCTAAAAGTTAAGACGACGATTCTCTGATATACGCGACAGATCAAATCGTCGCCCGGTCCGTCACTAAATGTGGTGAGCAATGTATGTTAAATAAAGGGGTATGCACTTGATTTTCTCCGTATATATGTTATTTACGGATAATTTGAGAACCAACTCTAAAAAATCATTTTTTTTCCCGCAATCATAGCTTTTATGACTGCGAAAAAAATGTATAAAGACAATTGTTCTAAATCATCTATATTAATAAGATATAACCCATTTTGAATTTGGACGAGAAAGCAGAAGGACGGTTCAGATTTATTCTGATTGATTTGATTAGGAAAACACAAATACGGTTCAGATTCATTCTAATTGATTTAGACGGAAAAGGGTGATGGGAGAGGAAGAAGGAGAGAGATAAAATGAAAGTGGGATTGTTGAAACTGTAAGAGAGAAAGAATTCCGTTACGTCGTACTTTCAGACACGGACAATTACATTATTAGTTCTATAACACGTCACGTAAAAATTTTATTTTAATATACAAAACCTTGACGGGAGATATTTTTCATATTATTAGTAGACTAATTTTTTTTTCAAAAATCTTTTCAAGAGTTTTTCTATAATATATGGATCGTCCATTTATTTATGACTTTATACAAAATGTATAAAGTTTAAAATCTGTAATAGAAAGATTAAATAGTTTTGTACTCGGGCCCCTAAACTTGTGCTCTACCTATTAAATATGTGGCCACATGTAGATGTGAAAACATAATCCGATTAGTATGAAGTTATTTTTTTGGTAAGTTGGTTAATTTACCAACAGAATATTGATACATATACAACTTTGCCTGCGTGTCAGTATTCTATTGGTCAATTGACCAACTTACTTCAAAATAAATTTCATATTAACCACTTATGTGAACAGAACCCACTACGAGGGAATAAATATTTAAATCTCACCAACATCTCATTTATTAATATAATAAAATAAAAGGAGATTAAAGAAACACTAGTAAAAAAAATCAACTTATAATTTTATATTATTTTTTTCTTCTTTTTTCCTGGTATTACTCGTCATCAAAATTTTAGGGATATGTTTGTTTACAAAAAATATACTTGGAATCGATTATTTTTCTTAATTTAACATTATTTCAACATATTTTATTCTATAATGGTGAATTAATAGTTTTTTAAATAGTTGAACTATTTTTTGTCATTTGTAAAACTATTTATGAAAGATGATTATACAAATGTGAGATTAATAATCTCCCACATATTTAGGTATCAAATGGCTTTAAGGGTATTAATTGATGAACTCTCACAAGGTTTATATTAATTTAAAAAAAAAATTTAATTCACTTTATGTTGGTTACACCTATAACTCACATATCAAGCAATTCTCCTGCTTTAAAGTTACAGATATATTTTGATTTAAAAAAAAATTATAATATAAATTATTTAAAAAATATTATTAAGTATAAAAGTAATTAGTTTTAGATTTATAAATATCACAAATTACTTAGAGAGAGAGAAAGAGACAAAGAAAGGGAGACAGAGTTGATGGGGTTGATCCAGAATTCCAAATCCAAGCACCACTCACTAACGATGGGGTTCGATTTGGCACATAAATCCTCTTCCACCCACTACATACCACCAAACATCTCCATTTTTTCTCTTTTTCTATCTCATTATTTTATTTATAGTAATAAATATAAAGAACATATTTTTTATTTGTATATACTGCCATATATGTATACTTATATTATAATAAACAACCCCTTTTTCCTATATATCTTATAAAGCAGTTGGTATGGTGCTAATTTAAGCCCTCCCGTTTGCTTTCTTCAAGAAAGAGGGGAAAAACAATCCCACGTAAAAACTGAAGCTTTTTGAATAGTAAGTTCTTCTGAAATTCTCTTTTTCTATTGTTTGGATATATATTTCTTTCTTGTATTTTACTCTGCTTAAGAGATCTTTATAGGAGGTGACTGAATATACTACTGAGATCTGTGTGACTCAATTAGATTTAAATTTACTGAAGCATATTGCCATTTTAACAAAGAGTAAAATAAACCCACCATAATTTGCACATCTATATTTGATTAACAGTATCAAATTGATCTCATTTAGCTGATTGTTGTTATGTAGTATTAACCGTTTATCTTAGAGTGCCAACTGGTCTTTTCAAATGGTGTATGGTACCCAATGGATGATGAAATTATGGAAGGAAGTCTATTTTGTTGTTTTTTCACATATTCAATTAACATTTTTTTTTGTTTCCCATATTCAAACACATTATCTCTATCAGAGAAGCAAAAATATTTGTGGGTTTGTTGCCAAAGATTGTTGAATTTATTTTTTATAATCATCATTATGATTTTCTATTTGATATTCCAGCCATGGGGTTCTGGTTTTCTACTTTTTCATTAGAAATCAACTTCAATATTATTGCCCTGATTCGACCAGCCCAATTTTCATTTATTCAGGTGTTTGTGTAAAATAAGATGAGAGGAGCGGGTTTCTGGCAACTTGGACAGTCAATCACCCGCCGTCTTGCTCAAGCTGATAAGAAGGCTGTGGCTCGCAGATGCTATGCCAGTGAAGCTGATCTCAAGAAGACAGTTCTATATGATTTCCATGTTGCCAATGGTGGGAAGATGGTGCCATTTGCTGGTTGGAGTATGCCAATTCAGTACAAGGACTCAATCATGGACTCTACTGTAAACTGTAGGGAGAATGGTAGCCTCTTTGATGTATCACATATGTGTGGGCTAAGTCTCAAGGGGAAGGACAGCATTTCTTTTCTTGAAAAGCTGGTCATCGCGGACGTTGCTGGACTTGCCCCTGGGACCGGGACATTGACCGTCTTCACAAATGAGAAGGGAGGGGCGATTGATGATTCAGTGATCACCAAGGTGACAGATGATCATATATACCTGGTTGTGAATGCTGGGTGCAGAGACAAGGATCTTGCACATATTGAGGAGCATATGAATGCATTCAAAGCCAAAGGTGGGGATGTGTCTTGGCACATCCATGATGAGAGATCTCTTCTAGCCCTCCAGGTTAATATTCGAAGTCATCTTTTACAACTCATTTTTAAACTTTCATGTACCCTTCAAAGTTTCATATTTTTTACCAAGTTTGGGCCTCTAAATCAAAACATAATTCTACTGTTTGTTCTTGATATCATTTCTTACTCCAAATATCATTTTTAATTTGCATTAAAATATTTACTTTTTACTTAATAAAGTCTTTGCCATGTGGGTCAGAATATTGTATACAATTAGATGCAATATCTGCATTAGGCATAAATAGAAACAACCACCTCCGCCCATATCATGATGTATCTATCCTATAACTGATATTTATATATAATTTTCTTCACGCCTCTGGTGCAGGGCCCTTTGGCAGCTCCAGTTCTTCAGCACCTTACAAAGGAGGATTTGAGCAAGCTATACTTTGGGGAATTTCAGATATTGGATATCAATGGTGCAAAATGCTTTCTCACTAGAACAGGGTATGTTGCTATCTGGTTTCTGTCTAAAGCAGTCACTAGGTTTTTGTGGTGATGGGACTGCATACTTTACTTGTATGTAACGTGGTGTTTGCAGAACGATGCCATTCTGTTTTTACATTTACCAAAGGTTATAGACTGAGGAAATTACAAAAGTGTGCTTATCAAATGGATTCATCTTGTGCGATTAGGCACATGCCTAAAAACATTGATTAAACTTACACTTATCAGGAGTCTATTATGCGATATATATATAACTTGATTATCATAGATAACTGGTCTTTCTGAAAAGGCTACAGAACTAAGTCCTTGCACATATGGTAACTGGGCATGTATCTTAACTTTTTCAATCAAACCATTGTTGTTTCTTCTCACTATATCTACTTTTTTAATCAGGTTTATGTTAGTAAAGAAATTAATGCTCAAGTTCTTATGATTATTTGGAGCGACAGGTTATGATATAATGTTGATAAATTCTTTGATATCTATGTTGGGAATCTGGTCTTTGGATTTAAAATTCAATCTCGTTGATATTTCAAGTGCTTTCTTTTGTTGTTTAGACATTTCTAAGTGGGGATGGACGGGTGATGCAAGGACATTATTCCTTTTTTGGTGTTCTTGTTGAATACTTGTAAAAAATACCCTGTTTTATGTTCTCTTGGAGTGTTAATTTTGAGGTTTTCAAAGGAGACTGAACTTTGAAGTAAAAGTTATCAGAGTCCTCTTCTTTTGGTGGCTTATAATATGACAGAGAAAATTGAAGAACGGACACTTTGATCACATAAGCATCATGCAGTCCTGCAAAAGGATAGTTGAAAATTTTCTCTGTTACTGTATTCATGTTGAGTTGAAACTTGAAAGTTTACCTTGCTAGAGTTCTGCATATGCTAAGCTATAGTAGGATTGCACTCTCTATGAGAAACTTGTACGATTTGATTAGGAAGGTGTATGTAAAGCAACAATAAAACATAAATGAAAATATAAATCAACTCAAGATTAAAAGACCCTACAGGCTAGCTTAAAAATAACAGCATAACCCTTGGCTCTGAAAGAAACACATAACCAAACTAACAGCTTATTAATATCTCTAGCTCTGAAAGAAACACACATGAAAAAAAACTAGCAGCGTATTAATTTTTTCTTAATTTTAACTAGTTATCCAAGTACACCCATCACCACATGGGCCTTGCCTTGGTATGAACCAATTCTCATTCTATCTATTTCTTTTCCTTGGTATTCTTTTTGCTTGCATTATGTTACACCTGTAAGATTAGAACCCTGTGATGATTGATCCGTGAGTTGGCTCTGTCTTGTTAAGTTTAAGTTCTTACACGTTATTGTTATTATTATTATTATTGGAACATGGTCCATAGTATTGTTGAACAAATGGGATACTGTAGAGTCCATAGTCAGTAGTCAACTTCTCTCACTCAGGCTTTCTAAATAATCAAACACCCTTTTCCTAGGGTTAGGACTCTTGGTATATATTAAATCTTACTTACAAATTTTAGGTAGAAAAGATTCAGTTTGGGACTTTGCTCCTATGACCAGTATTGGAATCCATGAAGCTGTTTCAGAAACAAAATTAGGACCTCTAAGTTTTACATAATTTCTGCTTTGAGTATTTGCTGTAGAAACAATGTATTGCCGAGTGTTTCTTTGTCCTGGAAAATGTCTTGCGGCATGGTTTTAGCGAAATTTGGTTGAATTATATTGAAAATTGAGAGTTTAATGCAGGCCCACTTTGGCCGCTTGCAAAATGGTGATGAAACCATATCCAATGATTCTATTTGAGAATTCGCGAGGAAATTATATTGGTGTTGGTTTTAATTCCTGAAGAGTTTATACTAAATCATGTAGTTGAAAGGTTAAGTTGCCTAAAACACTAATGAGAATCTTTGACACAATGTACTAGTATACAAGTAATTTAGTCTCCCACCATATGCTCAAACATGTATTATTTTTTTCCCCCACCATGTACTAATATAAAAGTTATGTAGGTAAAGTGATTAGCTTTGTGTTACATGAGGTTTTCAGGTATACAGGTGAAGATGGATTCGAGATCTCAGTACCTTCAGAGCATGGTGTGGACCTTGCTAGGGCAATCCTAGAAAAATCTGTAGGCAAAGTAAGGTTGACGGGGCTGGGTGCTCGAGACAGTCTTCGACTTGAAGCTGGCTTGTGCCTCTACGGCAATGACATGGAACAGCACACTACACCTGTAGAGGCAGGACTTACGTGGGCCATAGGAAAGAGAAGAAGAGCAGAAGGGGGCTTTCTTGGAGCGGAGGTGATTCTTAAACAAATTGCAGACGGACCATCAATCAGGCGAGTTGGTTTGTTCTCCTCCGGACCCCCTGCCAGAAGTCACAGTGAGATTCAGAACGAGAAGGGAGAAAACATTGGGGAAGTCACAAGCGGAGGATTTAGCCCCTGCCTGAAGAAGAACATCGCCATGGGTTATGTCAAATCTGGATCCCACAAGGCAGGCACCAAAGTTAAGATTGTGGTTCGCGGAAAGCCATATGAGGGAGCTGTCACAAAAATGCCTTTCGTCCCAGCAAAATATTACAAGCCAACTTAAAGTTAATTCTTGTTTGAAATTTGATACACCTTGGTTGTCCTAATTCTTACCCACTTCTACATGTTTTTGAAATGCTACTATCAATACCAATCTTCATTTTCTCTTATTAGTTTCCAAGAGTTAAAAAGTAGAGATGTGTGTATCTTGCATGAGTCTATATGAATATAGACATGTCCTGTACTTGTGGGACTAGGATGCTTTCCATTTCAACTAAATAGACTCCATTTCATGATCTAAATTTAAAATTATCTCTCTCCTATCATCATCATGATATTACATTTTAACACATTTTAAATTTAGATCATGAAATGTAGTCTCCATTTATTTGAAATGAAGAGGATCCTTGTCCATACTCTTGTGAGCACAGAACACAGCTGCATTTGCCATGTGCTTGTGCAGGTGTATGCAACATATAGACCAATGAATTTTAACAATACCTGTGTCACTCATTCAATGTATTTTGTCCATCCAATGGTTCACACGTTCACACTGCTACAAACTAACATATAAGAATCTCATATAATAAAGCTTATTAACATGGCATGGTTCGTTTAAGCGACTCCAAGAACCAGAATTAGAGTCGGGTAAAACGTAATATTCGAAAAACTCATTTGCAGACAAAAACTAAATACAAGTAGTTCATCATGCATGGTTCATTGAAGTGACTCCTGATGAACACAAGCCTGAACCCTGAAGTAAAATCAGGCATCAAGTAAAACATTAAATAAACTCTCTCATTTGCAAACTAAAAAGTTATGGCCGCAATGGAACACGATGGGGTGAACAGCAGAAACCCCTGGATCTAAGTTTAAGATAAAACATTATTCTCCCTCAGCAAACCTGGGCGAACCAAATATAAAGTATTCCAGCACTTAACGACCATGAAGGTGCGTCTACAGTTTTTATATGTCAAGCAGCAGTCTCCTTGGGTCTTCAACAACATCTTTAATGCGCCTCAAGAAGAAGACAGCCTCTCTCCCATCAATCAGCCTATGATCATATGTTAGTGCAATGTACATCATTGGCCTAGAAACAATTTCCCCTCCGACAACCATTGGACGGTTCACAATTGAATGCATACCGAGAATAGCCGACTGCAACAACCATACAAAAGAATATGTAAGACTGCTTTATTCCCACTGGAAATGAAAAGTTTCTGACAATTAACCCAGTTGGATGTGGAATGTGCAACCAAATTTTCAATTGTTACATCAGTTAAAAGTGGCAGCATCATACCTGTGGGGGATTTATGATCGGAGTACTTAGAAGACTTCCATAAACACCTCCATTAGATATTGTGAATGAACCTCCAGCCATCTCATCAATTGATATGGAGCCATCAGTTGCCTTCTTTGCTAGGGTGTTGATCTCTTTCTCTATTTCAGCAAAGTTCATTTTATCAGCATTGCGTATAACTGGAACAACAAGGCCCTTGAAGAAGAAACATAGAGGAAGAAACTTTATTTCAGATAACAGTCTAAAGTAACAATAGGAACTTGACTTCAATGATCAATAAACGCCTCTTATTTCTTTTTGACAAGTCAACACATCACGGTATATTACATTTTCAGGAATATTTTATCTTTCAGAAAAGCAAATATGAGCAAAGAAAACTTCCTTTCAAACATGAGCTATAGCCAATTGGTCTAGTGGGAGTTGATAATGATGGCCAAAAGAATAAACTACAATTCAACAAGCAAAAATTCAAAATTGAGCTGATCACAGAAAGAATTCCACATGGGCAAAGGCGCAACAAGATTCCAAGAAACAGGATATTCATACAAAAGCTCTAAATATACCAGTTAGGGACAATGCACACAGAGAATGTAGAAGAACTTTTGCGTAAATAGTATAGCCAGAAACTTCAAAAATCTATTACTTTAACAAAAACTGTTAATAAACAGGCATACACCCTGAGTTTCACATTACCTTAATAAGATTTTTAATAAATGCCACAATAAACAGAAAAAATATCAATGGTATGGAACTTAACCATTTTGTTTCAAATTGAACAGGATGTACCAAAACAATATGTAAACTTTTAGAGCGACTTCTCTTTGTATATTCTACTGCTTCTGAGCTTGACTAAGTACATGCTATTCAATTTGTTTTGTGCTTTTAGGCCCTCTGGTTGATTAAGGTATGTTTATTTTCTTGCAAGAGGTTGTGAAAGCGATGACAAGGAATAACATTGACATCGCTTGTTCAAGACCTTTTGAGGCCAGGCTGCAAGTGATTCTCGTGAATCCCCTAGAGCCTTTTACTGGATTGTGGTGGGTGAGGACAAGTCACATCAGAACCCACAAACAAACAAAAAAGAAAAAGAAAGGAGGTTGGAAACGCAAGAGCTTCAAATAGGGTTAGGACTTGGGAGTCGGCACCTTGCGATCTCATTTGGTGAGTTGGATAAACAGAACAAAGGAAAACCCTTTCGAAAGTGTCTATTTTGGTAAATAATGTTATAGAAAGATGAACTTTGCAAAAAAAATTAAAATAAGACCTGTAACAAGTTTTATAAACCAGAAACATTTGACTAACATTAATAAGTCATAAACCTCTGAAATGTGGATTAGCTCATTGCATAGACAACATCCACTGCTTTATAAATTACCCAATGCATTTTTCCAAAATGTATTGGGGACAATAATCAAGGATTATACTAACATCTGTGATTATCATGCAAATGTGGCAGCAAGAAATTTCTCTATTAATTGCACGATGCAAGGAAGAAAATAGGCATCAAGGCATGAGAAATGATTCACCTTCATATATAGCAAAACATTGACAAGAAAAGTTCAAGACTGGTGTCCAATTAAGAGTCTACCAAATAACATAAAATGCCTAAAACTGCAAATTTAACTGGGCCTTTTCATGATTTCGCTTAGTGGTCCGATAAGTAATTGACCTTCACATATAGTTAATTATTGATAGGAAAATGTTAAGATCGAACACCAATTATGAGTCAAACCAAAAAACATGCATCTCTAAACTGCAAAGTTAAATGGCTCTCCCGAAAAAGCACCAGTGCTAACAGCAAAACTGTCATCACAGTATCACACTACTAAATATGGTGATTAGGATGGTGTAGACCAACTTGCACTTTAAAGTCCATGGACAACACATAAGATTGATGCACTAATCATGCACCACTGAAATGTTCCATTATTTAATTAAAAGACATCGGAATCATTACAACTTGTGACTGACCTTTGGTGTACCAACAGCTATACTAATATCAATATAATCTCTATAAATGATGTCATCCCCATCAATAACAGCATTAATGATTGGCTGATTCTGGAGCCCGCTAACAGCAGCCTGAAACAAAATAAAGTGTTAGATAGAAAGTTATAAAACGAATAGGTGCACAAAATAGTTTGAACAAACACACAAATCCAACTGTACATGCAAGGTGCTGAATACCAGTAAATGACTGTACATACTTTGACAAAACCTGACATAAGTCCTAGCTTCACTCCATGCTTCTCAAGGAAGGCATCTTTATATTCAGAACGAAGCTTCATCAAATTAGTCCTAGACATTAAGGGTCAGAATGGCCAATATGTTAGTGTCATAAGAGTGAAACAGGGAAAAGAAATGGATCCCAATCAGAAATGATAGAAGTTATAAAATTTATGAAATCATGCAATAACATTGTATTGCATTTGTCTCGATTATACAGTTAGAGATAGATGTAAAACCTCAAGGAACTATATGTTAGCAGAAGAACGATCCAACATACACAATATTGATATAATTAATTACACTTACATATCAACGTCATTAAATGTGGTTAGCAATGCAAAAGTATTTTGAGAGTCTTTCAGCCGTGTTGCAACACGTTTCCTAAGCCTTGTCATTGGAACCTAAAAGAAAAATAATTTTGAATATTAAACAAACCAAGATAGATTTGTTAACCTCATGAAATAAACATATTGATAAATAATTAGAACTACAGTTGAGCATGCTTAATAAAACGAAAGGAGTATGATTAAAGATTTAATACAGTAACATGACATAATTCAAGAAGTTATAAGAAACCCTGATGCTTACTCTTCTTTCCCTTTCCTTTGGAGGAAGTTGGGGTTCAGTGGCTGAGGGTCTAGAAGGTGGCACAGAAGGTGATTTAGGCTTCTCCTTGGGCGGGGTTTCTGCCTTAGGAATTTGCTTTTCCACCTCCTTTTCTGCAGGAGCAGGCTCAGATGCAGCCTTGCTAGGTGCCTTCTCTGATGGAGCTACATGTGTAACACCTTCACCAGACTTTGAAATGATTGCTATCTTGGTACCTGGCTCCACAGTGTCACCTTCTTTGGCTACAAACTGAAAAAATTACATGGGCAAACATTAATTACACAGAAACATAATAGATCTTCAAACAAACAAAAAAAGATAACATCGAAGAGATTGTAATTAACTGATACTATGGACCCTACAAAAATTTAGTAATTTACCTCTTGGATGACACCCGTTTCGGGACTTGCAACATCAATTGTCACCTGAATGAGGAAGCCCAAACTATTTAGACCAGACAATGATACTTGCGATGCTGCAGAAATGCTAAGTTCATAATACTACCTTATCAGTTTCAACTTGGGCGATCGGCTCATCAATATTAACATGATCACCTGGTTCTGCTCCCAGTTATCAAAGAATGAGTTCAAGACACTCACAACTCATTAACTTTACAATTAGGTACATATTTTCATGAGTGCAGAATTCAGTAATATATGACAACTTACTTTTCAGAAAAGCGGCTAGAGTGCCATCAGTAATGGATTCACCCATAAAAGGGACAACAGCAGCAACCAGCTCACCTTCATTACAGAAAAGGATAAAATGAGCTATGCAGATCTTAAAGTAATCACAGTGGATGTTCAAGAAGGAAGAGTCAAAAGAAAATATGAAATATCATACCATTATCCGATGAAAACGACCTACTCCACATCAAGACAGAATTATTTGTTTGAAGAAATGATACGACATCCCTGTGCCCACAAAAAATATTTTAGGAAAGAAATGTTAAGTAACTACGTTCGCCTTTGTTTTGTTCCCTCTTTGTTCATCTTGTTTAGCCATTAATGATGTGCAACCAACTAAAAACTCATAAGTCGGAAATTTCTAAGTGAAAAATCTTCATCTGGTTATTCGTCTAAGATCAATGAGAGCTAAATAAGTAATAGCAATAAGACATGTAAAGAGATTTTACCAACCTTACAGGCCTTGAATTAACTGGGCAACCTATCCATGATTTACAAAGTTCAGTAACACGAGAAATATATATTTGTATTTACATAATTACTCTTATGCCAAAATTAGAGAAACGTTCAAATTACCTTGGTGACAAACACCGAGTACAATTTTTGATCCTCTATTAAGATGTAGCATCTGTAGAAGTTCACATGTACAGAAGTGTTTTTATACAGTGAATATCAAGAGAACAATAATCTTGAAGTGAACCATGGCATGAAGTAAAGGAAAACTATAGGGTAGAAGTATAGAGAGTTCATAGTAGTTAAAAGAAAAAAATAATAATTAAGATCCCTATTCTTTGAATGTGTAGTGCATCATTCATAAGGAGAAAGTGTAGTTATAATTCCCCAAGTGTTTGCTTCTAGACTTTAGTATTGGTTAACGTTAGAAAAACTCTTGAAACTCCTCACCACTGATGGCCATTATCATCTCAGCTAAAATTTAGTATTCAGAAATGTGAAGTACTATAATAAACAAATAAATAAAAAGTGCCAACTAATCAAAATTGTCTATAGATTCGTCAGCATGGAAACAATTTCATATCTCTAAAACTAGTCATAATCTTTAATTAGTGATGCTATGGCATCCCAAAGTTGCTATGTGCATTTAATTCTCTAATGCCGAAATTATTCCGGTACTGATCAACAACTATTTTGTACTCATAACAGAAAATTTTCCAAAAATCCCAAATTGATCAGCATAACAAACAATTAACTATTCCACATCACCAAATGGAAATTTAGACTAGCATGAGTAATACAAAACACAAGTCCAAATAAGTTAAAATTGGTACTAAATAAAAATACCTCATTCACCGTTGCATCGTTAATATAGGTTCGTGGAACTGATGCTGCCGCCGCAGGTCGAACCCGTCCCAATGACTGCCCTAAGCTCTGAAAACAAACACAATCTAATGTTTCAAAAACAAAATATAGCTAGCATACATACACACAAATAGATACAACTATGTCCAGAATATTAACAGCGTCCCATATAATAAAAAAGACTAACCGAAGAAGAAGACCCGCCGGAGGCTATTTTCCGCCTTATAATAGCCCACATCATACCTCTAGTCAAAGTAGAGAGCTTCTGCCCTAACAAACACCGAAGATCAGAAAACAGAATACTAGAAAAATCGAGAAAATCAATCAAGCTCAATGAATCACAGGGGTTTTAACAATGGATTTGAAATCAACTGGATTCAACGTATCAGCACAATAATTCAAAAAAGGTGTAAAATTAGAAGATGACGGTCAATTCAATTGAATATAAAAGTGTGAAAAGAAGATGACCTAGATGCGCCGTTTGATTAAATAGGTAATAAACCCATCAAATGTCAAACCATAAACAGAAGCACGTGTATATAATGAGATATACATATAAACTGTAAATGATAAAGAAACTATACCTGGTAATAAAAGGAAGGAGATGAAGATGCTCGAGGAGTTAGTTTGCTTTGTTACAGAAAAAAGAAGGATTGGAGAAGAAGAAGTAGAAGAAGCGAATCAAATGCATAATTAGCGATTTCTAGAGGACGTGGGCTGGCAGATATGGAAAGTGTACTCAGACCCGGTTTTTCGTTAAAATAAATAAATTTGGTAATTCTGCTGTGGCTGCGGTGTTGACCACCGAGGGGTAAAGAGCTGCAAGCGAGTTTAATAAATCTGACACGTGTGATAATCTCGTTCGACAAATTCAGAATGATTTTCTCATTTATTTATTTACTTTCAAGTATAATAAATTTAAATCGAATTATAATTACAAAATTTATTAATATATTTATTGAGAATTGAACCTGAGAATTAATTTTTTTCTCATTTCAAATTGAACCTTTAACCTAAAGGTCACAATAATTTATTGACAATTTGAAATCTTAATCGCTAGACTAAGATCTTATTGACCATTTGTATTCATACATAGTAACACTCAAAAAGTTATAGAATCAAGTTTGATTTTTTAAAGTCAATTAATATATTTTAAATCTAAAATAAATGTGATTTATTTAACTTTTGTAAACATAAATAACAGTACTATTGCAATGTATTATGGAGTAATTTTTATAATTATATTATATTACTTTGGTTAGTTAGTTAGGGATATTTTGGTCATTATATTATATTTTATTTCATTGTGATATAATTTCTAAGTAACATACCAAACGTATGAATTAAGAGTTCTGTTTCGATTCTATTATTATGATCTGATTCCGATTCCAATTATCATTGTATTCTGTCCTAAAAAGTCAAACAAGGATAGTGCATATAAGATCTATGTATCATGTGTGGAGCTCTTCAAATTGGGCCTCATAAATACAAAGAAAGGTAGCCGGTCCATTTTGAAGGTCCAGTCCACTAAAACATTATGAATCATCATAGTCAAATAATCATAACCCATGAATTATCAGGGTAATTCCTAACAAAAGGGGTACAAAAGAATATAGCATCATGATTATCTTTGAGAGGGATAAATAATCGGTTAATCCGCCCACCAATGTTTAACACGCCGAATTAGTCAATGGCCCAGCATTAATCTCTATGTAATGTTTGATATTTTATGCCCCAGTCAAGAATCAACAGCCCTCGGACGGACTACAAGAAAGAGAGTGAGAAAACAGAGAATAATCAAATCCAATTTTTACTCTCTTTCCCTTTCTCTTTCTCTTTCAGTTGCAGTGAGATTTTAGAGAGAAAGGAAAAGGGATCATGGGGTCAGTGGCAAAGAAAGGTCTGCAACAGTACCTTTTACAGCTTCAGCAACACCCTTTGAGAACTAAGGTCTTTTAATTCTTTCTCAAACTTGTAATATTTTGATTCTGATTTGATTTATTGAATTGGGTAATGTTTATTTTTGTGATTTCTGAATTGGGTAATGTTTATTTTGTGATTTGAGAATCGTTTTTATTTTGAGGATCTTCGTATTGTTTTTGCAGGCTATTACGGCTGGAGTTTTGTCAGCAATTAGTGACATAGTGTCTCAGAAGCTCACTGGGATACAAAAACTTCAACTCAGACGCCTTCTTCTGAAAGTGGTATAAATAATTTAGCCTTACTGATGTATTATATATTTGTGTTATTATTTCTGAATTAATGGTTTGATGCTACTTGCCAATGCTAATGATCTTGGTTTGGCACTAGTTTTTCTGGTACTCCTATGACTTACCTGAAGTTTGGAATTTTTATTTTTTTGTACAAATGGCAATGGGTTGACTTTATGTTTTTCTCACATTTCACCCTGAATGTAAAAGTTTAAATATTGAATCTTATGGAAAAATTTGGAGGTCTGGGTAAATCTATAAGTACAAGTAACTCAAAATAATTTGATTATCCAGTGCGTTTGAATTAACAACATTTGTGAATCTACCTAATTTTGTTCTCCAGAATTTATATTTAAACTACGAGGCCAGAATGTAAACTTTATGGCTATTTTTTTTAATTCTCAGTAATTTTTTCTTTTGAAAGATGCCATTTTTCTTTAATAAAAAAATATTCAGTTTCATGTTGACTTTGATCTAACTACAAATCTAATAAGTTTAGTTGGGTAAAGTGAAAGAATTTTCTAAGTTCAACCAAGATTGTTAATTCATATTTTTAAATACTCGAAGTTTTGCTGGGGCATTGAAGCAACTTCAGTTTCAAGTTGACTTTGATCTGGCTTCAAATCTCAGTTTAGTTAGGTAAAGTGGAATAATTTTCCAAGTACCAACCAAGATTGTTTTATTCTTATTTTTAAATAATCGAAGTTTTACTGGGGCATTGAAGCAGCTTCCAAAGTTTATGCCTTTTCTAAACTGATCTAAGGGGAACCAGATGCAAAAAACACATGAATTGTAAATAAAAAAATTGCTACTTTGAGATCCATCAGCCATCAGCTACGTCTCAATTTAAAAATTCATTTCCAACATAAGATTGTCTTTTGAAAAGATTGAAGGGTGTTCTACTTTCCAATTTGTCTTCATATCATACTGTCACGTGTATTAAGTATATGTGGTGGTATAAACTACTTTAAATTATATTAGTAGAGGATTATTTTTTTCCTCTGGTAGTCGTACTTGACACGATGGTCAAGTCCACACTCAATGTTCTAAAAGGCGGGAGGCGGGCGGCTGAGGGGTTACCTAGCGCCTAGGGGCTTACGCGGGGCCTAGGTAATTTTTTTTATTTTAAGTCAATTTTAATATTTTATCTTATATTTATCCAAACAAAACAATAATATAAAGCAAAATAATCTATAATAAAGATAATAAAGACCTTTGCTTAAAGTTCAAACACATATCCATATTACTAATGTCAAAGTTCAAACACAAACATGCAATTGTTCAAAGTTTAAACATATTTTTAACGTATTAGTTTTATTCACAAACAAGATTGCAATTAAAATAATAAAATTTAAAATTTCAAGAATTTAATTCAATATTAAAACTTAAGAAACTAAACATAAATTTAAGAATTATATTGAATTAAACTAAATATTACAAATATATCATCATTTATATAATTTGAAGTTGGTACAAGTTAAAAAAATTATAACTATAATAAAATTATCCATTTTGACTTGATATTGTTCACTTCTCATTGTGATTTGATATACTACATGTATTATGAATATGATAAATCATTAGAAAAATAAATATATCAAGATCTGGTCTGGATAATTATTAAAATAAAATAAATCTCTCCGTCTATACCCTATCTAGGCCCCGCCTGATTTTCTGGAGGAATTTTTTTTCCGCCTTGAGCCTAAGTGAGGCGCCAGGGGGACTTAGCGCCTAAGGGGGGCCTAGGCGGATCTAGGCGGAGATTTTTAGAACACTGTGCGCACTTGTTGAAGGCTTAGTCATGGGTTTAACTCCCGGAAACAATCTTTCTATAAATGGAGTTAGGCTGCGGACATTTGACCCAGCCTCGCACCCTACTAGCCTTGCGCACAGTGGACGCCCTTCCCTTTTAGTTCGACTTCCAAAATACTCTCCTTTTTGGTGCATTTGTGTATGTGTGGGGAGGGGAGGGGAGGGGAGGGAGGGAGAATAATATTAATAACGTTTGCTATAGTTAGTCAACTACCATCTTAATTTTCTGAAATATTTATAATTACCCTTCATGTTGAAAACATCTAATGTGAATTTTATATGAACAGTCTAGAAATATGTACTTATAGTATATTTTCCCCTACAATGAGAACTTTTAAGGAAATATAGTAAAGATAAGGTGCTGCATTTGGTTATGCTAGTTTAACGAGATGATTTCTTTTCCACCTTAAAGAGATCAATTAATTTTCTTTGTACCGAAGCTAATATCTACTTTTTTGAAGCCACTCACTAATCAGTGATATTGAATATTATAAATGTTAAACTGTTAACTTTATTTACAAAATGATTTTCCGGACTTCGATCGCCTGATGTTAGAAACTTTTTTTACTTTTAACCAGGCTCTGTTTCCATTAGGTAAGAGGCATATATAAGGTAGAGTCAGAACTCAGAAACTTATCCCAAGTGAAAGGAGCTGACCGTCCTGGTTTGCTTCTCCTTGCGTTTGTTTGTGCAAAAAGGAAAATTTAACTTGCATTAAAAAGAAGAGAAAAGAAAAAATGATGTAGTTACAAATAGGAAAGGGTGGGCAGAAAAAATGATGTAGTTACGAGTTAAAAAAGTTCTTACCACCCCCTCACGTTCCTCCCATTTTTAAGGATAAAATATATGAATTCGACTAACAGAGCATCATTCTTCCCTTTTAACTATCCCATTATCTTTACTACAACTGAAGGAAATTTTTTATGTTCTCCCCTTTATCTTTTTTTATTTCTTATCAAACAGGTCATTTGTTATGATTCGTTCAATATAGTTGAGATGATGTGCTTTCTCTACCTTTAGTACTATCTAGAGTAATGTTTGGAGGATTTCTTTATGCTAATCACATAGTTTTTATTGCTTATGTTGATTTGAACAAATTGTCTGCAGGTTAATAGTACACATTACTAACATTGTTAAATGCAGCTCTTTGGAGTTGCTTATCTTGGTCCATTTGGGCACTATTTTCATATGTTTTTAGATAAACTTTTCAAGGGGAAGAAGGATCCCGCAACAGTTGGTAAAAAGGTAATTTATGTAGCCTTGTGTGCCTTTTGTTTTGTAAGAAGATGAGTGGGTATAAAATTTGATTATCTTTTACAACCATTGTATCAGCAATGTCAAGACTCGAGACTCTAATTCATTTTTGTCTCATTGGCAACTAAGCAAGTTCGGTGTGCCTCACTTCCGCTCTTTTAGTTTTCAGTGCAGTTTGGTAATTAAACAGTTAATCCAGTACTGTATGTATTTAACAACGGGGTGTGTTACATCCTAGTACTACCTTTGTTTGCAAAGTAAATTTAAAGTCGAGCAATCTTATTTTTCAAACGGAGGGAGTAGTATTCTTAGTTTAGAGAAGTATCACCCGTTCATGAGTTCATAAAGTCATTTCACCAGATGGGAAGGATAAGATTTAGGAAAGGAAAAGAGAACAATATCATTATTCTGAAATGCCAATGAAATAATTTCAGGTCTTGCTGGAGCAGGTGACATCTTCCCCCTGGAACAACATGCTTTTCATGATTTACTATGGCTCTATAATTGAGGGTAAGTCTGTGGAACAATTGGTAACTATATAATCTGTTGTTGAGAAACGAGTTTCTATATCTCCTTATGTTTAATCCTAGGATGAATTGTGCCAATGGCAACTTGAAGACAAAATCTGAGAATGAAATGCAAATTTACTGGATAAAAATACTATGCTAGAAACTCTGACTAATTAAGATGACGTGGTTGTTACTGTATCTAATTTTATAAATATCGCAGGAAGACCCTGGATCCAAGTAAAATCTAAAATCAAGAAAGAATATCCGACAGTGCAGTATGCGGCATGGACGGTATTCTGTTCTATCATGAGTTAGGTTATTTTCTTCTTTAATAAAAATTGAATTATAGACTAATAACGTTGCATTAAAATGCAGTTTTGGCCGGTGGTGGGGTGGATCAATCACCAGCATGTCCCACTGCAGTTTCGCGTCATTGTTCAAAGTGCTGTCGCGTGCTGCTGGTATGTTTTCCCTTTAAAAGTTGTTCCTGCTTATGGTTCAACTTTTTTTTCCCGCCCTTGGTTCTTACCTTTCTTTCCCATTTTTTATTTTCTGTACAAAATTCTTGTAGGGGCATATTCTTGAGTCTACGTGCTGCAAGGTCAGTGGCATTGAGTCCGGTTACTAAGGGTTAAGCGGGTGGTAGGAGCATGCAGTAAACTCGGTTGCAGGCGTGGGGTGAAAATCGTGTTTACTAGCACGTCTTATATATTATGCAGATGGATGATTTGTGTTAGTTCATTATTTCTAAGAACTATTTAGCACACATAAGTAAAACCTGGTTGCTTCTCTTTGAGCAATCGTGTAATCGGGGTTCTACGCCGAGGTATCTGTTGGGTTATTCTGTTGAAAGATTGTACCGTCACCTATTTTTTCTTTTCTGTTATTTATATTGATAGAAGGTTTATCGACTAGTTTTGGTTCTTCTCATTTACTGCATATATAGTTGATTCTTCTCTCAGTATATGTAACATTCATTTATATCTTTCTCAAAAACTGTTTTCAAGTTTATTTAAAAGCTCATGACTAAAAGTTAGCTTAATTATTTATATACAAGTAAATTCTTTCTACGTGTGGAATTGGGGTGTTGCATTTTATCTGTCTAAAATTAAATATATATTTTATTTCTAAACTATAAAGTCGCATGAAACTCATAACATGCATGTTTCGTTATGAGGCGTTTGGTCTAAATTTTGTTTGTTATAATTTATTTTAAACATAATTTATTTAACTCACAAACACAACAGCGTTTGTGGCTGAAACATAACACACTAAAATTAGTGTACTTTGTTTGGAGATTCAAACGGTATCGCTATCGTTGTAAACGTTGGTAACCGAACAAACCTAAGGTACCGGTACTTATATACTAGATAGATTGAATATTGATATATGTCATTATTACTGCATTTCACAAATATTAAATATATATTTTGAAAAATAATTTTTAATATATGTATTTAATATTAAATACATACTAGCTAGTGTACTCTATTTATAACATTGAAATAAAAAATTAAATTGGAAAATATTAAACACAAGGCAATGAGGTGGAGATGGTCCGTGTTGGTATGAATTGATTTCAATTTATTTAACTCGTTATATTTGTGTTGAAAGTCAATATAGTAAGCGTCCAAGAAGAAATATTTTAATACGTAAACTGTTACTCCACAATTCAGCAGCCCCCACCCCCCATTCAAAAGCTCAAACGTTGAAAATTAGACCCCTTCAGTCTTTTATTCCCATAACTCTGTCTCTCCCCTGTATATATATATACCATGTAAATCTTGAAACCCAATATCATCCAATATTCTTTCAAACTTGGCCTAAATCAAAGCCTTAACATATATTTATCAACTGAATATATTATTATTACAAGAAAACCCCAAAAACAGATAATAAAACATCTCCCTATGGCAGCCCTTCAAGCTTCAAGTTTCTTGTGTTCATCTTTTTCTTGTTCCTCAAAAAATTGCACAAGAGGAATAAGTACTACAAGGGCTGCTATGAATATACCAAAACTAGCATTAAATTCTCTGTCTCTTCCGAACCTTAAATCTAGAGGTTTTGTGGAGGAGCTAGAGTTTATAAAAGGTGGTTACACAAATACCCTTATTGGGGAAGACTCTCCTTTGAGTCATTCCGGTTATACTTCTAACATTTCTAATGTTTCTGATTCGATGGTAATCGCGAAGCTCTACGCTATAATGGAGGCTGTTGCGGATAGACTCGAGATGCATACGAATATATGCGAGCAGAGAAATAACTGGAATAGTCTTCTTTTAACATCCATAAATGCAATTACACTTGCTGCAGCAACAATTGCTGGTATTGCAGCTACAAGTGCTGTTGGTTCCCCTGTTTTGGGACTAAGCCTTTGTTCTAGTTTATTGTACGTAGCAGCCACAGGGATGTTGATAATTATGAACAAAATCCAACCATCCCAATTAGCTGAAGAGCAACGAAACGCTACGAGATTGTTTAAACAGCTTCATTCTCAAATTCAAACATTGATTGCTATTGATAATCCTGTGGCTCGAGATGTAACCGAGATAATGGAGAAAGTTTTGGCTATTGACAGAGCTTTTCCACTTCCTTTGCTTGGCGCAATGCTTGAAAAGTTTCCAGCTGCGGTGGAGCCTGCGGTGTGGTGGCCTAAACAAAGACGTAGACAAGCGAAAGCACGAAATGGGAATGGATGGAGTGAAAGATTGGAAGGAGAAATGAGGGAAATAGTTGGGGTTTTGGGGAAAAATGACAAGGCTGATTATTTGAGGTTGGGTAAAAAGGCCTTGAATATTAATAAAGTGTTGGCAATTTCTGGCCCTTTGCTAACAGGTCTAGGGGCTGTTGGTAGTGCTTTTGTGGGTTCACCTTCTTATGGTTCATGGGCTGCGGTGCTCGGGGTTGTTGCCGGTGGTTTGGCAAGTGTGCTGAATACAATGGAGCATGGTGGGCAAGTTGGAATGGTGGTGGAGTTGTACCGGGGCAATGCTGGTTTTTTCAGGCAAATGGAGGAGTCTATTGAATCAAATTTAGAGGAAAAAGATGTTGAGAGGAGGGAAAATGGACAAGTGTTTGAAATGAAGGTGGCTTTGAATTTGGGAAGGAGTCTTTCAGAGCTAAGAGATCTTGCAAGTTCCTCAAGAAGAAAGGGGAAGGAAATTGAAGAGTTTGGAAGCAAATTGTTTTGATATAGTGATCTATCTAATCTTGTCATAAATTTTGTAGTGTACCCTTGTAAATGTGTAACATGAACATAATTTGTGTGGTTTGTAAACTTGAGAAATGACATATAGGTAAATGGTGACGAGCACTCGACTGAAAATAAATATATTTGAAATGATCCACAGATGTCCCCAAGGCTTGCCATGTGCCGAACCTGTGAGGCTAAGAGGAGACCTCTATAAATATCAAAATCAAACAATAAGAGAAAGTTAATACTGAAACTTTTAATACCTCCATTGTTGGCATACTTGATACTAGAGGTATTTATCCCCCCAAGGATGGAACACTTTACCTTCTGTATAAAATAAACCAACATGGAGGGGAGGATTCTCAAACTACTTTAAATATTGGGAGAACACTATGCCTTCTGTATAAACAAATGGGTTTCTATTTATACTACTACTTGTTGGTCAAATCCTCACCCATGTTTTGCCTTCTCTATTTTCTATTCCCATCAGCTTTTTGAATTTGGCCTTCCCCATTTTTGTTCCCTCATCTCTGTTTTTTGCTATAAAAGGCAGCCAAATGAGGAGAGAGAGATACACACAAAAATACATACTCTCATCCGAGAGTTTAAGAGAAAGGAGGGAGAGAAAAGCTTCTTTTGAAGCTTAAGGAAAAATAGAGAAAAACATTGTGACGCCCCCAAAATAGGTATACATCACATATTCTGAGTCGCCAAATATATGGTACAGAATTTAAATACAAACTTAATTATACAACTGTCGTGTAAAATACGACAAAACATAGCTGAGAGTTTTGACACGAATATTGTCTTCTAGATAATATCCAAACTCAAATGGAGCCCTCATTACAATTATTATCACATTATTTTTATAAAATAGTGAGGACTACTACAACCACCATCTCAGACTGTCACTCTATTTCCCGACTAGTCCCGGCTACGTTCTCATTTCTTGAAGAGAACAACGAAAGCAAAAGGGTGAACTCAACTAGCCCAATAAAAAATATTATGACTAAGATAATGCAGAATAAATTATAGTTAGCCTTCAACATTGTTAAACTGATAGAATACAATAAACAACAATTTTAACTACAGCGGAACAAACAATCAATTAGAAGAGTCAAGTAGAGCATGATATCTACTATCTTCTATGATTTAAAAAGTTTATCATCAATTTTATCGCTGAGACTCAGCTTAATAAATAATCCACATCACTGAATTATCCATGCACTACGGGCCAATGATATTCATTAGTATCACATCCACGAATTATCCAAGCACTACAGGCCAATGATATTCGTGTAATCACCAATGATCATGATCATGCCAACAACTGTCCATCAATGCACTACGGGCCAATGAGGACTTTTATCACATCATTTGTAACTTTACTGGTCATGATTATACCGAATAATCCCTGGTCATAATCATACCAATCAACAGTCCATCTATGCACTATGAACCAAAGATAATTTTTATTACAATATAAGCATGAGTATGATGACAATGATATAAGAATTCAATTAAATGAAAGTAAAGGATAAATTTTAAAGATTTATAATTCAATTTATCCAGAATTCAATAATGTCTAAATTATCAACATGATACTGCTTTGTGGAGTAAAATCCAAGAATAATATTGTATAAAAAATAATTTGGACCGAAAGAAATCAATTTTTTCATGAATAGTACCCCGGATGAATAGTACCCTGTGAATAGTACTCCGTGAATAGTATCCCGTGAATAGTACCCCGTAAATAGTGTCATACGTATGAATAGTGCCGAACGTATGAATATTGAGTATAAATGAATAGTACCCATGAATAGTACTCCAGCATGAAAAGATTAAAATTTAACAAGAATGTTCAGAAAAATATCCTTGTGAAACGATACTAGATAAAGTGCAAATTTCAAGGATATTCTACTAATTTCACGGAGTATAGAAGCAATACTTTAACAAAATGAGTGTAGAATTAGGAATACGAAACGAAATAATATTACTTACATACTACAGAGTATGGAAGAAAATATTATTTCATACGAATATTGAACAAAAATAATATCCCTTACCTTAGTAGAAGACTGGATACTGGAATAGTGAAGTAGCAAAATACTCTTCTTCTTCCTCTCTATAGTTTCTCTCTCTATAGTTGCTCTTGTGAGTCTTAGTGAATTGGTGAGAATGAAAGAAGAAATGAGCTTCTATTGATAGGAAAATATAGTTTCGATAATTACACATTTAGGGGCTCGAATTATTACAGTATAGTACCATCATCTTTACCTCTATTTTTAATTTAGTCATGTAAGTATTATCAATCTTGCACCACCTCCCCTAATAATACATGCATGTGAACCATTAGTTTCATACATGTGAACAAACATTAATTTGCATGTGAACCAATAGTAATTAATTGCTCATTTATTCGATTAATTGCCTGTTTGGTCAATAAGAACAAAACCAACAAATCACAAAATTACCTCCTTTGAGGGTAATTGGGTCACGGAAGAATTAAAGAAAACTAAATGTACAAACATCTTTAATCAACACGAACTTATTCATCATTAATATTATAACTCCCAATATTTAAAAACCATATTATTCCCAGGAAAGATGGGGCTTTCCGATAAGGATTTCTTTGTGACGCCCCCAAAATAGGTATACAACACCCATTCTGAGTCGCCAAAATACATGGTACAGAAACAACTACATCTTTATTATTACAACACAAGAACTGTGAGTTTAAATACAAATATTGTCATTTAGACAATATCCACACTCAAATAAGTCCTCATTACAATTATTGATACATTATTTCACAAAAATGGTGAGGACTACTAAAGTAACTTCTAGAACCATCATTCCATACCCCGACTAGTACTCGCTACATTCTCGCCTCCTGAGAAAAATGGAACAAAAAAAAAGGGTGAGCTCAACTAGCCCAGTAAAGAACATTATGACTAAGATAATACAGAACAAATTATCGTTAGTCTTCAACAGGGAAAAATCTAATAGAATACAATAGACAACAAGTTTTAAATCAATAACTGCAGCGGAAACAGCAAACCATTAGAAGAGTCAAGTAGAGAATGAGTTCTACTATCTTCTAAGATTTAAAAGTCCATCATCAATATTTTATCCCTGTAACAACAATCAATAACCATCTTTAATCAAATATTCATCTTTGCACTACAGGCCAAAGATATTCATTTGTATCACCAGTCGGTCATGTTCATCTCAACACCTGTTCATCTTTGCATTACGGGCCAAAGATATTCATCAGTTAATCATTCATCTTTGCACTACGGGCCAAAGATATTCAGTAATATCATCATTTAGGACTGAAGATGATGAAAAATATCTTAAAGAAAACGAATCCAGTGAAACAAAATAATAAATATTAAGGATTCGTATTTCGATTTATCCATGTCCAAAAATACCTTATAATTATTCATAGTGAAGTAGAATTCAAGAATGATCAAAACATGGATACAATCAAAGCTAGTACCCAGAATAGATATTTTGGACGAAAAGAAGAAAATTTTATTTTTCGGTGAATAGTAACTCGTGAATAGTAACTCGTGAATAGTAACTCATAAATAGTAACCCCGACGTGAAAAGTTCTAAATTTGATAAAAATTTCCAACCAATATTTCGGCATAATGATATTGAAGAAATAATATCATTTTTGAATAAAATAACATCCCTTACCTCGTAAAGACAGTACTTCTGGTCGGAATACCAGTATAAGGCTGAAAGACACTTGCTCTGATGAATAGAAACTCTCAAAGTATCTAAATACTCACAAAATACACTCAATAATCTAGAGAGAGAAAGAGAGAAAACTTGTTTCTGGTGTGATTTTCAATTCTAACTTAGCCCTCTATTTATAGAAAAATGTTAGTACGCCGAAGCAGACTTAACCTGCAACCTGATGGCTTTACCTGCTACTATTCCCACCCACCACATTTGAATAAAAATCTCAGCACATTTCTTCACCAACCAAGAGTGGGGCCCACCAATTCTAGAATTTTCTACCAAAATGATTAACTCTGAAAATTCAACAATTTCTGAACCAGTCATCTCGTAAAATTCATAATAAATCATACGTTCATTTTTAACGGTTCAAAATTTGTGGACATATACTCAACTTATATATGTATAACATATCCAAAAATTACCACGATCCAACGATCGGATTAAAAATTATAACCCCCGCAAAATATCTCAAAAACCCTGATTTTTAATACCTCCATTCCAACAAAAATACTGATAAAAACCTCAACATTAACTCCTTCATTTTTAACCACAAAAATATATCCCTCATTTATATCCACAAAAATAAATATTTCCTTATCATATGAATCAATAATTAATTATTCACAAATAATATTACAGAATCACATTTATGACAACCAGGCCGTTCTCAGGAAAGAGGGGGCTTTCCAATAAGGATTTCTCCTTACTGGCGCGCAATTAGATGACCAAACCTCTCCTTAGACAGAACTTTCTAGACATTGCCAATAATGTTATCTAATAATATTATTCAAATAATATGAATTATTGATCTGATAATGGGAAATACTGTGTAGTGACAATTATTGAAACAACAGTAATATAAAATATCAACGCAGTAATTATTGAATCAATAAAATAAAATACTGAATAGTAATTACTGTAATCATTATTGAGTAGTGTCTTCTTACGTAAGAATCAATAATTGGTGCAATACAGTGTGCTACTGTGTAACAACGCGTATTACTGTGTTTTAACCACCGGGTATTCCAACAGTATTAACGGTAACAACTACGCCGTTATTAATAAAAAAAATATACTTGTCGTTTTTTTCATCCAATCGCTTTCCGTTATGGGGCCCACAAAAGACTGCGTCGTCGTACGAATATTCCCCGACAGGAAGAATATTTCACGACCAAACGAATATTCCCTGACAACAATGAATATTTTATAACCACCTGCTTATTTGAAATATTTGCGCATTTTACCCATAACTAACCTCATTAATCAATTTAACACTTACTATTTCAAAATAATAAATAGAGGGAATTTAAATTTCATTTATTAATAATTTGGGGTCTTACAACCTCCCCTCCTTATGAAATTTCGTCCTCGAAATTGACGTACGTACCTGGTGTTTCGAAAAAATGAGGATACCTCGCTTTCATTTCCGTTTCCAACTCCCAGGTCATTTCCTCAATAGCATGGTTTCTCCACAAAACTTTAACTTGTGGTATGACCTTCGTGCGTAGGACATGCTCCTTTCTATCCAAGATCTTGACAGGTACCTCTTCGTACGTTAAGTCTTCAGCTATCTCGTCCAGTTCTATCTCAATAACGTGGTCTGGGTCTTTCACATATTTACGTAACACAGATATATGAAAAATATTATGAACACGAGACATACTTGGAGGTAACGCGAGTCTATAGGCCACATTTCCTACTCGGTCAAGAATCTGAAATGGACCAATAAATCGTGGATTGAGCTTTTCTCTCTTCCCAAATCTTGTAACTCCTTTCCATGGAGCCACACGCAACAATACATGATCCCCAATGTCAAATTCCACGTCCTTTCGATGAAGATCCGCATAACTCTTTTGTCGATCCTGTGCCGTTTGTATACGTTGTCGAATCGTTTGGATCTTCTCTGTAGTCATGCGTACCAACTCTGGTCCCAACAATGTTGCTTCACCCACCTCGTCCCAGCATACTGGAGAGCGACACTTTCGTCCATATAATGCTTCAAATGGGGCCACACCTATACTTGCCTGATAACTGTTATTGTAGGAGAATTCCACCAATGGTAGGTACTTATCCCAACTCCCTTTGAAATCTAGGACACAAAGTCTTAATAGATCTTCAAGAGTTTGAATAGTCCTCTCTGATTGTCCGTCCGTTTGAGGATGGTATGCCGAACTAAATCGTAAATCTGTGCCCATAGCTTTTTGCAAGCTAACCCAAAATCTTGAAGTGAATCTTGGGTCACGATCCGAAACTATGGATACTGGCATGCCATGCAGTCTCACAATCTCATCTACGTATATACGAGCAAGACGTTCAAGGGAATAAGTCTCCCGTATCGACAAGAAATGAGCAGACTTGATTAATCTATCAACAATAACCCAAATAGCATTTATGCCTTGAGAAACTGTGGGAAGACCCGTAACGAAATCCATGGTAATGTGTTTCCACTTCCATTTCAGAATCTCAAGTGGTTGCAATGGACCCTTTGGTACTTGATGTTCCGCCTTTACACGTTGACAAGTTAAACACCTCGAGATAAACTTTGCAATCTCTCTCTTCATATTATTCCACCAAAATGTATGTCGTAGATCACGATACATTTTGGTACTTCCAGGATGGATTGCAAATGGTGTATTGTGTGCTTCCATCATGATCTTGTACTTCAAATCAGAATTGTTAGGAACACAGAGTCTAGAGTGGACTCGAAGTATTCCTTCTTCATCGATTCTTGCTTCTGGAATAGAACCTTCTTGCACTTTCTTCTTCATACGCATCAGCTCTATGTCCGTAGCTTGAGTAGCTTTAACTTTATCGATTAAAGTCGGTTCTACTCGTATATTTGATATCATCATGTGGGTACTTAGAGCCTTCATCTCTATCTCCATCCTTTGCAAGTCATACAAAATGGGCCTTTGTGTTAACAACATTGCACTCGTACCCGCATATGATCTTCTACTCAATGCGTCAGCTACTACGTTTGCTTTTCCAGGATGATATTGGATGGTATGATCGTAATCTTTCAACAGCTCGAGCCAACGTCGCTGCCGCATGTTGAGTTCCTTTTGGGTGAAGAAATATTTGAAGCTTTTATGATCTGTATAGATCTCCACTTTCTCCCCATACAGGTAGTGTCTCCAGATCTTCAACGCGAAAACTACTGCTGCCAACTCCAAATCATGAGTAGGATAATTCCTCTCATATTCTTTGAGTTGTCGCGAGGCATAGGCTATGACTTTCCCATGTTGCATGAGAACACATCCTAACCCTTTGCCTGAAGCATCACTGTAGATAACAAATCCATCCGAACCAGATGGTATTGTCAGAACAGGTGCCGAAATGAGTCTCCTCTTAAGCTCTTGAAAACTCTTCTCGCATTCCTCGCTCCATACGAATTTGATATCTTTCCGAGTCAGCTGAGTTAACGGGGTAGCGATTCGAGAAAACCCTTCCACGAATCTTCGATAATAACCAGCTAAGCCTAGAAAGCTACGTACTTCGGTCACCGTCTTTGGTTGCTCCCAACTTTGTATTGCTTCAATCTTCGCCGGGTCAACAGATACTCCATGTTTTGACACCACGTGCCCTAGGAAAGCTACTTCCTCAAACCAGAACTCGCATTTCTTCAACTTAGCATATAACTTATTTTCACGCAGCCTTTGGAGTACTAGCTTCAAATGATGCTCATGATCTTCACGGCTTTTGGAATATATGAGGATGTCATCAATAAAGACAACAACGAACTGATCCAAATAATCCTTGAATACTCGGTTCATCATATCCATGAAAGTCGCAGGAGCATTAGTCAATCCAAAAGACATGACTAGGAACTCATAATGCCCGTACCGAGTTCTGAAGGCAGTCTTTGGAATATCCTCAGTTTTAACCTTCAGCTGATGATATCCAGAACGAAGATCGATCTTTGAAAAGAATTGTGCTCCTTGTAACTGGTCAAACAGGTCATCAATACGAGGTAGCGGATACCTATTCTTAATAGTGACATGGTTTAATTCCCGGTAATCAATACAAAGTCGCATACTCCCGTCTTTCTTCTTTACAAATAAAACAGGAGCACCCCAATGAGATGTACTAGGACGAATGAAACCGATGTCTAACAACTCTTATAGTTGGACCTTTAACTCCTGAAGTTCAATAGGAGCCATTCGATATGGGGTTTTATTTGTACCAGGTTCAAGATCAATAAAGAATTCAATTTCTCGTTCCGGGGGTAGACCGGGAAGTTCTTCAGGAAATACGTCAGGAAAGTCAATAACAACAGGAATATTATTCAAATTTGACGTGTCTTTATTCAAATCCATAACATGGGCTAAGAAAGCTTGACATCCATTTTTTAATAAACGAATGGCTTTATGGCTTGATATAACAGTGATTGATTTTAATGGCTTAGTTGTTTGAATTCGTACAACAGGTTAGTTAGGAATATGAAAACTAACAACCTTACGAAAACAATCAATTTTGGCATGATGAGTAGTTAGCCAATCAATCCCTAAAATCACATCAAAAGCAAGTATCTTTAAAGAGATAAGGTCAACAGGTAAGGTGATGGTGCCAACTTGGATCACACAAGATTTATAAACAGTGGATGTGATGAAAGTTTCTCCTAACGGAGTCTCCACAGATAAATCAAAGTCTAACTTCTCCGGAGTCAAGTTTAAACGTTGAGCACAAGCAGGAGAGATAAAAGAATGGGTAGAACCGGTATCTAATAAGGTATAAACTTCGCATGAATTTATGATTAACTTACCCGTGATCACCTCGTTTGGGTTCCTCGCATGTTGACCAGTCACGACAAACGCTCTTCCAGGAACCGTTGACTTTATCTTTTCTGGGACAGCTTTTTGAGTCACCATCCCCGCTGGACTTGGTTTTGCTACAGTGCAATCTCGAGCGATATGTCCTTCCTTTCCACAATTATAACATACCTTAAACTGTTGTGGGCAGTTTGGACTGATATGTCCTTCTTTTCCGCACTTATAGCATATAACCGGTGGTCGCTCTCCTCCCTTGGAACCAGTTGGTGCTGACGTCTTCGTATTGTCATTGTTGAATCTCCTCTTTTTAAAATCTCCTCCCGACTCGCTTCTTCTATTTTTATAGCCACGATTACCACCAGAGTGGTTGCCGTTCTTGTCTGTATTTTTCTTTCTCCGCTGGTTATCATTGTTCTGATGACTGCTGTCACCGATATGATCCTGGTTGTGATCCCTCAGTTGACCGTACTCGTTATCTCGCTCTAATAATTGAGCCCTGTTGACAACATCTGAATAGAGAGAAAAGTTATGAGAAATGAGATATTGACGTATGCCGGGTTTCAAACCTCTCAGAAACATCCTCGTCATACGTTCCTCATTCTCCACCAAATGAGGTACAAACCTGAACAACTCTGCAAACTTTGCCTCGTACTGAGATACCGTCATATTATTCTGCTCTAGTCTAATAAACTCTACCTCCTTCATATGAGGAATACTTTCAGGAAAGTACTTGTCATTGAACAGTTTTTGAAATGTCTCCTAAGACATGCTGAGTGCGGTTGGATGGGTACGCTTCACAGACTCCCACCAGTAATCTGCCTCGCCACGGAACATAAAGGTGGCGAATGGAACCTTCTGTTCCTCCGTGCATCCCAAGACATCGAATATCTTGGTAATTTGCTTGACCCACGTTTCCGCCATGATCGGATCCGGCTTTCCCTTAAATTCTGGTGGTCCCAATTCTTTGAACTGTTTGGCTGTGACAAATCGTGAATTGCTATCATTTCCTCCCGTATTTTGAACACGAGTCTCCCTTGTCTGGTTTTGCATGAATTGCAAAAAACTTCTAAACATTCCATCATTCATCATCTGCTCATTGGTGTTGTTCACAGGAGGAACATTGCCAGCCTGTTGCACGTTCTCCTCGTTGGTAAGCACCAGTGTCTCCACGGTCTCATTTACTCCACTGTTAACATTCTCAGTCAACATTCTCAAATACTGCCATAAAACAAGGGTTAATTAAATAAATTAACAAATCACATAATACCCCTATATTATGACTGACCAATAAATAAGCTTAGGTAGGACACACTAGCGAAGGATTCGTCTCTCCCCTCCTAGTTCTATTCCCCGATCTCCGCCAGAGATCATATCCCTAAGCTCTGATACCAACTGTGACGCCCCCAAAATAGGTATACAACACCCATTCTGAGTCGCCAAAATACATGGTACAGAAATAACTACATCTTTATTATTACAACACAAGAACTGTGAGTTTAAATACAAATATTGTCATTTAGACAATATCCACACTCAAATAAGTCCTCATTACAATTATTGATACATTATTTCATAAAAATGGTGAGGACTACTAAAGTAACTTCTAGAACCATCATTCCATACCCCGACTAGTACTCGCTACATTCTCGCCTCCTGAGAAAAATGGAACAAAAAAAAAGGGTGAGCTCAACTAGCCCAGTAAAGAACATTATGACTAAGATAATACAGAACAAATTATCGTTAGTCTTCAACAGGGAAAAATCTAATAGAATACAATAGACAACAAGTTTTAAATCAATAACTGCAGCGGAAACAGCAAACCATTAGAAGAGTCAAGTAGAGAATGAGTTCTACTATCTTCTAAGATTTAAAAGTCCATCATCAATATTTTATCCCTGTAACAACAATCAATAACCATCTTTAATCAAATATTCATCTTTGCACTACAGGCCAAAGATATTCATTTGTATCACCAGTCGGTCATGTTCATCTCAACACCTGTTCATCTTTGCATTACGGGCCAAAGATATTCATCAGTTAATCATTCATCTTTGCACTACGGGCCAAAGATATTCAGTAATATCATCATTTAGGACTGAGGATGATGAAAAATATCTTAAAGAAAACGAATCCAGTGAAACAAAATAACAAATATTAAGGATTCGTATTTCGATTTATCCATGTCCAAAAATACCTTATAATTATTCATAGTGAAGTAGAATTCAAGAATGATCAAAACATGGATACAATCAAAGCTAGTACCCAGAATAGATATTTTGGACGAAAAGAAGAAAATTTTATTTTTCGGTGAATAGTAACTCGTGAATAGTAACTCATGAATAGTAACCCCGACGTGAAAAGTTTCAAATTTGATAAAAATTTCCAACTAATATTTCGGCATAATGATATTGAAGAAATAATATCATTTTTGAATAAAATAACATCCCTTACCTCGTAAAGACAGTACTTCTGGTCGGAATACCAGTATAAGGCTGAAAGACACTTGCTCTGATGAATAGAAACTCTCAAAGTATCTAAATACTCACAAAATACACTCAATAATCTAGAGAGAGAAAGAGAGAAAACTTGTTTCTGGTGTGATTTTCAATTCTAACTTAGCCCTCTATTTATAGGAAAATGTTAGTACGCCGAAGCAGACTTAACCTGCAACCTGATGGCTTTACCTGCTACTATTCCCACCCACCACATTTGAATAAAAATCTCAGCACATTTCTTCACCAACCAAGAGTGGGGCCCACCAATTCTAGAATTTTCTATCAAAATGATTAACTCCGAAAATTCAACAATTTCTGAACCAGTCATCTCGTAAAATTTATAATAAATCATACGTTCATTTTTAACGGTTCAAAATTTGTGGACATATACTCAACTTATATATGTATAACATATCCAAAAATTACCACGATCCAACGGTCGGATTAAAAATTATAACCCCCGCAAAATATCTCAAAAACCCTGATTTTTAATACCTCCATTCCAACAAAAATACTGATAAAAACCTCAACATTAACTCCTTCATTTTTAACCACAAAAATATATCCCTCATTTATATCCACAAAACATAAATATTTCCTTATCATATGAATCAATAATTAATTATTCACAAATAATATTACAGAATCACATTTATGACAACCAGGCCGTTCCCAGGAAAGAGGGGGCTTTCCAATAAGGATTTCTCCTTACTGGCGCGCAATTAGATGACCAAACCTCTCCTTAGACAGAACTTTCTAGACATTGCCAATAATGTTATCTAATAATATTATTCAAATAATATGAATTATTGATCTGATAATGGGAAATATTGTGTAGTGACAATTATTGAA
The DNA here is from genome assembly GCA_016801055.1 of Panax notoginseng. Lineage (NCBI taxonomy): Eukaryota > Viridiplantae > Streptophyta > Magnoliopsida > Apiales > Araliaceae > Panax > Panax notoginseng. Next base: position 216,636,497 of record CM029014.1, on the reverse strand, counting down.
ACAACAGTAATATAAAATATCAACGCAGCAATTATTGAATCAATAAAATAAAATACTGAATAGTAATTACTGTAATCATTATTGAGTAGTGCCTTCTTACGTAAGAATCAATAATTGGTGCAATACAGTGTGCTACTGTGTAACAACGCGTATTACTATGTTTTAACCACCGGGTATTCTAACAGTATTAACGGTAACAACTACGCCGTTATTAATAAAAAAATATACTTGTCGTTTTCTTCATCCAATCGCTTTCCGTTATGGGGCCCGCAAAAGACTGCGCCGTCGTACGAATATTTCCCGACAGGAAGAATATTCCACGACCAAACGAATATTCCCCGACAACAATGAATATTTTATAACCACCTGCTTATTTGAAATATTTGCGCATTTTACCCATAAGTAACCTCATTAATCAATTTAACACTTACTATTTCAAAATAATAAATAGAGGAAATTTAAATTTCATTTATTAATAATTTGGGGTCTTACATTCTTCCTATTGAGGCGCAATTAGGTTACCAAACCTCTTTCATCGACATAACTTTCTAGATATCGTCAATAATGTAAATAATAATATGAATAACTTTGTCGTCTCAATTATTGATTTAATAATATAAAATATTGTACATATGATACTGTAACAATAATTGAATCAATAATATGAGAGATACTATGCAGCAATTACTATGACAATAAATGAATAAAACTGAGTGACTTCTCACATAAGCATCAATAATCAAAGATACTGTATAATACCATGTGCTACTATGCAACCACACATATTACTGTACTTTTACCACCGAGTATTTTAACAGTTTAACGGTAAAACTTTTACTGTTATTTTTATAAAAAGATATTTATGTCATTTTCTAACTTCAACAGTAATTCCGTTGTGGGGTCCACCAATAATTGTGCAGTCGTACGAATATTCCCTGATAAAACGAATATTTCCCGACCAAACGAATATTTGCTTACTTTACAAAATTTATAATTAAATATTACCCACAACTATTATATCAAATCCACATCATAATATTCAAAAATATATTTCAAAAAAAATTAATCTTTATTCATAAAAGTTGGGGTCTTACATTTTTGATAAATATAGGGGTTTTTTATGAAGTATTTGTTGTAAGTTTGGCTTATTACATGGACCCCCACTTACTCATTTTTTAAAATCGTCGGTAGAAAGTTATCTCAGTTTTTGTTTTATAGTAATACAACAGAAAAATTTATATATAAAACAGAATACTTTTTATAAATAAAATATATTATATTTTATTTTATTGTATAGTATTTTTACTATGCAACATAGTAATGCATAATGTTGCATAGTACTGCATAGTGTTTACATAGTACTGCATAGTATTACAGAGTACTGCATAGTGTTAGCATAGTACTGCATAGTGTTGTATAGTATTGCATAGTATTGCAGAGTACTACATAGTGATTTCATAGTACTGCATAGTGTTACAGAGTACTGCATAGTGTTTGTATAGTACTGCATAGTGTTTGTATAGTGCTGCATAGTAAAATTAAAATTTTCAAATGAAAATCGGTGAAGTTGCCAGTGAAAAATTTCCTATTCACACGTGATTTTTTTTCTTCTAAATAGAATCCAACCATTCTCCTATAAATAGGATGCTCAGTTTAGAAATAAAAATCACATCAGAATCAGAGAATTCTTCTTCTATAATATTCAGCGTATTTCTTTTGAGTTAAGAAAACTTTGAGTGTAGCAAATAGTGCAAGTTTTTTTTCAAGAATATCTCCGCTATTCTAGTCGGAATTGCTCTTTTTTTAAGATAAGAGGTATTATTTATTTCATATTCGCATACGATATTATTTTTCGTATTCGTAAGAAGTTTTATTTTCGTTTAATATTCGCAAGGAATATTATCTTCGTTCAATATTAGTAAAGAATATTATTTTCGTTCAACAGTAGTAAGTGATATTATTTTTGTTTAATATTCGTAAGAAATAATATTTTCTTCCATACTCTGTAGTATGTAAGTAATATTATTTCGTTTCAGATTCAGAAATCTACACTTATTTTGTTAAGCATTGCTTCTATACTTCTTGAAATTAGTAGAATATCCTTGAAATTTACGTTTCATCTAGTATCGTTCCACTGAAATATGCGGCAACGACGTTGGCTTGAGCTGTTGAAAGATTACGATCATACCATCCAATACCATCTTGAAAAAGCGAACGTGATAGCTGACGCACTGAGTAGAAGATCATATGCGAGTACAAGTATGATATTGTCAACGCAAAGGCCCATTTTGTATGACTTACAAAAGATGAAGATAGAGTTAAAGACTTCAAGGACCCACGTGATGATGACAAATATACGAGTAGAACCGACTTTAATAGATAAAATTAAAGCTGCTCAACTTGCAGACCCGGAGCTGATACGTATGAAGAAGAAAGTGCAAGAAGGTGCTATCCCGGAAGCAAGAATCGATGAAGAAGGAATACTTAGAGTTAACTCCAGACTTTGTGTTCCTAACGACCCTGATTTAAAGTATAAAATTATGATGGAGGCGCACAACACTCCGTTTGCAATCCATCTTGGGAGTACTAAAATATATCGTGATCTTCGACATACATTTTGGTGAAGCAATATGAAGAGAGAGATAACAGAGTTTATCTCAAGGTGTTTAACTTGTCAACGAGTCAAGGCGGAGCATCAAGTGCCGAAAGGTCCATTGCAACAACTAGAAATTCCAGAATGGAAGTGGGATCACATTACCATGGATTTCGTTACTGGTCTTCCCATGGTTTCTCAAGGCATAGATGCGATTTGGGTCATTGTTGATAGATTGACCAAGTTTGCTCATATCTTACCTATACGAGAAACTTATACACTTAAACGTCTTGCTCGTATATACATAAATGAGATTGTAAGATTGCATGGTATGCCAGTATCCATAATTTCTGATCAAGACCCAAGATTTACTTTACGGTTTTGGATCTGTTTGCAACAAGCTATGGGTACGGATTTACGATTTAGTTCGACATATCATCCTCAAACGGATAGTCAGTCGGAGAGGACTATTTAAACTATTGAAGATCTATTAAGACTATGTGTCCTTGACTTCAAAGGAAGTTGGGACAAGTTCTTACCATTGGTGGAATTTTCCTACAACAACAGTTATCAAGCAAGCATCGGTATGACTCCATTTGAGGCGTTGTATGGATGCAAGTGTCGTTCTCCAGTATGCTGGGATGAGGTGGGTGAAGCAACGTTGTTGGGACCGAAATTGGTACGCATGACAACGGAAAAGATTCAAATGATCCGGCAACGTATAAAAACCTCACAAGATCGACAAAAGAGTTATGATGATCTTCATCAAAAGGACATAGAATTCAATGTTGGAGAACATGTGTTGTTATGTATTGCTCCATGGAAGGAAGTTACGAGATTTGGAAAGAGAGAAAAGTTCAATCCTCGATTCATTGGTCCATTTAAAATCCTCGATCGAGTAGGAACTGTGGCTTATAGACTCGCCTTACCGCCAAGTATATCTCGTGTTCATAACGTTTTTCACATATCCATGTTACGTTAATATGTAGAAGACCCAAACCATATTATTGATGTGAGACCCCAAATTTTATGAATAAAGATTTAATTTTCTCTAAATATTTTTTTTAATATTATGGTGTGGATTTGAGATAGTGTTATAGTTGTGGGTAGTATTTATAAATTTTGTAAAGTATGCAAGTTGTTATATAATATTCGATTGGTCGGAAAATATTCGTTTTAATAGGAAATATTTGGTGGACCCCACAACAGAAGTATTGTCGTAGTAAGAAAACGACAGAATTATCATTTTATAAAAATAACGGCGAAAGTGTTACCGTTAAAACTGTTGAACTACTCGGTAGTAAAAGTACAGTAATACGCGTGGTTACATAGTAGTACACGGTATTTATTATTGATGTTTACGTAAGAAGTCACTCAGTTATACTCAATTATTGCTACAGTAATTGCTGCATCATATCTCTTATTTTATTGATTCAATTATTGTCACAGTAGCATCTGTATAATATGTTATGTTATTAAATCAATAATTGAGACGACAAAGTTATTCATATTATTATTTACAATATTAACGATGTCTAGAAGTTCTGCCAAGGAGAGGTTTGGTCACTTAATTGCGCGTCAATAGGGAGAAATCCTTATTAGAAAGTCCCCTCTTTCCTGGGAACGACCTAGTAGATTAATATTGTGAATTATAATAAAGGTGATAAGTTTTATTTTATTATTATTATAAATGTAATAAAACAGAAAACGTTTTATATAAAACAAAATACTTTTATAAAGTTATTTATTTTATTAGACTATAAATAGAATATATGATATTCTATTATGCATAGTGTTTGTATAGTGTCTGCATAGTAAAATCTTTTTATATAAAACAGAATACTTTTATAAAGTTTTTTATTTTATTAGACTATAAATAGAATATATAATATTCTATTATGCATAGTGTTTGCATAGTACTTGCGTAGTGTTTGTATAGTAAAATCTTTTTATATAAAACAGAATACTTTTATAAAGTTATTCGTTTTATTAGATTATAAATAGAATATATTATATTTTATTTAAAAGATTTTGTTTTATTAGAATATTTTATTAATACTGCATAGTAAATCAATATGGACCGTCCGTTTTAAAAGTAAATCAATCTGGACCGTTCATGAATTAGTTACTATTCAGTCTATTCTCCTATAAATAGAAGCTCATTCCTTCATTATTTCTTACGAATTCACTGAAACTCTAGAGAGAGAAACTATAGAGAGAAAGAAGAAAAATATTCTGCTACTTCACTACTCCTATATCCAGTTTCTTCTAAGGTAAGGGATATTATTTGTTGTACTTGTAAGGGGTATTATTTCTTTCGTATTCATGAAGAGAACTTTTGTTATTCCATTCTTTATTATTATGTTGGAATAACCTGTATACGTGGACTACCCTATACATGGTGAAATTCTTCTGTTATTCCATTCCTTATTATTACGTTGGAATAACCTGTCTATGCGAAGTACCGCATATATGGTGAAATTCTGTTGTTATTCCATTCTTTATTATTCCGTCGGAATATCCTGTCTGTGCGTTTACGCATGACCTGATTTCATTCTTTATTATTCTGTCGGAATATCCTGTTTGTGCATTTACGCATGACCTGGTTCCATTCTTTATTATTCTGTCGGAATATCCTGTCTGTGCGTTTACGCATGATCTGGTTTCATTATTTATTATTCTGTTGGAATAACCTGTCTGTGCGATCTATTGCATGCATGGTGAATTCTTCTGTTATTCCATTCTTTATTATTCTGTTGGAATAACCTGTCCATATAGATTACCACATGCATGGGGAATGATCATTCGTATTCATTCCTTATTAAATTGTGGAAATGATCTGTCTACGTGGATTACCGCATGGCGGGCGAAAATCTATTTACAGTTTCATATATTCTATTATACTCAGTTGGTTAAAGCTTTGGCTTCTATACTCCATGAAATTAGTGGAATATCCTTGATATTTGTGCTTCATCCAGTATCTTTTTATGGAAATATTCTTCTGAGCATTCTTGAGTGTTACCCCACAAAGCAGTATCATATTGACAATTTGGACGTTATTGGTTTCTGGATAAATTAATTCTTGAACTTGTTTTATTGAATTCTTATATCATTGTCATCATCCTCATGTTTATATTATGTTCAAAGTCATCTGTGGCCTGTAGTGCATAGATGGACTTGGTATGATTATGACCAGGGATTATTCGGTATAATCATGACCGTAATGTTACAAATGATGTGGTAAAAGCCTTCATTGGACCGTTGTGCATTGATGGACAGTTGTTGGCATGATCATGACCATTGATAAATACACGAATATCCTTGGCCCGTAGTGCACGGATAATTTGTGGTTGTGATACTAATGAATATCATTGGCCGTAGTGCAGGGATGATGTGGATTATTTATTAAGCTGAGTCCCAGCAATAAAAGTGTTATAAAAAATCTTTTAAATCATAAAAGATAGTAGATTTTATTCTCTACTTGACTCTTTTAATGGATTGCTTGTTCCGCTGCAGTTAAACTTGATGTTTGTTATATTGTATCAGTTTAACACTGTTGAAGGCTAACGATAATTTATTCTGCATTATCTTAGTCATAATATTTTTTACTAGTCTAGTTGAGCTCACCCTTTTACTTTCATTGTTATCTTCAGGAAATGAGAACGTAGCAGGGACTAGTCGGAGAACGGAGCGGAGTGACGGTCCAGATAATAACATTAGTAGTCCTCACTATTCTATGAAATAGTGTGATAATAAATGTATTGAGGACTTATTTTGAGTTTGAATACTGTCTAGAAGACAATATTTATATTAAAACTCACAGCACATGTTGTATATTTAAGATTGTATTTGTATTCTGTACCATGTATTTGATGACTCAGAATAGGTGATGCATACCTATTTGGGGGCGTCATAATTGAGTTATAATCGGACGAAATAGCGGAAGATTTAACGTATGAAGATGTACTTGTTAAAATCTTGGATAAGAAGGAACATATTCTACGCTCCAAGGTTATACCTCAAGTCAAAGTTTTGTGGAGAAACCACGATGTTGAGGAAATGACCTAGGAGTTAGAATCCAAAATGAAATCAAGGTATCCTCACCTCTTTGACATACCAAGTATGTTCCATAATTTCGAGGACGAAATTTCATAAGAAGGAGAGGTTGTAAAACCCCAACTTTCATAAATAAAGATTAAATTTTTTCTCGAAATATATTTTTGAATATTATGGTGTGGATTTGATATAAAGTTATAGTTGTGGGTAATATTTATAAATTTTACAAAGTATACAAGTTATCATAAAATATTAGATTGGTTGGAAAATATTCGTACAACGGCACAATCATTGGTGGACCTCACAACGAAATTATTGTCGGAGTTAGAAAAAGACAGAATAATCTTTTTATGAAAATAACGGCGAAAGTTTTACCGTTAACTGTTGGAATACCCGGTGGTAAAAATACAATAATACGCGTGGTTGCATAGTAGCACATGATATTGATTATTGATGCTTACGTGAGAAGTCACTCAGTTATACTCTATTATTACTACAGTAATTGTTGCATAGTATATATCTCACGTTATTTGATTCAATTATTGTCAATATTTTATATATTATTAAATCAATAATTGAGACGACAAAGTTATTCATATTATTATTTGTAATATTGACGATGTTTAGAAAGTTTTGTCGAGGAGAGGTTTGGTCACCTAATTGCGCGTCAATAGGAAGAAATTCTTATCGGAAAGCCCCCTCTTTCCTAAGAACGATCTGGTTGTTAAATATTACGAATTATAATAATGATGATAAATGTTGTTAAAAATATTAAGAAAATTTTTATGAAGTATTTGATGTAAATTTTGCTTATTTTATGGACCCCCATTTATCCATTTTTTTAAATAAACGGTAGAAAGTTATTCTGTATGTGTGTGTGTGTATATATATATATATATATAATATGGTGGGGCCCACATGTGATAATGACATGTGGGTGGAGAAATTTACAGGTTCACGAGTGGCTTGTAATGTTATGTGTATATATATTATATTTTATTATGCATAATATTTGCATAGTGTCTGCATAGTAAATGCATAGTAATAATTTAGAAAATCAGACGTTTGGTTAGGCGCTCGTGAAGAAGAAAATAGAATACTGTGCAGTCCGTGATTCTAAAATTCAAATAGTATCCTTTCTATTCTCCTATAAATAGGATGCTTAGTTAGAATTGAAAATCACACCAAAATCAGAGAATTCTTCTTCTATAATATTGAGCGTATTTCTTTAGAGTTTTAAGAAGCTTTAAGCGTAGAAAATAGTGAAAGTTTTCTTTAAGAATATCCCCGCTATACCTGTTGAAATACTCTCCTTTTTAAGATAAGGGATATTATTTTTGTTCAATACTCGTAAGAAATAATATTTTCTTCCATACTCTGTAGTATGTAAGTTGTAAGACCCCAAATTATTAATAAATAAAATTTAATTTCCTCTATTTATTATTCTGAAATAGTAAGAGTTGATTTGATTAATGTGGTTAGTTATGGGTAAAATGCGCAAATATTTTAAATAAGCAAGTGGTTATAAAATATTCATTGTTGTCGGAGAATATTTGTTTGGTCGTGGAATATTCTTGTTGTCGGGGAATATTCGTACGACGGCGCAGCCTTGTGTGGGCCCCATAACAGAAAACGATTGGATGAAAAAAAAGACAAAAATAAGTTGTTTATAAATAACGGCGTAGTTGTTACCATTAATACTGTTGGAATACCCGGTGGTTAAAACACGGTAATACGTGTAGCACACGGTATTGCACCAATTATTGATTCTTACGTAAGAAGGCACTACTCAATAATTGTTACAGTAATTACTGTTCAATATTGTATTTTATTGATTCAATAATTGCTGCGTTGATATTTTATATTACTGTTGTTTCAATAATTGTCACTACGCAGTATTTTTTATTATCGGAGCAATAATTCATAATATCTGAATAATATTAGTAGATAACATTATTGGCAATGCCTAGAAAGTTCTGTCTAAGGAGAGGTTTGGTCATCTAATTGCGCGCCAGTAAGGAGATATCCTTATTGGAAAGCCCCCTCTTTCCTCGGAACGGCCTGGTTGCTAGTACTGTGATTCTGTAATATAATTTGTGTATAATTAATTATTAATTTATATGACGAGGAAAATAGTGATTTTATGTGAATATAGATAGAGAAAAATTTTAATGTGACAATTGTTGAAAATTAATATTTTATCTTTTTCTGATAAAATAATTCATTTAAATATATTATTTTAATAATATATTGATGGTGGTATTTTTACAATAAATGTGGGATATATGAGTATATGAGGAGGAAGAGTATTTTTGTGGCATTAAATGATTAACACATGTTTTGTGTGTTGGTGGACATAATTCTTGACCGAAAATTTATTATTGACTATAAAATCGCCCGTTTGTGAATTTCGGTCAATTTCTGTTTGGAATTTGGAAAAACTTTCTTCTGCAAAAGTTGTAGAGAATTGAATTTCCTATAAAAAACCGCGAGATTCGAATTTTCTGATAAAAGGGCTATTTATTATGAATTATTGAAGTTCTGAAGTTCCGAAATAATTGATTTTTGGAAGTTTTATTTATTATTTTGAAGAAAAAACGTTTTTTGGCATTTAAGTGGGCTAGCATGTGATATAAATGGGCTGAGATCAGATGTCTAGAGGTGGGCTAAGGAAAATTTGATAAATATATTATTATTATATTAAATTTTTTGCTTTGGTGTTCTAAGCATTTTCCTATAAATAGGGTGCTTAGGTTAGAATTGAAATCACACCAGAAACACAAGTTTCTCTCTATTTCTCTCTCTATAACGAGCGTATTCTTGTGAGTATTTGATACTTTGAGTGTTGCTATACGGTGCAAGTTTCCTTCAGCACTATATCTAGTATTCCAGTCAGAAGTACCGTCTTTCCGAGGTAAGGGATGTTATTTCTTTTTTAATGATATTATTTTCTTCAATATCATTATGCCGAAGTATTGATCTGAATTTTTTATCAAATTTGGAACTTTTCATGTCGGGGTTACTATTCATGAGTTACTATTCATAAGTTACTATTCACGAGTTACTATTCATGAGTTACTATTCACCGAAAAATGAAATTTCCTTCTTTTCGTCCAAATATCTATTCTGGATACTAGCTTTGATTGTATCCATATTTTGATCATTCTTGAATTTTACTTCACTATGATAAGGTATTTTTGGACATGGATAAATCGAAATACGAATCCTTAATATTTGTTATTTTGCTTCACTGGATTCGTTTTCTTTAAAATATTTTTCATCATCCTCAGTCTAAATGATGATGTTACTGAATATCTTTGGCCTGTAGTGCAAAGATTGATGATTTTATGATGAATATCTTTGGCCTGTAGTGCAAAGATGAACAGGTGTTGAGGTGAACATGACCAACTGATGAATATCTTTGGCCTGTAGTGCAAAGATGACTATTTGATTCAAGATATTTATTGATTGATGTTACAGGGATAAAATATTGATGATGGGCTTTTAAATTCATAGATAATCGTAGATTTCATTCTCTACGTAACTTCTCTATGAATTATTATTTTCCGCTGCGAATATTGAATTAAAACTTGTTGTCTATTGTATTCTATTAAATTTTTCCTGTTGAAGACTAACGATAATTTGTTGTATATTATCTTAGTCATAATATTCTTTACTGGGCTAGTTGAGCTCACCCTTTTCCTTGTTGTTCCATTTTTCTTCTCAGGAGGCGAGAATGTAGCAGGTACTAGTCGGGGTATGGAATGAAGGTTCTAGGAAGTTGTTTTAGTAGTCCTCACCATTTTTTTTGTAAAATATTGTTCCAATAATTGTAATGAGGACTTTATTTGAGTGTGGATATTGTCTAGATGATAATATTTGTATTTACACTCACAGTTTTTATGTTGTATTAATAAAGTTGTAGTTGTTTCTGTACCATGTTATTGACGACTCAGAATAGGTGTTGTATACCTGTTTTGGGGGCGTCACATAAGTAATATTATTTCGTTTCAGATTTAGAATTCTACACTCATTTTGTTAAGTTTTGGCTTCTATACTCCATGAAATTAGTAGAATATCCTTGAAATTTGCACTTCATCCTATATCTTTTCATAGAAATATTATTCTGATCATTCTTGATAAATTTTAAGCTTTTCATGCCGACGGGGTACTATTTACGGGTTACTATTCCTGAATTACTATTCACAGAGTACTATTCACTCAAGTACTATTCACCTGGGGTACTATTCATGATAGAAATTGGTTTCTTTTCAGTCCAAATCATTTTTGATATAATATTATTCTTGAATTTTACTCCATAAAGCAGTATCATGTTGACAATTTGGACGTTTTTGAATTCTGGATAAATTAAATTATAAATATTTAAAAATATATCCTTTGTAAGGACCCGGAATTTTACATAATTTTTACGAATAATTTTTTTTTATTATTTATTTGTTGATATTGAGCTTGCGGAGTATGAATCCAATAGGCTAGTCAATTTGTTGGCTAATCAGTGTAAATAAGGTAATAAAGAATACATGATTGAAATCTTGTGGTGACTTTGTTTAATAATACAATCATTATTATAATTATATCCTGGGATATTTGGTTAAGGGATAGTACTAATCCGATAAGGTGTAATATTAGTAAACACTAATAATCAATTAGGAAATCCTAATATTATTTAGGAAATTCTAAATTTTGATTTGGTAAACCTAAACCCTGATAATAAATCCTAACCCTAATTAGGGTTATCAATAAGGAGTTGTGATACTGAATATTATTATAGGTATGTGGATGTATGTAACGACCCCAAAATAGGTCCATTCCATCCAACCTATTCTGAGTCGCCAAATACATGGTACAGAAAATAACTACAACTTTATTACAACAATTGTCGTGCAAAATACAACAACACATATGCTGTGAGTTTGGATACAAATATATACCAAATATGACTCATGTTCCAATCGTGGACATCACCTCACAATGACACCTTACATAAAGGTATAGTCAAAAACTGTTTTAGAAATTAGAATCTTTGGGAAGTGCTCAAGGAAACCTTTGTACATGGGAGGCCACGCGTCTAGGTTATGATAGATATCATATGGCCACAGAATTATCCTTGGTTGACCCAATAGACCCCAAAGAAAAACGAGAAGATTACTATCATATTCTTCCCAATGGTGAGTCTTCTCTTGACTTATCATTATCTCCACTGTCTCTAATTGAGAATTATACTTCAAACAAACACCAAGATTATATAGGTAGTGCCCATAGATATACTCAGCAAGTGGATGAGCACAACCCTGTCCTATGATGACACGAGGTTGTATGTCATTAGACATCTTGTATGATAGTGACAAAACACCCTTCCAACGTTGGGTTCACCTCACCCTATTTTCTTCACCAAATATAACTACTAAATGATGACCACCGTTCTATTCCCTTGTTACCCCCGCTCGACCCAGCTACACTCTTATTACCTGAAAGGAATTGTGAAGCAAAAGGGTGAGCACAACTAGCTCAGTAAAGAATATCATGACTAAAGATAATTAAATTATCAATAGCCTTCATCAATAATAAATCAGAGATTTAGAACATATGGTAAATGATAAAAATTTCAACCATAGTTGCAGCGGAACGAGCAATCCATTAGAAGAGTCAAATAGACTATAAAGTCTATTATTTTCTCCATGTTAAAAATCCACCAACAATGTTTTATCCTGTAACATCAATCAACAATTCTTGTCCACAATCACATATATAACTCATAATCATAATTGTAGTTCTAAATTCCTTCTCTCACCCAGGACAAAGATAATTTTCATCACTTGTCATTACCTGAAACATCAAAGATCATGGTTATACCAAATCACAGTTCCTGTTCATAATCATACTAATAACTTCATCTTTGCACTACGGGCCAAAGATATTCATCAACAAAGTCATCTTTGCACTACAGGCCAAAGATATTCATCAACAGTTCATCTTTGCATTACTGGCCAAAGATATTCAACAACAGGTCATCTTTGCACTACGGGCCAAAGATATTCATCAACAGACCATCTTTGCACTACAGGCAAAGATATTCATCTACAAATCATCTTTGCACTACAGGCCAAAGATATTCCTCAACAATTCATATTTGCACTACTGGCCAAAGATATTCATATCTCAAAGAAATATATAATCATTTCAGAATTTATATAAACAATAATTATAACCATGTTGATCAATTCACCTTTGCACTTAAGCTTAAGATATTCAATTATAAATTCAATGGTCATGATCATACCAGTCACAATTCAACTTTGCACTACAGGCCAAAGAGAACCCTAGTCATGATCATACCAATAATCTACCCATCTTTACACTCCAGTGAAAGAGAATTTCAACATCAGGGTTATAAAAATGTTATATATGATGATAAAATAATATGATCAACATATAATTTTAATCTCAAGAGTAATATTCGTAACTCATGAATAGTAACCCCGACACAAAAGATAGAAATTCTACAATAAAATTCATACCAATATTTCGGTATAATGATATTGAAAGAATAACATTACTTAAATTTATAAACAATTTATTTTAATTGTTTACACTTTACTAATTAATGCATTTAATCATCATAAATGCCAACTCTTACAATTTCATCATCAATAACCAAAACCCTCATCAAAAATCTGCATATACCTCATATAGGATTCTCAAGCCATAAAATCCTATTTTCCAATTTTCTTACTTCACATAACATATTTAATTCATTTACTCATAACTAGCCATTTTCATGAAAAATACCAAATCAGTTCCAAAAATATTTCTTTTCTGGGATTTATCAGAATATAGTCCCATATTGAACATATATTTTTCTCAGAATTTTTAAAGTCATTTACTATTTTTCATATGGCCAAAACAGCCGAATATTTAGACATTTATCAAAAATTGTACTTTTGTCCAAAAATTCTGAAATTTAACAGAGTATACTTACATCATATACATGTACTCCCAATAAAAATTTCATCAATTTTGGAGTTAACCACAAGAAATTATAAGCAGTTACTTTTAAAATAGTCTTTTCCCGTAAAATTCATAACTCTCAATATATACATCCAAAAATCACCATTTTTGGACACAATCAAGAAAACTCATCAAAATATCATTTCAAATTTTTCCAGAATTTTTGAAGGTTAGAAAAATTACGAAACTGAAAAACATAACAACCCTTAAAATCCCTTATTATCCCTTACTATCCCTTACAATCCCTTACAATCCCTTACCTCAAAAGAGCAGTACTTCTGATCGGTATAAGGCTGAAGGAAACTTGCACTGATGAATAGCAACTCACCAAGTATCTAAATACTCATAA